>JAKSXM010000137.1:0-2500000 GCA_022575985.1 Anagrus nilaparvatae | reverse complement strand
AGTTTAACACCTCATGGAAAAAATTCGGTTTTTCACATAATGAAAAGGTAAATTTTTCTACACCAGTACATAATCTTCTTTATGCTAATTATGTCTGTTAGACAGTTTTTGGTATAGTTGGCGTAGTTATTAATTAATTATCTAATTGAAAATATCAAGTTAATACTTTCATAGATAAAAATTATACTACATCCGAAAAGAAAAGAAAAATTAGTAATTTTTGTATTTTTTAAAGAAAAGTTTTTGAGACAAAAATTTTCGAAAAATTAAGTATCAGATTGAAGGTAACGAATAAAAACGATAATTCTAGGTATTAGATAATTCTAGATATTAACTTTCTTTTATAGAAAGAAATTAAGTACTACACCATAAAAAAATGATTGTTTTTTTTAAATTTTTTTATCAAAAAAGTTTTTTAAAAAAAATTTTAGAAAAATTAGGTATCAGATTGGAGATATCGAGTAAAAACGATAATTCATAATATTAGAACTTTCATAGAAAAAAATTTAGTTCTTGGTACAAAATGAAAAAATTAATACCCTGCCAACTAGCTGGCACTAAGGTTCCTCAAACAATGAGCTTAATACTTCAATATGCCACAGATATCACCGGTTACAAGCATGCAATCATAGTTACATACATTTCTATTAAATTTTAAAAGTTTTTTTTATTCATCGAAAATTTTGAAACAAATTTTCAAATAATTAAATATCAGATTCGAGATATCGAGTAAAAACCATATTTTCAAATATAAGTACTTTCACGGAACTAAATGAAGTATTACACTAAAAAAAAAAAAAAATAATGCTGTTTTTTAATTATTTGGTTTTTTTAATTTTGAGAAAAAAAATTTGAAAAAATTCGGTATCAGATCCAAAAAATTACTATAAACGAACTTTCTAAAACTAGTACTCTCATAGAAATAAATTAGGTACTACGTCCAAAAAGAAAAAAAAAATTGGTGTTTTTTGTATTTTTTTGCAAAAAAAATTTTAGGAAAAAAATTAAAAAAAAAATTAAGTATTAGATTCGAGATATCGAGTAAAAATCATACTTTCAAATATAAGTACTATCATGGAAATAAATGAGGTATTACCTCCAAATAAAAAAAAAAAAGTAATTTAAGATTTTTTAATGAAAATATTTTTGAAAAAAAAATTAGGTCCTAATTCCATAATGGTTGTAAAATATCACCGGTTACAATATTTTCAGATATTAGTAAAAAAATAATTGTGTTTTTTAATTTTTTTATGTAAAATTAAAATTTTTTTAAAAAAAGTACGTATCAGAAAGAGAAATCCTTTAGAAACGATAATTCTAGATACTCGTATTTTATAAATTAAGTAAGAAATTAAGTATCAGATTGAAGGTAACGAATAAAAAAGATAGTTCTAGGTATTAGATAATTCTAGATATTAACTTTCTTTTATAGAAAGAAATTAAGTACTACACCATAAAAAAATGATTGTTTTTTTTTAATTTTTTTATCAAAAAAGTTTTTTAAAAAAAATTTTAGAAAAATTAGGTATCAGATTGGAGATACCGAGTAAAAACGATAATTCTTGTTATTAGAACTTTCATAGAAAAAAATTAAGTTCTTGATACAAAATGAAAAAAAATGATGGTGTTTTTTTAATTTTTTTATGTAAAAAATTTTTTAAAAAAATTTTTTGAAAAAGTACGTATCAGAAAGATAAATTTGAACCTTTGAACCTTTAGAAACGATAATTCAAGATACTCGTATTTTCATAGGAAGAAATTAAGTACTACGTGCTAAAAAAAAAAAAAACACCGAATTTTTTGTATTTTTTAGTGGCAAAAATTTAAGAAAAAATTATGTATCAGATCCAAAAATTAACTATAAACGATATTTCTTTATTGAAGAAAGCCTGTTTCTAAACTTTAAACATCCATTACTCGCTTGATTTTCATTGTAAAATAATAATTTTTTTTTTTTTAATCGATTAATTTTTCCCTAGAAATTCATTTCCTTAAGAAAAAAAAACATTTTTATTGACAATAATTCAATTTTTAGATCCAAAGCCTTTGAAAACTGCAAGTAGAAAAATTTACTTAACACAGTTTTTGATCTAAAAATTAAAATTTTCTCAATAAAAATAATATTTTTCTTAAAGAAATGAATACTCAGGGAAAAATAATATGATTTAAAAAAAAAAATTTGTTATTTTACGATGATAATCAAGCAAATATTATGAATATTATTGCTGAAATATGTCTTAAAAATAATTGAAATCCTATTGAATTAAGCCTGTTTCTGAACATAAAATATGCATGACTAGCTTGATTTTCATTGTAAAATAATAATTTTTCTTAAAATATTGATTAATTTTTCCCAGAGTATTCATTTCTTCAAGAAAGAAATCCTTTTTTATGACAAAATTTTAATGTGTAGGTCAGAAGCCTTTGAAAACTGTTAGTAGCAAAAATTTAACACAGATTTTTATTGGTTTTTGACCTAAAAGTTGAAATGTGATAAAAGAAAAATGATTTTTTTCTTGAAGAAAATAAATACTCAGAGAAAAAGTAAACGATTAAAAAAAAAAAATAAGTATTTAACCATAATTATCAAGCAAATAATGCATATTTTATGTTCAGAAACAGGCTTTTTCAATATCTTTTTTAAGACAATCTGATTGTAGAAAATCTTAAATTGACGATAACTTGGCTAAGTTTCATCGTAAAAAGAAATATTTTTTTTCTTCTGGAAAGCTTCTTTCCTAGCAATCAGATTTTTTTATCTAGATTTTAAAATTTTATTTACCTAAAAAGTTATTTTGAAAATTTGGGGTAGCTCAGATACGAAAAACACGGTTTTTGACATATGAGTGGCAAAATCTTTTTGGCATCTATTGCCGATTCCGTTTTCACGTTTTTTTGCATTTTATAGGGTAAAAACTACCAGAAAATCATGGTGCTAGTCGCGGCCTAGTCAATTTTTTTTTTTTCGTTTTTAGTGCTGATAAAACGTATTTTCTCGTAGAAATGCAAATATAACATTATTCGGAAATTCATTGGCCAGTGCATCCTTGAGGGGATTACAGATTATTTTTTATTCAGGTATTAATTTAGCTAAGTTCGGCCCTAAGCTGTAAAAACTTTTCGAGAACTTTAAAAAAAAAAAATTTGAAGTCAGCCCATCAAAAAAACTTATAACTGGTCTGTGTAAACACAACCTAAATGCATGGAAGATGTTTACTTCCAGCTGAGGACTAGTATAATACAAATCTTACAAACATTACAATACAATATTCTAATTTTATAATTAGTAATTATCACCTGACTAGCTGTTAAGATTCTAAACCCAAACTATTTTGATTCCCTAAACCTGAATTATTCCAAGTCCCTAAATCGATATTATTCTAAGTCCATAAACGTGTATTATCCTAAGTCCTTAAGTCTAGATTTTTCAAAGTCTCTTAATTACTCCAAGTCTCATTTGACCCCCCCCCCCCTTAAATAGGAAAAATTTTACCCCCCACTTAAATAGGACAAATTTGACCACCCCTCTAAATAGGACAAATTTAACCTCCCCCCCTTAATTTTCAAGTTCTCAGGTACCCCTCCCTATAAACATGTTCCATGTTAATATATTTTTCTGTACAGTAAATCGGTGAAACAGTTATCGCCCGAACTTGCGCGTCAATTTAAGAAACCCTGCTTCGAGAAGATCACGTTTAAAAATTAAACAGGAGATTTCGAAGAAAAAAATAGCTATTTGTTAAACAAGGGATGAAATGTAGATTTATGCTTTCTATGCAGTTGTATGCACGAGTGAGCGTAGCGAACGAGTACTGACAGCATGGAAAGTAAAATATCTACTTTTTATCCGGTGATCTAACACACAGTTTTTCATTAAAAGCGTAAGAAAGAACGCTTGCCGTGCAGAAAAAGGATTCTTTCTAACGCGTGTAATGAAAAATATTTTTTACACATACTTGATACTCTTGATACATATAGTGTAAAATCTGGTAATTACTATATAGGTAGTAACCTTTTTATCTCGGTAGTATAAATTTACTACCCAGATGTTAATTACCCAGACAAGAATTTTCACAGTGTATATGATGTGATTTATGCGCACACAAAAAATTCGATTTTCAAAAAAACATTTACTGTCCCTTAAATTAATGTCCCTTAAATTACCCATGTTTAAGAATTTGCTTAATTTTTAAGAAAAATTTAAGCGCAGCAATCTGACAGTGTGAAAAACTATATTTTTACTTTTTTTGATCTTCAGAGATTGGAAATTTACTTTCACAAGAAAAAATGAATATTTTTGAGAATCTGATAGGAGATCTGGTATAAAACTTTTTTTGGAAAAGATAGAGTTCTGATCGAAACTGTTAAATTGAAAATTTCACATCTGCAGTTAATAATAGCTGACTTTTGAGGTTCAGACTACATTTTCAAAAAATTAAAACGATCATATAATATAATTGAAAAAATAAATAGGTAATGCAATTTATTCAGATTTAAACTTTTATGGAGAATAATAGCTAAAAAATTTATATGTTCTTTTATTTACAGAAATTTCTAATGATGTTACTAAACCAGCTGTAGTTTATTGATCGAAATAAAGTTTTAATAAATTGTCAATTTTTTTGTGTTTGTGTGCATTTCATTGATTTGTTAATAAAATAAAAAAATGAAGAAAATACTAAATTTTTTTTATTTTTTTTCACCAATTGTCCGTAAATACGCCAAAAAGCAATTTTTAAGGGAAAAAAGTCGGAGCCGATGAAACTTCCTGAAATATTAATAAAACGTTTGGAAACGTTTTTCTACGGACATTTGAAACATTTTAAAGGCTTATTTCAAAAATGTTTCTAAAACTTTGGTTGTTATGCTTTTTTTACGTTAAAATTAACGTTAAATTTAATATCGGATTTGAACGTTTAATTTAACATTAAATTTTAACGTTAAATTTAGTGTTGAATTTTAACGTTAAATTTAATGTTAAATTTTAACGTTAAATTTAATGTTGTATTTTAACGTTAAATTTAGTGTTGAATTTTAACGTTAAATTTAATGTTAAATTTTAACGTTAAATTTAGTGTTGAATTTTAGCGTTAAATTTAGTGTTGAATTTTAACGTTAAATTTAGTGTTGAATTTTAACGTTAAATTTAGTGTTGAATTTTAACGTTAAATTTAGTGTTGAATTTTAACGTTAAATTTAGTGTTGAATTTTAACGTTAAATTTAATGTTAAATTTAATGTTAGAACGAACATTAATTTGATCAAAAAATTTAGTTGTGAAAAAATAGTAATGATGCTAAATTTTATAAGCATCAGGGTAATTTCCATAATAAGTACAATTGGATTAGCAAAATTATGAAGATTTTTTTTCTTTAATTTTCTGCGATAATTTTAACGTTAAATTTAACATTAAATTAACGTTAAATCTACCTTAAATTAACGTTAAAGTTACCTTAAATTAACGTTAAAATTAACGTTAAAATTTAACGTTAAATTTTAACGTTAAATTTAACGTTAACTTTTGCACCAGGGTCAATGTAAAGAATATTTGTTTGTAAAAAAAAAATTCTTTTTATACAATACCTGCCTGTTATTCTTTAAATTATAAAAACTCTATCTAACAATACTAAATCACTTAATTTAAAGAACTATTACATGACTTGAACTCCACGTGATGCTTTATACATTTTAATACTCAAATTAATGAATCTTCATCAAAAAATAATAAAAATAAATTACTGTTCAATCATTGTAAATTATAATGTAATCCATTTAAATTTTGTGCTCCAATTTTCGTTTATGCTCATGAATCAAGTACCTACGCCATATAATAATAAATTTTGGACTTTATTTTAACAAACTTAACTATGTAATTAAAAATCAGATAACAATATTAAATTTAATTTTATTAATTTTAATTAAGTTTACCTATAACTTGTTCAGATATTTCATACCAATATTTTTTTATTTATAAGATTTTAGGACTTTGACATCATGTTGAAAAAGAATTCTACTGCTAAGTACAACCATGCAACGAATTTTTGATAAAAACAAAGACACTTATAATATCAAGTTGCCAGTTTTCTTCCGCTGGACTGGAGCAACTGAAGATAAGGACACCCGGGTGTTATATTTTGAGGTTAGGGATTCAATTAGGAATTCATCTGAATTTAAAGAGCACTTGATTCACTAGTGCATGCCGATCAGCTGGCGCAAATTCTAATATACCGACAGGCTAAGAACTTGGAACTCCATCTGCAGTTAAGAATTACGCTTAAGTTTCGTTAACCCCACCCAAGTCTACCTTAAAATGTTTAAAACGATTTAACACCCAATCAGGTGTTAGAATGTCTCTCTTTGGTAGACCGTTTCAATTTCTTGCTATTGGAGGCGTTAACGATCTCGCGGTAATTGTGTTCCACCCTGTATGTGCTATATATTGGCTCCTCGCATGGCCGACCCGAAACATGACCGGAATCGGCGGTACGAGAGAGGTGCGGTCGCAGAAGAGTATAGCAGCAGATGCTGGGCTAGGCAACCTTTGGCAACCTTTTATTCTGGGAACTTCCAGCAGCTTTACACCCAACACCTGAAGCTCGCCCTGTGGTGAGTATCTCTAAAAGATCCATGCACCAAGCCGATTGACTGGACCGGGCTGCAGGAACCAGCCACCCGTCTATCCGTCAGCACGGGCCAAAGGAGGCGCACGTCACTCAGGCCGTAGCCTAGAGGTTTTCGTGACCACCCAGGATCCCCTTTTGGCAGAATACGGGACGCACCGCACGGCAAACACGGTGGGAGCGTAACGCTCCGAGTTTTAGCCTATGCTTTTCGTTACCCATTCCATGTATGAAATGGGCCCCAGCTCGCACCACGTGGAGGTCGCATTAGGCACTTGGGGCGGAAGGTTTCCCCCTTTGCCGCAGCAGAGTTGGTCCTCCTCACCCCTTAGCGAGCCATCCTGTACACTCAAAGCCGGTGACGTTCCCTGGAAGATATTGAAATTTCACTCAACCCCAAAGTATGTTTGGGAATTCGAGGGAACATTTGAAAATTTTCCTAAGTTCAAAATATTTCATTTTTTTCTAAGTAAAAATATTTTAGTTTTTTTTAAGAATTTTGGAATCCCCGAACAACGCAAGCGCCCACAGGCGCTGCGCGATCCGGGTATTCCATTATACACTTTCGGAACTAAAATATTCCAAGATCCTACAACTAAATTTTTTCAAGTCTTTTCCAAGTTGAAATTTTTTTAAAACTTTTTTCTAACCTTAAAATATTTCATTTTTTTGCAAGTAAAAATATTTTAAAGTTTACTTTAAGAATTTGGGAATCCCCGAACAACGCAAGCGCCCAGAGGCGCTGCGCGATCCGGGTATTCCATTATAAACTTTCGGAACTAAAATATTCTAAGCTTCTGTAACAAAAATATTCTAAGGTCCTACAACTAAATTTTTTCAAGTCTTTTCCAAGTTGAAATATTTTAAACTTTTTTCTAACCTTAAGTTTATATAACAAAAATATTTTAAAGTCCTGCAATTAAATTTATTCAAGTCTTTTCCAAGTTGAAATATTTTAAACTTTTTTCTAACCTTAAAATATTTAATTTTTTTGCAAGTAAAAATATTTTAAAGTTTACTTTGAGAATTTTGGAATCCCCGAACAACGCAAGCGCCCACAGGCGCTGCGCGATCCGGGTATTCCATTATGTACTTTCGGAACTAAAATATTCCAAGCTTCTATAACAAAAATATTCTAAGGTCCTACAATTAAATTTTTTCAAGTCTTTTTCAAGTTGAAATATTTTAAACTTTTTTCTAAATTTAAAATATTTCATTTTTTTCTAAGTAAAAATATTTTAAAGTTTACTTTCAGAATTATTGAATCACCGAACAACGCAAGCGCCCACAGGCGCTGCGCGATCCGGGTATTCCATTATGTACTTTCGGAACTAAAATATTCCAAGCTTCTATAACAAAATTTTCTAAAGTCCTGCAATTAAATTTTTTCAAGTCTTTTCCAAGTTGAAATATTTTAAACTTTTTTCTAACCTTAAAATATTTAATTTTTTTGCAAGTAAAAATATTTTAAAGTTTACTTTGAGAATTTTGGAATCCCCGAACAACGCAAGCGCCCACAGGCGCTGCGCGATTCGGTTATTCCATTATACACTTTCGGAACTAAAATATTCCAACTTTATATAACAAAAATATTCTAAAGTCCTGCAATTAAATTTTTTCAAGTCTTTTCCAAGTTGAAATATTTAAAACTTTTTTCTAAGTTTAAAATATTTCATTTTTTTCTAAGTAAAAATATTTTAAAGTTTTCTTTGAGAATTTTTGAATCCCCGAACAACGCAAGCGCCCACAGGCGCTGCGCGATCCGGGTATTCCATTATACACTTTCGGAACTAAAATATTCCAAGTTTATATAACAAAAATATTCTAAAGTCCTGCAATTAAATTTAAAAAAGTTTAAAATATTTCATTTTTTTCTAAGTAAAGATATTTTAAAGTTTACTTTAAGAATTTTTGAATCACCGAACAACGCAAGCGCCCACAGGCGCTGCGCGATCCGGGTATTCCATTATACACTTTCGGAACTAAAATATTCCAAGTTTCTATAAGAAAAATATTCTAAGGTGAAACGTTAAGTTTTCGATATAGATCCTATTAGACGTTAAGTATTAATTTTGCATCAAGTCCTGATTATAACTTTGAAATTTTACGAATAGATATAGTGATACGTGATATGATATTACCTAGCTGTTCGTTTTGGTTAATACAATTTTAAGTAAGGTAACTTAACGTTTCACCTTAGAATATTTTTCTTATAGAAACTTGGAATATTTTAGTTGTACGGACTTATGATCGAGAACTCGGAGCCTCTGAAAGTGTATAATGGAATAAACGGATCGCGCAGCGCCTGTGGGCGCTTGCGTTGTTCGGGGATTCCAAAATTCTCAAAGTAAACTTTAAAATATTTTTACTTGCAAAAAAATTAAATATTTTAAGGTTAGAAAAAAGTTTAAAATATTTCAACTTGGAAAAGACTTGAAAAAATTTAATTGCAGGACTTTAGAAAATTTTGTTATAGAAGCTTGGAATATTTTAGTTCCGAAAGTACATAATGGAATACCCGGATCGCGCAGCGCCTGTGGGCGCTTGCGTTGTTCGGGGATTCCAAAATTCTCAAAGTAAACTTTAAAATATTTTTACTTGCAAAAAAATTAAATATTTTAAGGTTAGAAAAAAGTTTAAAATATTTCAACTTGGAAAAGACTTGAATAAATTTAATTGCAGGACTTTAAAATATTTTTGTTATATAAACTTAAGGTTAGAAAAAAGTTTAAAATATTTCAACTTGGAAAAGACTTGAAAAAATTTAGTTGTAGGACCTTAGAATATTTTTGTTACAGAAGCTTAGAATATTTTAGTTCCGAAAGTTTATAATGGAATACCCGGATCGCGCAGCGCCTCTGGGCGCTTGCGTTGTTCGGGTATTCCCAAATTCTTAAAGTAAACTTTAAAATATTTTTACTTGCAAAAAAATGAAATATTTTAAGGTTAGAAAAAAGTTTTAAAAAAATTTCAACTTGGAAAAGACTTGAAAAAATTTAGTTGTAGGATCTTGGAATATTTTAGTTCCGAAAGTGTATAATGGAATACCCGGATCGCGCAGCGCCTGTGGGCGCTTGCGTTGTTCGGGGATTCCAAAATTCTTAAAAAAAACTAAAATATTTTTACTTAGAAAAAAATGAAATATTTTGAACTTAGGAAAATTTTCAAATGTTCCCTCGAATTCCCAAACATACTTTGGGGTTGAGTGAAATTTCAATATCTTCCAGGGAACGTCACCGGCTTTGAGTGTACAGGATGGCTCGCTAAGGGGTGAGGAGGACCAACTCTGCTGCGGCAAAGGGGGAAACCTTCCGCCCCAAGTGCCTAATGCGACCTCCACGTGGTGCGAGCTGGGGCCCATTTCATACATGGAATGGGTAACGAAAAGCATAGGCTAAAACTCGGAGCGTTACGCTCCCACCGTGTTTGCCGTGCGGTGCGTCCCGTATTCTGCCAAAAGGGGATCCTGGGTGGTCACGAAAACCTCTAGGCTACGGCCTGAGTGACGTGCGCCTCCTTTGGCCCGTGCTGACGGATAGACGGGTGGCTGGTTCCTGCAGCCCGGTCCAGTCAATCGGCTTGGTGCATGGATCTTTTAGAGATACTCACCACAGGGCGAGCTTCAGGTGTTGGGTGTAAAGCTGCTGGAAGTTCCCAGAATAAAAGGTTGCCAAAGGTTGCCTAGCCCAGCATCTGCTGCTATACTCTTCTGCGACCGCACCTCTCTCGTACCGCCGATTCCGGTCATGTTTCGGGTCGGCCATGCGAGGAGCCAATATATAGCACATATATATAGCCCATAGACGGGGGAGTCGAAGGTGGCTGTGTGGCGCAGAGGGTGAATTAAAAAAAAATCACAATGTATAAATCAAATTTTTCAAACAATAATGTAGTAGGTAGAGACGATGGTAAAAAAGAGGATGATAAGTGGAAGAAAAGAAAGAAGCGTCCCTCGAGGAGCAAAAGAGGGGGAAAAAAAAATCAGGGGCGAAGAGGGAGTTTATGTGTGAGGCTGAGGGTCGTGCCATGTTTCGTGAAAAATTGGAAGAACGACTTCCGCCGTTGCCTTCCGTAATGGAGCTAGGCATCGATCCCGAGGCCCCTCACATGCTTCCAAAGGTTACTCCCCCAAGGGACAAGGGACCCAAGGTTAGGTTAGGGGCCATAGCCTTACAAGAAGGCAACCGCATCGATGATACGATAATAGAAAGTGGGACCACTAGAAAGGCCTGGCCCCCTCGAAAATGGAAATGCCACTACGACCACGGGCCTAAAAACATTGAGCCCGCTGAGGAGCGTAGAGAGACGGTGTTAGAAGGGACTTTAGATGCGGTCGGTGAGGAAGACGAGGATCTTCTCTTGATAGATTTTGATGAAGATTTTAATGATGAAGAGGGTTGATGAAGATTGATTTATTTATTATATTTATTTATTTATTATAATTAATTGTTTATTTGTTATTATTGTTATTGTTATTGTTATTATTGTTAAATTATTTATTGTTGTTATTATTATTTAATAATAAATCCCACCGATTAGGGCGTCGGCTTGTCGTGCCGGTGGGCTTACCCAGGTTAATATGTGACTCATTGAATATTTTCAAAGGGACATAAATTGACCTGGCAACTGAGAGCGCCTAGAAAAAAAGAAATTATAAAAATATTGTATGTAAGTTAATAATTTTATTTATATCAAAATGGATGTCATGAAGCAGCAAAAAAAAAGTAAATAAAAATTATTTTACAATTATTGTTTTCAAGTCAATTATTTTTTTTGGACCATGTGAAAATTTTTTTCAAGTCCTGAGTCATTTTAGACCAAAAAATCATCAAAATCGTCTCAATCGACTCAGAATCTCATGAAATGCCAAGAAAACACATTCTTTTTTTCTCCAACAATCTCCAACCCAAGTTATTTCAACCTAGAAAAAACTTTAAAAAATTTAGTTTTAGGACCTTCGAATTTTTTTGTTATAGAAATTTGGAATATTTTAGTTGTACGGACTTATGATCGAGCACTCGGAGCCTCTGAAGGTGTATAATGGAATACCCGGATCGCGCAGCGCCTGTGGGCGCTTGCGTTGTTCGGGGATTCCAAAATTCTTAAAGTAAACTTTAAAATATTTTAAGACTTTTCTAAGTATAATAACATTAAGGTAGGTATAATTCATTATTAATAATAATTAATTTTTTTTTTTTACTAATTATTTTTTTTTCTTCAGTTTTTCAAAAAGAGGCAAGATACAGACAGAGCAGATGATGCTGACGAAGCTGAGTCAGCGGAAGACTTCAAGGATCCATTCGTTTCAAGGTAGATGCAAGATAAATATTCACATACTAATGTACTTTATTTTCAGGTGCAGTGCCAAGCAGCTGGGGAAAAGCAAAATGACGAGAAGTGCCAAACAACGGAAGAGGACTTGAAGGATCCATTCGTTTCAAGGTAGGTGCAAAATAAATAAACAACTTACTGATAGATTTTTTTTTTTTCAGGTGCAGGGCCAAGCAGCTGGGGACAACAATGACGAGCAGTGCCAAGCGGCAGCGGAAGAAGACTTCAAGGATCCATTCGTTTCAAGGTAGGTGCAAAATAAATAAACAACTTACCGATAGATTTTTTTTTTTCAGGTGCAGGGCCAAGCAGCTGGGGACAACAATGACGAGCAGTGCCAAGCAGCAGCGGCAGAAGACTTCAAGGATCCATTCGTTTCAAGGTAGGTGCAAAATAAATAAACAACTTGCTAATAAATTTTTTTTTCAGGCGCAGGGCCAAGCGGCAGAAGACATCACCCCTAGGTGGATTACCCAACGGTGCCAACGAAGCCGATGGGGACAACGAGGGACAGAGACGAATGTAAGACCCCACTTCTGGTGGGTATTCATTTACATTTTTTTTTTTGACAAGTGGGAGGCATGTGGCCCTATCGAACAGCCGAGTCAGTTGAAACTATTGATAGTTTTCTTATAAAACTATCAATCAGTCTCAACTCTCTCGGGTTGACGACATCAATCTGTCGAAAGAAGCCACATCTTTGCACTTGTCCGGACCCGAGTAGGACTACCCTTGCGTTGCGGTAATTCTTAGCTTCTTATTTTTTGCCATTTAATATTCCTCCTGAGTAGAGAGAATCTTTGCCATTTTGATCCCTCCTCCTGACTTAGAAAAATTACCGCAACTTTAACTTAAGAATCCGCCGAATTCAACACGCGTTGAATCGGATTCAGCAGTATGATACATGGTATCGAACAAACAACTAGCTTGCTAGTTGCGAGATAGCATGTATCATGCGAGGGGGCATTGTGCCCTCGTCTTGACCCAGCGACCGGGTCTTTGGGGCGACATCTTGTTGCGCACGTTACAATGTGCAACTTGATGTAGCAACTCAAAGGCTGTAGGGACTCAGCTGTAACAGAGGGCAAGGAGGGTCTTGCCGTTTGTCAGCTTCCACTTTGTGGACGCCAACATGAGTCACCGAGGGGAAGAAATTCCCCGCTGACGTTGGTGGAGGGAGTAGGATGCGATTAGCTCAGCTTAAGTTGCCTTATGCACTTAAGCCGGCTAATTTTTGTTAAGTCGGTTAGGTAAAGTTAATTCCGGAAATGTCGGCATTTCCCTCTGTTCGATGATTGTAGGGTGCGCTAGTTCCTCTATTGGTAAGGAGTGCTAGTTCTTCTAGAGTCACGGTTCCCTTAGGTTGCACTAGTCACCATTGGCAAGGTGACTGGTAGCTTTAGTTATCTGTAACTACTAGTCACTGCTGTTGGTAAAGTGACTAGCTAGCTGCATAGTTTATCAAGAATGCTAGGACCCCCTTATCGCAAATTCAAAATAGATAATGTTTATTTAGGCGTACTGGAGAAGAGAAGACGTGCATCATGTAAGTAAGTGGTTCGTTTATGATTTTATTTTTCATTTTTTGATATTAAATATTTTATTTAAAGCAGATATGGCTCCGGATGTCGAATTAAAACTTATATCTCTAGTTATTGGTATTCGTTCGACGTCCAACTGTGTTACGTCCTAGTTCGTGGAGCCGGATGCAAAGTTAAGGTTAAATTAATTAATTTTTAACATCAAAAACAATGACACTTAACTTTGTTACAGAAACACAGATTTTTATGATTATAATAATAAAATAATAATAATCAACAATTTTTCTTTTAGGCTAAATCCTAATAAAGGTCAGTCAGTCTTTTACGTGTAAATAAATAATTAATTATTGACGTTTTTTTCAGCGATCAGAAAGGCAAAAATTTTTGACGAATACCTTGTAAATAATAATCAATCACAACAATAAGAGCTTGTAAAAACAGCATTTATAAACGACGACGTTGAATATAAATAAAATTACGAACGAAGATTATTTAAGCAAAGAATAAGATAAGGCCATAAAAAAGCTAAAAAAATATAATATATTGGCAGGCAGGTGCTGTATACAGGTATGACAAAGATGATATACGTTTTTTTTGTAACAGCAACAGCAGGTATATACGTGAGTACGATTCCAGTTACGATATATTGTTTTTAATTTTCTAATTATGCATATTATTTTTAGGGCAGGCGAAATATTATAAAATTGAGGACAGGAAACAGGTTGACAATGTGTAGTGAAATAAGTAAATGTAAAATCAATCCCCTCGTAAATCATCCCACAATCGCGGTGCTAAGTAGGACTGGCGCTTCCTTGTTAGAATCCTAGGGGTGTCCTACCGCACTTGCAAACCAAGGGTGCGTCATGGTGACTTGGTTTCCCCCTTCCCCCTGCGCGATAGTATGTTGTCCCCGATCCATGTTTTATTTTCAGGTTCCAAAGGGGGTCACTCGCACAGGCTACGAGCGTGTGCGTTTGACCCCCCTTGGAAAACTTCGATATCCATCGAGAGAACTTCGAAAATAACGTCGATTATGGCGTATACACAGATAGCTGATTGATTGCTGATGAAGATTGTGAATAGTTTATTTGTTGTGATAGTATTTGTTCAAACAAATTTTTACAAAACTTTTAAATTTCGTGGTGGACAGTGAACAGTGGTGGGAAGTTTTGAGAAGAGTGGGGGAATAGTGAAGTATAAAGGAGCAAACAAGGCATACAGAGACTTCATTTAATGAAAAGAATCCAAGAGAGGATCATTGAAATAGATTGTGCTTATACCTGGTGGAAGATATTCTCCACTGCAACTGGGTTCACCACCAGGAGGCCCAGGAGGTGGTGAAGCTGAAGCTCTGGCATTAGTCCCAGGTTTTCATCGTTCCTTTTATGGTCTTAGCGGAAACGTAAGTAATGTACTGTAATTTTTTTTTTTGAACAAAAAAAGTTTTATTTAACAAAAAAACATTTTTTTTAGGTAATGGACCGAAGGAGAGCTAACGGCGAAGGTGCAGATGCGGCCGAAGCACTACCACCCGTACCACGTGTGGCCGTATGAGCGGATTTCGTTCGTGTCGAGGAAGACACGGACAGTATAATTGTTGTGCTTGATAACCCAGAAGGATATGATCCAACTGGGAATTTTTATATACCTATCGAACACAAGAGGCGATCGGTACCATGTAAAAACATAAAAACGACCTCTTGTCTTGAAACTATATATTTTAATCAAGATCATGAAGAAGACGCCCTGGATTGGTACGAATTTCCAGTTGGATGCTTCGGAGGGTCGTCGTTGGCAGGAAACGGTACCGTCCGTTATCTTTGCGCCGTCCGTCATAGAACAGGCGTTAAAGGTTTAGCCAATAGATTCATGGAATCTACCGTAGGCAGAGCTTTCGGACGTTTACCACATCAATCACCTTCAAAACTCAAATTTCCCGGAGGGTTTCATTTCGGGGACAGGAATCCCGTAATCGTCTTTGATGGAGATTGGCAGAGTTTTGCCTCGTCATGGTACGAAGATATCCAAAATTTCAGACTACAAAATCCTTTAATACTTGCAGGATTTTTATATTCTGGCGTCCACGGTCTGCAATCCAAGAAGCCGGACGCCTTAGATTATTTCGTGAGGCATATTTTCAACATAACACCGGATTCCGAGCACGTGGTATTAGAGCAAGTACACAAGGCAACCACCTTGTATCCTAGGCCTGGAGAGGCAATATTTGTAAGCCACGAGGCTGTAGGGAGACTCGACATACTTGCCCGTGGCAATTGTAAAATTGATCTTTACCCGTGTTGTTTCTGTAGGAGGTACGGCGCGGTTAGGTAATTTAATTAATATCTATTCTCTGAATGACTGACTGACTGACTGAATAATTTCTAACTTATGTAATAATTTTTGCAGATTCCGCTGGAAAGGCGATAACGTTTCTATCCCGATGGTCCATGCATATGGACCCATAGGGCATGGGATCCTCAAGAACCACAACGGTACTTTAGGAGGTTACTGTGTCTGCGAACGTTACCGGTGAGTCTTATTTTCCTTTCTTTATAATCGTTATCATCCTTTGATTTTCTTACGCGTATTTTAGTCGAATTCTTTCGAAAAAAAGATCATTGGTGTTCGTGTTTGTTAATTTTTTTTTTTTTAATTTTTACAGCTACACCGGAGGTTTCGAAACCCTGGAAAGATTGAAGCATGACGCAATATCAATGCACCTGGATATGACAGGAGCGGTAGCTGAAAGTTACCTTGGCTACCCGCTTCGAGTAGAAGAGGTACGGTGTCATGTGTCGCATAGTGCTCTCAAAAAGCACGATCAATTGTGTCGCTATCATGAGAATTTCAGAACCAGTGCGGAATGGCTGATGCAAGAGGGCGTCGTCGTCGTCGTGCCAGGATGGAGTGAATTTGCGGAATATTCTCTCGAAAGGGATCGGCTGTATCTGAATGAGTATTTTGAAACAGCCGATACAGATTTTTCTATGAGATTATTCCAAAGATTACACGATGCCGAAACAAAAATTCTTGCTTTTTTTAAAGGTAATAATTCTCTCTCTCTCTCTCTCTCTCTCTCTCTCTTCCGAAAGTTTACTTTAGGACCTTTTTTTTATTTTCCAGGCCACAAAGAAAACTTTTATGATCAAATATGTGTGGTGCTTTAAAAAATATTATCTTTAATAATTTAATATTTGTTTATTTAATTCTTTTTCTTTTTTTATTTAAATGAAGCACTGACATAAATATAATATATATATAATTATATTATATGTGTATGTATACATACATATTGTGTCTATATTTTGATGTTATATTTTTTTTTTTAGGTTAACATGTATTATATATAATGTATACATATATGTTACTCTCTATGATTCTTTTTTAAGTTAATATGTATGGTGCTAAAAATTTCCTATATTATTTTTATAATGCTTTTTGTATTAATTTTTTATTAAACTGACTAATAATAATAATAAAAATAATAAACAAATAATTGTTTTTTTTTTTTAATCATAAAGCTTTTCCAATCCTATAAAATAAATAAACCCGATCAAAAATGGCGGGTGGGTTGCCACTATAAGTCAGACGACCCATAGAGTGCCCTCCTTAATGCCACTAGTGGGCCGCGTCATATTAAGGTGACATACCGCGGCTCTTTATAGCAGGGCATCAGAGTATCATACAACATACATAAATCGCAAACACATGGGGTTTTCCACAAATTTAACAATAAAAAAATCGTCATGTAATTGTATACTACAAACACACACCTCGTGCAATTGCACGGTCACCCCCCCCCCCCAAGGCCAGGGTCGCCTCCCTTGGGTATTTGCCCCCCAGTCTGCCCCCCGGGCATTTCCCCCTCCACTTTTACCCCCACTCCTGTTTCAGGATTCACATTGTGTAACTACTAATTACAAAACCTGCAATATTTTTTTTTTTTTTTTTTTTGGTGTAATATCTAGATATTGAGCTCATTTAATTCCATGAAAGTACTAATATCTGAAAATATTGCAACCGGTGATGTTTCACAACCGTTATGAAATTAAGACCTAATTTTTTTTTCAAAAATTTTTTTATCAAAAAAGCTCTAGGTACTTTTTTTTTTTTTAATATTGATGTAATACCTCATTTATTTCCACGAAAGTACTTATATTTGAAAGTATGGTTTTTACTCAATATCTCGAATCTGATACTTAATTTTTTGAAAATTATTTTCCCAAAATTTTTTTTTACAAAAGTTGACAAAAATCACCAAATATTTTTTTCTTTTTGGACGTAGTACCTAATTTATTTCTATGAGAGTACTAGTTTTAGACAGTTCGTTTATAGTAATTTTTTGGATTTGATACCGAATTTTTCCAAAGTTTATTTCTCAAAATTGAAAAAGTTTTTTTAAACTGCAATATTTTTTTTTTGTGTAATTATTATCCAATGAATTACGTTAGATTTTATTTGAAAAAAATAGATTTAGTTAAATTCAATACATAAATTTTCTTTTAACTTTTAAAAGTTAATAGAAATGAATGTATGATTGCATGGTTGTAATCGGTGATATCTGTTTCATACTGAAGTATTTAACTCATTGTTTGAGGAACCTTAGTGCCAGCTAGTTGGCAGGGTATTTTTTCTTTTGGGACGCAGTACTTAATTTTTTTCTATGAAAGTACTAATATCTAGAATTATCGTTTTTATACTAGGTAAAATAGACCATTAAGAATATTTTGTTATTGTTAATGAGGAACCACAGCGGCAACGTTTTTTTTAATACATTTGGTGTCATTTAATATCACACATAATATGATAAAAAATTTTAACTTGTATGAATATTTGTCACTGATTGAGGAACCGTAGTGCCATTAATTTGGAAGCGTTTTTTTATTTATCCTGACTGTTGTGATATTTTGTGTTGTGACACATTAGAGTCAAAATATGTTATACTGAATAAAAGACGCGTTAACTAAATTATTGCATTATACGCACTTTGAGAAAACGATCTGGAAAAATTTAAAAGTAAAAAATTAAAAGTTAAAAATTTCCTAAAATAAACTCTTTATTATCAAATGTTTAATTTTTCTAGAGCTTGTGTACTGCTACCAAAAATTCACATACAGCATGAAACGTTTTTAAATGGTTAACGGTAATGTTTCAATGTAAGCTACATGGCCAGGCTGCTTTGCTTGAATATTCAAGCAGTTTGCTTTTCAAGCAAATGCTTGAAAATTCAAGCAAACTGTTTGAAAATTCAAGCAAATGCTTGAAAATTCAAGCAATCAATTAAAACAGATAAAAAAGACTGTATAGGAAAGCTTACATTTTGTTCCCCTCCCTTTTTTTTAAGAGTTATTTGTTTTTATTAAATTTTATAATTTAGTGATAAATTAAAAAAAAACAAAATTAATATTATTTATTATGTGTCTAGCAAAGGGAGTTCAATACATTTGGACACACCAAATTTTATTATGTTGAAAAAACACGTCGACCACCCTTCATTCATTCCAATGGGTCTTCTGGGCCTAGAAACGCAGGGCACAATGTTACGAAATAGGGTTTTTTGGTAATTTTCAAAGAAACGCTAAAACCTCACAAGTTAACCAAAACTCTTCTGGTTGGTCTCATTTTTTTGGTGTAAAGTCAACTTTCAAACGCCGTAAACCGCAATTTTTATAACTAATTTTCTCATCAATGAAGCCAATTAACTAAATGGCCATTTTTCGCTAAAAATGACCAATTTTTAAATTGGTCCCAAATTCGAAATTTCTGAAAAAAAGGGTTTTATATGTCTCGAAAAATTTCTACAAGCTTCTAGTTTTCAAAAATTCTTTACTCGTCTCATTTCCTTGAGTCGTTTTTAAGAATTAAAAAAATGAGACCAATTAGAGTTTTGGTTAACTTGCGAAGTTTTAGCGTTTCATTGAAAATTACCAAAAAACCCTATCTTGTAACATTGAACCCTGCACTTCTAGGCACAGGAGGCCCATTGGAATGCACGAAGGGTGTTCGACATGTTTTTTCAATATAATAAACTCATCCATAACCATTTGGTGTAATTTGGTGTTCCATTGAGCTTCCCTTGCTAGACACATAATAAATAATATTAATTTTGTTTTTTTTAAATTTATCACTAAATTATAAAATTTAATAAAAACAAATAACTCTTAACAAAAAGGGAGGGGAACAAAATTTAAGGTTTCCTACAGTCTTTTTTATCTGTTTTAATTGATTGCTTGAATATTCAAGCAATTCGCTTGAATTTTCAAGCATTTGCTTGAATTTTCAAGCAAAGCAGCCTGGCCGTGTAGAAACAGAAAATTTAAATTCAAATTTTAAGCTCTATGTTAATACTTAAAGTTTATAGTTAAGCAAAGACAGCAGATGGGTTTTCAACACATATGCTCAGAAAATTTATTTGTTAACTTATCAATAAATGCGCAGTTGATGATTCGTACATTAAAAAAATATTATTAATTAACTTTTTAAAAGAAAAAAAAGTGCAAGAGATTTTGTTTCGGATATAAGTGGAGACTACACTATATGTATACTGTATACTTGCACAGTAAAAAAAAATGAACACAATATTATTACGGTTTAGTAATTTTACTACGATATAGTAATATTACTACAAAAATAGTAAATTTACTATAATTTTTAGTAAAAAATTAAAAATTTATTCACATTTCACCAGATAACAGCGGTAGAGCTGTTTTTGAATCGCTTGATTAAATATTCAATCAAAGTAGCTCTAACGTAGGTGTCTGGGAATTCACTAAAAGTGTAGTAAAATGTACTATTTACAACAAGTGTATTATTTACTAAAAATAGTAGTAATATTGTGTTCATTACTTCACATACAGCACAAAACGTTTCTATAACGTTTCTAGAACGTTTCTTAAATGCAAACAGAAACGTTTATAGAACGTTTTAAAAACGTTTCCATGTAAAATAATTTTTTTTACATTTAATTTTTTTCTAAGTTTTTTTTCTCATTTTTTTTTACATAATAGTTAGCAAAAAAAAAAATTTAATTTTTTGGACCAAAAAATTTTTTTTTTCTGAAACGTTTCTAAAACGTTTTGAAAACGTTCTATAAACGTTTCTGTTTGCATTTTAGTTTACATAAGAAATGTTCTAGAAACATTTCAGAAATGTTGTGTGCTGTATGTGTTTTTACTGTGAAAAGCAACCGCATACAAATATTAAAGTACACTCACATATACCTGTTTTTTTATAGACTGTCTCAAAAACCGAAGCACAATCTAAACGAGGCCGGACAATATAATTTTAGATTTTCGAGACTTATACGTACCAAAATATCTCATAAGGGGAGACCTGAACCTTTGGGTCGCAATACTACAATCTATTGTTATGGATGACGTTGAAAAAACACCCAAGATACCCTCCTAGTTACTCCAGTAAAATCACGGTTTTGGTGGTATTGTTTGTGGCCGCTACCAGATTTGGTCTACTATAGGTTTTTTGGGTCGCTGAACACGAAAATCGGGGTTTTTTCTATGCGCAATTGGGGTTTGACCCTTAAATCGGGCAAAACTGCCCCTAAAAAGGGCATTTTGCTGTATTCATAATAAGCCTTTGAAATTTAGTATATGGGGGTTATTTGGGTCGCTGATAACAAATATTGCAGTTATAACTATAAAAAATTACCCCTTCACCCTTAAATCGGGCAAAACTGCCCCTGAAAAGGGCATTTTGCTGTATTCATAATAAGCCTTTGAAATTTAGTATATGGGGGTTATTTGGGTCGCTGATAACAAATATTGCAGTTATAACTATAAAAAATTACCCCTTCACCCTTAAATCGGGCAAAACTGCCCCTGAAAAGGGCATTTTGCTGTATTCATAATAAGCCTTTGAAATTTAGTATATGGGGGTTATTTGGGTCGCTGATAACAAATATTGCAGTTATAACTATAAAAAATTACCCCTTCACCCTTAAATCGGGCAAAACTGCCCCTGAAAAGGGCATTTTGCTGTATTCATAATAAGCCTTTGAAATTTAGTATATGGGGGTTATTTGGGTCGCTGATAACAAATATTGCAGTTATAACTATAAAAAATTACCCCTTCACCCTTAAATCGGGCAAAACTGCCCCTGAAAAGGGCATTTTTGCTGGATTCATTGTAAGCCTTTGAAATTTGGTATACGAGGGTTTATTGGGTCGCTGATAATGAATATTGCAGTTATAACTATGCAAAATTCCCCTTCACCCTTAAATTGGGCAAAACTGCCCCTAAAAGGGGTGTTTTCGCTACTTCCAATTTAGCCCTTCAAGATTTGGTGTAATAGGGTTTTTTGGGGCACTGATCACAAAAATCGATGTCTTTTCAATTTAAACGTAACTCTTCAACCTTATATTAGCCGAAACTATTCCTAAAAGGGGCGCTTTCGCTGTATTTGTTCTAGCCTTCTAAGATTTAGTCTAATAGGGTTTCTTAGGTCGCTGATCATAATAAACAGCTCTTTAAGGGTTATTTTGAGGCATAATAAAAGTTTTGTTTAATGCAAGAAAAATTTTTCAAATGATAAAACATTTGCTTACCTTTATTTTATAAATAAGATAACTTGTAAAATGTATGATTCATTTATTTATACCTTTCAAACCTTTTAGGAGTAGTTTTAGCAAATTTGAGGCTGAAGACCTAATTTTTAATTGAAAAAAACGCGATTTTCGTGATCAGCGACCTAAAAAACCTTTTATGACCAAATCTTGCAGGGCTAGAGCAAAAGTAGAAAAAACCCCTTTTAGGGGTACTTTTGGCCAATTTAAGGGTGAAGGGGTTATTTTTCATAGTTAAAATTTCAATATCGTGATCAGTGACCCCAAAAACCTTTATTAAACCAAATCTTGGAGGGCTAGAGTTTGAAAGTTGCAAAAATACCCCTTTGAGGGATAGTTTTGGCTAATTTAAGGATGAAGAGTTAAGTTTTAATTGAAAAGACATTGATTTTTGTGATCAGCGACCCAAAAAACTCTAATAAGTCGAATCTTGGAGGGATAGAGTGAAAGTAGTGAAAACGCCCCATTTAGGGGTAGTTTTATCCAATTTAAGGGTGAAGGGGAAATTTTTCATTGTTATAACTGCAATATTCGTTATCAGCGACCCAATAAACCCCCGTATACCAAATTTCGAAGGCTTACAATGAATACAGCAAAATGCCCTTTTTAGGGGCAGTTTTGCCCGATTTAAGGGTCAAGCCCCAATTGCGCATAGAAAAGACCCCGATTTTCGTGTTCAGCGACCCAGAAAACCTATAGTAGACCAAATCTGGTGGCGGCCACAAACAATACCCCCCCCCCCCCCCCCCCGTGATTTGACTGGAGTTATTCCAACGCGCCTTCTGGGCCTAGAAACGCAGGATTAAATGTTATAAAATAAGATATTTAGACAATTTTCTAAGTGACGCTGTAACCTCGCAAATTAACCAAAATACTTCCGGTTGGTCTCATTTTTTCCGTATAAGTACCATCTTTTAACTACTGTCAGCCGCAAAGCTCCATCGCCTGTTCCTTCAGCACTATAGTCAATAAACCAAATTTCTATTTTTGGACCAAAATGACCAATTTTTAAATTGCTGCCTAAATTGTAACTTTTAATGAAAATGAGTTTTACAGGTCTCAAAAATTTTGTACAAGTTCCAAATTTCTAAAAATTCTTTACTCGTTCTTTTAGCTTGAGATGTTTCTAAGATATGACTCCACAAAGTTAGTGAGAACATATGATTTTTTTTTTAAACTTTAAATTGAGACTCTGTCTTTAAATTAACATATCTGCAAAATGAGTAATCAAAAAGAAATTCCGTTCTCCCCTTGTCACATTGAATCAAATAAATCGCCTTCTTGGGAACAGAAGAAAATATTCTTGGTGGAGAAAAATTATAATATGGACTTTGGAAGCTCAAAATCGATCATACGTGAAAAGTCAGCTCTACCTAGTGCGACCTGAGGGCGATATGAATAGTGACTCTTTGTACCAAAATGAATTTCTCTTGTAAACTTTAATCTTTGAGGATATATTATATGCAAATTGATGGTTCAAAATGTGTTTCAAAAGATAATATCAGCTCCTTCTATTTTTAACAGCCCCCTCAGGGCAAAACGGCCTCCCTGGGTCGAAAATGAAATTTCCTTGTTAAAGTTGAACTATTGGGGTAAATATGGATTTTGAAAGTTAGGATCTGAGTAGACCCACCAAAAAAAAATTGAAAGAAGTGAAAATCATCCTATAAAGCATAATTCTGAGTTTGTAATTGTTTGTAAACAGAATTTGTAATTGTTAATTTTTATAGGTAGTTCTTACCTATTTTTACCCAAGTCTGAGGTCGATTTCTTGAATTTGAAAAATATCGATTGCAGTGTATTTGGTATATAAAAATATGGTTTCTGTTCAAGACTCAATTTCCCGCTCGATCCGAATCTGTCCATATTTTTTTAAAAATAATTCTCAGGAAAAGTATCTGAAAAACTAAAGGGAAAGGCTATTCCTGGATAAAAGGGGGGCTCCGGCCCACTAAACCGATTGCCGTGAAATTTTCAGGGCATACTTTGGGTACCAAAAGACCACCTTTTACCTATATAGGGACTCTTCCTTACGTCCCTAACCTCAAAAAGTCATTTTTTGATAATATTTTGAAGTTTTTAGCAAATTTAATAAATTTTATTTCAATTAATGACACGGAAGATGTAGGGCTGGTTAAAAATGACTTTTTGACACATAAAATAACTCACCTAAAATGATACAACATAATTTTAAAGCTTAAAACAATTTTTACCAACTATTTTATTTCATTTTTTTCGAAAAAATCCTAAATTTTTGTTATTTTTCCTTTGTATTTTCGAAACTGGTGATAGGTACATCCAGAATTTTTTTTCTGGTAACATATTTTAGTTGCACAAGATCACCTTGAAATTTTCAGACTAAACGATTTGGTGCAACCTATTTAATTCTCAATTTTCGATTTTAAGCAAATTTTTATATTATACGAAAATTAATTAAAATATTATACGATGAAAATGATAAGTAATTCTGATTTATCTGTGAAATACTTTTCGATTTTTTTCAATTTCATACTTTTTTCAGTATATATATATTACACTATTACTAGATTTAGCCTATAGGACAGAATTTTGTTCTTAGGGAAAAATCGGCATATAATATAGATCAGATTTTAATTTCCGAGATCTACTTTGAACTCTCCAAGTCCATTTTCATCACAGGAAAACATTGTACAAGAATATTAATATAGATCATGTTCATAGGAGGAGATATCCGAAAAAGTTACTTTTATAAAGGGGTTGGGAGGGAGGGAAAATGAACTTAGAATATTTTAGATTTAGGGACTTCTAGGGACCCTAAAATACTTTAGGTTTATGGAATTATAATAATTATATGGTTCGATTTTATAAGGTAAAGATATCTCTATATACATATTATAAAGTTATAAATGCTGCCGCCGCTGTCGAATGAAATTTTTGAGCCAATCTGATACTTTTGGGCCTCTCTGATAGTTTTGGGTTAATCTGGTACTTTTGGGCCACTCTGGTACTTTTGGGCCACTCTGATACTTTTGGGTAAATCTGGTACTTTGGGACATAATGGACCTTATGGGATAAAATGGAACTTTTGTGTTAAACTGAACCAATTGTATCAAATTGGTCCTTATAGGCCAACTTGGACCATTTTCGGTAAAACGGGACCTTTTTGGACAAAATTAAAGTGGACCTATTATATTTTGAACCAAAGTGGACCTCTTAGAGGCAAAATGGACCTGTTTTCATGAAAATGTTCAAAAGTTCACTTACCTAGTGTTGTTTTTTTCTTAGACATGAATCCTTTTTAATCAAAAAGATGCTTTTAATAAAAAACAGAATGCAAAAGGAATGAACTATAATTTTTTTTGTACTTGGATTAGCTGCTGTGGCAAGAGACCTTTAGCCTAAACCAATATTGTTTTGAGAGAAGTAATCATTTATGCTCATATTTAATTCTAATTCAGATGGCTATAGATTTTTTTTTAATTTAAAAATTTATATTTTTATTGGAAGATTTTTTTTTTTAAATTATATATCTATTTTTCTAAGTATATCAAAAACTATATATTTTAAACCTAAAGGATTATTTTATTATTTTATCTTTATGTTTTACAGTAATAAATTGTTATCGATGATGATAAAATTATTAATAATTGAAATTCAGTTATCGCTAAATATCTTCTAAATGATGTTCTAAAAAAATTACTAAAATTAAAAAAGTTGATAGAATTAAAAGTTGATAAAATTAAAAAAGTTGATAGAATTATTATTTTCAATAAAAAGGTGTCTATAAATAGTCTTTAAAATACCGTAAACATATTGTCAACTAAAAAATAATAAAATTTTAAGAATTCAATATTAACTTCGAAGATTGAAGTACGAATTCGTACCCCTTAAGTCCCCGAAAGTGAATAATACCTTGATTGTTAACGGGGTTAAATCAATGCATCCCAACCTTGAGTCAGCTGACGTATATTTGTTAAAATAGCCGTCTTTTAGACTCAACTATTAGTCAACTTAATATTAGGCTGAATCCGGTAACTATATATTTGACTTACGTATTAGTTATAACTCCCTGAAATTTCGATCATCTCCTCGAATACCTTCCGGATGAAAATGGACCGTACGAGGGAAAACTGATATCCTGGAAGCGAAAATTTTAATTTTTCATCCTAAACAATTTTCCAATTTTCCAATATGGCGGTCCAAAAAACATGAAAATAGAAACTTTCTACATTACCTGGGGGTTTTCGGGGTCAAGAAAAACGTTTCTATTAATGAAAATTTTAATTTTTTTGCTCCAGCATATTTTCCAATTTTCCAAGATGGCGGACCAAAAAACATGAAAATAAAAACTTTCTACATTACCTGGGGGTTTTCGGGGTCGAGAAAAACGTTTTTATAAATGAAAATTTAAATTTTTTTGGCCCAGCATATTTCTCAATTTTCCAAGATGGCGGACCAAAAAACATTTTAGAATACCATTGAAAAACTATGTTAAATAAATTTTGCTACTTACAGTTTTCAAAGGTTTCTGACCTCAAAATTAAAATTTTGACAATAAAAATGATTTCTTTTTTGAAGAAATGAAAACTTCGGAAAAAATTAATCAATATTAAAAAAAAAATTATTGTTTTACGATGAAAATCAAGCGAGTAATGCATGTTTAAAGTTCAGAAACAGGCATTTTTCAATATGGAACTTCAATCCTTTTTAAGACAAATTTGAGTAAAATCTTTAAATTTCATATTAAATTTTAAATTAAAAATTAAAAATTAAATAAATTTAATCGGTTAAATTTCATCGTAAAATGATAAGTTTTTGTTTCTTCTAGAGTGGTTTTTCCCTGGCAATCAGATTTTTTATGTCATTGATATGACATATAGATATTTAATGTTTACCTAGTAAAAATTTTCATTTTGTATATTTTAGTGATTTTATCAAATATTATAAATTTATATTCGAAGAAATAGTTTTTCAATATGTTACGAATTTCTAAAAAAACGGTGCTATTTTCATCTTATCGTTGGTCAAAAATTTTTTATTTTCCGATTCAGATACAAACATCTGAATCAATAACTAAATCAGAAACTGGATGTGGATCAAGACTCAGAACAAAATCTGGAACATCTTTTTTGGTAGGGGATAAATTTTCAGTTAATTGACGGCTTTCAAACGAAGTTCCTACTTTTTAAAATTAAAATTCGTAAGCGGGAACTGGAATCATTTTGGACAGACGCTCAATGGTACGAAGAAATTTTTTTTATAAAACTCAAGCATGTAGAAAAAAAAATGAGTGGAATTTTTGTTAATACAGTTTGCGTTCTTAAATTTATTGGTGGTTTTGAAAAAGTTTACACGTAAGCAGTAACGTGCTTGAATTATGAATAAAGACCGCTTTAATTTTATTTGAATAATAAAATATGAGATTAAAAAATGAGTGAATTGGGATCCGCGAGTAAGATTATCTGTACAAATACGCGCAGCAATGCATTCGATTATTTAGTATTGTTATCTTAGATAAGAAAGTGCAAATGAGAGATGGATTTCCGCTTCAAGTACAGTTGAATTTAAAATGCAACGGAATACTTGAAAACTTTAATTACTTAGTCAAAGCAATCAGCGAATATAATAAGATTTTTTATCGGATTTTCGACTGAAAGTTTATCATTCTTAGACTATTGTAAGTTTTGAAAATTCTTTTGTAATTTGCAATATATTTATAAATACTTGTTATATTTTTTTTATTTTTCTACAAATAACTGCAATATTAACATTTTTTTTTAAACAAACAAAATCTTATACTCTATTAAAAATTAGATAAGCTTAAACTGATCCATGCAAAGATACAAACTACGAAATTAATATTATAAAACGATAATACTAAAAGAAATTTGTTTTCAAACTTTAGAAAAATGGCCGCGTTAAAATAAAAATAAATCTAAATTTACGCAGAGTTTCACGCATGTGCAAATTCAACGGGCTACAGGCTATACCTTCTTGGTCCCTTTTCGTATACACGTGTATTTATAAAATAGCGAGTTACCATAGTGGAATCTTAGAAAGCGTGTTTTTAGTTTTCATCTTATTTATTTTATTTCATCGTCTTCTATTTTTATTAATTCTAATATTTACGTTGCAAAAATCATGGATTCATCGTGGACCGAAATATTAAAGGTGAATCTATAAGTGGATAAAGAACAATAAGTTGTTGCTAAAAAATATTTCTTAAAATTATTGCGTCATTTTAATTTGTTTTTTACAGCAAGCGCACAGAGATCGTAAAATGCACTTGACGAATTTATTCAGAACATTCAGCAGGAAAAAACCTATGGAAAATAATTTATGCGAATCAAAAACTAAATTGGCGAGGTGCCTATCGACGCTGGACCTTACAGCACTTGGAATCGGATCTACCTTGGGAGTCGGAGTTTACGTGGTCGCTGGTTCCGTTGCAAAAACTGTCGCTGGGCCTGCTGTTATTATTTCTTTTGCTATTGCAGCATTTGCTTCGATGATAGCAGGTATGAAATCGAGAGACGGAAATCCTTGCCGAATTAGCTAATTAAAATAATAATTTCCTGATGAACGCGAAATAATGAGTTATTATTATTAATTATTAATTATTATTTCTTTAAAGTAATTATCATTTTGACTGGAGATCGTGATTTATTTTTTAATTAAATAAAATTTTATAAACTCTTCTTCTTCTTCCTTTTTTCGATTTTCAAAAAATGTCCACGGTATCCATAAAAAGGTTAAGATTATTAAAATATATAATTTCTTTTTTTAAATCTAAACTGCCAATTTTTTTAAAAACAATATGCTTATCGGGTTTTCAAAAATTCATAATTTCTTGCTAAATGATCATTCGATTTTTGGCATCTCCGTCTTTTTGTATTTAATTTTTTGGCAATAATATTTATCCGATCACTCAAAACAAAGAAAGGATTCCTATGATCGCATGTTCAATAAATAGAGCAAATTTAGAGCCAACTTCGAGAATCGTTATGGGTTATGTAAATATATGAAAATTACAATTGGCCCTTTGAAAAAAAAATACAATCCACTTGACAACTAGACTAAATTTAGTCAAGGTCATTAGTGAAAGTTTTTATTTTCTACATAATCTAAACTATTTTTAATACAATCATAATCTTTATTAGCCGCGTAATTCATACTACATATTATCAAACAAACAGCAACGATAATAAATCCATTGAATTCTTTTGCAATATTATATTTAAATGTTTACAATCTGACGTATTAAAATAATTGTCAAACAAATTGCTCTGATGTTTTTTATCAAGATTATCTTATTGATAAGACTCGATTAAGGTTTATTACGAGAATGTCAGAAATGAAAAATTAGATTATTTTAATTATAGAGCTTGACGCGAGACGAGATTTGCCCTAACAGTGGCGGATACAGGGGGGGGGGGGTCAAAGGGGTCAATTGACCCCCCCTCATCAGTCAGTTTTACCTTTTTTTAGCTAATTTTACGTTATATAATTAACGAGAAGTACCATTTTTACCACTTTGACCCCCCCAAAAAAATTTGAAGGACCTTTTTTAGAAAATTTTTTGTAATTTGATTGAAATGACCCCCCCAAAAAATTTTCTAGATCCGCCTCTGCCTGATCACTTATCGGTTTCGAAAAATCTCATTTTTTAAAGCTAATTACAGCATTTTTAATAATTCCCACGAATTTCCGGTAGATCTCTTTAGATCTCCGGAGATCACTGAAGATTCAAAAAGATATAAATAGATCTTTAGAGATCTGCGGAATGAAAAAAAATTATAAAAATTTATAAATGTCATTCAAAATCATTTGAAAATCATTAAATGAAGGTAATTTGATTTTTTTCTTCTTAACGGGCCGAAAACACTTTTTTCGCCCCGAAACGAAATCGAAAAAAACACGTTTTCACCCCACTGAGAAAGAAAAATTTCGTTTTGTCCATGGGAACAAAAAAAAAATACCCCAAATCGCAGTTTACCATCCTCGTCTACGCCTCGGATGCTAATTAACGTGCGATCTGGGCCATTCTTTTTTTTGCTCCCTTGGTTAAAAATGTACTATTTATGCGTTTTGAATTAGTTTAAGGAAATAGGACCTGGTAAATGAATAAAAAATATCTATGAAGCTATTAATGGATAAATTTGATTTTTTTATGCGTATTAAATAACTTCAAGGAACGCACTGAGCTTAAACGAGTGAAAAGTTGAAAAAAATGACGACAAAATCTGACCTTGCAAACTTTTCGGAAAAATATGTTATTTTCGAATTTTCATAGCAGTAAGTTATATCTGCTCATCTAAAAAATTTTTAGTCAATTTTGTGACTGACTGAGAGATCAAAATCAGAGAAATTGATTTTTTACTAATGAATCTTTATAATAAGATTTAAAAAAAAAAAAATTCGAAAAATGTCTTCAAGAAAAATATCGTTTTCATCTACTAAGTTTTAAATTATATGTCAAAAACCAATAAAAACTGTCTAAAATAAATTCTGCTATTTGAAGCTATAAATAGCTTTTGACTTGAAAAGTAAATTTTAGTTCATAAAAATAGTTTTTTTTCTTAAAGAAATAAATTGACAGGAAAAAATTAATTGATTTAAAAAAAAAAATTATTATTTTACAATGAAAATTAAGCGAATAACGCATATTTTAAGTTCAAAAAAAGGATTTTTTCAACAGAATTTCAATAATTTTAAAACCATTTGAACTTAGAAAATGTGTAACTGGGTTGAATTTCATCGTAAAATAATAATTTTATTTTCAGTTAATTAAATTATCTCTGACAATTTATTTCTTTAAGAAAAAAACCATTTTCATGAACTAAAATTTACTTTTGAAGTCAAAAACTATTTATAGCTTCAAATAGCAGGATTTATTTGTTTTATTTGGTACTTTCATCACGTATAGACTCGCTAGATTTAAAGAAATGCAAGAATGCACTAAAATGGGTGTTTTTGGATAAAAGTATCGAAATACTCGTATTCAGTCCACGGGGGTGCTTTTATATTTGCTGAGAGTAGATTTATTTGAAAAATAATATTAGTTAATGCTGGTTAATACTGGTGCCTTAGCGACATACCCCAATATCTGAATTATTAATTTCCTAAATTTTAATTGATAAAGTAAATAACGTAGGTAGTTGTCGGGTTGCTTTATACCAATTTATACTTCTTTTCACAGAAATCACTTGAATTTTATTTACCGATAATAGTTTAATAATTATTTTTAGGTTTATGCTATGCTGAATTTGGTGCACGAGTTCCTAAGGCTGGTTCTGCGTACATTTATAGTTACGTAACTGTCGGAGAATTTATAGCTTTCCTGATTGGTTGGACGTTGATTTTGGAGTACGTGATTGGAGCAGCTAGTGTCGTTAGAGGATTAAGCGTTTATGTGGATACGTTTTTTAATAATTCTATGAGGAATGCGTTTGAGTCTGCTGCTCCCATAAATATTGCACATTTAGCCAAGTACCCTGATTTTTTTGCTTTTGGATTAACTCTTATATTTTCAGGTAAGTTTCGTGATTCTCATAAAGATCAATATCGTGGAGCAGAATTTAGTACTGTACACGGCGAGGCTGCTTTGCTTGAAAATTCAAACAACAAAAAAATTTCAAGCAAAGCAGGATGGCCGTGTATTATTGTAAAAATTTATCAGTAATCAGATTAGATGGATTTTTTAAAATTCAGAATCGGAAATCCATGCTATTTTTTTCGAAACCTAAAAATAAGTTCAATTATCGTTTTTAAAAACTATTTTTCTTTTGAAAATGTACAAAAATTGTTTTCAAATATTTAATATAAAGTAAATAATGTTTTTCTTTCAGGCACATACAATAAATTAGTATAAATATAGGAACCAAAATCACGAGTTTAATTTTTTGACTAAATTCAGTTTGGTTAGTCATTCACTATATAAATATGTAAATTTTTTGCTTATATTTACCAATATTTATTAATATCTGTTTACTAATATCGTTGGGGCTAATTTCACTATTATTTTTTCGTCGTGTGAACCACGTTTTGTCCCTTGAGAATTGAAAATTGGCTTCAATAAGTTGAATATAATACAACTTTTGCGTTATCCTATAATATAAATCATAATATCATAAAGAAGACTGGCAAACTTTTTAATCCGATGAATATTCTGGACATAAATTGGGAAGTGAATGATATAATTAAAATAAATCTTTCTTAAAAAATATGTTACAAAATAAGACTTCACTTTTATTTATACATTATATCTAGAAATAAAAAAATCAAAGAAAAAATAAGCATTAATTTTTTTAAAATTATAGTTATCATTTTTTTGGTAATATCTTAAAATTTCAAGGCAACTGGACCGTACATTTTTTTTTGACAGTTCTATTTTCTTCTCCTTCTTCTTTTAATCTTTTGATACCCGCTTCAGAATCAAGCCAAAACATTTTTTACCGTAAAATTATTATTTATTCATTGCCAGAGCCCCCAATCGGAGTAATTACCGTTTAAACTTCCCGACTATTTACGGTATAAAAATAAAAAGCTTATAACCGGTTTGTGAATTGACAACTAACTAACATGGAACATATTTGAATTTATATTTTCATTCCTGAATTCTAAAGCTCCTAAAATCTTTATTATTATGTTAATACCCCTTTATACATATTACTGCGCCATTTATGGCGCCGTTTCTAAGTTAAGTTAGAAACACACTAATATACAGGAAAATACTCTTTCTCTCTCATTGATAATCGCAATTCGAGCAAAAATACTCGAAAGTCGGAATTCGAGCAAAAAAACTCGAAAGTCGGAATTCGAGCGAAAATACTCGCATCGCAAGAGTAATATAGCGTCTGCTCTCGCCCGGTATATCGAGTCGAGCGAAAATACTTACTATATACACTACTTCTGCACTCGTAACGTACATAAATAAATGTTATGGAGTAATATTTTTATTATTAAAAGGTTAATGAAGTATTGTTATGGATATGTTATGGATATAAAAATTATATGTTATGGATATAAAAATTATTATATTTACTTCTATAAATAAAAAGAAATTCAACTATAAAGGATTCAAAAATATAACCTAATAAGTATCATGAAAATCCATTGCTGGAGCAGTGTTTATTTTATTGATAATGGTTTATTCTTATAATGAATGTTTATTCCATTGATAATGGTTTATTCTTATGATGAATGTTTAAAAAGTTTAAAAACTCATTAATTGCAGAAAACAAGTAATCAATATCTATAAGGTTAACAAGACTCATATCGTATAATAGCTAATTCCTTTTGAACATTGATCGTAAGAACAAAGACTACTCCAGTAATGGATTTCTTGATAGTTAAGTAATATTTTTATTTTTTAAATGATGAAATAACTATCTCTTTTTTTTAGGTATATGTCTAGCATGCAAATCAGTCAGCAATAAATAAAAAAAGTAAATAATTAAATGAACAATTTTTTTCTTTTAAGTTTTTAGCTTTTAACTAAGGGTTTCAAAAATATAATTCAGTTCGGCTTTACATTTACAGTCTCATGTGTATCAAAAAATCCATGACTCATGTTGTGTTTGTTCTTACAATGAATGTTCTGCAGTTTAAAAACTCATTAATTGCAGCAAAACAAGTAATAAGTATCTTAGACAGACAAGAAACATTTGGTGTATAATAGCTAAATAACCATCTCTTTTTTTTATATGTGTCCAGCATGCATCTGTCAGTTATAACAGAAAAAAGCACATAAATAAAATAAAAAAATAAATGAAAAATTTTTTTTTTTAGGTTAGAGTTTTTAATTAAGGCTTTCAAGCATATAATATAGTTCGGCTTTATATTAACATTCTCATGTATTACTTAAGTTTCAAGAAATCCATTGCTGGAGCAGTGTTCATTCTTACGATGAATGTTCTGCAGTTTAAGAACTCATTAATTGCAGAAAACATGTAATCAATATCTAAGATTGACAAGAATCATATGGTGAAATAGCTGATTCCTTTTGAAACCAGAACATTGATCGAATAAAAAATATTATTCGCATTCATTCATTTTTTTTTTTTAATAATAAAAAAGCTTTAAAAAAATCTCTTTTTTTTTCATATGTCTGGCATACATCTTTCTATTAAAGTAGACAACAATACATAAAAAAATAAAATAAATAAATAAACAATTTTTTCTTATAAGTTTTTAAATTTTAACTAAGAGATTCAAAAATATAATTCAGTTCGTCATATTCGCAGTCTCATGTATTACCTAAGTATCAAGAAATCCATGTGTTTGTTCTTACAATCAATGTTCTGGAGTTCAAAAGGAATTAGCTATTACACCAAATGTTTCTTGTCTGTCTATAAGATATTACAACATATGATTCTTGTCAGTCTCAGATATTGATTAATTGTTTCCTGCAATTAATGAGTTTTTAAACTGCAGAACATTCATCGCAAGAAAAAACACTGCTCCAGCAATGGATTTCATGATACTTAAGTAATACATGAGAATGTAAATATAAAGCCAAACTTAATTATAAGTTTGAAAGCCACAATTAAAAACTCAAATTTAAAAGAAAAAAATTGTTCATTTATTTATTTATTTTTGTATGAGTATTTTTCAACTATAACTGACAGATGCATCCTAGGTATATAAAAAAAAAGAGATGGTTGTGTCATTATTCAAAGAAAATAAGTAAAAAAATTGAGAGTTTTTGTCTTTAAGTAGAGTGTCTCTAAGTTTTTAGTTTATAATTAAAGCATTCAATAATATATTTCAGCTCAGCTTTATATTTGTAGTTTCATGTATTACTTAAGTATCAATCAAGCATGACTCGTGTTGTGTTTGTTCTTACAATCAATGTTCTGGAGTTCGAATCAGCTATTACACCATTTTAAACGGCAGAACATTAATAAACACAATAAATATACTTAAAGCCAGACTGAATTATATTTTTGAATCCCTTAGTTAAAAGCTAACAACTTAAAAGAAACAAATTGTTAGTAAGGGGTATAGAGTAAAATACATGTTGACTATATGAAAGAACCTCATCATAAATTTCACTATGGAGTAAAATGGATCTCGGCTGTCCTATATTGTATGAAAAAACGAAAAATTTCACTCTATAGTATTTTCATTTTTTTCGGTTTTTTGCACTGAAAAAGGTTTAAAACAGTTAAAAACCTAAATATCTCATTTGGTATATAGTTCATTGAGTCAGTGGAATCAAAATAATCTGATATTAATGGATTTAAGTAGGTTTTTGATTGGATTTTTAGAAATTTTGGCTTTATTCCAAAAAGCCATTTGAATCAGTTAAAATTCTTTATAAACCAAGTTTTCTAACAAAAATAATTTTGATGGACCTGGATTTTCTTAACAATTTTTATTTTGCAAAAATCAAAAGGGGTATATGGAAAAATTTCCGATTTTTTTTTTCTTCAAATTTTCCGTTGTTTGATACCGAAAAAGGTTTGAAACAGTTAAAAACTTAAATCAATATGGTTTATCAGGTCAGAAGCTCAAAAAACCTAGCATAAATGGATTTAAGTAAGTTTGAAAATTTTTGGAGTTTAAGAAATTTTGGCTTTATTTGCACGTGATTTGCACAAAACAATTTGAATTGGTTAAAATTCATTATAAACCAAGTTTTCTAATAAAAAAAGTATGCTATTGAAATGGGTGAACTGGATTTTTTTGACAATTTTTATTTTGCAAAAATCAAAAGGGGTATATGGAAAAATTTCCGATTTTTTTTTTCTTCAAATTTTCCGTTGTTTGATGCCGACAAACTTTTGAAACAATTAAAAACTTAAATCAATATGCTTCACTGTGTCAGAGAGTCCAAAAAACCTGATATAAATGGATTTAATTGAGCTTGAAAATTTTTGGATTTTTAGAAATTTTGGCTTTATTTGCATAAAACAATTTGTTTTGGTTAAAATTCATTATAAGTAAACATGATTTTCTGAAGCAACAGAAACAGAAGTAAATGCGATACAAAAATAAATTCTGATTTATACCGTTTTTTGTTTGCAAATCGGCACAGTACAATAAGTTAATATATCTGAAAATTTTATTTTGAACAATAATTTTATGATTTGAAGAATCATTTTCGATATAGTATTTTTCTCTACAGTTAATTTGGGAAATAAGAAATACCCAAATTTATATATATCATTTTACCTTCGATACAAATCAATTAATTAGTATATGCAAAATTAATTTTTATGGCCTAAGCTAAGTAAAAATTAAATTCAAGTAAAATTATATTGTGAGATGAAATTTTATGGCCTAAGCTAAGTAAAAATTATATTTAAGCAAAAGTATATTTCAAAATATTGATACTGATTAAATTAATAATTTTTTTAAAACTTTAATAAATTAAAGTAGAATTAAAACTAAGTTAAGTCTTGTTGTTTCCTATCACAAGTTATAATATAACTTTATTTTGGGCCATAAATGTTGCAAGGTGAAATTATATGGCCCAAGCTAAGTAAATTTTTATTTCAGCAAAAGTATGAATTCCTAATAAATATATTATAACTTTTGGGCCATAAATGTTGTGAGATGAAATATATGGCCTAAGCTAAGTAAATTTTTATTTCAGCAAAAGTATAAATTCCTAATAAATATATTTTAACTTTTGGGCCATAAATGTTGTGAGATGAATTTTTATGGCCTAAGCTAAGTAAAAATTTAATTTAAGTAAAAGTATATTTCAAAATATTGATATTGATTAAATTAATAATTTTTTTTAAACTTTAATAAATTAAAGTATAATTAAAACTAAGTTAAGTCTTGTTGTTTTCTATCACAAGTTATAATATAACTTTATTTTGGGCCATAAATGTTGTAAGATGAAATTATATGGCCCAAGCTAAGTAAATTTTTATTTCAGCAAAAGTATGAATTCCTAATAAATATATTATAACTTTTGGGCCATAAATGTTGTGAGATGAAATTAAATGGCCTAAGCTAAGCGAATTTTTATTTCAGCAAAAGTTTACAGTAAACAGATAATTTTTCTTATTCAGCTTTTTCACATTGAGCTCGCAGGCTGTACTATAAATATAATTAGCTTATATTATAGCAATAACTCAAAACTAATTTTAAATAGATGTAAGACTTTAATAAATTAAAGTATAATTGCGTCTAAGTTAAGTACGGGTTTTTTGGCATTTACATGCGATCTGAACCCAGAGACACTAAAAAAGGATAGAACAATAAAACTTTTAAGATTATTGCCTATACACTTTCGGGCCGTAAAGGTTGTGAGATCAATTTTTTTGGCCCTAAGTTAAGTAGCATTCTAGTTAACCTAAAATTTTGATATAAACAATTTACAAATAATAAATTATCATTTCTGAAACTCTTTAATGAGCACAGTTTTTTTATATAATTTTTTTTATAACTGAAAACTAATTTTAAATAGATGTAAGACTTTAATAAATTAAAGTATAATTGCGTCTAAGTTAAGTACGGGTTTTTTGGCATTTACATGCGATCTGAACCCAGAGACACTAAAAAAGGATAGAACAATAAAACTTTTAAGATTATTGCCTATACACTTTTGGGCCGTAAAGGTTGTGAGATCAATTTTTTTGGCCCTAAGTTAAGTAAGCATTCTAGTTAACCTAAAATTTTGATATAAATAATTAATTTCTTTTAATGGAACCCCTGGGACCTGTTCGTCACCCAGGGTCTTCCATAAATATAATTTGCTTACATAATTATTATAAACATTTATTATTTTCACAAAATGCTTAACTTGCCAGGCCCCTAACCAGTAAGCTTATCGGCGGAAAATACGAACTGTAGTGCTGAAATTTATTTGTATTAATGCTGAGCCAGAGGCGAATTTTGAAAAGTGACTTTAGGAGTAATAAATTTTTGACAAAACTTATAAAAGATTAAAATTTCCAAATTAAGTCATTTGAATTTTCAAAAAATATCCAGTTTATACTACGAAACTTATAAACAAATATTTAAAAAATTTGTTAATTCAAGGCTTCGGGAGGGATGAATGTTTTGATTCCGACAATTTTATTTATTTTTATCATGTAATTTAGGCACCGAGGATGGATGGAATTCTGCAGACAGCACGTCCTAGGTCAAAGTTCTACATAATCCCGGAGTTATAATCTGACACTTCCTTGGGGGGTCTACCTTTTGTCACCCAGAAGAGTCTCCGGTTAATGTGTGAATGCATTATCGGGATGCGCTTATATGCTCAGAGTTCACCATTCAAAAAAAAAAAACAAAAAAAAAATTAATAATGTAAAAAAAGTTACAAATTTTGTTTTCTTAAGTGGTAATTTATATATACCTACAGCACAATAAGTATATCATATCAAAGAATACACTTTTTTATTACAATGTTTACAGTTGGGAGTATTTATAATAAAGACTGTTACCCCCAAAACAGACTAATTTCACTGCATTACATACATAAATAAGAATAATAAAATAAACAAATTATTACAAAAAGATTTGTGCATAAATTATTATATTTAGAGCGCCGTTTGCTGGCTGGTTAGGGGCCTGGCAAGTTAAGCATTTTGTGAAAATAATAAATGTTTATAATAATTATGTAAGCAAATTATATTTATGGAAGACCCTGGGTGACGAACAGGTCCCAGGGGTTCCATTAAAAGAAATTAATTATTTATATCAAAATTTTAGGTTAACTAGAATGCTTACTTAACTTAGGGCCAAAAAAATTGATCTCACAACCTTTACGGCCCAAAAGTGTATAGGCAATAATCTTAAAAGTTTTATTGTTCTATCCTTTTTTAGTGTCTCTGGGTTCAGATCGCATGTAAATGCCAAAAAACCCGTACTTAACTTAGACGCAATTATACTTTAATTTATTAAAGTCTTACATCTATTTAAAATTAGTTTTCAGTTATAAAAAAAATTATATAAAAAAACTGTGCTCATTAAAGAGTTTCAGAAATGATAATTTATTATTTGTAAATTGTTTATATCAAAATTTTAGGTTAACTAGAATGCTACTTAACTTAGGGCCAAAAAAATTGATCTCACAACCTTTACGGCCCGAAAGTGTATAGGCAATAATCTTAAAAGTTTTATTGTTCTATCCTTTTTTAGTGTCTCTGGGTTCAGATCGCATGTAAATGCCAAAAAACCCGTACTTAACTTAGACGCAATTATACTTTAATTTATTAAAGTCTTACATCTATTTAAAATTAGTTTTGAGTTATTGCTATAATATAAGCTAATTATATTTATAGTACAGCCTGCGAGCTCAATGTGAAAAAGCTGAATAAGAAAAATTATCTGTTTACTGTAAACTTTTGCTGAAATAAAAATTCGCTTAGCTTAGGCCATTTAATTTCATCTCACAACATTTATGGCCCAAAAGTTATAATATATTTATTAGGAATTCATACTTTTGCTGAAATAAAAATTTACTTAGCTTGGGCCATATAATTTCATCTTACAACATTTATGGCCCAAAATAAAGTTATATTATAACTTGTGATAGAAAACAACAAGACTTAACTTAGTTTTAATTATACTTTAATTTATTAAAGTTTAAAAAAAATTATTAATTTAATCAATATCAATATTTTGAAATATACTTTTACTTAAATTAAATTTTTACTTAGCTTAGGCCATAAAAATTCATCTCACAACATTTATGGCCCAAAAGTTAAAATATATTTATTAGGAATTTATACTTTTGCTGAAATAAAAATTTACTTAGCTTAGGCCATATATTTCATCTCACAACATTTATGGCCCAAAAGTTATAATATATTTATTAGGAATTCATACTTTTGCTGAAATAAAAATTTACTTAGCTTGGGCCATATAATTTCACCTTACAACATTTATGGCCCAAAATAAAGTTATATTATAACTTGTGATAGGAAACAACAAGACTTAACTTAGTTTTAATTCTACTTTAATTTATTAAAGTTTTAAAAAAATTATTAATTTAATCAGTATCAATATTTTGAAATATACTTTTGCTTAAATATAATTTTTACTTAGCTTAGGCCATAAAATTTCATCTCACAATATAATTTTACTTGAATTTAATTTTTACTTAGCTTAGGCCATAAAAATTAATTTTGCATATACTAATTAATTGATTTGTATCGAAGGTAAAATGATATATATAAATTTGGGTATTTCTTATTTCCCAAATTAACTGTAGAGAAAAATACTATATCGAAAATGATTCTTCAAATCATAAAATTATTGTTCAAAATAAAATTTTCAGATATATTAACTTATTGTACTGTGCCGATTTGCAAACAAAAAACGGTATAAATCAGAATTTATTTTTGTATCGCATTTACTTCTGTTTCTGTTGCTTCAGAAAATCATGTTTACTTATAATGAATTTTAACCAAAACAAATTGTTTTATGCAAATAAAGCCAAAATTTCTAAAAATCCAAAAATTTTCAAGCTCAATTAAATCCATTTATATCAGGTTTTTTGGACTCTCTGACACAGTGAAGCATATTGATTTAAGTTTTTAATTGTTTCAAAAGTTTGTCGGCATCAAACAACGGAAAATTTGAAGAAAAAAAAAATCGGAAATTTTTCCATATACCCCTTTTGATTTTTGCAAAATAAAAATTGTCAAAAAAATCCAGTTCACCCATTTCAATAGCATACTTTTTTTATTAGAAAACTTGGTTTATAATGAATTTTAACCAATTCAAATTGTTTTGTGCAAATCACGTGCAAATAAAGCCAAAATTTCTTAAACTCCAAAAATTTTCAAACTTACTTAAATCCATTTATGCTAGGTTTTTTGAGCTTCTGACCTGATAAACCATATTGATTTAAGTTTTTAACTGTTTCAAACCTTTTTCGGTATCAAACAACGGAAAATTTGAAGAAAAAAAAAATCGGAAATTTTTCCATATACCCCTTTTGATTTTTGCAAAATAAAAATTGTTAAGAAAATCCAGGTCCATCAAAATTATTTTTGTTAGAAAACTTGGTTTATAAAGAATTTTAACTGATTCAAATGGCTTTTTGGAATAAAGCCAAAATTTCTAAAAATCCAATCAAAAACCTACTTAAATCCATTAATATCAGATTATTTTGATTCCACTGACTCAATGAACTATATACCAAATGAGATATTTAGGTTTTTAACTGTTTTAAACCTTTTTCATATGATATAGAATTCTATCATTATTGAGAGCGGGCTTTCTCGATAGTTTCTCTTCTTGAGAAAAAAAATAGCGAAACTAGTGGACGCGCTTGTAAACTCGTGTGCATAAGCGGGGTAACGAGAATTTTTACACGTCGTATTGTTCATTTTCTGAGCACCCACAGTTGTAACAATCGCCACGAGTGGCGCTATTCAGTAAAAGGAGAAAGGGAAATATTAAAAGGCCCGGACTCAATACGTGTACATGTACTATCTTATATTATTCAATATATATTATTATTCAATTTTCTCGTTCTTACACGGCTGTCAAACAAAAAAAAAAGGTACAAAAACACTCTTATTGAAAATTTAAGTGTGGGTATTAATGACTATTCTAAGCATAAAAATTTTATTTAGAAGAGGGGGTTCTGTTCGTATATTATATTACATAATTGTGTATCTATGTTTCTAAGTAACTATTATTATCAAAATTATTCTAAGTCCATTTGACCCTCCCCCTGCCTATAAACATGATCCATGTTAAAACAAAAATTTTTAACCGATAGATATTGACTTTTCTCTAACAAATAACGGATTAATTAGTAAAAAAAGAAAAAAATACATATTCCACCCTCATAAAGTCCCCATCTCAAAAAAACTCCTAATTATAGAACTTTAAATAAAAGCATTTTAGTGCATCGGAACTATTTCTAAATCTTACCCGTTAGGTTCCACGTTTGCTGATTATAAATTCAAACTGTAAAAAGATAATAAATATAAAATAATAAAAGAAAATCCAAGAATATAAAAAAATTGCAACCGGTATGTGAAATCACAAACCAATGTACACGGAACATGTTTAAATTTATATTTTGAATCTTGAAGCCTGTATAATTTTAAGCCAAAATAAAATGTTTTTAAGCTCCTAAAATCTACCCCGTTATCGAAATTATTCTAAATCCCTAGCCACAAATTATAGGACTCGAAATAATAAAAGTTTTTTATGCTTACTAATTACAAAATTTATATGCAACCTTTGAAATTCTTTAAACGAACTGATTTTTTTTAATTATATATAAAATTTACGGGAAAATTCATAAGTAGTAAGGTCACTAATGGGTTTTTAAGAATTCGAAAAATTTAAGGAGAATCTAATATGGCGGAAAGTTTCGTCTTGTTAAATTTTAACAATTTTTGGGTCATAAAAGCCTGACTTAGATCAAAATCCTGCTTGGCTCATATCGAAGATCATTCAATTCTAGGGGCAGGTATTGTGGAAAATTTTTTGCTAAACCTCTTCATTAATGAGTTACAGCTAATTGTTTATAAATAAAAGTTTAAAATGATCGAAAATTTATAAACATACAGCTATAACTCATTATTGAAGAGCTTCCCTTAGAATTGAAAGATCTTCAACATGAAACAAGCAGAATTTTGATCTAAGTTGTTCAGAGCAGGAAACTTAGGCTTTTACGACCCAAAAATACAAAAAATTTAACATGACGTATTTGTTTATAGAAATAAGCATTTTGAATTTTTTATTAAAAAATTATTATAAATAAATATATGGCTAAAAATCTTGATTTTAAAATGTGCTGTGAGAAAACACCCAGTGTCGGCAAGTGAGTATAATTTACGCTATAGAAGTTCAATTAAAACAATATTTTTCAATAATAGCAGAGATTTTGAGCTTGAACAAGAAAACAGTACGTAATTTATAGGATAACAGTGTTAAGGTGGTAGATACAATTGAAAATAAAAAAAACGTGACTTTTTGTGAATAGGTTTTTGGGTAAAAATAATTGAGATAATTTTTTCAAAATTGGCACTTTATTAGATTATAAGTTACTAAACATTTTTTTTTCTTTTTTCAAAATGGCACCGAATACAGGTGCTCAAAGTTAGGCCTCACTTTTGATGGCGTGCTCGATAACTCAAAAAATAATTAAGATATCTTCCTAATTTTTTGGTTACACTTTTAAAATACAATTATCTTCTGGATTGATGTCTTCAAATTGGAAAATTGTTAAAATTATTTAATTTTTTTCAAAAACTGCAATTTTTTGCTCATGTTTTTTTTGCAATAAAAAAAAAATTGGCACATTTTTTTGAAAATTAATTCAATCAATTTAGAAGATAATTTTAAAAGTGTAGCAAAAAAATTAGGAAGATATCTGAATTATTTTTTGAGCTATCGTGCATGCCAATTCGAAAAACGCTGTTTCGAGAAAAACGCGTTTAAAGTTTATTTCGGCGAAGCGTATAACTTCTATAGCGGTGTCTTGCTTAATCTTCTGTAACTTCCTTATTATTCAAGATATCATTATAAAATTTTTTTTCCATATTCTTAAGATGTTTTCGAACCCAAAAAAAACAAAAAGCAAAAACTCGATTTTGAAAAAATTACAATTGTAATCTACCATCTTAAAGTAAGTGTAAATTATGTGTAACTGATGTGATGTTTACGTGACATTTACACATAATATAACTGTGTTATACACTGTTTCAATATCTCAGGCAGGTATATATATCATTTACTTAATTTAAAAAAAAAAACAAAAATTAAACGTTAAATATTTAATTTGTTCTTTTGAGTTTTATGTTTAGACCTGGGACGGGGACAAGAACGAACAAGGAGTTTGATCCCACCTTGCCAAAGTTCCCAGCCGAGAATTTCCTTTCTAAAAAAATGAAAATTATATCATTACCTACTTTTTAAAGTGTTGAAAAAATTGTACTACTATTATTGAAATAACATAGATAATCTTGTCAGCGGCCAGAAAGCAGGTAAAGCCGCCCCCCCCTCTCTCCCAAAAGTGGTAAATTAAAATAATTTCTATGTGATTGGAGATTTTGCAAAATGACATTCCAAATCCTTAAAATAAATATTTGCAGCTACGATAAATAAATTAATAAACACGCGCATCTGACGAAAGGTGTATTATTACTAAGCATCAGGTGAAAAAAATTAAATGATTACAGTTAATAAGGTTTGGTTTATTATTTTAATCTTGAAATGTGATTTGATAAGATGATAAAGCAAGATTATCTAATGCGATTGATAATTTTTTTCACATGATAATGATTGCAGATATCTGAAGAAACGCGTTTACTAATTATTTAATTTATAAGTATATTCATAAATATAAATTTTTAAATGATTCGCAATAAGCTAGAATTTATTGAGGCACATCTTACATTTTTTGGAACCATTGTGATGGGTCAAATTTCGATTTTTGATTTTTTGGCATATAAGCACGTTTTGAGACCCCAGGAAGCTAAAAAACCGGTTTTTAAAAAAAGTCTGTATGTGATATTTCACAAACATTACGGAGTTAAGACCTAATTTTTTTTTCAAAAATTTTTTTATCAAAAAAGTTCGAGGTACTTTTTTCTTTTTTTTTAATTTGGATGTAATACCTTATTTATTTCCACAAAAGTACTTATATTTGAAAGTATGATTTTTACTCGATATCTCGAATCTGATACTAAATTTTTTGACAATTTTTTTTCCCAAAATTTTTGTCACAAAAAAATACAAAAAACACTATCTATTTTTAAAAAATTTTCATTTTTTTCAATGATTTTATTATCAAAGTTAACAAATTAAAAAAAAATATTTTTAGGCTAAACTGTACTAAGTAACTTCCTTAGATCAACAAAAAAAATATAATGTTTTCGAAAAATTAGTAAATTTTCAAAAAAAATTGGTAATATTCGTTAAGATCGTAAATTTACTAAATTTAGTATTTGAGCAATTATTTAAAAAGTGCTACTTAATTTGAGCCTGGAATCGTAATTTTTTTTTTAGGGCACATCGGAACGACCCTTGTTTTCGTGAAGTTTGAATCCTCAAGAAGTTAAAAAAAGTCGTGAACAAGCATTCGGTGATAGGTGCCAAAAAGATTTTTTCACTTTTATGTCAGAAACCGTGTTTTTCTTATCTGAGCTTCCCCAAATTTTCAAAATGACTTTTTTGGTAAATAAAATTTAAAAAAATAGACAGGAAAATCTGATTGTCAGGGAAAAACTACTCCAGAAGAAAAAAAAACTTATCTTTTTACGGTGAAATTTAGCCAAGTTATCGTCAATTTAAGATTTTGCTCAAAAAAGATTTAAATTTTATTGAAAAAAGCCTGTTTCTGAACTTTAAACATGCATTACTCGCTTGATTTTCATCGTAAAATAATAATTTTTTTTTTAAATCGATTAATTTTTCCCTGGCAATTCATTTCTTCAAGAAAAAAATCATTTTTATTGACCAAATTTCAATTTTTAAGTCAGAAGCCTTTGAAAACTGTAAGTAACAAGATTTACTTAACACAGTTTTTGACATATAATTATATGTACATTTCTACGAGAAAATAAAATGAAAAAAAATTGACGAGGCTATCACCTTGATTTTCAGGTAGTTTGGCCCAGAAGAGGATGACTGATTTTGAAAAACGAGTTTGATCATTTTTCTGGGGACCAAAAAAGTAACCTTGCCTGAAAAAAAGAGACACGTTTTATCAAATAACTCGAAAAAAGCTAGATGAAAGAATTAAATCCAAAAAAGTACGATCTTCTTATAGGTTGAACACTAATTTTCAGCTATAAAATCAGAAGTGCCCGACTTTTGCATAATCCGATCTTTCAGGCTAGCCGTGGGCTTTTTTCAATATAGAGCTTCAAACTTTTTTAAGCCTGAAAAGATAAGTTTTTTTTTTCTTCTGGAGTGATTTTTCCCTGGCAATCAGATTTTTTTAATCTATTTTAAAAAAATTTTTTTTACCCAAAAAGTTATTTTAAAAATTTAGGATAACTCAGATACGAAAAACACGGTTTTTGACATAAAAGTGGCAAAATCTTTTTGGACGATTTCGTGTTCACGTTTTTTTTGCATTCTATAGGGTCCAGACTACCAGAAAATCAAGGTGGTAGTCGCGGTCTCGTCAATTTTTTTTTCTTTTTATTTTCTCGTAGAAATGATAATTTAATTTAATAATATTTTAAGAATAAAAAATGTTTTTAATTATTTAAAAAAAGGGTAATGTGGACTTTACTATGCGTTTTTAGGAGCAAAAATATGTCTTGTAACTTCACAACTGTTTGTCTCAAATTTTCGATTAAAATTCGCAATTTTTCGATGAAAATCGTAAAATCAACTTAGTTGTAAATTTAAAATCGTAAAATTAAAACTTTTAGTTGTAAGTTTACGATTTTGTCAAAAAATTGCGAATTTTTTCGAAAAATTACTAATTTTGTCGTAAAATCACAGGAGTTATTTTTTACAGTGTATGTAGTGGATGTAAAATTTTGCATGCATACGTTTCTGCACCCCCACACATAGACGCTGCAAGCCCAAGAATGTGCATTTTTTTATTGTCCATTTTTTGATGTTTACAGCTAAAAAATCTTATAAATATGGGAAAATTTATGATGGATTGACTTATTAGAGATCTTACTGTATACTCAAATCAAAATATGCACATTTTTAAATGTTATTTTGCCTGCACATGCATTTTATTTATCTATATGATTTTATAATTTTTGGCATTTTTTGGCCAAAAAACGGTTTTTGACTCAAGCTACTGTACTATTATCTAACAGAAATGTTGCAAATTGTTGAAATATTATAAAATTATAAAATAACATAATTTTCCAGGCGTAAAAAATATAAAATCCAAAAAAACGCAATTTTTAAATTTTTTCGAAAAAAATGTTTCTTTTTTGCAGGCAAAATTACATCGGAATATATACATGTTTTGATTTGAATACATAATATGATTTTAATTTGAATACATAGTGAAATCTTTAATAAGTCAATCCATCATAAATGCATGTTCTTGGCGTTGCAGCGTCTATGTGTGGTGGTGCAGACACATATACATGCAAAATTTTACATCCACATACATACTATTATATGTAAAAAACTTTACATACCCATATCTAATATTTTTTACTAATAAAATATCCAAAAAGCTCATTAAAAACGAGTTTTTTGTGTGCGAAATATCGATTTTTGAAAATTTGGTAAAAAAGGTCTAAACTTTGACCGCTTATAACTCTGTCCCAGTGCGTCCAGCTGACAAACTACTACAGACCATTTTTGTAGGAAATTTTTTTAGCTACAACTTTTATTTGAAACTTTTTTTAAATTTTGTTTTCTTTTTGAGTTATTTGCAAAAAAACTTTATGCCCCATGTTTAGCCCCCCCCCGGGGGGGGGGAGGGGACAGCACTTTGATGAAATGTCCGATTTGGTTCCCCCTTTTTAAATTAGCCCAAAATCAGCACATTCCATAATTTTTTTTCTCTGGAGGATTTTTGTCCAAGTTTTCCCTTAATTTAGCCTTTATTCAATGGTGTAAAAATGAAAAGAAATGTATGTTTGTCTTTTTGTTCATCATATAGAGGGCGTCAAAGTATCGTCTGAAAAAAACAGTTCCTATAATTATTACCGTTCGGGACGTCTGAAACAAAAAACAAGAGCATTCTTTGGAGTTGATACCAGACCGAGGACCATTTGGTAGGAATTATAAAAAAGTACGATTTTTGAGCCAAAATCGATCCGAAAATCGGGCATAAACTGATTTCTGATGCATATTAAGCTTTGTTCGAGGTACCAACTCTAGCTACCAAGGCTTATGCCAATAGCTCAATTAGTTTTAGATGTATCGTGAGAACCGGCAGCAAAAAGTTTTTTTTGGAGAAAAACACGTTTATAGTATATTACGATCCCGTGTCCAGAAAAGTAAAGAATGGCCCAAATCGCACGTAAATTGTGATTTGGGTCATTCTTTATTTATGGACAAGGGTTGTATACGATTTTTCTTCTTCTTTTCCGGTGAAGAAGTGGCCACTGACAAGAAAAAGTTTTTCTTTTTTAGTTTTAATTAATATATTTCAATATTTCAATATTTCAATGTTTAGAGTCTGCAATACTTACAAATAACTAGACATCAGTATAAAAGTCCCTCCAAATCCAAATAAGGTTTTTCCTGTTCTTGAAAGGCTTGATTTTTGAATATACGAGCCTCGTTTGTTATGATATTTTATCTTAGTTGTTCGTTGGACGAATAGGTTTAGAATCGCATTTGATATAGAACAATATATTTTTCATAACGAGAACTCGGTATTTTTTCCTTATATCTTAATATCTCAAAAACCATATTTTTTATGTGCATTTTTAAGAGGTATAGAAAAAAAAATGATAAAAAATTTGTTATTTTGAAAGATGTGCCTTAAATAATTTCAATCGTAATATTTTTTCCGCTATTTAATTTTTGATAACAGAAACGAAAGTAAATTATAAAACAATAAAGATAAAGTATTTAAAAAGTTAATGACTTTTACAAAGCAATTAGGGCTTTATAAAAAGTACGATAGAAATGACATGATAAATAAATAAAATATCTAAATATATTGCATTTTGAATTTGTTTATTGTAATTTCTTGTCTTGAAGAAAATCATGGCCAAGCCCAATAAAAATTATAATAAAAAAATATATTTAAAGTGCAAAAAGATTTATCTCCTTTTTGAGCACCAGATAAAGGCACCAGAAAGATAAATAAAATAAAATAATAGTTGAATACTCGTGTGAAAAAAAAAAACAATGAGGGTAGGAAATAAAAAGGTTAATGTAAGACCCTATAAAAAATAATCTTTTTTTCGAATGAAAACTAGATATTTATTTAATAATTGACGTTTTGGTCTCTACTTGAGACCCTCTTCATAATAATATAAATAGCTTTAGTATATAAATATAAAAGTTATTTGAAAGAGTTTGAAAAAAAGTTTTTCCCTGTGTACACTTAAGTATACTTAAAAGTAAAATTTGGCTATTTATTTTAGAGTATCGGCAAAGAATGTAAAAAAATCTGACGTGCGCGAATGGAATTCCGTGGATAGTATAATTAAACAGATAATTGAATGAGTCACGTGATTTACCTAGGGGGTCGTTGAATGAGCTATACATTTAATTGTGCTATTATGTATAGCTATAAATATATTTAGAGACAAATTAGTTATTATAACGAGGAAATCATATTATACTAAACTTTTTGCAAGTTATACAAATTTTCCACCAAATAATTATTTCCATTTAATTTTCTGTATCATTTCCGGAAAACACGAAATAAAACGATATCAGATGTGAAATTATTAAACCATATTTTACTGTGAATTGACGTATTTTTTGATTTTAACCTTAATATTTTATAGAAGCTTTTATTTGCAATAAGAATATAAAAAATCATAGTACTGTAAAATCCAAAAAAATTAATTAAATTTATGAAAATAAAGTCGATAAAGTATATGTAAAACTATAATTGAAAACGTTCAGATTCATTTTAGGCTGAGTCTTACTCCAGTCAAATCACGGGGGGTGGGGGTGGTATTGTTTGTGGCCGCCACCAGATTTGGTCTACTATACAGGTTTTTTGGGTCACTGAACACGAAAATCGGGATCTTTTCTATGCGCAATTGGGGCTTGACCCTTAAATCGGGCAAAACTGCCCCTAAAAAGGGCATTTTTGCTGCATCCATTGTCGCTGATAACGAATATTGCAGTTATAACTACGAAAAATTACCCCTTGACCCTTAAATCGGGCATAACTGCCCCTAAAAAGGGCATTTTGCTGTATTCATTGTAAGCCTTTGAAATTTGGTATTCGGAGGTTTTTTAGGTCGCTGACAACGAATATTGAAGTTAAAACTATAAAAAATTACCCCTTCACCCTTAAATTGGGCAAAACTGCCCTTAAATAGGGCATTTTTGCTGTATTCACTGTAAGCCTTTGAAATTTGGTATACGGGGGTTTTTTGGGTCTCTGATAACAAATATTGCAGTTATAACTATGAAAAATTACCCCTTCATCCTTAAATTGGACAAAACTACCCCTAGAAGCGGTGTTTTCACTACTTTAGGTAGGTATTTACTTATTAGGTGTAATAGGGTTTTTTGGGGCACTGATCACAAAAATCGATGTCTTTCAATTAAAACTTAACTCTTCACCCTTAAATCAGCCAAAACTACCTCTAAAAGGGGTATTTTTGCAAATTTCACTCTTGCCCTCCAAGATTTGGTCTGATAGGGTTTTTTTGGGACGCTGATCACGAAAATCGGTGTGTTTTCAATTAAAATTAGGTCTTTACCATTAAATTAGCCTTTAGAGGGGTTTAGTTATGGACAGTTTAAGGGTCAAGCCCCAATTTTAAATTGAAAAAACAAAAATTAAAAGACAACCTAAGGTAGAAGATTTACGTTTTAATTGAAAAGACATAGATTTTTATGATCAGTGCCCCAAAAAACCGTATTAAACCAAATCTTGAAGGGCTAGATTGAAAGTTGAGAAAACACCCCTTTTAGGGGCACTTTTGCTCAATTTTTCATAGTTATAACTGCAATATTTGTTATCAGAGACCCAAAAAACCCCCGTATACCAAATTTCAAAGGCTTACAGTGAATACAGCAAAAATGCCCTAGTTAAGGGCAGTTTTGCCCAATTTAAGGGTGAAGGGGTAATTTTTTATAGTTTTAACTGCAATATTCGTTATTAGCGACCCAAAAAACCCCCGTATACCAAATTTCAAAAGCTTACAATGAATACAGCAAAAATGCCCTTTTTAGGGGCAGTTTTGCCCGATTTAAGGGTCAAGCCCCAATTGCGCATAGAAAAAACCCTGATTTTCGTGTTCAGCGTCCCAAAAAACCTATAGTAGACCAAATCTGGTAGCGGCCACAAACAATACCACCAAAACCGTAATTTTACTGGTGTACTACGTAAGAATCAAGAAAGCCGTTTGTGTCATCAAAAATGTGGGTTGGTGACACTTTTTTGTATGTCTTCCTGATATGTGCGAGTGAGACAAGCCTATTTAAATTTTCTAAAATGATGCCCTAAGCAAATATTTGCATAGTGCCAACCTATGCTAATTTTAATAATATTTTTGCTGCTTCCTCTAGTGCGATAGTAATTAAAAATTTTGAATAAATCTACTTTTAAACCTAAATGTTTAAAATTATTAAATTTTTAAAAAATTTATTTTAAAATAAACTTAAAATAAACGATAATTTTTTAAAAATTAAACTATTTAACAAGTTTATTACCCGGGGGGAAAAATCCCGAATTAAATTTAATTAAATTTTATTAAATGCATTTAATAAAATTTAATAAAATTTTATAAAATAATTCGTCGAATTAGGTTCAATTAAATTTTATTAAATTTTATCAGATTTTATTAAATTTTCTTAAGGTCTTACGTACGTCAGGATTTTTACCTATCGGCATCTTTGTCTTACACATGTATAAAAGTACGGATGGCAACTTCAAATAAATAAAAAAATTTTTTCAATAATACTTAATTATTACTATTCAAAGCTTAAAAATAAATTTTATCAACTTAATTTTGGCATTAAATAAATTATTTATTATTTAAATAATATTATTTAATTATTTATAAAGAAAATAAATAAATAAAAAAATATAATAAATGACTCTACCTCAATAGCAGAATAAACGTTAATTTTTTGTACATTTTTTTAAGTAAAACCATAAAAAATGACGGTCGATTGTAAATATTAAGGTCTCTTTTTATTTATTAGGATATTATTTATCAACTCATAAAAAAAATTAAGTTTTGTATTTTAAATGCTTTTTTTTCATTTTTTTAAATTCCCCATAAGAGCCTGTGTTAATTTTTTGTTTGTTTATTTATTTACTCAAAAACTGTGTGGTCAATTATTAAAAAAAAAAATACGTGTAAAATTAATTTATATTTACTTTACTTTCTCCAAGTTTTAGCTTTTTTTTGCATTTTACTCCGGACGTACGTAAGACCTTAAATCTATTATATAAAAATTGATGGGCTTTATGGGGACAATATAAAGACCAATCAAATTGTTTGTTTACAAATTTGAATTTTTCTATTTTCTTTATAGGTTATAACCTATATTTCTTTGATATTTTTTTAATAAAGCTAAGGGGAAATTATAATGCGGGCGAACAACGTGAGCCCGCTATAGTCTAGTTCTATTAAATTTTATTAAATTTATTAAATTAATAATAAAAATTATTAAAACCTTGAGTCAATTTTTGCTATTACCAATTTCCTGTATTTTTAACAAATCGATAGAGATGGGTATATACCCAGATCACTTTAAGATAGCAGTTATCGTACCTATATATAAAAGTGGTGACATTACAAATAAAACTAATTATAGACCTATTTCATTAACATCTAATTTTGCAAAAATATTTGAAAAACTCATCAAAATAAGGTTAACATCCTTTATGGATAAAAATAAAATCCTATCAAATAGACAATTTGGATTCCGGGATGGAATTTCTACTAATGATGCCATAGCTTTTGTCACGAATTTTATATATAACAACTTAGATAAGTCATTAAAACCACTGGTTGTCTTCCTTGACCTGGCTAAAGCTTTTGATACGGTTGACCATGCTATACTTCTTGACAAACTATGTACTATAGGAATAAGGGGTACTCCTCTTAAATTTTTTGAAAGCTATCTTTCTCACAGACAAGCAACAACTAGAGTTAACAATGTTATGAGTGACTTCACTTGTACAGATACAGGAATCCCACAAGGGACTGTGTTGGGACCGATCCTTTTTAATATTTTTATTAATGACTTATTGAGGATTGACAAAAATGTGGTTGCTTTTGCGGATGACACTGTACTGTTAGTAAGCGGTAGAACTTGGACTGAGACTGAGATCAGGGTAAATAATCTGATAAAGGATGTTAGCTCGTGGTTTGATGATAATTTATTAACTGTAAATTTTAATAAATCATCGTACGTTACCTTCTCTATGGCTGAAGATATGGTACCAGATACTACCAGCATATATGTTAAAGAGAATGATGAATTGGTCTACTTAAATCGGGTTAAGGAAGCTAAATATCTTGGCATTATAATTGACCATCATATGCACTGGGACAAACATATTAGTACGTTACTTAAAAAAACCAAGTTTGTTCTATTTCTTTTTTACAAATTAAAAAAAATTTTGAACTATACCCAACTTAAGACTGTATATTTTGCAGCTTTCAATTCTATAATAACATATGGAATTTTGGGCTGGGGTGGGGTTTATAAAATTTACGTTAACAGGTTACAAAACGCTCAAAATAGAATTCTAAGATTATTTAATTACTTTAATAATACCGACCATACCCCAATAGCATTATGGCATAAATATGCTTACAATATTACATCAATTTATGTTGAGGCAAACAGCAAATTTACATCAAGGTGCGTCCTCATATGACGCAAATTTGACATCAAGTAGGCTACATGTTTTCAAATTTAATACAATTTTACAACAATGTAAGATTTTATTAGGGACTAAAATTCTTGATGGAATATTGTATTCATATTGTTGTCATGTTTTTTAAGAAAAATTTTCATTGTTAAACTTATATGTTTGCACTTTTAATAATAATTAAAAAAGGTATCTAAAAATATATCATATTTACAATTAAATTTTAAAGAAACATCCGCAAAAATAACAAAATATTTAAAAAATCTCCGCATTTTACATTATGGTGTTGCCTAACCTATACTGTGATATTACATATTATAACAGCAATATGAAAGCAATATAATGTCAACATTCATTTCATTATTATTGATGTAATATTGATGTAACGAGTTGCATGGAAATTGCTGTAAAATTGATTAAATTATACTTTGTTGCTGTTAGATTGCAGAGAAATTGTTCTCAACAATTTTGAAGCAATCGATGCACCCGTATTGAAAATCAAGGAATGCTATTGGGGTATCTTGAATATTAGGCAGACTTTTTATTACTTCTGTATTAAAAAAGAATTCCTAAATTTAAAAATAAAGCTAGACTCCAAAGAAAAAAAAAGTGAAAGAATATTAGTTGTTGAATTACCTAAATTTACAAAAGAAATAATGAAAAAAGATCATTATTACAATGCTGTAAAAGTTTTTAATGCAATGCCTATTAACTTTAAAAAAAAATCTGAAATCTGTAATAAAAAAATAAAAGCATGGCTTGCTAGCTTGAATACTCTATAGACATAATTAATAGATTCTTATTTTATAATTTATTGTTGTTATTTATTGACAAATTTTATTTATAAAAAGCTATAAGTATTATATCTAAAAAAAGAAATTTTTTATATATTTTTTTTACACATTATAATTAGAATTAAGTTTTTTTTTATGATCACCAGTCCCACGCACAGACCTTATTGTCGTCTCGGTGGGTGATATTATTTTGTAATATTTTTTCTGTATATATGAAACTGGATTAAATAAATAAATACTTACAACCTAAAACTTATTTAATTTAAAAAAACATAATTATTGATGATAATAATATTTTATAATTAAAACTGATTATATATTGTATACAGTAGTCCAGTTGCGAAAGTAGTCAAATTGCGAAAATGGTTGAAAATGTATAGCCAGGGTAAGTTTAGGTATAAAATATGTTTTTTGGATCACTGAATACAAATCAGGGGTCGAAATTGCATATAAAATGGGGCTAAACCCTTAAAAAAGCAAATACTTCCCCTTTTTAGGTGCTTTTTTGCATTATTTTAGAAGTTAAGCTAAAATTGTCTAACAAATTCCAGAATAATTTAAGATTAATTAAGAATATATTGGGAATTTCTTATTATGTACCAAAATTGAGATACAAGGGCTAAATATACAGGGTGAAAACTACCCCTAAATTTTAAAACAATGAAAAAAATGTTATACAATTTTCTTTTTCAAACTTGTCGTCTTATAACCAAAAAACTGACTACATTTTTAATATAATAAATTACCCCCCCCCCCCCCTACAAGTGGAGAAAAATACCCCTAAATTAAAAAAAATAAAGAAAAGGTTATAAAATATTCTTTTTTAAAACTTTTCGTCTAATAAACGAAAAGCTAACTATATTTTTAGTAGAGAAATTTAGCCTTCCCCCCACTCCAGTATTGAAAGCCACAAAATATTTAAAAAAAATGGAAAATTGATATAAATTTCAATTTTCTATTAATGAATTAGCTGCCCTCGTTTTTCATTTTTGAAAAAGCTTCTAGAGACTTGCGCGACCTCTAAAACGTCACCAAATGGGCTCAAATTTGCCATGGTATCTTGTTATCATGTGTACAATAACATACTCCATGAAGAGCTAATTTCAAGCACTTTTATTTTTTTTTTAATCACCCTAATATATATGCATGCATACACTTACGTAGATTGCGCTAGAATAGAATTTTTTTCAGTTAAGATAAAATTCTTCATATTATACTCAAATTATTATTATTATTATTATTGAATTTATTTGGGAACCCTAATACAGTATACTATTGATTTACACAGTTAGTTATTTAGTAAATAAAATTATAATAATATACAAAATAAGTATTTAATTTATAATTAGTCAAAGTAAATATTTTAGTTAATAGATAATAGATTTATTAAAGTTTATATACAGTAATTTAATGATATAATAGCAAGTACATGATATAGAGTTATTGATAATTATTAATAATTATTTTATATTTGGATTTAATTCTGATGTTTGAGAAAAATAGACTGCTATAATAATAAATGGGATTTCACTATTATTGGTTATTATTTTTAAACTTCACAAAGAATACTTTTATATACCTTTCTTAAATCGGGAATACCATGGAAGATAGCGAAATGCGTTCCATAGTTTTGTAACTTGGAAAGATAAAAATTCAGAGTTAGTAGAAACTGATGGAATACTAAGATCTTGACGTGGACCTCTCTTTGGTCTATCAGTTCTATAGGGTTTAAAAAGAGGAAGAAGGAAAAAGTAGTTCCTTTATGCGTATAATCCTGTACATTTGCAGCATGGCAAAATAGTCACGACGCGTAACATTGAGTAGCCATTTTAGGTTTTTCCTGAGAGGAGATACATGATCATTTCATCTAGCGTCAAATATATATCTTATCCCATAGCATTTGCTAGACGTTGAAGTTGTTTGCAAAGTTCTTGGGAAGCATCAGAATAGACTACCGTACAATAGTCTAGGTGGGGTTGTACAAAGGACTCTATTGACCTTTTTCTTATAGTTGAGAGATACACTATTTGATGAATCTGAGTCCAAATAAAGTTCTGTTAATTAGTTTGGTAACACGTTGAACATGTTTCAATTGGAATGGATATGTGGTTATTTTTATTTTTAACTACCGACTGCGATTTTTGGCTTGAGTAAAAATATTAAAATATTTAAAAAATTAAATAACTACCTTATCTACCCTTTAGGTGTTAAAAATGATTGTATGTACATGTCATACGAAAAAAAAAACAAAATGTATATTCAAGATTTTTGAAAAAAAACATCCTTATTTAAAATAATAATGATAATAATTTTCAGCTGCTTTAGCATTTGGAACTAAGGAATCCTCTTTTGCGAACAACGTATTTACAGTTGGAAACATAGCCGTAGTCCTATTTGTGATCATTTGCGGTGCTTTTAAAGGTAAATATTAAAACAATCGTGCAGATTTTGAGAAACAACAAAGAAAAATCATTATCTTTATTGTTTAAAATTTTTATAAACTATAGTAGACGTAAGGCTGATATTTATAATGCATCATGGAATTCTTTTCGTAACTCAGAAAGTTCGAGTTCCGCAGCCCTTAATTTTTCTATTAAGATTATCTTTCTAATGCTCATTGTAGCATGTATAATTGTCCGAGTTCCGAAAAATGATACAATATAAAAATATCTTTATAATAACTAAAAGATGAAACATAGAATTAAAAATTGCTGAGAATACCGTGCAAAGTTTTTTGCACGGGAGGTCAGAATAATTCAAACGAAGCTCTTGCGGAATTCGAATTTGAAAATAGCGGAACTAGTCTCTTGACTTTGAATTGAAGGTCAGAATTTCAATAACTTTTTTGCATGATTTGAAATCAGATAAAAAAATATTAGATGCGTTAACGTATTTTTTGTATTTTAAAATTTTGCTCATTCAAAGCAACCGCGGTTACTATCTTCTCAACGCATAAGTGAAACGTCACAATTTTCAACAATTTTTTAATTTTGAAATATTTGTTTTTACAGCCGACTTGAGTAATTGGAAGATCACAACTGAATGCACAGAAGAAGATTGCTCAAAAGGTACTGGTGGTTTTATGCCATTCGGGTTTGCAGGAATTTTAAAAGGCGCAGCTACCTGTTTCTATGCATTTATTGGATTCGATTGCGTTGCTACAACTGGCGAAGAAGCAAAGAATCCTCAAAGAAGTATCCCAATCGCTATTGTGACATCTCTGACGGTTGTGTTCTTAGCCTATTTTGGGGTATCATCGGTTTTGACTACCGTTCTGCCTTATTTTGATCAGAATCCTGAAGCACCGTTTCCAGCGATGTTTGAAGCTATTGGCTGGAGCTGGGGTAGATACATCGTTACTGTAGGAGCAGTTTTTGGATTGTGTACGAGGTAAATTAAGTCAGAATTCTATAGTTCTCATTTGAGTCTAAATTTTATTTTTAGTTTGTTAGGTGCTATGTTTCCGTTGCCCAGGATTATTTATGCCATGGCATCCGATGGTTTAATTTTCAAATGGATGGGAAAAGTCAATCCTTATTTTCACACTCCCTTGGTTGGTACTTTTTCTGCAGGCCTCTTAACTGGTAAGTAATAATATTTTTTTCATTATCTACTTATTCCATATGAGTTTTTGTAAATAAAGAATTCCGGAACCTATAACTTAAATATCATTAATTTAAAAATTTTTTTTTTAAATGTAATTAGTTAAACGGCTGGATTGCTTTGGTTGAATATTATTAAGGGCGGTTACTCCACCACTGTTGCTGCGCAGCACATTTTTAAATTAAGATTTTTTAACCTTATATATTTGTTAATAATAATTTTTTAATGAAAAAGAATTTAGAACATGTTAAATTTAAAAAATTTTTTGATATTAGCTATTTCAATCTTCTTACACTTTTAAGCATGTTTAACTTTTTTTTTATAAACAATTAGCTGTAATTCATTACTGAAGAGCTTAAGTAATTAGAAGTTCCGAATTCTACTCAGTACTCTTCAATAAATCTAGCCGCGTTACTATTAAAAGGCTTGAGGATTCGAAAATGCCCAATGTACGATTGTATTTTAATAAGATGGAGCATGTTTATTGGAAGGATGGTAAAATTGAACTTATAGAATAATTCGGATTTTTTAACTTATTTTGCAGGTGTTCTTGCTGCAGTATTCGAATTATCTGCACTGATTGACATGATGAGCATTGGTACTTTGCTTGCATATTCGATTGTTGCATCTTGTGTGTTAATTTTAAGGTAATTACGATTCATAATTTAAGTCAAACTATTTTTATTTTGATGAGAGTTACCTATTTTAATTTAAAATTCTAAATTATCATGAATGGTATACACTGAGAAAAAAGATCTATTTGTCTAAAATAGTAAATTTGCTTGACTGATTTCTATTTGAATCAAATAGAAATCTATTTAAAATAACAAGGGGAGTTCAATACATTTGGAACACCAAATTACACCAAATGGTTATGGATGAATTTGTTATGTTGAAAAAACATGCCGACTACCCTCCGTTCCTTCCAATGGGCCTTCTGGGCCTAGAAACGCAGGGCTCAATGTTATAAAATAGGATTTTTTGGTAATTTTCAATGAAACGCCAAAACCTCGCAAGTTAACCAAAACTTTTCTGGTTAGTCTCATTTTTTTTGGTTTCAGTATCAACTTTCATACGCCATAAATCGCAATTTATTATCACTAATTCTATAATCACTCTAGCCAATTAACCAAACAGTCATTTTTGGCTAAAAATGACCAATTTTAAAAATGCTGCCAAAGTTGTAATTTCTGACGAAAATGGGTTTTATAGGTCTGAAAAAATTTGTACAAGCTTCAAGTATCCAAAAATTTTTTATTATTCTCATTTCCTTGATTCGTTTTTAAGAAATGGCTCTTCAAAGTTAACATTAAAAATGAGCTTTTTTAAAAAATCGTAAAATTTGGACTGTGACTTCAAATTATCATATCTGGTTAACAAATAATTGAAAAAAGTAAAGTAAAAAAATTTTGGAAACTTGAAGTTTGTACAAATTTTTTCAGACCTATAAAACCCATTTTCGTCAGAAATTACAACTTTGGCAGCATTTTTAAAATTGGTCATTTTTAGCCAAAAATGACTGTTTGGTTAATTGGCTAGAGTGATTAGGCCTAGTCTACATAACCGCACCGCAAGGCGCAGCCCAATGCTATTGGTATAGGAGTAACGTGACGCCGCAAGCGCAAGCCTATATCAATAGCATTGGGTTGCGCCGTGCGGTGCGGTTATGTAGACTCGGCCTTAGAGAATTAGTGATAATAAATTGCGGTTTACGGCGTATAAAAGGTGATACTTAAACCAAAAAAATGAGACCAACCAGAAGAGTTTTGGTTAACTTGCGAGGTTTTTGGGTTTCATTGAAAATTACCAAAAAATCCTATTTTATAACATTGAGCCCTGCGTTTCTAGGCCCAGAAGGCACATTGGAAGGAACGGAGGGTAGTCGGCATGTTTTTTAATAACAAACTCATCCAGAACCATTTGGTGTAATTTGGTGTTCCAAATGTATTGAACTCCCCTTGTAAATATATTCTATTTTTTTCAAATAACGTATTATTTTTGAGACAAATAGAAAATCTTCTTTTTTTGGGTTACCAGACGGGAAAATCAGATGAAAAGAACTTAAAACTGTTTTATGTGTGAAACTTAAAAAAATGAACTTTTATTTTTTCAAGAAGGTTTTTTAGGGCAAGAAATATGAATTTTCTAGGGAAAACAATCAATTTTTCAATCCAACATATTTTCCGATTTTCCAGAATGGTGAACGGAGGTAATTAAAAAAATGAATTTTTAACTTTACAAGAGGGTTTTTTAAGACAAGTATGAATTTTCGGTGAAAAATATTCTATTTTTAAACCCAAAATATTTTCCGATTTTCCAAGATGGTAAAATTTCATTTTTTTAAGTTTCTCGGTCCTCCATCTTGGAAAATCGGAAAATATTTTGGGTTTAAAAATTGAATATTTTTCACCGAAAATTCGTACTTGTCTTAAAAAACGACGCCTCTTGTAAAGTTAAAAATTTTTTCAGTCCACCATCTTGGAAAATCGGAAAATTTGTTTGGTTGAAAAATTAAAAATTATAATTCCAGGCTATCCGTTTCTAACTGGAAGGTTCATTTATGGTTTTTTTTGCGCGAGAAACACGTTTCTTCTTGTAATAAATAATTCAAGAAGATTTTCTATTTGAATAGGAATTTTTTTAAGTTTGGTATTCTATTTAATAATATATTTATATATAAAAATGTAAAATTTTAAAAATCTTTTTTTTGGCATTTCTGTTGTTTTATAAGTACAGTGAGAAAAAATGTTTACATTTGTAACTGGGAGATTTTACTATTAATTTAAGTAAAGTTAATTAGAATAATTGAAAATATTACATTTTACCTATACTCTTTCTGCATGATTTAATATTATTATTTAAAGGTAATTTTGTTTTAGTATAAGAAGATTTGTTATACAAAATTTTATTACACTCTCACTCTCTCACCTGTGTATGTTTATTTTTATTTTTTTATAATTCAATTTTACTAATAGCGAGAAAAAATATGTATAAAAAAATTGTACTAAAATCAAGAGTAATTTTTTTTCCTATGCTTTTAAATAACATAAACGGCATTTTGAGAAGTTGAAATTATTTTACTAATCAAAAGGGTAATAATTTAATCAGGAATAAAATTTTGTGAGAGCATGACGGGTGTTTTTGAATTATGTCACGATAGGTAAAAATCTCGAGGATAAACATAGTTCTTGAGAATAATTTTAACTAGGATTTTTTAATTTCCAGGTACGAGAAAAGCAAATCATTCGAAAAGAGAGGAGACAAGGAGGAATATAGTTTTAGCTCTGTTGTTTTTCAACTAATTAATTACAAAAGACTGAGTTACTCAACAAGGCTTACGTCAAAGCTAGTTACCTCATTAGTATTCTTTTATTGTAAGTCGCTGATTAAATTTCTAAAAATAAAATTCCTAAATACGTAAAGGTAGAAATAATTTCAGGTGTTATTAGCGTAGGATTAGCAGCCTTAATTGCCAATCATTCTGACGAAATTGCGAATGGAAGCACTTTGCACGTTAGTTTAGTTGGAATATCAGCAGCGGCTGTAGTTTTAATTTTAATTTTTATTTATCTCCAACCCAATAGCGATAGGCGCTTAACTTTTTCGGTAAGCATGCTTGCAAGTCTGTCGATGGAAAATGCATCTTAAACTTGTATTCTAACATAAAATATTTAATCGTTAGGTTCCATTTGTACCATTCGTTCCAGGATTGAGTATTTTGATAAATGTTTATTTGATGATGATGTTGGATATCATGACGTGGATGCGGTTTATAATCTGGATGGCTATTGGTAAGTTATCGTCTTTTTTATAGAGAGTTTGAAAAAGCTTTACGCCCATATAAAATGGCTTTCAGGTTTAGCGATATATTTTGGTTATGGAGTCTGGAACAGCAATTTACGCAAGAACGTTCTTCCTAGGAGCGTCATAAAACTAAGCAATACTAGCCACACGTAGATAAAGTTGTTAGATCTGTTGAGTGATTATTTATTGTAAAGAGGTGTAAATAATTTAAGATAAGAAAAATTATTAAGATAAATAGCTGAAATACTTATTAGTTCCTATTTTTTATGAATTATGAAACTCGATAAAACTAGATAAGTACATCGTGTGAAATTTATTTTAAACTTGATCGTACAACCTTGTAGAAAAATATTATAAAAATTTATAAATAAGTAAACATGATTATACTTTTTTATGTTTTTATTTCATATCCAATCATAAAAGCTTGGTAATTTTTTTTACCTGCGCTATAACCAACTTTTATATCCTGATTTTATCTATCATTTTTATTGACTATTCTTATCTGAGATAAAAAAAATAATGACTAACGAATATTTTATTCTAACTTGTTTTAGTTTCAAAATTTTAGCTTTCAATTGTTAAAAACTTTTAAACTGCATAATATTTCTTTTTCAATCTTCTTCGATTTGACTGGAGCTTCAGAAAATAACTTCAGGAGGTATAAATCAAAATTATTTTAATCACGTTTTTCGATCCTATTTTATTTTATTCTGGATTCTATTGATAATTTCATCTAGAATTTCGCAAATTTTTTTTATCAAAAGAGTGAAAAGCATAATTAAATAAATTTTATATGAAACGGGGAATGGGTGAAGTGGAATATCCAAGTGAAGAACAAAGAATTATAGATGAGAAAGTATACTAAGTGTCTGATGCTGTCAGCTGAGAATATGTGCTCAGGATAGTCCAGTAAAGTCTCGTACTGACTAAGATAGAAAAAGAGTAGGATTTACTGCGATCATTTAAATAGCCCACGATTGAATCCACAAAATTTTCTCATAATTTGGGTGGCTTATTTTTTCATCAAAACGCGTTTCTGAACAAGATGTGTTAAGAAAAATATTGCGTAAACGTTGTTGACATTTTTTTTTGTATGAGCATTTTAAAATTTAAAATTAAACATTTTATTATAAAAATTTTAAGTTTTCAATGGTTTATATATAAGTAGTTGAGTAGGAAAAAAGTAAGACAGAGCTTTCAAGTGCATAAATTTAGACTGCGCACTATGAAAATGATGGGAAGCTTAAAAATAGCTGAAATCGAGAGACAGACGTAAACATGCGCTAAGAGGACTGAATAAAAATTTGGTGCATTTAAAAATTGTATATTACGAGCCAGTGTCCAGAAATGTAAGAAATCGGATGGTAATTTACGTGCGATTCGGGTCATTTTTTATTTATATACATGTGCATTTCTACGAGAAAGTATTTTTTATGAGCACCAAAAATGAAGAAAAAAAAATTGACGAGGCCGCGACTGCCATCATGATTTTCTGGTAGTTTGAACCCTATAGAATGCAAAAAAAACGTGAAATGAAATCGGCGATGGATGCCAAAAAGACTTTGCCACTTTTAAAAAAACTTTTAAAACTTTTAAAATTTCTTTAAAAACTTTTCTTTTTCCGATGAAATTTAGCCAAGTTATCGTCAATTTAAGATTTTACTCAAATTTTTCTTAAAAAAGATGAAGTTCTATATTGAAAAATACCTGTTTGTGAACCTTAAACATGCATTACTCGCTTGATTTTCATCGTAAAATAATAATTTTTTTTTTTAATCGATTAATTTTTCCCTGGCAATTCATTTCTTTATGAAAAAAAAAATCATTTTTATTGATCAAATTTCAATTTTCAGGTCAAAAGCCTTTGAAAACTGTAAATAGCAAAATTTACTTAACCCAGTTTTTTACCTAAAAATTGAAATTTGTCAATAAAAATGATTCCTTTCAAGAAGAAACGAATACTCAGGTAAAAATTAATTGATTTAAAAAAAAAAATTATTATTTTACGATGAAAATCAAACTAGAAATGCATATTTTAAGTTCAAAATCAGGCATATTTCAATAGGATTTCAATCATTTTTAAGGCAAATTTCAGTAATAATATGCATTACTCACTGGATTTTCATCGTAAAATAATAAATTTTTTTTTTTAAATCGATGCATTTTTCCCTGGCAATTCATTTTTTTATGAAATAAATCATTTTTATGTGATAAGATAATTTTAAGTCACAGTCCAAATTTTACGATTTTTTAAAAAAGCTCATTTTTAATGTTAACTTTGAAGAGCCATTTCTTAAAAACGAATCAAAGAAATGAGAATAATAAAAAATTTTTGGATACTTGAAGCTTGTACAAATTTTTTCAGACCTATAAAACCTATTTTCGTCAGAAATTACAAATTTGGCAGCATTTAAAAAATTGGTCATTTTTAGCCAAAAATGACGACCGTTTGGTTAATTGGCTATAGTGATGAGAGAATTAGTGATAATAAATTGCGTTTTACGGCGTATGAAAGGTGATACTTAAACCAAAAAAATTAGATCAACCAGATGAGTTTTGGTTAACTTGCGAGGTTTTGGCGTTTCATTGAAAATTACCAAAAAACTCTATTTTATAACATTAAAACCTGCGTTTCTAGGTCCAGAAGGTCCATTGGAATGAACGGAGGGTAGTCGGCATGTTTTTTCAACATAACAAACTCATCCATAACCATTTGGTGTAATTCGGTGTTCCAAATGTATTGACCTCCCCTTGTTAGATACGAAAATCACGGTTGTTGACATAAAAGTGGCAAAATCTTTTTGGCGTCCATCGCCGATTTCGTGTTCACGCTTTTTTTTGCATTCTATAGGGTTCAAACTACCAGAAAATCATGGTGGCAGTCGCGGCCTCGTAAATTTTTTTTTCTTCATTTTTGGTGCTCATAAAAAGAAATTTCTCGTAGAAATGCATACATGAATTTTTGGGATCTAAATACGTCATAAAATATACTCCCAGCAGAAAAATTTAAATTCAAATTTGAAGCCTTATGTTAATACTCAAAGTTTATAGTTAAGTAAAAGGACAAAAAGAGTTTTTGACATTTTGAACACATAGGCTCAAGAAAACTTTTTTGTTAACCCACCAATAGAAGCGCAATTAATTTAAAAAAATCTCGAAAAAATATTATTTATTATAACTTTTTAAAAATAAAAAGTGCAAAAAAGCTTTCGTTCTGGATATAAGTGGGGTGGGAGGGCACTATGTATACTGTTTTTGTGAAAAGCACCCATATACCTTTCAATAATCTAAAAAAGACGTCATCAATTTATTAATTTTGAGTTTTCTGAAAAATATATGCATAAGAATTATTTTAATTTTGATCCATGCAAGCCTCCTATTGAAAATCGACCCATAAGAATAATTTCGTCTACAAAAAGCATTGTACATTTGTACAGCTAGTTGCATATTATACAGGAGCTGATTATATGCTGTAAAAAATTACAAAAAAGAACAATAGTTGACATTTGAACTTGAAGAACTAAAAATTGGTTAAAAGAATTATTTTATAAATACTTTTAAACCGATTTTAAGACCTGACCATTAGGCCTAGTCTGATTTAGGTAGTGTGATGTAAGGAAATTCAAAGAAACTACGATCTTTGAGTATCCAAATTATTTCAAATCATATTTAAAGAGTCATCGTGAAATTGATATACATAATAAATTTTCTACATAGGAACATTTTAACAGTACACTGATAAAAAAACACGGTTGGCCGTTACCGGATTTTTCTTTCATATGGTTGTAAATGACATAAAATAAAATCTAATAAAAAATATTTACGTTTGGTCCAAAATTTTGTTTTTTTAAGTCCGACCAAGTCTCGGTTTAAATGAATGAAAATAATGCTTCTTAAATTTATTCTTGTAGCCGCAACCGGAATTTTTTTCAGTGTACATTAGGTAAAACTGTTTATTAATTAATATTCTATCAGATATTTTTATAGTATGTATTTAAATTATTTTTTTTAGTATAAAAAATCTTTATAAATTTTTTTTTGGGGTTTAGAAAAAAATTAAAAATAACGTTATATTGTTGTTGTCATTTACTTAGTCAGGTTTCCAGTAAAAAATGCGTTTGAGACTTCCGATACCATACAGAGCTTTTGGCAGGAAAAAGCCAATTGAAAACTGTGCCGAATCAAAGTCAGGGTTAGCAAAATGCTTATCGACCTTAGATCTTACAGCACTTGGAATTGGATCAACTTTAGGTGTTGGGGCTTATGTATTAGCTGGAATGGTTGCCAAAGAACTTGCTGGCCCGGCTGTTATCATTTCCTTCGCTATTGCAGCGGTAGCATCGATGATAGCAGGTACGAAACTCGTTGGAAATATTCTCCAGTTGCTCAATTATATCTGATATTTATTATTTTTAGGTTTATGCTACGCCGAATTCGGTACTAGAGTACCAAAAGCTGGATCGGTATACGTTTACAGCTATGTGACCGTAGGAGAATTTATAGCTTTCTTTATAGGCTGGACATTGATCTTAGAATATGTCATTGGGGCTGCTAGTGTCATTAAAATTTTAAGCAGGAATGTCGACGAGCATCTCTTTAGTAATTATACTCAAGATACACTTTCCACTCACCTGCCCATACATGCTGAATATCTTGGAGATTATCCTGATTTTCTGGCTTCCCTTATCACTCTTGTGTTTTCAGGTATATTTAATTAAATAAATAAATATAATCATGAGGTATTTAAGCTCCAAAGAGTCAACTTTAAAGTAGCATATGAACTTTTTAGCCGTTCTTGCATTTGGCACAAAGGAGTCATCATTAGCAAATAATATATTTACTGTAGCCAATGTAGGTATCTTACTCTTTGTTGTGATTTCTGGAGTTTTCAAAGGTGAGCGATTTTTTTCACACTATTATTCTTGCAGTTTTTGGAAGAGCCAAATTATAAAAAAAATAATACTACTAATAAAATATAATTTTTTTTATTCGTTTAAATTATTGCAAATGGCTTGAAAGATAAAGAAAATTTAACAAAAATGTGTTTATTGAATTATTAAAAATGTGAGAACCGTGGCATGGTGGGAAAAAAGGGAAAAAGTTCATTTCTTATAGGTAGGAACGTACGATCATCTCTAATTCAACATTGAATTAAGCATATTCAAACTTCGTCAAATTGAGTAGATTTTTTTTAAAAATAATTTAGCAATATCAATTGAAAAAATAGATATTATTATTGTAATCGTCGTAATTACCACGAAGGTTCAATTTTCGCGCCAAATATAATTTTTGAATTTTTGAGCAATTATTGCCTATTCAACCCCGGAGAGTCCACTTCAACCTAACTAACATAATTTTATTCCCCAACACCTATTTTTCCCAAGAAGAGTCCATTTTTACGAAAAATATTATTTTTGAACCATTATTGCCCATTTAACCCCTTCTAGGACATTTTGACCTCATAGAGTCTACTTGAACTGAACCGAAATAATTTTCCGACCGACATAAATCTATTTACTAAGAAAGATCCATTTTTGCGCTAAAAATAGGTTCTGATCCAGTATTGCCCACTTTACTCTTTTAAGGCAATAGGGCTCCGAAGAGCCTATTTGAACCAATCTGAGATAATCTTAATCCTTTCCAACCCACTTAAACTATGAATAATCCTTTTTTGGGTGAAGAATCTGCTATAAGCTATTTCGGCCCACTTTGTCCCGTGCAGTAAACTTTTCTTCATATTGGATAATTTAGCCCATTCCAGGTTATTGTTATCGGTATGGGTCAATGGTAATAGAACACACCAGTCTTGAAGGAAAATTTATCCGATCCAAAAAGCGGATTGTTTCTACTCATTAAAGACACTTTGTACATGACAAAAACACCCGGCAAAAAACTGGAACTGCTGCGCTTTTCAAAAAATTCAAAAAAACGTATTTTATATGCATACCAATACAAAACCTACACAATTTTAGGGTTTTCAAGCATAATTTTTTATTATTATTTTTTTTTAATCAATACTATTCTGTTTTATTTATGATTCCAGAAAAAATATAGCAATCAAACATTAACATTTTTGATAAAATAATTAAATAAAGATTATTTTAAGGGCAGTACCTTAATTTTATCCTGTACCTCTTACATGTGAATTTGGGTTATTATCATGGTATCAATCATCCCTGAGCACTAAAAATTTTTCTTGACATTTATATTTCATAAAAATATATTCTATTATAAAATTCCAATCGATTTCATGATTAGAGAAGTTTATAAAATGCTTAATTTATCAATTTCACTGATAACAGGCGACAGTCTCAATTTTTTCATTCAAGGGTCCAAGGAGTATTTCAAATATATTGTGATTGTAACTTTTTCCTCAGACTTAAAACTTTTTAAGACATTATTTTCTGAAATTATATGTAGTTCTTGCAAACAGAAAAACAGGTTCAAATATTTATTTAGTGAAAGAATAGTGACGAAGGTGAATTAATAGTGAATTACTCAGAAAGAAGTTGTGAGTGTGTAATAACTCAAAACTAAAATGTCATTTAATTAAAAACATTGGGATTCTAACAATTAAATGAGTTGAAAATAATTATTCTTACACTAAATAAATATTTAAATCTGTTTTTCTGTGTGCGAGAACTGCATATAATTTCAGAAAATAATGTCTTAAAAAGTTTTAAGTCTGAGGAAAAAGTTACAATCACAATATATTTGAAATACTCCTTGGACCCTTGAATGAAAAAATTGAGACTGTCGCCTGTTATCAGTGAAATTGATAAATTAAGCATTTTATAAACTTCTCTAATCATGAAATCGATTGGAATTTTATAATAGAATATATTTTTATGAAATATAAATGTCAAGAAAAATTTTTAGTGCTCAGGGATGATTGATACCATGATAATAACCCAAATTCACATGTAAGAGGTACAGGATAAAATTAAGGTACTGCCCTTAAAATAATCTTTATTTAATTATTTTATCAAAAATGTTAATGTTTGATTGCTATATTTTTTCTGGAATCATAAATAAAACAGAATAGTATTGATTAAAAAAAAATAATAATAAAAAATTATGCTTGAAAACCCTAAAATTGTGTAGGTTTTGTATTGGTATGCATACAAAATACGTTTTTTTGAATTTTTTGAAAAGCGCAGCATTTCCAGTTTTTTGCCGGGTGTTTTTGTCATGTACAAAGTGTCTTTAATGAATAGAAACAATCCGTTCTTGTCACCATTTTGGATCGGATAAATTTTCCTTCAAGACTGGTGTGAGAATATACTATTTTACCCCGTATTTTCATTTCCTATAATTTATTTTTATGATTTCATTTCGAATTTAATTTTTATCCTTAGTAGCCCATTTATCTCAATATATAAGGTCAATTGACCACTCCAAGCCCAATTTTTGGATTCGGATTAATTTCAGACTCAAACTAACCATTCATGCCTTTACTTTTCCACCAAAAATCTATTTAACTTCTGGTTACAACACAAAACTATCATACCCTCAAGAACAATATGATTGTCTTAGGTAACCAATTTAAAACTGCAATACATATTTTTTCAATTGATACTTCTAGATTAATTAGAAAAAAAAATTTCTACTCAATTTGGCGAAATTTAAATATGTTTAATTCAATAACAAGGCCTTGTAATAATTAGGGAGGATCAACATGGTGGACACTAAAAACTAAATTTCGTTATTATATTGTCAAAATTTGTGTACAGGGTATTTTTAGGATGCTCTACTAAAATACTAAAAAATTTTTGATGATTTTTAAATTCTGACAAGAAACTGTAACTTGTATTATCATAAAATAGGCTTTGTTTAGGGCAGTTGTACGAAATATAATAAAAAACGAAATTTTTTTTTTTTAAATTCAAAATGGTGGATCAATATGGCGGACATAAGTAATTAAATAAAGAGATTCGAAAAAAGTAGACTGGGCAATAGACGAAACACTTTTGCCAATATACATTACCCATTTGGATAATTTTTTTATATGCCCTCAAAAAATTATTTCATTTGCGAAAAAATATAATGCATGGTACTATGGTTTTATTACTATGAACCAACGAATCATAAAAAAAATTTTAATTAGCAAAAAAGGTTACGTAAATATTATAGCTAAAATTTTCTGATATGAATTTTTGTAAAATAGCCAGATATTCGTCATAAGTTTCTCAAAAGTACCGTGTACCTAAATTTTGGCTAAAAAATAACGAATTCTGGTTTTCTGTGTCCGTCATATTGATCCACCATTTTGACAACTACCCTAAATGAAGCAGATTTTATGATTATACAACTTACAGTTTTTGTCTAAGATCAAAAGCGTCAAAAATTTCGAATTTTTGCATTTTTGAATAGCCATATTGGATCCGTCATTTTAAATTTTTTATAATATTTTATATTTTTTAAAATGCCCTAAATGAAACCGGTTTTATGGTTGTACAACTTACAGTTTCTCCTCAGGCTCAAAATGGTCAAAAATTTCGAAATTTTGCGTTTTTCAGTGGCTATATGTTCCGCCATTTAAAATTTTTGAAAAATAACTGTATATTCGTAATAAGCATCCATAAAATACCATGTACACAAATTTTTATCAAAAAATATCAAAATTTAATTTTTTCTGATCCCCATATTGCTCCGTCATTTTGAAATTTTTTTCGTTTTATTTTACTAATTTTAGTCAAATACCAGAAATGGAATAGGTTTTACAGCTCTGTCAAATGTAATTTCTTAGAATTATTCAGGTTTAGGGACTTGGAATAATTTTGATTTAGGGGCTTGAAATAATTCGCATTTAGGGAATCAAAATAGTTTGGGTTTAGAATCTAAACATCTAGCAAGGTGATAGTTACAAATTATAAAATTAGAAAATTGTGATTTAAAAAATAGTTTTGCATATAATGGGGAGAAAATAGGATTTTCCGTCCAAGATATGCAAAAGTGAGTTTTTATGTTAGCAGAGTCGAAACGGGCAAAAATTTATTAAATTTCGTATTTACGAGTATTTATAACGTTTCCTCATTGTTGCATTATAATTTTATAATGAATATAAATGTAACCATAGTCGATTTCAATAACTGGAAACTTACTCCACAATGTACCGAGAACAACTGTAAAAGAGGAATCGGAGGATTTATGCCCTTTGGTATAGCAGGAGTTTTAAAGGGTGCCGCCAAGTGTTTCTATGCGTTTATTGGATTTGACTGTGTTGCAACGACTGGCGAAGAAGCAAGAAATCCTCAAAGAAGTATTCCTATAGCAATCGTAGCGTCTATCACCGTTGTTTTTATCGCTTACTTTGGGGTGTCGTTGGTTTTGACAACAGTTATGCCTTATTATCAATTGGATAAAGACAACCCATTCGTCAAAATGTTTGACGCTATGGGTTGGGGCTGGGGAGGAAAAGTCGTTCTTGCTGGAACAATATTTGCATTGTGTACCAGGTATTATAGAATTAAAAAGGTTTTCAAGCTAAAAGTTAATTAAAATATTGTTATAATTATCAGTACGTTAGGTGCGTTATTTCCATTGCCACGTATTATTTACGCTATGGCATCTGATGGTTTGATATTCAAATGGATGGGTCAGGTACATCCCCGCTTCCAAACTCCCTTGTACGGTACCATTTTTGCAGGAATTCTAACAGGTATTAAAAAACAACAATACTTTTATCGGCAGCCATTTAATCAAATTAAATAATTTTTTCAGGATTTTTGACTACCTTTTTAAAATTTGAAAGACTCATGGACATGATGAGCATTGGCACTTTATTAGCTTACTCCATCGTCGCATCCTGTGTACTTATTTTAAGGTAAATTTATTAACCTAACAAATTAATCCAGTATTTTCATTGAAATTTTTATTTTTTTTAATTAAGATACGAAGAAAGCAAATCATCAAAAAGAAGAGAAAATAATGAAAAGATTGATTTCAACAGTATTGTATTACAGCTTGTCAATTCGAAAGGACTTACGAATTCCACAAAATTTACTTCTAGGCTGGTCAACTTTTTGGTACTCCTCTTTTGTGAGTAAAGCTTTAATTTTTCAGCTGAATTATTTTAGTTGCTTTTATGTTAGAAAAATTTTTCTATTTTTTTGAAATTATTGTATGGTATTTTAGAAGTTTATAAAATTTTTAGCTCCTCAATAGTAATAAAACTGCTTAATGTTCCTTGTATAGAAAAATAATTTAAATTTTGAATAATTTAAAATAATAAATAAAATAATTAATAATTATAAAATTTTACAATTTAACCGAATCTATCAATAATGTTACTGAGTCAATCTGTGCATGTTTTAAAATAAAACCAAAAATTGGTTTCCCGGAATTCAGAATGCAATTTCCAGAACCTCTCAGGTGCAAACAAAAACCGTCGGCCTCCAACTCTAATAAGAGCCCCTTGGAACTAAACCGAAATATTCATGTAAAAATTAACCTCCGAAGGTAAAGATGAATTTTGTCATAAAACAAATTGCTGTTGAGATGGAAATTTCCCTCTAAGTAAAAGCAAATTGGGCATCTTGGAAATTAAATGAGGAGTTGGTAATCGGAGGCAAAAATGGATTCTGGGGTACAAAATAGATACTACACTGTAAAAAGTAACTTTCTCAAATTCACAAAAAAAATAGAATATTTTCGAAAAATTAGAAAATTTTCAAAAATAATCGTAAATTTACTAAATTTAGTATATTAACAACAAATTCGAGAATTCGAGATTTTTTCTTGTGAATTTATAAAAAAATTTGTAAATTAGCAAATATTTTTTGTAAATTTTCGAAAAAAAATTGTAAATTATCAATTTTTCTCATGAATTTACAAAAAAAAATCGGAAATATTCAAATTTTTAGTAAATATACTAAATTTCGAAAATTTACGATTTTTTCGAAAAATTACTAATTTTTTGAAAATATTCTATTGGTTCCTCAAAGAGGAACCATTGTGTTAGGTCAAAATTTGATTTTCTATTTTTTGGCATATAAGCACGTTTTGGGACCCCAGGAAGCTAAAAAACCTGTTTTTAAAAAAAGTCTGTATGTGTGTGTGTGTGTGTGTGTGTGTGTGTGTGTACGTATGTAATCGGTGATATTTCACAAATATTATGGAATTAAGACCTAATTTTTTTTTCAAAAATTTTTTCACCAAAAAATCTCGAGGTACTTTTTTTTTTTTTTGATTTGGATGTAATACCTCATTTATTTCCATGAAAGTACTTATATTTGAAAGTATGGTTTTTACATGATATCTCGAATCGGATACTTAATTTTCTGAAAATTTTTTTTCTAAAATTTTTTTCACAAAAAAATACAAAAAATACAAATTTTTTTTTTCTTTTTGGACGTAGTACCTAATTTATTTCCATGGAAGTACTAGTTTTAAGAACCTTGTTTATTGTTATTTTTTGGATCTGATACTTAATTTTTTCAAAATTTTTTTTGTCAAAATTAAAAAAATAGAAAAATTAAAAAAACTGCAATATTTTTTTTTTTTTTTGGTGTAACACCTCATTTAATTCTATGAAAGTACTAATATCTGAAAATATTGTAACTAGTGATATTTCAAAACCATTATCGAATTAAGACCTAATTTTTTTTTCAAACATTTTTTTATCAAAAAATCTCAAACCCCCCCCCCTTTTTTTTTTAATTTGGATGTAATACCTCATTTATTTCCATGAAAGTACTTATATTTGAAAGTATGGTTTTTACACTATATCTCGAATCTGATACTTAATTTTCTGAAATTTTTTTTTCTAAAATTTTTTTCACAAAAAAATACAAAAAATACCAATTTTTTTTTTCTTTTTGGACTTAGTACCTAATTTATTTTCATGGAAGTACTACTTTTAAGAACCTTGTTTATTGTAATTTTTTGGATCTGATACTTAATTTTTTCAAAATTTTTTTTGTCAAAATTAAAAAAAAATAAAAATAAAAAAAACTGCATTTTTTTTTTTTTTTTTTTGGTGTAATACCTCATTTAATTCTATGAAAGTACAATTATCTGAAAATATTGTAACTAGCGATATTTCAAAGACCTAATTTTTTTTCCAAACATTTTTTTATCAAAAAATCTCAACCCCCCCCCTTTTTTTTTATTTTGGATGTAATACCTCATTTATTTCCATGAAAGTACTTATACTTGAAAGTATGGTTTTCACTTGATATCTCCAATCTGATACTTAATTTGTTGAAAATTTTTTTCCTAAAATTTTTTTCACAAAAAAATACAAAAAATACGAAACTTTTTTTTCTTTTTGGACGTAGTACCTAATTTATTTCCATGGAAGTACTAGTTTTAAGAACCTCGTTTACAGTAATTTTTTGGAATTGATACTTAATTTTTTCTAAATTTTTATTATCTAAATTAAAAAAAAAGAAAAATAAAAAAAATTGCAATATTTTTTTGGTGTAATACCTCTTTTAATTCTATGAAAGTACTAATATTTTAAAATATTGTAACCAGTGATATTCCAAAACAATTTATTATCGAACGAATACCTAACTTTTTTTTCCAAAAATTTTTTTATTAAAAAAATCTCAAAATACTTTTTTTTTTTTAATTTGGATGCAATACCTCATTTATTTCCATGAAAGTACTTATACTTGAAAGTATGGTTTTTACTCGATATCTTGAATCTGATAATTAATTTTTTGAAAATTTTTTTCTCCAAAATCTTCGTTACAAAAAAATACATAAAACATCAAATTTATTTTTCGTATTTGAAATATCTAATTTATTTTAATGAGTGTACAAGTTTTAGAAATTTAGTTTATAGTAATTTTTTGTATCCGATCACAATTTTTTTTTTTTTTTTTGATATAAATTATAACACACAAGAAAGAGTGATGGAAATCTTGCCTCTTTTTGACTTTCTTGGATTATTTTGCTCGTTGCTATGTTTATTTATGTATGCAGCTTAATGAAATTATAAACAATAATAAACAGCCTAAAAATATTAAATGGTTATGTTTGCATTTTAAAATTAAGATTTAAAAGTTATATTGACATTTTTTAAAGAATCAAACAATTTATAGAATTAAATAATTTATTATTTTGTGATTAATAGAAATAATATAAATAATGTTAAAATCTTGAAGCAATTAATGTGGTTATTTTTTTTATTACAAAATATTATTATTATTATTATTATTATTATTATTATTATCATTGTTGCGGAAGATTGGTCAAATGCAAGAAGTACACTGATAAAATAAATTATAAGAAATTATTATAAATTCTGGTAAAAACTCCTATCTTTTTATAATAATTGAGCGAATATTTGTAATTTTCGCATCGTTACCAACCATTTCTTTTATAAAAAAAAATAAAATTAGCTTTTTTTATATTTCTCTCTTTTTAATTATGCAAAAATGATTTAAAATCCATTAACGCCGGCGCGACCAATCCATGGACGCTAGAATTTTCACTTTAATAACAAAATGATCTTAATAATCTACTTTACCGGCTACTAAAAACGAAAAATGTATGTATAATTGCATGGTTGTAATCAATAATATTTTTTGTAAATTAAGATTACAGCCCATTGTTTGAGGAACCTCAGTGCCAGCTAGTTGGCAGGGTATTTTTTTTTTGCGAATCTCTCTCTTTTTACAGTGTACATTTGGAATAAAACAGGGTTCTATGGCTGAGTTAACGTCATTATTTCCATTTAAAAGAATATACGTAAATTATATCTTCGAATAGAATAAAGTCATTTCCAAAAAAAATTTTTCTATCACAGTTTTTTTAAAAAAATCAAATAAAATTTTTTTTGTTTTGAAAAATACATTTTTCGGTTGGTAAAAGATTTTGTCAAATCGAGTTTTACAGAGTAAATTTTTTCACTTTTGTCAATTTATTTTAGCCTTGAGGAGGACAATGGCTAAAAGTTAGAGCTGCTATTTTCACACAGAATCCGTTTAATAGGAATGAGTAAAAACTCATCTTGTTACCAGGCGCCCTGCCTGAATTATTCTTCGCAGAACCAATTAGGCAACTTCAGAGTCCAATTTTATACTTTTGAATTAAATTTTGCATAAAGAAGTAATTTTTTCGCCCAAGAAGTAATTACCCTCAAGGAACTAATTACTAGGTGTTAATTAAAAAATTTCTAAAATTTGTTTTGTGTGTAGGGTATCAATCAAAATTGATACACTTGCTAGCCAGTATTTTTTACTTTAAATTAAAGTCAATAGCGATGCAAAACGTTTGCATGTTATTGGTGAAGATATTTTCATACTTTTTTAGAATAAAAATGAAAATTTCTGGAAAATAAGAATAAGAATTGAAAAAAAGAGGAAGCATTTTGAATTGAATTTATTTTTTAAAATTGCAGGTACCAGCTGCTTGGTTTTAACATTTTTAATCGACGGTCATTCGGAGGAAATTCTGAAAGGAAACGTTTTCATTTTGGGTTCGGTTGTAATTTTAGCTGCAGCATCGATTCTCATATTAATATTCATCTATTTACAGCCTGTTTGTGACAAACAGCTTATTTTTGCAGTAAGTATGGAAATGAATGAAATTTCGTTAAGATTTAGATTTAAGTAAATAAACTTTTTTAATGACTAGGTTCCATGCGTGCCATTCTTGCCTGGAATAAGTATTTTGATAAACTTTTATCTAATGATGACGCTAGACAAAGGAACGTGGATAGGTTTTCTGATGTGGATGGCTATTGGTAAATATTTATTATTTTATTTCTATTAAATAGGATCTTTTGCATTAAACTGTTGTTAAAGTACTCGTAATTAAATATAGGTTCGGCAGTTTATTTCCTTTATGGAATCAGAAATAGTACTCTAAATCAATATCTTCCTGCGAGTTCATTAAAAATGAGTGATCTCAATAATGCCGACGATAGTTACAGGAGAAACGATGCGAATGATACAAGGGCCGAGTATCAAGGAACGAATTTCGATTGAGGATGATAAATTAATACTCAAGTTAATACTTTAGTTAGCCGTAATTATTTAAGTATTTTGGAATGAATGTATTATCGAATGCCACGCCTCAACTGACAATGTAAAGGATTAGCGATTGTATTGATCCGAGTTGCAGGATAGTTCTTATAGCGAACTAACCAAGGGTTTGCTGCATTTTGGACGTCGTCAAATTTGTCGTTATGTAGTCGATCTATCTTTTTTCAGAGTCTTTGCGCAAGCGGCTTACGATGTAAACATGAAAACAAGCAGCGACGAAAGGACCAAGCACACAATATCCTTTAGAAAAAATCGAACTCTTTGAAAAATATAATTCCTCATATATTCGTTATAATAAAATATTATCCTGCAGAGTAAAAAGAGAAACATGTTTATTTTAAAACCTAGAAATTAATTATAAATTTACTTGACGAAATAATAATAATAATTATTATTATTATTATTATTATTATGCGTGTTTATAGGAGCAGCGGGGTTTACGACTTGTCCCATAATAATAACAATGAAATTCGGGAAGAAGATATTATAGAAAAAGGCGAATGGCCGTGCCTCGCCGAGGGCAACCAGACTTCCGAATAACTGCGAATAACTGCGAATGACGATAAAACGTGAAACGTGCGTGTGTGCGATGTAGTATTCTGACGGCGCCTTTCTTTTTTATTTTCGTATCTTCAGTCTTTTTTCCGACTACTACTACTACTAGTACTAGTACACTACTTGCATTTTCCTTTTCGAGCTTTATTGTAAAACAATTAAAACTACATAAGTTAGATTATCGCTTTTTATAAATTCTTTTTTAAGATTTTTTTAAAAAGATTTTTCAATATATGAAATAATTTTGGTTAGCCGATGAAAGAAACGTAGACTGTCCTTCTTGAAACTTTAAAAATATAGGTTCGTTGTGAAAATCGATTTTTATGGTAAAATGGTTGCTTTTTGGCCAACCTAAAAGTTGCTAGAATATTAATTTTACTAGGAAGAAAAAAGAGTTCAAAAATAAATTATTTAGCATTTCGTGTTTTTCGTGTTTTCGTTTATATTTTTTTTCGCATGTCCTTAAAAAATTAAAGCTTGGGTAAAAAAAAGTAAATTCCTTTTTAAGTTGTAAATACAAATTAAACGCAATAAAAAAAAGTTTATACACAGTTTGTGTAAGCACAAGCGTTGCATACACGATATAGCTATACTTAAATTTTTTTTATTTCGATTTTTACACTTGACGTTTTATTAGAATTTTAGCAATTTTTAAAATACAGAAATAGAGGTTTTTAATTTTCGTTTAATGGAAATAAATTTTAAAATCGAGGAAAAATTTTCTTTCTGTCCCCTAGTAATTCAACAAGAAAATTGAGAAAGAAAGTAGAGCGAATGGAAGTTGAGTTATCATCTGGTTTTTTAGGTTTTGGGGATTATTTCTTATAAATTGCATGCTAATTGTAAAAGCTCCGCATAGAGGAGAAGAAAGAAATTCGAAAGACGAGTTGCTTATTTTTTTCCGTAAAATAAACTTTAGTTCGTCTATAAGTTTAAAATTAATTATAAAACGTTTTTTAAAGTTTTTCTAACAGTTTGACCAATTGCCCATTGAATCGTAGGTGCTTCCAGTCTAGAGCAAATAGTGCGTAATACATCGGTAAGTTATTAAACGGGTTGACGTTGTAATAATAGAACGACAGAACGTTATGTAATTTTTTCTTTCATAAACATAATAATGATAGATAATAAGTTATTAAGAAAATCGATAGAACAAGAGTGTATTATTATAGACGTCATGAAATGTACTGTCTACTTTTTCTACCTCCTACAATATATAATATATATAATATTCAAAAAATCAATTGACATTATTTATTCACGCACGAAAGCCTAGTCTAGTATTTTAGTGTGCGTGTGTGTTTTTCTTTATTACATATTATTACCTCTAATGTACGAGGCTTTCAGCAGTATTCCTCAAACCTAGAATTATATCTATAGCATCCAAAATATTAGTATAAGCAGGTATAAGGCTCTCTTCAATTAAATCGATATACTTGGCGTCGTCTCGAGCTTTTTCTCGCTTTCGCATCCTCGATTCTTAAATCATTCAAAAAAATATCCCAATCCAAGACAGGCACAAGTTCTACCCTAAAATCAACAAATCAAAACTTCGCCTTCGTGGAAGATACTTTCCCACAGTAAAACGCAAAATAAATAAAAAGGTGGTAAAGGTGGAGATAGGGCAGTTTATATTCATTACCGGCAAATATGTAGTTATGTGTATATTTTAAATTGCACCTGCATGCTATACATGCCATACATATGGAAAAAAAAGCTCGATACGTTACGTAAAGCTTTTACTCGTTCGATCGATCATTTTAATTTTTAACAAACAGAATTTTAAACTTTTTATTCATCTGCGGCTATTTTATCCTATCGTGCAAGTAATAGCAAAGGTTTTCGCTCGCGGCCAGATTTTCTTACGCATGCAAATTCATGTAATTTATGATAAATACCTTTAATGATAATAATAACGGATTTGCTTATTTTACAAATTGTTTATAAAACATCAAAGAGGCAAGGAGACAACTGCACGTTTTTAGCTAAACACGCGCGTTTCGATTTCCCATGAACGATATCGAATAGATTACTCCTTTTTATATTGCCTTCATTTTTTTCAATCGTTCTTGCTCCGAAAACAATAAGACGCTTCTCCAAAGAATAATAGTAGGCCAATCGGTGACTAGGCTTCAAGAGTATATAATAACAGGAAGCTTTAGAAGCTAGGATGTGTGACTGTGTGTATGCGCGGAGCTCCCCCTTCGAATACGTGTGCTACTGCATCCCTTCAGCGAGTACAGTGAGAGTAAACAGAATTTGCATAGAGAGACTGTGTCAGTAGGTCGCGAGATTTCACTTTCATTTTATTCGATATCACATATACATCTCAACTTATTTCTCGAAGCTTGCTAGCTTCTAAAAATTTCTAATAATCTATTTCAAAACCATATCAACTATCGTTTTGTTACTGAAAAAGGCATTTTAACCAGACAAAAACGCGAAGAATCGATATTTACTCCGGGAGAAAAGCTCTGTACAGGCAAATAAATTCGATCGAGCCTTCTTGTCTTCTTGTCTTCTTAGATCATTAATTACCGGTTCTCTCATACATTATCGTCACTTTCCTCTTAAATAATTTCGAGGCGCATCGAAAGGAAGGCGACGTCGGTCACATCAATAATTACCTTCTCCCCTAGTATTGTAAGGAAGAAGAGAAGTGACTCTCTTTCTCTCCTTCTCTCCGGGGTCAACCGAGGTCAAGTCGTTCTAGCTGCCAGACGCAAGCCACCCCCATCGCAGACGTAAAAACTGCACAAGCGCACGCACTCGAACCTAACTTTCGGCCACGTTAGAAGTAAAGTTCGTTCACATTTCTCCATGCCTGGCCCGAAAAAGCTTTTCTATATAGTAGTCTCTAGTGAGACTAAGCCCAAACGGCCGCTTTCCAACCAATCGTTCATCCCTTCCTCCCTTGCTCTCCTGCTCTCTTCTCGTCGCTTCTTTCGCCTGTGCGTGTCTGCTAAAGCTTTCGACCTATACCAAGGAACGCAATCTTCGATCTTTCTTTTTTTCTTTTTTTCTTTTTTATTATTATTTTCCAAGGGGAGGAAGCTTTTTTTTTCTTTTTTTTTCTTTTTTTTCTACTTTTTTCGACATCGATGAGTATTGTATTTTGGCTTTTTGAGTAAGCTTCCAAGTAAGTTTAAATAATGTTCGGTAACTTAATTGCAGAGGATTAAGAAAGTTGATGCTGAAGTTGACGTATCATCCTTCCTATCGATGCTTCGAGACGTAAAAGTTAAAGCTTGACACTCTCGAAGGGACAGATTTCGTCCGGGTCGATGCCCGAAAATTTAGTTCTCTTTATCTCTATCTGTACTTTACCCTCTTCACTTATATATCAAAACTATCCTACTACAACAAGCTGGCTTTCTAGTTTCGTAAACCCAATAAAATACTATGCATACTTCAATCTGTTTCTCTGGCTTTGCCTTGAATATCTGCTCTTAACTATTTATTGCAAATTCAGCACGTTTCATTTTTTAATATGAAATATCACACAAGCGAACGATCAATTTATTCGTGAGCTTTTAGATTTCATGAAGTAATTACTTTTCCCCCTTTACATACACATCTTTTTTGCAAATATTTTATTTGCGAAAAATAATTTTTTGAGAATTTTCGATTTTTTCGCAAATTTACTATTTTTTTTGTAAATTTAGAGGGGTAATAGGACAAGAAAAAAATACTAATTCCGACTTTCTACATATATAATATAATTGTTTCTTACTTTTATTTATGTTTGAAAAAATGCTAATAATCATAAAATTTCGTGATTAAATCGCATTGGATTATTTCGTATAATTTTTGCAGTTTAATTCAAAAAGTAAAAGACACTTATTTAAAAACGAGCTTCAACAATACTTGAAAAATAAATTCAAAAAAACAGATTTTGACAGTCACTCTGGTTTCTCTGAGCATAAATATTAAATTTGCTGTCCTAAACAACCAATGCATTATGCTCTAGAGAATCTTAAATGCCGACAAAAGTAGGATTCTAAATGCTAGATAATAAAATGCACTCTTTTAATGAAAATACGCCCAGGGTTTAACACATTTGAGTACACGGTAGGCTGAAAAAAATTTAAATCCGATGGAAAATTACCTCGACTTTTTTTTTCTAGAAATTTTTTATATGATGTAAATAGTGCGTAAAAAAATTTTTCAGCAGATTCCCCGAGGGATTTAAATTTTTTGTGAGTTATGTGAATTTTCGGTAGTTCAAAGATGCAATATTTTTGAAGTTTTTTTTATGTGTACTCAAATATGAATAAAAAACTATCTTTCCACACGAATATACTTAATTTTGTATGTATGTGGTTATGTGCTTGTACGCGTGAGTTAAATAACAATGAAAAACTTATAATTTATGCGTTAAAAACTAATAAATAGATAAAAAAATATATGTATGAGTATATACGTGTGTAATTATATTTTGGAAAAAGTGGGAAATCTAAATAACAAATTTAATTTTATGGAATAAATTTTATTTAATAAATAACAGATTTTTCATTTTTATGAAAATTAAAAAAATAAAATTTGATTTTTTCATTTTTTATATGTAATAAACATATCACGAGGGTAATAGTCAATTTGCGGAAAACTTTTGCATAGTTTTGTTGAAAAAAGAAGATCTATTGAAAAGAAGCCGTAATATTTTAATTTCAAAATGATATCATCGAAGCAATTTTACCACAAATCTTAGTCCAGTATTTTTGGATATAATAGGAATATTTAAAAAAGCAATGAATAACTCTGGTATTCCAATAACACCAGAAATTTATTATGTATTATTTTACGTTCCTGATTATTGCCTAAAAATTAAGTCCGGCTTATAGCAGTTTAGTGAGCAAGCAGTCAAGTCCATTAATTAGAATTTTAAAAAGGCATGGAAAAATAAGGTATCAACGAAACATCCTAAGTATCCAGAAAAAATTTTTTATTTTCAAGAACAAGAAAATTTTAATAAAAGTAATTTTTTTTACGTAGTAATAAATGTCTGTGTTATATTAGTTATTTTCAATCCTAAGGTGCCAATTAATTTATATTTTTATTGCAATTAAGGTATAATTAAAAAACATTTAAAATTTAAACATTTTTAACAAATGTGAAATTTACTTTTCTAGAAACATATAGTCTAGGTATAAATATTTATGTATAGGCCCCCTTTTCATTATTTTGTGTATTTTTAATGAATTTTAAACATCTTTTTTTTAGTTATTTTATTATACAAGAACTTTAAATTTTTTTTTAAATTGTTACAAAACTATCAAAGAATACAAAAAAAATTACCATTTTTATTTTCCAAATTTTTTACGTTTTATAGAGGGCGTCAAAGTGGAGGCTGAAAAAAAAAAGTAAAAAACGGTTCCACACCTAGCGCCTATTGTGGGCATCCGAAACAAAAAAATAAAAGAGCATTTTATTCCCTATACACTTCTCAAGTGCTGGAACTAAAAGTTTGCAAAAATTCCAAAAATTGACCATTTCGTGCGCCAAAAACGAAAAATGAAGATTTTTAAGTACAAAAAAACACCAAATAACGTAAATAAAAAATTTTCTAATCCACTTTTTACTTATCTTCTAGTGCCAGCACTTGGCACTACAATTACACATAAAACGCACCTAGATTTAGGTCAATAGCTGAATAAGTTTTTGAGTTAGAACTGGAACCGATTTAAAAAAGTAGTTTTGAGATAAACGCGTTTAAAGTTTTTAAATGCTTATGTTTTCATATGAACCCGTCCCATAAAAATCAAAATATCTCAAAAACATATATTTTTTTTGCTTGATAATTTTTTTATACACTCTTGAAATGTTTTTTAAGCAAGAAAATAAAATAAAAAAAAAGTGCATTATGAATTTTAATTTTTGAAAAGGGGGCCTTAACACGATTATTATATTTTTTATCTAATTTTTATTTTTTTATAACATATTTAAAACATTCAAATTTTATTTCTTTAGTTTACGTAAAAGTGAAGAATGTGTTATTTATTTAATATATAATTTATTAATATATAATTTATTCCCTAAAATTAAATTTAGATTTGACACTCTTCCCAAAATATAATTACACATAAATACACGAAAAAACACACATATTAACCATTTATTTTTTCGTGAATTTTCGACAACATCGAAAATTTACAACTATGTCGTAATTTTACGATTTTTGTAGAAAAATTGCAAATTTTAATGGAAAATTTGCGACAAACAGTTGTGAAATTACAAGCCATATTTCTTGTATAATAAAACGCATAGCAAACCGTTTAGAGTCATAAAATAATGTTTCATTATTTTACACCATGAGAAAAGATGAATACTTTTTTTTTCGCTACATTTCTGTTAGCAAATAGGTATGTTTTTAATTACGTAAAAAAGGGTAATCTGGACGAACAAGTTATTATAAGCAAAAACAGGATGAGTCAATTATAATTTAAATGCGACACTTTTACTTAAAAAAAGTTATAAGTTTACGATTTTGTCGAAAATTTACGAAAAATTAAATCGTTAATTTACTATTTTTTCGCAAATTTAGTAAATTTCAGATTTTTGTCGAAAAATTGCAAATTTTTTCGAAAATTTACTAAATTTTCGTAAACTTACCAATTTTGTCGTAAAATAACCGGAGGTGTTTTTTACAGTGTATGTTTTAAACTAATTAATTAATATTTTGTTAAAAAATTCTAAATTTCATTGTTTATTTTGAATAAAAATTTTGAGTTTGAAGAGGTTGGTGGTATACCAACGAAAGCTGACAACAAAATAAAAATATGTTGTTATAAATTACCCTTTAATGGTCAATAATCTCAAATAATCATTTAACTTTATTAAAGTTTTAAAAACTATTTTATCACCGGGACTAAACGTTCCTCCTCGAGTTTCTCCTTCGATAACTGCATGATTGAATAAAGCATAAATTTTAATAGAGACGCGGACTAGATCGTAAAGAGAATTAAAAATTTGACATCTCGTGTTATTTTTCGATACAGTCTTGAAAAAAAATATAGTTATATTTATCTTTACTATTCAAGAATATTTTGCTATGTTTCAGTATCAATAAGGAACTGCAGATATTAACATTTTGAAGCTTTTAGAAAACAAAGCAAATAACAAAAAATAAATACAACATGAGGGTTTTTAAGCACTCTGTAAAAAACAACTCCGGTGCTTTAACGAAAAAATTGGTAAATTTACGAAAATTTACTAAATTTTCGAAAAAAATTGCAAATTTTAATCGAAAATTTGTGTCAAACAGTTGTGAAATTATAAGCCATATTTTTCGTACCTAAAAACGCATAGTAAATCATCCAGATTAAAAATAAACATCTTATTATAGTAATTTGGTTACGCTCTTTTCAATTGTGAAAACATTTTCGCCATTTTTCACCGCTAATTTGGAAAACTGAAGATGAGCCAAAAAAATCTCTGATCGGAGAAAATACACGAGAAGAACCTATGTACATGAGCAATTTCCTCCTGTATTATTTTTATAGAAATGCATGTAATTTTTTTATCAATACAGTAGAAGAGTCATGCGATTTCGAAAATTACAAGTGGTAAAAAAAAATTATTTGTACCTTGTATTAATCATAGATAATTTCGAGGCGATTAAACTTATCTAAAAATCTCATTTTTCAGAAAAATCCACATCGTCAAATTTTTAATCTGTACGGCAGTATATTCATATTTTTTTTCTCATAATACGAAAAAACACGTTAAAATAAGGAACGCTGCCAAATTATTGCACTACGGTTCCTCAACCAATGACAAATATCCATATGAGTTAAAAATTTTTATCATTTTATGTATCATATCTGAGAAATGAAGTAAGACAAATTTTTTAAAACAATAACTCCCGCGCAAATTATTCGGCATTACGTCAACAAAAGAAAAACAAAAATTGAGTTTTTTTATTTTTTTCAGTGAAAAAGTTTTAAAACAAAAATTTCTCTAAACTTTGATTTAAAATCAAGAGAAATTGACGAATAATGAATTCTAACTAGAACTTTCGTGGGTGGAAATGAAAAAAAAAACAACTGGTTTGTCAACTCACAACCAAAAAACATGGAGTATGTTCAAATTATATTTGGAATATTAAGCAAAAAAAAATGTATAGCCCCTAAAATTTATATTATTCTATAACCATTTATCGAAATAGTCCATTTGATCCCTTCCCTCTCAAATGACATGCTCGAAGTACCTCCCCCTGTCTATATACATGTTCCATGTTAATAATCCTGTTTATTTTTATTTTTTGAATCAAAAATTTTGGAAAAAATTTTCACATGTTAGGTATCAAATCCGAGAAATCGAATAAAAAAGATACTTTTAAAACTAGTACTTTCATGTAAAAAAATTTGGTAACAAGTCCAAAAAAAAGAAGTTTTTTGTATTTTTTGGTGGTAAAAATGTTGAGAAAAAAATTTTCTTAAAATTAATTATAAGATTCAAAATGTCGAGTAAAAACGATAATTCTAGATATTAGTACTTTCATGGAAAAAATTGAGGTATTACACCCTAATTAAAAAAAAAAGTAGTTTGAGATTTTTTATAAAAGAAAATATTTTTGAAAAAAAATTTTTCATGTATATTTTTATGTTATTTAATTTTGTTGAGATTGCAAAAGAAACGTAGATCCACTTTCGCTTATCATTAATTGGTATAAAAAACATAATTGATTTTTATAAAATCATAAAATGAAGCTCCAATTCAGATAAAAACATAAATTTAAAAAAAAACGTATTTTTAAATGCAAAAAAATCTAAATTTTAGCTATCTAAACAGCTCCTCAACTGAGAAAGCAAAAATATCGGTAAGTAAATGTCGAGCTCATGAAAAGAAACAAAGCTTTCCGAAAAAGTTTATGAAATTGAAAGAAAAAAGGATATTATCTAGAACGTGTGAAATCATTATAAAACCGTACATAACTAACCTTCTCCACTTTCTGTTTATAATTTTATACATGGAGAAAATACTGTTAAATTTTTACAAAATATATAACAATTACCTGCCTATAAGAATACATAAATTGAAATGATAATTCTTTCTTTCAAGTATATGAATTCCCTTCGAAAATTTATAAATTTATTTATTTAACCTAATTTTTAGCATTAGAAAAAGACAAAAATTTATTAAATTAAATTAAATTTTGATTCCTTCATTTTTTCGAAAATCATTAGAAGAATCGAAGGATAAAAAGGAGAAAAAATTTTTAAATTTATAATCCAAGTTAGGTTTTCAGGTATAATGAAAAAAATGTTGAGTCTCGTTTTGATACTCGTGAGAGAGGAATAAAATTTTAAAACTTTCAATACCCAGGTCCCCAGATATTGGAAAATAATTTTCAATAAAATTAGATTTAGAGAGGTAAATTAAAAAATTAGCCAATGCGGTTGAGGAATATTTTATTTCCTCGGCAAAGGGTTGTAGAATGTCTCATAAAATGTTAAAATATTTTATTGCTCTTATTACGAACGCGTCAATACAGTGCTGAGTTGGGTAAATTTGCGAGTCAGTCGTAAAAAGTAAGTACTGTTTGCAAAAGCGTGCATCAAAATTTACGATCGTTTCGTCCGTTTAGCTTATTTTTTCACAACCGTCGTATGGAAAGTTTAGTAGAAGCTATTGAACTCCCTGTCATAGAGGCAGTATAAAATGTCAAAAGTGATTAATCGAAGACTTGAAACTGGAAATAAAGATGATTTTTAAGAGGTTGCCTAGTTATCGGTAGCTCGTCAAGAAAAATTGCTAAATAAATATAAATTTAACGAATCGCTTATTTTTTATTGCTCAACAAATATGAATAGCCTTTTAATTACGTTTTCGATACTCAAAAGTCAAAAGAAGGAAAGGAAGTAATTTATGGGGCAATTATAGTCCTAGATATTTTTATGATTTTAATTTCAATCATTGACATCGAGCGCATCGGTGTGGGAAAAAAGGCACGTGCAAAACGTTAGGTACTTTAATGCAGATTGCAGGACGCTTACTTTCGGACTTTATTCAATAGTAAACATGCAATATATAAGATTTTAAATTTCGCAGCATCATCTTTTCTATTCCCGGGGAGCGAGAATAGAAAAGAGGTCGCTGACCCTGCAATGCCTTTAGCGCACAGCGAGAGCAAAAGATTCAGGATCTAGCGATATCTATACGTATAGAGCATACGCAAATTACGCTCAATTAACGTTCGAAGATCAATAGAGTACCTCTTTACGAGAATAACTTTTTTGAAATAGGTAAATATTATTAACCTTAGCTTATCTCGATAGACAACAATTAATAAAGAGAGAGAGAGAGAGAGAGAGAGAAGAACAAAAAGGGTCCGGGATCCAGATCGAGAAAAGCATCTTGGGATGTGGGTAAACAGGTACAGCAAGTCCGGCTCGAGGAGGAGTACAATAATTGCGGAGGGCAAGCTCTCGGGGTCAACTCTCCGGGGTCACGCTTGGAATCCAGAGCAAAGTATCCCTTCCTATTCGCACGCGCTATACCAACAGTGAAAGGGACTGGCATAAACGAACGAAACAAAGTAAACAGCCACGCGAAAGACCAAGCTCATCTGAGCTCAGCCATCATCGCGGCACGATCTTCGAGATTCTTTTTTGCTTTTGTATTTTTTGTTTGTTTGCTAAGCTATCTCACTTTCTCACGCGTGAGATCCTTTTTCTTTGTGTTATATTGCTCCGTTGCTCCGTGAACCTTCTTCTTTTGCTTTTTCTTTTTCTTTTTTTTCTTCTTCTTCTTCCGGAGAGTATAAATCCAACATCACGGACAGCTAGCTCAAAGTAAATAGGCTTGGATCTATCGATCTCGATCTGTTGGTTCTGCTCTTCTTTGTTTCCTTCGTGAGATCCCTAGGATCCTGCGAAGATATCGAGGACACGCTTCTCGACACTAGCGATCGATTTTTTTTTCTCTAAGGACAATAGATTTTAAGTCGTATTTTCTCAAGACAGATCGGGCCTTGTTTCTCTCGTTTTGTAACAATATGTAGCGATGGACAGTTTGCGAGGTTCAGGTAGCCATGAGAATATTATTTATTGATCTCTAGAATCGTGCAGGGTACTTTGCTTATTTTTAAACAATGCTAATATTTCTTCAATCCCTGACTAAATTTCGATTTGTATAAGTCGAGATCAATTTTCATAAATTTAAAACCTTCGCATTTACAACAGATTATTTTTTCAATTTTGAAGGAAATCTTAGTAATTCTACGCTCTAAATTAAACTAAAAAACCATTTTCAACAGAAGGATTTTCACGAGGAGGAAACTACTTGCTGAACATTTGGATAATCATTTCTTTTTTAACTTTGTAAACTTTTTTAAGCAAAACATGGAAAATTTTAGATTTTTAGATTTTAGATCTAGGTGGTACGGTATTTTCAACTATTTTGACAATTTAAATATACAAAAATCCTTAAGGAAACTCATTTTAACATCAATCCGCATGTTACTTCAATATTCCGTTCTTAAAAGATTAAAAAATCAAAAAATTAAAAATCATTTTTCAGTTTCAGCTTTTTTCCATCGACTCGGATTCGTGGTAAAATTCGAAAAATGTTATACCAGTCACTATTGGGGGCAAAATCTATTTGAAAGGCAAAGAATATCCCCAAAAACTATTTACCAACGTAATCAAATATAAACATCTAATCAGTAGGAATAAAAGACCATCAGCAGCGCATAAAAAAAATCTGTTCTAGAAAAATATTTTTTAACCTAATTAAGGCAGAGAAAAATTATATAGTTCATATTCTACTTATAAATACATAAATAAACCTGTTAATCTAGAAACCAGAATTTGGTATGGTGTCATATTTTAAAATACTAAATTCAAATCCTGGGATCAAGAGCTTAGGCTTTGGTTAATTTGATATTATTTAAATCCAAATATTTTTTCGAATATTTTAAAGAAAAAAAAAATTTCAACGCTCAGAACTTAAAATTTAGAACTTAAAGTCTTAACTCGAGAAAAAAATATTCTAAATAATAATTTGTTCGATAAAAAAGGATAGAATCTGGCTTGGTGCTGATTTTTTTCATAAAACTTTTGTTTGCTTAGACCTTGATGGACCATTTGATACGTGGATATAATCTATATCTCTTTGATCAAGCTTTATCAGTACACCGAAAATTTGACTTACTTGAATAAAAATAAAACTCAAACTGAGAGAAATAAAAAATTCTCTCATACTCTGTCTTTTTAAAAAAAACAAGCTGCTTTCTTAAGTACACTGTAAAAAGTAACTTTCTTAGATTTACAAAAAAAATAGAATTTTTTTCGAAAAATTAGAGAATTTTCAAAAAATTTTTTAAATATTCGATAAAAATAAAATTCGTAAAAATCGTAAATTTACTAAATTTAGTATATTATCGAAAAATTCGAGTATTCTCGATTTTTTTTGTGATTTTACAAAAAAAAAGTTGGAAAATCAAAATTTTCGAAAAAAAATTGTAAATTATCAATTTTTTTTTGCGAATTCAGAAAAAAATAGGAAAAAAAAAAAAAAAAAAAAACGATTTTTTTTCGAATGTTTACAAATTTTTTTGAAAATTTACTAATTTTTCAAAAATGTTCTAATTTTTTTGTTAATATTTACTTTTTACAGTGTACTAATACTAACTTAATTCTGGTTAATGAGTATTTTTAATTTTAATATTAGTTAAGTCGAATTTAAAAAATTTTTCATATTTCATTAGAAGAGAGAAAAAAATACATAAAGTTGGGATTTGATTTGTTAAAAAAATAATTATTAAATTAAAAGATTAATTAAATGTCCGGTTGGTGTGAGAGCTCCTCTCGAGGACAGATGAAGATTCGTGAGAACATCAGGGAGGTCGAAGCCGCGTGTCAATTAACCGCTCTCAAAGATATACTACAGCAAACGGCAACTTATTCTCGACTCGAGTCGAATCGACGCGACGTATTCAGATTTATTTATTGATCAAACGTATAGGTATTCCGGTATGGAGCAATGGAAGAAAAAACTTTTTATTTGTTACGCGAGCCTTTTCACATTCAATTATGTCGAGAGAAACACTTGACAGATTTCCAATGACGGATTATATCTCTTTCATTAAAAACTAAAAACAAACTCATCGACTAAAAGTTTTAACCAATTTTAACGCGTTAATAATTAATTATTAAAATTCGAGCCTTTTGAATAATAAATTTGACAGGAGGCAATGGAATTTTGTAGAAAAAATAAAATTAATTGACGTATTAGAAATAATAAATAAGATTAAAGTCGTGCGAGTAAAAAGTTAGTTGGACCACCTGGCATTACACAAGCACGTTTATTTTTCTTTTTTCTTTTTTCTTTTTTCTCATTGCGTCTTTGTGAGAAGAGTTTTATACTCGGTCACGAAACAACCCTCCAAAGAGCCTTACGTAACTGGGACACGCTTCCATTATAGCTCTAGGTACGAAAAAAGAAGATAAATTAGAGCTTGCAACGACACTCAGAATCGATAAGATCGCTCAAAGTTACGGAGAATTTTCATCTAGCTATGAAGCGCGTGACGATCAAGACAGGCACGTAGTCCAGTTACCAGTAGCAGAACGGCAGCCGGCAGCTGGTGCGTCGTTTGCCAAAGAACGTGACGTTATATTTGGTTATATGCAGTCGTAAAGAAAAAGAGACTGCACCCTCACAAGCGGCTTTAGACCTACTTATCTTATAAGGGCACAAGACGACTTATATTTCCAAGAAAGGCTTCTCTCGATCTGCCATATACTTACAACTTTTTTTCTTTTTAATATTTACCAACTTCTTTCTTATCTTTAATTACAACGTACGACAGGACGATGCTAAAAACCGGCAAAATTATGCAATTTAAAATACAGGTGGAAAAGAAAATTATTTTAGTAGCTTTTCGTTCCGAAATCCAAAGAGATCTAAACTTTTAGATATCTATTGCTTTTGCATATTAGCTCGTTTTAGTAGCCCCGGATGCTAAAAATTGAATAAAAAAAATGGTTTTTTTGAGCTCCTGAAATTTCGTCCAAGATGAATCTTCCTCCTTTTGACAAAAATTTTTAATCAAACATTTCAAGTATTATCTAAACCTATAACAACAACAGAATTTTTTCTTAAGTTAATTTTAATTTAAGAATTTCTTATTTTTAAACTTCTCATTTATATTTTTCCTCTTAAATAGTTAAAATTTATAACATAAACTTTACGTTTTAATTTTTACTATTTTTTTTTTCGTACAGTTCAAGAGTTCGAGTGAATTATCATTTAATAAATAACATAAATGAATATTTCAAACGAAATTATTGACTTCTAGTAGCCGGTTTGCTCGTCTTGCAGATTGGAACTGAAAAATTCGCATAACTTTTAAATTTTAAATTTAAAAAATATCGTTGCTAAAATTAGTCCAAATCGACTTGAAAAACGTAATGGTTACAACTTAATATTTCATTCTTTCATTTTAACCCCCCCCCCCTCCTTTAAAAAAAAAATTCTTGATAAAGAATAATTCAAAGATGCAAAAAAAACTTTTTGCAAAACAAAGTTATAACCATTTTTATGAATTTAACGAGTAAAATTTAAACAGGAAAAATTAAAAAAGCCCAATTACAAAAATTGCAATTTTAATTAGTTTGGAAGAATCCAAATTTACTCCAGTCAAAATACGGGGGGAGGGGGGGTTGTTTTTTCACTGGTGAACACGAGATTTGCTCTACTATATGTTTTTTGGGTCGCTGAACACGAAAATCGGGGTCATGTCGTAAAGAAATGGGGGCTTCACCCTTAAATTTACAAAAACTACCCCCAAAAAGGGGTTTTTTTACATATTCGCACTTTGAGCGCTCAGATTTGCACCATGCGGGTTTTCCGGGGTCGCTGATCAAGAAATTCGATTTCTTTTTCATAAATAATAATCAATATTTTACCCTTAAAATAGCTAAAACTACCCCTAAAAGGGGTGTTCTAGTTAACTATGTTTAAGCGTTCAGAGTACGTTTATAAACGTTTTTTGAGTCACTAATCAAGAATTTCGACTTTTTTTCATGAATAATAAATATTTCACCCTTTAAATAACTAAAACTACCCTTTAAAGGAGTGTTTTTGTTATTTTCGCACTTTTAGCGTCCATGATATGCCCATATAGGCTTTTTGGGTCACAATTCAAGAATTTGGACTAGTTTTTTAATATGAAATATTTCTATTAATATGTATTAATTATTTATGAAAAAGAAGTCGAAATTCTTGATTAGCGACCCAAAAAACCTATAGTTGAGCAAATCTCGTGTTCGCCAGTGAAAATACAATCAAACCCTTCTTTTTACCGGAGTAATTTTTTATTAACTTTTTCAAAAAGAAAACTAAAAAAAAAATGTTAACATTGGAACTATTTATTCAAGCGTTTCTGTAAAAAAGAGAAATTTTTTCCTATAAAATCTTTGAATTTTTAATTTTGAGTTGAAAAACTCCAGCAAAAGAAAATATGCATGATTTTTTCGCTATTTAGGTATTTTTAGGAGTCGGAAACAATTAATTTCAGCTCAAAAAATTTTTTTCTCGAAAATCCTGACATTATTAAGCTGATTCAAAATTTAGCTTCTCCGTGGTAGCAATAAACTTACCAGGTATTTTATTTTTTCTCCAGAGATCATATTGCTCGGAATCCTTGTCGCTCTTCTTTATGCGCCTGTCTTCGTTGAAGAATTTGGAAATAATATACCAAAAATTCGATTTCATATTTTAATGCAAATCTCTTTCAAAATTTAAAACTTTGCCAAAAGAAAGTACACTCAATATTGTAAGTACTTAGGTTAGTATTATTTTTAGCATTTGGACAAAAAGTTATCGATCGCAAATCAAAGTTTTAAAACAATCCAACGAATATCGGGCGAGATAAAGCAACAATTTGAAAATATTGCAGAGAATGCTGAGAATGGTAAAATAAAGTATAATTGTTTAAATCAAATGAATAATTTGATACATGAATGCGTAGACATTTAAAAAGGTGTAAAAGGTAAACGAGGAAGGGTCCCCCGCTGGTCGAATTTCACGCTCGAAAGCAGATACGAAAGAGCTTCGAGGCGTGCAGCAGTAGAGCAGACGTCAGGCAAGTTGAGAATCTTTAGCCTTTGAACTCTTATATCCTTAGCACCTGTAGTTCTCGATTTTAGCAAACTTGTAGGTTATTAAATCGATAACTCTGTCGCGTGTTACGAGCCAACGAGTTGCGTAAGCAAGAAACTTGATCGATTCGCTGGACTTTTGGAAAAATTTCCAAGTAGCCGAACTAACGTGTCTAAACAAGTCGATAGTAAAGATAATTACTATTTATTAATTATTTATGTGCGAATGCCGTGGAAGCTAATTTTCTAGAGTTATCGAGATGTAAATATCGAATAAATCAGAGCTTTAATTGAGCCGCACGTAGAGGCGCGCGCAAACGATGAAATACGCCCGTTCATCGATTTACGATAGATGAAAATGTATTTAATGGGGATGTTTTCGCGATATTGTTACACGATGAGTAAGAAGATATCGTGTGCATGGGAAAGAAGGAAGTAACAAAGGAGAGGAATGTAGATTCGCTGTAATTAAAACTCAGCCCTTTGGAGCTAAAATTTGATGAAAAAAAAAATGAGAGTAAGAAATTTGAAAATTAGTAGAAGGAAAATTTAAAAATTGAATGCTATCAGTTGTTGAGGATCGGTAAACATATAGAGAGATTTCAATTTTTTTAATTACTAACTGTACTTGGAAATGTATAAACTGTTCCGAAACTGTTGAAAAAGTATCTATTTATAAAAAGTTTGTATAAGTTTTTTTGTTGAAAAAGGAGAGATGAAAAGTACGATAAGATGCAATAAATTCAACGTAAAAAGTTCCCTTTTATCCATGTCCTCGATGTAATTTTGCAAAAATAATCGTTGCATTTATTTATTAACCCATTGAGGATATAATTTTTTTAATGTCTTTTAAATGGAAGCATCAATAGGATCAATAGGATCAATAGTTCATAGATTAAAATCTATCGAATTAATTTCTTTTTTGGTCAATTAATTGTTCGAATCTAGATTTTTTATGCCCTTTGGCTATGAATAGCGTCGTAAACTTTAAACTGCGAGTTAATTGCACGTTACTTTTTCTCCGCGATTTATTCTACTATACCTGCATTATTTCTTATTTTTCGCGACTATCTGGCGCCCGCTAGCAGCTCTTATAATTTAACTAGCCGTTAAAACTGACGCTAGAATAGGCTCAAAAAGAAAAAAGCTTAATAATTATAATCAACTTACAGAATACACTGCATGCAAATTAGTATATTTTCAGAAAATTTTTAATTGTTCGAAAAAAACCGTAAATTTACTAAAATTAGCGATGATTCTCGATTTTTTTTGAAATAATTAATAATTTTTGATATTCAAAATATTCATAGCTTTTTTTTAAATAACGTTATTGGTATATGATGATTTTTTTACAAAGAATATTACGAGAATTTGGCTTAATTTTTTATTCATTTATGGGAATATTGCGATATTCGTTAGTCGATACTTATTCTAAAAATTCCCATTTCATCTGTACGTCTATCCTTGTTTTCAAATATTCAAAAATTTAATTCAATATATTTTTTTTTATCTATGTACCTTCTCAAATCCTGAAGGCATAAATGAAGATACGAAATCTCGAGGAAATTTTAGATGCTTTGTGAAAATACAGCTGGTATATAAAATAAAGAATTTCGGACTCCAACGAAATTAATAAAATTGGGTAGCTAGAAAATGATTAAGTCTCTCTATTGTTTAGTTTTGGCTTGGGTAAATAAAAATGATCGGTAAGATGAGGGAAAAAAGGAAGAAGAAGAAATAAACCTCTAGGATTCGGCTGGATAACTTCCAAAATAATATAGCATGGACGCGTTTTTTTTTTGTCTGTCTAATTTTGAAATATATATATTTTTTAGTTTTTTAGTTTTATCCTACGTAGGTAAGGTTGGGCCACGCGCCAATAGCTCTCTAATGAAATGGTTTTTCGAAAATTACTTTTTGCTATTAGTATCGAAGCTATTGTTTTTTCTTCGTTATTTTTTGATAAATTAAAATTTTTTACGATTTCAGTTAGATTTCACACTGACAGAAAAGTAGTGAAATTGCGAAAGGATAAATTTAATCTATATCACGTACAAGGTATTACATTTTTGAAAGGTTTGTTACGAGGATCGTTTTGTTTTATGTATACAAGCCTACAAGCCTTTGGGCTGTTTTGATTTCGTGCTGCGTTTTTAATGCCCCCTTAAAGACCCGTCAAACAAGAGTAATGCTCAACAAGAGATCCTTTAACCCGATAAGCCTGCATTATTATTATTATTATTATTATTATTATTTATTAACGATTAACGATTTAGAATAATTTAACGCCGAAATCAACGAGACAAGAAGCTCAATCGATCAGCAAGTCAAATGTTGTATCGCGTGGGAATCGCCTATTGAAAGAGAGCAACAAGCATTCAAAATTTTATAAAAAGAAAAACGAGCACTCGTAAAAAGTTTCGTTTTTCAATTAGCTCGAGAAAGATCGCGTCATAAATACGAATAAATGCCACAGTGGGATTAAGTTGTAATCTTGAAATCTCGGATCTGAGTTTCCTGGAAAATGTTCTAGTCTTCTCTAAGCGATTTATCGATCAGAAATCGAAGAGAGCCACCTACGCAACACGAGAACAGGGCATGTCGCCTGTAAGCACAAGAGGGTCATTGGCGCTCACGCATGCACACGGATCTACGCACACTCTTTCGTTTCGTTTGCGTCGTGACTTGCTCTGGCATAGGGACGTGCTTACAAGGAATAAATACCTCTTTACATCCCTCTCTTCTCTCTCTCTCTCTCTCTCTCTCTCTCTTTTTCTCCTTTTACGCTATATAAATGTTGGCAATAACTTTCAAAAAGATACATCTTCCAAAAAACGACTGCCATATTTTTCAACAACAATATCCGCAAGATCTTGCTTCTTTTACAAAACACGAGTTCACATCGTTATAAACAACGAAACAACGAAACAACGAAAGAACGTTCTCTAGTACCGCGATAAACTAAACTATCTTATATGACAAGTTTCGTTAATACAATAATATAGTTTATATTATTGAGACGATTGAACGCGATTGAACGAATAATTAAATTAATATCCTCAAGTTCGTGCGGTCAGCGGTATCAAAGGTCATTTCGTTCCCATTAGCAATTTTCCACTTATAACTCTCTTTCCCTTCATTGTGCGAGATTTATCGGCATCTCGTCTCTGCCTCTCGAACGAATTAAGCTTTATTGATGCACTAGTGCATGGGAGAAAAGTGACGTGCGTCTGTTATTGCAGTGCGTGGCATAAGCTATTTTCAACAAATTTTATCCATTCCAGGCAAAATTAATTTCAGCTATAATGAGAGAAAATTACACAAGGGTTGACATTGCCAAGAATGTCTCAATCTACGAATTCCTCTTTAGATATCGAAGGATAAGTGGATGAAAAATGCTTTTGTATTGTCGACTCTCCGTCACGTTTCGAACCGTACGCATGAGAAGGAAAATAAGATAGACATCTGCCCGCGAGTTCAACTCCCCCGCGGCCGCGGTTGATCGCAGCGAAGATCTTCTATACCGCTGCACAACCCTGACGTGTCCAATACAGATAAACCATCCGAGTATTTTCTTTTCTTTTTTTTTTTTTTTTTTTTTTCCTTATCCTTCTTCTCTTTCTTGTTGCTCTTTAAAGTAAATTCGATTGAGACAGGTGAAGAGGTGAGCAAGAAAAGATTTCCACTATACTTATTGACGTTTTCTCTTTTGGTCTTATGTATTGTCGATTAATCATGTGCAAATGTGCTCCCACATTTTCTCTTTATCCTGGCATTTAAACAACGAGCAAATAAAAATAGGACTTTAATGAGTGAAGAACTTAAATGAATCTGCACAGCCTTTTGATGTAAATTAGACATATTTTGCATTTATCCCACGCATCAGTTGCATGAGCACTTTCCAAGCAACTGCGCGAGAAATAAAAATATATTTTTACGCTTCTTCAAACAAGGGCTGTAAATTTTATTTTTTAAAATTTCATTTATCTATTCCAAAATAATTTTACAAATAATTTTGCAAATTAAAAATTGGTAATTAAATTTTTTTTATTCGATTGATTTTCTTGCGCATGCAGCTCGGAAATAAAATTTTGAATCCATAAACGGTTTCAAAATAAAGACCCTGCATGGTTTAGATATAAAAAAGCGGAACTGTAGCGCAGAATTTTTTATCTCGTGAAACAATTGCGAATGACTTGAAACGTTAAAAAAAAATTTTTCCCGCTTACTTGGGATATGCGTATATTGGTATGATGAGATTTGAGAAAGGACCCCGCACCATTAGCATTGGAAAATTGCAAATGGTGCGATTTTCTTCAAACTTTGGGAATCGATAGTTCAAGAGATTTTGAAACGAAAATGTCTTATGGAAAAATCGGAAATATTCATTCCCTTTTGAGATACGGAGGCTAGATGTTTAAAAAATTTAAAAAATTATTTTGCTGATACAGAAGAGGTAAGTAAAAGATTTTTCTTGTAGGGATTACCGTCTGAATCAAGATTGGATTTCAATATGTTTTATGGGTCACTGATTCTAATAATGATGTTCCTAAAAACCCAAACGTATGTGTTAGCCCTTAAGGGCAAAAATGGCCCTTTTAAGGGTTTCTAAGTACAAATCATAAATGCTTACATCATAACTCAAACTGTACGATATTATGAAGGATAAACTCAATGATGGTCGTCACTAAACCCAAATGATTTATGAAGAGTTCTCAAAGGGCTACATTGCCCTTTTTAGGTCTATTTCTTGTAAGATCCTTGAGAACAATGTAAAAAACTCAAGATAAACTTTTTTTGGGTGGCAATATTACTTGACGACGATCTGAAAATCCTAACAGTATTTCTAAAGCCCTTATAGGGCAAAGTTGCCCTTTTTAGGGCTTACTATGTATGAATCAGTGACCCAAAAAACGAGTTATGATGTAAGCATTTATGATTTGTACTTAAAATCCCTTAAAAGGGCCATTTTTGCTCTTAAGGGCTAACACATGCGTTTGGGTTTTTAAGACCATCATTATTGGAATCAGTGACCCAAAAAACATATAGTTTGAGTTACGGTGTAAGCATTTATGATTTGTACTTTAAATCCCTTAAAAGGGCCATTTTTGCCCTTTAAGGGCTAACACATACGTTTGGGTTTTTAGGAACATCATTATTGGACTCAGTGACCCAAAAAACATATAGCTTGAGTTATGATGTAAGTATTTATGAGTTGTACTTAGAAACCCTTAAAGGGCCATTTTTTCCCTTTAAGGGCTAACACAAACGTTTGGGTTTTTAGGAACATCATTATTAGAATCAGTGACCCATAAAACATATTGAAATCCAATCTTGATTCAGACGGTAATCCCTACAAGCAAAATCTTTTACTTATCAGCAAAATAATTTTTTAACCTTTTAAACTTCTACGTTCTAGCCTCCGTATCTCAAAAGGGAATGAATATTTCCGATTTTTCCATAAGACATTTTCGTTTCAAAATCTCTTGAACTATCGATTCCCAAAGTTTGAAGAAAATCGCACCATTTGCAATTTTACAATGCTAATGGTGCGGGGTCCTTTGTTGAAAAAAGAAAAGAAAGTCATTTGCAATTGTTTGTGATGAAAAAGAAAGCCAAAATTATATAGACTTCTAATGAGAGGAATATTTGCACAAGCAAGGTAATCTTGGTATTCTTTGGAGGGTTTGTATGAAAATGGCCAAATTTTCAAAGTTGAAAGTCATAATTTAAAATTTTTTAAAATAAATTTTTAATATTTTTGAAATTTCGGGGTTGGCTCAACAGTTGTTAAATCAAGAGAATAATATGGTTTCTCAAGCAATAGGAAAATGTTCTTAATGGTATATTGCAACTAATAAGGTTTAATACTATCTTTTACCTGATATTTGTCATTTTAAACTCCCATATAATAAATTAGTCATTACCTTGAAAAAGAAAAAAGAATGACTGTTTACAAAAGATTGGGTGTCAGATCGAAGAAATCGAGTAAAGCGTTGTTTCTGATGTTTGAGGAAGCAAAAAATGAAAACTTAAAAACTAAAAACGATGAAAGCATTTTTGTTTTAAATTATCTGATTTATGCAGGTCAAATAATGTTGCTTGAACTAAAGGAAGGTATATTTTAATTTAAATTTATTAAAAACAGCTGCAGATGAATGCCTAAATGGCCGCAACAAAGATTTAATTATCTTACTTGTCAACCTTACCTCGAGGTAAGAAATAACTTTTGACTTTTTAATGCTGGTAAAATAGACCAATCGCAAACTAAAATAATAAAAAGGAAAGAAAATTAATGGTTAGGTATAACCCCAAAGAAGATTTAATGGAGTTATTAAGATTGAAACGAAAGCATAAATGCATAAATGCATACCTCCCGCGTACATAGGATTTTCTCACAAAATCCCTCGGCACTGGCAAGGACCAAGCCGACCAAGTCGACCAAGGGACGTTGATTGATTGACAAAAGGTTAGCCAAGCTAGTACAAGCTAGTAGGTGGAGCTTGGGCATAACTCAAAGGAGATGAGACAGACACCTATACACCTATTGGTACATTATCAAAATTATACAGCTTCATTACACCACTAATAACAAAGATGAAAAAGATATTTTTCTTTCATCCGGCGCGGCGCTTTACTTTTTATTGGCTTACGCATTAGTTAATCGAATAAATTTCCATGCTGAAAAAATCATATCTGTATAAATAAGTATGCGCGTTTCGAGTCCGTTACATCGCGATTTATCTCTCTCTCTCTCTCTCTCTCTCTCTCTCTCTCTCTCTCTCTCTCTCTCTCTCTCTCTCTCTATACTTACGGGACCTTTAGGCCTACGACCTATTCGTGTGCGTGATCAAAGTTATCGAGGTGAAACGACCGCGGCCGACTAGAGCTGCTTTTTTATACTTTTTATACTTTTATAGATATCGATCGAGGAATCCTATAGCCTGCTCTAACTGACGTTTAATCGCATGAGCATATATTATTTTTATACTTGTAATTACGAATAAAGCAGACTTTTAAGGCTTAGCAGTACGAGATAAATCTGGAGCATTTCCCATCTAAGCCGAACAATAAGACACAAAATGCGTAATTGCTCGCACTGTGTGGTCATGCAACTGGAATGCGAAAGTATGAAATATAATAAAATGCCTATGACTAGTACTTTGTCAAACGAGCTGAAAACTCATTTCCCACGCATATACTTTTGTTTATCTATCTCGAATGTGTTTTTGTTTACGTCGAAACTTCAAACCTCGCACGTGAAGATATGATGATTCTTTACTTTCGACCAATGCAATTTTTTTCATTTCTTTTTTGATTAATGTTTTCAGATATACTAAACTCTTTAAATAATTCCAGAAATTAAATTATTTCTTAGAAAACAACACAATGCAAACTTTTTAATTTTGCAAGCCGAGGCCTCGTACGTGTAAATAAAAATAGAGAACACTAACAAGGAGAGAGTCAACTCTTTGGTAAGGCAATTTGCTTCAGTTTACCTGCACGGGCCTTCTAGCTCTATGCTATAAGACAGATAAGCTACTTGTTAACTATGCACTTTAATTCATTTTTAAATAAAACTTAGAGCAATTTTTAAATTCCTAACCTAATTAAAATTTTCGTTCTTTTTGCTTCGGAAGTTTCCGCGATATAGCTCGGCCAGAATGGTCTTTAAAATTATCACCCATAAAAAAATCGTGGAAAATAGACGAATAAAGAATTTTTGAAAACCTGCAATTGGGCTGGTACAAAATTTTTTAGAGCTACGAAACTTATTTTAGTCAAAAATTTTATCGACAATTATAATTCCGGCCAAAAATGGGCATTAAGTTTATTGACTATCCACGGGAAAATAATTATTAATAAAAAGGCGCAGGTTATGGAGCTTAAAAAAATGAGATCAACCGGAGGGTATTTGGTTATTTTAGCAAGTATACAGCAAGCAATGGATAGGGATCCATTCAGGCAAACTAAGGCTGTGAGGGATGTTTTTTTAACTACACTAAAACCTATCCTGAAAGTTAGAAGCGAATTGGCTTCGCAAACAGTTGACACTCCCCTTGTAAGTAATTTTTTTTTGTAAAAAATGTGGAACAATTTTTACATCAAGTGAATCATCAGTAATTTGAATCCACCACAAGTGTTATTACAATTGTCATTTTTTTAATAAAATGATTTGGGGCATTTGGAATATATTTATATTTCTTTTAGTGCATCATTTTTTGTTTTGCTTCTCTTATAGGTTTTAAACGCATACGCACATCTTACTAATAAATATATTTGAAAAATTGTCTTTAATTATCCTATCGTCGCCTGTAGTGAGCATTTCTTTAAATATTTAATCTTTCATTTATAATCTTTTACAATTCCTTTTTTAATAAGATGCAAAAATGTATAAATTTTTTAATAAAAAGAAAAATTAAAGAAAAAAAACCACACTGAATTATCAAAATGCTAAGGCCTTTTTATTTCAGACACGAACACATTAAAATTTAATGTTTCTTTTTCAGAATACTATTTAGGATACTTTAAATAATAATACTTGTTAATTTTTTTGACCTCTAAAATCAATTTTTTTTAGACATATCGTAAACCCCAGTTTCATCAATACAGAACCCCGGCATTCGTGATAAAAAAACCAAAAAACCTATATACTACACTGTAAAAAATAACTCCTGTGGTATACGACAAAATTAGTAAATTTAATTTGCAATTTTAGGGCAAAAATCGTAATTTTACCAATTTTAGTTTGACAAAGCACCAATCAACGAGAAAAGTTTTTTTTAAATCAATGAGGAACCATTGTGATGGGTCAAATTTTGATTTTTGATTTTTTGGCGTATAAGCACGTTTTGAGACCTCAGGAAGCTAAAAACCGGTTTTTAAAAAAAGTATGTATATGTGTGTGTGTGTGTGTGTGTGTGTGTGTGTGTGTGTTAGTATGTGTGTGGGTCTGTGTGTATGTATGTATGTATGTAATCGGTGATATTTCACAACCATTTTGGAATTAAGACTAATTTTTTTTTTAAACATTTTTTTACCAAAAAATCTCGAGGTACTTTGTTTTTTTTTTAATTTGTATGTAATACCTCATTTATTTCCATGAAAGTACTTATATATTTGAAAGTACGATTTTTACTCGATATTTTGAATCTGATAATTAATTCTTTGAAAATTTTTGTCACAAAAAAATTCGAAAAACACCAAATTTTTTTTTCTTTTTGAACGTAGTACCTAATTTATTTCTATGAGAGTACTAGTTTTAGACAGTTCGTTTATAGTAATTTTTTGGATCTGATACCGAATTTTTCCAAAATTTATTTCTCAAAATTGAAAAAGTTTTTTTAAACTACAATTTTTTTTTTTTGGGGTGTAATACCTCATTTAATTCCATGAAAGCACTAATATCTGAAAATATTGTAACTAGTGATACTTCACAACCATTATCGAATTAAGACCTAATTTTTTTTTTCAAACATTTTTTTATCAAAAAATCTCAAACCCCCCCTTTTTTTTTAATTTGGATGTAATACCTCATTTATTTCCACGAAAGTACTTATATTTGAAAGTATGGTTTTTACTCGATATCTCGAATCTGATACTTAATTTTTTGAAAATTTTTTTCCAAAAATTTTTGTCATAAGAGAATACAAAAAATACCAAATTTTTTTTCATTTTGGACGTAGTACCTAATTTATTTCTATGAGAGTACCAGTTATAGACAGTTCGTTTATAGTAATTTTTTGGATCTGACACCGAATTTTTCCAAAATTTTTTTTTTTCGGTGTAATACTTCATTTAATTCCCTGAAAGTACTATCTTGAATAATTATTATCCAATGAATTACGTTAGATTTTATTTTGAAAAAAATAGATTTAGTTGAATTCAATACATAAATTTTCTTTTTCTTGTCAGTAGCCAGAAAACACGTATTTCCCGGCCGCAGCGTTATTCGAAAATACTTGTTTTCTAGCCACTGACGAAGAAAAATTATGTTTTGGCCTCGGCCGTAAAAAAAGAATGTCTCAGATCTCAGTTTGCCATCCTCGGCTTCGCCTCGGATTGCAATTCACGTACGATCTGGGCCATTCTTTATTTTTGCGGCCTAGGATAAAAATATACTATTTAACTTTTAAAAGTTAATAGAAATGTTGTATGATTGCATGGTTGTAACCGGTGATATCTGTTTCATATTGAAGTATTTAGCTCATTGTTTGAGGAACCTTAGTGCCAGCTAGTTGGCAGGGTATTTAATTGTGTAAAAAAAGGTAATGTGGATATTACTATGTGTTTTTAGGTGCAAAAATATGTTCACATCTGTTTGTCGCAAATTTTCGGAAAAATAAATCGTAAATTTACTACTTTTGTCGCAAATTTACAAATATTAGTAAATTTACAATTTTTGTCGAAAACTTGCGAATTTTTTCGAAAATTTAGTAAATTCACGTAAATTACAGGAGTTCTTTTTTACAGTGTATAACAAATCTGACTGGAGTAAGAATAAAATATGTGTACAAAACAACTTTTGGCCTTTTATTAAAAAAGGGAGAATACCTGTACTATAATTATCAAAAAGAGTATAAATGAAAAATTAAATCTTTTAGGAAATGTTCACTACAGGCAACTATAGGTTAATGATTGACTCGCGTAAAGTCTTTTAATTACGTCGATCTCTATTTATGCCAATTGTAATATAATTTTAAAATAAAGTTTGGTTAAATCAGGTCCCAGAAGAAGCTTAAACAAGAGGAAAAACATTATCGGTTGCTTGCTATTTGCTGCATGCATCACAAGATGCAAGAACCTCCCTTCCTTCAAATTTTTCATATTTTTTTGAATACAGACAAAATACCCTGCCAACTAGCTGGAACTAAGGTTCCTCAAACAATGAGCTAAATACTTCAATATGCCACAGATATTACCGATTACAACTATCAACAAAAAGTTAAAAGAAAATTTATGTATTGAATTTAACTAAATCTATTTTTTTCAAATAAAATCTAACGTAATTCATTGGATATTAATTATTCAAAATAGTACTTTCATGGAATTAAATGAAGTATTACATAAAAAAAAAAAAAAAAATTGTAGTTTAAAAAAACTTTTTTAATTTTGAGAAATAAATTTTGGAAAAATTCGGTATCAGATCCAGAAAATTACTATAAACGAACTGTCTAAAACTAGTACTCTCATAGAAATAAATTAGGTACTACGTCCAAAAAGAAAAAAAAATGGTGTTTTTTGTATTTTTTTGTGAAAATTTTCAAAAAATTAATTATCAGATTCGACAATTCGAGTAAAAATCATACTTTAAAATATAAGTACTTTCTATAAATGCGGTATTACATCCAAATTAAAAAAAAAAAAGTATTTTGAGATTTTTTGATAAAAAAATTTTTGAAAAAAAATTAGAAAGATCACATTTGCCATTTGTGGAAATAATCAAAGCAACGGAATTGCTTTTTGATAATATTTATTTTACATTTCAAAACGTAACGTACAGACAAATTTCGGGTACACCCACGGGGAGTCCGTGCTCAACAATTTTTTCGGACATTGTCATGGATGACTTAGAAACTACAGCTTTAAATAAATTAGATTTTAAACCGTTATTTTATTACAGATATGTTGGACATTATAATGTGTGTACCGGACGAGAAAATTAATGACACGCTAGATATTTTTAATAGTATAAATCCCAATTTGCGATTCACTAAAGAAATAGAAAATCCTCAAAATGGTATTAATTATCTTGACATCACCATCTTTAGAAACAATAATGGAATAATCAGTGATTGGTATCACAAAAGTACGTATTCGGGCCGTATTTTACATTACCAGAGTAACCGTCCGGTCAAACAAAAAATTGCCATGGTATGTAATTTGGTTGATAATGCAACATTATTAGCGGATAAAAAATTTCATGAAAAAAATCTAAGAATTACTAAAGAAATATTACAGGCTAATAGGTATCCCGAAAATTTTATAAAAAAATACACACAAGAACGGATAAATTGAAAAATATTAAAACAAAATGCGGCAATATATAAACAAAAAAACATTACAAAATTAGCTTACATACCAAACATATTTAACAGCGTGACCCCAACATTACGAAAATACAATTTTCTAATAGTTCCTTGCAATAATAACAACCTTTCGTGTATAATTAAAAAGGGAAAGGACGATATAAAAAATTCTAATTGCACCAACGTAGTCTATAAAATAGATTATGCGGATTGTGATGTGTCATATATTGGTAAAACTAAACGTAGAATTTTTAAACGGATGGAGGGCCATTTGAAAGACATCAAGAATAAGTTAGATAAACCAATACCTAATCATAGCAAACTGTTGCATAATATGGTTTTAAACAATATCGCGATATTAGACACGGAACCAGATTTTAGAACAAGAAAATTTTCGGAAGCGGTATATATCAATAAATTTAATAATACGATAAATGAAAATGAGAATGCCGGGTCGTTTAATTCTGTATACAAAAATGTCATAGTCCCACGTTAATAAATATTCAAATACATTTGATACGTATATTAAACAAAGATTTTTTTAAAAAATAAAAAATAATTAGTCTCATGTCATTAAGGGTTTTTGAGGGTGAGAAAAGTGAATTTAGGGTGGAAAATATTCAATTTTTCGACCCAACGTATTTTCCGATTTTCAAAGATCCCGTATCAAAAAACTAAAAAAACCCCCTTGTAAAGTTAAAAGTTTATATTTTAAAATTTTATTGTCCGCTATCTTGGAAAATCGGAAAATATGTTGGGTCGAAAAATTGAATATTTTCCACCCTAAATTCACTTTTCTAACCCTCAAAAGCCCCCTTGTGAAGTTAAAAATTGATAATTTTAAATTTTATTGTCCGCCATCTTGGAAAATCGGAAAATATGTTGGGTCGAAAAATCGAATATTTTTCACCCTAAATTCACTTTTCTCACCCTCAAAAACCCCCTTGTGAAGTTAAAAATTGATATTTTTAAATTTTATGGTCCGCCATCTTGGAAAATCGGAAAATATGTTGGGTCGAAAAATTGAAAATTATACCCCCAGGGTATCCGCTTCTACCTGCAAGGTTCATTTTCATCCTGGGATCTAATTATTTTTTTTTTAAATACCTGGTGGTTAACCATCTGGTTAACCATCTGAAAAACCAGATGGTAAACTAGCATGGTAAACCAGGATGGTTTTTTTTGCGCGAGTATAATTTATGTATTCAGATTACCTGAAGAGGCCAACGGATTTGTTGGTAAAATATTGTGAAATAAAAAATTTTTACACATCAAAATAACTTGTATTGTTTTATTTATTTTAAATAACTAGTATTAAGCGCGCGTCGCGCGCAGAATGATTTAAAACTTTCAACTTTAATTATTTTCTTAAATACCAAAATTTATTTTTACTTTAATTATTTTAATCATATCAACTACTCGACGTACTATAACTAACCTCAAAAATAATTAAAATATAATAGAAACAATAAAACAATTAATTTTAACCTATTAACAATGAAATTTATATGAGCCAATCAGAATGACTCTTTAGCTATAACAATGTACATAGTTACTGTTGCGATCAACATGTCCTTTTTAAAAAAGGATTTGAAACAATAAAAAATTAAGTTCACCCTAACAAAAATAACCGGCCGATTTTTTACCGGCCGGTTTCGGCTGGTTTTGGCTGGTTTTGACCGGTTTCGGCTGGTTTCACCTGATTTCATCTGGTATCAATCAGTTTTAACGAGAAAAATAGTTTTAGTTGTTAAAAAAAGAAAATTCCGGGAAAATAAAAAAAATTTAATCCTGATATACTTTTTATAACATTCTTTTAACCAATAAAGGTCTAAAATGAAAATTTATACATTATTACCTGGGGGTTTTCGAGGTCAAGAAAAACGTTTTTATGGGTGAAAATTTTCATATTTTCACCCCCAGAATATTTTCCGATTTTCCAAGATGGCGGACCAATAAATATCCCAAAAATAAACTTTATACATTACCAGAGGGTTCTCGAGGTCGAGAAAAACGTTTATATGAGTGAAAATTTTCATATTTTCACTCCAGCATATTTACCGATTTTCCAAGATGGCGGACCAATAAATATCCCAAAAATAAACTTTATACATTACCAGGGGGTTCTCGAGGTCGAGAAAAACGTTTTTATGAGTGAAAATTTTCATATTTTCACTTCAACATATTATCCGATTTTCCAAGATGGCGGACCTATAAACATCCCATAAAGAAACTTTATACATTACCAGGGGGTTTTCGAGGACGAGAAAAACGTTTTGATGAGTGAAAATATTCATATTTTCTGATTTTCCAAGATGGCGGACCAATAAAAAACCCCCTGGTCAGGTATAAAGTTCCTTTTTGGATGTTCATTGGTCCTCCATCTTGGAAAATCGGAAAATTTTCACTTATAAAAACGTTTTTCTCGTCCTCGAAAACCCCCTGCTAATGTATAAAGTTTCTTTTTGGGATGTTTATAGTTCCGCCATCTTGGAAAATCGAAAAATATGCTGCGGTGAAAATATGAAAATTTTCACTCATAAAAACGTTTTTCTCGACCTCGAAAACCCCCTGGTAATGTATAAAGTTTATTTTTGGTATATTTATTGATCCGCCATCTTGGAAAATCGGAAAATTTCAAAATTTTCACTTATAAAAACGTTTTTTTCGACCTCGAAAACCCCCTGGTAAGGTATAAAGTTCCTTTTTGGATGTTTATTGTTCCGCCATCTTGGAAAATCGGAAAATATGCTGGGGTAAAAATATGAAAATTTTCGCTCCTAAAAACTTTTTTCTGGACCTCGAAAACCCCCTGATAATGTATAAACACGGTTGGCTAGAAACAATTTTAAATAAAATTTGAAGGTACCTCCGAAATTCCGATGAATTTTGATTGTAGGGTATCTACAGGTCCTAAAAAAAAAATAAAGAAAAAAATCCGCTCGGCGCTTTTTTATTTTTGCCCAAAATAGGGCTATCTCGGTGAATATATTCAAAAAAACGTTTGAAAAAGAAATAATGAATTATAAATCTTACAATTTTAATTGTAATATACTAGAATATGAAAGAAAAGTTAAATTTATACATTTTTATGTATTTTTAACTCACCTGCGCAGACCCAGATGTAATGGATGGTCATTGAGGCTGCAAGGCTGACCTAGCTGAAAAAACTACAAAAAAAACTATATACCCGGGTTAAGATGTGTTTTTTATTAGGAAAAGTGTACTTGATTGTTGCGTAAAAGTGTACTTGATTGTTGCGTCTATCATTTTTCTAGACCATATAGGGTTTCAGAGCTGTTTTTGGACACTTTTACTTTAGTCAAAACTGTGATATTTTCAATTTTTTCGAATTTGATGAAAAAACTTAGAATAAGATAAAAAAATTTGTAACGGGCTTGTGTAAACACAATTAAGGAGCATATTTATGTGTAATGGAAATTTTTAAATGATTAAGTAAAGTCAAACAACATTATTCCAAGTCCCTAAAGCCGGATTATTCTACGTCCTTACATCGAAATTATTCTAAGTTCCTAAAACGAAATTATTCTAAGTACATTATACCCCCCCCCCCCCGAAACCATCTGTTTTTCACCCCCCCCCCTGTGGTGGTAGGTTTTCCCAAGTACCTCTCCCTATGAACATGTTCCATGTTAACAGTTCAAAGCCATTTTAAGGGGATAATATCCCCCTGGTTAGAAGCTTTCTTTGGGAGTATGAGTAAGAAAAGGGGGTTTTCTAATTTAAGGGGATTTTTACTTGATGGATAAAATATCCAAAATATCAAAAATAAAGATTTCTTGCGTCGATTTATTTCGCACGCGTACAGCATAAATTCGACTTGGTGAAATTATTATGGTAGCCTACTGTGAATTGGCTTGGTCAGCGTTACGCGTAAATTCGAAGTTTTACCCCAATTACAGTACTAGCATCCCTTAAGTTGCCATCCCCAAAAAATAGCAAAACCCTTTTTTTTTTGCTCATACCCCCAATGGAAACTACTTATTTGGTGGTACTATCTCCCTAATATTATTTATAACTTATTTTATCTGAATCTTAGTTTTTTCATCAAGTTTGAAAAAATTGAAAAAATCACAGTTTAGACTAAAGTAAAAGTGTCCAAAAACAGTGACGAGACCCTATAAGGTCTAGAAAGATGATAGTTTAAATCGTCAAGTATACTTACCCCGACAAAATCACATCTTGTCCTGGGTATGTAGTTTTTTATGTAAAATAAATTAAAGACAATAAAATTTTTTTTTTTAATAAAAGAAAATTTATTTTTTCCGTCTAATAGTGACAAGTCAATTATAAACTGACGCGTTTCGAGATATGTAATCTCATTTTCAAAGATTTAAGAAAATTTTTTATTTTCGTGTCATCTCTTTGATACAACGAAGTATACTCTTTATGTAGCCTTTTTATGTAGCCTTTTCAGCTAGGTCAGCTATGCAGCCTTAATGACCATCCATTACATCTGACTCTGCGCAGTTGAGTTAAAAATACATAAAAATGTATAAATTTAACTTTTCTTTCATATTCTAGTATATTACAATTAAAATAGTAAGATGTATAAATCATTATTTGTTTTTCAAACGTTTTTTTTGAATATATTCACCGAGATAGCCCTATTTTGGGCAAAAATAAAAAAGCGCCGAGCGGATTTTTTTCTTTATTGTTTTTTTAGGACCTGTAGGTACCCTACAATCAAAATTCATCGGAATCTCAAATATATATCATCGGTACCTTCAAATTTTATTTAAAATTGTTTCTAGTCAACCGTGTAAAGTTTCTTTTTGTAAGTTTATTGGTCCGCCATCTTGGAAAATCGGAAAATATTCTGGGGGTGAAAATATGAAAATTTTCACCCATAAAAATGTTTTTCTTGACCTCGAAAACCCCTTGGTAATAATGAATAAATTTTCATTTTAGACCTTTGAAAGAAAAAAAAATTTGGTGCTTTTTGTATTTTTTATGACCAAATTTTTGGGAAAATAATTTTCAAAAAATTAAGTATCAGATTCGAGATATCGATTAAAACCATACTTTCAAATATAAGTACTTTCATGAAAATAAATGAGGTATTACATCCATATTAAAAAAAAAAAATTATTGCAGGTTTTTTAATTTTTTTGTTTTTTTAATTTTGAGAAAAAATTTTTGAAAAAATTCTGTGTCAGATCCAAAAAATGACTATAAACAAACTTTCTAAAAGTAGTACTCTCATAGAAATAAATTAGGTACTACGTCCAAAAAGAAAAAAAAAAATTGGTGTTTTTTGTATTTTTTTGTGACGAAAATTTTGGGAAAAAAATTAAAAAAAAATTAACTATCAGATTCGAGATATCGAGTAAAAATTGTACTTTCAAATATAAGTACTTTCGTGGAAATAAATGAAGTTTTACATCAGAATCAAAAAAAAAAAAAAGTACCTCGAAACCTTTGGTGAAAAAAATTTTGAAAAAAAAAATTAGGTCTTAATTCCACAATGGTTGTGAAGTATCACCCATTACAATATTTTCAGATATTAGTGCTTTCATGGAATTAAATGAGGTATTACACCCAAAAAATTATTGCAGGTTTTTTAATTTTTTTGTTTTTTTAATTTTGAGAAAAAATTTGTGTAAAAATTGAGGGTACTGGGGTAGTCTACAGGGTCAAACGTTGGCTGAAAATATTTTTTATATACATTTTTGGGACCAAAGTCCCAAAAAATATGAGCATTTAGTTTAATTTCATTTTTCGAAAAGAAAAAATTTTCCTTACCTTTGGGGGGCATATGGGGGCGCCGAGGGGGGATTATTTTTATAGTATTTCTATCTTCGTGTTTAGTTTTTCCTTATTCGGTTTTAGCACCACAAAAAACCCCCATACCGGGGAGTCTACCTTCTGGTACATGACTTTTTTTTTAGGAGCCCCCAGTAAAGTTATAATTATTGTATTACAGAAGCGTATTAAAAAAGGTATTGGAGAGGCTATGTCCAATCCCAAAGATAATTTATTTTTTATGCAGTCGACGTGTGCTTCTCGCACGAACAGAATCTAGTATTTTAGAAGGCACGTATCCAGAAAATTTTTTCGGGAGGAGCCAAAAAATTTTGGAAGGGGCCAGAACCTAATAATATTAAAAAGGATGAACTAAAATTTATTAAACTGGCGCTAAAGCGCGCCAACCCCCTCAAATTCAATTTTAAATGAGAAACAATTTAAACTTTAAACAAATATTTAATTAATAAACGAATTAACAAAACAAATGGTGTATTTTATTTAACATAATCTGCACTATAAGCTAAAATTTATTATTTTAAGTTTTACTTTATGAATTAACCCTAAATTAGGTATTTATTTATTTATTTATACATACATACAATATACATTTATACATACATACATACATGCTGTCCCAGAGTCTGATAAAACAGACTGTACGGGGAATGGTATTCTAAATACAAATAATGTTAAACAAAAAAAAAAAAAGCTTATATTCAATAAATTAAAGAGCTAGATATAAAAAATATATAGAATCAAAGATTCGATGTCATAAAATTTCTTATTTAAATAACAGAATATAAAAAGAATAAAAATTTCTTTAGTTTACAAACTAATTAACTGCAATAGATATTATATTATATCAATAGTTAATTCTATTTTTTTTCTTATTTTACAATATACTATATAAAAATAGTCTTATGAGTTCCATTTAAGAACTTGAGAGTAAACATAATGACTAAAAATACTGACTAGAATGTACTTAGTGTACTAAAGTATTGCATCAATTTAAATTTTAGTGAACTTTGATTTTTAAATGAAATATTTTTTAGTGCAATAGGTAACAAATTATAGTTTTTTAATGATACTATGTAAGGAGATTTTAAGAAAATTGTTTTTTTAATCCTTGGTAAAGTCAATAATTTATTTCTGTTTCTAACTTTGGTGTTAATAAACTCATTTTTCAAATCTTTATAATAATAGCATAAGGAATTTATTTTAAATAGTTGTTTCAAGGTAAGCATAGTAAGATTATCAGAATTAATAAGTTTTTTTATTTTGTTTTGATAAGATTGAAGAGTTTTTAGAGCACGGTCATAAGCACATCCCCAAACCGAGATAGCGTATGACACTACCCCTAAAAACAGCGAAAAGTAAATAATTTTTAAAATATTTTTATGAATAAATTTAAGTTTATAGAAAATAAATAGTAGGTATTTTACTCTCTTGATTATATATTCAACATGGTTATTCCATTTCAAAAACTGATCGATAAATATGCCTAAATATTTAAACTTAGTCACTCTTTTTAAACTATGTTTAGAAATAGTTAGTTTAAAATCGTCATTAGGAATACTTTTTTTGTTACAACCAAAAGTTATAAATACAGATTTATCAAGGTTAAGAGTTAACTTATTAGCAATAAACCAGTCATTGATATTGTCTAAGGTTACACTCATTTGAGTCTTTGCCTGTAACCAACTACTGGCTACACTAAACACCGCAGTATCATCAGCATAAGAGAAAATATGAGGCGCCAAATGAAGAAGATCATTAATATAAATTAAGAATAGAAAAGGGCCTAGAATAGACCCTTGAGGAACACCTATATTAATGACTCTGTAGTCACTTGTCACCTCGCCCAATCTAACGCTGTGTAGACGGTTTGTAAGATAACTCTTAATCAAATTATAAGGAGTTCCCCTAACTCCATATCTTTCTAGTTTTTTTAATAAAATACCATGATTAACTGTGTCAAAGGCCTTTGAGAGGTCCAAAAACGTGCCAATTACTGCCTTATTATTATTTAATCCATGGTGAATAAGTTCAGTAACATTATGCAGTGCATGACTCGTTCCCACACCCCTCAGAAACCCAAACTGTCTGTCAGAAATGAAATTATTAACTTTAAAAAATGAATATAGTCTGTTAAAAACTATCTTTTCAAAAATTTTTGCCAGATTAGATATCAATGATATAGGTCTGTAATTGGTCATTAAAAATTTTTCACCACTTTTATAGATGGGAATTACCTGCGCCTTTTTAAGATCCTCTGGCCAAAATCCTTTAGATATACACATATTAAAGATGTAGGCAAGAGAATTTATTATATAGGGGCGTAGTACTTTGATAGTCTTAATATTAATGCCATCAAATTTGTATTGTATATTTTTCAAATTTGTATATTTTTCAAATTATGCGATCACAGTCCCTCGGTGCTATGCACCTCGGGCCCTATAAACCTTCCCATTTGATATATTCAGCTTTATTTCGAACTCATTTCATTAACTGATTCCTCATAAATAACTAATTTTTTATTTAGAACGGAAAATATCATGTTAATAATATTGCATTATTCACCCTTTCACAATGAAAAAAAAAAATTAAAAAAATAATAATAAAATACAGAATTTTAAAATACCCGCCATTAATTTGTACACCGCAAGAGCGCGTTAGTATTAATTTCTAAATGAATAACAGCTGATAAGAATAGACCAATCATAATGAGTTTTAAAATGTCTCAAAATCAGCGTTACATTTCATTCTTTTAATAGAACTATAGAAGATCTTGCATTTTTATTTTAAATTGTTTATAAGCAATAATTGTTAAAAATTTATTTTGGAGGGAGCCATGGTCCTGCCTGATTTTAGTATTAGTATTTCGTTTACTATTTAAATACTCCTGCTGTAGACTAAAAAAAATCTAGTATTTCAGAGGGCCCTAGTTTTTCGTTCTTAATAATCTCGATAAACTAATTTGTAAAAAAATTTATGATACAACAATCATGTTTTTGTTTTTCTGAATAGTAAAGAATCTAAAAACTTTCTAGAATTCGTCTCTAGTTTTCTTATTTTTACCACCGATTGCCAAGAAATTTTTTTTTGAAAAATCAAAAAATTTTTGTGAGCCAAAAAAAGTTTTACAAATTTTTAAAGAAACGTCCGTTTTTAATAAGAATTTAAATGAGAGGTTACCTATAGTAGTTATACGATAGTAGTTTTACTAGTTAGATGTATAAAAAACTAGCTAAAGTCTTTAGCAACACCAAAAAAACGTATTTTTAAAATTCGGGTAGCTGAAGCATTAAATAGGTGGTTCTTGAGAAAAAAATGGAAAATTCTTTTTGACATCCACCGCCGATTTTATGTTCACGTTTTTTTTGCATTCTGTAGGGTTCAAACTGCTAGTGAATCATGGCGGTAGGCACGTCCCAGTCAAAATTAAAACAAACATTTTTGGTGCTATTAAAACGTTTTTTTTTATTGAATAGCTCATATACGCGGGTCTCAACTTTTTTCAAACTAATTTGTATAAGTTTTACACAACCCTGATTACAACAAGAAATATTGTTTATAAAATAGATTTTATTCGTATAGAAATTAATTTCGTGAAATATTATTAATAATGTGTTTTATTAATAATATAATGTTGGGGTAATTTTAGATTTGAAGTCATAATATTGGTAGACTGTGTATCCCGATTAGGCTCACTTTTTTTTCAACATGAAGTATGAAATCTTTCAGATTTTTAGCCAGTTAGGTGTAAATCTGGTAATTTTAAACCCAAATTTTTAGTTTATTTTTAGTTTATTAATTAAGGATTTTGAACTCAAACGATTAGGTAAATAGAATTTCAAATAGTTACCATTAAAAACAAATCTTACATATTTTATTTTTTAGAAACGCGGTGCTTTAAAATCTAAAAAAAAAAACATTCTTTTTTGTTTTGTCATATGAAAGTATCATTTTTAGGAAAATTGTTATTACTCAATTTCCCAATTTGTAAAAATTTTTTATTTTTGGACCTAACATCTAAATTTTCTCCATGGTAATTCTAGTTTAAGGGAAATTTTTTTGTTCTTTGAGGAAGTATCTTTTTTTTAAACCTCCTCTCCCCCTGCCACGAGAAGAAATAACCCATCAATTAAATATTTTTGTAACTTGTTTTATCTCTTTTTGGCTGCTGCAATTTGGTAAAAAATGAGGGTTATTTCATAAGTTGAAGATCAGACGAAGCTTCATTATAAATCTTTGTTTTCTTTAGAATTAACGAGAAGCGTAAATTTTCAAAGGACTATATCTTAGAGTGATTTTTGAAAAATAAAGGATAAACTTTTTTAGAGAGTATAAAAGAAAATTTTAAAATTTATAATAGCGTGTTATAGGTAGGTAGGTATAAAATATTGATTTATCGCAATTTAAATAAAAGTGAGAAAAACATCGTTGAAAAGATAATCCCTAAAGATGATGAGTCGGAAGAAAATAGAGCTTAGGGTGAGATATACGTTATGTCCTGGGGTTAAATGCATCAAGGGACGACCTGCAACGACGAAAAGTTTTAGCGGGAGCCTGTAGACGAAGGTAAGACGTTTAAATTTGCGCAGTAAGCGGATGGACGATGTCAGGCTCGGTACAACTATACAACTATATGATGTCACGCCGCGTTCCCGGAACCTCCGTACGCTGAAATTAGATTACCGCACGGGATTACTTCTCTCCCCTTCTTGTATAATCTTTGCTAGTTGCTCCCTGGCCCTTTCACTTCCTCTCGTCCACGTCCGTGTTGAAAATCTCGAGTAAATCTAGTAAAGTAATCATTCGATTCGAGGAGAAATTAAAGTCTCTGTGACAATTAATTTTTCCTAGTATGTTAAATAAAAGTAATATTTTTTCATCTCGCGCAGAGAAAATTTTAAAAATAAATGCAAAAAAGCGTGTAGTCAATATCTGCAATAAATGTTTTTTAATGCTATACTTTAAAAGGTAGAAATAAAAAAAGAAAAAAAGAAAAAAAGAAAATATATAACAATACTCGATTCTTTGGGTCCGCATTGTTCTTTACTCATTGTTATTCGCAGGTTCGCAGCTGAATTATCTGTTGGAAGGCCAGAGACGATCTTCAGGGAATTCTGCGAAGTGTGCCACTTACCAGGGGAGAAAAATATTTTTTTTTTTTTTTTTTTTTTTTTTTTTTTAACGCTTATCTCTTATCGAGCAAGACTTTTCAAAAACCGAGCCTTCTATGTTGCAAGATATTTTTCACTCAAGAGATTACACGTTGTGTCGATAATTATGCAATGTAGAGAGAGAGAGAGAAGTATTCTTGCGAGTATAAAACATAATATATTATACACTCGTTTTATTAGTCTTATGCTTTGCAACCGAAATTTTTCGTTCGTCAAGAATCAGTTACGGATCAGGTAAAGGCAATCAATTGTGGCACTTTCAAAGCAGTATCATTGCGTATTATATTTTATGCGTGTTAAAGAATATAAATGTGAAATTAAGCCATTTTCGAGGACATCGATGATTTTCTTTGAGATCGTGTGATCCTTTTGCACCTAAGCGGATGTTATGTAATATTATATCAGATTTTATATACCTCTCGCTAATAACCCAATTTAGCTTTATTTACTAAAGACTTTTCTTATACTAATGCTTTTAACCCATTTCTGCTTAATGGAAAATAATCAAAATCGAAGGTGTTTTAGTGCGCTTTCAAATGTCATCTTTAGGCTTCTTGGGCGCGACCGGAAGACTGAAAATTTTAAAACTCTGTTATTTTTTTTGAAAATTTGTTTTTTTTAAACGATATTGCAGTAAAAGAGTATTATCAGTAAAAATTACGCCTAATGCGTTAAAATTATTTATCCAGAGCATCAAAATGAATATTTCCTTGAACTAGAACTACGTCAATGGTAAGCGATAAAAGGATTTTTCTTTACTTTCTGTTGATCCACAAAATCCAAGACCCAAGAAATTAATTCAACATTACTTTTTTTTAATTGCTAAAATTTTGAGACTGATTGTATACGGCAAATTTAAAAACTTGTCCAATTAAAAAAGAAAAATAGTCAATAAATTTGTTCAAAATGAGTTTTTGTTTTATCCCACTAGATTTCTAAGTAAATAATTAAAATTTTCTGTCGCGAGAGGATAATCTTTGGGGTATGGTAGATAATTTGTTCATTTTCATGCATTTGAATCGTGAGAGAAAAATAAATAAATAAAAATTCTACTGAAAACTTGTAAATTTTGAATTAGAACAAATTTAAAAGGCGTCTGCGATTCTGAGAGAAGAAGAATGGGCCTATAACTAATACTCTATAACTCCAAGCTCAGTAAGAAACAATGAGAAAAAGGATAAGCTACTGTATTTTTGAGCGACGAGGGCAAGGGCTACAGCTTATCGCCTGGAGATAAAACCGGTGCACGCGCAAGCCATGACAAGAAAAAGAAAAAAAAAAAGAAAAAGAATAAGAAAAAGAAAAGGTACGGTGAGAATCGTGACAGCGCCAGGTCAGCTGGAGGTCGAATTTGCATACTGCCGATCGGCATCTTAATCTCGCTCGATAACGCATATAGCGCTTTAGAGGATTTCACGAAAGTATTACGAAGAATTTCGATTGTTCGTACCCTTTTGTTTACTTTGATCGGCCAGCCATGCGGAAGATTCGAATTTTACCTTAGCTTTTATTATTTCTATACATCTGATTGTAATCGAGCGCGAGCGGGGGATTTACTCCTACTAGGATAATAATTTTCAAGGAATGCATTTCTCTATTTAAGTATTTACAATGCAAAAAAGAAAAAAGAAAAAAGCGGATTGTAAAATTGGTACCAGACAATATAACTTTATGTTGGCTAAATTTTTTATTGCTTATTATGTTGTTTTGAATAAGAAAAAAATATTTTAAGTAAATTTTTTTAATGCAAATTCAAAATCTCTTTAGCACGAATTTAGCATGAAATTTATCTAATTTTTCAAAATACGGAGAAAGGAAAAGAGATAAGGAGATTTTTTAACAAAATTTTACCACTGCCTTCAAAATACCAATTTTTAAATTGCTGCCAAAATTATAATTTTTGACAAAAATTGCTTATAAAATTTTCGATAATTCCGTTATAAATATAAATATGAATATAAAAAAATTATTTATTTCTTTTTTGCAGCCTATTTTCACCCTCTAAATATGATTATAAATTTTAGTCTATTACGGTCCTACGCCAGAAAAATAAAGAATGGCCCAAATTGCATGTCAATTATAAACTGCGATTTGAGTCATTCTTTATTTATGACCGAGAAAATACGTACTTTCGGGCCGCAGTACAAAAAATTTTAATGTAGAAAATTATTTTTTATTATTTTCTTATTTATAAAAATAAGAATGTTAAATAAAAATATAACGATCAGAATGAAACAAATTTTTTTATGAAATGTTATCTTTATTTCATTGACGTTTCGAAAGACTAGCTTTCCTTGTCAAAATCTGAAAAATACATTTGAGTTATATAAAAATTTTTTTTTAAAAACGATTTTACACTTTTTTATAATATTAGAAGAACTTACATTTAAAAGACAAAATTTATTTAAAATTTTAACTTTTTATTCTTAACATTAATGAGTCTGCTGTTAAAATAAATGTTATTTTTGATTTTAAATTTAATAAGTCTAGAAAAAGAGTTTTTATATAAAAAAAGGGGGAAAAAAGGAAAACTGCTTATTACACATGTAAATTATGAACTACCACTTATAAATTATACTATTTTTTTAAGTGTTACGTTATATATATGTATGCATTTACAAAATATCTGTTCTATGTTATGACATTAACTTTGATTTTAATGTAATTTCTTTGAAATTGGCCGAGTAATACAAAAAATTTTTTATAAAAATAAATATTTATATATAGGGGCATATCCATTACTTTTCATACAAAAGTGTGCGCACCCATGACTCCAATCGGGCTCAAATTTTCAGGGGTGGTTTGAAGTAATAAAAAACTCAGCCAGCCAAAATTTCAGCCATTTTGCAGGACGGGTTGCCGAGATACAAGCTCTAAAAGGTCCAAAAATAGCTGTTTTTAGCCAATTTTCAAAAATTTTCTGGGCTTCAAGGATTAGTCCAAAAAACATCCGGCTGGTCTCATTTTTTTTCTTGAAGATTCAACTTTTACCAAAAAAATTTTCAAAAAGTTTCATGGAGTTGATTTTTACTGGCATTGATTAACGTAAGATTTATTTTATCGAAAAATGCTGATTTTTGAACTTGAATTGTGACTCAGCATCATTAGCTAAAGATTTTCGGTTGGTTTCATTAAAAGCGTCTATCAAAGACCTTTCAAATGAGACCTTAAACGTTAAAAAAGCTTATCAGGGACCGGAGATATAAGCAATTGAAAGTTTGCTGTTTCCGAAAATATCGATTTTTTAACAACTTTAATCGTCTGCAAAATTTTTCTGTGAGCACTTTAAGGGCTGCAAATTTCAGGAAAGCTTCTTTTGATATTAAAAAAAATTCCCTAAAAATTTGGGCGATGGTATTGGCCAATAAATGGTTAAGGGGTCAACCAAAAAATTTTTCTTCGTCAATATTCGAATAGCCAGGGAAAAATGAGCTGATTAAAAAAAAAAAAATTTTTATTTTTGACCGAAAAATAAGCAAGTTATCATCATTTTAAGATTTTTTTTAAAATTTTCCAAAAATCCCATTTTTAGGGTCATTATACAGTATTCTAACTCGAAATAATGATAACTCGCTTATTTTTCGGTCTAAAATAAAAATTTTTTTTTTTAAATTGTCGAATTTTTTCCTGCTTATTTGAATATTTACAAAAAAGAAACTTCTTATATGCAAAAATTATTTTTTTTTGGCACTTTAGAACTAACTTTATTTTGTCAATGCATTCGGGTAGTTTTTGGCCCAAAAAAATAATTTTTGCATATAAACAGTTTCTTATTTGTAAATATTCGAATAGGCAGGAAAAAATTCGACAATTTAAAAAAAAAAATTTTTATTTTAGACCGAAAAATAAGCGAGTTATCATTATTTCGAGTTAGAATACTGTATAATGACCCTAAAAATAGGATTTTTGGAAAATTTTTTAAAAAATCTTAAAATGATTATAACTTGCTTATTTTTCGGTCCAAAATAAAAATTTTTTTTTTAAAAATCAGCTCATTTTTCCCTGGCTATTCGAATATTAAAAAAAAAAATTTTTTTGGTTGACCCCTTAACCATTTATTGGCCAATATTGGTCCAATTATTACACATTTTCAGAGTCTTATATCTACGAACAGAAGCCAATACCATCGCCCAAATTTTTAGGGATTTTTTTTTAATATCAAAAGAAGCTTTCCTGAAATTTGTAGCCCTTAAAGTGCTCAGAGAAAAATTTTGCAGACAATTAAAGTTGTTAAAAAATCGATATTTTCGGAAACAGCAAACTTTCAATTGCTTATATCTCCGGTCCCTGATAAGCTTTTTTAACGTTTAAGGTCTCTAATAGACGCTTTTAATGAAATCAACCGGAAATCTTTAGCTAATGATGCTAAGTCACAATTCAAGTTAAAAAATCAGCATTTTTCGATAAAATAAATCTTACGTTAATCAATGCCAGTAAAAATCAACTCCATGAAACTTTTTGAAAATTTTTTTGGTAAAAGCTGAATGTTTAAGAAAAAAAATGAGACTAGCCGGATGTTTTTTGGACTAATCCTTGAAGTCCAGTAAGTTTTTGAAAATTGGCTAAAAACAGCTAATTTTGGACCTTTTAGAGCTTGTATCTCGGCAACCCGTCCTGCAAAATGGCTGAAATTTTGGCTGGCTGAGTTTTTTATTACTTCAAACCACCCCTGAAAATTTGAGGTATATAATTTTAATAGGGATCAAAGGAAAAATATTTTTTTTATAAGAATTTTTGAGATCTAATTAGTAATATGTTAGCGTCTTCTAACTCGTTTCTTTATCAGATTGATAGTGTTTTTTAAAAAATATTTTAAATGTTGAGTGTTTTGTTTGCGATTAAGAGTTTTTTTATGGATTTGAATATGTGTCATTTCGGAGAAGGTTCTTTTGTAATAATTTGATTCGGTATCTATTATAGTCGTTTCGTTAAAGTCAAAATTGTGATTGGTGCTTAGTTGATGTTTATAAAAAATGGAATCTTTGTGTTTATTATCATAGTCTGTTTTATGCTCTGTAATGCGTTTTCTTAATTTACGCCCTGATTGGCCTATATATACGTAGTCACAGTTATTACATTTAATTTTGTAAACAATGTCCCTAGTTTCCATTTTTTCAAGTTTATCTTTTCCGAGTTTAGTAAGGTTATTGAATTTATTGATGTTTTTGTTAATGATTATCACGTTGAGATTTTTTAAATTATTAATAATATTTTGGCTTAAGTATTTATAAAAGGGTAATATTAATCAATCTATTGAATTTACTTTGTCGTTGTTTTGTACATTATTATTTACAGATTCGTTTAGTAATGTATTTATTTATGAAATCCGACGGGTAATTATTGCAAATCAAAAATTTTTTTGCAATTTGAATATTATCATGTTGGAATTTTTTATCTGACAAAAGTATGCAACTATCGATTAAGTTATACACCATTGCTATTTTTTGGTGGGTAGGATGGTGAGAATGAAAATTTAAATAGCGTCTCGAGTAAGTATTTTTGCGATACCAATTGGTAGAAGCAAAAGAATAATTGTTTCTGTAAATTTTTATATCAAGAAAATTTATGCAATGATCAGAAATATCTTCATATTCTATTGTGAATTTGATATCTGAATTGTAATTATTAAAAGTATTAAGGATTTTTTCATTATATTTTTTGTCAAAAATTATAAAAATGTCATCAACATAACGTATTTTTTTACACATAATCTTTTCGGCTCGCTCAGTTTCGAATTTTTAATTTTATTGTGCAACATAGAAAAAAATTAGATATAACTCAAAAATTATAAAAACTCTCTACACAGCTGAGGATTCCTCTTAATGTTTCTTCTTGAGCTAAGAGCGTAGCAAAAGTTATAAGGGGCTAGGCAACTCAAAATTTATAAAGCACGTACACTGAAAAAAACCATCCAATTGCTTGTGGCTAGTGGATTTTTTTTCATTATTCAAACGAATTACGAATACCAATGATTTGAAACGTAAAGAAAATTTTAAAAAACGTTTCCTTAAGTAATGACAAATTATTCATGATTGGTAAAAATGTACAGCAAAAAATAATGAAGACAACATTACTACCGTTTAGTAATTTTACTACGATTTAGTAACACTACTACAAAAATAGTTAATTTTTAGTAATTTTACTTCTCGTAGTATATTTCGTAGTAATACTACTACATGTATAGCGATTTTACTATAAATTTTAGTAATTTTAGTAGAGCTGCTTTGTTTGAATATTTAACCAATTGATTAAAACGCAACTCTACCGCGGATGTTTGGGTGAAATGTCAATAAATTCAAAATTACTAAAAATTTACTATTTTTGTAGTAACATTACTAAGTCTTAGTAAAATTACTAAACGGTAGTAATGTTGTGTTCACTATTTTTTACTGTGTACTTACTAACTAAAAATAACTTTTTTATTGATAATTCCTGTAATTTTAAACTCTTATGAAAAATTATACATTCAGTATTAAAAAAGAATTTTACCTTCGCAATTTTCTATTAAAATCTCTCTTAATTTTTGCGTTTTTAGTTAGATTTTTATTTAAAACGAATTTATCTTTAAAAATTTATAAAACTTTTCGGAAACAATTGGAAAAAACTTTTATTTAAAATTTTGTTTTCTCATTACTGGAACCATTGCAATAGGAAAAATTTAATTTTTTTTTTTTTTTTTTTTTTTTTTGATTCGTTGTGAAAATCGGTTCTTAAGAAAAGTGCGTATGTGTTTGGATGTAACCAGTGATATTTTACAACCATTATGGTATTAATAACTAATTTTTTTTCTTTAAAATTTTTGACACCAAAAAATATTGAGGTCTTTTTTTTTGGAAATAATACCTCATTTTTTTATATGGAAGTATTATTATTAGGAAAATCATTTTCTCTTGATTCCTGATAAAATATGATTTATTAAAGTAATCTTCAAATTGACGAGAGTAGTACTAGTGATGAATGGTGACACTTGTACTTTAAAAACTCGATAAAAAATGAAACCATCCGAAAGGTATTTGGTTAACTTCCTAGGTAGCAAAATTGTTTAAAGGTCAGCTTAAAAACGCCCGGTTCGCTTCAAGCACAGAGCACAGGAGTGCATAACACGGAGTCCTGTTTTTTTAAGCCAAGGAGCCTCTTTCGCATAAACGGAGGATATCAGGAATGTTCTTTCAACAAAACAGACTCATCTATAATTATAGATTGTGATTTGGCGTCCCAAATGTTCCGGTATCCCTGAGGTCTACCACTGTTAGTGTATTGACAATATTTAGCAGCGATTTTTTCTATTTTTTTTAACAAAAATTATGAAATAAAGTATAGTTACTATTTATAACTCTGAAGAATATCGATGTAAAAGAGCCAGAGAAAACAGGCAAATGTCCCGCTAAAAATATATCCGCGTACCTGTCAATCGGTTATTTTGAAAGATGTAAAAAGCAATATCGATGAAAAAATTTATAGGTTTTTCTATAGGCAAAAGTCATTAGCTATCTGAAGCTATTTGAAAAATCACTTGTTTTTCAAAGAAGTTTAACATTTCGGTCGTCATTTGTCCCTCGGGTGCACTCATTTCGATTGGATTTTCAACGACTCGACTAGGTCGCATGGTTTGCCTTTTGAGAATAATTTATGTACATCAACGCAAGAATAATAAATGGGATTGACTCTCCAAGATTTAAAATTTATTAGCTGCTCGTCGGAGAAAAATATAATCGAAAAATTTATTTCGAGGAAAATGAATATAAGATTTAATAAACGCGTACTTAGCAAAATTTGCAATTTCGTAGATTTCACTAAATTGATTTCTAAAATAATTTCAAATAACCAAGAAGCGATTACTTTGTAATATTCGCTTGGATAAATAATTTTGTATCATGCAAGAATAATCGATTTCCCAATCCATCTCCCGTTAATGAAATAGCCGTTTTCTAAGATTCCTCTAAGATTCGATGCAACGAGAAGGGGATTTTCAATTTCAGAGACCTATCCCAATAACAACGTCAGCCAGTCGAGTGTGTCAGAAGGGTCGTAAAAAGCTCTCAAAGTCCTACGACCCTAACCTGTCTCAACTTCTCAATGAAAATGAGGGGGAGCTTCAAGAAAGAAAGAGGAAAAAAAGTAGCGAGGGGAGCATTGACACCCTCGTGCCACAGAGACACACTTTTGTCCCCCTTTACTGTTCTTTACTGTTACCGATTACGCGAGAATTCTAAGTTAACCTAGCCAAAGTGTTTGTTTTTTTTTCTTTCTTTAAAAAAGCTGAGACATGCAGTTTGCTAGTTTAAAACAAATTGCGCGGATCGAGCTAATGTAAGAGAGAGAGAGAGAGAGAGAGAGAGAGAGAATAAAAGACAAGTGCTCGAGGATTAAAGTTTACTAATGCATACACGTACTTTTTTTATTTGAGCTGACGGCTCTACGAATTTCGCAGAATGCAAATTTTTTAAAAACAAAGACTTTTATAATAATATTGCGATATATAATAATACATAAAATTTAAAATGCATACTTTTTTGAATCGTGTATGGTTCATTTCCTGCCTACGATGACAAAATTTTCAACTTACTAATTACAAAATTGAAATTGGAAAATGTTGCTGTGGTTACAGCCTCGACAATCGGCTAAAAACTAATAAGCCATAATGTTTCTTGAAACCACAAAAACTTTTGGCATTTTTTTATTTTTATTTTTATTAAATCCCGTTTAAATTGCCATTTTCTGTTTCTTAAAATTACGCATTTTCTTCGAAAAATTAAAAATTTCTAAAAAATTTAGCATAGAAAGTATGTATCAAGTTTATAAAGTTAATTACAAGTAAGAAGAGAGGAAGTGAGAGTGAAATAGCAATAAAGGAAACTTTCTCGCTGTTCTGTTCAAACATTAAAATTATTCAAAAAGTGAAAGTAAGCTTTAAAAGCGCGCTTATATAAATTTTTTTCTGAACAGGGGAGTGGACGATTTGCTTTTCAATCTCTATCGAATCGAGCGACCCGGCCGGGGCCATTCTTTAGTGCGTGTAGAGGCTTCTTCGATTTCCCATAGCCCGGGTTCTTCCACTACTACTACTCCTGCTTCTAACTTCTTCCAAATAGACGAGAAAGACGAGAAAGACGAGAAAGACAACGACGCCACAAATCTTTCTTAAAGGCTCATGTGAATGTATTTGATAATGCAATAATTAGCCCTTCAACTTTATTAACTTTTAACTAAGATAACTTTTGCAAGATTGAAAGAAATAACTAAGTTTTTTTTTAACTTAATAGAAAGGAGCAATAGTTTGACCTAGAACTAGTGAACAAAACAAAAGTATCAAGTGCGCATTATAATAATAATATACCTTTCATGTATGTATTTTTTTAGTTTTCATCCTCAAAACTAGCGTTATACAGACTTGTTTCACTCGCCTACTTCCTTATTTCCTTATTACTTATTACTTACCCCTTAAGCATCGTGTAAGTACTCGAAACTTTTTCCATAACTTACGATTATAATTTCATCAAGGTCAAGCTCATTCCCATAAATTACAGCAGCTATGAAAAATGATTATACGTTATCTTGGACAACGTAAAATTTTTATATTCACGGGGGTGAGCACCCATTGGATGGCCTACATAAGAGCAAGTCAAGAGGGCTCTTCGGGAGAATAAAGCGTAATTTTTGTTTGTCTGCGAGCTTGCGAGGGACGAACGAACGATGAAGAAGAAGAAGAAGAAGAAGAAGAAGAAGATTTTGGAGAAGGGGTTACGTTGAGAGATTCCACGCTTGACCCGCGTCTGGGATCGATGCGTTCGTCTGGATGGGAGAGAGGGCAGTCTAACCACACACTCAGGAATCTCCTTCTCACGCAACAAGGGAGGGAACCGCACCCCGAATTATCGAGCCGCCCTAGTTGCACCTCAGTCGCCGCTAAATATTAATTTGAAAAGAATTACGAAAAAACCGATCAACGTCATCCTTCTGCATGAATTATTATAACCTTTTTCTCAGACGAGAAAGTTTGATGAACTTTGTGCGACGCTTATATCGAATATTATCGAATAAATTTCCAATAAAAACGAGTTAAAAGGGAATACGAGCGTTTTTAATAAATTTTGGAAAAGGGAAATGAATCTTTAGAGATTAATTGTAGAGTTGAGAGAAAGAGTGTTCGTTCGTTAGCAGCGTCAATTATCAACTAGCCCCTCTTGTCTTCGCATCTAACGTCTCAATTTCCTACTGATTCTGATTGCCAGGACACTCAATCGATCGAGCTTAATTCATTCTTTTCCTCTTTCCCGATCGTATTTCGTACCACTTAATTATTCAACTTTGGATTTCATTCGACATTTTTCTTGATTTATCTCTAACGGCTTAATTATTTTTCTATCGTTATTTAAAACAAATAAATCAAACGTGCTGACGGTAAATTTTTATTTTTAACCAACTTTTATTTTTTATATTTCAACTTTTGCAATAACTTGGAATCCCGGTGAATAACCATGATTCCGGACAGACGGATTTTCAAGTTGCGGTAACCGGAATTCCGCATTCCAGCTTTGTAAAATGGATGTTTTTTTTACGTCAAAGACGTAATATAAAGCAATTTTTGGTGATAAAAATAGATGTTTTAAGGGTGAACGTGATGTAAATATATTTTCAATAAACCTTTTATGCCCATATGTCTGAGATATTATAAGTAAAGTAATAAATTGCTTGGAACAGCTAAAATAAACTTGGAAAAAAATCAGCCGATCTATAAAGCTTTCATTGTAACAATCTTCCATTCTATCATAATTAAATTTTTACTACTTTTAATCCATTTTTTACATTTTTTACATCAAAAATATTATCAATCGTATGTAAATTAGCTTTTAAGGATTCCAAAATACCCCAAAATAACGACTTTTTTGCTGAATAATTTAAATTTATTATATGTAAGACTTGAACCAGAGTCAAATATATTACTTCAACATTAAAAAATGATTTGACGTATTTTCCCTGAAACAGCCGAATTTTCCTATTAAAAATACCATAAAGTTTGTTTAAATATTTGCTTTCTCAAAAAACTCCTTTTAAGACTTGAAAAAAGTCAAAAGTTCAGTAGGTCTTTTAAGGGAAATAGGATAGTTTAACTTATTTCTGGGCTATCGCAAGGTTTTAAACAAATTTTTGCCTTAAAATATATAAAATATTATAAACTTATACAGAAAAAATAAAACCAAGGAAATTTAGGGAAAATACGAAAATTCGAAAATTCAAGTAAGGTAATTATAATTATAATTATACAATATTTCCTAACAATCAGAATCAAATAAAAATAGTAAAATATTAGTTTCAACAAATAATTCCTAATAAATAATATTAATTTATACACAACTTTAAAGTTAGCAAAAAAAATTTACTTTTATACATAGAATTGTCTTATGTTATGCCTTTGACGTAATAAAAAAAATCCATTTTTCAAAGCTGGAATTCCGGTTGCGGCAAACGGAATATTTTTTCAAATGGAAATTTGAAAATTTATAAAAACTTAAAAATAAAATATTTACAGAGGGTGAGCATGGGATGAACTTTAACCCCATTTATTGCAAAAATTCCACGAAAACAACCATATAAAATACATGGATCATTAGTGCATGTAGCCCATACTGCAGCGAAAGCTTAAAAAAAATAAAAATCAAAAATCAAACTTAATCAACAATAGAATTTATAAAAATTTTACTAATTCTAATCATTTGACAGAAGCATCTTTAGAATTTTATTCAATTTTTAGGAAAAGCGGCTGGTGATTTTTTCGTTTAATGAATCTTTTAATTATTTTTTAAAAAATTAAAGTCCAACATGCATTGTCAACCATTTACTAAACGCAACTTCCGGCTGGAAATACAAAACTGCCGTAAAGTTGCGATTAAATTTTTACAAATAAAATTGTAGATCTACATAAAAAGTTGAATATTTATAATGAATTAAGGAGTACATGCATACATACAGACATGAAAAAATCAAAAATCGAAATTTGAGTTATAGCAAACGTTCCCCATAAGGAAGCAATTTTTCAAAACTTGGAGTTTGTACAAAAGTTTTGAGACCTATAAAACCCATTTTCGTCAAAAATTACAATTTCAGCAGCAATTTCATAATTTGGTTAATTGCGTGGCTATAGCGGTGAAAGAATCAACCGTAAGTCTTTTGCTTATCTTGAAGATTATCAGAAAATACTGTTTTGCCAAACTGAAGATAACATCCGGAATATTTTTTCAACGTAATAAACTGGTCCCAATAAATAAAACAGAAATTAACGTTGCGATTGACATATCCTCTCCTTGTAAGTAAAGATTAATGTTTTTCTTGAGAAAAAAATTTTTTTTTCTTTTACAGAATCCTATTCCACGAAAATCTCTATGCAATGGCTTCGTAGGGTTAAGTATTAAAAATTTTCTCATCACTTTTATCAATAAAAACTCCTTTAAAAAATTTTTTCTACTCGCGTGCTTAACGAAGTCAAATTGAAGAATAAAATGAGGGAGCCATCTTGTTTTTGAGATACTAATTTTTAGTGTTTTTCCATAATTTTATTTTCGACTCTTGGAGTTACCAGAAAAATAGTTGCTTCGAATTTATACAAACTATAATGAGAATAATTTGCAAGGTTTGCTAAGTCATGGTTAGAGTGTCACAAGATACGCGTTCGTTCGTACAGGAGTCACATTAAACGCGTCGCTCGGCATAAGACTTCTAGGAAGACTTTCCAGTTCCGGCTATGCATACTTAGAGGCTCGTGCCATTACATTTATTTTACATTTATTTTACATTTACTTTATATCTCAACGCACAAAACGAGAAATGTCTCATTTTATTATATGTCGATACGTTTTTCTCAGAAAGTCTCAGTTCGTCTTACAATTTTTATTCTGCTGATTTAAAACTTTTTTTACTTATATTTAAAAACGATAATTTGCAAAAAGTTTTCTTTTCTCCTTGTTCATCGATTGACCTATTTCAGAATCGCTCTAACAAAACTCAAGTCTTATACGAGCAACCTAACATTTAAATAATTTCAGTATCTCCTAAATAATGACATTTCACAACCATCTTGCCTTACGGAGAAGAAAGTTCGAATGGATTGTCGCAGTACAGCAAACAAAAAGGTTGGCAATAAAAAGTCTGTCCATCGAAAAATATCGAAAGAAAGAGAGAGAGAGAGAGAGAGAGAACATAGAAGGCGCCAAACATCCTCGAGTCCCTCGGGAGGCGCGTCAGAGGACAGAAGAAAAGCAAAGAGAGAAATTCGCTGGAGGCTATGTCGAAATTCCCGGGGCCGTTAGCCGAGCGCAACGAAATCCGTTAGTAATTCGAAAAGCGCTCGATTTCTCAGAAAATACGAATAGGGTTGTATTTTATCTTTTTCTTTCATCCCCTGGCTCTGACTGACTAAATAAAAGAATGTTTTACGTACCTTTCTCTTTTGTTTGCACGATAGCCAACGAGAGCCATCAACCGTACCAACCATACCGAAGGTGTCAAAAGATTTATTTTTAAAAAATATTTTAGATAATAATTTTAATAACAAAGGAAAAAGGAACTTTTTTATTTGTTTTCTAAAATTATAAGTTTCTTAGAATTTCGTAGTTTTTAATATATTGCCGAAAGATTATTAATTATTTTTTTCCGCAAATAAATTGAATTAAATCACCAAATTATTATTGCACAGTCAATAAAAATTTAAAGTATTAGCTTTGGTTCGAACCTCAATGCAGGTGAATTGAATTCTCGATTTCCAGCCACCATTTTTGTTTCTTGTCTATAGCTTATCATTTTTCATATTTTTTCCATAAAAAATTATTGAGGTCTTGAAAATTTGTTTGAAACCGTGCTTGCGCAAGAAAACAGCAAAATACTTTTTTTCTACGTTCTTCAGTATGATTAAAAAATCTTCATTTTCAGTCACTCAATTTTTTGAGGAAAAATAAAGATCGATGGACGGCCTGAATTTGAAAGCCTCGGATTAAAAAATAACAGCTTTCAAAAGTTGGCTTTTAAAAAATTTCCACTTTTCCGCTTAGGCACGTTGATCAAATGCGTAATTTTGGACCTTTTGATGTTAAAAAAAAAATAACCGATTAGAATATAAGATTATGTCGGCAAATCGAAAAGGTTTATTATATTAATTATTGGTCCAACCAGGTTCATAAATAAAATAGAAAATAAAAATGATTTAATTGTAGTATAGAGTAAAAAAATGATCTGTGCATCCATTAAAAGTGAAAAAAATTTTTGATTAGTGATTTTTTATATATTATTACTTATATGTATATATACACTGTAAAAAGTAACTTTCTTATATTAAAAAAAAAATTTGTAAATATTCGAAAAAAATCGTGGTATTTACTAAATTTAGTATATTAACAATAAATTTGTGTATTCTCGATTTTTTTTTTGTGAATTCGCAAGAAAAATTAATAATTTACAATTTTTTTTCGAAAATTTACAAAAAATAGTTGTAAATTTCCGAAAAATAGTTGTGAATTTACAACTCTTTTCGTAAAATTACAAAAAAAAATCGAGAATTCTCCAATTTTTTTGATAATGCACTAAATTTAGTAAATTTAGGATTTTTATCGAATATTTAAAAAATTTTTTGAAAATTTGCCAATTTTTCGAAAAAATTCTATTTTTTTTGTAAATCTAAGAAAGTTACTATTTTGTTTTTTTCCTTTCTAGAATTTTAATTGAACAATGTAAGTAGCTTACGTACTATGTAAAATTTTAAACTACTCTTTTTTTAAAGAAAAACAATAAAAGCATCTTACCCCTATATTATTACTCAAATTGGCTCAGAAACTGGGGAATGGCTAATTAAATTAAATTTTAAGTTTTTCAAAACACAAACTCGAAGAGTTATTAACTTAGCCATCTTGTTCAATCAATGCTCCATCTGGAAACCTCTGACAATAAAAAAGTACCTAATTACCTTTTAGCAATATTACAGGCGTATTCACTTTACTAATAAAATTGTATGTATTTTAATTTCCATTTGCATATATAATGGATTATTAGAAATGAAATCTAAAAATATATTCCTTTTTTTCTTTTTATAATTTTAAACTTCTAAAATTACGTCTTTACTTAAATTCACAACTACATACATGTTTTTTTTTTAAATTAATCTATACTTTATTTTTTTGTAAATAAAAAAATGTGTACTCTACTGACTGGAGCTAAAATTTGAAATTACTATTTTAAAATTAATTTTTCAAAAAATGCACCAAGAATCTTGGTATAGTTTAAATTTAAAAATTATGGATTTAAATTAAATTAAGTAACCTTATTAATTAGCCATTCCTCAGCTTCTGAGCCAAATTAACTAATAATACATAAAAAACCAATAATTACAATATGTTATAAAATTAGTTCACTTTTAATAGATTCAGAGATCATTTTTTTACTCTCTACTACAATTACATCATTTTTATTTTCTATTTTAGCTTTTGGTTGAATTTTTAACCAAAGCAATTCTAATTTTAATTCAAATTATTTATTAATTAAAATGTTTGTTTTTCGTAATCAAGACGTATAAATTTTCAATACTTCAAACGAACCCGCGTAAATTCATATATGGGATATTTCCCATCATCGCCAGAGATCGTTTTCCGCATATGCATAAAATATGGGCCAAATCAGGGCCAAGTATGAAAAACAGTAGACAACCATTGATTTGAAACAGAGTATAACCAGGGTATAACACAGTTATATTATATTTGTAAATTATACGTAAACAGTGTTATTCAATCAGTTACACATAATTTACACATACTTTAACACTGTTATCCTATAAATCGCGTACTTTTTTTTTTTACCAAGGTCAAATCGAGGGGCTACCGTCTTGGAAATCACGAATTTGATTTAAAAAATTTTTTTTTTGATTTTTTTCTGATTTTGGCTTGTTTGTACCTCAATCATGAATCTTTACTAGTTGAGATGGTTTATTTTCGTCTTGTAATGATTTTTCGTGATTTTTTGTGATCTTTTGTGATTTTTTTCGTGATTTTTCGCGATTTTTTGCGTTTTTTAGCCTTATAACTCACCCTAAAGCTCAAAAATCTATTTTTTACTATTCAATATAATATTTAGCAGTTTTTACCAAAAAAAATCACAAAAAGTCATGAAAAATAAAAAAAAATAAAAAAAAATCAAATTTGTGATTTCCAAGACGATAGCCCCTCGGGTCAAATAGCTTTATCATTGAAAAATATTGTTTTACTTTAACTTTTTTTAGCGTAAATTATACTCAAGACAGTTAACCGTTAAAATAACAACTTTTAATTCAACTTTAAAATTAGTAAATATTTTTTAAAGAATTTTAAGCAATACTGTCATTCTAACCATAAGCTTTTTAATCCGATAAATATTCTGGAGATAAATTAGGAAAAAACATTTTTTACCGCCAAATTATTTACTGCACAAGCCCCCAATCAGGGCAATTACCCCTTAAAGCCTGGACCTCTATTTCTGGTATAAAAATATAAAAAAATTGCAACCGGTATAAATCACAAACCAATGTGCACGGAATATGTTTAAATTTATATAATATATTTATAGTATTTGTTTATAGAAATAAGCATTTTGAATTTTTTATTAAAAAATTATTATAAATAAATACATGGCTTAAAATCTTGATTTTAAAATGTGCTGTGAGAAAACACCCAGTGTCGGCAAGTGAGTATAATTTACGCTATAGAAGTTCAATTAAAACAATATTTTTCAATAATAGCAGTGATTTTAAGCTTGAACAAGAAAACAGTACGTAATTTGTAGGATAACAGTGTTAAAGTATGTGTAAATTATGTGGTAATACTGTTTACGTATAATTTACACATAATATAACCGTTTCAATTTTTCAGGCATGCTCTGGCGATATATGGGAAATATTCCATGCAGGGCTCGCGTTATTTAAACTTAAGTGGGAATGCTTCTAAGGAAAAATTACATGCTTATGTAAAATTTCCCAAAGGAATTAAAATTTTTCGAAATCTGGTCACTTTAGTTTGCGGGAAATATGAAATTTTTGAAAAGCGAACTTATAAAAGCTGCTTTCTGATTTTTTTCAAGCTGTACTAGTTATATATTTTGGAGTAATTTCAGTTGGGAAAAAAAGTCGAATCCCGTAATCATCCCCTGTTCTAACGATAAAATAGAAAAATTGAATAACGAATATTGAGTTGGTTATAGTTTTTCGAAACGTTTGTAATTTGTCCCTAATGGAGGTGAATAAAATTTCTGAAAATAATAAATGTTAAATAAAAATGAAAAATGAATTCGTATAGGATTGGTAAAAGTCTTTTCAGGCATAAAATTGTTTCCTTAAGTAATTGTTATCGATGAAAAAAAAAGAGGCGGTAAGAATCGACGTGAAAAATCAAACTAAAAGAAGAAAAAACAGGAAAGAGTTTAATTTGTCAGAGTAGGATTGATGCAAAGGGCAAAAGACGTAGAGAATACAAGCCGTTGGAATTCCTTTAGTTATTTTACTATAATTTAAGGCAATGGCAGGTCTTTATTTGGGCTGCGCATGACCTACTGCGATTATTTAAAAAAGCAGAGGTTAATTAAAATTGGCTTTGAGCAATAAATTTTCACAACTTTCGAGTGTTTTATCATTTTAACTTGAACTTAAGCTATTTATTTTATTTGCACAGCCTATAATAAAGCAATTTGATTTATTCGAAGGAAATGAGAAAGACGGCTGGTTCAAAAGTTTTTTATCCCGAAACATTAAATATCTGGTGTACTGCTTCCAAGATTTCATTCAATAAATAGTAAAATAGTAATAATTATAACTTTATGGCTTTTTCCTGTAAATATTTTAATGTATTTATTGGTCAAATAATGGATTTCATTATCCCCTTAATTAGCGGGGCGTCGAACGATTCCTTGAAATGGCTCGAGTTTTGGTCGAGCGAACAATTTGAAAATGAAAATTTAGAGCTAAGAAAAAGGCAATAAAAGAATAAAAAGTTTGTTGCTATTCCACGAAAATTCTCTATATTATCAGTATTAGCTACCGATAAAATCTAAAATCTATAAAAATTCCTCTCCTTGTAATTTACTTATTTTATTTTACAGTCTCGTAAAAAGTAGCAATAAATATCATCCTCCTGATAACTGTCCTCCTCGAATCTGCTCGTAAAATTGAACAAATATTAAACAACAATTATTTTATTATTCACGGTTGGTAAAGCCTTTTTTACTTTTTTTTTAAATTTCAATAACTTTTCCGTCTTTGATACGACGTAATATCTCTTTTCTGCTTTCCGAAATAATTTATAAATAATTTATAAATAACCATTCATAGAATATCGCAATATAGTTTCGGGTAATTGGGTGTGAAATGCCTTTTAGGCAGAAGCGCCTAAAAGGCCAATCTACGTAGACTAAAGTACAAAGGACAAGCTTTTCGGTCGCATGAACGAACGAATAAACGAATAAACGAATAAACGAATAAAAATAGAATTTGAGTGTGTAAATTTGCCTATAAATCGATTCCTCTCTCGATAAAAGTTATTAAAAAGAGAAACCGGAAGTACAAGCTCTGACTCAGTAGCCAAAGTCCAATTAGCGAGTATTTTTCGAAAATAAAAAAAGTACAGTAACCCGTCACGCGCTTACGTTATAAAGAGACACGAACCGAACGTAAAAAATTACTTCGTGACTATAGCCATATATCGACGTATACTATAGCGGGCATAAAAATTTTAATTTTTACGAGGGAAACTATAATATTTTTTAAATTACGTAGCTCCTTGATCGGTCTTTGCGTAAACTGTAATAAAATAAGATTGTTCGTCGAAAAGCGTCCCGCAATCGTTTCGCGCCTTGTAATAACAACTTGGCACCTCGAAGCAACTTTTTAATGGGAGAAAATTCCTCTTGCGAATGTGTAAAAAATTTTTCTTTAACGGGGTGTTGAAAAAAAGATAAAAAAAAGAAAAAAAGAAAAAAAAATATTTACTGCTCTTCTAAGTATCGAGCGACCGGAGATGAGAGAGGACGTGATTTATAAAAAAATTTCTTTTTTACACTTTGGCTGTCTCTTCGTATAGATTAATCCAAAAGCATATTTAAAAACGTGTAATTTGTTGGAAACAAAAATAAAGCGTTCTCTCTTGATTGGCAACAAAAGAATTTCGTGACAAAGTATTAAATTATTGTTGTTTGAAAAACTAGAAAAAAAGATTGCGTGAAATTAATTGTGGTCCGAGTCGAATTACGAGTTTCCTGCACTCTATAACACGTATGCATATGCAAGCACGGCCTTCTCGAGCTCGATGCGTATCTCGCACATAATTACTCACGCATGTGCACTCGCGAAGGCTACACTGACTATTCTTTTCATTTAAAAATAACATATTTTTCGATATCAGCTCTCTCTGCGGTTTATACTCGATGACCCTCTATCGATTTCCTACAAAACCTACAAAATTTCAATCATTTTATAATATTACCTGATTATTTCTCAATCGATTTCCTAAATATGCAAATGTCTCTTCAATTTCGGGCTTTGTGATATCAATGGAAATTGCTATCATTGCTTAGCTGTCTTAGTTCCACAAAATTACCCTCATTTTCTTTTTCTTTTTCTTTTATTTTTCAGGTGGGGAATAAAATTTTGAGACAAGTTGATTTTATGTTTCAGAGGGTTAACCAGAGATAAACAGTTCCGAATTTATATAACAAACGACTAAATAAATGACCAAATCTTAAATTTTATTACGATTTGTAAAAATAAGTTTTTTTTTCTGTTTTTCTTTAAAATGGGTTTTTTTTATTGCCAAATAAATTTCCTTTCAGTTTTTAGATTCTTTAACCAAATTGCTGTTGCTATTGGGTTAGGTCTCCACGAATCTTTACCCCAATATTTTCAGTTATTTAACCCTAGGATCCGACTCTGCACTGTAAAAAGTAACTTTCTTAGATTTACAAAAAAAATAGAATTTTTTCGAAAAATTAGTGAATTTTCAAAAAATTTTTTAAATATTCGATAAAAATCGTAAATTTACTAAATTTAGTATTATATTAACGAAAAATTCGAGAATTCTGAATTTTTTTTAGTCAATTTACGAAAAAATGGGTAAATTCACAACTATTTTTTGAAAATTTTCGAAAAAAAATGGTAAATTATCAATTTTCCTTGCGAATTCACAAAAAAAAAATCGAGAATACTCAAATTTTTTGTTGATATACTAAATTTAGTAAATATACGATTTTTTTCGAATATTTACAAATTTTTCGAAAATGTTCTAATTTTTTTTTTAATATAAGAAAGTTACTTTTTACAGTGTGCTGTTAAAAATTATACTTGAACAGTTTCAAGGCCCTTGTTTACTTTTTATAATTGAGAAAAAAATTAATTGTTCCAGTGATATTAATAATTTTGATAATGTTTTTTTTCTCTTCAATGCCCTAATTTCAGTGGCTATAAAAAAGATGCCAATCGCGCTTTTTTGGATCGGTCTACTGTATAGTCATTATTAACCTGCAAACCAAAAACCGAAGAATTAATAAAATTCACAATTGCAATCGCGATTCGTTAAATTTATGATCTAAGATCCATGCAAAAAATGAGCATTAGGTGATTTACGAGCCATATTCGCATCGGCTTGAATTGAAGTTTATTGTTGGATAAAAGATAGAAAAAAATGATCAAGCTAAATTAATGTTAATTAAGATGTCGAGGCCGCTTTAAAATCAACTCCAGGCAACTTGACATTGATACCTCCCAGCAGCATGAAAATAAAATTTCAAAAACGTGATTAGGAGAAAAAAAGTTTATGAAAGTTCAACGTATATACATAAATAACTCTTTGCACAAACCTTTTAACGCTGAGTAATAACAAAGATAAAGTTATCTTCGTTTAATTTTTCAAACCGGAAAAAAAACTTGCATTATTAAACTGGCGAGGGAGTTTTTGCTCTCGATGCGTAAGCTAAAATAATTAGTTTCTTTCCAAGGGAACTTGGTACGCGCTACCGACTACCGACTTTATCCTTTGTCTCCTTTCGATGAAAATCCTGGGTGGTCGGCTGTACACGCGCTTATAACCTATAGCACGCCCAACTCTACCGGAAATAAAAATTATTTTCATTGTCTTTTCATTTTCTTTTAAAATTAAAATCTTAATTTTAGTCATTTTTTCATGTTTTCGTTTTTAAAGAAGGGGAAAAGGAAAGTCGTAGTTTGACCGTAATACAATTATCTACCGCAATGTCCCGAGAGCACTTTTTGGTTTTCCCACGTTGTACATGGGAGGTAAGAGTCTAGGCATTTTTTTTCCTTTTTCAAAATGCGTTTTTATGACGATCGATTTAATTTTTTGTCTTAAGCTTTTCTTACAAAGTTGTAATCAAAAAGAGTTGGTGTCTGCAAAAACTGTCCTCCTCCTCCTCTTCTTCTTTAATTGTACGAAATTACAGGCGTCGTCGGACAACTGGAATTCATATTCGTATTATCCTTGACGCGGAGGAGTTGCGTTGTTGAAAAGGTAAAAGAAGAGAGATAAGTTAATTACTCGTTATGGGATTTAATATTCTAGCCACGGAGTGAATTAGCGATCACGCACATCGCAACGTCAATAAGCGATAAATAAAATGGGATTATAAAAAGTCATGTTCTCCTATTGCTCTTGGGCTTCTTTCCATTTATTCGCATAATATCCTTTTGTCCATTGTAAAATTTCAGTGCGTATGATCTTCTTGTGAGTCGAACACTTGAAAAAAATAATACCTAAGGCCCGTAAGCGCCGCGCCGTTCTACTTGCAGGAAGTGTTTCTTTCCTATTATTATTCATATACGTTTTTAATTGCATGATCCGTTAAATAAAAAATATTCGATTCTTTGTGTCATTGACATTGGCCCGCTTGTCGAAGATTTTTGACAATTTTTCAACGGTCAAATTGCTGTATAAAATTTCGCATTTTTCTTCCGACCGTTTGAAAAGTATTTTTGGTTAGCAAAGTTGAAGTAATTATAAGGCTTCGGTGGTTTGGCATGCGAATAAATTTGCTTAAATTAAAATCTGATTAGATGTACGCTTACGCGTATTCTATCATGTCTGCGAAAAAATATGCATAATAAATAAGTAATATTTAGAAGGTTCGGTCACGCACTGAAACCACGCTAAAACATTATTTATAATATGAGGCACGCAACGCGAATTACGTATTCAACGCGAAAACTGTCTGACGGAGAGGAGAGAGGCGAGTGAGGTTTTAACTTTTAAAAGCTTTTTCTCAAGCTACATTTTTTTAGAGAAAGAAAAATTATAATATCGACGCTAACGATAATTATAGTTCGTGTTTGACCTCTTTCTTTAATTTCCTAGTATTGATTTTCGATTATAATCGAATAAATTTTTATTTTACTGCGTGTCTTAGAGTTAGGAAGAAAAAAATAAGAAAAGAAGAAAAGAAGAAAAGAAGAAAAGAAAAAAACTGCAGCGCATCCAACGCATTAACCAAAGAGAGAAAAATTAGACACGGCCTCGGGCTTCATCTCCGAGGCTTTTTTTTATCTCGGGTGACCCACACGCATCCACTTTTAACAACATGATATTGTATTTTTTATTTTTTATACCAGCATTTTCGTCAACACGAATAGGAAAAAAAACTATGATGAACTTTGATTGCCTTCCGTGAGTATACTTCCATGAAACCTTATACGTGCGCCTTCGCTGTATTAAGAAAAAATTAAACGTTCTAGTTCTTTTTTTTTTCTTTCGGATTTCTTTTAGAGATTTTTTATAAGTAAAAAAAATAATTATTAGAAAATCATTTGTCTTTTTTCGGAACTGATGAATAAGTAATTGCAAATAACTAGGTTAAATTATTTTTCTATCGTGTTTCTCAACAAAGTCATTTCAAATTCAGTCAGTTTAAATTAAAAAAATTAAAAAGTAAGTAACGAATTCCGATACTAATTGATTACGAATAAAATCAGTTTCAGACTAAATCAACGGTTCCGCGAATTTAAAACTTCGAAAGCTCGGATTTGAGTAATTAAAAGAAGGTTCTTCGGTAAATAAACAATTAATTATAATTTATATTAAAAATGAATTAGCATATCACACGTGTATAGGCAGGAATAGGCAGATCGGTTCAGTGGCGCGAAGAAACCCGTAGGCGTAGCCATCTTTATTTTGCAGCCAAATATGAAATATTAATTAGTTAATTAGCGGATCGTAATTAATAAAGAATTAATCATTTTCTGAACGATAGATTTTAACGAAAAAAGAAACTAAGAAAGAAAAAAATTGATCGGCCGTGTGACCAATCATCAGCGCTGCTTCAAAGAGTTTCTCACTCTACCGCAGCTTCTTTTTCACAGGGGAAATGCGGATGATCGACGCGTTAAATAAAAGTAAACGGTCTCGCATCTTGGTCAAGTGTGACTCGTACTCGAGCTGGAATGGACCTCTTAAGTTCCGTATTTCCGGCGGCAGTTTTTTAAGCTTTCGATTATTTTTCTGATTAACTTGGATGAGTCAATAAAAACTAGAGACACCGAAAGAAAGAAATCAATAATTTTCCTTCATAATTCATCGTGCTCGTTATGCATATACAACTATACTTACTCCAGCTCCGCAACTAGTCGTTGTTATTTCCTACTTATAACACAAATGCAAACTATCGATTCTTTCTAAATTAACGTTTTATTTCAGAGACGAATTTATTTCAATGGATTATTCCGATAAGCAGGCTGCACTAACGAATCCAAAAATATCACAAGCTATCAACATTTTTTCCTTCTTCTTTTGAGAACGTGCACAGCTTTTTCATTATGAGACTTGAAAACATTTTTTTCAAACGTTTGAAAAACTATATTTTTAATAATTTTCAATAATTTTCAATAAAATCTTTCCCGCGCTAAAAAAAATATTTCACTCCAGAACATCTGGTGAGTTGGAAATGAATAAAAACTCATAACTTTGGATATTTCAATAATGTTAAAAATTATTTTTTAGAATTTCCATTTGCAAAACAAATGCGATTCTCCTTGATGACCTAATCAATTTTTAATTAAAAAATGAGGGTACTTTTATATTTAAATTTTAGCTCGTAATATCGGAAAAAATTTAATGGTATCCAGGATTTAATAATTTTTTCGGAAAATAAAATTGATTTATTTTAATTAAAGCAAAAGTTATAAAAGTAAGTTTGAGTTCTCGAAGAAAAGAAATGAACTCCAAAGTACGAATTTTAATAATATAAATTTAAAATTAAAAACAATTTAAAATTAACTCTGGTCGTGCGGTAATACCGTAAATAAGAAAAAGAGGAGCGGAATCCCTCTCGTCATCGAAATCCTCTGGAGACGAAGAAAGAGAGTCACAGTAGCCCCAGCTTCTGAGATCAATACCGTCCAGATCCAGAGCAGCAGACTCGCACGCACGCCCGAAAAATACACATCTTATTTTCGTATCTTTTGCCAAAAAATATTCTTTGAAAAACACAGAAAAAGAAAAAGAAAAAGAAAAGGAAAAAAAAAGAAGCAAATTATGCAAGGTCAGGAATCAGCCAGTACCTCTCATTCCATGCAGCGAAAATGAAATCGATCCACCCTAGCAACTTATCCGCTTCTTGTATATCTTTTATCTTTTTGTGCAAGTTAAAAAGCCTAAGAAATGTAAATTTAGATTGTTTTCTGGGCTTGCGTACACGCGTTGTCCAAAACGAGGACAGTCGAAAAGGGCTCGTGAACTTTCCGAATGCCATAGGAGGATTGATCTAGAGCTTTCCCTCCCGTTCTCCTTCTTAAATTTTCAGGGAATGCGTAAAGCCATAAAGTTGTTTTTCACGAAGGACATAGAAATGAGAATTGCAAAGCATGCGGCTGATAAGGATAATTTATTACTGCCTTATTCCCGAGAGATTTTCTTATTTTTTTCTTCTCTTGATTAAACTTTTCTAATTTCTTTATAATTCAAAAAATAGCTCGGAAATCAGTCGATTCTTATTATCATTGTTATTATCTCCTTCTCGAATAATTATCGAGGAATTTTAAAAGTATACAATTTGGAAGCAAGTAATAAACTTTTTAGTTTTTTCGAGGTGCAATCTATGCCGTAAAGGAAAATGGAATAAAAGAAAAAAAAGAAGCACGAAAGTTTTAGTTTGCGTGCAACGATCGAAAAAATCGTTACAGATGTAGGATGGTTGGAAGTCTATCGTCGTTATTGACAGCTCGATTAAGCAGCAAGCTAAAAAAAAAATTCAGCTATTTTCTATTATTATCGTCCTATAAAAAGATGGAAATTATGCAAATTTAGGGTCAGAATGAAATTTAAAAAAATTAATCGATTGACACGCACCGGCGAGATGGAAAAATTTTGTCTACATCGATAAAAGGAAGATTTATTACGCATAAGTAGCTTATAACGACACGAGAGATTATGCGAAAATAAATGTAACGATCGATTTTTCCCTAATACGCAAATAATAAATTTTATTAGGTCCTCTCAGTAGTAACAGTCGTTCTGGCGAGACATAGACAGAATAGTATACCTATAAGAAAGAGCGAGCTGTATATGCAAGAGGGGAGCAGTCAGCAGATGCGTATTACCGTGGCGGCGCCACTCGGTGCATTAGGTTAGTTGACCGCGGTGCTCAGTGGCGAATAGTGCGCCGAGCAGCGCACCGCACCGTTCAGTAGACCGGCGACGTCACGCAGGGCCGGTTCGCACGCGCGCTTTTCAAATAATTTGACAATATTTTAATGAGAAAATAATTTTTTTAAACTTGTTTTTGAAACAAAGTGTTATTTTTTAAAGCCTTGCCACGCATGTGTGCATCATTTGACTTAGGTTCGATTGTCGTTAAGAGACTTTGTTATCCTCTAGTTTTGACACTGTGGAAGATTCCAAGATAAAGTTTTACATGTAGCTAAGGTAATCAACAGGTACTATTGTAAGTGCGACGATAATTACAACTAGTGCGTAACTCAGTGATGAAGTGCATTAAGTAGTAAGAGAGAGAGATAAAGAAGCGTGCACGCGCGGATTGCATACGAAGGTCGCGCCAAGTTTTAACTATACTTAAACAAAATTGGATATTCAAATCTTATTCAAACGATCAAATTCATTTGTGTATTTATGTATTTTTCTCCTTCTTTTGCTTTATCGTCGCTCATCCCGTGGCCCGCCACGTGAAGATCAAAAAACGAAAAAAAAAGAAAAAAAAAAGGAAAAATCTTATTTTAAGATTGGTTGCCGCTCGTCAGTGTTGCGGAAATGCGTGTGCCAAGTGATTTTATGAATCGAGCTCGTTGCGTAAATTGACATTTAAATTGTTTGGCCTTGTCGGAATACGTAAACACACGCGCTTCGCGTTATTGGCATAGGAAACGGTCTTTTATTAGCAATTAATAATCCAAAGAAGAATTTTTTGCCTTATGTAACTTTGAATGACAATGTTGCAAAAACGCAACAATTTATTAAAACCTTGTCAAAAAAAAAGTCTCTTCGTGCATACGCTTATAGAAGAGAATGCATGACTTTGAGTTTTTCGTCTGATGTGCATGCGCGCATATAAAAAATACAATGTAACAGATAAGAAGCGAAACGATTATATTTGAGAAAAACGATATAATTTATCAATTGTTCATTTGGGCATAAAAAATATAAAAGATAATTATTATCTTTTCACACCTGTTGGTTCTCAGTTCTCAGCCTCTTGCCTCTTGCTCTGTCTTTTATAATCTTTTGAATTTAAATGTTTAAATAACGAAGGTCGAAAGCCTAGTTTCTTTCCTACTCTCGCAACGCACACGCATCATCGAAAAAACAGCTGAGAGTCATAGCAATAAAATATCGCGGAGGTGGTACGCGGAAATTATATAGGAAAATCGATAGTTTTCTTGGCTCGAAATTCGAAGCGCGAAACAACTTTTTCCTTACACCACGTCAGCTTTGGTGTTGAAACTTTTAAAAACTTTTAAAAACTTGAGAAAGGTTCACGACCTACGCCAAAGAAAGTAGAAGCTTTTATTTTATTTATTTAAACGGCAGTTTCCGAATATTATTTCTTTCTTTTATCTAGATAAGATTAAGCTCGGTGTAAATGAGCTTACTGCTGTTCATTAAGGTACCCATATTTCATATTTCGCAAATATTTGATTTTATAAAAAATTTTAGCTGCTAAACGTATTAATTTTTTCCAACAACGGCGGATAAGATAAGCTCGGAGAAGATATAAATTAAGATATAGTTTTACGCAATCGAGGAGGAGTAAAAAAAAGTTACATTGCAACAATGTTTCAGTCATTAAGGCGCACTTGCCCGTTGCGGCAAACAAAAAAAAAAAAAAGAAACACGCAAATGGCATAACGTAATTTCAATAGTAACGTCGTTTAATAAATAATATGAATAAATACGAATAAGACGAAAAATAAACATTTAGTTTGAGTAAATTATATCCTTATGCAGCACGTGCGGCGCTTCTCTTCTCGCACGTGCATACATACGAGCGAGAAATCTTCCTCCACCTCTCGCTTCTTATTTACAAGTCAAAATTTATACTTCCCGCGTCCAAGTTGGCACTCGAATAACCGATTTGAATTTTACCTTTAACTTTCGACAATAAAATTCCAAGGGACTTCGCCTGTTTTTAAATGAAATAATTTCCCAGTAACCTATTTTTAATACTTTGTAATAGTTTGTCACGCAAGCATGCGTGTGCCGTGTGCTCTGACACCAGGTTGCGTAAGATTCATAAAAACGCATGCGCTTTTTATAAATCTTATTAGAAACAACTTAATTAACTTTTATACTAATGACACCGATTTTAAATATTATTATTTTCTCTCGGCGTATAATTTCATACGTAATATAAAAAGTTGAACTTCCAATTATCCTCGTATTATTTCGCAGAAACAGAAACGGAAAGAAAAGAAAAAAGAAAAAAATTATACGGTAGGAAGCAATATTAGGTGTGAAAGAAAATGAATACACAGCCGTGCAAATGTGCAAATGTGCAAATGCTGACAGTGCATTATACTCTGTTAACTCTCCCTCTCCCGCAATCGATTCGCATTTATTTTTTCCTAGAAATACCCTACATAACCTTATCTCCTCGGTAGTATAGAACAATTAAAAATATTATTTTAATGAGCCTTATCACACGATATACGCATTAAATCGACATGCGTCGTGCGCCAATCTTTCCAACTGCAAAATCCTCTCATGCAATCATTTTTTTAAATATTTTTTATAAACCAACTATCGTTTTATGTATTCATAAATAATAAATAACAGTAAATAACTCAATTGATAATTTGTCGAACGTCATTACACGCGTCATTGAATTATCAATTCGCCAATTCAATGTACGCATTATCAGCTCGTAAATTTTTAATTATTTATTTTAATTATATTTATTATTTTTATTTCATTGAAATTTCATTTTTTTTCAGCGCTAAGGTCCTGGTCAGTTCAGACATGGGAAGTGAGCATTACTGTCTGAGGTGGAACAATCATCAGAGCAATTTACTGGGAGTCTTCAGTCAGCTCCTGGAGTCCGAGTCGCTAGTGGACGTGACTTTGGCGTGCGCGGAGGGCCCCTCGATCCGCGCGCACAAGGTCGTCCTTTCAGCCTGCTCCAGCTACTTTCAGACGCTCTTTCTCGATCACCCGAATCGACATCCGATTGTTATTCTTAAGGACGTGCGCTTCGAGGAGCTGCGCACACTTGTCGACTTCATGTACAAAGGAGAAGTTAGCGTGCAATATTGCCAACTATCCGCTCTCCTTAAGACCGCAGAGAGTCTCAAAGTCAAGGGACTCGCTGACATGGATCTGCCTAGAATTAAGGAAGAGCCCCAACACCACCAGGATCAGCAACAACAGCAGCATTCACCGACGGCAGAAAACGTCGTGCAAAACAAAATTGAACCAGAATCAGAGCCCGAGCCTGATAACGAACTCGAACAAGAACCCGAGAAATCACAGCAGCAGCAGCAGCAGCACCACACAAATTCAAATAACATGGACACGACTGTCAATGACCTGGATCAATGTTGTAAGTCTCATCATCACCATCACCAAGAAGAAGGTTCCAAGTCTACCGGAGAAGCCAGCCCAAACAATAAAAGTCCTCAAGATCAGCCAGTTCCATTAGCGCTGGATAATAGAATCAGAACATCTCCCAGAGATTCAGAAGACGCTGGAAGTCCCAGAGGTTCGTCACTGAGCCCCGGTTCGGTGCACAGTGGTCCTAGCGACATGAGCCTCAGCAACAACACAGGGGCTGTGGCTTTAACTCGGCTTCCGTCCCCTCACAGTACAGAACCTCTTGCAGGACCCTCGGGATTGCCGCCGGTTCAACAAGTGCCACTCGTAAGTACCGATTATTTAAAATATCGCAAAAAGTTTTCAAATGATTTATTTTAAAATTAACTCAGACTTATGCGATCAGATGCCTCTTGTAGCTTATCTTGCGAGGTCTGCAGCTACGGTTAATTAACAAAAATATTCATAGATTTGAAAACCGTTGAACTCGAGTTTGAACTATTTCGGTCGACCGGACGTATTTTTAAAAAAGTGAAAATATAATAAATATTATTTAATACAACTTAATCCCTAAATTTTATTTTAAACTTTTATTTTAGTGACAAAAATATTTGCAGGGTTTTAGTACCCCTTTATGACTTACTCACTCCTTACTTTAAAAACTGCATCTTTCAGTTGCTATCTTTTTCGTAGCGAGTGCGATAATTACAGCAATTATAAAGTTGTTGAAGTTCTTGTGCGATCCTGGTAAACGCGATAAATTGAAGTGATATACTAAAAAATTTCTAAGACTATCAGGAAATATTCTTTTGCGTAATTTTATTACATTCTATTACGTTCGCTTTCTGTTTTGAATTTTCTTCAAGACGGTCAAATTTATAATTTGTTAATAAAATTCATTTGGACTTTTGTTTTTTAGATATCCCGACCAAAACAGTAGGTGGCGTGCCACCTTTATGTCACGCGGCCCGATGGCTGCCCACCTTCGGACCACCACCGAGCCATGTCACAAAAGATGGCATTCCACCATTCTATTTTGATTGGGTATTCCACCCGTAATGCTTTGTAGCTCTTAGTTTTACTTTTGCTTCTGCTCTTATATTGTACTTCAAAGGCCTTTCTATCCATTTCGTAAAAATCTGTATGAGCATTTCTACCAGAAATCAAAAGCTTACCACGACTTTAGTTTAAACTCTACAGAATGCGAAAAAATGTGACACACGAAATTGGCGATGTCAATAAGATTTTTCCACTTTTATGTCAGAATCCTGACTCCTGAGCTAACAAAAAATTTTTAAATTTCTCTTTTTGTTGTAAAAATTTAAAAAAGCAGATGGGAAATCCGTATTGCTAGGGAATAACTACCCTTCAAGAAAAATAAACTTTTCATTCGAATTAATCTCCAAAAAATTGGAATTCTATTGAAAAAAAAAACGGGTTTCAAACATAAAAAATGCAGTTTTTAACTAAAAAATGAACTCGACGAATTTTTGTTGCAAAATAATAAATTTTTTCCTGCCTACTAATTTGATTAGAAAAAAAAATAATATTAATTTTCTCAATTTCAATTTTTATCACGAAAACTGACTTAAATAAATTTTGCCAATTAAAGTTATTAAAGGTTTTTGATCTAAAAATTAAGTTTTAGCCCAGTAAAACTTATCCAATTTGAAAAAATTAAAATTCACTTTTTACTAGGAAAATTAAGCAATTTATGCATTTTTTTAAGTTGCTGTATAATTTTTTTTCTTAATAAATCTCAATTATTTTTAAGACGAATTCTTGCTAAATCTGAATTTGATGATAACAAGCTCCTAATTAATTTTTATCGCAAAATGAAAATTTTTTTTTCTTTAAAAAATTAAAAAAAATTTTTGCGAAGCTTAGAAACCTTTTTGGTACCCAACGCCGATTTCGTGTTTTTTTTCGCAATTTTTTTCGCATTCCGCAGGGTTTGAACTAAGAGAAAATTTTATTTATTTTAATTCTTAGCTCTTGTGAAAGATATTTTCGATGGAAAGTTAAAAGTAACTCCCTGTAAGTCCTAAAATTTAGTCGTTAAACTTGAATAATGAATAGAGGTAATTAATTTTTGGATCAGGGGATTGCATTAAACTGGAAATCAGCGGAGGCATGTTTAATTTTAAAATAATGATGAGAAAGGGGCTATTAAAATAGAAATAAGAAACCAGGTTTCTAAAATAAGTATATTTTGCTTGCAGTCTTTGAAAAAGGAAGTAAAGTGGGAGATGTCAACAGAGGACCGAGGCTTAAGCAGCGACCTGTCCAGTGACTACCCGGTGAGTTAGCTCATGCACTTTTAAAATTTTGATATCTTAAAAATTATTCTTGTTCATGTATTTCTCTCTGCTCTTATACTATATTTATTATAAATTTTTTTATTTTACTACGATTCTGTAATATCTAACAGGTAATTTATGTGTTCTTTTCTTTCGCATGTGGGTCTTTTCTGCTGCATGTGCCCAAAAAAGCTTTTAACCTCTCTAGTCTAACATTTTCTTAACAAAAGCAAATAAATGGATTTTAATCTTCTTTTTTTTTGCACGCATTTTCCGTTTCGTCTTCTATTATTACAGTCACGATTCACGATTTCATCGATTGGAGCAACGAACTGGAGGAAACTTACAAATAGGTTTTTTCTTTTTTTAAGAAGTTGACTGTCGTTTTTTTGGCCGTAATACTCTAACTCCTATAACACACTCACACTTGCACACACGCACACACAAACTCAAACACTCACACAGACGCAATACTAAATTTGTTTATTGTTATTAAATATTTGATATATATTTATATATATGTCGGTAATTGTTTTGCGTTGAATGTAAACTGCTTAATATATGCTTTTTGATGTGTCGCAAATTCTATGAATTTTTAGATTTTGTGACGCGTTTCAAAAGTACCTATAATGGCTATCAAGTTAATAAGGAAACTCTTTTCATTATTTTTATACTAGAATTTCTTATATTATTACTTTTTCTCTGTTTACACGCATATATTTATTATTATTATTATTATTATCATTATTATTATTATTACTTATTACTACTACTACTACTACTATTATTACTATTATTATCATTGTTATTATTATTATCACTTTTTTATTAATTTTTTTTCTCTTAATTTTATACTTGTTCAATTTAAATCGACATCTCTTATGTGTCTTATCATTTTTGAATTAATAATAATGTGTGTTAGGTCGATTAAAAGCGTGCGCGCCAAACAAAATGAGCGTCAACTTCTTGCGTATTTCTCTCGAAAGTCGAAAGTTGGGTTTCTTGGGATGGGAAAAATAGAAAAAAACTAGAAAAAACATTTTATTTCTTTTGCTTTTGATAAGAAGGTCACATAACACTGAGCACACATATGCATACATTAATTAGATACTACTTTCCTTATAAGATAAGCTTTTCTTCTCTTACCTCTCTACATAGCATCTCTCTATACGACAACAACTTACTGCTTAAAAGACAAATTATTCTAGACAAGCCATTCTTACTTTGGCTACCCACAGCTCCCCGATGCACATTATTCCCCTCTCACAATGTATCTGTCTGTATGATGATCTGATCTGTCTGTACATAGATAGAAAAAAGTAGCACGCAAACACTAGCTAAATTAGCAGAGAAAAAAACATTGAACAAGCAAGTCACTAGACAGCTAGAAAGAGCAAGAAGTTGATGTGTTAAATTTTGTTTGGTTTTAGCAGCAGGAGCTGATGGTGGTGGGTGGCGAGGAGAGGGTCTACGCTTGCATGTACTGCGGAGCCTCGTTCCTCCAGCAGAGCAAGCTCACGCGGCATATTCTCTCTCACAGTCTGGAGTCCCTCAAATTTAGGGAGCACCAGGCGGCAGCAGCAGCAGCAGCAGCGGCGGCGGCGGCGGCAGCGGCGGCGCAGCTACAGCAGCTGGGCCACCCGAGCCAACAGCAGCAAACCACCAGTCCTTACGGGCAGCCCGAGCCCATGGACCACTTGGACCACCTGGCGGCCGCACAGGCCGCACAGGCCGCCACGGAGTCCGGCTCGGGGGTCGTGCTCTGCAAGTTCTGCGGCAAGTCTTTCCCGGACGTCGGCTCGCTTATTAGCCATTTGCCAGCACACACCGGGGACCGGCCGTTCAAGTGCGAGTTCTGCGGCAAGGCTTTCAAGCTCAGGCACCACATGAAAGACCACTGCCGAGTTCACACGGGAGAACGGCCCTTTCGCTGCTCCCTCTGCGGCAAGACCTTCTCGAGGTCCACGATACTTAAGGCTCACGAGAAGACCCACTACCCCAAGTACGTGCGCAAATTTCTCTCGCCCAGTCCCGTCGACCCTGCCGAGGAGGACCCTCATCATCAGCAGCAGCAACATCAGCAGCACCACTAGTACTTACTGCTCGCTTACAAGTCCTGTGATCCGATCCTCAGAGCAATAACGGACTCTTTATTATAATAATTTAGGAAAAGACATGCTGTGAATATTTATTCTTAGAGATAAGAGAATTATCATGTTGTTGACGCGATTCCAAATGTTTTCTATATAATATAATTCATATTACGAAGCATGCGAGTGCGCTATCGATCAGAGACTGACATATTTCCGTACTTAATCGCAAAAAAGCACGAAGGCTTATGAAAAAAAAAAAAAAAAAAATAGAAAAATAGAAAAAAAAATAGAAAAAAAAAGAAAAAAAAACACAGATTTAATATTTCGTAGAATAATTTTAATATTACGTAGGATAAATAGTTTAAATTGAGACACTTTGAGTTACTAGATAAATACCAAATGACGAAAACACAAGCATTATTCCTGAAGACGCGGCTTTGGCTGAAGCGCGGTTGCTGCCCCTTAGGTATAAGAAACTGGTTTAATGAAAAAAAAGTAAAAAATTGTAAATAAATAATTTCATTAGGCCATCGGACCAATATTTGGGCATGAATGGATTTTCTCTTTTAGCATTTGCATTTCTAATGAAAAACAGTAAAAGTAAAAGTAACAGTAACAGTAACAGTAACAGGGTAAGTGATATTAATTCGTGCCTATAGTAATTTAGAGACGGGTGTAAAGTAGATAAGTAGAGTTTTATTTACAGATTCAATGTGCTAATAAAATAAAATATTTTTTAAAAAATCGTTATTTTACAATAGTACTGTGATGAAGAGAAAGCCTGTAGAATTAACGAATATATTGACATTCCAATAATCGAGGCGAAAATACGTGCAGCAATCGCTCGGCCTCGCATCTATTCTCCTTTCTTCTTATTATTATTTAATTTAATTAATTTAATTACTAGGGTTAGCTGGTAGGTTAAGAGAAAAAAATTCCTTCAATTAAGGATATTTTATTGCCAGAAGTATTAATTAATTTAAATGAGTTTGATGCTTAGACTTTGTCAAAAGGTCGAACGTCGAACGAATTTTGTAAATATATAAATAAATAAATAACGCACAGAAAATCTAGAGAAAATCAAGGTAACGCGAGGGACATTGCACCTTTCGAGATCAGAGATTAAAGTTCCTTAATATGATGTGATGACGGTGCTTTGTTTCTCCTTAATTTTTATTTTATTTTTCATTTTTCATTTTTCATTTTTCATTTTTATTTACAGAACTAAGGATTATTATTATTTACACTTTATTTACATTTTAATTATAATTATTCCGATTTTCGATTATTAAATATTATTTCAACAAGCATTCATTTCTATGATTTTTATTTACTTTTTTACTCCAGTCCTGTACTTTTTACCTTTTCCTTCAGTCCTGACATTCGACTCAAAATGCGCTATCTTCAGGAATTTCTCTTTCTTCAGAAGTTTTAAAAAATTTTTATTTCAAAAGACCGATAGCGCACTCGCAATTATAAATTTTATCTACGGCATCGGAAGGTTTTCCTTGCAATTTATTAAATTTATTAAATTTTTGGTAAATTAGGTCAGCGTAAATGACAAGTTATCGATTGAATTTTGAGGCCGGCTCGAAAATACATTAACTTCGATGACCGAGAATTAATGGGTTACTAGGTCACGCGTTATCATCATCGAAATTTAAATTTTCTAGATCTGATTTATTATATTGTTGTTGTTGTTGTCAGTTTGTTATAAACGAAGAGAGAGAGGCTAGTTGTTGTAAATAATATTATTTAGAAACGCACATAGTCTTATCCAATTTATCGTAAAAGCTTATTATTTAAGTCCCTAAATACAGGCAAGTTTCGGCGAATGAAGCAAATCGAGAAAAGTGCGTGCTTCGGTAGGTAGGGAGAGAGAATCGATGCAAGCCCTACGCGAAGGGAGCTGCGCGGCGGCCGCGCACGTGCTCGCTGCTTTGAATCTTTGAGGCTCGTCTGCAGTTCTACACGCTTTGAGGAAAAAAAGTTCGAGCTTCGATCGTGTCCTGGAAAAGGAGCTTTCGTGACCGCGAATACGTATTCTCTCCCCTCCACGGTATTTACGGTTGACACGCGTCTTTCTTTCTCTCTCTTGAGGTCATCCAGCACGATTCACCTGAAATGGCCCGCCCAGAGACACGCCTACCTGCGCGACTCAGTAACGCCTAGAGGGCTCTCTGGGGTTCTCTGAGGCTCTTTTTTCACTTTTTTTTCACTTTTTTTTGTTAATTGCGATAATTTTTTTCTGAGGAAACTTGTCGCTGTAATAGCAATAAATCGAAAGACGAATGCGCGTTATAGAATAAAAAAAAAAAAAAAAATAGAAAATAAAATAGAGTTAGAGGTTTACACAGACATAATATTATATAGTATATACATATATAATGCAAAAGGTGCATCAGTGAGCTTTTGATAGTATAAAGACGTAGATTTGGAGAAAAGCGCACGAGGAAAAGAGAAAATATGTATACCTACTGATTGTTACTTAGTGATTATTATTATTATACCTACTATTATTATTATTATTATTATTATTATAAAAATGCAATAAAACGACTGTACATAGGAAAGCTCGAAAAGCTCAAGATGCCTCGAATGCAATAATTTTATAGTCAGGCGTAATATTTTTTCACACAAAATGTATCAAATGTACAAAAAAAAGTCATGTTTATTTTAATCGTGCCAAGCGCCATAATAAGAGACATAACTTTTTCTTTATTTCTTTTCTATTTCTTTTTCCTCCATACAGGCAGATCGTGTAGCTATAAAGGTGCTAGTGATTTACTCGTGCGTCGTACATATTTATATTATACCTAGATTATAACTAGAGAAAAGTTTTGTAGAGATTAAAAATTTGTTAAAATTTTGTTGAGTCAATACAGGAATATAAAAAAATTAGGTCATTTCTTTTCTTCTTTCTCCCATTCTGTCTAGTCACCTGTTTCTTTAAATTTCAAATCGCATTTATTTAAACGAAGAATCAAGGAAGCAGGAAAAAATCATTTTTTTAAATCATTTTCCTTTAATTTTCGTCTCTTAGAAGAACGAATGCATATCATAGTTGTAAAGAAACATTTTTTTCGAATAAAGATATTGCAAATTGTTTGTGTTAAACTCGATGTATTTTATTCATTGAACCCTTTTTTTTTCTTATTTTATTCTTGCATGCAGTAGTTTTATCTTTTGAGTTTTGACGTTTAATCATCAGTCTGGAGTATTTTCATTATTTTCATTCGAATTCAACTTCAAGGGCATCGAGCACATCTAGAGGTAAGTTAATACTTTAAAAAAGTTTATTGCTTATGGTTGTACTTCAGCTTTGTTTGCTTTCGATTAGTCAAAAATTTTTGTGCTCTTACCAATATTTACAAGCTAATTTTTATAAATTTATAAAGAAATTTTCGATATAATTATATTCAAGTACTAAGAACTAAAATTTTTCCTATACAAATAAATAAATTTTAAAAAACTCAAACAACAGTAAAATTAACTTGTGCAAATTTATCAAAAGTTTAGTTAAATTCACTAAAAGTTTTTAGTAATTTTTGTCCAAACTGAATTTACAAGGGGAGTTCAATACATTTGGAACACCAAATTACACCAAATGGTTCTGGATGAGTTTGTTATGTTGAAAAAACATGCCGACTACCCTCCGTTCCTTCCAATGGGCCTTCTGGGCCTAGAAACGCAGGGCTCAAGGTTATAAAATAGGATTTTTTGGTAATTTTCAATAAAACCCAAAAACCTCGAAAGTTAACCAAACTCTTCTGGTTAGTCTCATTTTTTTGGCGTAAGTATCACCTTTCATACGCCGTAAGCCGCAATTTATTATCACAGATTCTCTCATCACTATAGCCAATTAACCAAACGGTCATTTTTTGCTAAAAATGCTGCCAAATTTGTAATTTCTGACAAAAATGGGTTTTATAGGTCTAAAAAAATTTGTACAAGCTTCAAGTTACCAAAATAATGATACCAACCAGAAGAGTTTTGGTTAACTTGCGAGGTTTTGGCGTTTCATTGAAAATTACCAAAAAATTCTATTTTATAACATTGAGCCCAGCGTTTCCAGGCCCAGAAGGCCCATTGGAATGAACGGAGGGTAGTCGGCATGTTTTTTCAACATAACAAACTCATCCATAACCATTTGGTGTAATTTGGTGTTCCAAATGTATTGAACTCCTCTTGTTAGTAAACAAAACACGTTATTTTGGTTACATTTACTAATTTTTAGTATGCGTGCTGTATTATTTCACTCTACCCAAGTTGAACTAAATGAAAATTGCTCCAAAATCTTTGTTTCTTTTTTTCCAAAAACTGGAACTAAAAAAAAAGCAATTTGATCGTTTACTTTAAAATCAGCACAAAACTTTCATGAAACCGAAATTTCATTCCAAAGTACAAAAGTTCAGGGTAGAGCTGCTTCGGTTTAATCTATTCAATCAATTTGTTGAAAATTAAACCTAAAAAAGTGTAAATTACAAAATAAAAATGATGTAATTATAATAGAAGGTAAAAAAATGATCTGTGCATCCATTAAAAGTGAATCAATTTTATAATAAATTATAAGTATTGATTTTTTATGTATTACTTCATTTGACTCTGAAGCTTCAAGCTGAGGAATTACTAAAAAAAAATTTATTCGTAATAAATATTACAAGCTGGAGCATAAATTATTTAATAATAATTTTTCAAAAAGTTATTCATCACACACCACATAGTAGGTAGTTTACTTTTAATTAGTCATTACACAGCTTCAGAGCCAAATGATACAATAGAGAAAAAATCGTTATAATTTTATTAAAAAATTAATTAACTTTTAATCGAGCCACCGATCATTTTTCTCTCTGTTATACGTACTATGTATTTCATTTTCTAAATATTCGATACCTTGAGCTAACAATTTTTTGTTATTTCGTAACTGGCTAAATAGTCTGACACTATTTAGCCTTTTCGAACAATTTTTAATAAAAAACCAAAAACAAAAATTTTGTTTTGAAATAAATTTTTATAAAAAATTTCCATTTTTTCAAAAAAATCTATGCTGAATTAGATGCATTATGAACCTAGTACCAAAAAAACAAAATTAAATAAATGAAAGAACTCGCTTTCTAAGAATTATGTATAGTTTTTTTCACATTGCACTGGAACACCAAGTATGAATATTTATTTACAGCATATTTCAATCAAATGACATTAACAATAATAGTAATTGAATTTTTCGCTCATTTGTATTTTTAAATATCCGATTGCCGCAACCGGATTTTTTCAGTGAAAAATATTTTTCTGAAAATTAAATTCCAAGATAAAAATAGACACCTTGGGACCAAATAGAATCATCAATTCAACTCCACCTTATGCAAGTTGCTTTTTCAAGGATTAAATCTAATGAATAATTATTCCTTTAGCCTGTCAAGGCAAAATGTCTGACTTTTCGTATAAATCAAACTTAGCGTACGCTTGTTAGTGATTAACAGCTAAATTTTTAAAAACTAATGTTAAATTCAAATTCAGCTGGAAATTAAAAATGGCCAAAGGAATTAGAAAAATCGGAAAATGCAAAGAAAATTTATTTGTTTTTTGTTGGTGGGGCACACTAGGGATCGTCTCGAAAATCTCAAAAAATGGTATAGTTAACACGGAAAATAGGATACTTAAAAAAAAATGGCATCCTGAATGGCTAATGCCAGCCAAAAAATCGAATTCAGCGTGAAATTTTCTATAGGGGTATCTATTGAAAATATTTTTTTTGCACATTTTCAATTTTATAAATTAACAGCTAAAAGAAATATTAGCAAATTTGAAAACTTCAAAAAAAAAAATTCAAATGGTCTAAATGAGGGATCGTGTTTCATATATATATAAAAGCATCTGTCAAATTTGGAGTCAATCGGTGAATGCCATTTTGCAAAATGGGCACTCAGCTGGAATTACCTTATTATTTTTTTTTTGCTTCATTAATCGACAAAAATCGGGAAATTCTTTCAAATTTCACTGTCTCAGCATATAAGCTTGTAAAAAATATAAAAATATATATCATTAGGTAAAATTCCCCGCGGACTCCAAAGTTTTGGTCAGATTTTTAATTGGTTACGCGACTTGGCGGGAAATTTGAAATTTTTAATAACTGAAAATCTGACAAATCAGATTTTTTGCTCTAGTTTTTTAAGAAAGCCAAAAAACAAAACAAAAATTTTATCATAAGAAATATACATAAAGACAAAAACTTTGGCTATTTCAAAATTAAAATTGGTTTGTCTGCTGGGGATATATTAATGCTAGAAGTTGGAACATATTTACTCGATTTCTCGCGCATGCGCAGCTCGAAAAAAAAATTTGAACTACGGAATCGGATATCCAGGGAAATTTCCAATCCGGGCTTAAAAGGAAAAGTTTTTTTGCAATAAAATAAGCGTTTGAGAGAATTTTTAGTAATTTTTGCGCTCTTAAAATTTAAAAAAATAGAAAGCAAAAAAAAAACTAGTATGGCTGTCAAAAATCAAAGAGAAGGCCTAGGAGGCTAAAAATTAAGGAGGTGACTTATTTTCAATATTACATTGAGGAAAAAAAATTTTGGGGCCGATTTGAAGACCCAAGAATTAAATATATATACACTTTTATAATAATATCGCTTTTTTCACTAACTTTGTATTTTCAAAATCTGAAAATTTCACTAATTATCGTTATAACTTTTCCCTAAATGAAATACCCATATTAATACCAGGTGAAAGTATATGGAATACTCTGTCTTCAACCCCAGTTTGAAGTTATTTGAAGTGATAGGTTTTGAGTTATGAGCAATAGCCAAAACGGGTCACATTTTACAATTTTTCGGCTTTCCACGTGAAAATTAAAAAAAACCGGTTTAAAAATTCGGATAGCCAGGGAAATTTCCGATCGAAATCAGTTTTTTAATAATATATTCATGCTTTTGTATAATGAAGCGAAAGTTGGTGACTGAGAGGTTTAAAATCGGTCCATATTTTCAAAAATTTACAGAGTCGGCTAGAAACGATTTGACGACGTAACATTTGGGGAGTGAGGACATTTTATACGTATAACCTGTTTAAAGTCACAGCCCGACCGGAAGGCCCCATCTGCAAGTCAACGTACGTTTCGCATGGAATCAGCCTTGTACTAAAAATAATTATGTTTTATTAAAATCAAGGAACAACCTAATTATTTGAAATCTACATCTTACTTTATAACTGTTTGTATTAATTAATTGAGCCAGTTTTACTATGGTTAAACATGAAATACGATTTTAAGGGGGTTGGCGCGCTTCAGCGCGCAGGGAGCGTGTCCCCTAATTCGATAAAAAACAAAAATTTACGAAATTTAGTTTATTTACAAAAAAATTCGTGTATTTTCGATTTTTTTTTGTATGATTTCAAAAGAATCGAAATTACAATTGACTTTTTTTTTTTAATTTAGATGTAATACTTCATTTATTTCCAAGAAAGTACTTATATTTTAAATAATGGTTTTTACTCGATATCTCGAATCTGATAATTAATTTTTTGAAAATTTTTTTCCCAAAATTTTTGTCACAAAAAAATACATAAAACACCAAATTTTTTTTCTCTTTGGAAGCAGTACCTAATTTATTTCTATAGCATTATTAGTTTTAGGAACCACGCTTATAGTAATTTTTTGGGTCTCTACTTAATTTAAAAAAAAAAATTTTTGTTTGTTTTTATTTATTAAAAAAATTTACAGGACCCTTAGTATAATTATTACATATATTTTACATTAGTTTTTATATTATTTTATATTATTTGAATAAAATAATGAATAAGTGTAGTTGTGTTTGGCGCTATTTAATTTCTAATTTTGGATTTTGCTTAAGTGATTATTAACAATCTTAATTTTAATCTTACAATTAGTTAACAATTCTTTTTAATTTTTTGACTAGTTATATTTCCCCACCATGATTCTATGAGTATTAGAAAAACAATTTTTGTGTTATACTCGTTGTAAACAGCAGCAGCAGTTCAAGTGTTCTAAATATTAAGGATGTTAAATTTATAGGGAAGATAAAACAATATATTTCTATTCCTCAATTTTGGGTTGGGAATATTAATACTTATTATTTGCAATAGTTCAGTTTAGTCTACTTAATTAATTATTGTTTAACAGCTTGTACAGAAATTTAAGATCAGACATACTTCGTGATGATTCTAATGTTTTAATATCAATTTTTTTCATTATTTCTGTATAGTCATGCGAGAAATAGTCAAATTTAATTTTTTGATTGAACGCCATTATCCTCAGCACTTGATTTTGTACTTTTTCCAGTTGTCTGATCATTCCTAATTGATAAGGTGACCAAACAATTGAAGCATACATTAAAACTGACTTTATGTCTATTATAAAATAATTTCAATGAATTAATGTTAGAGAAATTTTTAAGAATTTTTTTTAGAAAGTAAATTCTTTTTTTGCTTTATTTATAATAAAATCAACATGTGATTCAAAAGTAAGTGCTTCATCACAAAGTACACCTAGGTCTTTTATAACTGAAATGGTATCTATTTCTATATTATTAATTTTATAAATAATTTTTTTCTTTTTATTGAAAGTCATAATTTTGCATTTATTTAAGTTTAGCGAGAGACTATTATTTGTATTCCAGTTATTTAGCCTTTCAATATCTTCATTAAACAAATTTTTGTCTGTATTATTTTCTATTTCCTTAAACAGTTTGAGATCATCAATGTATAATAAAAGAGCTTTGAGCTTAATTTGTATACTATTTGCTAAATCATTAACATATATGATGTACAACAGTGGCCCTAATTTAGAACCCTGTGGGAAACCAGATATGTAATCTGTTTCTTTTGATTCAATATTATTAATTTTGACAAAAAATTTTCTATTAGTTAAATATTACTCGAACTATTTCAGTAGAGTACCAGTAATACCATATTCATTTAATTTTTTTCTTAATAATTTACCATTCACCGAATCAAAGGCTTTGGCGATATCTGTGTAAAGTACACGGGCAGGGTTACCTCTATTAAATGCCTGTAAAACATATTCTTTAAATGTAATTAAATTTGTTATTGTTGATTTTTTTGGCATTCATATTGTTCGAATTTATAAATTCATATTTCTTCCCCTAAAAAACCCCCTTGTAAAGTTAAAAGTCATTATTTTTAATTTTTATGGTCCGCCATCTTGAAAAATCGGAAAATATGTTGGGTCGAAAAATTGAATATTTTCCACCCAAGATTTATTTTTCTCAGCCTCAAAAACTCCCTTGTAAAGTTAAAAGTCATTATTTTTAATTTTTATGGTCCATCATCTTGGAAAATCGGAAAATATGTTATGGGTCGAAAAATTGAATATTTTCCACCCTAAATTCATATTTCTTCCCCTAAAAACCCCATGTAAAGTTAAAATTCATTATTTTTAATTTTTATGGTCCGCCATATTGAAAAATCGGAAAATATGTTGGGTCGAAAAATTGAATATTTTCCACCCAAGATTTATTTTTCTCAGCCTCAAAAACTCCCTTGTAAAGTTAAAAGTCATTATTTTTAATTTTTATGGTCCATCATCTTGGAAAATCGGAAAATATGTTGGGTCGAAAAATTGAATATTTTCCACCCTAAATTCATATTTCTTCCCCTAAAAACCCCATGTAAAGTTAAAATTCATTATTTTTAATTTTTATGGTCCGCCATATTGAAAAATCGAAAAATATGTTGGGTCGAAAAATTGAATATTTTCCATCCAAAATTCATTTTTATCATGATGCACCCTCAAAAACCCCCTTTTAAAGTTAAAAGTTAATATTTTTAAGTTTTATGGCCGCCATCTTGGAAAATCGGAAAATATTTTGGGTTGAAAAATTGAAAATTATACCCTCAGGGTATCCGCTTCTACCAAGTTTCATTTTCAATAATTATAAAATAATAATAACAATCGCACTTTATAAAATTATTTCATATATACACTGTGTATATTTTCCTTAAAAATATTAAATGAGCCTCGTTTGTAGTTTACAAAATACGTTTCAGTTGCCGAATTTGAGAAAAATTATAAATTAGGTCGTTGGTAGTTTTAAAAATACAAACAACTATATTTAGTAATTTGTAAACGCAGTAGAGCTCATGAAAATTTTATAAAATACTAATAACGCTGTTTAGTATTTTACAAAATACGAAAGAGCCTTTTTTGTAGTTTAGTCAGGACAATTCGGTATATTCATGTTGGCAGGGTTACCCTAAATTTGTATAAAATTTTTCTTATGTTTTTGAAAGAATTACAAGTTTATAACCCACTACAATTCGCCCTCTGACTGAGTTTCTCATGTAGCCATTCTCATAAGAAAAATACCTCCCAAAATACCTTCCGCCGATAAACAAGATTGCAGTTTTTAGTACTCTAATTTTATTATTTAAAAATTTGGGGAAGATTCTTTCCCAAAATAAGAAATATTTCATCCTAAAAGCTTGAGAAGTCTGTTGTCTTAACTGAGGGAAGGAAGCGTTCCCCTACTACCTACTATTCTTAGTGTAGTAGTTAAAAATGAAAAAATCGTCATGATGAATTTGTCATGATAAAATCAGTGTCACATACTATCAGTGTACCTCATCTGACCTCATTTAATTCTAAGAAAGTAGTAATATCTGAAAATATGGTTTTTACTTGATATCTCGAATCGAATACTTAATTTTTCGAAAATATTTTTCTCAACATTAGTAATCTTTTGGATCTTTAAAAATTTTTTTCTCAAAATTAAAAAAAAAAAAAAACACTAACAGCCTTATTTTTTTTCTCTTTGGATGTAATACCTAATTTTTTCCTATGATAGTACCCATATCTGAAAATATGGTTATAACTCGATATCTCCAATCTGACACTTCCATTTTTGAACTTTTTTTAAAACTTTTTGCATAAAAAAATAAAAAAAAGAGCAATATTTTTTTCCTTTTTGAAATTAGTACCTCATTTTCTTCTGTGGGAGTACTAGTTTTAGAAATACTTTTTACAGTGAATTTTTTGCACTGATTTTTTGGATCTGAAACTGAATTTTTTGAAATTTTTTTCTTCAAAATGTTTTACATAAAAAAATAAAAGTAATAGCAATATTTTTTTTCATTTGGGACTTAGTACTTAATTTTTTTCTATTAAAGTACTAATATTTAGAATTATAATTTTTACTAGGTAAAATAGACCATTATAAGCTCGCCACTAAGAATATTTTGTTATTGTTAATGAGGAAAGATAGTGCCAATTACTTGGCATCGTTTTTTATTGATGTTTATACATAATTTTTTTTTTCTTATTCCATTTGGTTAATAAATTCAAAATGGGTTGTCGTCACCTCCTGATGGGATATGTAGCTGCTAATACTTGAGTTCGACTATTTTTATCTTGTAAATAGTTATTACCCCCTTAGAAAGCCTTTGCATAAATGCAGATTGCTCGCATTATACATTTCCAAGAGAGCATACTGATATGGGAGAATCCCATATTATAATAAAATAGCTTATATTTATCCCATAAAAATAACTTCAAGACGATTAAGGTTCGATCTTATTGAGCCCAACAGTGAACTTTGACACTCCAGTGTAAATGTTTTTACCTTTAAATTATAGTTATTACTACCCCAGAAAGTTGTTATATCAATGGAAAGTATTTGTTACTATCCTTTTCGAAGATTATAAAAACTTGTAAAATAAGGTGATAAGTTATATTTTTGATAATCGTTTGAAAAAATGCAAAAGTTTTAAATTCAATTAGGAATAAAATAAGTACATTATGCGTCGATTGATGTTATACTCACATTTTCTCAAATTCCATTTTATATTAGTTCCTAATGACACTGACAGCTAAAATAAAAAAATACTATCCCCTATAATAGTTAGGGAGATAGCTATGGTAAACTGCACGTGTAATTAAGACTGCTAAATTTTCGATCAGAGATAGCCAAGGCCAAAACATTGTCACCTTCTGTGAAACGTTTTTTTGGCCGTGGGGTCTGGAAAAAGTTATGGGTCCACAAAGTTGGCCATTTTTTCACAAAAAAAAAACTGAAGTTAAGACACCGCGGAATAGTCTAGGTTTATAGATTAGGCCAAAACATTCCCAGTTTCCATTTGAAATTTTTCGATATCTTGGGTCTGGAGGGCAATGTCGGCCCTTCAAAGTCCCGCCGTTTACCCGCGCTTAAAAAAATTTTTATAACACAAACATATAAAGGGATAAAATTGTTTATATAGTCAGAATCTCTTTATTTCTAGGTAGATATTATGGATGAAAAATATTTATTTACCGCTAACTTGAGAAAACTTCTAAATTTGGCCATAAACATGTCAAAAAGTAGTTTTTTTTCAATTTATAGGTTTTCTATTGGTGTTAGAGAAAAATTTTACAGGACCAAAAAAATTCCCCAGAAAATTTCCAATTCAAATACACATTTTGAAAACAAAATTTATAATTATTTTCACCAACGTTAAATTTTTCTCTAATAGAAAACCCATAAACTGAAAAAAAAACTACTTTTTGACATTTTTATGGCCAAATTTAGAAGTTTTCTCAAGTTAGCGGTAAATAAATATTTTTCATCCATAATATCTACCTAGAAATAAAGAGATTCTGACTATATAAACAATTTTATCCCTTTATATGTTTGTGTTATAAAAATTTTTTAAAGCGCGGGTAAACGGCGGGACTTTGAAGGGCCGACATTGCCCTCCAGACCCGAGATACCGAAAAATTTCAAATGGAAACTGGGAATGTTTTGGCCTAATCTATAAACCTAGACTATTCCGCGGTGTCTTAATTTCAGTTTTTTTTTGTGAAAAAATGGCCAACTTTGTGGACCCATAACTTTTTCCAGACCCCGCGGCCAAAAAAACTAGTATACGAAGGTGACAATGTTTTGGCCTTGGCTATCTCTGACCGAAAATTTAGCTGTCTTAATTACACGTGCAGTTTACCATAGCTATCTCCCTAACTATAAGTGGAATAATTTCAATATAAATGTAAAAATTCAATACTGGGCTAATATCAGAAAAAAACAAAAAACACGTTTTTATTGATAATTTCGTGACAATTATGGGAAATTCATGGTAAAAAATTAAGTACATGCTCAAACAGAAAAAAAGTTATTCATGGCAAAAGTTTTCACAAATTTAGATATTTAAACGTTCCGAGAAATTAAGAAATCGAGAAAAAATGATTTTCGTATCAACCATTAGCCATATCAAAAAACTTATAACCGGTTTGTGTAAACACAACCTAAATGCATGGAACATGTTTACTTCCAAATGAGGACTAGATATAATACAAATGTTACTCAAAATTACAATACAATTTTCTATTGTTGTAATTTGTAATTATCACCTTACTAGTTGTTAAGATTCTAAACCCAAACTATTTTGATTCCCTGAACCTGAATTATTCCAAGTCCCTAAATCGATATTATTATAAGTCCATAAACCTGTATTATCCTAAGTCCTTAAGCCCAGATTTTTCCAAGTCTTTTAACAATATTTTATTTATTTATATATACTTGCCTAATTATTCTAAATCTTATTTGACCCCCCCCCCCCTTAAATAGGACAAATTTGACCCCCCCCCCCTTAATTTTCAAGTTCTGAAGTACCCCCTCCCTATAAACATGTTCCATGTTAAAAATTAAGTATTACATCGAAAAAGTGGCAAAATTTTTGAAAAAACTAAATTTTTATTTACAAAATTATAATAATACGAATATTTAAGACAAAAATTAATGCAAGATCACGATACCACTTTGTCTCGTCCATTACAAAAAGAGGATGCGGGGGTGGTTTTTTTTGATAAAAAATAGTGGTCCCCAACTATTTAATTAATTTTAAACATATCAAAGTTGATTCGCAAACTTGGCGCACATTGTGCTCTGTGTGTACCGCCTCTTGTTATTTCCTTTTATTATATCATAAAAAAGTAATAAAAAAATATTGCCAATAATGTTACTAAGTTCATAGCTCTAGTTATATTTTGAATATTAATTTTATTTTGCTTTAAAAGCTTATGGTATATATTATTTGATACATAATACATATTATTCATTAATTTTTCTGAGAGTCGAGACTAAATTTATTGATTTTATTAGTTTTTATTCATTGATAAAAGTAATTTTGCTTTATTTTTTTTACAGGTGTCGCTCGCTTTGGGTTTAGAGTCAAACAGTAACTGGAGCAGCGGCGAACTTGCTGCTGGTTTGGCAGGTTTGTCACGACGCTGTGGTGTATGTCTGGCTAGTTTCCCTTCAAGCTGGTTGTTGGAAAGGCACGCCGTTTTACAGCATGCTGGCCAGTCACCCGATGAGAAGCCTTTTACGTGCGAGCAGTGTGGTCAGCGTTACAGATATCGTTCAGCTTATGTCAGACATCGAGAGCAGAACCATCGTGCACGTCTGCCAGCCGATAAACTTTTTACTTGTGACGTTTGCGGTATGCAATTCCGTTATCTCAAGTCCTTCAAGAAGCATCGACTCAATCACGCTCTCGAGAGATTACAACGGCCTGGTACGATAATTGAGCGTAGTGATCAAGTATCCAGCACTGGTGAACCTCCAGAAAGAACTTCGAGCAGCCCTGAACAGCCTTTGAATCAGCAGATGCATCGTCAACAAGAACAAGATCAACCTCTTGAATTATCAGTAGAACACAATCGGCCCGACGAGACCGAAGACCCGCAGCAACCGCAGCAACCGCAACCTCCTCCTACAACAGCTATCGAAGAGAGTGCACCCCCTTCTGCAGCTCTGAGTGCTGCCGAGCGCCGGGAGCGTCGTTTCGCGTGTCCTTTCTGCGGGAAATGCGTGCGCTCGAAAGAAAATCTGAAGCTTCACGTGCGTAAGCATACAGGCGAACGGCCATTTGTTTGTTTGTTTTGCGGCCGGGCCTTTGGGGGCAAAAGCGATCTTACAAGGCATCTTAGGATCCATACAGGTGAGAGGCCTTATCACTGTGAAATGTGTGGTAAATGTTTTGCCAGAGCCGATTATCTCTCGAAGCATCTAACAACGCACATACACCAACGCTAAATTTTTAGGTTCCATTGTGTTGAGACATAATTGTTTGATAAGTTTTATTAATCAATATCCGATGCCATAACTACGTTAAAAATGTGATAATTAGAAAATTTGTTGCCAAAGAATAGAGAGTTTTTGTTGACATAAAGTTTATTCTACCAGATAATATAATTTTCTACCTTTGTAAGCTATTGAAATATATTTGTTAAAATACAGATCTCAAATGAAATACAGTTACCTCCGAATTTTGTACTTAATAAGAAAAAATAATTATCAAACGGTATAAAACTATTTAATACGTGCTAAACGATTTTTATAAATTTTATTTCTACAATAATTATTCAGCACAAACATAATTTTAAATACGCACTTTTTTGGGCCAACACATAGAAAAGCAGAAAACAGTTTATTACTTTAGAATTTCTGGTAAAAGTTTTATAAGTTTTCGAGAAACTTGCAACTTTTTTCATGGAATTGAGTTGTTTTGCAAAATATTTTTTTATTTGGATCAATATTTTTAAACAAAATTTACCCAAACATAAATTATCCTTTCTATTCCAATTTAATGAAATATTAGTTTTTAGTTTTTTTTACAATCTCATGGACTACATCGGTTTTTTAACAAAATCTACTGCAAGTTCGAAAGTTCAAAAAAAGTATTAGTATTTCAAAATTTTAATTCTTATTTAAATAATTCCCGGGCAGAAAATAGTTACATTTTATACAACTTTATAGAAACTTTGAACGGTTTTCGCAATCAATACGATCTCACAGCATTTTGTTTTTTAGTTTTTTTATCGCAGTTACAATGTAAAAAATAAATTTTCATCTTGCATTTATATATGCGCTTAATTACATCTACATTATTTCTCAACTGAGCCCCGATGGTCTGCCAAATCTTTAAGGCCCCCTTTACAAAAATTAAAATTCGTAATGCACTTTTTTTTTATTTCATTTTCTTGCTTAAAAACATTTCAAGAGTGTATAAAAAAATTTTCAAGCAAAAAAAAATATATGTTTTTGAGATATTTTGATTTTTATGGGACGGATTCATATGAAAACATAAGCATTTTAAAACTTTAAACGCGTTTATCTCAAAACTACTTTTTTAAATCGGTTCCAGTTCTAACTCAAAAACTTATTCAGCTATTGACCTAAATCTAGGTGCGTTTTATTTGTAATTGTAGTGCCAAGTGCTGGAACTAGAAGATCAGAAAAAAGTGGATTAGAAAATTTTTTATTGACCATATTAGGTGTTTTTTTTTACTTAAAAATCTCCATTTTTCGTTTTTGGCGCACCAAATGGTCAATTTTTGGAATTTTTGCAAACTTTTAGTTCCAGCACTTGAGAAGTGTATAGGGAATAAAATGCTCTTTTATTTTTTTGTTTCGGATGCCCACAATAGGCGCTAGGTGTGGAACCGTTTTTTACTTTTATTTTTCAGCCTCTACTTTGACGCCCTCTATAAAATGTAAAAAATTTGGAAAATAAAAATGGTAATTTTTTTTTATATTCTTTGATAGTTTTGCAACAATTTTAAAAAAAATTTGAAGTTCTTGTATAATAATATAACTAAAAAAAAAGGTGTTTAAAATTCATTAAAATTACACAAAATAATGAAAAGGGGGCCTTAAAGCAAACTTGTTCCACTGCTTAAATTATTCCGAGTCTCCAAATCCAAATAAAAAAAATTTAAATGAAAATTGAAATAAATCAGTACTATTAATGTTAAAAAAATTTGGAGGTTTTGAAAAGTTTTGGATTTAGCAGTTTTCGGATATTGATTTTCTCATGAGACAAGAAAATTTTTTGGGCAATCCGAAACTTGTCGATAAAACACCTTGCTATTTGGCACATTTACTGCGATTAATTTTAAAGAGATCATCAGTAAAAACACTCGCTTTTCGAAATTTCTTGTAGTAGCAACTTGGAGTGATTTCTTTAAATTTTGATTTTGAAAAAAAGAAATATCAGGTTTGAAAGACTGGAGGGAATTATCGAGAATTATTTTCCTTATGAAAATTTGAAATCAGATGAAAGGGAATATTTTTTGAGCGATTGGGTAGATTTGATTTAAAAATAAAAAACGCCACCCCATTTCCGTCCAACTTTAGTTTTTCTATAATTCGATTATTGTGCCAAAATGTACTTAAAGAGTGCGCTTAAACTTTGTGCTAGTGCTGAATAATAAGTAGCAATCAACACCAATGACTTTAGTGATATTTTAACGTATTTTAGCGTATTTTAGTGAAAACGCTTCGGTTTTGGCGTTAAAAAAAAATAATAAAAAAATAATAAATAAAAAATGTCGATATAAAAAATAATACGGGTGAAAAAGTTTATATAATAATAAAATAATAGTTTGAACCAACGAACTTTGCAATGAAAATAGTGGCAACGAATAATAATATTTTATAATATTAATTATAATTAATAGCCAAGATTTATTTTACTATCTGAAATATAGAATTAATTTTATTTTGTTAATACGAAACTTGGGCCTACATAGGAAAAAAAATACGTAAAATAAAGGAAAATAATAAAACATCGAAAAAAACTTTTTTACAATATTAAAATTAAAAATAACAATAAACGCAATAATTTAAAAGAGCCGAGATTAGATAAAGAAGCAAAAAGTCGAGTGCCGAGCGTCACGAAACATCAGGGCATTTTAAAATAAAAAAAAAAATTGTATAAAATAATAAAATTAAAAATAATTAAATATATATTTAATGAATGTTCCTATATTTCTATAAAATATTTGTATATAATAGTTATAACATAAGATAAGTCTATAAGTGTCGATTGTAAGAATTTTACCCTCATTTTACCAAAACTTTGCTCAGCAGTCGTGTATATTTTTTTATTCAGCTCTGCGCCTATTTTAATTCTCGACTTTTAAAACGAGGAAGTTTCCTTCCTTCGACTGACTGAACGATCAGATATGTGATATACAGCTTAAGAAATATTTTATTAACCAATAATTGATCGTTTTTTTTATCCAACAAAATTTTACACCTCTTTTACAACTTTTAATTTTTACCTTCTTTCCCTACTTAAATTATTTCAAATTCTTTCAAATTCAAGACTCAAAAAAAACTTAAATCGCGATTTTTCAATTTTTCCTTAGTTTCTTTTTACCCGGGGCCCCTTGAATTAGTTGAATTAGCTCTAATATTTCACTTGATATTTTTTTAATGGCTCTTGAAAACATGCTATTTATTTTATAGCAAGTTCGGATTATAATTTTATTCTGACATAAATGCCTTCAATAGACCTCTGTCTAAATCCAGTTGTCGATTTCAGACCCCTCAAATCGTATTATGACTGAAGTGTACACTGTAAAATTTAAGCAGGCATCAAGCAGCCACCCGAAACTTTACCCAACTGTTGCATAGCCATAGACTAATTAAAATATTTCATGCTCTAGTGATTCATACATAAAAATTCATTTTAGTTATATATTTATAGTTTTGCTTGAATTTTTGAGCAATATATTTTTACAATGAAAGATTAATTTACTAATCAAGTGGATTGAGAAGAGAAATAAATTCTGAAAACAGCACATAATAACAAAGATTTTTGAGAAAAAAAATTTGGTTTGTATTTTTTACGGTCAGTTTTTAAAACTAGCGGCTCTTAATTTTCGGGGTCAAGTTTTAACGCATATACGGCTAGATTTCTTTCTTTCAATTTTTAACCAGCTTGAATCCAGAAAATTTTTTTACAACCATTTTTTTTTCCGACAATTGACTTTTTTTCATTGTAAAACTAGTTTTGTTGGTAGAAATAAATATTTAAAAATATGAATGAAAAAATTAGCAGAAAATACTTGTTTAGATCTAATGTCTTTTTAATGAAATTCAGCTTGTAATACGTGTTTTACTGGGTATACGAGGTTTAACTTGGTATTTTTGTATATCTTTGTCATTTATAAAAGCTTCTCTTTTTTTATATTACTATAATGTTCCTGATAAATTTTTGAACCTTCGAGAACTAACTCATTACCCCTCATACTATTACCCCTCATACTTTCAGTACAAAAAGAAATGGACAAGCAAGTTCTATTAGAACACAAAAACTAATTAAAAGGCAGATTTCCCTTTTTTCACGGTTGGAAAATTCAGAACTCCTTTTTATACACGAGGATTTTCGTAACGTAGCTGAAAATAAAAAAATGGCGAAAATATTTTCTTGAAAAGTCTTCCGTTTTTATGCTGATTAAGTTAACGATATAATTATACGCGTCCATTGTCGGTCCATCCGTCCTACGAGACACCAGGCGAAGTATTAAACAGTTCAACGAATAAATAAAAAATATTTAGATAGTTTTTCGGTACTTGTACTATCTCTAATTATCTCTTTAAAAGTCTCTCGATGTAAAATAAATTTCTTATCCGTCGATGTTATAATGTATAAGTGTAAGTGATTTTAACATAAAATATTTTTATGATGTTTTAATGTGACCAATTTGTATAAAAGTTGATGAGAAACCAAAGTGCAAATAAAAGTTAGTTTATTTTCTTCCGTTTCGTGACGCTCGATTAAAAGAAGAAAATTTTTTTGTGGTCGTAATATCGTTGTTTGATGTATATTTTTTTTCGATTCTGTCGATTTAAAGTTAGGCTTAGAAATATTTTTTTTTTATAATATATATTATGATAAATGTGATAACTAAATTTATTAAATGTCGATGTTTGTCGTACAAATTAAAATTTTAAATGTGCATGTAATACAATAATGTAATAAACTATCGTTGGCCATGCAGGCATCTTTTTTTTTAAAAATATAGATATAGCCAATGATAGTTTACTTTATTATATATATATATATATATATATATATCAATTGTTATTTGTCAAGGATAATATTAAATATATAAAATGTTATTTTTATAAATTAATCTGTTATACGCATTGTTATAAAAATATTTAAAATTTAAGTCAATTTTAGTCAATTTAATGAATTTTTCTACTAAATTTTTCATTTATCCATCTGGAGAATGCATTTGCAGGCAGTACGTATTATATTTTTTATATAAGGTGCCATATATTGTGATATCTCGGTCTGCAAAAGCATTCTTACTAATAAACTATTTGGCGATTAGATGCTTATGTTAAATAAATTATGTAATAATAATCTTTTGACTTCTCTAGATGTGATTTATAAATTAAGTGTATTGTAATTGAGTATAAAAATTTATTCCTACAAACTTGTATTATACTCAAAAAACTCTATTTAATCTTATGTGAATTCAAATAAATTTTGTCAAATCTTTCAAATCTTTTATTATTTATTCTAAGCAAATTACATTGTCATGGATTATAAATTTTTATAAGCGTAATTAATTAAAATTTTTATCTATCCAATTTTTGCCTTATAATTTTTAACATCAAGCTCTCTTAACATTCCAGTCTATCTATATTGTAATATTTTTTTAAATGCTTTCAGCCAATATTTATGTTAAAATTAACTTTTAAACAAATTTTTCTTTTTGGTAGTAATAAAATAATAAAATAAAATTTATAAAACTTAATAACTAAAAATTATTTTGATTTTCGCGTTTAAATTTTTTATTTTCTAAAAAAAATATTAAATTGAACCTTTATTTGTTTTTTTTTTTTTTTTTAATATTCCCCATGATTTTTTTAAAAAATAGTAATTATTTTAATTTTTACTAACAGTCAATTCCTCAAGCATGATTTAGTCAAAGAATTCAAATCTACAAAAATCAAGACTAACAAAGCGTTAATAGACTTAAGCAAATGTAAGTATTTTGTGGAAATAGTAGCAGTATAATATATGGCTACCACTAAAGATTAATTGTATTGTTTTCAATACTTATTCTTAATCTCTAATAATTAAAAAAACGACACCAATAAAATGTAAGCATAGAAAACCAATAACATAATTAAAAAAATTTTTTTTCTTCCTCGCGGTTTAAAAACACTTTTTTTTATTCCGCGGCGTAATCGAAAAAAAGGCGCTTTCTCCCAGCTGAGAAAAAAAAATTATATTTTGACCATATGGGAACAAGAAAAGAATGTCCCAGATCGCTGTTTACTCGGCATCGCTTCGGGTGGTAATTTACGTGCCATCTGGACCATTCTTTTTTTTGCTTCCTTAGTTAAAAATGTACAATTTTATAAACGAACTTTCAGATCTTCCATTCTTTCTTTTATTCGGCGACGTAATTTCTTGTACCTATAAATAAATTTTATTAAAAAGTAAATAAAATTTTCATTTAAAAAAAATTATAACATACTTTTCTTTTAATAAAAGAATTTGTCTTTCTTCTTCAAAATTATATCTTTGAAGGATATTTTGACATTCGGCTATTGATAAATTCAGAAACTGAGCGACATCTGAACTAATTTCTGGAGTTGATAACTTATCAACTAAAAATAAACGCGTTATATTTTCATGTGGCCCCAACATTACTCTTACTTCTAAAGGATACTCATCATCTTTTAATCTTCTTTGTTCTGTAAAACAATTTTCAAGTTTGGCATTAATTTTTTTAAACTTTTTTTATTATCATGATGACTTATTAATTCCAATTACCTCCATTTTCTCTTATAATAAAAAGGGCAAAATTATCTGACTTTGCGTCAACTTTGTATTTATCAAGCATCAAATTTATAACTTCTTGTGTGCTAACTAGACTTGTTACCCACACAGACATTTGGGATCCATGAGGAGGAGTGAAAAAGCTGGTTTCTCGATTATAAAAATGTCCATTGATAGAACAACGGCGTCTAAGACGATTTCTAGATTGTCGTCTTGTACCCGGACGTCGACGAATCGCTGTGGAACCTTGCTTACGTCGTAAAACAACACCATCCAACTAAAAATATTTTGAAAACATGTATACGTCAGAAGACAAAAGATTTATTCATGCAGAATCAACTAAGTGGAGTTTACACAGGACATTAACACATTCGCTGAATCATGGGCAAGTTATCATAAATTTTGAACTTAATTTAAGATTATACACTCTTTTTTCTTGAAAGAAAAAAAAATTGTATAAGTCAAACAAAACGCACTTTTTCAGATTTTGCGAAAATATCAAAATGCAGCAAATGTGTTAAGAATTAAGTAAAACTTTCACTTGATGTCAACTTAGTGTAATACACTTGTAATGCACTTCAACTCAACCATACATTAAAATATGGTAAAGAAAAAAATGATAAACCAAACCAAATAAATCAAACTAATTTTTATTAATTTTACCACACAAAATAACAAAAATAGGCAAATTGCAATATTTAAAAATGTTCAGAACACATAAAGTTTTATCAAATTTGTGTATTAAAAAATTTAAAAAGAATTAATATTATCAAATTTTTTGGTATTGCCATGTAAATCAAATTCAATTTTAAATTTAATAAAGAAAACAAATTTTACCTCTAGTCCACTATCTGTTGACATTGTCATATTATCGTCATCTCTGAAATGCAGCGAATTTGTAGAATCTGAATCACTGTCAGCTCGATGTCTCTGCAAGCAATCTGGCCCAGAACTAGATCTATTTAAGCCTTTTTCTACCCAACTTCCATCATCAGTTAATGATTGATTACTTTCTGAATTCTTATCCAGACTATCAAAGTATTCTGCTCTTCTTAAATTACCATTTTTATTTGAAATTTCTTGATAGTTTGGAGTGTCAGTACTTGAAGAACTGCCTATGCTATGAGTTGGAGTACTACTAACACTACTATCTTTTCCTTGACTTAGATCGTTATTTGGACTGCTTGCTTCTGAATTATTTAAATTTTCACTATAAGGAGAAAGTGGCTCATTCTTGGAATGTGAAGTTGATAAAGAAAGACTTTTGGGCATAGTGTTATACAGTTTATGTTGACTCTTGTTGCAATCTACCTCATCTGGCTCCATTTTTTTAACATCCAATTTCATTGGAAGAGTAAGACTTTTAATATGCTCAGGAGATGTTGGCAGAGAATTACATTCTCCCACAACAATTCGATTATCATTAAGTGATAAATTCTTTAAGCTATTGTTATTTGAGTTATAATTATTCCCATTTTTTTCATTGACAATCCTTTTGTAAGAGTTTTTATGTCTAGCAGTGACAACTGTACGTTGGTCATCATCTTCTTTCAAATGTATGACTCCTCGAACTCCCCAATGGATTCTTAAAGCTCCTTCTAAAATCAAACGTCCATTAACCTGCAAAACAATGTTACTTCAGATATTTGAAAAATTTCAATCAGTAAACTAAATGTAAATTGTATTTACTTCTCGACTTCTAATGCCCCCACTTTTTCCTTCAAAATACTGATTGAAGACTTTGAGTTTGGATTCTAACTGAGAACTGTTAAAAACGTAAAAATTAAAAATTAAATAAATTTTATTGATAAACAATATTACAATTTATATTTATATGGCTCATTATCGTTTTTTTGCAAAAATGACGTACAGCACGTTTTTGACTACCAGATGCATTAATTAAAAAAAAATTTTTTTTTTAATTTTTAATTTCAATAAGTTTTTGATGGTACACCATAAAAATCAACATATTTTAATGTTTTAACTACTATAAAACATAAAAGTATAGCAAAAAAGCCTTTACCGTTCCCTGTCACAAAGGAGATTCCTATACTTTGAGTGTCTGTCACTCACACCTATCAATTAATTTTCAAAAATTTTTATTTGGGGATTAACTGCTATATCATAAGGTTAAACTTTTTCCATATAGAAAAAATTTAAACTTACTTTTACTAATTATTACAAGGGTGAGAAGGTGTGTCACACGATTTTACAAAATGTGTACGTAAATTTATATTAAATTTGATTTCTCTTCATGAAAACATTTTTAAAACCTTTTAGTCACATAAATGACAACTTAAATATATAAAAATTAAATTCCTACACCAAGAGCACTTTAAGAGGTCGTTAAATAGGAAAAAAAATCAGTTAAAGTTCAAAAATCACGAAGGGACAAAAAAAAAGCCTTTACCGTACCCCCATGGATCTCCGATTAAGAAGCGTTGTAATTAAAATTTTAAAAGCTTAGCAAGTTTCAATCATAAAAATACTTTACTTTCTTCATTTGTCTACGAATTATTTTAATTTTTCTATAAAAAAGCCTTTACCGTTCCTCTTTTTTTTTTAAATTATTAAATATTTTTAAAATTTACTTCCAAAACTCGTTTTTTTAGTAAGATTTATTCAAAAATATATGTTATTGTTCTCTAATATACATAAAACTTAGAAAAATCATATATTAAGGCCGTACGTAACGATTTTGGTTTATAATGGTTTTAAGCTGTTTTTACCTTATAATTATCAATAAACGTAATAAATTGATGTAAAAGGTTCGTTATGGTGATTTTTATGCAATACTGAATAATTATTGTTAAAAAAAGTCTAAAAAGCCTTGTTTGGACTTTAAAAAGGAATTTTTTATTTTTAGTTTTTGTAAGCTATTTTTTCAAAAAAAATGAAAACGAGCCATATATCACTTTACCTTGGAACTGAAGATTTGGATTCTTTTTTACCAAAACTCGTATGTGATTCAACTCTTGTCCCATGTCCAAATAACTGTGGTCCAAAGAGGGCTCCATAACATGGGACATGGCAATAAGGTACTCCTTTGTGCTAGATAAACATAATGATATTATTTATAATGAATTTAATTAATTAAATTTTAATAATCTACCTCTGCATGTTGACCTGGATTTAAGCGTTTACCACATTCTTCACATCTTAAGCATTCTGGATGCCAATCATAACCCAATGATTGTTTACGCTCAGCTACAAAAATATACAAGATTTGTTAAATACATTATGCATGAAATCAAATACAATTAATATCAAATCAAAGAGTGATTGAATTTATTTTTAAGACTAAGTTTATTTTCTTTTAAATCTCAAAAAATCAAAAATTTAGAAAATATTTAAATTTACCAAAGTAAACTGGCTTTCCACATTTATGGCACTTCCACATGATTTTTAACTTGATCCTTTACAAACTTTTCTTATTGTTGAATAATAAAAATAAAATAGCATTTCCTTTTAAGTTAATGATTATAAAAAAAAAAACTTTTATTGTATCCTGATATAAGTCTTATATGATATTTTATTAAATGCTAATTGCTAGGGATATTGACATCAGTCACGTGATTTTATTGTTATTGTATTATAGCATTAGCTGGCGCCACTACACTAACTCTGCGTTGTTGAAACACTTGAAACCATTGGTGGTTAAAACTATTGGTGGATACCGACAGCGGTAACTACAGATTTCCCAAAAAGCAGGTGTCGATACTAGTCAATATTTTGGGGAATCTCTAGTTACCGCTGTCGGTAGCCACCAATAGTTTCAGTGTGGGGAGAGGGAATTATCCAAAAAGGTAAATAGCGAAAAAAATATCGCCCGAAAGTAAGGTTGTAAGAAAAGTAGATCGTTTTTGCAGCAATTAGAACTGGGCACCACTAATTATTTTTTTCCCGATTTTCAGGAAAAGGCTATTACCAACGTTACCGCTTTGGTGTTTTAAGATAACTGTGAAAATATTTTGAAACCGCGTCTCCTGGTTATTGAGAAAACTAGAATTTTCCGAAGTTATCTGCACCACTAAAGATTGATATTTCAAGTGCTTATTTCTTTTTTTTAAATTAAGTTATCAAGTCAGTAATATGAAATATTTGTAAGAAAATCGTAACCGCGTTCAGCACCTCCATAAATTAGCCCCTAAAAATAATTATTTATTTATTTAATAAATTTATTTAAATTATTAGTTATAGCGCGTGCGTTGTAAGCAGCTGCAGCCGCGGGAAGATATGAAAAATTTATCATGTGCATGTAGTGGTATCGGCGTACGCTATACAAATTTACGCTGCCTGGGGGACAATTTTACTCCGGGGACAATTTTACATTCGTCCAAATTTATAGATCGATTTAAAATTCACTTTACTTTTTTATTTTTCGATTATTTTTCTTAAATTTTTTTCCAACAAATTTTCCTAAAAATTTTCCGTCTGCCAATTTACAAATTTGAAAATATTTTTTGGTGTGAAAATATAAGTTCTAAACATTAAATAAATGAAAATATAGTAGTTTTTAGTAAAATTACAGCGTTTTGTAAGGTAAGAATCAGGGCTTTAACGAAAGTTTTTTTTATAACTTTGGTCAACTTTGACCTTCTGTACTGTCTTTCCAGAAGTCTAAATCGAAAATCTGACTTCGGATTCTTAAAAAGCAACTCTTTTTACTTAAGAGACCATCATTTTATTTTGTATTTCTACACACCAAACCTAAAAGAGTTTTTTGTTACGCAGAAAAGATTTAATGTTTATTTAATTCTTTAGAGAGGAATTGTTTTGAGCTTAATTCTTTTAAAAAAATTTATTTTTGTTTTTATTCTGTTCAAGAAAAATTAAATAAATAAAGAAAAGGGTAATTTTTGGGGGTAGTGTGGTACTTTTAAGTTTTTTTTACAGAATATGTATCAGTTGTATTTCGGGATCCCAAATCCTGTGTAACGAAAAAGAAACACTCTTTTAGCAGCGTCATTTAGAATATAGCCTAAAAAACTCTATCTTATAGCATATAACGACCCTGCTAGGGGATCTAATATCTAGACCCAAGACGCCCATTTAGGATAACTAAGGGTACAGGGGATATTTTTTCAACTATCACATATTGCCCTGAAGCAAATCGGCTTCCCAACAGTTGACACCCCCCTTGTTACTTTAAATATGATATAATCCAGAAATTTCAATTTTTTAAAGCATAAAAAAGTCATTTGAGTACAAATATAATTACAAAAGCTTATTAGGCGCATAAGAATGTGATTTTAACGTTGAAATTTTGTTTAAAAAGCCGTTATTATGCTTCTGACGCTTTTTAAAGGGCATATAACCACCATCAACATTTAACACATCAAAATACACAGTATTTAGACCAATTCTAACAAGGTTTGAGCCCAATAAAAGTTGTGGCTTTTTAAGCATTGAAACTTTCCCGCTGTCAGCTGGCTCTCATCTTAAAATAGTAATTTGATCCACTCAGCCGCTTCAAAAAACTAACCTCCGATTCAGATTCAGCGGGAAATTTTACAAATTTTTATTTCTTTGAACTATTTTCTTTAATCATGTAATTAATTTTAAAAATTTATTTAAAAAAAAAATAATAAAAATTTTGAAAAAACCGAAGAAATCTAAAAAGCTTTTTTTTGTATAACTCGACTTCCTGAGGACCTAAAGGAAAAGGACTGAAAATTTTGCAAAAAACATATTTTGCATATATAAAAAGGTGGTGAAAAAATCAGCTTGATCGGGAGACATGACCTGGTAAGGCCGTGATCCAGTATGACTCATATACTGTTCATAAATGTAATTGAGCGGTATCCAGTATGACTCATATACTGTTCATAAATGTAATTGAGCATTCACGAAGAGTTTTTGCAAAAATATTTATTTTTATTATAATATGAGTAATTTTTAGTGAAACTTTACTAATGGAAAGGTAAAAGTCGGGGATTTGAAAAAAACCAATTGGATTAGGTTTGGTATATTGTAATATGATACCATGCCAATTTTTAAGTTTTTAGGTTCAAAGGGTACCAAACGGCGGCTATGTTTCGATTTTTAACTGGCGAGGTTGTAGATTTGTATTAAAGATTACGAAAAAGCTCTATTTTATAACATTATCGTATTTTGTAGTTATTCAGTATTTTGCTATATCTTTTATTTCTATAGCGTTGCGGGAACATCCAAAACTTTTCCATAAAGAGGGTCTTTAGTAAAATTTCTCGAAGAATCTGAAACTTTGGTCAAAATTTTCATTGGCTGAAAAGAAAATCCGGAAAATTGAAAATAGAATATTGAAATGGTTTTTTAAGTACTAAAAAGGGCTATACGCTAAAAAACTATACGCTAAAATTTTTTTTTAAGTATATAAAGTACATACAAAAAAAAAAATTTTAAGACCGGTTAGGAAAAAAGAAAGTAATGCATCTTTGAACATGATTTTTTAGTTTTTCCGGTTTTCCTTGAAGTTTTCTTGAAAAACCAATGACAGATTCGAATTCACCGGAAAATTTTACATGCCCATTGATCAAGAAAAACATTTTTTAGCTTTATCCAGATAAAATAAAATCAGAAATTGACATTTTTAAAAATGATTCTTTTTGAAAACCGCATATATAAGTTCAAAAAACAGCCGCCATTTGGTACCCTTTGAACCTAAAACCTTAAAATTGGCATGGTTATTTATATTACCGAATTACCGGTACATTCATATTACCGTATACCATTGTATATACCATATTGGTTTTTTTTAAATCCCCGACTTTTACCTTTCTATTAGTAATGTTTCACTAAGAATTACTCACATAAAAATACAGTAACAAATTATTTTTCTGTACTGCGGCCCGAAAGTTCGTATTTCCTCGCCACAGTCGCAGAAAAATTTTGTACAATCCTCGGCCATAAACAAAGAATGACCCAAATCGCAGTTTACCATCCTCGGCTTCGCTTCGGAAGGTAATTTACTTGCGATTTGGGCCATTCTTTATTTTTCTGGCCTAGGACCGTAATATACTAATAATGGGTTAATCATTTAAAACAATTTAAATTTCAAAATCACAGGCAAATAAAAATTTAGTTCATGAAGTTTTTTTAAAATCACATTATTTATTTTCATTTAACATTAAATAAATAAATGATATTTTTACTCTGGTCAATTTACTTGTTTGGGTGTAGAATTCCTGGTCACCACCAGATTTGGCCTAGTATAGGTTTTTTGGATCACTAATTCCAAATTTCGGAAAATTACGCATGAGAAATGAGCGCATCACCCTTAAAATAGCAAAATTTAAAAAGGATAGCATCATTTAAAAAAACAAACCCTAAAAGGGAGTGTTTTTGCGCTATACTATCATTGTGAGCCTTAATTTTTCCATAGAATAGGTTTCTTGGGTCGCTGAATCCAAATTTCAGGTCAATTTTTATCGTAAATGCGTGATTCACTCTATAATTACTCTCTTTTAGTTTTAAATGTGTAAAATTTTTGTATTACTGTTATTTTAAAAATCTTGCAAGTTCAATCAAATTTCAATTTAAAGAATTGTCATTTTAGGTGTTAAAACTGACTGAAATTGGGATTCAGTGACCCAAAAAACCCATACTAAACTAAACGAGATGGAAGTTCAGGAGTTATACAATCTCCCAATCTCCGTAAATCAACTGGAGTATTAATTACAAAACGAAATATAAAATAAATATATATAAAACAGTTTACAATAAAATTTTGTAAAATTAATGGTTAACCATTTTAATAATTACTTTTAAATTTAACCGTATGTACGTTTTTTTCCAGTCTTTGAATTTCTATGGTACTATATTTTCTAGAATGTTTTCACTATGCAAATCCGCATCATAAAGAGAATTATTTAGGTTATTATCGTATCTACAGTGTTATTTACTTAAAAAACTCTTAACACCTCATTGTTTTCTTTTTTCCCCTTAAAATTATCATAGCATTTCCCACATGGAATTCCATACCGACTTTCAAATTGCCTCCGGACAACTACTCCAGTCAAAATACGTGGGGGAGGTTGAATTTTTACTGGCAAATACCAGATTTGGTCTACTATAGGTTTTTTGGGTCGCAGAACACGAAAATGAGGGTTATTTGGCAGAGAAATTGGGTCTTACTCTTAAATTTGCAAAAACTACTCATAAAAAAGTTGTTTTTAAAATATTCGCAATTTGAGTGCTCAGATTTGCACCATATGGATTTTTTGGGTCATTCATTAAGAATCCCGACTTCTTTTTCATAAATAATTAATATTTTACTCTTAAGTTAGCTAAAACTACTCCTAAAAATAGTGCTTTTGCTATTTTCGCACTTTCAGCATCCAAGATACGTTCATACAAGTTTTTGGGTCGCTAAGAAAGAATTTCGACTTCTTTTCCAGCTAATTTAATTTGCTAATTTTATATGAAAAAGAAGTCGAAATTCTTGATTAGTGACCCAAAAAACCTATATGGAAGTATCCAGGAAGCTGAAAGTGCAAAAATAGCAAAAACACCCCTTTCAGGGGTAATTTTAGCTAATCTAAGGGTGAAACATTAATTATTTATGAAAAAAAATTTGAAATTTTTAATTAGCGACTCAAAAAACTCGTATGGTGTAAATCTGAGTACTCAAAAAAAAAACTTTTTCGAGGGTAGTTTTTGCAAATTTAAGGATGAAGCCCCAATTTCGCTGCCAAATGACCCTGATTTTCGTGTTAAGCGACCTAAAAACCTATAGTAGACCAAATCTGGTGTTCACCAGTAATAATACAACCAAACCCGTTTTGACTGGAGTAAACTTTCGCCGTCCCTGTGTGATGTCAATCACTGTAACTATATATACAGGATAAAATAACGCAATTTCAATCGCAACTTTAACAATTAAAAATTATTTTCTAAGTTTGTATTTAAAAATAAATCATAATTTTACGAAATATTACAAAAAATGCTTTAGAGCTCCTTTCGAGCTAATTTCGAGTAATTTTCGTTTAAATTTAGAGCTCCTATCGAGCTATTCGCGAGAAGAAAATCCGAGCTCGAATCGAGTATTCGCCTTGTCTGGGTATGGGATAATTTTGTCACCTAAACTTCAACATACTTCAGGATGAACATTTATGGAGCACTTTTTTTTTTAGTGAACAACCCTATTATATATCAATAAATAATTTTTTATCCAATGTTATTTTTATTATTTGTATTATTTTTTAGTTATTTATATCATAATAAAATTAAATGATTATTTTAATTGATTCAAATTATAATAAAAATTATTTTTTATTGTCCAAATTTTAAAATTGTATAAAGTCAACATAAATAATATAATTTAGTAATAATTTAAAGATCAAATATCATAATAATAAGCTATTTTATTTATAAAAATGTTATTTTTGATTGTTAACTACTTTAAGTTATTTATTTTAATTATAAAAAATTGTATAAAGCATTTTTTTTATTTTTTGAATAAATTACCTAATTAAAAAACAACCAAATTTTTATTTTTATAAAAATATTAACATAATATCTAATTTTATCAATATTTTTTAAATATGTATAATATAAGTCAAAAATTACGTATTGCATAAAATTGAAAAAATTGGTAATTTTTGACAAATAAACGTGTAAAAATGAAAAATATTTGGAGATATAAACGTTAATGGAGTTTTAATTGCTTGGAAAAGTATATTTTATGAGATAAAAATAAAGTAGACAAAATATTTCAGATAGAAAAGTGTAATTACTTCATTTTAACAAAAATTAAAAAATTGGGACTCTAGGGGTTCTATCATTGTAGCGCATTAAAATAATTATTTTCGGGCATCTTAATGGTATGTAACAATCAATTTGAATTAAAAATTATCAATATTTACCATTTTAACTCTTACATAGATTAAAAACAGCCTAAGATGCAAGAAAAAGTAATAAAACCAAATTTGAAAAAAAGCAAAAAATAAAAACAGGTTTTCTAGCTTATAAATGTCACAATATTGCTAAAAACCGATGCTAAATCCTTGTTTCTATTAGTTTTGAAATTATTTTAACTTGTCAAAAAGGAAAGTCCCGAAAAATCCCGTGAAAAACCCCTAAAATAAAAATTTTCAAAAATGGAGTAGCTCAGTTACGAAAAAAGGCAGTTTTTGACATAAAAGTGGAAAAATCTTTATGGCACATATCGCCGATTTCTTGTTCACGATTTTTTTCGGTTTTCTGAAGGTTCAAACTACCAGAAAACACGGATCATATCGATGTCCTTATAAATTTTTTTTTTTCAGTTTTTTGTCCAAGTTAAGTAGTAAAAAAAAAAATAATGCGTCATATATATACCTAATAGTTTAAAAAGTTTAACACAAATGTTTTAAAATATATAATCAAAAATTTTCTTTTATTTTAATTTTTATACCAATTTAAAATTTTTTTTTTATCTGTAGAATTTCCCGCCAAAAATTAAATGAATTAGTCCGTCAAGCATCTGAGTTATTTGAAAACCCGGAAAATTTTTTTTATAAAAACTTAAATCAACGAGCAGATGGAAAACTAAAAGAAGTCAACAAAAACAGACACTAATTTTGTAATTTAATGAAAATTACTTATAAATGAAAAATAAAATTATCTTTTTCTGGCAAAAAAATTTTTTCATTTTAATTATTTTCTGTCTTTCTTCGTTTATATTATTATTATTTAACTACAAAATAATGCTTTTTCATTTATTTTTTTTTTTGTAAGTTTAATCAACAAAAATTTTCCTTCTTTGTAAGTAAAGATTGTTTACCTCTTCTAAAAAGATTATTAGAAAATTCTTTACTTGAAAATTTGGTAAATAATTTCCTTATATAAAATAAATGTGAAATTTATTGTGAAGTAGGTAATTGTGAATTATTTTGAAATTAAAGGCTATTGCCGGATAAAAATAGTGATTTGGCCCCCTTCCCCAATCTCAAAAAAATTATTTGCATCCGAAAAATATTATAAAAACTAACCGATCGCCGTTGGAATTAGCTTCCTAGCCCATATTGGGCGCCCTTAAACCTTATAAAACTTTAAAAATCGTGTTTTTTGCGTTTTTTTTTTGTTTCTCCGCATTGTGTTGAGCTATTAATCTGAAAGTTGCGTAGAAAAAAAGGGCACAGAGTGTATTTTCAATATTCATTGGTTTTAGACCTTTAAGACCATTTTAAGACCCCGAAAATTTATTTTTAATTTTCGAAAAATCGGTTTTTTGAGCATAAAAAAAAATAACCAGCGTTAAATTTCTTCAAACTGACCTAAAAAGTTGAAAAAAAGTATATTTTACTGATATCAGTCTTTAGCTCCCCCTCTAGGACAAGACTGATATCAGTAAAATATACTTTTTTTCAACTTTTTAGGTCAGTTTGAAGAAATTTAACGCTGGTTATTTTTTTTTATTCTAAAAAAACCGATTTTTCGAAAATTAAAAATAAATTTTCGGGGTCTTAAAATGGTCTTAAAGGTCTAAAACCAATGAAGATTGAAAATACACTACGCAACTTTCAGATTAATAGCTCAACACAGTGCGGGGAAACAAAAAAAAATGCAAACAACACGATTTTTAAGGTTTTTTAAGGTTTAAGGGCGCCTAATATGGGCTAGGAAGCTAATTCCAACGGCGATCGGTTAGTTTTTATAATACTTTTCGGATGCAAATAATTTTTTTGAGATTGGGGAGAGGGGCCAAATCACTATATATATCCGGCAATAGCCTTTGTAAGTTGTATGTTACACTTATTACTCCAGTAAAAATACGGGTTTGGTTGTATTATTTCTGTCCACCACCAGATTTGGTCTACAAGATAGATTTTTTGGGTCGCTGATCACGAATATCGAGGTTTAGTCAAAGAAAAAATTTTCTTTTACCCTTAAATTAGACAAAACTACCCCTGAAAAGTTTAAAAATTATTATTAGATTATTAATATTGTAAATAAATAATTCATTAATTTTTGTGTAAAAAAATTTTTTATTCTAATTAAAACTTATTAATAAAAATTTCGATATACTTGCATCAGGAATATTTCCTCTAAAGTCTAATTTTTTTAATTAAAAAAGCGCAAATAAAAAACTTTGTTAAATAAAATTTAATTTCAAATAAAAAATAAATACAACATAGTATTTAATGGGGTTGGGTTAAATTAACAAAAATCTAAAAATATGCAAGCTTCTTCTGGAGTTACTTCTTGAGTTATTAATTCAATGATACTTTCAACGTATTCGTCCACAAAATTGTTGCACTTAACGGACAAGCTTTTTGGCATTATTCTGCAGATACTGTGTAAGGCCTTATCTATGTCATTTATTGACTTCTTATCGCCAATGATTTTATCAAGATAATGAAAAAAATATTTGCAAAAACTGCATTCGTTACTTTTCTGCCTTGTGATTTCATTTCCCACTGAAACGAAAAATGCAAAATTTTTTTTCTTTCCTCAAACGTAAATGGTAATTGTGAATGATCACATACCTAATTCGTAATTTTTACGAGAAGCATTGCATAGTCTCAAGTAAATGCATACTTCTTGAGGTGTAAGCTCAGCCATTATAGTTTCTATTATTTCATTACTGTAAAGATCAACGAAATTTTCGCATTCTTTTATTAAATCTTTTGGCAGATGTACGCACAGTTTTTCAAGTGCTGCCTCGATTGATTTCTAAAATAAAGAACGAGTTAAAGCCAATATAATAAGCGAATTTAATCGTTAAAAATAGCCTGCAGTACGCACTTCTGTTCTGTCATCTTTGATAAGATCATACAGTTGGCTGACTGCAAATAAGCATAATGGGCAGTTCGGTCTTTCGTTTTTTGAGCATAAATTATTTATAGAGCAGAGCTGAAAAAGTGTGAATAATAAAACTCTTAATTTTGAGGAAAATTTAGGAAAAAAGCAGAAGATATTCCTACTTCATATTTCGACTCGTTGCTAACGGTGTCCAGAAATCGATCTTTTGAGGAAACAGAACTATTGCATAATTTTAAATCAGCACAGACTTCTTCGGGTGTAAAATCTTTTAAATACATTAAAATTAATTTCTCACTGTAATCTTTAACCAAATCTTTACATTGGCTAGTTAGACTTTTTGGTAACTGATTGCATAAGTTTTCCAATGCTGTTTCTATACTTGCCTTGCGTATGAAATCCAACGAATAAATTAGGTTAAATGAGAAATGAAAAATACCAACAGTTAAATACCTACCACAGTTTTGTTATTTTCTACCAGTTCGTACAATTTTGTAATTGCAAATAAGCACAAAGGACAGTTTGGTTTATCTCTGGCACCAACTTTTTGCTTATAATTTTCAGGAATTTCGCTCCATGCTTGAAGAAATTCTTTTGTTGGACAGACGGATATTAATCCACAGATCTAAAAAGATAAATAATTTCAAAATTTAACTAGTCATTAACTTTGCAAAGATTCAATTTTTTGGCAGATAAGAGTTTTTAGCATCCTTAGCGGAGTCAGCTTATTTTTGAGTTAGCCTCGAATTATCTGGCAGGAGAATGAAAGAAATTTTTGACTATGGGAAAAAATTAATGTCTAGCTGTTAGGTTATAATTATTATTTGTAGATCAATGTCCGATCACGTATGACATGGTTACTATTTGCATCCGTTCTTCATTATTTTTAATCTGTTTCCATCAAGTTCTATTAAATACTTTTTTATTTACCTACTTACACTATTATTTATAGTATGACTGCATGGTACTTCGAAAGGTCGAAATTTCATCAACAATAAAAAAACCATTCACTTGAAAAGTTCAGAATAATTAATATATAAATTTACCTCGGAAAGTTTCTTTCCGTGCTTAATCAATTCATTGATTATTTCTTCATATTCGGACAAAAAATTTATTTCATTTAGATGTCCTTTGATTCCTGGTAGAGTAGCTTTGATTATTTTCATGTCAAATGGAATATTTGCCTAAAAATAAATTAAGTAAACGCATAGACGAAAAAAGTAAAAAATATTTCATATAAATACCCTGGCATTGTGTTTTCGAATAATAAGCAAACCATTCATAATGAATTCACAACTGGAGCAATAGTTGTACTTAATTAACTGTTCATTAGTCGGTAATATGTCTAGAGGGATTTCGTCTTTTTCTAAATCGATTTGCTAAATTTTTTATTTTTTTTTATTCCTATAATAATCGAATAATCGAAAATAAAGATATCAAGTACTTACAAAATTTCCTGGACTAGGACAAATACCAGCCATTCGGCAAATGTAAGCGCTGTTTAAATTTTTTGTTAGGAATTCGTAAATGTCAGTGTAATATTTATCAACGATTCCTACACATTCACGAGCGAATGCATTTGTTTGTTTGCAAAGCCCTTCAAGAACTTGCTTAAATTCGGTTTCCGTTGTGTTTGCTACTAACAAATCCCTCAAATGGTTAACCAATTGTTCACACAATTGACAAGGCAAATCTTCGTCATCTTCTTTTAAAAAACCAGGATTGTCAACTTGTTGTAAGTCAGTCACAGGTTCCTGTAAGAAATCACATTTTCAAAGAAGGATTCTTAATTACTTTTATTATTTTACTCTTATGTACATGAAAATAAAAATGAAAAAATTATGAAAATTTTCACTTCCTTAACCGGAAATATGGCAAACGCTTTTTTTTTATCAAATTAAATTATCACCTTACGAAAATTATTTACAAAAAAGGCTTTACCCTTTAAAAAGGCTAAAATTTTTCAAAAATTATGCAGCTGAAATTTTCAGCGCTGTTATAATAGTTTTTTTTTTTAAGTTAGCATGGTTATTGTTAAAATAAATTAAAAATTATAAGCATAAATCAGTTTTCTTATTTAGTTTATGGTGAAATAAATTTCAAATATTTGCATTGATTCTAGGTTTTTGGCTTTTTTTCAAATAATTTTATACACGAATATACTAATTTTTTGCAAGGAATACGAAAACTTAATTACTTATCATCTGCAAGTGATTTTTTCTGAAAAATACATTTACAGATGATAAGTAATTAAGTTTTCTTCAATTCCTGTGCGAAAAACTAGTTCATTTTGTGCATGAATTCTTCAAATTGTTGTTGTTATTTTCAGGTGACGATAAAAAGCATATGAGCATATATTTTAAAATTGATACTTAACTTGAGCCTGGAATCGTAAATTCTTAAAAAAGATGAAGTTCTATATTGAAAAATACCTGTTTGTGAACTTTAAACATGCATTACTCGCTTGATTTTCATCGTAAAATAATAATTTTTTTTTTAAAATCGATTAATTTTTCCCTGGCAATTCATTTCTTTAAGAAAAAAATCATTTTTATTGATCAAATTTCAATTTTTAGGTCAAAAACTGTATTAAGTAAATCTTGCTACTTACAGTTTTCAAAGGCATTTGACCTAAAAATTGAAATTTGGTCAATAAAAATGATTTTTTTCTTAAGGAAATGAGTTGTTAGGGAAAAATTAATCGATTAAAAAAAAAAAATTATTATTTTACGATGAAAATCAAGCGAGTAATGCATGTTTAAAGTTCACAAACAGGTATTTTTCAATATAGAACTTCATCTTTTTTAAGAAAAATTTGAGCAAAATCTTAAATTGACGTTAACTTGGCTAAATTTCATCGGAAAAAGATAATTTTTTTTTCTTCTGGAGTGGTTTTTCCCTGGAAATTAGATTTTCTTATCTATTTTTTTAAATTTTATTTGCCTAAAAAGTTATTTTGAAAATTTGGGGTAGCTCAGATACGAAAAACACGGTTTCTAACATAAAAGTGAAAAAATCTTTTTGGCACCTATCACCGAATCCTTGTTCACGACTTTTTTCGACTTCCTGAGGGTTCAAACTTCACAAAAACAAGGGTCGTTCCGGTGTGCCCTCAAAAAAAAAATTTACGATTCCAGGCTCAAGTTAAGTATCAATTTTAAAATATATGCTCATATAGGTACCTTAGATTGTAAAAATGTCGCATTAACTATGTTTTAATCTTATTAAAAAAGAAAATTAGTGTATGTACGCTAAAAAAAATTTTTTAACAATAACCGTTGTAATTCCATTTTAACCTAACTTTTAAAATTAGATCATTGTATTGTAAGAACGTTGGAAATTTCAGCTGCATTAAAAAATTATCTCTTTTGACAAGTTATCCAATTTATTTTTCAAACCAGACCTGACCTAAAGACAACCATAACAATTATTTTAAAGTGGCGCATTATCTTTGGGTTCCAGCTATAGATCAAGTACAAAGAAAAATATGAAAAATATTTTCATGTAATTTAAAAAATTTTAGCCAAAAACTATTACCTTAAGCTCGCAAAGGCCAGATACTGAACAAACAACACTTGGATCCATTTGGGCAGCAAGATATTCGATTAATTGAGGAATAAATTGATCGACCAATTTATCGCATTCTTTGACAATAGCTTCAATTTGAAGCAAAGCACAGCTGCCTTCAAAAACTGCTTTTAAATCTTGCTGCGTTTCATTACTTTCCAATTGATCTCGTGCTTGCTTAACCATATCTTTACAAATTTGGCATACGCTATCACGATTGCTCGCAGGTCTCATTACTCGATTAGGCATGGAAAAATTGGCAAGTTCAACTCTTTCATCTCTATAAATTATTATCATAGCTGATGAAACTGAAATAATTCACAAAGAACGTGTTAAAAAATTATGGCTTAGCATTGATTTGGCTTATAAAGGGGAGAAATGGCCCTTGTATAATAGAAACTGCATAAAAGTTTTCAAAATAATTATAAATAATGAAAAAATAAGTTTAAAGGATTTTGACAACAATTTTAATGCGGGTTGGCTTGTTTTACTCTTGAAGAACTGTATTTTACGAAAAATATGTTTTTCATCCTTTTTTCGGAAAAACCCATATAAAATCCCTAAATCATCAAAAACTACGTTTAAAGTCAATGGGCTTATAAAATTTGGTTTTTTTTAAATCTTACATAATTACCCAGGTAGAAATCCATTTAAGTTTCTAGTCAGTAACTGATCCGTTAACTGATTTAAACATCAGTTACTGACTAGCCCACCCCTTCATAACTGATAAGTAACTGATCAGGTTTGTCACGGTGCTCTTCATCAGTAACTGAAGACGCATGCGCAAAACTGCATTTTTTAAAAAACTTTTTATTAAAGTCAAAATTTTTAATATTATTACTCTAAGATAAAAAGGTTATGTTTTTATAAACAAAATGTAACAAGCAATTTTTTTTCTCAATAATAATAATTTCCGTCATTATAATTATTTTTTGAATAAAATATTATTGTAATAACTAAAAATATAATATTTATTTTGAATATTCAAAATATTTAAAATTTTAAAAAATAATTAACATTGTTATTAATTTTCGTTTTATAGTGAAGTGTTTAAAGAGTCGGGGCAAAACTTGTGTGAGATGAAATTATATGGATCAAGTTAAGTAAATTTTTATTTCAGCAAAAATATAAATTTCTAATATTATAACTTTTGGGCCATAAATGTTGTGAGATGAAATTATATGGCCTAAGCTAAGTAAATTTTTATTTCAGTAAAAGTTTACAGTAAACAGATAATTTTTCTTAGCTTTTTCACATTGGGCTCACAGGCTGTACTTTAAATTTTAAATATAATTAGCTTATATTATAAAAATTTACTATCTTCAGAAACTGCTTAACTTGCCAGGCCCCTAAATAACCATTTTATCGGTGGAAAATTAAAATAATATTAAAGAAATCGTTGTTTTATTTAGATGTATACAAAATAGTTATTGTTTGGATAAAGCTATTATGAAGGTAACTACTTTTAAGTTAATATGGTCATAGTAACTATACGTTTTGGTTAATGGGTCTAATTTCCTTCTTTAACTCATTATCCTCTTCTAAAAAAAATGTCGATTTAAAAAATAGGTATTTCCAGGAAGATCAAGTTAATGAAAAGTTTTACTACTCATCTATGACTGAAATTTTGTTTTTTATGCAAACCAAAAGTTATATTTCAAGAACTTTGTTTTATAATGAAAAATAATTTTCATAGACAAGATTTTTACTTTTACTTTCGGATAGTAGTCCGAAAATACGCATTTCCCAAAGGTGTACCTAGTTTCTTGCCACTGACGAAGAAAAAATTAATATGATTCTGGTCCTCAGAAAACGAGAAAAAGAAGCTCTAAATTTCAGCTTGCTGGCTTTTTTGAGTTATCCACTATTTTAATAATAATAAATTTAAAAAAATTTTCGTAAAAAATTTGTGATATGTGATTCATTTTTGATTTTAAAACTAAAAATCAAAATTACCGGGTTATTTATGTTATAGTTTTCATTTATTTACAAAATTTTACTACTAGTATACGTAAACAGAAAACTGGGGGGTAATTTGACGCTGTAAAAACCAGGTAAAAACTATAGTGGGGATATTTTAAGATAAAATTAAATTCTTTTAGTTTGTTATTATTTTTTGGCATTTAACAGTGTAAACATTTCTTGCATAAGTATATATAAAAATATTATGTAAATTATTTTTAACAGTAAAGTGTTAAAATACTTTTAATATTATTAACTAAAAAAAAAATGTCAGTAGTAAGAGAAATTAAAGAAAATACTTTAAGTTTCTATGTGGCAAATAAATAATTGTTTTGAAATCTTTAATATAAATGAGAGAGTTTATTCTCCAAATATTTCAGATGATAATCATGATTGGTATTTAGCGTTTGATCCAGCACCTCAAAAAAATTTTAAAATATAATGATAATTTAGAAAGAAATTTTGTAATCAAAGCATTGATTTTGGGTTCAAATAAAAAGATCGTAGATGATTGTGATGAAAAAGAAGTTTCTTATAATTGATAATGATCAAGGAAGGGATGAAGGATATGGATTGGATAAAATACCTAAAACTAAACTAGCTAAAACAATAATAAATAATTTTCTAAATAATGGCAGGGTTCTTTTAATTAATTGTGTAATTAAGGTAAAAGGAGTTATTACTAAAGATAAAAAAGATATTGAAGCTTAGAAATATTTGTACATGGAAGATTTTTCAAAAATTTTAGACAGTGAATTTCTTGCTGATTTGCAAATTAAGGTTAAAGATAAAACTTTTAATGTTCATAAAGCAATATTGGCTGCAAGAAGCTCAGAATTCAAAAAATTTTTTGAAGAAAATCCGCGATTGTTGGAAAAGAAATTAAGTATTATTAATCTACATGATAAATTAGAAGTAAATATAATGGAAGAGGTACTAAATTACATTTATTCAGGTAAATCTGAAAATATTGACACTCTGTCACATGAATTATTTGCTGCAGCAAAGAAATTCAACATAATGGGATTAAAAAAAGAATGTGAAAATAAAATAATTGAAGAACTAACTGTTGATAATGCTATAGATACATTATTATTTGCAGTATCAAATAATGCTGAAAATTTAGAAGAAGGATGTCTTGAATTCATTTTAAACAATGTTAATAAATTAATGATAACGGAATCTTGGTTGAAATTAAATATTAGCCTAGAAAATTCAATTCTTCGTAAAGTTGTTATGAACAAAAAATAATTTTTTGTTATTAAAAAAATTTTTTCTTTTTTTTTTCAAATATCGTTAAAATTTTAGTTTTTGTTTTCTTTGAAATTGATTAATTCATTTCTATTTTCAAAAATATTGTTGAATTTTTTTTTTTAATTTCATTTATAGAATTTATTTATTATGATAATTAAGTAGCTGATAGGTGTATTGAACACTAATCATTTAAAATGTACTGTAAATTTATTTATTTAGTAAATGTTTTAAATAAATAAAATTTTAATTTATAATTTTTGTTTTCATATTTTATTTGATTATTAAAAAAAATAATATACAAAGCCTTACTGGGTTTTTCAATTTTTTTTTCCTTTTCTTTTTCCAAATCCAAATAAGAATCAACTATTCTATTAAAAAATTATTAAAAGTAAATATAATTGAAATATTTCGGTTCCAAAAGAGTCTCTTTAAAAAATATTTTTAAGAAACTTAAACACAAAAAAAAAGACTTGAATTATTTGAACAAGTTTCGAGAAAATTTGCTGTATTACACATATGAAGCGCGCTCGGTAAAACTCATTTTTTACCGTTAAAATGTTCGAATTCTATTAACATATTTTAATGGGCAATTTTTAAAGGTGTAAGGAATTAAAAATTTTTTTTTTTAAATTGATTTTTTTTTTGAGATCCAATTTACCACCTTAATCAACCTATAAGTTAAAAATCCAATGCACTAATAATATGCAGAAAAAACCTGGGGAATAATTTTTATTTTGTTTAGAGTAGAAAAAATGCTTACCAGCCAGCGTAGTGCAGAATGCAATAATTAACTCTTTCATTATTGAATTGTTTATTTCGATAAGTTGAACGTTTTAAAGCTCTTTAGAAACTGAATGAAATTCAAGAATAAATTCTTATATGTCAAGTCTTTGCTCATTTTGTAATCAGGTAATTTGTCCGTTTTAAAACTGATAGTTTCATATTGCACTGCTTATCTTTGTTTTTCGTATTTTAATTCATTTTAATACAGTTTGGACATTCTTTAAATATCTTAGGGACTTAATCATATTATAAAAAAAACTTTCAAGTATAAACAAAAGATAAACATATTTTATTTCTTATTACCAATCAGCATAATAGTCTAGGCGCAGTTCCATGTATCGTGTAGCCATTTTTAATTTTTCAATTCGATGGAAATAGTATGCTGACCCACGTTTGAAAATGGTAAACAATTGTTAAAAAACTACCAAAAGCATAAATACCAGATTAACGGAAGATAACCAAAATTGAAAGGAATGGAGCTCTAATTTTTAGCTTAGAGCCTGCACTATAAATAAAAATGTATTTTTATAATTAAATAAAATTAATTAAATTATTGAGCCAAATAAGGGGTCATAAAGAGTGTAGTCGTCATATGGAGCCACCACCAGATCATATCTAAGGTGGTGGTGGAGCGAAACGACTATGAGGAAAGGCATGAATTCCTCTTTTACAATGAATCCTACACAACTTTAACAATCAAAACTTAATGATTTTCTTAAATCAAGTTTTCGAGAATATTATGAAGGTTAAAATTTTGTGCTAGCCTAGCTTTTACCCCAATATCAACATGCTAATTGTACTGAAAACGAGAACCATAGGGTTCTAGGTTACTAAATACGAATCTATATATATTACTATACTTGTAATAATATTACTACGAAATTAGATGAATCAGGTCAAATTGACCTGAAACCTTTTGTATTCTCTTCGGAAAAATGTTAATAATAAAACGCTGGAAGGAAATTTGGTTGAAATGAAGGGGGGCATTTTCACCCCTTTTTCCCCCAGAGTTTTGCAACAAATTTATGAATTGATTTTTTTTCAATTTTCAGGAGTGCCTATAGGTTTTTTGGGTCGTAGAATTCAAATATGAAGTCGGAATAGTATTTTAAGTATCAAGGGCGTAAAAGTTTAGACACTATTTTTTACACTATTTTTTGCCCTACTGGGCTTAAAACGAGTGCTGAAATTTTACAAAAAATTTTACGCCCGGGCGGGCAAAAATGCTATTTTATGCCTTCCCGGGGGTTATTTTGGCCTTTTTCACCCCTTTTACCCCCAAAATATGTAATTCTTTAATTGCACCATTCTTTCCAATTTTAAAATATCTTAATGGATTTTATTGGCCACAAAATTCAATTATGAAGTCAGAAATGCTATTTGATGCCTTCACGGGGATGATTTAATTACTATACTAGTAGTAAAATTATTACAATTTGTAGTAAATTTACTATTTTTGTAGTAATATTACTAAATCGTAGTAAAATTACTACGTAATATTGTGTTCATTATTTTTTACTGTGTAGTAAATAAAATGGTTGCCCGCGCATATTTATGTCTGCTTTATTAATAAATTGTATAGTCAATCGGAATCAATTTCTTTTAACACGTTGGCTGCGGTATGGACAAAATACGCCTCGAAATACGCCCATGGTCCCATTTATTTTAAATGGAGTCACGTGACCTGCCGCAGCCAAAGTGTTAATAAATATTTTTTGGAAATTCCAACGCTCTCCTGATGCTAAAGGAGAATTAAAGAACCTGCAGTTAAAGTTTGGTTAATTTAAAATTATTTTTAATGCTCTAATTAAACATTTAAAAACGACCTAAAAAATAAAATTTTTTTTTTCTTACTTTTTTGATGCATTACTTGCTGTCCCTTTCCTCCCAATAAAGTTACAATCATAAAATTTTTTATAGAGATCGAAAGATAATTTGTAAACAGATTTTTTTTTAACCGAACATTCTGAGGCCATTTTTCTGAAAAATATTTCAAAAATTCGAGAGGTCCACATCTTTTTTTAATCGAAAGTATATATACACACTGTAAAAAGTAACTTTCTTAGATTTACAAAAAAAATAGAATTTTTTCGAAAAATTAGTGAATTTTCAAAAAATTTTTTAAATTTTCGATAAAAATCGTAAATTTACTAAAGACTACTGCGGAATAAGGTATGGTTTCCGGCCCCAGCATATTTTTCGCATTTTTTTGGCTCAATTTGATGATATATGATAAAAAATAAGATTCCGAGGGTCGGCACCCCCCCCACCCGCCCCTGCGTTACCCCTGGGGGGTTGAAACGTGTTTTTCACTAAAAATTAATATCTCCGGGCCGAATCATCCGATTGGGACGTGGTTGGTATCAAAATTTTTTTTTTGAAAAAATACACCAAAAAAAAATTTTTTTTTTTTATTTTTGAACTCATTTTGAGGTTGAAAACTTCGAAAAACGTCATTTTTGGCATTTTTGACGGTCTAAAAATTCAGATATTTCAGGATAGAGGAAAACTCCTTTTTTTCGCGCTCAGGGGAACTTTGTCTAAGACTACTTTTCAAAATTCCGTCGAAAAAATGACAACTTTTACGGTGCGTCACGCGCAATTGACGATTATGTAAAACAAATCGTGTTTTATTTTTTGCTTATTTTATCATACCATCTAATATTTTATTTTAAATCTAAAATTAGCTTTTTTATGGTCTTTTTTATGTTTTTCTCATAATTTTTTCATAAAAAAACGATATTTCACCTATACTCTACCAATGGACTTCATTTATTTCATGAAATCTCTTTTAATTTTCGTAATAATCAGTAGGATGATCATCTTTTTGAAAAAAAAAAAATTGAAGGCACACCTTACTGATACCTTTCTTTGTGTATCTTAGACCATATAAAGTGATAAACAAGCTAGGAATAGAAAAATTTTTGTTCGCCGCATAGTTTTTTTTGAGTTGACAGCCTCAGAATCACGTTTTTTCAATATTTAAGAAAACCAATTTTGGAATTTTTTTGTTATAAATTAAAATTATTTTTTAAATGATGGATTTATGTTTTTTCACTTTTCTTACATTGACAATTTACTGAATAGAGTATATTTAAGACCAAAGAATACAAATTTTCAATTTTCAACGTTTTGGAGTAGTTTAAATGTTAGATATTGGGTTTTTTAATAATTCATCAACTAGGGATTTTTCTAACAGATTCAAATGATGTTAAAAACTGGACTAAAAACGTACTTCGTTTTAATTTTTCCTGTACAATCCAAATTCACTATTCATTTTAACATTTAACGACGCTTTATAGGAGAAAAATTCATTTTTTTAGTTTTTAGAGCCCCAATTTTCAGGAAGCCAATGTTTAAAGTTTCACATTTTTTAAGACAAAATTTTCTGAATAATATTTGCAATTTTTACTTATATTTTTTTTCCTCAGGAATTCGATGAAAGCTTGATAAAATCATTTGAATCTGCTAGGAAAATCCCAAGAGTATGAATTTTAAAAAACCCCAATATTTACCTTTTGAGCTGCTTCAAGAAATTGAAAACTGAAAATTTGTGATTTTTGGTCATGTATATAAAGAAAAGGGAGTATACTCTTTTTAGTAAATTGTGAATGCAAAATAAGTGAAAAAACTTAAATCCATCATTTAGAATAATTTTAATTTATAAAAATATAATTCAGAAATCGGTTTTTTTTAAACATCGAAAAAACATGATTTTGAGTCTTCCAACTAAAGAAAAAAAATATAGGGCAAGCAAAATATTTACTGTTTCTCACTTCTTCGTCACTTTCTATGGTCTAAGGAACCCAAAGAAATGTAACAAGAAGGTGTGCGTTTAATTTTGTTCTTTAAAAAGTTGATCATCCTAAGCGCAATCTTTCTGCGGATTTTCCATATAATAGTTAAAAATGAGGTTTTATGTTCAAATAATTATATAATTCAATTTGTTGATTAATTAAATTTATCGTTATTTATGAACTAATTTAATACATATTTTAAGAATAAATAACTTTCTTTAAAATAATTATTTATAATAAAAGTGTTAGTATTTTAATTATTATTGATAAGGAAAATAGATATTATTTGCGAAAATTAAAAGAGATTTCATGAAATAAATGAAGTCCTTTGGTAGAGTATAGGTGAAATATCGTTTTTTTATTAAAAAATTATGAGAAAAACATAAAAAAGACCATAAAAAAGCTAATTTTAGATTTAAAATAAAATTGTAGATGGTAAAATAAAATAAGCAAAAAATAAAACACGATTTTTTTACATAATCGTCAATTGCGAGTGACGCACCGTAAAAGTTGCCATTTTTCCGACGGAATTTCGAAAAGTAGTCTTAGACAAAGTTCCCCTGAGCACGAAAAAAAGGAGTTTTTCCTCTATCCTGAGATATCTCAATTTTTAGACCGTCAAAAAAGCCAAAAATGAGGTTTTTCGAAGTTTTGAACCTCAAAATGATGAACCTCAAATTTTTTTTTGGTGTATTTTTTCAAAACAAAAATTTTGATACCAACCACGTCCCAATCGGATGATGCGGCCCGGAGATATTAATTTTTAGTGAAAAACACGTTTCAACCCCCCAGGGGTAACGCAGGGGGGGTGGGGGGGGTGCCGACCCTCGGAATCTTATTTTTTATCACATATCATCAAATTGAGCCAAAAAAATGCGAAAAATATGCTGGGGCCGGAAACCATACCTTATTCCGCAGTAGTCTTTAGTACATTATCGAAAAATTCGAGAAATTTCGATTTTTTTTTGTGATTTTACGAAAAAAGTTGTAAATTCACAACTATTTTTCGGAAATTTGCAATTAGATTTTGAAAATTTTCAAAAAAAAATTGTAAATTATCAATTTTTCTTGCGAATTCACTAAAAATAATCGAAAATACTCGAATTTTTTGTTAATATAAGAAAGTTACTTTTTACAGTGCACATACAGCAGAAAACGTTTCTAATGTAAACTAAACTATAACTAAAATGCAAACAGAAACGTTTTTAGAACGTTTTCAAGAACCCAACTGATGATTTGGACTACTACTTTTTTTGTTAGAGTGAAAATTAATACTGACTACTATAAGCACTATCACATTATTTAATGTATAAAATTTTGTGGTGCTTCTTCGTTCCCCCCCCCCCCCTCACCAAATCGCATTTTTTTCACTAGGAAATTATTCTAAACGACTAAATTAGTTTAAAAAAAATGTTTTTAGGTGGGAAAAACACTTTTAATTGAAAAAAAAATTGATTTTTTTATTTTTTTTTTTATTTTTTTTTACCTTTTTTTTTTTTTGAGTAATAATATAACCTTAAACATAATAATACAATTATTTTTTATTCAATGGATAAAATGATTGTATATCCACCAATATTTGCAAAAATAGATTTGAATTTTTATACTTTTGTCGCCAAAGAAATTCATACAAGTACGAATCAATCATGTTTCTATGTGTCCCGCACTCTTTTTTTGTTCTACCTACTTTTTGTTAAACCTACCCCCAATTCTGTACTCGCACCAACCCCTAGTATAAGTAAAATTCTGGGGGTCGAGGGGGCAAAGCCCCCCATGGGGGTATGGGGGCGAAGCCCCCAATAAAGAAAAAAGCAATTTAAACCTATCCCCAATGCTGTACTCGCACCTATTCCTAGAATAAGTAAAATTCTGGGGGTCAAGGGGGCGAAGCCCCCCATGGGGGTATGGGGGCAAAGCCCCCAATAAATAAAAACCAATTTAAACCTACCCCCAATGCTGTACTCGCACATACCCCTAGAATAAGTAAAATCCTTAAAATTTTTAACAAATTTTCAAAATTATTAAAAATTTTTTTAACTAATTTTTTTTTTTTTTTTTGCATTTTTCCCACCCAAAACTTATTGTTAACTTCATTTCAAGTGTTTTTAAGCAATTTCCAGCAAAAATTTTAGCGATTTGGTGGGGGGGGGGAACGAAGAAGATCCAATTTTGTTCGATATTAGCTGCAGCTCTATTCATATAATCATTAAATTCTATAAAATAGACTCAACAAGAAAAAAAAAACATTATCTAGTAAAAATGAAAACGTAATTAAAATATGGCGAGATGCGTTCCTTATTATGGGTTAGGTTATTTATTAATACATATAGGTATTTCAAACGCCAAAGATATTTTTCCAGAAAATTTTTGTGTAAAATTTATTCACACATAAACAAAAGTAAAAAATATTTTTAACCTCAGTATTTTTGAGGAGTAAAGTTATGCTTGCATTCCTAGATTCTGAACTATTTTTTGAAATTAATCAATTTTGAAATTTTCTAATCTTTAAAAATTGTTAATTTATTAAATTCTAAATTAATTTTTACTTTTATTCAATAAAAACCTTGGAATAAAATTTTGATAATTTTTTGGTTATTTGACCAGAGAAATCTATTTAACCAGAAACAGTTGAAAATTTTCTGGACAAATAGACCTGGCCTATCTCAAATTCTCAAAATAATAACAGAAATTATTAGTAAGAAAATTTAAGGTTAACACAGTAAAATTACGAAAGACTGAGGTTTAACGAAATAAGAAAAAGTATTTCTGGAAATTCTTAAAGAATAAATTAGATATTTTTGGCGAAAAATTTTTTTCCTCGAATAGCTCCTAAGACCAGAGAAAATTCAGGCTACGTATGTTTTCGGCAAATATAGATTACAGGTATGTAAAAATAGTTTTTTTTTAAACTGGGATCCTAAAATGTATTTTCATAAGATAAAATCGAAAATAAAAATTTTACCTATGATAAAAATATGGAAAGATCTCAATCAATCCAAGCTCATCCTCTTTTGTTTAAGCATGGATTTAGCCAAAAAGGTTTGATTTTGCTCAATCTGCGCTTAAAGAAAATAGTACTTAACCTTAAAAATTATGAAAATCATTACAAATAAATATTTGTTGTGCATAGTATTCAAATTTAAGGGTTTTTAGATAAATATCGTAATTTCAAGAAATTTCAGCATTAATAGGCGTAGATGGAGGTCTTTCGTAAAAATATTTACCCAGGAGTTTATATAGACAATAAATTTTTCATTTTCAAATCTATAAATATTTTATACCTTAGATTTATTTTTTATTTTTTTTCAAATTTTTTTTAAAATTAATGTTATCTTATGTTTAAAAATCCACTATCTACATCACATACAGCACAAAAAGTTTCTGAAACGTTTAAGAAACGTTTTTTAGGTCCGCTTTTTTTTGGAAGCTAAACACTATAGTAATAACGTTTCTGCAAAAAAAAATTTTTGGTCCAAAAAATTAAATTTTTTTTTTGCTAACTGATTATTTATAAAAAAAAATGAAAAAAAACTTTGAAAAAAAAATTAAATCTAAACAAAATTATTTTACATGAAACGTTGTTAAAACGTTTCTGAAGCGTTTAGCTTCCAAGAAAAAGCGGACCTAAAAAATGTTACTAAAACGTTTTGAAAACGTTCTATAAACGTTTCTGTTTGCATTTTAGAAACGTTTTAGAAACGTTTTGTGCTGTATATGATTTTACATTATTTAGTGAACTTAATTAGTGAGCCGTTGAACTGAATTTAGTCAATCTTTGTAAAATGTGATGGGAAAATATTCGGAAGAGGTTGAATTTTTGTGCAAAAATGGGACAAGGGGAAAGGAAGTTAGCATAAATTAAATAACGTTTTTTTAATAAATTTTAGAGATAAAATCTTTTTTGGGACGTGGTTGTATTCGTACATAGAGACCATTCTTGGACCGAATGACAAGTTCTGCTATAATTTGAACGTCCTCTTGCCGTTCAATAGCTTCTATTATATAATTTTTAATTATGCCTGAAATAATGGCTTTCTCTTCTAACATAGCGAATCTTTGTCCTGGAACAATATGTTTTATTAATCTATCATCCTTGCTATTTTTGTCAATTTAATTATTACCTATACAGTTTCTTGGTCCAGCACTGAAAGGTATATACGAGTACGGGTTTCTGCCAATCGAATTCTCCGAAGAAAAACGTTCTGGATCAAACTTTTCTGGATTGGGAAATACTTCAGGATCTCTGTGTAAGGATGGAATAATTATCATGGCAGTTGTTCCCTTAGGTATTGTGTAATTTCCTAAAACAAATTATAATTTATACAAACATTTTTAAATTGAAAATATTAATTGACTTTGAATTAATAAATTTCGAACAAATGACAAATATGAAGCAGAGCAATCTAAAACATTAATGTATTGTAAAAATTTTTTATTTACACACAAAAAAAATATACCTGAATAACTTTGATTTGTGATGGATATGTAAGTCAACTTTAAAAAACATAGTCATGTAAAGTATAGATAATGACTTAGACTAATAAAATTGAATATAAACAATTTGACTTTTTCAAAATTTGGGTTGTTGCTTTTGAAATTTCAAACAAGATTGAAAAAAATTAATATCTTTTTAGTTTTTGACAGTTGTTTATTGAATCACTATAAGCAACGGTATTTTATTGATAACAAACAATTAACTAAATAAAAGAAAATTAGTCGATCATGTCAAGCCACGCTGATGTGTCGTTTTGAATTAATATTTTTAACCTCTAAATTTAAAAAATTTTTGGAATAATTTTGAGCTTGTTAAATTATTTTACAAGCGCGATTTAAAATTTATTTTCGATAAAATAAGTCATAAAATCAGTGATATTCTAAAGATTTTCGTAAAGTGAAAAAAATTTTCAACGAATTTTTCTTCGAATTTTGTATCCAAAATGGATAGATAAGTTTGGATACAATTTGGATCCAAATTGTATACAACTTTTCCACTTGGGCAATTAGCATATCTGACATCATTATTGAATTTTGTGGCCCAAATAATCCCTAAAGACATTTTAAATTTGCCTATTCAATAATCTCGCGCAAAAAAACCATGACGGTTTACCAGATGGTTAACCACCAGGTGTTTTAAGAAAATAATAAGACCCTCAGAATGAAAATGAAGCTTGCAGGTAGAAACGGATACCCTAGAGGTACAATTTTTAATTTTTCAACAGAAGATATTTTCCGATTTTCCAAGATGGCGGACCAGAAAACTTAAAAAAAATTAACTTTTAACTTTACAAGGGGATTTTTTAGGGTGAGAAAAATGAATTTTGGGTGGAAAATATTCAAGTTTTCGACCCAACATGTTTTCCGATTTTCCAAGATGTGGGACCATAAAACTTAAAAAAATTACTTATAAATATAATTTTTTATCGTTCGCCATATTTTGATAATTAATTAAATGAAATTGGTCTTTACGAACAAATGATGTTAATAATTTTTAATTTTTACTACTAAACGTGGTGTACATTTAAATACTCAACATAGTAAATATCAAACATTTTTGTAAAAAATTATTAAAAATTTTTTTATCAATTTTCCAATAATTTTTTGCATCTAAATATTGTGTAATGATGTTATAAACACAAATTAATTGAAAAAAAGTGGTATTAATAAGTATTTCTCAAATCGAAAAATATGCCAGAACCGGTGGGACTCGAACCCACGATTCTTTCATATCTAGTGAAATCACTTTAGCCAACTAATCTACGGCGGGCGTCCGGGCCAACACACCGACTTTATTTTGACATCTTCTTCGATTCGAGAGGGCAACTCTTCAATAATTTGCTACAAAAATGTTTGATATTTACTACGTTAAGTATTTAAATGTATAACACGTTTAGTAGTAAAAATTAAAAATTATTAACATCATTTGTTCGTAAAGACCAATTTCATTTAATTAATTATTAAAAAAATTACATTTTAACTTTACAAGTAGGTTTTATAGGGCGAGGAAAATGAATTTTTGGTGGAAAATATTCAATTTTTCGATCATGTTTTCCGATTTTCCGAGATGGCGGACCATAAAACTTAAAAAATAGTATATTTTTACCCATGGCCACAAAAGTAAAGAATGGCTCAAATCGCACGTAAATTACCGTCCGAGGCGAAGCCGAGGATGGTAAACTGCGATTTGGGGCATCCTTTTTTTGTGGCCAAGGACAAAACATAATTTTTCTTGCTCAGTGTCGAGAAAATGCGTTTTTTCGAATAGCGCAGCGGCCAGAAAACACGCACTTTCTGGACACTAACAAGAAAATTATATTTTAACTTTACAAGGGGGTTTTTTAGATTGAGAAAAATGAATTTGAATATAAAATTAAATATTTTCCAACAAAAATTAATTTTTCTCACTCTAAAAAATCCCCTTGTAAAGTTAAAATGTAATTTTTTTAAGTTTTGTGGTCCGCCAACTTGGAAAATCGGAAAATATCTTGGGTTGAAAAATTAAAAATTATACCACCATGGTATCCACTTCTACGTGCAAGGTTCAAACGGTTTTAAACTTCGAAAAATTTAAATTACATTGGACAAAGTCCAGAAATTGTGTCCAATATTACCAGTTTATTTTAATTTGGGTAAAAATTGTCTTACCTATTTTAAGATGACTGCTAACTTTTCTAGCCAAAAATGGGACGCTCGGATACAGTCGTAGGGCTTCTTTAATGCACTTCTCTAGATATTTCATATTTTTTAAATCTCTTAAGCTGGGCTTTCGGGTACAATCTCCTTCTGAAAATATTTCTACCAGTTCTTCGTATACTTTTTCCTGTCAATAATTTAGAAGGAACGTGATATTACAATATTATTAGGTTAGACTCTGCGTTCGTACTATTCTTCTTACCTGAATATCCGGGTGAGATCCTAATAAATATAAAGTCCAACAAACTGCCGATGAGGTCGTATCATGACCCTTAAAATAAGCAGTGAACATTAAGCTATATAATTTAAGAGTACTGCCTGGCAGCTTTTTTCAGCTGTAAGCCAATCCCATAAACGGACGCTTTCTCACCTACTCATAGCTTCAATTTTAATTTAAATAAAAAAAGAAAAGCAGAAAAATAATCTCCAGAAAATTCTGAACATCGGTCAACTTTTCCCGGTCATGGAAAATTTTCCTAAAACAGTTTAATAAATAAAAGAAAATTTTGTATCAAAAAATCGTCTGCTCCGCGCGCTATTTTTCTGCTTTTCTTTTTTTATTTGAATTAAAATTGAAGCTATGAGTAGGTGAGAAAGCGTCAGTTTACGGGATTGGCTTACAGCTGCAAAAATGGCGTCCAGGCAGTACTCTTAAATGAATATTAAAATAAAAATTTGTTGAATGATTACTTCGAACATGAATGTATCTACTTCTTCTCTAATGTCACTGTCTGAAAGCATTTTTCCATCTTCTGATGCTTTGATCAATAAATCCAAAAATGCTAACCGCTTTGGATCTGAAGTTTGAGAAGGCACTTATGGATAAAGTAAAATAAGCTAAAGTATCATTCATGAAATTATATAATGTCAAATCGTCAAATCGTCAATCCAACTTCAGTTCTACTTTTCCAAAATAAAATTATAGAATTCAAAATACCGTTACATTAATTAATTTTATTATAACTGTTAAAAAATATGAGTTGTGACAAGCATAAGCAAATTAAAATAATGAGTTTATCTGTTTAACTGTTTAACTTTCTACAGTCCAAAAAAATGAATAAATTTTTTTTAAATTAAAAAAATATGATAGATTAAAATTTTAAATTTATTCGTATTATATTATTGAATAATGACACTTACTGTCTGTGTTACCGGTTGCGGTATACTTATTTTTTTTAAATTTCTGTTTGTCGTTATTATAATCCCATGTAAAAAACTTCATCAGGATTATATACAAATTGTATATAATTTTTGAATTATATACAATCCAGATAAAATCTAAGGGGATTTTCACAAATGGGAATAGAGAAGTTAGAAAAATAGAAATAGAAAATAAAAATCTGCAATTTTCCGCCCCAGCTCTAGATTTGACGGCTCCAGGAATCCTAAAAACCTAAAACTAAAAAGACGCATCCATATTTTTTAATTTTTCCAATCTTCAATCTTCTTATTAGTTTTAATTGCGCTTCTTTTTTTACAAACACATTAAATTCACGAGATCAACTAATTTTTTTTTTGACAATTGTTTTTGTCACCAAGCAACAATTTAATTAATAAAAAAAAAAACACATAATTTTATTGCGTTGCTTGGTGACAAAAACAATTGTCAAAAAAAAATTAGTTGATCGCGTGAAGTCCAAGTAACCGGTCGCGCGCCGGTAGCAAAAACTTTTTAAACAATAATTTTTGCAAAAGATTTATTTTTTTATTAGAAGAATTTTTTATTAGTGTTTTTCGAAATCTATTTGTGAACAAAAATCTTTAAAAATATGTTATGCATAAAAGAAACTTTTGTGAAATTAATCAATAGAAGATAAAAAATTTAATGTTTTTGTAAAAAAAAAAGAAGCGCAATTAAAACTAATAAGAAGATTACAGATTGGAAAAATTAGAAAATATGGATGCGTTTTTTAAATTTTAGGTTTCTAAGATTCCCGGAGCTGTCAAATCTAGAGCTAGAGCGGAAAATTGCAGATTTTTATTTTTTATTTCTAATTTTCTAACTTCTCTCTTCCCACTTGGGAAAATCCCATTAGATTTTATCTGGATTGTATATAATTGAAAAATTATATACAATTTGTATATAAACCTGATGAAGTTTTTTACATGGGAATAATATGCCCTGTAATAATTCCCTGACAAAAAAAAAAATCATAAAAGCAACAGATCTTTTAGGTCCCGGGTGGATCTCGAGCAAATTATTCTGAAATGATTTTTGGATTCTCCGAGGAGTTTTGCTGACATCTCCCTATTCAGACAAAAATGAAAAAAATCAAAAAATGCAAAATTAAATAAATCAATAATTTAATTTTCTTATTTGTAGACTTTTTATTGTTTCGGAGAGCCCCAGAATCTAAGTAATTACTTAATCGGGTTTTAAAAAAAAGTTTTCTTTTGATGTAAACATTGATATCTCCGAACCATTAAGGCATGAAAACTTGAATTTTTTATCTTAAAAAGTCAAAAACATTTACAATAATAAATGAATAAATATAATTAAGTACTTATATAAACAAAAGTAAAATTTTTATTAATACTTGAAAAATTTTATGCAATACTTCCGTTTTTTATCATTACAATAATAAAATAAATAATTAATTTTTTGGTTCCTCAATGAGGAACCATTGTGATGGGTCAAATTTTGATTTTTGATTTTTTGGCATATAAGCACGTTTTATGACATCTCGACATCTCGAATTTGATAATTAATTTTTTGAAAATTTGTTCCAAAATTTTTGATCAATAAAACTGTGGCGATTGAAGTATTAAGTTCATTGTTTGAGGAACCTTAGCGCCAGCTAGTTGGCAGGGTATTTTTTCACGTGATCACAAAATTTTTTTAATGGCAGAAATTTTTTTAAACTTTTTTATTCGTTAAACTACTTAATATTTTGATTTTAGTACTTTCAGAAACGTTTCTTTTTTTTCACGGCTTATTCCGATAAGAAATATATATTGTTGTTAGATATGGCTTTCAGGAACCCTTGTAAAATTTGTTAACAATGTCAACCAAACTTAGTTTTTATTGGTTTTGACTGTTTTGAGTAATATGATAAAAGTATCGGAGTAACGTTGGATTCTTTTAGGCTGGACAAAACATACACTGTAAAAAGTAACTTTCTTATATTAACAAAAAATTAGAACATTTACGAAAAATTAGTAAATTTTCAAAAAAATTTGTAAATATTCGAAAAAAATTGTATATTTACTAAATTTAGTATATTAACCCATTAAGTCCGAAGGCTGTATTTACGTGTCTATTTGTAAACCGCTTCAAAAAATATATTATATACTAGTAATTAAAAAAAAAATGATGTTCCCTTAAAAAAAAAGAGTTGCTTTTTAAGAATATGAGGTCAGATTTTCGATTTAGACGTCTGGAAAGTCAGTACAGCGGGTTAAAGTTGGCCAAAATTATAAAAAAAAAGGTTTCGTAAAAGCCCTGATTATTATGTTACAAAACGTAATTTTACTTAAAACCGCTACACTTTTATTTATTTGATGTTTAGAACTTATATTTTCAACGCGAGGAAAAATATCCAAAATAGCGGACGGAAAATTTTGAGGAAAATTTGTTGGAAAAAGTTAATAATGCTAAAATTAAAAATAATATACGAGTAAGTATAAGATACTTTTTTATGGACTCTGGATGCGAATGAAAAATTATATTTTCATTTTCCAAAATTAAATTTTTTTCTCGTATTGAAAATATAAGTTCTAAACATTAAATAAATGAAAATGTAGCGGTTTTTAGTAAAATTACAGCGTTTTGTTACATAATAATCAGGGCTTTTCCGTAAAGTTTTTTTTATAATTTTGGCCAACTTTGACCCGCTGTACTAAGTCTAAATCAAAAATCTGACCTCGGATTCTTAAAAAGCAACTCTTTTTACTTAAGGGACCATCATTTTTTTTTAATTACTAGTATATAATATATTTTTTGAAGCGGTTTACAAATTGACACGTAAATACGGCCTTCGGACTTAATGGGTTAACAAAAATGTCGAGTATTCTCGATTTATTTTGTCAATTAGCAAGAAAAATTGATAATTTACAATTTTTTTCCGAAAATTTACAAAAAATAGTTGTAAATTTATGAAATATAGTTGTGAATTTACAACTTGTTTCGTAAATTCACAAAAAAAAATCGACAATTCTCGAATTTTTCGTTAATATACTAAATTTAGTAAATTTACGATTTTTTTCGGATATTTACAAATTTTTTTGAAAATGTACTAATTTTTCGAAAACATTCTATTTTTTTTGTTAATCCAAGAAAGTCACTTTTTACAGTGTAGTGTTACGATATAGTTTTACGATACCCATTATGGTCACTACTAGTTTCCAATCTCTCTTCTACTTAAGTATGGAAATGTCCATACTATTCGCTTCAAATAATTTATCAAAATTAATAATACTAAGAAATTCATTTATTTTTTTAGAATATGTACATGACACCCGCGCCCGCCTTTCCCATTGTCTTCATCGGGTTTTTAAGCATAATCATGTCACTGTGGGTTTCTACAAGGTTTAAATTTTTCTTATTAAAATTTCTCTTAAAACTCTAGAGGCAGGGAGTTACTTTTTTGGACGTAATCCTTAATTTATTTCTACGGGAGCTCGAGTTGAGAGAAGAGATTCACTATTTCTCCATTTGTTTCAATGATTTGAATTTGTTTCTAATTCTCCGAATCTAAAACTTTTGAAAAAACGTTCAAAAATAAATTTACAAAATTTAATTTTTTTTTGTTTTCTGGAAAATTATTTAAAAATTCTAGCCACACAGTAAAAAATAGTGGACAGAATATTACTACCGTTTAGTAATTTTACTAAGATTTAATAATATTACTACAAAAATAGTAAATTTTTAGTAATTTTACTATTCTTAGTATATTTTGCAGTAATATTATTACAGATGTAGCAATTTTACTACAAATTGTAGTAATTTTACTACACTTGTAATAAATTTAAAATTTATTGACATTTCACCCAAATATCCGCGGTAGAGCTGCTTTTCAATCACTTGCTTAAATATTAAAACAAAGCAGCTCTATCATGGATGTCTGGGAATTTACTACAAGTAAATTTACTAAAAATCGTAGTAATTTTACTACTAGTAATATTACTAAATCGTATAGTAAAATTACTAAACGGTATTGTCTTCATTATTTTTTACTGTGCAGAGTTTATTCAAACTTCAGAAATTCTGTTGGTTTTATGTTGTTTTCTTTTATCAGGGTTAAGAAAAAGAATAAAAAAATAAAAAAATAAAAAATTAAACGGAAATGAATATTTTTATGTTTAATGAGTAATGACATACCTTTGGAACTATTAACGTCCGTCCCATTTTTAATGATTTCCTGTTTTCTTTCAGCAATAACCTAAATGTATATAAAAATATTTAATTAATCTCATTTGTAGTAAATTTACGGTAAAATCTTGAAAAAAATTTTATTTATTGAAGTTGTGTAAACCGGGGTGAACGGGAGATGAAAAAAATATTCAGGTGTAATCCTGGTGTTAAATAAAGTCAGATTTATCATTTTTTTAAAAGTTATCCGCTAGCGTTTGGATATTTAATTATAAGGACCGTTTAGTAGAAAATTTGTACAAAAAATGTTTAACATTTTATTATCTCATCTATCATATAGGCCATTAAATAAAGATCTCGACATGGACTAAAAAAATTGAAATGGACATGGAATGGATTGGAAATGGACTAAAATCTTCCAGAAACGAAAAGTCGTCGAATGTGCTGGTTTGGGGCTAATTTTAAAGGGGAAACTAAATCGGAAATTCCAACCCAGCGCTGGGTTCCCACAGTGGGGGCTAAAATTGGGACAAAACGGTTTTTTGCAAATAACTCAAAAAATCAGCAAAAAAAAAAAGTTCCAAATAAAAGTTGTAGTTGAGGAAATTTTAGCAATTTTTCAGTTGGATGCACTGGGACCGAGTTATAACCGTTTAAAGTTTAGAACTTTTTTACCAAATTTTAAAAAATTGATATTTCACAAAAAAAGAATAAAACGCGTTTTTGGTAAGTTATTTGAATTTTTTAGTAGTAAAAAGTGTTAGATATAAGAATGTAAGGTTTATTACATATAACAGTATGTATTTAGATGTAAAATTTTGCATGTATGTATTTCTGCACCCCCACACATTGGCGTTGCAACCCCTAGAATGTGCATTCTTTTTATTATCCAGTGATCGGTCAAAATATTTTTTCTGATTTTTTGGTATATAAGCACGTTTTGAGACCTCTGGAAGCTAAAAAACCGGTTTTTAAAAAAAGTCTGTATGTGTGTGTGTGTGTGTGTGTGTGTATGTATGTATGTATGTATGTATGTTGGACTGTAACCGGTGATATTTCACAACCAGTATGACTTGAAGACCTAATTTTTTTTTCAAAATTTTTTTTACCAAAAAATCTTGAGGTACTTTTTTTTTTTAATTTGGATGTATAATACCTAATTTTTTTCCATGAAAGTACTGATATCTAGAAGTATCGGTTTTACTCGATATCTCGAATCTTATAATTTATTTTTTGAAAATTTTTTTCTCAAAATTTTTTTCACCAAAAAATACAAAAAATACCAATTTTTTTTTTTCTTTATGGACCCAGTACTTAATTTATTTATGTAGAAGTACTAGTTTTAGAAATATCAATTATACTAATTTTTTGGATCTGATACTTAATTTTCAAAATTTTTTTCTCAAAATTTTTGTCGCTAAAAAATACAAAAAACGCCAAATTTTTTTTTATTTTAAGACGTAATACTTAATTTTTTCCTATGAAAGTACGCACGGAGAAAAATAACTGTTAAAAATAACCAAAATTGCTGGTTATGTTTACATTATAAAGTTTTGTTATTTTCTGTTCAAATATTTTGTAAATATAACCATGTTTATAGTTAGAATTACAATATTCTGACTTCATATTTGTAAAATTTACAAATTTTTTTTGTGATTAAAACTAACCCCGTTTTACTAAAATTAACCTTGTAAAATATACAAAATATTTTTCTCCGTGCGAATATCTAAAATTATCGTTTGTAAAGGATTTTTCCATCTGATACGTAATTTTTCGAAATTTTTTTTTTTCAAAACTTTTTACATAAAAAAATTAAAAATCCACTATAATTTTTTTTCTTTTTGGACGTAGTACCTCATTTTTTTCCATGAAAGTACTAATATCTAGAAGTATCGTTTTTACTCTATAACTCGAATCATATAATTTATTTTTTGAAAATTTTTTTCTCAAAATTTTTTCACAAAAAAATACAAAAAATACCAATATCTTTTTTCTTTTTGAAAGTAGTACCTTTTTTCTGTGGGAGTGCTAGTTTTAGATGTAACTTTTTAAACAATTTTTTGGTACTGAACTTAATTTTTTGAAATAATTTTCCTCTCAAAATTTTTCAAACAACAAAATAAAAAAAAAACAGAAATATTTTTTTTCGTTTTGAACGTATCACCTAATTTATTTCTATAAGAGTACTAATATTTGAAAATATGGTTTTTACTCGATATCTCAAATCTGATACTCAATTTTTTTAAAAATTTTTTCTCAAAATTATTTGCATAAAAAAATTAAAGAAACAGCTATATTTTTTTTTTTTGACGTAGTACCTAATTTTTTCCTATGAAAGTATTCATATATAGAATTATCGTTTTTACTCGATATCTCCAATAATTTTTTGAAAATATTTTTTAAAAATTTTTTACATAAAAAATAAAAAAAAATAGCAATATCTTTTTTCTTTTGGGACGTAGTATTTAATTTTTTTCCCATGAAAGTACTAATATCTAGAATTATTGATTTTACTAGGTAAAATAGACCATTAAGAACATTTTGTTATTGTTAATGAGGAACCATAGTGCCAATTACAGGATGTTTTTAAAATTTTTAGCATTTTTTGGCCAAAAAACGGTTTTTGACTCAAGCTACTGTACTATTATGTAACAGAAATGTTGCAAATAGTTGGAATATTATAAAATTATAAAATTATATTAGTAACATAAATATTATAAAATTATATTAATAACATAATTTTCCAGGCGTATAAAATATAAAAATCAAAAAAATTTTTTAATTTTTTCAAAAAAAATGGTTCTTATTTATTTGCAGGCAAAATTAAATTTAAATATGTGCATATTTTAATTTGAATACATAGTAAGATCTCTAATAAGTCTATCCATCATAAATTTCCCCATATTTATAAGATTTTTTAGCTGAAAATGCTGAAATCAAAAAATGGACACTAAAAAAAATGCACGTTCTTGGGGTTGCAGCGTCTATGTGTGGAGGTGCGGAAACGTATACATGCAAAATTTTACATCCACGTACATACTATTATATGTAAAATATCTTACATACCCATATCTAACACTTTTGACTACCGAATAATCCAAAAAACTCATCAAAAACTTTTTTTTTTTGTGAAATGCCGAGCCGGACTTTTTCAAATACCCCAATCAATGAACATGTTCCATGTTAAAATTTTCTTGAGTAGCACATGATCGAGAAATCGCTAAAATAGGTTGTTCTGTTTCAAATGCCTATTAGTGAAAAGTCTACTAACCAGGTTTAAATTTTTCCTTGAACTTTATATTTTTTGCGAAAAAATAATTTAGATGGGGCATTGTTTTTAGAGAGCTCTAGATCAAAATATAGCAGCTTTCAAAAGTTCATTGTTTAAAATTTCGAATTTCCCATCGAGTCACGTGACCAATTAAAAATCTGACCCAAAATTTGGATTCCGTGGAAAATTTTACATTATGATATATATCTTTTCATGTTTTTAAGAGCTTTTATGTTAAAGCAGCGAAATTTTAAATTGCAAGATTAAAATATATCATTTTTGTAAGGAATTTTTTTTTATTTTTTTAAATTATACTAAATTAATCAAACTTAATCAGAAAATTCTTTATTATTTCGCTGTTTTAAAAACATGAAAAAATATATTCTTTTATAAAATTTTCCGCGGAGTCTAAATTTTTGGCCAGATTTTTAATTGAACAGGTGACTTGGCGAGAAATTCGAAATCTGTAAAAAATGATCTTTTGAAAGCAGCTATTTTTTTGATCTAGAGTTCTCAAAAAGCAATGTCCCATCGAAAATTTTTTTTTGCCAAAAAATATAAAATTTAAGGACAAAGTTAAGCCTGGTTAAAAGATTTTTCACTAATAGGCATTTGAGAAATCAACTTTTGAAAAAAACAGCCTATCTTATTGATTTTTCGCGTATGCCTTAAGCCTTACTTAAAATAATTTTTGACTCCGGAGTTGGATAGCCACGGGAATTTCCTATCCGTATCTAAAAGAAAAAAATTTTTAATGTTAATGAGAATTTTTAATAGAAAAAATAAAAAAAATTATCCCTCATTTTTTTTACTTTTTTTATAAAAGTCCAAAACACAAAAATGGCTGACGAAAATCGAGATTTCGCTCTGGGATGCTAAAAATTGGGCTGGTGACTTTTTTTTGGTAGTACTTTCAGAAAAAAACACTTTGCGGCAGTTTTGAAGACCCGACCATACAGGTAAACAGCCCATCACTGAGAAAAAGTGTATGGTTAGGATAAACAAAATTTTAGTAAAATTGCATTTAGTAATGATGACAAAAATTTTGGTTATCAGAACCGAAAAATTCAGTAGATTTTACAAAATATTCAGTAGATTTTACTAAAAGAACTTAAAATAAAAAAAAAATTAAAAAGTTAATATTTTTTGTTATATTGGATAATTATTTGAAAAAATTATTAAATTTCTTTAATCTTTAAATTTTAAAAATTTTAAATAAAAAATTATCATTAAACTATTGTTTTTGTTGTGCGCTTATAAATTTAAAATTTTAAGGTTATGCCGTGATAATGTAATAGAAAAAATTCAATAAACAAACCAGATTAAGACCATATAACATTTTATTTTTAGTTAACAAATTAATTATTAACAAATTTTGAAAACATTTTCAAGTATACTCTTGTAAGAATTCAGAAAATTATTAAAAATTATTAAAAAATGCATGTACCATGAGTATAAAAAAAAAATGCTTTTGGGTTCTCGTTTGTAATTTTAAATGAGTTTTATTAATAATTTAACTAAGTAAAATATATTTTCATAGCTATTACTGTTTAATAGTATATTAAGTATCAAGGGCGTAAAAGTTTAGACTAGCATGAGTGATATGTGTTCACGCTAGTGTCTAAAGTATTTCGCCCATGGTGCTTACACTATTTTTTGCCCTACTGGGCTTCAAATGCGTGCCGAAATTTCACAAAACATTTCACGGCAAAAAAAATTTTTGATGTTATTGTAATTTGTCTCGTAATATTTTAATATCTATAATGATAATATAAACTTAAAATTAAAATATAGATTTAACATTTAGGTGTGTTGATAATTTTTACTAATATTTTTTAGTATTTACAATTATTTTAGGATATTTCAAATAATTTATTATTTTTTTTTACAATTTATATTTAAGATATATTTAACCAAATATTTTTAAAATACGCTGCCAAGTAATTGGCACTATGGTTCCTCATTAGCAATAACAAAATGCTCTTAATGGTCTATTTTACATACATCGATTAAAGATTGAACATTTTTGGAAAAACAGTTTTTTTAGAATTTCATGGGATGCGTCCCAACTATTGTTTTCTTATGTTGATTAAAATATGTTTTTCAATACTCACAAGGGGAGTTCAATACATTTGGAAGACCAAATTACACCAAATGGTTATGGTGAGTTTGTTATATTGAAAAAACATGCCGACTACCCTCCGTTCCTTCTAATGGGCCTTCTGGGCCTCGAAACGTAGTGCTCAATGTTATAAAATAGGAGTTTTTAGTGATTTTCAATGAAACGCCAAAACCTCGCAAGTTAACCAAAACTCTTCTGGTTGGTCTCATTTTTTTGGTTTAAGTATCTTCTTTTATTTATTATCACTAATTCTCTTATCACTATATCCAATTAACCAAATGGCCATTTTTGGCTAAAAATGACCAATTTTAAAATTGCTGCCAAATTTGTAATTTCTGATGAAAATGGGTTTTACAGGTCTGAAAAAATTTGTACAATTTTCAAATTTCCAAAACTTCTTTACTTTACCTTTTTGAATTATTTGTTAACCAGATATGATAATTTGAAGTCACAGCCTCAATTTTACGATTATTTAAAAAAGCTCATTTTTAATGTTAACTTTGAAGAGCCATTTCTTAAAAACGAAAAAAAATGAGACGAATAAAAAATTTTTGGAAACTTAAAGCTTGTGGAAATTTGATGAGTTTTATAAAACCTATAACAAATAATGGAAAAAGGTAAAGTAAAGAAGTTTTGGAAATTTAAAGCTTGTACAAATTTTTTCAGACCTATGAAACCCATTTTCGTCAAAAATTACAAATTTGGCACCAATTTAAAAATTGGTCTTTATTGCAAAAAATGACCGTTTGGTTAATTGGCTATAGTGATGAGAGAATCAGTGATAATAAATTGCGGTTTACGGCGTATAAAAGGTGATACTAAAAACAAAAAAAAGTAAATTAATATTTTTAATTACATATCCCTGATCAGATAGAAGAAAATACTGGTGAAAATCAGGATACAAATTTTATTCGCGAAATATACAACAGGCTTGAAACAAACGTTCCATTTGATGATTTTATTGCCGTTGATGACAATTTGGCTATTTGTAGACAAGAAACGGAAGAAGACATTGATGTTGTTTTAGAATCGCATAATACGAATAACGAAGATAATTCAGAAAATGAAGAAGTAGAAGAAACATTACCCACCTGTTCTGAAACATATCTCAACTTAAAAAAATGTAGACTGTTTTTAGACAACCAAGAAAATATTGATGAAAAACTAATGAAATATGTTGATTTTTTAGAAGAGCAAATTATATTAATAAAAATTAAAAATACAAAGCAAAAAAAATATAAAATTTTAAATAAAAATGTGTTCTTTTAATTTTGTATTCATTGTTTATAATAAATTGATTTTCTTTTATTAAACTAAATATGTACTAGTTATTTACTGTTTAATTTTTAACATTTATATAATTCGAAATTTTTCAAATTATGAAAAACTTGCATAGTTCGAAATGAGAACCCGGTCCCATCCATTTCGAATTATACAAGTTCCACTGTACATATTTTTAATTTTTTGACAAACTATAAGTGCCTGTATGTTTGTTGCTAATAATAATGTAAAATAATGTATAATGTTACATTATATTTGGGTAAAAAAAGCACAACTATCGTTTTTTTTCAAATTTGTTAAATATAATATAGTATTTATTGTTTGCTAATTTAATTTTTTTTTTTTTAGTAAAAATGTCCCATTTAAATTATAATCGACTCATCCTGTTTTTGCTTATAATAACTTGTTCGTGCAGATTACCCTTTTTTACGTAATTAAAAACATACCTATTTGCTAACAGAAATGTAGCGAAAAAAAAAAGTATTCATATTATATTCTCTTATAGATAAGTGTCTAAAAATGCATTCTTCCAGTAAAATTTCTTGCTCTTTCAGAATCTGACATTAGTTTTCACCTAAAACTCTTAAAAATACCCTAAACCGGGGGTGAAAGGGGTAGGTTAGGCATTATTAGGAAATGTTTGAAAAAATCAATGAAAAAAGTATCAAATTTTATTGAAAAATGTTTGAAAATAATATTTTTTATGTAAATTTAAGTAAACTTCGTATACATTGAGGTCTCATATATTTTGGCCTTATTTACAACCCTTAAAAGGTGGATAGACGTGGTACTCCTGTCAAAATACGGGATTGGTTGTATTATTATTATTATTAGAATTTATTAGGCGCAGGCATGGCCAATGCGCAACAATTTACAATAGTTTACAGTAAATAATTCAATTTGTGTACATCTGCATATGAGTACTTAAAATATATATAATAACAGTATAAAATTATAATATAATTACAATTCAAAATATTAATAAAATAATATGATATAAGATAAAAAGAAAAAAAAAATTAATTATACATTATGCTATACATAAATTTTGAAAATTAAAATAAGTTTTGATTTATATAAATATTTATAATAATTTGATTATTTATTTTATTGAATAATTAAATTTAAAGAAAAATATAATGAAATAAACATAGATATTTAAAATAATACATTGAAAATTCATTCGTTTATGAATTGAAAAATTAATTTATAGAAATTATTATAATTCAATTATTGATTTTTAATTAAATTCTTCTATACGTAAATATTCACATAAAAATAAAAATAATTAATAAAAATAAGTGTTGATTTACACACCAAAAATTCACTTGTATGCTTACAGAAACATAATTTAAAAAATTTATCATAATTTGCAATTTTGTTTTGAATTGAATATATAAATTTAAAGAAAAATATAAAGTAAATAAACTAAATTTAAAAGTATAAATTGAAGTAATAAATTGAAAATTTAAATGCAAAGTTAAGGATAAGATACTTGAATTGAAATATTAATAATATTAAACTGGAAATTCACTTGTAAACTTATAGATACTATAATTGAAATATTTTTATAGAAATTATCATAATTTAATTATTGATTTTTAATTAAATTCTTAGTAAGTAAAACTTGATAGGAAAATTAATGAACGTAAAAATAAAAATTAATTAAATTACAGTGAATAAATTTTCAAGATCAGTAGTTGGCCTGATAGGTTCAGATAATTGACCCTTTAGCTTTGCAAAAATGTCACCTTCATAAGAATACACGTACACATCTTTATTATTCTGGAAATGCTTTTTGACCCGCTGATATTCAGTGTATAATTCATTGTTTAAAAGATCATTACAATATATTTTCTTATTTGCTTGTAAATGAGATACAAAAGCTGAATTTAAAATATCTTGAAATGTTATTTTGCCATAACGGCGCTTGAGATCCATAACAAACTTACGAACTTGTGACGACGAAAATTTAATAACTAAATTTATTGAATTATAGCTCTGATTTGATTTCTGATTGTTAGCTTTGAATTGTCGAATATTTAAAATGTGAGAAGTCAAATAGCCTGCACCAATTTTATTTAAAAAGTTGGAAACAATAGTCTGGTTATCTAAGGAGCAATCTTCTGGTAAAACGGTTAAAAGGACTTCAGTACAATTATAAGAAAAATCCAAATTTGAGCAAATTTGATCTATATTAGTTTCTGCAACAATGATTGCTTGGCGAAGAGTTTTTATTTCATTATTTGATGAAGAAATTTCTTCTATATTTTTCAATACTTGAGAATTAACATTTTTTAATTCTTGAGCAATTTCTTGTAAGGATATCCCAAAACCTTCTAATGCTTTATAACATCCCTGTATAAGTTGCTTAATATCGTTATTTAATACAAGTTCTTGAAGCTCAGACATTGCAAATAATTTATAAGAATTTGATAGATATTTCAAATATATAAATTAATGAATTAAAATAAATAAATATTAAGAACTAAGGTAAATAAGTATTTATCATTTAATTGTCGATAAGTTAGAAAATTTGTACAGAAATTTAACACTATTTGAAGTTGATAACCACTGACATGAATTGCATGAGGCTTAAACTTTTTAACTAATTTTTACAAAATACTAACACTTTTTATGCTCAATTATCTGATTAAATTATTTCACTATCATAAAAATATATTTATATATACTTTGAAAAATTATTTAACACTTTGAGAAGTAAGAAAAAATAAAAATTTGAAGAGTGATTTAACAGACAACTTCGTACTCATACGCACATGCGCACCCTTTTAATTATCACTTGCGAAAACCAGATTTGCTCTTCTATAAGTTTTTTGGGTCGCTGAACACGAAAATCGGGGTAATTTGGCAGAGAAATTGGGGCTTCACCCTTCAATTTGCAAAAACTACCCCCAAAAAGGAGTTTTTTTACATATATTCGCATTTTGAGCACTCAGATTTGCACCTTACGGGTTTTTTGGGTCGCTGATCAATAATTTTGACTCCTTTTTCATAAATAATTAAAATTTCACCCATAAATTGGTTACAACTACCCCCGAAAAGGGGATGTTTTTGCTATTTTCGTACTTTTAGCATCCAGCATATGCCCATACAGGTTTTTTGGGTCACCATTCAAGAATTTCGACTCCTTTTTCATAAATAATTAAAATTTAATAAATAAAAATTTGGATGCTCAAAGTGCAAATATAGCAAAAACATCCCTTTTAGGGGTAGTTCCAGCTATTTTAAGGATGAAATTTTAATTATTTATGAAAAAGGAGTCGAAATTCTTGATTGGTGACCCAAAAAACCCGTATGGTGCAAATCTGAGAGCTCAAAATGCGAATATGTATAAAAAACTCCATTTTGGGGGTAGTTTTTGCAAATTGAAGGGTGAAGCCCCAATTTCTCTGCCAAATTACCCCGATTTTCGTGTTCAGCGATCCAAAAAACTTATAGAAGAGCAAATCTGGTTTTCGCAAGTGATAATACAACCAAGCCCGTATTTTGACTGGAGTACCACGTCTATCCACCTTTTAAGGGTTGTAAATAGGGCCAAAATATATGAGACCTCAATGTATACGAAGTTTACTTAAATTTACATAAAAAAATATTATTTTCAAACATTTTTCAATAAAATTTGATACTTTATTCATTGATTTTTCCAAACATTTCCTAATAATGCCTAACCTACCCCTTTCACCCCCGGTTTAGGGTATTTTTAAGAGTTTTAGGTGAAAACTAATGTCAGATTCTGAAAGAGCATGAAATTTTATTAAGGATGAATTTTTAGCCACTTATCTATAATGGAATATACTTATTTTAGCTCATTTCCAAAACTCTCCGCCCCGGCGTTAATGAGTTAAAAAAAATGATTGTTTTATTATATAATATAATATCAGTATCATAAAAAAAAATTCGGGTAGAAAATCTGCCAAAGTTCTAAAAATGCTTTAAGACTCAAAAACATTATTTATCTAAATTGAATCGCAGCTGCTTTTGAGTTAGTTTGCCACCCAGGAATCTGTCCCATATTTTTATGAGTATGGAACAACATGACATAATCGATCTAAGAAAACAATATGTTAGGTAAGATCCATGGAGATTGTAAGAAAGCAGCTTTTCCCAAAACGAATAATCTTTAAACGATTTCATTTGTCCAACTTAACCCCCTTAAAACGGGCTCAAAAATTTTTTGGGAGTCTTGGCACATGATAAGATTAATATCATAAAAAAATTCGGGGTAAAACTTTGCCAAAGTTCTGAAAATGCTTTGAAACTCAAAAACGATATTTATCTAATTTACGTCGCAGCCGCTTTTCAGTCAGTTTATCACCTAGGAATCTGTCCAAAATTTTTCTGAGTATTGATAAACATATTTTAATCAACCTAAGAAAACAATATTTAGGGAAGATCCCATCTAATGATCACAAAATCCTTGATTTTTTATTGTATATTTTGATTGATTTATTTGTTTTATCTATTTTTATCGGCTGTTTATTTAATTTTTTGAGGTTTTTTACTATATTTCTGATTTGAGCTAAAAAAAATTTCGTTTATTGAACGGTCGAAACTTCAGCTACATTAAAAATTAGCCTATAGCATTCCCTAAAATACTATTCTTGAGTCCTTCGTTTAGAAAACATGAACGATTTTTTTCTGTTTTTATTTCTTAACTTGAATTACCTTTTTTAATGAAAAATATTATTGTTTTGAATATTTAATTTAATCCCTATTAACTCCTAATTATACATATTGTTTACAAAATTAAATTTTTTATGTTATGCATTGCAAGTTGTCTCGAAAAAAGCTTAAAAACGGGAAAATGACGTTATCGGTTCCTCGCTATGCGATGTACGTGTCGATAATGCAATAATCGATAAAGATAATATCGTTAACGAGCATTTTTTCGATAAAAATATTTTCGATATCGGTTATCGAAAAAAATTTGAAAAATGGTTTCGTCGATAGCGGTAATTGTTTTATTAGTTATTGAAAAAATTAGCGTTACTGATTATAGTGCAGCGTTGTTTCCTGCTATCACTGCGTGAATTATCAAATTTTTTTTGAAAAACAGTATATTGTAAACATATAAAAATAAGTTTTTTTTTAATTTCTGCATCTACCGGAATCCTGTATGAATTTATGTTTATCGCTGTTTTATACGAGTGCAAATATCTTCAAACATATAATTATATAAATTATATAAAGAAGACTAAAAAAAATTAAATTCGCTCGTTTAAAATTCGATTATCGCAACTTGGTGGGGCTTAAAAAAAATTCAATTTTTCTTCAAGTTTCACGGAGAAAAATATTTTGTATATTTTACAAGGTTAATTTTAGTAAAACGGGGTTAGTTTTAATTACAAAAAAAATTTGTAAATTTTACAAATATGAAGTCAGAATATTGTAATTCTAACTATAAACATGGTTATATTTACAAAATATTTGAACAGAAAATAACAAAACTTAATAATGTAAACATAACCAGCAATTTTTGTTATTTTTAACAGTTATTTTTCTCCGTGTTAATTATAGCCATTAAAAAAAATTAAAAAATCTAGCTACCATAATCTCGGTAACGGAAAAAAAATTTTTTTTTAGAGTATAATTTAAAAGTACAATCTGCATTAAAATTTAAAAATCTTTTTTGGAAATAAATTGAATAAATTTTGAGAGGGGGGTTGTTAGTGATGTATTAAAATCTGCATTAAAATTTAAAAATCTTTTTTGGAAATAAATTGAATAAATTTTGAGAGGGGGGTTGTTAGTGATGTAGGCAGGTAGTGATAATTAACTATAATTTCATTTTCATCATTTTTATATCATAGATTTCATGGAACTTTCGAATAAATGTAAATCAGTAGTTTGTGTTAAAAAATTTATTAGAATCAGTCGTGGGTTACCTTGTTTGTAAAATCATGCAATATCTTGATGCAATCTTGATGTCTTTTATACATAGACGAAAAACGAAAAAAGAGATCGTACTGAGAAAGCAAACTGGTCTGTCTTGTTTGAATTATATTTCCTATTCTAAAAAATAAAATTAATATAATTGCGTCGAATGATAAATAACAACCGTAAAAAAATCAATGAGCTCACTCGTATATTGCTCTTACGTAAAGACTTTGAGAATGATTTTGAGCAAAGACACGTTTGCCCATTGCTGTTTCTGTAAAAATTTTTTTTAAACATTTTGTTTTAATAATTTTTTTTTATGGGTAAAGACATTTTTTTACCACAAATTATATCAAGGGTACACAGTGTTATGTACGGATACAAATTAAAAGCCGGCTTTCCAATTTCCCTTTTCATTTTTTTCAATAAATGATTAGTTTGCTCTCCGAAAACCTGCACAAAATCTTCTAGTATGTTGAAATGAAATCCTGGAGTGAGAATTTTCCTTCGAGAGAACCATTTTTTGCCTAAGTTTTAAAATAAATAAAATAAAAAAAGGGGTAAAAAAATAAATTAGCATTGCCTGACCTGACAGGAGTAATGAATTGAATTATTTAATTATTTTTATCTGAAATAAAGTAAATTTATCAATGTCCAAAAGATAATTGATGATTAGGCACGTAAATAACAAAGAAATTTTATAATTCTTCTGACGTCATTAAAAACTTTAATAACAAACAAGGCGATAATGAAAGAAAAAAATTTTAAAGAAAAGAATTTTTATCAACATGCACGTTTGTTAATAATTTGTAATAATTAAAAATAATAATTACCGGAGCTGGTCAATAAACCCGTTCCTAGCCAAGGTTCGAGAAATCGGTAATCCTTGCTTTTCTCGATTAATTGATTACTCTGTAAAATAGATTCTACGGTACTTGCTTTGCTAAGGAAAACGTAAGGTTTTCTTCCTAACCAGGCCTTGTTTATGCCTTCGCGGTTTCCCCACATCAGCCGCATACCAAGGATTCTGTTGTACAATTCTGAAAAAGAAAAATAATACCTTCAAAGGGTATCGAGCAAAGTAAAGCGTAGTTACTTGAGATTGCAATGGATGGCGACACTTTTGCCCCCTGTTTGTACTAAGCCAAGGAAAATTGGAAATCATTTTTATCAAAAGAAAGGAATTATTGAATTTTTAAAATATTTTTCAATGTTGAATTCATTTTTTGTTTGATTTTATTTTTCATATCGTTAGAAATATGGTTAGAAATATAATATTAAAAATAATTTTTTTCAATTCAATGCAACATAATTTGAATTTTCTAAAAAATCTATTTAATTAAATGATTTAATAAAATTTGAAAATTGAAAGTGAGGTCATTGCTTTATACGAAACCTCCAAAGATAAATTTTTTTTTGTAAAAACAAGATTAAAATGAGAATTTTTTTTAGAAAGCAATTAAATCGTCAGAATTTTTTTTTTAATTATGATTTATATCATGATTGTAGATTGTAAAAAGTACTGTTATAACAAGATAAGGGAAATTTAAACGTATAAAGATAATTTTATTTATAGTTTTATCACAAGAATCATAAACAATATAAAATTTAAAAATTAATTTTTTCCTACCATCGTGATCAACTGAAAGGTGAATCGCGTTGCCAATTAACGGGAGACTCGGTGGTCCAGGAACGATCTCCAAAAACTTGCACGATTTCCTATGCGCTTTATACCAGCGCTTTACGAACCGGAAAATAAAAATTGTAAACAATAGAAAAGAAAATTGCCAAAAATAAAAATAAAAATGGAACTGCATGCTTGAGCGGTACGATCGTAACTCAACTGACTAAAGTTTACAAGCGAATTTTCGACACGGCGAACTAAACGAATAAATTAATAAATGTTTAAATGCCGCGGCTAGTGCATTGCTTAATATTATTAATCTTATTCGATCTAATTTATTTAATTATTTACGTAGCGCCTTTGGTGATACCAAAGAATATCAGCTTTCTCTATATAGCATTTTCGTGATATTGACATAACGGGCTATAGCTTAGATATATCACCTCTCGTTTCCATGGTTACGAAACTACCCTCTAGTTTCTAGTACACCCTCTCTAGAGCCAGTACATTTCTTAAATTACATGAAAATTTTAAAACAACAATATTAAGGTAAATTTATAAATTTTATTTTAAAATAGAAAAAAGGTTATTACGTATCATTCTTTTTAGTCACGCCTAATCAGCATAATGTATTTAAATTCGGAAAGCGTCGTTGGCAATTTTCTTTTAATACGTCACGGAGGGAGCCTGTATAATAAAAATGAAACAGCCACGTGTCCGCCCAAGTGACATGTTAAATAAAAGCAAATAAAAGCAAATGAAAGCAAAATACATATTTTCAAAAAATTTAGCTTGATACACGATACAGTTTATTTATCAATTTTACACGTGCTGAACACGCTACGATCACGATCTCTCTAAAGATAATTATGGAGCTCCACGAAATTCTTATTTTTTTTCCATGCCATCGAGTCAATGACACAAAATGCGAACGAAATTTTCAAAAATTAGTTTTCATTTGTTAAAATAAAATTAGAACTTAGAGAGTAGAATCCCAATAGAATTTTTTTTTTATATCGGATTTATTATTTTTTATTGTTTTATTTTGATTATTTAACTTTTAAGTTTTAAAATGCCAGGATAATAATTTAGGTTATCATTTTTTAATGAAAATAAAACAGTAGTAAATAACGTTATCAGATTGCAGATCCGATTAGATAAACATCAGATAGAAGGCAGGTTATTTGAGTTAAAAGTTAAAATATTGTTTAAAACCGATAGGAGTTAAATAATGACTGAATGACAATGGGCCAAGCGGGGCCAAGTTGATTTACGATAGAAATGGGGTCTTTGATATTCTCTATTACTCTCCGGCTCTATTAATATTAGTTTATATTTGGTAAATATAACCGATGACATCTTTTGTAAAAATTTTTTATGGCCCATATGTGCGACGTCGCGAGGGACCACTCATTTGTCAACTCGCAATCTGTTGACGTATTTACATTGGAATTTTATAAATGCGACACTGCGATTTAGAGATACGTATTATGTACAGAATAATATAGATTATTATTTTACCAGTCAAAACATATGCAGAGAAAAAGGAGATAAAGAGTCCCTTAGTAGCAATAATCTCACCAGATGCCAATGGCCGCTTTGCTCTTTTTATTCAAATCATCTTAATGAATTAATTATTGGCCCCTTTTATTTCTCTGCGTTACCCCAACTTACTATTTAGGGTGTAAGACGGTATAAACGATATAAACGATATAAACGATACCTAATTATTCGAGTCCCGTTTAAGTCAGAACAAGTGCATTTTTCTATCCCCATTTTAATGCGATTATCCACGGAATTTCGAATGTTACATTTAAATTTAACTTGCCACAGAATCTTAGTGACGTGTGAAGAGAATGACTTTGTATTACAAGTTTATTTTTTTTCTTTTTCTTCTTTAAAAGACAAATACAAGGGCAAAAAATATAAATTTATAAATTATTTTCCTTAACATTAACTTTGCCATCTGGAAAGTTTCTCGTTATTTATGAGACAGGGCGCCCGCGAAACTGCGAGAAGGGGTGCATACAAAACTCTGATGATTAATTAATGTTTGATGAATATGTATGAGCCATAATAAAGCTAATAAAGCTAGCTTCTCCCGGACCGTTCTTGCTTTCTTCTTCCAAAATTATTATTACTAATATTTTTTACCTTCAAATTGCTAAAAAAATAATTAGCCAATTTCTTTAATTTTTTTTTTATTATTCAAATAGGATTTTACGGGCCACCTGTCACCCTTCGATTCAAACCGTATCAAACGAGGTTACGCCTAGTTAAACAAACTCATTATTTAAATAAAATAATAGCTTAGTCAAAATTTTTATCAATCGACTTATTTGTTTATTTTATGCATTTCTGAAAACAGAAAAATCCGGGCGTGAGAGTAAACCTCTCTATTGTAGTATTATATACATTAGACATTTTACCACAAGCTATGTTATTGGAAAAAAAAAATAACTTACCGGTTTTCTGTATTTTTATAATAATAGAAATTTCGTCGGACAATAAAATATTCAACAGACTCGGCCGAGAATCAAAGTAAATATTGGCTCTATCATCCAGGCACCCCCTCGCATAGCATTGTTCTTCGATCTTCCCTTATGTCTATTTAGAACGCGTGTTTCTGGTGGGAAACGATGTCCATACGTGTATAAGTTTGTGTACAGAAGGATATCAAAGAGGATTATGTGGGATTGGTTTTACTGGATAAAGTAAAATAAAGAAAAAACAGAAAGCAAAAGAATGCAAAAAGGACACGATCTCATGAAGAGCTATTTAAACTCATTGTTTTTGGAAGTGCTCTAGTGCTCTCGAACAGATGGAGAAAAAAATGTTAGTTTTGGAAAAATTAAAATTTAATAAAAAGTCATTTTTACGAGGTAAAAATGGAGAAAAAAATAAATAAATACAATTATTGTTATATTTTCGGTGAATTAAGCGTTGAGCGAGAAACGTTGAAATTTATTTGTATGCGCAAGGAGAGATGACACGCGTAATCGCGTAATCGCGACGCGTGCTTAAATACGAATAAGGGGAGCTTTGTGTTATACATAGATATAGCTATTACACGCTAGGGCAAACAAGACACGTGGGTGCACCAAGCCCTAAGTCAACATCGATCACAGGTCACTGGGATTTTGACAGTTTTATTTTTACACGTTAAAAAATTTTAACTTGCTTCGCGGGTGGCCAACGGGACCGAACGGGACCGAACGGGACACGTGCAAGCGCGTGTGTCGGATATTTAACGCGAGATTTATTGATTTATTATTAGCTTATATTTTTAATTAAAAAAAAATTATTCAACTGTTTCAGGACGATTCTTAATGGAAGGATTAAACAAAGTTCCTAATCCGTATCTCGTTCCAGACTTATCTGAAGAAGGAACCTTATCAAGATCGAATTTGGAGAATTTTAAAAAATTGACCAACAGGCAGTGGAATTCGAAATTAAAGCCACACGAACGCTTGTTTCTTCATCAAACGTTGAATAGCGCTAGAAAAAATCACGCCTACATTTTAAATTTAAATGTCATTACATTAGATTTTTCTCGAGTATATTTATTAATATTTAATATTTTGTAGGTGCCGAACGACTCATTAGACTTTAACTTGGCCTCGGTTTACGATCATGATTCGGATTTGTTTATTCCAAAATCTCATGTGTTTATTCAACCGGAAACCATGTGCAAGGAAACTTGGCGAGTCTTGAGAAACAAAATCAAGGTAACTGTACCACTATCTCGTAAAGATAAGGAGCTTTAAAAAAATTCCTATAGATTAGATAACGCCGAGAATCGCATAGGATAAAAAAAAAATTTGAATTTAATTTTTTTTAATTTTTTTTCTTTCTCTAGGAATATTCCAAACCACCTGTAACCACCGGATATAAAATCAATCGCTTGGATACTGAGCTTACGGAAAGAACAAGAATCCATCCCAGTAGCTTACAGTTAGCAATAGAAGGACCTCACACCGACAGAACCAATCCTGGTTTCAACAGAAAAATTGATGGAACTTATTACGGCATTTAACTTATTTTAAATGTTTTTATTAAATTATTTCGAAGCAGAGGAGAAATGGAAAATAAAACTTTGAAATTAAAATTTTTTAAATAAAATACCAATGTAAGGTTATAAAATAAATTAAAAAAATTTTTAAATCATAAGGTCACTCAAACTGTCCCTGTACGAGTATATTACAATATTTATGTCTACAACAATGGCTGGGTACATCGCATATGCTAGCCTTTCCGAAAATGCAATTTATATTTTATGTACATGATATTACATTTAAATAAATTATATGCCAGAGAGTTAATATGAAAAAAATAACAGCAAAAGCGCATCTTGTGGGTAATTTGACATAATGCCTCATGTATATTATAATGCTTGTATTTATGTGCGCCTTCTTCTACATGAAATTCTAATCCTGTTGTGATTGGCTAGCTTACAAGGGTCGTCTTCCTGCCTACAAAATATTCGATCTGTCTTTATTTCTCTGAACAAGAATTTTTATTTCCCCTCTTTTTTTAAAATACAACAGACACCTTATTGCTGAGAGAAAAATTTTTTAATTTTATAAAAATCTATTCAGTTCTTTTGAAAAAGCTGCGCCTTTTTGAACCAGAAAAAAAAGGTTACATGAATTTGGGTATTCTTGAAATCAGACAGCGCCAAATTTCATTCGAGATTTTTTTTTTTAAATCCCGTCCTTAGAATTTTAGTCTTCGATCCAATTCTCTGCAGATAAAAGAGACATGACATTAATGGTCGCTTTTTGGCCATCTTTCTTTACATACAAAATCTACAGAAGAGCCAAGGACCCTCATAAAATAACTCTCTATGAATTCGTAATTATGAAATCGTGTTTTATCCGAATAAATTTTAGATGTTTCTTTTATTTACTGAATCGAGTATTAAGGAGGTTTATCTGTTAACAAAAATAATGACAGAATGTAACAAAATGTGAATAGTATTAAAATTTAAACATTTTTGAGTTAAAATCGACTTATTTTTACCTATGTCGCCGACTTAATTAATTTTTAATGAATAGAATAAAAGTGGTATTTTAACATTGCGCTTATGGGAAAATTTGCTTCGGTTTTATAAAAAGTAGAGTGCTAATGACACAGAGCAATGAAACTTAATCAATCAGTTAATTAATTACTTAACGATTAATTTTCCAATTAGAGTTACAAACTTTATCGACTTTATTTTCGTAAAATTAATAAAAAACGCGTAACATAACCAAAAAGCTCATTATTTCAGTTACGTTTTTTTAAATTCTACTATAATACCATGAGACTTTTTTTTTAATATTCTTGGATTATTAATGGTTTTTTATAGTTTCTTTTCAATTAATAGCTTCCAAAATAAACTTAAAAAAAAAAAATTATTTTGGTAAAATAATTCGATTTCGGGGCCATCAGATATTTTGGTTGCGTCCCCTTTGATCTCCTTGTAGTGAAAATTATAATAGTGGCAAGTGCGAGTACATTAATAGGAATATTAAGACTTGTAATTGGGTCAATATTTGTGAACTGTATATGACTTTGCATGGGTGGGTCTCGAAATCTACTCCAAAGTATGTTTGGTCGAAAGCATATATAAAAAAAATAATTTTCCCCAATTTTTAGATTTTTAGATCCAATCCTCTTTTTTAACAGCGATTTTTGTTTTTTTCAATTTTTTGAAATTTTTAATTTTTAAGAAATTTATGTTCATTAATTTTTCTCGCAATTGCGCACTTTACAATAAAATTTTTTTTCCTTATAGTACCCCATAGGATATTTCCCGTAGAATTCGATTCTGGGGTCCAAATTTTTTTTTGAACTGCGCATGCGCGAGAAAATCAACATTCTTGCTTTGCCTTTTCTAGCTTCTATGCCTCAGCTGCAGACAGCTCAATTTTCATCCTGTTGGTCTCAAATTGTAGGTTTTTTCATATACTTTCAAAATATGAAATCATTTTTTTGGGTAAATTTATTTTAAAAGGAATAAAATTGAAAAATAGCGATTTTTAAAAAATCATTTTTCACAAATTTTGAATTTTCCGCCAAGTCACGTGACCAAATGAAAATCTGACTGAAAATTCGGATTCAGCGGAAAATTTTACATACAAATTGAAAAAAACAAAAATCGCTGTAAAAAATAGAGGATTGGATCTAAAAAGCTAAAAATTGGGGAAAATTATTTTTTTTATATATGCTTTCGACCAAACATACTTTGGAGTAGATTCTGAGACCCGAAAATCCAAACTGTATACACTTCACAAATATTGACCCAATTAATAAATAAATTTTTCAAAACTCAAAAATTTATTTTAGAGTGATTCTTAGTGAATTCAGCAAAAGTTTCCAGATCGGGTCGCTGAAACTGGATAAAAAGTTTTTTTTTGCCAATTACCTATCCAAAATGGACTATGTCCCCAAATTTTAGCCCTTAATATTGAAAACTAAGCCCAGGGCGAATTTTTGAAGAAAAAAAACACGTTTTCATCTTTCCTCAGCCGCTCACTCTTCTTTTATATGCCATTCCTTCTGGAAACGATTAAAAATTATGAAAAAAAAGGTACTATACACGTAAAAAAAATATAAGACAAACTAAACGTAAAAGTTACTGAAATATGATTAGTATTGTAAGTTGTTGAATGGAAAGATTAAACGTTGAATTGTCAAATAAAAACATTAAACCAACAAATACTTTGTTGATTCAAGCAAAATTAAAATTATTAAGTTAACCACTTAAATCTTTGTTGAATCAACATAGTGTTGGATAAACCAACAACCTACAACATTAATATGATTAATTTTAATAGTTAGGTCAATGCTTTTTCTTTTATATTAAAATATTTATTAATTCTTTCTCTTTCTATCCTTTTATGCTCTTCTTATTATTATTCAATAAAGAAATGGAATTTCCTAAAAATTATTAATGATAGTTTTAAGTATTATTTTTAAATATAAATTTCACTGCGGGTATGCATAATTTACTTTTGCTTATATTATTATTCATTATTATTATAATAAAGAAATGGGATTTCCTAAAAATTATTTATGATAGTTTTAACTTGCATTTCGCTTGGTATGTATAATTTAATCTGCATATAATTTCGAAAATTATTATCTGTAACATATAGTACTTAAAATTTTTTTATTAAATCGAAGTGTCATGTTAGCAGAATGGATAATGTCGGTGCTTTGGAAGCCACGCTCGAAGCCACGGTCCCCGGTTCAATGCCAGCAGGAGTCAAAATTTTTCTTCGGTTTTTTTTAACAGATTTTAAATTAATAAATATATAAGTACCTAAATAAATATAAAAAAATAATTATCAAAAAAAAATAATTAATTAAAAAAAAAAAATAAATAAAAAAAAAAATAAAAAAATAATTTTTTTTAAACAAAATTTTCACTCTGTTTGAATCAACTAAGTAACTATGACAATTCAACAAATACTTTGTTGGCATATTTCAACAAAGTTATTTGTCGATACAACTTAGAATTTTTTTCCGTGTAGTAAAATTTTCTCAGGAATCCAGTTTTTTAAAATTATTTATTATTAGTTTTTGAAAATTCCTACAAGGGGAGCCGTAAAATCGATAAATTCACAGGGTATTTTACGAATGCTACAGAAAAATTGTTTATCCGAGTTTTTTATTAAGCTTCTCAGAAAAAGCGTGTTTTTATATATATTTTCGGGTGCCATATCAACCTAGATGCGATCGAACTTCCTAGATCATAAAATAATCGAAAAATCGTAAATTTTTCTCAAATTTTCTCATTTTTTTTCAGTTTTTTGAATTTTCCCGCTCTAAATGACACCGAATGATTTAAATAAAGAAAATTTCGGATTCCTAGGGAAATTTTACATACTTCCTTTATTTAAATATTTTTTAGGCTTAAATGTAAACGAGCTCACACCAAATGCCACAAATACAAAAGCCGGATTTTCATCATTTTCAACAGTTTTTCTGAATTTTTCCGCACTAAATGACCCCGTACGAGTCAAATAAGTTCAGATTTCACCCAAAGAAATTCATCACGCCATCTGCGACAAAACTGTGACAACTAATGCGACAGTTAGCTGTCGCATTTAATGCAACAAAAATGTTACAAAAATATTAGTTTTAGTACCACGTGATATATATATAATATTAATATAATATATGTCACGTGGTACTAAAACTGATATTTTTGTAACATTTTTGTTGCATTAAATGTGACAGCTAACCATCGCATTAGTTGTTAGAGTTTTGTCGCAGATGGCGCGATGAATTTCTTTGGGTATTGGATTCTCCAGGAAATTTCATATAACTTCATAACTATGAAAATCTTCAGGCTTTAGTATAAACGAGCTCATAGCAATGGATTTAAAAAATTCTGATTTTCCTTGTTTTTTTACATTTTTTTGTATTTGTGCTGTTACTCTAACAAAAATAACTAGTAGTATTACTTTCTAGCTCAGAGAGTTAACTTCCTAAATCAGGGTGTTAACTTCCTAAATTAGAAAATTAACACGCCCTGATTTAAAGAGTGAACTGACTGGGGCAGAGGGAGTTAACTCCCTTAAATTTCTGTCATCTCCTGGAATACTTTAGAGTTGAAAATGTGAACCGTACGATAGAAAGCTGATATACTGGAGGGGTAATTTTTAATTTTTCATTCAAAACAATTTTCCGATTTTCCAATCTGGTGGACCAATAAACATGAAAATAGAAACTTTCTACATTACCTGAAGGTTTTCGAGGTTGAGAAAATCGTTTTTATAAATAAAAATTTTAATTTTTTCGCCATTGCATATTATCTGGTTTTCCAAGATGGTGGACCAAAAAACAATTCAGAATAAGTTTTTTATATTGCTTAGGTGTTTTCGAGGATGCGAAAAACGTTTTCATTGATCAAAACTTTTATTTTTTCACACTAGCATATTTTCCGATTTTCCAATATTACGGAACAAAAAACATGAAAAGTAGCAATATCTATATTACCTAGGGGTTTTCTAGGTTGAGACAAACGTTTTTATGAATTAAATATGCTAGGGTAAAAATATTTTCATAATTCAAAACGTTTTTCTTAAGCTCGAAAATCCCCAGGAAATATAGAAAGTTTCTCTTCATGTTTTTCGTTCCGCTATATTGGAAAATCGGAAAATATTCTGGGTCAAATAATGAAAAATTTCATTAATAAAAACGTTTTAACTACCTCGAAAACCTGCAGGCAATGTAAAAAGCTTATTATGTTTTTTAATCTGCCATCTTGGAAAATTGGAAAAAATGCTAAGGCGAAAAAATTAAAATTTTCATTCAAGAAAATGATTTTCTCAACCTCGAAAACCCCAGGTAATGTAGAAATTTCCTTGGTTTATGGATTTATAATTCTCTGAGCCAGAGAGTAGTGCTACTGGTTATGTTTGTTAAAGTAACTTATGTTACTGGTTATGTTTGTTAAATAAAAAAATGAAAACAAGGAAAATCAGAATTTTTTAAATCCATTGCTATGAACTCGTTTATACTAAAGCCTAAAGATTTTCATAGTATAGAAGATATATGAAATTTCTTGGAGAATTCAAATCTAAACTTATTTGACTCGCACAAGGTCATTTAGTGCGGGAAAATTCAGAAAAACTGTTGAAAATGATGAAAATCCGGCTTTTGAATTTGAGGCATTTGGTGTGAGCTAGCCTAAAAAATATTTAAATAAAGGAAGTATGTAAAATTTCCCTAGGAATCCGAATTTTTCCTTATTTAAATCATTCGGATTCATTTAGAGCGGGAAAATTCAAAAAAACTGAAAAAAAATGAGAAAAATTGAGGAAAATTTACGATTTTTCGATTATTTTAGGGTCTAGGAAGTTCGATCGCATCTAGGTTGATATGGCACCCGAAAATATATATAAAAACACGCTTTTTCTGAGAAGCTTAATAAAAAACTCGGATATACAATTTTTCTGTAGCTTTCGTAAAATACCCTGTGAATTTATCGATTTTGCGACTACCCGTGTAGGAATTTTCCAATACTAATGGCAGGAATGAATTTCCGAGAAAATTTTACTATAGTACCTATTTTTTCATAATTTTTAATCATTTCCAGAAGGAATGGAATATAAAAGAAGAGTGTGCGGGTAAGGAAAGATGAAATCGTGTTTTTTTTCAAAAATTCTCCCTGGGCTTAGTTTTCAATATTAAGTGCTAAAATTTGGGGACATAGTCCATTTTGGATAGGTAATTGGCAAAAAAAACTTTGAATCCAGTTTCAGCGACCCGACCTAGAAATTTTTGCTGAATTCACTAAGAATCACTCTTTAAAATTTTATTTTATATTACTTAGCATAAAGTTTAAAATTCTTTTTCTCTTTTTCTTTTTCTTTTTTTTGGCCGAAATCCCAGTGGGCCAAGACTCTGCACACCAGCAGTATATTTTCCAGAATTATTGTTATATTTTGCCAGGCTTATAAGCGAGACCTTCAAACTCATAATTTTTAAAACATTAAAAAAAATTTTAACTTATACCTTTTATTATTTTTTAAGGTAACTCGAGTATTAGAAAATTTAGCTTAGCTTTACTTAGAAAATTAGCTTCTTCAAAATTTTTGAATACCAATTATTTAATTTTTTATTATTATTTTTATGAAAATATAATTAGGATGCATTACTATTTGTTAAGAAAATTACAACTATTTAAAACAGTAGTAAGTGTACAAAGTATAAATGTTAAAAAGAGTGCAAATTTATTTATTGCCTTGTTTAATTTATATGAAAAAGTAAATAATGGTTTATAGATAATAAAAATTATAATTTTTTTGACTATTTTTCCTCTTTTTTAAGTCTGAACTGATTATGTCTGGAAAAATATTCATGGAATCTCAATGCCAAGGAAATTTCAGACAAAATAACTGTGCCTTCCGAACGGACCCGAAAAAAATCCAAAACCGCCCAAAGCTTCGGTTCGGGTAACCGCACATCCCTACTAAATTTAAAGGATCTTTATAATTAAATTATCGTTATCTAAAATAAACATAAATGATAGTTTACTTTTATAATGTAATATTATTTTAATAAGAATTTATCAGATTATGTTGACAAATTAGCTTGTTGCGATGTTATCGCTTTTCAAACTATTTGACAGGAAGGGTGCTATTATAGAAATTGGATATACTGTACGTCAATGCATTTCACTATCTTGCTCTTGCAGTACATTCGATATTTTTTAAAAATTTTATATTATTATATGAAATTCTGATCTGATATATTTATTTGTAGAAATCTAGAAAAACGAGTTATGCCCCTTTGAAATTATGTTAGAAAATGCCTAGGTAGGTCTAGAAATTGAGACTTTGGGGCGCTAATATAATTTAGCAAAAAATCAATGAGAATTTTTTTTTTAAAATGGTTTTATTTTTTCCTGGCTACTTAAATTTTCCAGAGATTATTTTTATTCTTGAACCGTTTTTTTTTTTTTTTTTTTTTTTTTATTTAAGCAGTTGAATCTTCATGAGAAGATTATTATGCTATACAATAATAGTTTTACAAATTATAATACAGTGATTTTATACATTATAATAGGTAGAAGAATGTTTACATTGATTATATATTTTATTACATTGTTTTAATACATTTATGCTTATGAGAATTTTTATTTTAGATTTTTATTAGTTCTTAAATTGAAATGTTACAGTTTTTCAGAAATTGAAATATTAAGTGTAGAGTATTGGTATCTGGTTCAATCAACAATGTATTAATGTCAATAGGAAGTTGTTGTTTTTGCTTCTTGAGGTTTTTTAATAGATTTCCTGATCGTATTTATTGCATTGCCATACTATGTGGTTTATATCTTGTTTTTCATATCCACATTCACAATTGGGATTTGCCATTATATTTATTTTATTTAGTGAGTAATTGAGATTATAATGATCAGATCTTAATCTGTTTATAGTTGTAATGAATCCTCTGGAAAATTTTTTGTTTTTGAACCAAGGTTTTTTTGATTTTTTATAAAAATGTTGGAAATAATTTTTTCCTTTAATAGTTTTTTCTTTATTGATGAATTCGTCGAAGTTTTTCATGGTGAAGTTCTTAATATCTTGGTTAAGGTCAGTATAAGGTATTTTTGTTGGATTGGGGTTATGTGTTGTTCCTTGTTTTGCTAAATTATCAACAATTTCATTCTCTTCAATACCTATATGGGATGGAATCCAAATAAATTTAAGTGTATTTGCATTTTCATGAGTAAATTTATTTTTTTTTTTTCTTATTTCGTGTAGCAGTAAATTAGTTTTTAAACTTAGTTGTGGATGCTCTAGTGCTTCTATTATACTTAGTGAGTCTGTTAATATATTTATATTATATTGGTTTTTATATCCGAGGGCAATATTCAGTGCATCGGAAATTGCCATGGCTTCTGCCGTGAAAATTGAAGCATTAGCATTGATGCTTTTAATTTTTTGTATATTTAAGGATGGACAGTATATTCCGTAGCCAACAGCTAATGCGTCTTTTATTTTACTACCGTCTGTGAATATGGAAATTGTGTTTTCAAAATTTTAAATAATGTAAATTATAAATAAAAAAGCCAAATTTTTTAGTGCTTTTTTTTGTTGAAAAAATCTTATTTATACCCAGTGAGCAAGGAAATGCCAAAAAAATAAAATCAGATGCACGCTATTGATCATGTAAGATTAGCTTAGTGGTATAGCGTAATGTAGCTGCCAGAATTTCAAATTAGATACACATTTTTTAGTTTAGGATTTAAAAATAAGAAAGATTTTTTATAAGGCCCAGTTACAGCTTTGAATCGGAAGCTACTTTGTTTATGTGATACTTGACCATAACTTTGCTTCCAGCAAATCAAGTAATTGCTGATTAACTCTTTCCGGAACTCGGGAAAATCATTTGTCACTGTCAGTGCTTTATCGAGGAAAGTATTGAAAATTTTCACACTCGAAGTCCATTTAAGATATCCAGGCATCCGCCCTTTTAAAAAATTCATACTAAAATGCTTATTCTTGATTTAGAATTTATGCATGCTATGAATAAAATTAACCTCTCTGCGTCTTTGTCTTTTTTTTTTTTGGGCCTTTTTCGTAGGATGAGGAGAATGCTTTTACGCATACCATACACCGCGTGCTGTATGGTTATATGGGACTCAACCTCAAATTTATGGTTGCCCAGATACTCAGTATAACTGAGGAGGAATTACAATACCCACTAAACTCCCCACTCTCCTGCATTTATGACAATATCATAGAATCCGGACAGGGACTCCCTGTTTAGGTATTACTTCGGTCCGGAAAAAATGCAGCCAGGGCATTTCTTCGCCATACCCTGTCAATAAAGGAGGAGAGTTTCCTACGAGAGGAAACCTTCCTCCTTTTTTCTAATCAGTGTCGCCCGTACGTACTCTACCACACTGTACCAGTTCACAGTACTGCGCAGCATTTCCGGAACGACTCCTTCTGGCCTCCATTTATCAAAGGGCGGTCACCCCTCAGCGAAGTAAGGACACCTAAAAAAGGTGTGCTCAGTGGTATCCGGCTCGCCCGGACTATGCAAGCATTCCGGAGATGCCACCTTGCGCCACTTGAAAAGCATATCGCGGAAATAACCGTGACCAGTTAGGAACTGTGCGAGGTAGAAGTCTACCTCCCCATGATCACGGTTCATCCAGCTTTCCAAGTCGATAATAAGGCGGTGCGTCAAACGTCCCCTCGGGTCACCATTCCACCTATACTGCCAACATTCCATTGTGCGGGAGCGAGCGCGAACGAAAGCTACGTAGCGCTTTTCTTCCTCACGGTTATAGATAACCTGCCTTTCCAAGGCAAACAGATCGATAGGAATCACCCGAGCCACTACCTGGATCGCTGGCTCTGATACAGTCTTGTACGAGCAAGCGATTCGAAGTGCCCCCTGCCTCTGTACTGCCTTTAGTTTCTTGCAGTACTTTTTTATGCGGACATTGTCAATAAACGTAATATTTATGGACCAAGAAGAAGAAATTATTAATATTAGTAATGAATCAGTAGTTTCTGACTTTTTATATCTAAATCAATAATACAAATAAATGATTTCATTATATTGCATGTCAACATTAGAGGTATTCAAACAAATTTCAATCTCCTTGAAATCCTCATTGAGAATTCAGTACATAAACCTGACATTATAATATGCAGTGAAACATGGAGATTACCCTGTTACACTTTTTTCTCTCTTGCGAACTACAGTTCTTATTATAATCATGGAAATATAAATAAAGCAGACGGCTGCATGGTCTAGGTGAAGTATTCTTTAGCCGAGGTTTCAGGAATAGAATTTGTTAATAATTTTAAATATATTGATACTATAGTTAAATTAAATAATCACGTCATTCTACAGATGCCATAAAATTAAGAAAATTGATTTTATATCTATGATAAAAAACATTATTGATAAAAATAAAAATACTAAATACCACATAATAGCAGGTGATTTTAATATGAACATTATGGATTCTTCAAATCCATTAATTCATGAATACTTGAATAATTTTTTTGAAGCTGGTTATACTCCATTGTTTAATAATATAACTAGACCTAATAATGTTTATAGTAAGCAGGGTTCATATTAATCGTTATACGGAAGTAACGACCCGAAATCATCTCTTGCTCTCCCTTTAATTTTTAATATTTAGATCATTAACTCTTTTGGCATTAAAATCAACCCTTTTCGGTTTGTTTGGTTATATTTTCCGGTTTTATTATAACTTAATTATAACCTAATTAAATATAAAATAACCTAAAATTACCAAATACAAAAATACTAAATTACCTAAACTAACACCGCGAGAGCACATGTTCGCACGACAGTATCCGGAAGAATTAATATCTTTTACCTAATTTCGCCTGAAATTGTCCTTGGCCAATGATGCACCACGTTGTTATAACAAAAATTGAAAACAAGTTTCGAATACGGCAAATAGCAATAATTTATTCACCGTAAGAATTCGAAGACCAAAATATATATATGTCACAAAATGCCGGAGTTAAACGACTGCGTGTTAAACAACTCCGAACCAATAGATCACTACATATTACAAATTTCGGTGAATAAATCAATTCATTTATTCCTGAAATATTCACGATAATCACAATCTAACAAAATTATATTTTTGATTAATATTCACACTAAAAAATAGTGAATAAAAACTATTATTTAACCAAAACACAGAGAGCTCTTAACAGAAGCATTTATTGCGTCTCGTGGCCGAGCACGCACTGCCTTGGTTCGATTTCAGTTCCTCCCTTACGGAAGTCCGAAATCGCAAACGTTCCAAAGGAATAAACGTGATAATTGCTCAAAAGAGCGCTTAAAAATCTAAAATTTAAAAATTAATTTTATTTTAAATTTTTATTAATGTGACAGAAATCCTTCCTGTTACATACTATAGCTGCAAACATTGATAAAACTAATGAACCCGTAATAAAAACTCACAATCATAATTCAATATTCTTAACCAAAACAAATGAAAGTGAAATACATAAAATAGTCTTAACATTGAATAAAGCCTCAGGTACTGACAAGATTAAGGCCTCTGTGTTAAAATTAATAATTGCATATGTAGTCCCCCCAATAACTAAAAGAAGGTGATAAAAGTAACATGACAAATTATAAACAAATTTCTATTATATCTAATTTAGCTAAAATTTTCGAAAAAATAATTTACGTTAGATTATATAGCTTTTTAAATAAATATAATATACTTGCAAATAATCAATTTGGATTTATGCAAAATACAGGAACTAATGATGCATTAGCTTGGATATCTGATTATATTTATTCGAACTTAGATCGTAATTGACCAACAATTGCAACATTTATCGATTTAAAAAAAGCATTTGATACTGTTAACCATTTTATCTTGATACGCAGATTGAGCTCATGTGGTATTAGGGGCTTACAACTGAATTTATTGATAAGTTATTTAACTGATAGAACTCAAATTGTAAAAATTAATGAACATCATAGTCAATGTTGTGAAGTCACAATGTGTGCACCACAGGGTACGATATTAGGCCCTTTGCATTTTATTATATACATAAACGAACTATTAAAATTAATGCCATTAAATTTAATTTCTTATGCTGATACTGTAATTATTTTTTCTGGTAAATCTTGGAATGAGGTGCAACGTCTTATGAATGATAATTTAAAGATAGTTGGCTGCTGGTTATCCAATAACCAACTATCTTTGAATGTAAAGAAGTCTATGTACATGGCATTTGCTTCAAATTATGAAAATATTCCTAATAATATAAACATTTTAATTAATAATAATACTCTGGATAGAGTAAATGAGTATAAATATCTTGGTGTCATTTTTGATTCTAATATGAAATGGAGCACACACATATTAAATATAACTAAGAGTACAAGGTATATGCTATTTAAGATACATAAACTAAAACATCAATTGTTACCATCTACACTGATTTCAATATATTTTGCATTACAGTAAAACCCCGATATTCGCGGTTAATGCGTTCCACAAAAGTGCCGCGAATACCGAATCCGCGAATACCGAAGTATTGTTTCTTATGTAAAATAGGGGGTTAGGTTCTGAAATATGAAAAAAATTGAATTTTTTTTTGAAAATATTAAGATTTTTATTAATTTTTAGTAAATTTTAGTGATGTTAATTAAGTTTTAGAAAAATAATCCATAATATTTTTTTGCTTTTTACGTCTTGCCATATCTTGATAGAGATTTTCAAATGATTGCATAGCCTTATCGCAGTCGTATTTAAATCGCAAACTTCTTGTCATGACTGGATCAGAATTTTCTGCTTCCTCAATTGCATCTTTTAAATGACCTAGAATAATAGAAATTTTTGTCATTTTTAAAACTGGTTCTTCAAGCGCTTGAGCTTCCTCTTGATCTTCGTCTACATCTCGATCATTTAACATTTCATAAACATCTTGAGCGGTTAAATCTGCTGTAGGTTGAATAATCTCTACATAAGCTTTGTCTTGGATTAAACTTTTTAATTGTGATGGAAATATTGCAGCTGCTTCTTGATCAGCACAATCTTTTTCACCACTGAATGAGACGTTATGTAGAGAAAATCTACATTTAAATCTGTCAAACCAACCCCTACTAGCAAAAAAAGTTCCATTTGAAGAACCAATAGATTGTTTTTTTAGAAATTTGTAAAATTCTTAAGCTTGTTGTCTTATGGCCAAACCACTCAGTGGAAATTTTTTATGAATCATATTTTGCATCCATATAATTACCATGTCTTCCATTTTTTCTAAGTTTTCTAAAGTAAAAATATTTTACTTAAAATCATTTAAATATACGACCTAGGGAATGAAAAAATTACCATCTCTACTAATTTTACAAAATTTAGCATTTGGTCCCAGCTTTGATGCACTTAGCTTAATTTTTTGTTTATTTTTGCGAATTGAACGGATAGTAGACTCGTTAACCAAGAATTTTTTAGCTATTGATGCAATTTCTTCATTACTTTCCAAAAAGCGGAATTATTTTCATTTTTTGCCCCAAATCCATTACTGATTTTTTCCGTTCAACTTTTTTCGTAGGTGATTTTTTGGAGTCATGATTACATTTTCATAAATTCAAAAAGGTTATAAAATGTAAATAAATAAAAATAAACAAAAGACTAAATAATATAGCCAAAAAAATTGAAAATTTAAATCAATATTTAAAAATTAAAAAAAAATTTTTACTGAAAAACCAGGAATTCGCGAAGCATATACCGTGAATATTGAAGCATGGTATTATTGTAAAAACCGCGAATTTGCGAATCCGCGAATACAAAAGCCCGCGAATACCGGGGTTTTACTGTATTTCATAGTGTAGCTAACTACGGAATAATAGCCTGGGGTAGAGCGTACAAAAAATATATTAAACCCATTGCTAATTTACAAAAAAGACTAATAAAGGTATTAGAAACCAAAAGTGATAAAAACATACTAAAAATTGATGAATCTTATATTGCAGACTCCATCATGGGCTATTATAATAAACTGAAACTAATATTTATAAATTCGAAATCTAAAACCAGAAATAAAGTAATTGCATTACCAATTAAGGTAAAGAAAAGCATTGGCAAAAATAGAAGCTATCTTACAGCACTTAGAAATTTTAACAGAATACCAAATAGCTTGAAAATTTAAAATAATAGCTCTAAGTGTATAAAAAATAAAATCATAAAAGCTCTGTCCTTTTATTAATTAGACTAATAAGTGTTATCCACTTTAATAAACTTCTATATAAATGTTATATCTTTATTGTAAATTATCTATATATTTTTTTTTTATTTATAAATTATTTATTATATCTTTAATTTTTATTTTATACTAGACTATAGCGGGCTCACGTTGTTCGCCCGCATTATAATTTCCCCTTAGCTTTATTAAAAAAATATCAAAGAAATATAGGTTATAACCTATAAAGAAAATAAAAAAATTCAAATTTGTAAACAAACAATTTGATTGGTCTTTATATTGTCCACAAGATAGCGGCACCCATAAAGCCCATCAATTTTTATATAATAGACTTATGATTATATCTTAACTTTTAAGCCGGGCTCATAAACAGATAGTTACTATCTCCATGAGCATCATACTTTGTATGTTTAAGTGTATTTTAAACTTTCTGGCAATAAATAATAACAATAATAATATAATATCTGGTCAATAGAAGTATATCTAGTAAATATGAAAAAGTATATAATTAGAAAGTATCTTTTACGTTAATATAGCGATAATAGTACCGATTAATACAGAATTAAAAAAAGTTTAAATAAATATAACTTTGGTTAAATTACACAGCATCACGGTATATATTGTTAATTATCTAGGTTTGAGAAGTATAATTTAATACTTGAGGGAAGGTCACGATAGCAGGGGGGCGAAGTTCTAGGGACATGTCAGCATAAACAACTGTACAATAGTTTAAATGAAGAATCACAAGAGACTCACCTAGCCTGCACCTTAATAGCTGAGATGTATATGATCTGATGAACTTCAAGTTATATAGAACTCTGTTGACTTTTTTGGTAACTTGCTGTTTCTATGAGAGTGTGTCATCCAAAATAACTCCAAAATTAAGGACCTCATCTACAAACAAGATAGTATCACCTTTAATATTTACTACATCAAGGATACCTAATTTTTTAAAGGCTATGCCCGGATCTATATAGTGAATCGGCCCACGAAAGATATTTAAAAACTAATTGTATTAGGTCAAAGTACACCTAAAAAAATAGGATCCTGAAGTTTTCAGCCCTCCAGATGCCTTCAGCTCTGATTGGCAGCCTATTAATGACAAAAAAAAAGTAAATTTTTAGTGACTTTTTAGTCGTCTTTCTGATACTCCCGTGGTAAAACGATTCAGTCAAAATGATCTTGCGACCTCTCATTCAAAAGGTTAGACAATATACTTTCAGATAAAATTACTTTTGGAAGTGATTTTAGTGCATCCTTTTGATTGGTAGACCATAAACCGTTCAAAATAAATTTTTTTTACTCTAAAATTTCAACTTTGGCAGCGATTTAAAAAAAATTGAGAGATATGCCCATTCTATTTTTTTTTTCTAAATAATGAAAAATAAAACAAATTTTCATTTGCGACCATCCAGGCTCAAAAATATTTGGGGCAACATGGTCAAATACTTAAAAAACTGAAATAACTATTGTTTTTAATTTTGCGATTTTTCGAAAATGGACCCCGCACAAATGAATAGGAAATGGCCGTTCGATCAAATTAGGTGAATATTTTGTATGTTTTAGATTTTATTATTCTGAAAAAAGTCTCCACGGATACAAAGCTCCAAAGTATCAATATAAAAAATGTTTTTAACCAATGCTTGGACCTTTACACGACCCCAATGCCCCCATTCACCCCCCCTCAAACGTTTCATTGTCAAAAAAAAAAATAAGAATGCACCTTGAGTTTTAATTTTTGTAATTAAAATATTCTCAACTCGTTTGGGGAGTGGGGTAAATGGGGGCACTGGGGTAGTGTAGAGGGCCAAACAAGTGTTTTTAACCAAGTTAAAAACTTTTTTTATATTCATCTTCGGTTACAGAATCTCGAAAAACATAAGAATACACATTGAGTTTGAATTTTCCTAATAAACATATTTTTAACCCGTGGGGGGGGGGTTGGTCTACAGGGCCAAGCATTGGTTAAAATCATTATTTATATTCATCTTTGGTTAGGGCGTCTCAAAAAACATAAGAATACACATTGAGTTTTAACGTTCCTAATAAAAATATTTTTAACTCGTTTGGGGAGGGGGGGGGTGAATGGGGGCACTGGGGTGGCCTAGAGGACCAAGCATTGGTTAAACACATTTTTTATATGCATCTTCGGTTTCAGCGCCTCAATAAACACAATAATTTACATTGAGTTTTAGTTTTTGTAATAAATTTTTATATCTCGATTTAGGGGGGGGGGGGCGCATGGGGCCACTGGGGTGCTTTACAGGGCCAAACATTGGTAGAAAACATTTTTAATATTTATTTTCGGTTTCAGCGTCCCCAAAAATATAAGAATTCATATTAAGTTTTAATTTTTTTAATTAAAATATTTTTACCCGTTTTGGGGGGGGTATGAATGGGGGCACTGGTGTCGTCTACAGGGCCAAACATTGGTGAAAAACATTTTTTTTATACATTTTTGGTATAAGCGTCTAAAAAAACATGAGTATATAGTTCAATTTTCATTTTTCTAAAATTTTTTTCACTTCTCTGGAGGGCTTATGGGGGTGCTGGGAGCAAATTGGCTTAGTTTTATTGCATTTCTTTAGCCATATTCGGTTTTAGCACCACCAAAAAACCCCATATCAGGGGGTCTACCCTCTGGTACATGATTTTTTTTTCGTGTGCCTCTGTAATAGTGCTATGGAGCTTTCAAGCTCCGTAGCAGCTAAAGTTGAGACTTTGGAGCTTTGTGTCCATGGAGACTTTTTTTCAAGATAATAAAATCTAAAACATACAAAAAATTCACCTAATTTGATCGTACGGCCATTTCTTATTCATGTTGCCCCAAATATTTTTGAGCCTGGATGGTCGCAAATGAAAATTTTTCATTAGTTAGAAAAAAAAAATAGAATGGGCATATCTCTCAATTTTTTTTAAATCGCTGCCAAAGTTGAAATTTTAGAGTAAAAAAAATTTATTTTGAACGGTTTATGATCTACCAATCAAAAGGATGCACTAAAATCACTTCCAAAAGTAATTTTATCTGAAAGTATATTGTCTAACCTTTTGAATGAGAGGTCGCAAGATCATTTTGACAGAATCGTTTTACCACGGGAGTATCAGAAAGACGACTAAAAAGTCACTAAAAATTTACTTTTTTTTTGTCATTAATAGGCTGCCAATCAGAGCTGAAGGCATCTGGAGGTCTGAAAACTTCAGGATCCTATTTTTTTTAGGTGTACTTTGACCTAATACAATTAGTTTTTAAATATCTTTCGTGGGCCGATTCACTATATAGATCCGGGCATAGCCTTTACCGTCTTTGTGGCATTTGCCTTATACAATGGCCTTGGTTTTTTTAAAGTTATGGGATAGTATGTTGAGGTCAGACTAGATTGACTCTTTGTGAACTGCATCAGTTAAGCTATATCGATGCCTTTTTGGATTTGATCCACTGGTACCTGGAAATATATCTGTAGGTCATCCGCATATAGCAGTCTTAAAATTCTATCGTCAAGATGTAATCTAAGATAATTCATGTAAATGCAAAATAGTAAGGGACCCAGAACAGAGCCCTGGGGTAGACCTATATTAATGTGTTGAGGAGCCGATGTAGATTGTTTATAAAAGAAGCATTGCGAACGACCACAGAGATATTACCAAAAACAGGATGAGGCAGATCTTGAAAACCCAATTGAAGTTTTTTGAGAAGCCTGAAAGGGGATACGTTATCGAAAAACTTAGAGAAATCAAACTGTAGAAGAAGGGTGGCCAACTGGTTTTCCATAGCTACACGGATATCATCATTTTTGACTTCGTTAAGTTGAACACCTGACCGTGAGCTAACTTCTCTAAGACTTTTTAAAGGAAGCATAGCAGGGCATTCGGTCTGAAGTCCGAGGTGGATTAAGGTATTGAGACCTTTTTCAGAGCCAAAATGCGAGATCTTTTCCAGGTTTCAGGAAATATACAATTTATTAATGATGCATTAAATAGTTTAGTGAGATGTTTAACAATTGATGGTAATGATTTGGCGACTACACTTTGGGGGATACCATCTTCACCTATGGCTTGTGACTAAAAATGAGAGACTGCTAAGATGACATTGTTAACTGTATCCTCGTTGAAGGTAAAACTGCCTGGAGGAGCCGATGAGGCTAGATTAAAAGATGTTAATGGGTCCTCTGATGGAGAGAAGGATATTTGAGAAAAGAAAAAGTTAAGCTCTTCAGGAAGGAATCCACGAAGTGCATCACTAGGTTTAGGTATTAAGCCCAAATTCCTAATTTCACTTCAGAAGTTTTTGTTAGTGTCTAATGTGTTACATATACGATTATGCATATTGTTATGTATTTAACCCACTAGCTTAAATGCTGAATCTTGATGTTGTGTGCTTTCACCCTTTAAATTGATGTTAATGGCGATTCGTAAGATTTTCGTTAAGTAACTGTCTTAAACCTGTCCTTTTGTAACGTCTACAGGTGGCGCCGCGTTTTGAGATGAGCAGTTTTAGTCCGTTGTGGATCCAGGGATATAAATATTTTTTGTTTTTTAATTTTTTTTCTGGTACTAAACTGTTTATTGCCTTTTGTAGATTTTCAGTTAACATTGCGAGACGTTGTTCAACGTTAAGTGTGTGATCAGAGGCAAGTTTTGACCATCCTTGATCATGCAAATAAGAGTTAAGGTCTTGAGATGTTATTTTATTGATGCACTTGTATGTATAGGTCTTGATACCAGTTGGTATCAAAATGGAATAGGGGTGGGGGCGAGTCCCACAGCCTCCAGACCTTTGCTGCCGACTGGCTGCAAAGTATACATGTCTTTTTTTTTCCTTCTCGCACAACAAGCGTTTTTTCATAAGGAATTATTGCTGTCTTTTTTTTTCTACTCTATAAAATTATAAAAATTATTTTCAATCGAAATATATCGAATTAATTCGATATATTTCGAGCTAAAAATGTATTTAAATCATGTAAATCATTAACAGCATCAACAGGAAATAATAACTTCTAAGGAGGTATTTTATTTATTTCTCTATTTCTTTTTCCATTAATACTTATGTAACACAAAAAATACGAGGAGAATAGTTTTATACCAAAAATTGTATTAGGAAAGTATAAGTTATAAATATTTTTTTTTAAGAGAAGAAATTTAATATTTAAAACCGGAATTAATTATTTCTCTCTCTCTCTGCCTCTCAGAGCACACATGGCCCGTGATGCGAGCCGTGATGGCCTCATAGTATTAACATGATGAAATACAATATAATTTATTAGTATTAGTATAATAATGATTATTATACATATTACACTTTTTTTTAAACTTTTAAACTTGGTGTATTTTAAATTTGACAAATCGAATACACATAAATGTGTTTTATGATTATAACGAACAAAGCCATAGGCATATAGAAGTACTGACAATTTCTTGTTCAATACTATTTCTAACCATTAATTAAAATGGATTTTAAATTAATAATTTTAAATAAATATAAAATTATTTTTTCAAGAATAAAAAATACGTCTTCCACCGATAATCAAACTCGAGTCTCTGGATTGCTAGTCCATTGTGCTAACCACTACACCATGGAAGACACCGAGTTAAACTCTCTCGGAAGACACATTTTTCATTCTTGAAAGTAGACAAGTCATTTATCAATTGTCGAATTATTTTTAATTATTGGTATAGAAGATAATGGTGTTTTTTATTTTTTTATGAGATAATTTTCAAAAAGCATTAGATTCGAGAAATCGAGTAATTACGATATTTCTAATATTAGTACTTGCATTAAAAAAAATGAGGTACAAAATTAAGTATTACATCCGCAAAAAAATCCTGTCATAAAAAATTAGACTACAGTATTTAAGGTCATTCTATCCGCCATTGGGTGTTTTTTGTGCAGCATATTTTCTCTTGATAGCACTCTCTCATGGAAAACCCAACTCAGACAGGTCACTAAAAAAGTGAATGGTGTGCTCTACTGCTTAAGAACTATTAGACCTTGTACTTCTGAAGCACTTCGCCAGCGGTTAGTACAATCTTTAGAAGTCCCCCATCTTGACTATTGTAATGTGGTTTATTCTGATATTACTACAGAGCAGCGTTTGCAGCTCCAGAGACTAGCTAACTCTGGAATCCGTTATATTTTTGGTTTGAAAAGAAGTGATCACATTGCACCTTTTAGAAGGCGACTACACTGGATGACCACCTCCACACGTACTGATTATTTTGCATCATTAATGATGTACAGGCTAGTGCATATGAAAGAACCCCCTTTCCTTTTATCTCTCTTCAAAAAATATAAATCTGACAAACCCACTCGTGGTCCTCGTAAGGATTTCGATCCTGAAACAGTAACCACCGACTGGGGTCTACATTCTATTCAAATAAAGTATTCTAAATTCTGGAATAATATTCCCCCGTGCATACGCGACCTTCCGTCATATTCCCGTTTTAAAAAGGCAATGAGTGGATATTTATATAAATCAGATGATAGCTGATCATCAGCAGGTTTATAGCCCTGTTGAATTGCTGACAAATTAAAGAATTGATTGATTGACAAATTGACTAATTGATGTTATTGTATATAGTTGAATAAAATCTTTTATTTAATTTTTTTTTAATTATTTTTTTACTTTGTAAATTTGTGCATAATTGTAATTTAATTAATTTAATCTATTGAATATTTTTTTAAATTATTTATTAATTTTTTAAATTTGTATATAATTGTAATTTAATTATTTATCTTATTGAATATCTATGTACATGATATTGACATATGTTGAATGAATGTAATATATTTTGTGATTGCAAATAAAGAACCATAATAATAATATATAATAATACTAAAATATTTTAGCTATATATTTTATTTATAATAATTTTTTAATGAAAAAAAAATTGAAAATGTTTATTTGTTTAAACAAATACGACCTGTTAAATTTTTGTAATTTTTGGGTTATAAAAGCCTGAGATTCTAAAGCTGGGTAACTGGGTAACCAGAATTTTGATCCAAGTTGCTCACAACTGGAATCTCAGACTTTTATGAGTCAAAAATTACAAAAGTTTAACAGGTCGTATTTGTTTAAACAAATAAATATTATCAATTTTTTGTTTATATTCTTGTACCAGATACTGTAAAGTATTGATTCTTTCATTAAAAAATTATTATAAATAATTATATACCTAAAATATTTTAGTTAGAAATATGCTGCGCGAAAAAACCCTGTGGTGGATATCCTTCATACTTGTGATAAAAGAAATACGTAGAGAATAGTTTTACCAAAAATTCTATTAGGAAAGTATATGTCATTGAATGTTTCTTGCAAAAGAGAATTAAAAAACAGTCTCTCTTTGCCTCTCAGAACGCACATGATTCATGTGTAATAATGATTTAGCATTGATATGGTATATAAGAGATTTTTTAGTTATTTTTAATGTTTATTATCTATATTAGACTGAATTATTTTATGCGCTAGCAAAATGCGTAATTATAACTAAAAAAAAATAAATTTATAAATTTCGCGTTCTATTTAGGCAACAAAATCATATATCAAGCCCATGTCAAAACTCGTACTTTAGGAAACCTTAGGAAATTTATTTTTTTCAGTTACAATTAGGCATTTTACTGGTTCTTTTAGAATCCTAAATACTTTAAAAAATAAATAAATAGATTTGTCTAATATCTAGTTATAATGTAGATAATAAAAAATTGTTTAAAAAATTAACTTAATGTGTTTTATAAATTTGGGGTATAATTATTTTTTTATGGATAAAATATATTATAAAACCCTAAATATCTCTTATATACCAACCCCTGTTTAGTTATAAATGTAGCTTTCATTCTATCTCCACTTTTAAGACGATGAAATTATTATTAGATAGCAATTTTTCTTTTGAGATTTTTGATATCTCTCCCCCTCCCCCCTCCATTTACTTTAGAAAAGTATACTGTAAGGAATAGGTACATTATTGCTTTCTGATATATTTTTTAAATTTCTTGCCTTGTGAATCATACTTCAAATTCAACCTACGATTGAAATGATATCCAATAATTTTCAGTATGAAATAGCTAGGTTTTTTTCATTAATAATTATTTTAAAAATTATTTTTTCCTTATATTAATTAATTATATTTTCCTTAGCTGTTGGCTATTCCTGACGGGCCCTTTAATAACCCATTACCGCCCAGGCAGCCAAAACGTGCCACTTGATTAATACCAGCTTAGATTTTCATTAAAAATTAAATTTTAAAATTGTTTTAAGACTAAAAACTCATGAGGAATTCAATTTTAGAATCATTTTTTACCAACAAACCCTCAGAAAATTTCTACAAGGGGCGGAAACTTAAAAAACAAGCGATTTTAGCCCTGTTTTGCGGCCAAAACGTGCCACTTTGACGTAAGTCTTTGTTATTCGTAAAATATTATGTTTATTTTCCTGCTAATTAGTACCCGGGGGTTTTCGAGGTTGCTAATTTCAAATATGAACTCAAAAAAATCATAAAAATTCATCTAGGGGTGGAAAATTGGGGTGAAAAGGGGTGAAAAGGGGTGAAAAATCGATTTTTATAAAAGGCTTTATTTTTACTTGAAAAACTAAACCAGGGGTTTTCGAGGTTGCTGATTTCAAATATGAAGTCAAAAAAATCATAAAAATTCATCTAGGGGTGGAAAATTGGGGTGAAAAGCGGTGAAAAATCGATTTTTATAAAAAACTTTATTTTTACTTGAAAAACTATATCGGGGGGTTTTCGAGGTTGCTGATTTCAAATATGACCGCCAAAAAATACTAAAATTTCATTTAGGGGTGGAAAATTGGGGTGAAAAGGGGTGAAAAATCGATTTTTATAAAAGGCTTTATTTTTACTTGAAAAACTATACCGGGGGGTTTTCGAGGTTGCTGATTTCAAATATGACCTCCGAAAAATGATAAAACTTCATTTAGGGGTGGAAAACTGGGGTGAAAAACGTCGAAAAAATACTTTTCATAAATGTCCCTATTTTTGAGGTCACATTTGAAATCAGCAACCTCGAAAACCCCCTGATATATTTTTTCAAGTAAAAATAAAGCCTTTTATAAAAATCGATTTTTCACCCCTTTTCACCCCTTTTCACCCCAATTTTCCACCCCTAGATGAATTTTTATGATTTTTTACCAACAAACCCTCAGAAAATTTCTACAAGGGGCGGAAACTTAAAAAACAAGCGATTTTAGCCCTGTTTTGCGGCCAAAACGTGCCACTTTGACGTAAGTCTTTGTTATTTGTAAAATATTATGTTTTTTTTCCTGCTAATTAGTACCCGGGGGTTTTCGAGGTTGCTAATTTCAAATATGAACTCAAAAAAATCATAAAAATTCATCTAGGGGTGGAAAATTGGGGTGAAAAGGGGTGAAAAATCGATTTTTATAAAAGGCTTTATTTTTACTTGAAAAACTAAACCAGGGGTTTTCGAGGTTGCTGATTTCAAATATGAAGTCAAAAAAATCATAAAAATTCATCTAGGGGTGGAAAATTGGGGTGAAAAGCGGTGAAAAATCGATTTTTATAAAAAACTTTATTTTTACTTGAAAAACTATATCGGGGGGTTTTCGAGGTTGCTGATTTCAAATATGACCGCCAAAAAATACTAAAATTTCATTTAGGGGTGAAAAATTGGGGTGAAAAGGGGGTGAAAAATCGATTTTTATAAAAGGCTTTATTTTTACTTGAAAAACTATACCGGGGGGTTTTCGAGGTTGCTGATTTCAAATATGACCTCCGAAAAATGATAAAACTTCATTTAGGGGTGGAAAACTGGGGTGAAAAACGTCGAAAAAATACTTTTCATAAATGTCCCTATTTTTGAGGTCACATTTGAAATCAGCAACCTCGAAAACCCCCTGATATATTTTTTCAAGTAAAAATAAAGCCTTTTATAAAAATCGATTTTTCACCCCTTTTCACCCCTTTTCACCCCAATTTTCCACCCCTAGATGAATTTTTATGATTTTTTTACCAACAAACCCTCAGAAAATTTCTACAAGGGGCGGAAACTTAAAAAACAAGCGATTTTAGCCCTGTTTTGCGGCCAAAACGTGCCACTTTGACGTAAGTCTTTGTTATTTGTAAAATATTATGTTTTTTTTTCCTGCTAATTAGTACCCGGGGGTTTTCGAGGTTGCTAATTTCAAATATGAACTCAAAAAAAATCATAAAAATTCATCTAGGGGTGGAAAATTGGGGTGAAAAGGGGTGAAAAGGGGTGAAAAATCGATTTTTATAAAAGGCTTTATTTTTACTTGAAAAAATATATCAGGGGGTTTTCGAGGTTGCTGATTTCAAATGTGACCTCAAAAATAGGGACATTTATGAAAAGTATTTTTTCGACGTTTTTCACCCCAGTTTTCCACCCCTAAATGAAGTTTTATCATTTTTCGGAGGTCATATTTGAAATCAGCAACCTCGAAAACCCCCCGGTATAGTTTTTCAAGTAAAAATAAAGCCTTTTATAAAAATCGATTTTTCACCCCTTTTCACCCCAATTTTCCACCCCTAAATGAAATTTTAGTATTTTTGGCGGTCATATTTGAAATCAGCAACCTCGAAAACCCCCCGATATAGTTTTTCAAGTAAAAATAAAGTTTTTTATAAAAATCGATTTTTCACCGCTTTTCACCCCAATTTTCCACCCCTAGATGAATTTTTATGATTTTTTTGACTTCATATTTGAAATCAGCAACCTCGAAAACCCCCTGGTATAGTTTTTCAAGTAAAAATAAAGCCTTTTATAAAAATCGATTTTTCACCCCTTTTCACCCCTTTTCACCCCAATTTTCCACCCCTAGATGAATTTTTATGATTTTTTTGAGTTCATATTTGAAATTAGCAACCTCGAAAACCCCCGGGTACTAATTAGCAGGAAAAAAAAACATAATATTTTACAAATAACAAAGACTTACGTCAAAGTGGCACGTTTTGGCCGCAAAACAGGGCTAAAATCGCTTGTTTTTTAAGTTTCCGCCCCTTGTAGAAATTTTCTGAGGGTTTGTTGGTAAAAAATGATTCTAAAATTGAATTCCTCATGAGTTTCTAGTCTTAAAACAATTTTAAAATTTAATTTTTAATGAAAATCTAAGCTGGTATTAATCAAGTGGCACGTTTTGGCTGCCTGGGCGGTAATGGGTTAAGAAATAATCTCAAAATAAACAATTGAATCAAAGACTTATAGCCAATTAGGGATTTTATTCCATAGTGGCTAATTGGGGGAAATGGGTAAGTTACCCAATAGCGAATAGCTTAAGACCCATTTACTCTGACAGATATAAATATTTTAGAACACTTACTTCAAAAAGTTCATTATACCCAATAATATAAACTTTTTTCGCGAAAGAAAACATTTTTAATTCCATGCTTTTATTTTAACAGAAATGCGAAAAAAATACAAATATTTGCTAAATGTTCAATAAAATAACTTTTTTAGTAATGACAAAATTATTGACAAAATCACTTCTTCATAATTTATGTTAAAAATTAATTAATTAAATGATATTTTTTAGATTGAAACTTTTAATAACATAAACAAAACAAAAAAGGTTTTTCAACTAACATGTTTCAATGATTTCTTAAAGGGCCCGTCAGGAATAGCCAACAGCTAAGGAAAATATAATTAATTAATATAAGGAAAAAATAATTTTTAAAATAATTATTAATGAAAAAAACCTAGCTATTTCATACTGAAAATTATTGGGTATCATTTCAATCGTAGGTTGAATTTGAAGTATGATTCACAAGGCAAGAAATTTAAAAAATATATCAGAAAGCAATAATGTACCTATTCCATACAGTATACTTTTCTAAAGTAAATGGAGGGGTGAGGGGGAGAGATAATATATATTTAAGATTTTTTAATGAAAATATTTTTGAAAAAAATATTAGGTCCCTACACACCAAACCTAAGAGAGTTTTTTGTTACGCAGAAAATATTGAATGTTTATTTAATTCTTTAGAGAAGAATTAACCTCAAAATAATTCCTCTCTAAAGAATTAAATAAACATTCAATATTTTCTGCGTAACAAAAAACTCTTTTAGGTTTGGTGTGTAATTCTATAATGCTTGTAAAATTTCACCGGTTACAATATTTTCAGATATTAGTATTTTAATGGAATTAAATGAGGTATTGCATTAAAAAAAAAAAAATATTGTAGTTTTTTTAATTTTTTGTTTTTTTAATTTTGAGAAAAAAATTTTGAAAAAATTCGGTATCAGATCCAAAAAATTACTATAAAAGAACTTCATAAAACTAGTACTCTCATAGAAATAAATTAGGTACGACGTCCATAAATTAAAAAAAAATTGGTGTTTTTTGTATTTTTTTGTAACAAAAATTTTGGGAAAAAAATTTTCATAATATTAATTATCAGATTCGAAATATCGAGTAAAAATCGTACTTTCAAATATAAGTACTTTCATGGAAATAAATGAGGTTTTATTATTATTATTATTATTACATCCAAATTAAAAAAAAAAAAGTAGTTTGAGATTTTTGGAAGAAAAAATTTTTGAAAAAAAAATTAGGTCTTAATTCCATAAAGGTTGTGAAATTTCACCGGTTACATGCACACACATACACACATACATACTTTTTATAAAAACCGGTTTTTTAGCTTCCTGGGGTCTCAAAACGTGCTTATATGCCAAAAAATAAAAAAATAAAAAAACCCATCACAATGGTTCCTCATTTAGGAAAATAAACCATCAAACTCCGTTAGTCGTTTTAAAATTTAATTATTTTTGCTACAAGTTGTTTTGTAAAAAAAGAGTTTTACTTAAAACCCTTTGTATTCATTTATTTACTCAAAAACTATAATTAAATTATTTTTGCTTTATTATATATATGGCTCATTTTCACTTTTTTTGCAAAAATAGATTTAAAGAATAGAATAATATAATATATTACGACCCATGGTCAGAAAAATAAAGAATGGCTCAAATCGCACGTAAAATACCTTCTGAGGTGAAGCCGAGAATGGTAAACTATGATTTGGGGCATTCTTTTTTTATGGCCCAGGGTCGTATACGATTTTTCTGCGGCGAGAAAACACGTCTTTGCCTGACGCGCAGCGGCCGGGAAATACGTGCTTCCTGGCTGCTGACCAGAAAAATAATTTAAAAATCTTGTTTTAGTGCTGTAATTTTTAGAAAACATAAAATAAAAGATTTTTTAAATAAAGGATCAACTCATTATTGTCATTTTAACTTAGTAAAATTAAAAAATTTTTATTATTGTGCTTTAAACCGCATATTTGTTGAGGTATAAAAAAGTATTTTTATGCTTTTGTGAATAAATAAGAAATTTTTGGTCATATTTTAAACTGAAATAGTTTAAACTACAATATTAATTTAAGGTTAAATAGCTGTTGGTGCATCTAAAATTAACTGAAACTTTAAAAAAAAAGAAAATAAAAATCGATGCACTTGTTTTGCTTAAAACACCATCATTGGAAAATTGGAAAAAATGCTAGGGCGAAAAATTTTAAATTTTCATTCATAAAAATGAGTTTCTCAATCTCGATAACTCCCAGGTAATGAAGAAAATTCCTTGATTTAGGGAGTTATAACTCTCTGAGCCAGGGAGTAGTACTACGTGATTATTTTTGTTAGAGTAGCCGCACAAATACAAAAAAATCTAAAATACAAGGAAAATCAGGATTTTTTTAAATCCATTGTTATAAACTCTTTTATACCAAAGCCTAAAGATTTCCTGGAGAATCTAAATCTAAACTTATTTGACTCGTACGAGGTCATTTAGGAAGAGAAGAAGCGAGAGAATTCAGGAAAACTGTTGAAAATGATGAATATCCGACTTTTGTATTTAAGGCATTTGGTGTGAGCTCGTTTATTATAAAGCCTATAAATTATTTAAATAAAGAAAGTTTGTAAAATTTCTTTGGGAATCCGAATTTTCCCTTATTTAAATCATTCGGAGTTATTTAGAGCGGGAAAATTCAAAAAAACTGAAAAAAAATATGAGAAAAATTGAGAAAAATTTATGATTTTTCGATTATTTTAGGGTCTAGGAAGTTCGATCGCATCTAGGTTGATATGGCACCCGAAAATATATATAAAAACACGCTTTTTCTGAGAAGCTTAATAAAAAACTCGGATAAACAATTTTTCTGTAGCATTCGTAAAATACCCTGTGAATTTATCGATTTTACGGCTCCCCTTGTAGGAATTTTCAAAAACTAATAATAAATAATTTTAAAAAAATGGATTCCTGAGAAAATTTTACTATAGTACCTTTTTTTTCATAATTTTTAATCGTTTCCAGAAGGAATGGATTATAAAAGAAGAGTGTGCGGGTAAGGAAAGATGAAATCGTGTTTTTTTTCAAAAATTATCCCTGGGCATTGTTTTCAATATTAAGGGCTAAAATTTGGGGACATAGTCCATTTTGAATAGGTATTTGGCAAAAAAAAATTTTTAGCAGGTTTCAGCGACCCGACCTGGAAACTTTTGCTGAATTCATTAAGAATCACTCATATAGATTCATTGAAATTTTTAAAAATATTTTATTGACACACCTCGACGTTCACAAATTAATTACAATAAATTAAATAATTTTCAATGAAACTTCATGCAGACATTTAATTCTATAAACAATTTTTTATAATTTGATTTTTATATACTTTTATATAAATAATAAGTACAATGTAAATGTCTTAATTTACTTAAACGTGTTTCTCAATTTTATTTTATAACCAATACTTGAGACTAATTTTCAAAAACGATTGATAATCAAATAAAATAAGAAATTTTTCTCGCTTTTACTCGGAGACTTATTTCTATTACACTGGAAACCCTCTGCAGCATTTTGGAAAGATCTATCTGTTCATATAGTTTTGACGAATTCTCAGTCACATCAATTAATAATTATTTTATCTCTTCTCGTTCAAATTTAATGGCATCACCAATAATGAACTTAATTGGAACTTCAAACAATTTATCACTTAACTTTCTAAGATTATTTTCAGCAATATTCTAGATACATAACCTACTTCACCTAAAAACTATATAGATCAATTTTTATTTTATACATAATTTCAAATATTTTGAAAAAGACGCATTTCAATTATGCTTTAAAAAAAATTATAGCTCTAATTTCCTTCTTACATTTGTAAATTCTGTCGACTCAAGTTATTGATTTTTCTCGTCAGCGGTGAGAAAGCGTGCGGCAAAGACGTCTTTTCTTGCTGGTGATAGAGAAGGAAAATAAATAACCCTTGGCAATAAAAAAGAAGTACCCCAAATCATAGTTTACCATCCTTGGCATCACCTCAGAAGCTAATTTTCTCGCCATGTATTGTAATGTACTATTTATTTATTTATATCATATTTAAAAATGACTGGTCATCATTCCAAGACTCAGGTTTTACAACTTAAAAAAAGTATGAGCCGAGAAAATTTTTTATGTTCCTCACGTCTTATTCACGAAGAAATGCTTTCAATTTTATTTTTCTCAAAAACTTTCCCGAATCTTAAAGTATTTCTATATAGCTTTTCTCAATAATATAATTTTTGAGTCAAAATTTAACTGAGATAAGGGGAACCGGGGAACCGATGAAGTTAAATATGTAGAAATCATATAGAATACATAATAAGGGTATTTAGGTTATCTTCAAAAAATTGCTGTAGCCTTGTTTCTTAAGCTAGAAATTTTTCATCACTAATTTTCTTTCGCTCAAAATGAACATAATTTTCAAAAAATTTTAATTTAAAAAAAAATAGGCTTTATGAGCTCAAAAATCGTTTACTCGTTTCTTTCCTTTAAATGATTTTTGAGATAGGGCCAAATCATCTGTTAGGCACTCTAGCCCCCATCTGTTCCAAAACAAAAGTAATTTGCATTTTTCGCTCTTTTCTAATTGATTAGTTATAAAAACTAAGTTGATATATGAGCAATTATTTTAAAAGTGCTACTTAATTTGAGCCTGGAATCGTAATTTTTTTTTTTTTTGAGGGCACATCGATATGACCCGTGTTTTCAGATAGTTTGAACCTTCAGAAAACCGAAAAAAATCGTGAACAAGAAATCGGCGATAGGTGCCAAAAAGATTTTTTCACTTTTATGTTAAAAACCGTGTTTTTCGTATCTGAGCTACCCCAATTTTTTAAAATAACTTTTTAGGTAAATAAAATTTAAAAAAATTGATAAAAAAATCTGATTGCCAGGGAAAAACCACTCCAGAAGAAAAAAAAACTTTTTACGATGAAATTTAGCCAAGTTATCGTCAATATAAGATTTTGCACAAATTCGGCCTAAAAAAGATTGAAATTTTATTAAAAAAAGCCTGTTTCTGAACTTTAAACATGCATTACTCACTTGATTTTCATCGTAAAATAATAATTTTTTTTTTTAAATCGATTCATTTTTTCCTGGCAATTCATTTCTTTAAGAAAAAAATTATTTTTATTGACAAAATTTTAATTTTTAGATCAAAAACTGTGTTAAGTAAATCTTGATACTTACAGTTTTCAAAGGCTTTTAACCTAAAAATTGAAATTTGATCAATAAAAATGATTTTTTTTTCTTAAAGAAATGAATTGCCAGGAAAAAAAGAATCGATTTAAAAAAAAAAAATTATTATTTTACGATGAAAATCAAGTGAGTAATGCATGTTTAAAGTTCAGAAACAGGCTTTTTTTAATAAAATTTCAATCTTTTTTAGGCCGAATTTGTGCAAAATCTTATATTGACGATAACTTGGCTAAATTTCATCGTAAAAAGATAAGTTATTTTTTCTTCTGGAGTGGTTTTTCCCTGGCAATCAGATTTTTTTATCAATTTTTTTAAATTTTATTTACCTAAAAAGTTATTTTAAAAAATTGGGGTAGCTCAGATACGAAAAACACGGTTTTTAACATAAAAGTGAAAAAATCTTTTTGGCACCTATCGCCGATTTCTTGTTCACGATTTTTTTTGGTTTTCTGAAGGTTCAAACTATCTGAAAACACGGGTCATATCGATGTGCCCTCAAAAAAAAAAATTACGATTCCAGGCTCAAATTAAGTAGCACTTTTAAAATAATTGCTCATATACGTGGAAAATTTAAGCTTACCGGCAAGCTTAATTTTCGTTCAGGTTACTAAAGTTGGCTTGTCGGAGTAAGCTTACCTAAATCAGCTTAATAATTTTAGAATTTTCTGAAAAATATTTTTGAAATAAAATTATTTGTCGAGAAGTCACCTAAAAGTACCTAAAAAGAAAAAAAAGCATGCATATTTTTTTTGCTAGGGTTTTTCCACTCTAAATTAATTTTATTGTTTTTTGTCAAGGCAAAGATTTTTCAAGAAAAATATCTTCTTTATTTTTAATTTCAAATGATTTTTAAGAAAAATTTATTTTATCCAAGGAAACACTTGAATTAAATAGCATTAACACCGTAAAAAAAATTTTTTAACTTTTTGTATTTATTTTCTTTTTTGAGAAGTATATAAAAATTTTGATCGAGGCCAATTTCGATTGCAATTTTTTCTGATTTAATTTACAAGGGAAGTATCAACTGTTAGTTAACTGTTTAGGAAGCCGGTTTCCTTCGAACTTGCAGGACAGGTTGTGGTAGCAGAAATAGTATATTTTTACCCATGGCCACAAAAGCAAAGAATGGCCCAAATCGCACGTAAATTACCGTCCGAGGCGAAGCCGAGGATGGTAAACTGCGATTTGGGGCATCCTTTTTTTGTGGCCAAGGACAAACCATAATTTTTCTTGCTCAGTGTCGAGAAAATGCGTTTTTTCGAATAGCGCAGCGACCAGAAAACACGTACTTTCTGGACACTAACAAGAAAAAACATTTTACATACCCTCGGTTTATTTGAATGGCAACCTGATAGGGGCATAATTTCTTTCCCAGGAGGCTCACTCAGATAAATCAAGATTATGGAGGATGTTTTTTAAGCTAACACAACCTGTCCTGAAAGTCAGAAGCAAATCGGCTTTCTAAACAGTTGACACTCCCCTTGTTAACTTTTTTTTTAATTAATTTTTTTTAACAGTTTATCCTAATTACCTTTTATTTAACAAGATTTATAAAAATGGTTATAACTTTGTTTTCGAAAATATTTTTCTGACATGCAGAGGTCATAATATTTAAGTAAATTATAATTCAAAAGAACTAAAAAAGGATTATTTCGATTGAAATAATTGTAAAACTATAGTACTTCTTATAACAAAAAAATAAAAAAAAAAAATAAAAAAAAAAATCTTAATGTGAATTGAAAAAATTATATAGGTCCTCACAAGAGTTTCTTTGGTATAAATATAAAAATTTACTTATTGCTCCGAGTCCCTGATGACTTTAATTTACATATCTTGAAAACAAAAAATGGAAAAGAGAAGAATTTAGTATTTTTGAAAAAATATATTGATACCAAAATCTGGATTTTGTTTGCTGGCTTCATGATTCTAGAAAAAAATGAGCCCATAAAGGGTTTAATTATACACAGTTGGTGGTTGAGAAGTATCCGAAAATAGAATTACAACGCATCCTTGTATCATGCTAGACTTATTGCAAACTAATAATTAAAAAAGTTGCCAAAGACAGTTTTACGAGATCTTTTATTGCTCCCTAAGAGATTTGGAAAATCATGCAATTTTCATGCTTAAAACATCAAAGCTGTCCATGAACAGTAGGAAAAAGTTATGGATAATTTTTAAGGCTGTATTTAACATGCCCATAATGTGAAATATAATAAATACAGTTATAGACAGTCTTGTATAATTCAAGATCGATTATAAATTATAAATTGTAAATATGATGTCAAGCCTACAGGAAAAGAATGATTTTATCGAAAAATTTTGGAAGTTTGCATTTTTTGTTTAGAAAAGAATCTGAAATTATTCTTAAATAGTATTTTGCGATTGTCAAATATTTGCTAATAGACTGTAAAATAAAATTTTTTGAAAAGATCCGTCCAAGTGATGCAAGTAAAATGTATATACAAGTATAGAATGTTAGTTGTCTAGAAATTCAAACAAATATGGCTGCCTTAATTTGGAGAGGGTGAAACTGAAAATAAGCCACGCCCTGCTGCAAAGATCTTATTGGCGACGTCTATATTTGTAGTTTAACTCCCACTATTGCTTTCACTTCACTAACACTTTTTTATATTTTTTATACAATACACAAATGTCACCCTCGTGACTCTGTACTTACTAAAAAGTAACTTGAAAGAGAACTTTGAGTCCACTGTTCATACTTGTAGTGGAAAATAATTTTTCGAACAGTCTTAGTAGATTTTTCTATTCTCTTTATCGTCCCATTTCTTTCAAAATAATAAACTTTTTTTTTAAAGTACAAAAAATAATATGAAAATATTTAACGAAAAAATTTAAAATAATGCATTTATTTGTAAATTTTAGCTGATTTTAGACAGGCTTCTATTTATTTTCAAATTAAACTTAAGCTTTTAATAGATTTTGATTTCTTCTCGAAAGCAAAAAAAAAAGAGCTCAAGTAACTACTTGTTATTATACTCATTGTCAGGCCCATACCCACAGAGAAAAAAACTTACTTTGTCTAAACTGGATATTTTTTCGCAAGAAAATCTTTAACTTTAAGTTGCAAACATATATTTAGGAATGTCAAAAAAATTTGTTCATTTTCCAAAACTGTAACTATACTCTAAATATACTATTCCCATAATAATATTTAAGTTCCATAGACAACTTTGTAGAATCGAATCCGTCAATAATGTCTAGTAAAATAAGATAGCGAACCGTCAAGTCAGTTTTTTTAAGCTACCTACGAGGGCACATAACCCCGGCGTTAATTAATTAATAACAAATATGCTATTGCTAAAAATTAATGTGGTGAACCCCGATTCAGGCTGGACTAATTGTACAATAATACGATCTAGAAATAAAGTTTATTGTATAACAAAATTTTATGAATAATATATGAATTATTTCAAGAAATTGTTAAAATAAAATAATATAAAAGTTTAGAAACCTTAATTAAAAAATGTTAATATTTCGAAAAATTTACACGAAAATTTTCTAATCTTTGTATATTATATTATTTGTATTAAAAAAATACATAAAATTAATTAAGATATATAATAACAATAAAACATATAATTCATATAATATGCTTATATTTATAATGCATATTATGTGCTTATATGTATGTTCATATCTAGCTTGAACGAGCGAAAAGTCGAAAAAAATGACGACGAAATCTGATACTACAAAGTTTTTGGGAATAGTTTGTTATTTTCATATTTCCATAGCAGTAAGTTGGAGCTGCTCGTCTAAAAAATTTTTAGTCAATTTTGTGGGTGACTGAGAGATCAAAATCCGAAAATTTGATTTTTAACAATAAATCTTTTTTAAATTTAAAGAAATAGATGAAAAATTTGGATTGCCAGGGAAAAACCACTCCAGAAGAAAAAAAAACTTATCTTTTTACGATGAAATTTAGACAAGTTATCGTCAATTTAAGATTTTACATTACTCGCTTGATTTCCATCGTAAAATAATAATTTTTAAGCACGATCACTATATATGTAATATATAGATGAAATCGGGCCTTATAATTTTGTCAGGTCAAAAAACGAAAAGTTCTTAAAATTATCTAATTTGTGGAGAAATTTTGTCCCCAAGTCATTTCGATGCCTCTAACATGCTTATACTGAAGGTATGTGTGTCTGTATGTATGTACGAGAAACTGTACAGAGCAAATTTTAAACACAACTCGATGAAACAAAAAAAAAGTTGGTACATTAGTAGATTGTTATACAAGGGGAGAAAATAAGTAAGCGTAACTATCTCCGACCATGATTTGAAATTGCATTTTTTCCCCATGTGCAACATACTATTTTTTACTCTAAGAGTGAATATAAGCATCTTTTTAACAAATGGGAACATAAGAAGTAGGGATTTATTACTCATCTTTTTCTTTCGATATTATATTTATGGGTGGTTCCAGTAGTTTTCGTACAGATTAGGGCGCACTCATGTCACCGATTGAGCTCAAATTTTAGGGAATAGATTGGGGTTACAAAAAAGTCACTCAGCCAAAATTTTAGCCCTCTAGCACCTCATGGGGCCGAAATATGGCGGTTTAAAGGTCCAAAAATAGCCTAATTAAGCCCCTAATTTTTAAAAATTACGCCATTCCCTTAAATTTACTTCAAATTTCATCTTACTGGTCGCATTTTAACCGCTAAAGAGTCTACATTTTGTGAAAAAAATTTTAGCCAATTCCATGGAGTCAACTTTTTTTGGCATTGATAAACGTAAAATGAATTTTATTAAAAAAGCTGATTTTCAAAATAATACCGTGGCTTAAGATCAACTCAAAAATACTTCTGGTTGGTTTCATTTTTTTTGTCTACTTAAGACCTTTCAAAATCAACCCTAAAATTTAAAATCGGTGGATTTAAACCGGAGATATATTGATTTTAGTGGCGGCTGTTTTTGAAAAATGCGTTTTTTGACATTTTTCGCCACCTGGCATTTTTTTCTAAGTGCTTTAAAATGTCTGAAACTTTCAGGAAAATAAGTTCAATATATGTACCACAAATTTCATAAAAAATTTCTTTGCTTATTTGCCTTTAAAGCCCTTTTTTGACTCATCCAAATTCAACCTTTCCATTTTCCGGAATTTTCCATTTTCCGGCTTTTCCTGTAATCTAATGAAAATTCTGACTCGATTTTTGGATTCCTCAGGAAATTTTACTATAGACCCTCTTTTTTAAGTAATTTTGAACATTTCTGTGATGCTGTATAAAAAAAAGAAAAAAGAATTTGCATAAAAATAAAAATAAATTTAAATTTATAAAATTAACAAATAAAAAAAATTTTAATTTTATCAATTTCAATTTTACTTTTATTTTTATGCAAATTCTTTTTTCTTTTTTTTATACAGCATCACAGAAATGTTCAAAATTAATTAAAAAAGAGGGTCTATAGTAAAATTTCCCGAGGAATCCAAAAATCGAGTCAGAATTTTCATTAGATTACAGAAAAAGCCGGAAAATGGAAAATTCCGGAAAATGGAAAGGTTGAATTTGGATGAGTCAAAAAAGGGCTTTAAAGGCAAATAAGCAAAGAAATTTTTTATGAAATTTGTAGTACATATATTGAACTTATTTTCCTGAAAGTTTCAGACATTTTAAAGCACTTAGAAAAAAATGCCAGGTGGCGAAAAATGTCAAAAAAACGCATTTTTCAAAAACAGCCGCCACTAAAATCAAAATATCTCCGGTTTAAATCCACCGATTTTAAATTTTAGGGTTGCGTTTGAAAGGTCTTGAGTAGACAAAAAAAATGAAACCAACCAGAAGTATTTTTGAGTTGATCTTAAGCCACGGTATTATTTTGAAAATCAGCTTTTTTAATAAAATTCATTTTACGTTTATCAATGCCAAAAAAAGTTGACTCCATGGAATTGGCTAAAATTTTTTTCACAAAATGTAGACTCTTTAGCGGTTAAAATGCGACCAGTAAGATGAAATTTGAAGTAAATTTAAGGGAATGACGTAATTTTAAAAAAGGGCTAAATTAGGCTATTTTTGGACCTTTAAACCGCCATATTTCGGCCCCATGAGGTGCTAGAGGGCTAAAATTTTGGCTGAGTGACTTTTTTGTAACCCTTAACTATTCCCTAAAATTTGAGCTCAATCGGTGACATGAGTGCGCCCTAATCTGTACGAAAAGTACTGGAACCACCCATAAATATAATATCGAAAGAAAAAGATGAGTAATAAATCCCTACTTCTTTCAAATAACCAAAATAATAGTGAAATTCCTACTCTGACTCTTTTCCAAAAATATGAATTTGTATATGAAAGAAAGAGACAGTTAAAAATACTCAGGTGAAAGGATGTATAACTTTCGAATCTTCTTCGTCCTAACGGTGACGACAGTCGTTCATAGTTTATTCTACAGAAAGGTATAATTGTTATAAAAGGTGCGTTTTATTATAATTCAAAATGGCATTTTTACTTAATAGTTGTTTAATTTAATTTATTTTATATAGTAAATGCATTTAAACATGCGTAAATTTATTTACACATCGATAAATAATTTTATATGAATAAATAAAAGTGTGTTTTAATTTGTAATATAAGTAAATGCGTGAGCTCGTTTATTTTGTTTATTAATTTAGCTATAAAAAAATAAAAGATTCGTACATATATGCTCATTTTTCATCGTTTATTTATATAAAAGTTAATTTTTGCATTTATTAAATTGAATAAATTTATATAGAATTAATAACGCAACTATTTCATAAAAATTCCATTTTGAATATTAATGAGCGTCACCTGAAGACAATTTGTCTTCTATAACGAAGAATCAAGTTCGACTAGATTGGGAGGGGTAAGAGGATGTAGAAAGAGTGGGTCGAGTCTCCTCTCAATTCTCTCTTCTGTTTTCTTCTCTAGGGAGGAAAGTACTTACTTTCCTCCCTAGAGAGAAAAAATAGAAGAGAGAATAGAGAGGGATACAAATCCTCACTTTCTCCTTCAAAAACGCGTTAAAAAAGATGCTATTATTCACTCGGAGAGTGAAAAATTTTTTGTATAGTATCTAGTTGTGCCTCCTCCAGTATGACTAAATTTCACCCATTTGTTGTAGAGCAATCACAAAAATACTGATTTCTGTTACCAAAAAAATTAACTAATAATAGTAAATATCTGGAACAACTCGATGAATCAAAAAAAAATTTGGTACAAAATTTGTTATTTGATGTTTAGTTTTGCCTACTCCAGTTTGGCTAAATTTCATTAAGTTGTTGTTGAGTTATCACAAAAAAAACTCATTTCCAATACCAAAAAAAATAACTAAAATAGGAATAAAATAGAAAATATCTGGAACAACTCAGTCAAACAAATAAAAATTAAGTTATAAAATAAAAAAATGTTTCTTACATTCATGAAAGTCATATGCCATGATGTCAGTTTCAGCATCCCACACGGTGCTATTACTAATTTTAGCTCCGTTTCCAGAGTTTTCCATTAATATAACATTTACAGCAAACTTTTAATTTTTATGTTTGTTCGCATCACCTACTGAATATAGTTCTAAAATTAATTTGATAGTTATAAAAATGCTAACTTTTATTATATTTTTATCCTAACTACACTCAGCGAATTTTTGTATAGTGGCAGCACCAGTGTTTGTGTGTACAATATACCCGGTATTATAGAGAAACAAAGTTGGTCGTGTGACGCTACCAACTCAGTGGATTACGTGAAATCAGCTGTAGCGATTTTCAAAGTTTATTCTGTATACTTAAAGTAACATGTTCTTTTTATGATAAAAAATGATTTTATTAACGTTATAATTTTGTTTGTATATTAATTGTTTTTAATATTTTAGGTAAAATAATATTTTTAGTATATTAGATATTGTTAAATATTACACTGTATAATAATACAAATATTAATATAAGTTTATAAGTATGCGTGCGTGTGTGCACAGAGAGAGCACAGAGTGTAAGCGCGTGCCTTTAGAAACGGCGCACAGTGCCGGCAGTCTTAGGACAATAGTCCAAGTAGCAACACACATTTTTATACAATAAAGTTTCAGAATTATTTTGCTACTTAATTAATATATTTTTTGTGAGTTATTTTTATTTTATCATCACCAAAATCCTAGTTTATCACGCAATATACAGTCCACTACTCAGCTATTGAACAGATATGCAAAAGTAATATACTAAAAATATACATATATTTTGAAAATGTATTTTGATCGAAAAATTTGAAGATAAGGATTGATAAAAAGGAAAAAAATCCTTTTCAGATGATAAAATATTTATATTTTTAAATATTTAAATATGAAAATAATACAATATTTATGTTGCACAATAATAATATTAGGGAGCGTTCAATAATTGCGTAACGCTGAACGGGGGGGGAGCGTTAGACCGAAAACGTTATTGCTCATTATGTAAAAATAGGCAAAATGCTATTTTAGCGTTACTTAAGGGGACGTTGTAACTCAAAATCCAAAAAATAAGCGTTACGCAATTATTGAACGCTCCCTTACAATAAATAATAATATCTGTGAACCTAACCTATAGTATATTTTAAAATATATGTTTATTTTTTCAAATCTTATAATACCGACCATAATTTAATTAATAATATTTTTATGCGTATTTTTTAATAAAATTGTTTTTTTACAAAACAATGAACTATTTATCAATAATTATAATGTAACGATAATGAGACAACCGGTATTTAACGTCTTTACTCAAAAAGTAATAGTTGGCACTCTCACGATACCAACTATTGACTTATGACAATACAAGTGCTATTGGTGCAGCCACCATACTAAAAGTCGCTGAGTGTAGGTCAGTTATTTGTTTCATCCATTTTTCAGCTTCTTCTGCAGAATAAACTTTTGTCGATAATGTATCAAACATAACATTATGGATTATTTCTTTTGCTTTTTTTGGCTGGAATCTAGAAATTTTTAAGCATATTAAATTACTTTAAGATTAAGAAAAACCATAAATAAACCTCACCTTTCACTCAGTTTTGCCATAAAAAGAATTCTAATGCTGAAAAATAAAAAACAAAGAAATTACGTTCTTTATATTAATTTTAAAAAAATATTAAAAATTTTTATACTTATCTGAATCAAACTTTTGTTTATTTAATTATATCCACCAAAGAATTTAAAATAAACCTGAAAAAAATAATAAAAAATTTATAAACACAGCCATTAACCTAGCAGTCGACTAAGCGGACTTACCTAACTACTACTGAAAGTCTTCTAGTTTCAATTTAAGCGCGTAATTTAAAACAACTTTTTAAACTTTTTCTACTATTTTTTTAAAAACGTGGATATAAATTTTAAGATTTCGAAAAAGACCCTATTTTATAACATAGAGCCCTCCGTTTCTAAGCCCAGAAGGCGCGTTGGAATAAACGGAGGGTATCTTGGATGTTTTTTCAACATATTAAAGTCATCCATAACTATAGACTGTAATTTGGCGACCCAAATGTTCCGGTCTCCCCTTGTAAGTAGAGAACACAATAATCTACTTACACCATCTATTTTTTCCGCAAGTTTTTGGCAGATAATTGCAAATAAATCAAAAATAAGTTATATTTTAGGTTAGTGAAATGGAAAAAAACCTTTTGAAATTTAATATTTTTGTCATCTTTAATTGATTATTAATAAAAATATTTATTTATTAACAGGAAACTTTAATTTGCTGAGAAATAAAAATATTTATTAATTTAGAAAATGTAATATTGTCAAGAAATCTTAACATTAATTTTTACAGGATGATTTAATTTAAACTTGGTCAAAATTTAAAAAAAAAATTATTTTTCATCAAATAAACTTTTGCTGTTAATAAATAATTTTTTTCTTTTTATAATTAGTTAAGGGTACCGTTTCCCAATTTTGAGTAAAAATAACTTTTTTTTTCTTGTTAGTTTTTTCAAAGATTTTATTGCATAATAAAAAGATTTTTTTACAGCGATTATACTAATATACACTTATAATGAACACAAAATTTTTTTTTTTTTTTATTTTCTTTTTTTTTTATTTTCTTTTTTTTTACATATGATGAGATGGCGCTGAAGTGAGTGTCTAAAAAAAAATTCTAAATTGCCCCACATCATAACTCGGCTTAGAATTGTCAGAAATAAAAAAAAAAGAACACCATAAAGTACATGAGTTTTTGCGAATCTTAACCTAAAATCAATGAAAAATATTAAAAATTAAAAAAGTTATGAAGGTTAATAGAAAAAAGTCAAAATGAGACGTATTTTTAGCCTGAAAACGGAGGCCTACAGACCAAAATAATCTTTCGATCAAGTTCATTCTAGATAAAGATTCGCAGAATTTCATGACAAATTGATTAAAAAAAAAAATTTGAAATCGGACCAATAGTTTTTTTGTTGTCGTGTGGGCCGTTTTCAAAGAGTTCGTTTAGAGAAAAACGCATTTAAAGTTTTGGATCCTGTATTTTTGCATAGTGGTAATTTAACTTTTAAGCGCAATCATTTCTTTATTATTTTCGGGATTCAATTAAAATTTTTTTATGAACCTCAAGCTACCCGCGAGAAATTTCTTCGAGCTACCCGCGGAGAATAAAAATGCAGCGGTTCTCAACGCACATAGTGCATGCCATAACTTTAATTTGTAATCACAAAAATATTAATTTTTTTCAAAAAAAAAAGTATTTTAATCAATAATTAACAATTATTATTCAATTAAAAACTAATTTTCAAAGGCAGACATAAATATTTATCAATAATTAAAAAAAAATGTTAACATCGAACGGTTTTAAATAAGAACTGAATAAGAAAGTTATCTTATTTTATTTACTTAAACGATTTTCCGCGTTTTCTATATAAGTTTTTCTAATGTAATAATACATTATCTTAAAGAAGAAATTGGTTTGAAAAATATTGATGGATTTTAAGAGGGGTTTTCAACGAGTTTTCCGAGCGAAGCGGCCGGTCGCGAGTGAGACTCTAGTGCAATATTTTGATTTTGAACTTATTAAATGTTTTTCCGCAATTTCTGAATGAGTTTTTCTGTTGCATTTATACATTAGCTTTAAGAGGAAATTGGTTTGGAAAAGATTGATGGATTTTAAGGGGGGTTTTAAGCGAGTTTTCCGACCGGGCGGCCGGTCGCGCGTGAGGCTCTAGTGAAGTATTTTGATTTTGAACTTATTAAATGTTTTTCCGCATTTTCTGAATGAGTTTTTCTGTTGCATTTATACATTAGCTTTAAGAGGAAATTGGTTTGGAAAAGATTGATGGATTTTAAGGGGGGTTTTTAACGAGTTTTCCGAACGGAGGCTTGAATACACGGCTATCAAGTTACCAAAAGAAATGGTTTTGGTTTCTAATTTATGAATAATATGAATTATAGATTGTGTGATATAAATAAATAAATAAATAAATTATAGGAAAGAGAGGGGAGGAGTACACAACGAATAGAGTACCTGCGTGAAAATAAAGCGTTATCAATAGTACTTGTAAAATTGTCTATAAGCTGATTTCAGATTACGTCACGAGTGCAGATAGTATACTTAAAAATAACGCTGGTAGAAACTGAGCGCTCACTTTGTGTACATTTTATATGGAGAACCAGTAAAATTTTTTTTATTTTTATAAATAAATAATAAAATTGCTCTTTTTTCAAATTTTGATAAATATATTATAAAAATATAACATTCAAAGTAAAAAATAATACATAGTTAGTAACATTATTGTTGAAATATAATTTACATTTTATGAACTAAAAAAAAAAATCGTGCTTTTTGTGAAAAATCGGAGTCTCAAAAACACGATTTTTGATTTTAGTTCCTAAAATATGAATTATATTTCAACAAAAATGTTACGAACTATGTATTATTTTTTACTTTGAATGTTATATTTTTATAATATATTTATCAAAATTTGAAAAAAGAACAATTTTATTATTTATTTATAATAATAAAAAAAATTTTACTGGTTCTCCATATAAAATGTACACAAAGTGAGCGCTCAGTTTCTACCAGCGTTATTTTTTGTATAGTATCTGCTCCTCGTGACGTAATTGTGAAATAGGCTTATTGAAAAAATAAATCACTTATAATCATCAAAGAATGAATATATTATTAATAACATTCATTTTAAAACAAATTTCTTGTATAATAGACAAGCGGATTATAGTTTCTCACCTACAGACTAGACAAGTAAATATAAATTACAATGCAACTGGAAACAGGGTTGGGAATACTGTACGTGCACCTTATCCGTATATACGGAAATGAAAAATATGAATTAAAATTTTTTGCCGTATATACGGTTTATTTAATATGGAGCCGTATGAAAAAAACCTTATATACGGTTCTAAAATTGTACGGACCCGTATTTTCAAAACCGTACATATACGGGTAAATTTTTCTGGGACCCGTATTTTGTAAACCTTTTATACGGGTCTCAAAATTTTTCAACCGTATATACGGTTGACAGAAATACGGGTCCGTAAATCACTCACCCGTAAATACGGTTTTTATAATGCGGTTGCCGTATTTTAGACACCTGTATATACGAGTCAAATCTTTAATCACCCGTACAAATGGATAGTATACGGATTTTATTTTGTAAAAACCGTATATACGGCTAGCATTATACGCGTCCAGTACCTTAAATAACCGTTGATACGGGCGAAGATTTTCCGAGCCCGTGTATTCGACAGTATGTTATTTGACAGTATGTTATACAAAAATAATTTTTATTAAACTTATCCCAATTAGCTTATATTTCCCCAAACTTTGGCCAGAAATATATGACCTACTCGGATATATACGGATCAATAGTATACGGCAGCATATATCATTCACCCGTATATATACGGATCACAGATATACTGGTTCCGTATTTCAGTCATCCGTATATACGGGTAAATGATATACGGTTCCGTATAGAATTGATCCGTATATACGGGCCTGAACTTTTTTCAGCCGTTTGTATGGATGCCTAAAATACAGGTTCCGTATATTGTTACCCGTATATATACGAAAAAATTTTGTACGGACCCGTATTCACTTTACCCGTACATACGGATACGGGCTTGTAGAATTTTTTTCCGTATTTACGGCTATGAAAAATATGGACCGAATTTTTCTGTTCCCGTATATACGGCATACGTTTAGTGCTCGTCAAAATCGCCCGTATTTCCCAACTGACTGGAAATGACATTTAAAACATAATCGCCATCGTAAATCAAATGAACAACAAATAAACTCAGCAAATGAATATTTTTGGGATTGGATGAAAATTAAAACGGGGTAATACCAACTCAGCACCAGAATAATATACCGTCTGGACACTGATTCTTAGATTAGCGTTTAAATTAGATATGAAATTTTGGGAATCCGGAAAAATCTATTTTTCTGGTCTGCGTCGAGAAAACACAGAAAAATGTTATACGAGCCTTGTCCATAAATAAGGAATGACCCAAATCGCAGTTTACCATCCTCGGCTTCGCCTCGGAAGGTAATTTACGTGCGATTTGGGCCATTCTTTACTTTTCTGGACTCGAGCCGTAAATATACTATATTATAAAAATATAATTATAATTCAAGTATCGGAATCTACATCAATCTGCGGGTATTAAATCCAGGGTTGAAAAATACGGGTGATTTTAACAGGCATTAACAAAAAATATTGTCCGTATTTTTCACAGCCGTACGTATGGAAAAAAATTATACAAACCCGTATCCGTATGTACTGGTAAAGTAAATACGGGTTCGCACAAATTTTTCCGTATTAGCAGAATCGGTAGCTAATAGAATTCCAAAATATAGAAAGAACTTTTCGATATAAAATATACTTAATTATTTTTAAAATTAATATTACAAAATTTAGTTTTTTCTTTATATTCGTTGTTCTTCAAAATAAATTGATCTCAAAGGTGCCGATTAACAGCAGTTCTGAGTTTTGACTGGCACCCAAAGGTTGCAACTTTTTTTATCCGTTTTTACGAATGTCTAAAATAAATATTACGTATATTGTTAACCGTGTATTCGAAAAAGATAATACTGGACCCGTATGACTCTGATCTGTATATACGGTTCGGTTTTCATTCTTGTATACGTATTATTAAAGTATGTATACTTTACGTAATTAAATACGAATTTCTTCTCAATTTCCTATGTATTTCCTCTTATAGCTAATGTATAAATACATCAGAAAAACCCATTCAGAAAACGCGGAAAAACATTTAATAAGTTCAAAATCGTCTCACGCGCGACCGGCCGTTCCGTTCGGAAAACTCGTTAAAAACCCTCCTTAAAATCCATCAATCTTTTCCAAACCAATTTCTTCTTAAAGCTAATGTATAAATACATCAGAAAAACCCATTCAGAAAACGCGGAAAAACATTTAATAAGTTCAAAATCAAAATACTTCACTAGAGTCTCACGCGCGACCGGCCGCCCGGTCGGAAAACTCGCTTAAAACCCCCCTTAAAATCCATCAATCTTTTCCAAACCAATTTCCTCTTAAAGCTAATGTATAAATGCAACAGAAAAACTCATTCAGAAATTGCGGAAAAACATTTAATAAGTTCAAAATCAAAATATTGCACTAGAGTCTCACTCGCGACCGGCCGCTTCGCTCGGAAAACTCGTTGAAAACCCCTCTTAAAATCCATCAATATTTTTCAAACCAATTTCTTCTTTAAGATAATGTATTATTACATTAGAAAAACTTATATAGAAAACGCGGAAAATCGTTTAAGTAAATAAAATAAGATAACTTTCTTATTCAGTTCTTATTTAAAACCGTTCGATGTTAACATTTTTTTTTAATTATTGATAAATATTTATGTCTGCCTTTGAAAATTAGTTTTTAATTGAATAATAATTGTTAATTATTGATTAAAATACTTTTTTTTTTGAAAAAAATTAATATTTTTGTGATTACAAATTAAAGTTATGGCATGCACTATGTGCGTTGAGAACCGCTGCATTTTTATTCTCCGCGGGTAGCTCGAAGAAATTTCTCGCGGGTAGCTTGAGGTTCATATTTTTTTTCCATTCTTGAATACTTTTTAAACACAAATCAATTAAAAAAAAAAAAATCAATTTTCAAATTCAAAACTGACGGTACCCTTAAAGATCAAAAAATATTATATTTCCAAAGGTTTTTTGCTATTTCACTAACCTAAAATAACACTTACTTTTGAGTTTTTTGCAATTATCTGCTAAAAACTTGCTAAAAAAATTTATGATACTTGAAGATTATTATATTCTTTACTTAAATTATAATACATTTATTCAATTTCAGCAAACAATTTTTTTAAAATGGAAATCTAGTCGCAATAGAGTATATGAATTTGAAAAAAACGAAAAAGAATGGCTTAAATATAATTACAAGCCATTCAAAGATTTAAATTTATAAGATGAAGGTTGGTAGTAAATTATTGAATAGCGACCCAAATACCTATATGGGTATTTCCTGGACGCTCAAAGTGCGAAAATAACAAAAACACCCCTTTTAGGAGTAGTTTTAATTATTTTAAGGGTGAAATAGTAATTGTTTATGAAAAAGGAGTCGATATTCATGAATAGCGATCCAAAAAACCTGTATGGGCATATCCTGGATGCTAAATGTACGAAAATACAAAAACACCCCCTTTTCGGGGGTAGTTTTAGCCAATTTAGGGGTGAAATTTTAATTAACTATGAAAAGGAAGTCAAAATTATTGATTTGTGACCAAAAAAATCCGTATTGTATAAATCTGAGCGCTCAAAGTGCGAATATGTAAGAAAAAGTGAAGCCCCCATTTCACAATGAAATGACCCTAATTTTTGATTTTAGCGACCCAAAAAACTTATAGTAGAGCAAATCTGGTATCCGCCAGTGAAAATACAACGAAACCCGTATTTTTACTGGAGTAGTGGTGGCTTTTATGGTCTAAGGGGGGAAAAACAAAATGAAAAAATTCTCTTGTCGTTTTTTTTTTTCTAAAAATACATGCTTTTAGTTGTAATAGCCGCAAACCGCATGAAAATCGGTCGAAACCTGGATCAAATATTATTTTTTTCCTCTTTTTTTTTCTAGATCACTATGAGTCGGTGAAAAGATTAAACGATATACTTTGGGCAAAAATTACTTTTGGAAGTGATTTTAGTGCATCCTTTTAATTGGTAGACCATAAACCATCCAAAATAAATTTTTTTTCTTCTTAAATTTCAACTTTGGCAGCAATTTAAAAAAAATTGACAGATATGCCCATTCTACTTTTTATTTTAACTAATGAAAAATCAAACAAATTTTCATTTGCGACCATCCGCGCTCAAAAATATTTGGGGCAATATGGTCAAATACTTAAAAAATTGAAACAAAGTTTGTTTTTAAGGTAGGATTCTACTTCGTTAAATTTTGTCGGGTCAAAATTTTTTTATTTTTTTTTTCTGTTGAAAAACTATTCAAGAATACGTAAAAAAATTTTTATAAAGATACGAAATATTCTTAATAGTATTTAGTCCCCTTTTCTAAAGCGCTCGCCACACAATATCATATAAAAAAAATCTTTAAACGCGTTTTTCTCGAAACTACTTTTTTGCACCTGGTACCCAAGATAAATCAAAACCGCCTAGTCCGATCGACTCCAAATTTGGTCCACACACTTACCAAATGTGTAGTTTTCGTGTGAACTAAAATATTGCAAAATTTTAATTTTTTCGATATTTTTTTGCAAAAAACGTAGAAAAAAAAATGACTTTTTTCGAAATTTTTTAAAAAATTTTTACAACTTTTTGTTTTTGGCCAAAAATTAAAAATTTTATTTCACACGATAACCACACTCATATAATTTATAATTCTTTCTTTTGTTTTTTTCTAAGTGCTGCCAAACATTTTTTATCTTGGGTACCAGCAGCTCTTTCCGGCGAAAATACTTTACCTTCAAATAAAATTTAAACACATAAAAAATTATAAAAATTAATAAAAAAAAATTTTTTCACGTTCTTTATTAGTTCACTTATTTAACCCCAAAAGATTTTTCCATCATCTCTTCCCGTTTTCCCGTAAACTAATTTTCCGATTTTGCTTAAAAACCGAGCGCGCGAAATAGAATCCTACCTTAATTTTGCGATTTTTCGAAAAAGGACTCCGCCCAATGAATAGGAAATGGCCGTTCGATCAAAATAGGTGAATTTTTTGTATGTTTTAGATTTTATTATCCTGAAAAAAAGTCTCCATTGACACAAAGCTCCAAAGTCTCAACTTTGGCTGCTACGGAGCTTGAAAGCTGCATAGCTCTATTATACAGGCACACAAAAAAAAAATTATGTACCAGAGGGTAGACCCCCTGGTGTAGGGGTTTTTGGTGGTTCTAAAACCGAATATGGCCATAGAAATGAAATTAAACCAGCCCATTAGCCCCCAGCGCCCCCATAAGCTCCCCAAAGGAGTGAAAAAAATTTTTTTTCTCGAAAAATGAAAAATGAACTATATACTCGTGTTTTTTGGGACGTTTATACCAAAAATGTATACAAAAAATGTTTATCACCAACGTTTGGCCCTGTACACGACCCCAGTGCCCCCATTCATACCCCCCCCCCCCCCAACGAGTAAAAATATTTTTATTACAAAAATTAAAACTTAATATGAATTTTTATATTTTTGGGGACGCTGAAACCGAAAATAAATATTAAAAATGTTTTCTACCAATGTTTGGCCCTGTAAAGCACCCCAGTGGCCCCATGCGCCCCCCCCCCCTAAAACGAGATATAAAAATTTATTACAAAAACTAAAACTCAATGTAAATTGTTATGTTTTTTGAGGCGCTGAAACCAAAGATGAATATAAAAAATGTATTTAACCGATGCTCTCCGCTGGGCCACCCCAGTGACCCCATTCACCCCCCCCAAACGAGTTAAAAATATTTTTATTAGGAACATTAAAACTTGGTTAAAAACACTTGCTTAACCCTCTACACTAGTCCAGTGCCCCCATTCACCCCCCCCCCCCCAAACGAGTTGAGAATATTTTAATTACAAAAAATAAAACTCAAGGTGCATTCTTATTTTTTTCGGACACTAAAACGTTTGAGGGTGGGTGAATGGGGGCACTGGGGTCGTGTAAAGGGCCAAGCATTGGTTGAAAACATTTTTTATATTCATTTTTGGTTACAGCATCTCAAAAAACATAAGAATATACATTGAGTTTTAATGTTCTAATAAAAATATTTTTAATTCGTTTGGGGGGGGGGGGTGAATGGGGGCACTTTAGTGGCCTAGAGGACCAAGCAATGGTTAAACACATTTTTTATATACATTTTTGGTTTTAGCGTCCCAAAAAATATAAGAATTCTTAAAAAACATAAGAATAGGCATTGAGTTTTAATTTTTGTAATAAAAATATTTTTACCCGTTGGGGGGGGGGGGTATGAATGGGGGCACTGGGGTCGTCTACAGGGCCAAAGGTTGGTGAAAAACATTTTTTGTATACATTTATGGTATAAGCGTCTCAAAAAACATGAGTATATAGTTCAATTTTCATTTTTCGAGAAAAAAAATTTTTTCACTCCTTTGGGGGGCTTATGGGGGCGCTAGGGGCAAATTGGCTAGTTTTATTGCATTTCTATGGCTATATTCGGTTTTAGCACCACCAAAAACCCCCTTACCAGGGGTCTATCCTCTGGTACATGATTATTTTTTTGTGTGCCTGTGTAATAGAGCTATGGTTGAGACTTTGGAGCTTTGTGTCAATGGAGACTTTTTTTCAAGATAATAAAATCAAAAACATACAAAAATTTCACCTAATTTGATCAAACGGCCATTTCCTATTCATTTGTGCGGGGTCCTTTTTCGAAAAATCGCAAAATTAAAAACAAAAGTTATTTCAGTTTTTTAAGTATTTGACCATGTTGACCCAAATATTTTTGAGCGCGGATGGTCGCAAATGAAAATTTGTTTTATTTCTCATTAGTTAAAAAAAAAAAGTAGAATGGGCATATCTCTCAATTTTTTTTAAATCGCTGCCAAATTTGAAATTTAAGAAGAAAAAAATTTATTTTGGACGGTTTATGGTCTACCAATCAAAAGGATGAACTAAAATCACTTCCAAAAGTAATTTTATCTCAAAGTATATCGTCTAACCTTTTGAATGAGAGGTCGCAAGATCATTTTGACAGAATCGTTTTACCACGGGAGTATCAGAAAGACGACTAAAAAGTCGTTAAAAATTACTTTTTTTTTCGTCATTAATAGGCCGCCAATCAGAGCTGAAGGCATCTGGAGGTCAGAAAACTTCAGGATCCTATTTTTTTTAGGTGTACTTTGACCTAATGCAATTAGTTTTTAAATATCTTTCGTAGGCCGATTCTTGGCCGATTCACTATATAGATCCGTGCATAGCCTTTGTTTAATTTTTCTATTTTTCATACATGAGACAGCCGAAATATAATATATAACATAATGAAACTTTTTAAGTTTTTTCATTAAAGAGAATTAGATAATAAGAGAAATAGCAAAAAAACGATTTAGAGTGAAATTTTTTGAATTTTTGTTTTTTCACACCTAAGACAGCCGATATCTATTTTTTTTAATAATGAAATTTTTAAGGTTTTTTCATTTAATCAACATATATATTATACTAGCATAGGTGTGAGGGGGGGCTCCGCCCCCCCTGATCTATTCCCGGTGTTGTTGTTATTGATTTTTTATTATTATCATGTTATTGTCCAAAATATATATCAATGTCAAAAAAAATTAACGCCTTGAAATAAGCTAAAATTTTTTTCTTAATGTAGACCTTTTACCAGTTCAAATGTGACCATTAAGATATTTGTAGTAAATTCAAAGGAATGGTGTAATTTTGAAAATGGGCCAGATCAGGCTATTTTTGGACCTTTGAACAGACATATTTCGGGCCCATGAGGTGCTAGAGGACTAAAACTGGCTGAGGAACTTTTTTATCACCCCAAACTATACCCTAAAATTTGAGTTGAATATATATAATATATAGTAAAAAAATTTATTTATTTTTTTTTTTAATTTTAAAGCAACGTACGTTTTTAATAAAAATTTAACTAAGTACGCATAAATTACATTATAATATACACAGACCCACAAATAAATGATTAGAAATACCATAAAAATAAAAAAATGAACAAAATTTTTTTACCAGCTTTAAAAATATTATATAAAATTTTAAAGATACCTCCGTTTTGAATAAAAATTTCAGAGAATACGTAAAAATTAGTGCTGAATCGAATACTATGAAGTGCGATAGCTAAATTTTTCGATAGTCTCGAGATATTTCAATTTTTGTTAAAATTTTAAAAAAATGTTATCAAGTTCAAAAACACTAAAAATTAAATATCTCAAAAACTACGACAGCTAATCAGAAAATATAGGGCCTATGTCACCCGCAGACTTTTTATCTTTATTTTGACACCGGTTTCATGCCAATTGGTTCGGCGGTTCTTGCGTGATGAGTTGACAGGCAGACAGACAGACAGACAGACAGACAGACAAACAAATAAATTGTCAAATATATATATAGTATTAAGATTAAGATATAGTAAAAAAATTTATTATTTTTTTTTTTTAATTTTAAAGCAACGTACGTTTTTAATAAAAATTTTACTAAGTACTAAGTCATTATAATATACACAGACCCACAAATAAATGATTAGAAATACCATAAAAATAAAAAAATGAAAAAAATTTTTTTACCAGCTTTAAAAATATTATATAAAATTTTAAAGATACCTCCGTTTTGAATAAAAATTTCAGAGAATACGTAAAAATTAGTGCTGAATCGAATACTATGAAGTGCAATAGCTAAATTTTTCGATAGTCTCGAGATATTTCAATTTTTGTTAAAATTTTTAAAAAATGTTATCAAGTTCAAAAATACTAAAAATTAAATATCTCAAAAACTACGACAGCTAATCAGAAAATATAGGGCCTATGTCACCCGCAGACTTTTTATCTTTATTTTGACACCGGTTTCATGCCAATTGGTTCGGCGGTTCTTGCGTGATGAGTGGACAGACAGACAGACAGACAGACAAACAAATAAATTTTCAAATATATATAGTAGTAAGATTAAGATATATTCAATATTTTGTAGAAAACCAATATGAATTTTACTATAGAGTAAAATTTTTTGAAATTTTATTTTTTCATACCTATAGGAGAGATAATTTAAATTACAACTTTCTTATAAAACAAGACACTATTCGAGAATTTATAATGGGGTATATTTTGTTAAATTCAATAGTTAGACTGTGCGAAGCACAGTCTATACCTGCGACAAAATGTCGCTCTTGTGCGCACTCGTTAAGGTCACAGTGATCTCCGATTAGGTTCAAAATTTATATATAGGTTAGAGATAAGACCAACATGAACTGTATTGATTTTGAACCAAATCGAAAATAAAGTACCGAAATTATTATCAATTTACGGGAATAACAGCGTTAAAAACACAAAATTTCGATTATAAGACATAAAACATGATAAAATAAGCACTTTCAGGATGAAAATAATCATTCCAGGTTGTAGCGGATACCCTGGAGGTATAATTTTCATTTTCCGCACAAATATATTTTCCGATTTCCCAAGATGGCGGCCCGATAAATTTGAAAAAATGAACTTTTAATTTTACAAGGAGGTTTTTTAGGGCAGGAAGAACAAATATTCGGTGGAAAATATTCGGTTTTTTAACCTAAAAAATTTTCCGATTTTCCAAGATGGCGGACCAAAAAACTTGAAAAAATGAATTTTTGACATAAAACATGATAAAATAAGGACTTTTAAGATGAAAATAATCATTCTAGGTAGAAGAGGATACCCTGGAGGTATAATTTTTAATTTTCCACACAAATATATTTTCCGATTTTCCAAGATGGCGACCCGATAAATTTGAAAAAATGAACTTTTAACTTTACAAGAGGGTTTTTTAGAGCAAAAAACGAATATTCGGTGGAAAATATTCAGTTTTTTAACCTACAAAATTTTCCAATTTCCCAAGATGGCGGACCAAGAAACTTGAAAAATAAACTAAAATACCATTTTAACTTTACAAAGGAATTTTTTAGGGCAAAAAAAACGAATATTCGACAGAAAATATCCAGTTTTTTAACCTAAAAAATTTTCCGATTTTCCGATTTACCGGACCCGATTTTCCAAGATAGCGGACCAAGAAAATTGAAAAAATGAACTTTTAACTTTACATAGGGCTTTTTTAGGGCAAGAAAAACAAATATTCGGTAGAAAATATCAAATTTTCATATTATATATATCATACAAAATATCAAATAACAAAATATCATATTCTGTTTAATTTTATGAATTATAAAATAATGAAAAGTCTATATAATTCCGAAAGTTTACTATTAGAGACCGCTAGCGTCGTGCTTTATTATGGTGATTGTAATTAAGTGTGTCCATAATTAATAATTAATTATGTCCCGATACAGATCCAAATACTATTGATGATCAACAACGTAAAAAGTTAATTCAAGAAAATCCATTAATTGACAGCTATTTTTTTAAAGAAAGAGTTAATAATTTTATGAAATATGTAATAAAACCATTATTTGAAGTATCCGACTTCTGGTATCGTTGGGAATGGCAATTTAGAGGATCACCACATATTCATGGAATTTTATGGTTTTCAAACGCGCCATTATTTAATAATAAAATTCTAACACCAGAAGAAAGAGAAAAATTTTGCCGTTACTTCGATGATTTTTGTTTTGCAATAAATCCTAAACATGATGTAGGAATTAATCATCCTGCACGTCAAAATTTTTCTGACATTCCAACAGACTCATACAAAGATACAATCCAATCATAACATCTATTTAAAGGCCAAAAACTGATTTTTCGCCGATTGCATCAGAAGAATCTATTTATTATTATATTGCTAAATATGCATCCAAAAGTGAAAAAATCTCAAATGATTTACAACAGTGTTTACTGGATATTTGTGCATCCATGTCAGATTCACTATTAGCAAAATCAGCAATTCAAAAATTATTCATTTCTACATTACATGAAAAAGACTACAGTGCTCAAGAAGTAGTACATTTGTGAATGAGTTGGCCTCTATATCACAGTTCACGGAGTTACGTCAATTTAGTAATTCAAGATGACGATTGGATACAAATAAAGCTGAATATATAATTCCTTACCAATAATATAAATAACAATTTTACTAATTATTTAAACATCTTAAAAAATAAAATGAACCTACGTAATTAAACAATACTTATTTGATGGAACTGTAACTTATAATTATATTTTAAATTTAGACATAATAAATTCATTTTAATTAATTTAAATAACTTATATACAGTAATTTAACGCTTTACAAATCATCGACTCATGTAACTTCAAAGTTAAAAACTTGAATTTAGAACATAAAATTTTTTTATAATCTCTTCTTTTTTATTTATTTTAAATAATATTTTCAATAAGACAAAGCTATTTATACTATACAACTTATTCTTAATCTCAACTAATGTATGCATGAAATGAAATGAAAAATAATATTTTTTAAAATTAATATTATTTGTTTAAATTTAATAAGAAAATTTATTAAAATCAATTAAACTTATAAATCTTTACTTTTCTATATGGATAAATTTAAATGAAGTGAGTGCGATTTGTATGGTCGGGTTTCACAACTGCCCCAAAATATTTTTAACTGTCGTAAAAAATATAAGAAAAATGAGTCATAATTTTTTTTATTATCGCTGTAAAAAACTCACATTAGCATGAAAAATTTAAAGGATATATCTTTCCATGTTTTTAAGAGCGTTTATGTTAAAACAGCGAAAAACAATGAAATAATAAAGAATTTTCTGATTAATTTTGAATAATTTGTATAATTTAGAAATAAAAAAATTCATTAAAAAATGATATGTTAAAAGTTTTAAAACAAATAATGCTGATAATAAAACTTATGCAAATCATCTTAAAAATGAAAGTACAACTAGTGAAAATATTAATAGCTATGCAGAAAATAAATACAGTGATCTCAACATACAGTTTTTGAGTGATAAACAGTCAATCAAAAATTATACTGATAAGCTAAACGATCTTAAGAAAAATATTTAACTTAATGAATTAATTAAAAATGCAGTGTACTCTAAAAATCTGAAAAATGGAAATTTAATTATCAACTGTGATAAAGAATCAAAAAAAATTATTGAACAACAACTTCTACTGCGCTAGAACATATACAGAATTCAAGAAAATAAAAAAAGATTCAATTTTGAAACTTATGATGAAATTGCAGAAGCCATAAAACAGAAAAACTTAAAGGACAACACAAAAAAAACACTAAAAATATATTTGCAACATGTACTCAAGAAATTTTTGACAAAATAATGAATAATAATGGTAGAGTCTACTTTGAACTGACATCTTACAAAGTTTTTAAAGATTACAGCTTAAGTCGATGTAGAAAATGCTGTGCGTATGGACATAAAATCAAAAATTGCTTAAATAAATTCCAGTGTACTTATTGCGCAGAGGAACACAACAGTGAGTGCTATGGTAAGAAAGATAAAAAAAAATGTATAAATTGTATTTCAACTAATGATAATCATAATCTCAGACTTGACATGACATTAACCATTGTAAAACATATAGCAAATTAAAAGATATCAAAATCAAAAGCACAAACTACAGTGTTCAATAGTATTCAAAACCTGAATTTTAAATACGACAAATAAATGTAAACGGTAAATTAGAGTCGAGTGATATTAAAATGGCAAATCATTTTAATAATTATTATAACAATATCGGTAACGAATTGGCTAATAAAATACCCCAAGTTGAAGTAAATTATAAAAATATAAAACCTACATGTGGTTCAGTTCTCTTTATATGTCCGATTGAAAATTACATTAAAAATTTTAATAGCATATTAAATAACAAAAAATTATTTATATATATAATTAAAAATAATATATTTGTACTTTTGTAGTTTAAATATTAGTAAGTGAATTGTCTGCAACACTGCATCATTCCTTCGCGCCTTTCTACTGTAGTATAATCGCGTCGGATTTACAAAACGAGAAAACTTCATATTTCTCGTTTAAAACTTTTTTTTTAAGATTTCTCTTTTTGCGACTCGTGCCGACGCTATTTCTTTTTTGTAAACGAGAAATCTAATGATTTCTGCTTTATAAATGAGAAACTCAAAGATAACTTGTTTACTTGGTGATATTTTCTCGTTTTGCCAGGAGAGTGTATGTACTGGGCATAATTTTTAAATGAATGATATTAAATTAAATTGACTTATCTTGATATGTGTATGTATATTATATCCCTTTTTTTATTAAGACATATTAAGTAGCAAAATTAAATAATTTTTTTCAATTCATTTAAAAATTATTTATAAAATTAGGAACTTAAATCTGAGGAGATCCGTGTGTTGGTGTTGATCGAAACACTGCCTTCTGTACCTGCATTGACAACTCATCTCATGAATGAATTATCACTTAAATTGGTAGACACAGGTCCCTCGCATTATGGTGGTAAAGCTGACACTTGGATTGACTCAATTTTTGTTGACAATGGTGACTATATTCTGGACTATGACCATAATTTACCTACTTATCCAAGTAGACATGAATTAATATCGGTTACTATTGACATTTTCTATCCTACTCCCCCTTAAGGTACTTTTACCTACAAATGCTTCAGCAAGGTCATCTCGCATGACCTTAATCAACATTTAAATAAATTAGACTGGTTTCCTTATTTGGTAGATGATAATCAGTTTGACGTTAAACTAGGTCTGAACAAACTCACAAACATCATTCAGACTACAATTGACATACTTGCTCCGGACAAAACTATTGACCAACGTAAATCCACATATCCCTAGATGAATTCTGAACTTTGATTGCTAAAATCAAAACGTGACTCAACTAACAGACGTTATAAAAGAACAGGGTCTAGGACTTTGCTTAATGAATTTCTTAGACTGGCGGATTTGTATGAGGAACAGTCGGAAACAGCTCGTTGTGCATACATGCACAATCGTATTTGCAGCACCTTGGATGAGAATAAAAGCTTTTGGAAGAAGATGCGTAATTTAGGACTACTACCCAAGCCAAATGATGCTCTACATGGCTTCCTGCCTGAAGAGCTCAATGCTTATCTCTCTAGCATCCGCATTTCACCTCATGAAAATCCTGATGATTCCTTAAATATCATCAATAGTGCTACTCCTGATGGTTTTGCATTCAAAGAAGTCACTAAAAATGAGGTAATATTAGCTGTTGCTCACTTCCGTTCACAGGCTAGAGGTGATGATGGAATTCCTCAAAGCATTGTTGCGAAAGCCCTGCCAACCATAGCTCCTTTTCTTACCAAGCTTTTTAACGTATCACTAGCACAAGGAGTTTTTCCAATAGCCTGGAAAAAGTCACGAATTTTAGCTATGAAAAAAGTAGCGATACCATCTTCGCCATCAGACTTTCGCCCTGTTGCATTATTAAGCTTTTTGTCAAGTTGGCTCATGATCAGGTGGTAGGCTTCTTGTCTAGACATAAAATCCTGGATTCTTTCCAGGCAGGTTTTAGGAAGCATCACAGCACTCAGTCAGTACTGATAAAACTTGCTGATGATATTCGCATGGTTATGGACAAGAGGCTTGCCACATTGTTATTGCAGTTTGATTTCTCGAAGGCCTTTGATAATGTTTCTCCATCTAAACTTCTTAAAAAACTCAGGGATATTGGTTTTTTGAGATCATCATTATCTTGGTTCTGGTCATACCTCTGTGGACGATCAATGTGTGTGTTATCAAAATCTATAACATCAACTTTCCGCGATACAAATATTGGAGTGCCCCAGGGATCCGTTCTTGGGCCACTCCTCTTTTGTATTTATATGAACGATCTTAAAGACCATTTAATTGTTGACATAACTTTCAGACTATTATATGCGGATGATCTACAGATATATATCCAGGTTCCTACAGACCAGATTTTACAAGGTATTGCATACCTTTCGGAACGAGCCATAAAAGTGGCGACATGGGCTGATGCAAATAACTTATCTATAAACACAAAGAAAACACAAGCGATTGTTTTTGGTTCTTCTACAGAGAAACTAAATATTTCCAAAATTGTTGTCAATTGGGATTAAATAAATGAACTAATAAAGTACGTGAAAAAATTTTTTTATTGATTTTTATAATTTTTTACTCATTAAAATTTTTCGTAAAGTTAACGTAATTTCGGTTGATGGTATACACAGAGTAAAAAATGTTAGAAAAGTTAAAATATCTATTTGTTCAACAAGGGAAAAAAATAGGATTTGGCTTTTAATGCAGGAGAGCTTTGAAAGTAAAATTTCTTACATTTTTTCCAGTGTTTGACACATGGATTTTCATTAAAAGCGAAAATAAGATCGCCCGAAAGTAGATCTTTTTTGCAGCGTGTAATGAAAAAAAAATATAAAATATATGAGTATAATTATCTTGTAAACTAAAATTTTTAATTTTTGCAAAAAAAAGGTTATAAAGATTTTAAAAAAAATTTCGAAAAAAAACACTTTTTTTTAAAATCTTTATAACTTTTTTTCTTTGGCCAAAATTAAAAATTTTAGTTCAAACGATAATTTTATAATTCTTTATTTTATTTTTTTTAGGTGTTATCACACATTTTTTATCATATGTACCTTAAGCTCTTTCCGGCGAAAATACGTGAACTTTACAAAAAATTTTAATGCATAAAAAATTATAAAAATTAAAAAATTTTTTTCACGTACTTTTTATTAGTTCATTTATTCAACCCCAAAAAATTTTTCATTATCTCTTCCCGTTTTCCCGTAAACTAATTTTTCGATTTTGCATAAGGTTATATTCTATGCCCAAACCATTTCTTGAACCGATTCACAAGCGGCTATATATTCTGATTTGGTCGTAGATAGAGCGAAAGTACTCTGTCTTCGCGAACCCCACGATATTAAATTTTTGCCCAATTTTATCGCGTAACCCGATGTAGATCTCCGCGTTATTTCATCCCGCGAAATCCGCGTCACTAAAAACATTTAACTTTGAACACTCACTTTCACTGTTGTATATTAAACCGTAGTCCAAAGTTCCTTTTAAATACTTTATGACCCTTTTTATGTCATTTTCGAGGATTTTCGGTAAATCTGCTTGAAGCTCCTACTACAAAGGCAATATCCGGTCTGGTTACCATTGCTAGAAACATGAGGCTTCCAATCGCTTCTCTATATGGGACATTCCCTGCCTTTCGTCCCTCTTCTTTATCAAAATGTGTTAAGTTACTATATGAATCAGCTGGTATTCTTACAGGATTGCATGTTTCTCCTTTGAAGCGTTGAAATACTTTTTTAATATATTGTTGTTGATGGGCTAAAATTGAGTCATCAGCCAGATATTTAATTTCGATACCTAAGAACATTTTAAAATCACCTGTTGTTATTTCTAAGTTTTTCTCGAGATATTGTAAAAGTTCTTCTATCCTTTTTCAAATTGTTGAGGCAATTGCCCCGTCATCGACATAAATGACAAGAATTAACTGCTCTTTGTTGTCATTGCTAATAAATACACAAGGATCTGCTTCTGTAGGTTGCAAATTGAAAGCTTTTAGGCATTTTAAAAATTTTTGTTTCCAGCACCTGGCAGACTGCTTCAGGCCATAAAGGCTTTTCTTTAATTCGCAAACTTTACTTGAATCTACTTCGAACCCTTCTGGTTAACGCATACAAATAGTCTCTTCCAGTTCGCCATTCAAAAAAGCTGTTTTTACGTTGAACTGCTTCATTTTCATTTTCTTTGAGGTTGCTATGGCCAAAAACGCTCTTATTGAGTCATATCTTGCCACGGGACTAAAAAATTTTTTAATAGTCAATACCTTCTTTTTGCTGATAACCTTTTATGCATACCCTTGCCTTGCGCTTTTTAATTTTGCCATCCGGGTCTATTTTATTCTTGAAAACCCACTTATTTTCAAAAATCGTCACATTCGGAGGTGGTTTTACAAATTTCCATGTGTCATTTTTCTTCAGGGCTTGAATTTCTTCTTTTGCAGCAATATTCCATTTTACCGAATTTTCGCTATTCATTGCTTCATTGTAAGTTAATGGCTCATCACACTGCGTGTAAAGGGCATTTTCGATTTCGCTTTTAGCGATACACAAATTTACGATTTCTTCTTCATTTTCATCATAGTCAAATGCTAATTTTTGCACAGCACTGTAAAAATCTGGTGCTTTGCGATTTCTTCTTGGATATCTTCTATTTTGCAATGAAATTTCAGGTTAAATTTCTTCAAAATTTTCCGCGTTTTCTTCTGAATTTTCTTGATTTTCTTGATTTCCTTCTCGATTTTCTTCATTTTCTTCAAGATTATTTTCAGCATTTTCTTCATTTTCTTCAATTATTTTATTATTTGCAACTTTTTCTTCGTAAAATTCGAAAATACAATAATTTTCTTTTTCTTTCCTCTGAAAACTTGGCTGTTGATTGAATTCATCTTTGAAACATACATCTCTACGTTTTATTAATTTTCCTGTTTCAAGATTTCCTATAATTCTGTACGATTTTGACTCTTCGTCGTACCCAACAAAAATTCCTATTTTTGCTTTAGGATCAAGCTTTTTTCTTTTTTCTTTTGGCACGTGACTGTATACTTCTGACCCAAAAACTTTATAGTATTTAAATTCGCTTTTCTTACCAAACCATAGTTCATATGGCGTTTTATTAGAATCTTTTGTTTTTCTTGTACGATTGAGAACGTACATGACTGAGTTTACTGCCTAAACCCACAATTTCTTTGGCAAATTTTTAGCTATTAAAGTAGTTCTCACGACTTCTGCTATGGTTCTATTTTCTCTTTCGACCTTCCCGTTTTGTTCTGGTGTATATATTACCATGCGTTCGTGCTTTATGCCATTTTCAAAAGCTATTTTTGCAATTTCATGTTGACATATTCGAAGCCGTTATCGCTTCTTAAAGTATTTATTTTATTACCGGTTTCCTTTTCTATTTTTTGCATAAAATTAAAGAAACAACCCTTTATTTGACTTTTTTATTCGAGAAAATATACCTTTACATAACTTGAAAAATCATCCTTAAAAGTCAAAAAATATTTTTTCCTACCGATAGTAAGCTTTTCAATTGGACCACATAAAACAGTGTGAATTAATTCTACAACTGCTTTCGTTACGGTTGTAATTATAGGAAACGGGGTTCTATGCATTTTTCCAAGAACGCAGGCGTTACATAATGGCTTTCATCTTTAGTTTGAATATTATTATTTTTCAAAAAATTTTTAACGTGATTGAAATTTTGGTGAGCAAGCCTTTCATGCCATAATTGTAATTCATTAATTTTTGAACTTAATATTATTTATTTATTGCTGCTAATGCCTTAGTTACTTTATTTTCAAACTTGAATTTCATAATAAATAAATTTTTATTGCACGGCTTTTCTGCTGCAGCTTTTATTTTTCTTTTCTTATAAAAATTTACTTTATTTTTAAAAGATTTTATGTGCATGACTTTCGATAAAGCCGCATCCATAGAAAATAAAATGAATTTTACCTGGGGTACATATAGGACGTCGTCAAGGTAATTTGACTCCCAGTTGCTGCCGTTGTATGTAAGAATGTCAATTCTTCCATTTTCCTCCGCATATACTATGTGCCCGTCGCCTAATTTTACGGGTCTTGGTTTTATTTTATTTATTATTGAAAACCGCTGCCTTTGAAAGCTCATATGTTTAGAAGCGCCGGAGTCAAAAATCCATGATTAATCACGCGCACCTTCTTCTATTTCTGTATTTATTAATACCTCATCTACGTTTATGGCAAAAGACCACTTTCTTCAGTTGATTTTTCAAGCTTATTACTAGGATTGTTGGGATTAAACCAACAATGTACCTTTTTGTGGCCTTTTTTATCGCACACAAAACAGGACATATTTCTTGCATCTTTTCGATTAGGTACATTTGCATTTCGAGGTGCATAATTTTTCCTTTCCTCTTCCGCCTCTACCCCTAAAATTACGCCTTCCCCTTGCTATTCTACAACCCACGAGCGCGCTATCTTGCGCTTTGTTTTGTGCTTCTACTCTTCTCTGTTTCATCATTAATTTAGAAGCCAAGTTTTCTAGGGTTTTATGCGCGGCATCTGTCGAGTCCAAAGCTCACAGGAAATGATTATATTTTGGAGGAATAGTCATTAAAATTTTTGATATCATTATGCTATCAGAATCATTTTCACCATGCGCTTTTAATTGATAGCACATGTCCTACACTTTCGATATATGCGTTGACATATCATCTTTAGGGTCTTTTATCAAGCTAAACCATTTTTGTTGTAATGCGTGTATACTTACATCGGTTTTGTTCTCGTACACCGCATGCAACTTATCCCATAATTCTTTCGATGTTTCACAGTTAATTATATGTAAAGTTGGCTGCCTAACTAATGCCATTGCAATAAATTTTTGAGCATTACTGTCATTATCGTACCAAGAATCGAAGTCTTTAGCGTATTTTTCTTTATTTTCAGCAGTCGCAGTTAACTCGTTAATTTGTGCCGGTTTTACTGTGGTTCCGGTCACTACTTTGAATAATTTTTGTATAATCAGTAGGATCTTCATCTGAAATTTTTAGATTGCCCAACCTTCTACTTCTTTTAATTTGTCGATTTTCACAGAATTATTTCCTTCCATTTTTATTTATTTTATATATATATATATGGGCGATTATTTCTCAACCCGGCCACCCCCCTCTGTCCAAAAATGGTGGCAACTTGAAAAGATTTTGGTTTTCTCAAATTGACTGGAAAAGGGTCTAGTTTTTTATTCTCATTGGCCTTTTCAACTCTGTAAATCTACTGTGCCCATTTTAGGCACTGAGCGGCGCCAGGTCGACATTTTAAAAACAGAAAAATTGAAATAAAAGTAGATTAACGGTAAGTTTTTTGAAATTTTTTTCTCTTAAAAGTTGTTATTTATTAAAACAAAGAAAATGAGACCATTTGCATGGTAATTGATTGATCTTTTAAAAAGTTTTGTGGGTGCTATGTAGTTTTTAAAAATGGGTAAAAAACGGCTACTTTGACTGCTGATATCTCTGAATCTACATATCCGAAATAAAAAAGTTTTAGTGCAAAATGTTAGTCTTTTGATACATAATAAGTGTGCCAAATATCAGAGAATTTGATAGAGTAGTTTCGAATTTAGCAATTTTAAGGGTAATTCTGAAACAAATTTTGACCCATTTTTTAAAGAAAATTCATACCCGAAAATTGCTAAATCCGAAACTACTCGATCAAATCCCCTGATATTTGGCACACTCATTATGTATCAAAAGACTAACTAATTTTGCACTAAAACTTTTTTATTTTGGATTTGTAGGTTCTGAGATATCAGCAGTCAAAGTAGCCGTTTTTTACCCATTTTTAAAAACTACATAGGACCCACAAAACTTTTTAAGATATCAATCAATTACCATGCAAATGGTCTCATTTTCTTTGTTTTAATAAATAACAACTTTTAAGAGAAAAAAATTTCAAAAAATTTACCGTTAATCTACTTTTATTTCAATTTTTCTGTTTTTAAAATGTCGACCTGGTGCCGCTCAGTGCCTAAAATGGGCACAGTAGATTTACAGAATTGAAAAGGCCAATGAGAATAAAAAACTAGACCCTTTTTCAGTCAATTTGAGAAAACTAAAATCTTTTTAAGTTGCCACCATTTTTGGACAGAGGGGGGTGGCCCGGCCGGTTTGAGAAATAATCGCCCATATATATCTTAATATCTTAATATATTAATATATATACTATATAAATTTGAAAATTTATTTGTTTGTCTGTCTGTCTGTCTGTCTGTCTGTCTGCCTGTCTGTCCCCTCATTACGCAAGAACCGCTGATTCAATTGGCATGAAACTGGTGTCAAAATGAAGAAAAAAAGTCCGCAGGTGACATAGGCTATAGATTTCTTGCTCACCTTTCGTAGTTTTTGAGATATTAAATTTTTAGAATTTTTGAAATTGATAAAATTTTTAAAAATTTTGAAAAAAATTAAAATATCTCGAGACTATCGACAAAATTACTTCACAGTAATAATATCAAACATATACGGTCAAACGATGCGAGATATATTCAACACTATAGCAGCATGTGCTTTTATATAAAAATTATCTGGAAAGTATAGATTATCTACAAGGACAAAAGGAGCGCGCGAGAGATTACATGATTCGTTCGATTTCATAGAAATCCACGGGACAAGAAACAGATTTTTTCGTTGAAATTCGCGCGATCTCTACTTATCAATAATATCGATTTAATTCTTACTTGAATTACATAATATATACGCTCGATATTTAACTTGAGATTATTTAAAATATGTATAAAAACACCGCATTACAAAAATATAGAGCTTTAACAAACACTGTAAAAAGTAATTTTCTTATAATATTTTCTTATTAATTTTCTTATATTAACAAAAAAATTAGAAAATTTTCTAAAAATTAGTAATTTTTAGATCGTTTATTTACTAAATTTAGTATAGTATTCGCGATTTTTGGTTCCTCATAGAGGAACCATTGTGATGAGTCAAATTTTGATTTTTGATTTTTTGGCATATAAGCACGTTTTGGGACCTCGGGAAGCTAAAAAACCGGTTTTTAAAAAAAGTCTGTATGTGTATGTGTGTATGTGTGTGTTTGTGTGTGTGTGTGTGTGTGTGTGTGTGTGTGTGTGCGTGTGTAACCGGTGAAATTTCACAACCATTATGGAATTAAGACCTAATTTTTTTTTCAAAAATTTTCTCTTCAAAAAATCTCAAACTGCTTTTTTTTTTTTAATTTGGATGTAATACCTCATTTATTTCAACGAAAGTACTTATATTTGAAAGCACGATTTTTACTCGATATCTCGAATCTAATAACTAATTTTAAGTTTTTTCCCATGAAAGTATTTATATTTGAAAGTATGGTTTTTACTCGATATCTCGAATCTTATAATTTATTTTTTGAAAATATTTTTCTCAAAATTTTTTTCACCAAAAAATACAAAATATACCAATTTTTTTTTTCTTTATGGATGCAGTACTTAATTTATTTCTGTTGAAGAACTAGTTTTATAAATATCATTTATAATAATTTTTTGGACCTAATACTTAATTTTTTCAAAATTTTTGTCGCCAAAAAATACAAAAAACGCCAAAATTTTTTTTATTTTAGGACGTAATACTTAATTTTTTCCTATAAAAGTACGAGTATCTAGAATTATCGTTTGTAAAGGATTTCTCCAACTGATACGTAATTTTTCGAAATTTTTTTTTTGAAATCTTTTACATCAAATAATTTAAAAAATACCATAATTTTTTTTCTTTTTGGACGTAGTACCTCATTTTTTTCCATGAAATTACTAATATCTAAAAGTATCGTTTTTACTCTATAACTCGAATCATATAATTTATTTTTTGAAAATTTTTTTCACAAAATTTTTTCACAAAAAAATACAAAAAATACCAATTTTTTTTTTCTTTATGGACGCAGTACTTAATTTATTTCTGTGGAAGTACTAGTTTTAAAAATATCGTTTATAGTAATTTTTTGGATCTGATACGTAATTTTTTCAAATTTTTTTTCTTAAAATTTATGTCGCGAAAAAATACAAAAAACGCCAATTTTTTTTTTATTTTAGGACGCAGTACTTAATTTCTTCCTTTGAAAGTACGAATATCTAGAATTATTGTTTGTAAAAGATTTCTCCATCTGATACGTAATTTTTCAAAATTTTTTTTCAAAATTTTTTACATAAAATAGTTAAAAAAATACCATAATTTTTTTTTTTTTGGACGTAGTACCTCATTTTTTTCCATGAAAGTATTAAAATCAATTATTTTTTTTTTTAGGACTTAGTACTTAATTTCTTTCTATGAAAGTATGAATATATAGAATCATCGTTTGTAAACGATTTCTCTATCTGATACGTAATTTTTCGAAATTTTTTTTTTCAAAATTTTTTACATGAAAAAATTAAAAAAACACTCTAAATTTTTTTCATTTTGGACGTAGCACTTAATTTATTTCTATGAAATAACAAATATCTAGAATTAACGTTTTTACTAGGTATCATTTTTATTCCTCAATTTAAACATATCAAAAATTTTTTCTATAATCCTATAGCTGGTGTAATTATGTCTTCAAGATATAACTACATCAGCTACACAAAAAACTGTCTAGCAGACATAATTATCATAAAAGAAGATTACGTACTAGTATAGAAAAATCTTCTTTTTTTATGTAAAAAACCTAATTTTTTCCATGAGGTGTTAAACTAACAGTATCAAGGATAAGATCATTCAAAGATATCATTCTTAGTTTTTCTTATGACGTTATACTTTGTTAGGTAAAATAGACCATTAAGAACATTTTGTTATTGCTAATGAGGAACCATAGTGCCAATTACTTGGCAACGTATTATTTTGGTTCCTCATAGAGGAACCTTTGTGATAGATGAAATATTGATTTTTGATTTTTTGGCATATAAGCACGTTTTGGGACCTCAGGAAGCTAAAAAACCGGTTTTTAAAAAAAGTCTGTATGTGTGTGTGTGTGTGTGTGTGTGTGTGTGTGTGTGTGTGTGTGTGTGTGTGTGTGTGTGTGTGTATGTATGTAACCGGTGAAATTTCACAACCATTATGGAATTAAGACCTAATTTTTTTTTCAAAAATTTTTTTATCAAAAAATCTCAAACTACTTTTTTTTTTTTTTAATTTGGATGTAATACCTCATTTATTTCCACGAAAGTACCTATATTTGAAAGTACGATTTTTACTCGATATCTCGAATCTGATAACTAATTTTTTGAAAATTTTTTTCTCAAAATTTTTTTCACAAAAAAATACAAAAAACACTAATTTTTTTTTTCTTTTTGGACGTAGTACCTAATTTATTTCTTTGAGAGTACTAGTTTTAGAACTATGGTTTATAGCATTTTTTTGGACCTGATACCTAATTTTTTCAAAATTTTTTTCTCAAAATTTTTGTTGCCAAAAAATACAAAAAATGCCAAAATTTTTTTTATTTTAGGACGTAATACTTAGTTTTTTTCTATGAAAGTACTAATATTTGAAAATTTTGCAATCGGTGGTATTTAACAACCATTATGGAATTAAGATCTAATTTTTTTTTCAAAAATTTTTTCATCAAAAAATCTCAAACTACTTTTTTTTTTTTTTTAATTTGGATGTAATACCTCATTTATTTCCATAAAAGTACTTATATTTGAAAGTACGATTTTTACTCGATATCTCGAATCTGATAACTAATTTTTTGAAAATTTTTTTCCCAAAATTTTTTTCACCAAAAAAATACAAAGAATACCAAATTTTTTTTTTGTTCGGACGTAGTACCTAATTAATTTCTATGAGAGTACTAGTTTTAGAAAGTATTCATAGTAATTTTTTGGATCTGATACCGAATTTTTTCAAATTTTTTTTCTCAATATTAATAAAACAAAAAAATTAAAAAATCTGTAATATTGTTTTTTTTTTAAGTGTAATACCTAGTTTATTGAAAATTTTTTTCTAAAAATTTGTTAAATAAAAAACATTAAATCACAGCAACATTTTTTTTCTTTTAAAATACGGTATTTAACTTTTTTTTATGAAATTCTGATATCTCAAATTATAATTTTTATTAGATAAAATAGACCATTATAAATATTTTGCTATTGTTAATGAGGAACCATAGTGCCAATCACTTGGCAGCGTTTTTTTTAATTCGCAAGAAAAATTGATAATTTATAATTTTTTTTCTAAAATTTTGAATTTATAACTTTTTTCGTAAAATTACAAAAAAAAATCGAGAATTCTCGATTTTTTTGATAATGCACTAAATTTAGTAAATTTACGATTTTTATCGAATATTCACAAAATTTTTTTTAAAATTCACTAATTTTTCGACAAAGTTCTATTTTTTTTTATAAATCTATAAGAAAGTTACTTTTTACAGTGAATTTCACCAAAAATTGATTATTTTTGACTTTGAAATTTTATGCATAAAAATATTTAAAAACATTAAAAACAGCCTAAGACATGAAATTAATCTTACGTTATTTGAGACCGATTTTGGTATCGAGAATACTAAGATTTTATTAATTTTCAATCAAATTTGTACAGGCTTAGAATCAAAAAGTTTTAAAAATGGTAGAGGCTGAAGAGCTTATTTTATTTTATAATTTAAATTATTAGTTAATACGAACTGTGACAAGTTTTAAAAAACAATGCCATAAGCTGAGATTAATTTTTTTTAAATATCACTCATTGGGCAAAATTATAGCAATAAACTTTGGTCAGTCTTAAGGATGTAAACTACAAAGCTGGGGCTAATAGACATAAGCCAATAACTCTCTCTCTCTCTCTCTATTACTATAGAAGCGGGAACCTTGCGCGCGCACTTTAAATTATATATTATGATATGATTTAAAATTTATAAAAAATTATAAAATACTTTTTATGTTTCCAATTATTTAAAAGAAATTTATAAATTATTAAAAAAGTAAATTATTGAAATAAAAAACTTTTCTAAATGATCTGATAGGAACTATTTATTTATTTATTTAAAAATTTATTTTTATTACATCAACGTTTCGAGAGTTGTACACTCCTTATCAAAATCTGAAAAAACAATTATAATATTTAGATGGAAAGCAACAATTATGAAATAAATCAAAAGTTATTTTTACCTTATTAATTAAAGTACATAAAATATTGCAAGTTAATGTAAAAAATTGTATAACTTTATAATTAGGTAACTAAACTTCTGTAAAGAAAAATTTTTAATTTAAAAAAAATTTATTTAACAATAAATTGACAATTTATTTTTTAAGTAAGACTTACTAGTTTTCTTAAAGAGGTTATTGCTCGAGAAAAGAATCTCATGTAAAAAATAAAAGTTTACAAAAAATATTTCTAAGAATTTTACACAATTAAAATTACAGGTTATATACAAATACAGAGGTTCCTGCTGACCAAATTAATCAGGGAATTTGTCTGCTTTCTGACTCAGCAAAAATAATTTCAACATGGGCAGACTTAAATTGCTTAGCCTTAAACACTAAAAAGACCCAGGCAATTATCTTCGGCTCACCCAATACAATTAAACTCTTTAAAGAGTTACAAATTTCAAAGGTAATAATCAACCACAGTGGTGATGGTGTCCAATTTGTTGATGAGATCACCAGCCTTGGAGTCATCCTTGATAATACCCTCTCCTGGCAACCCCAAATTGGACAAGTAACCAGGAAAATTAATCGAGTCCTTTATGGTCTTAGGATTATTAAGCCTTGCACATCCCAGACACTTCGTAAGCGTCTTGTTGAGTCACTTGTTGTTCCGCACTTAGACTATTGCAACATCGTATACCTAGATCTTACAAATCAGCTAAGTGCACAACTCCAAAGATTATCAAATTCGGCAATAAGATATATATATGACTTAAGACGTCATGACCATATAACTCCCTATAGACGCAAATTAAATTGGCTGCGTAATGAAGCCCGCACCACTTACTTTGGTGCTTTAACCATGTATAGAATTGTTCGTATGAAGGTGCCTCCCCTTCTTACACCTCTTTTTAAACCATACAAGTCTGACAGGCCATCTCGTGGTCCCCGTAAGGACTTGGAAATTCCTTCTTCCATTACGACTGATTGGGGCCTAAACTCTTTTCAAGTTAAGTTTGCACACTTTTGGAATAGTATTCCCCCATGCATACGCAACATTCATTCCTACAATCGTTTTAAGAGGAGTATCAGACAATTTCTTTTCAGATTAGATCTTACTTGAACTAAACTATTTGACTCACATGTGACACATATTATTTGTGCATCTCATGATTTGACTATTTGATTGATTATTTATTTATTTATTTGACTCATTTTGACTGTTTGACTATTGATCTTATTTTAACTATTTGTTTTGACATGATTGTTGTATATTTTATTTGAAATTTCACAAATTTTATGCAAATTTATAATGTATATACAATTTATAATGTATTTATTAATAAGTAAAATGAAATGTACATATTTATTTAAGATTATATTACTGAAAATTTATTAACTAATTGTATATATAAGAGTTTACCAAATATGTAAAGAGTGTACTGTATTTTTGAGCTACAAAATAAAGGAAATAATAATAATAAATAATAAAAATATTATATAATATTTTTAAAGTTTATAACTGAACGCGTGTATTGTAACTGAAGAAATTTTACAGCTTATCAAGAGAAGAAAAAGAGGGAAGAATTTTAAATAAAATTGCGCAATAATTTTTAACATTTACCCACCAGTTTACGCGCAATTTTATTTAAAAACGTTCAGCCATAAACTTTAAAAATATTATATAATATTTTAATTATGTAAAATTCTTGAAAATATTTTTTGTGAATTTTTATATTTGAAATGAGATCCTTTCAAGCAATAACCTCTTTAAGAAAAGAAAGTCTTTCTTAAAAAATAAATTGTCTATAATAATTGTTAAATAAATAAGTTTTTAAAAATTTTGTTAATAATATTTCACTTTTTTACGTGGGAACGAAGTATTAAAAAACGAGTCAGAATTTTTCGAAAATTTATATCACATGCAATTTTTGAGATCTATAAAATATATTTTAATCAGCATTTTTAATTTGTATAGATTCAACTGCACTTCGCGCACAGATTAAATTAATCTGTGCGCGAACTAGCGAAAAAACGCTTATTCAAAACCCTAAGGAAAAAAACTCTAAGTGAAAGGTAAATGGACAAATGTAGTGGCGAAGACGACGCCTACTCAATTTGGAGGCAAAGACTATTCTAACATAATTGCCAAAACTCGTATTTTGTTATTTTCTGTCGTACCGACTTAATGTTATTTAAATGAAGTCGGTACGACAGAACATAGCAAAGTACAAGTTTTAGAAATTTTGTTGGAGTAGTCTTCGTCTCCAAATTGAGTAAGCGTCGTCTTCGCCACTACATTTGAGGTGGCGTAGTATTCCATTTACCTTTCACTTGGAATTTTTTTCCTTAGGGTTTTGAATAAGCGTTTTATTCGCTAGGGGCGTCGTAATGATTTGAGTTACTGTAATTTATGAAAACAAAAAAATTATGAATTTAAAATTTTTGTTTGTTTACGTTATTGTGAGAATCAGAATGACTTTTGAATGACAGATAGGATAGGATTTTAATTCGGTTTATTGATTATAAATGGGAGGGAATTTGGAATGAAATATTATGTTTTGCAGATGCCAGGACAGATCAAAATTTGGTATGAAGTTTAAAGATTCCCCAAGGAATCTTAATTATTTGCAACATTGAGCTCTGCTCTCTTAAGCCTTTAGGCCTATATGATATGTATCAGGGATGCTTCTGAGCATTTAATTATAAACTCCACGGGTATCTTTAAATGGTTATGAATCTTTTGACCTCGTATATATATATGAAAAAAAGTAAAGTTTTAGTTTCTCGATATCACAAGGCTCACAATACTTCTGAATTAAGGTCTCAAATTTCCCTGGCTATGATATTAACTAGTTAATTTTTATGTCATTGAAGTCTTGATCGTTCATCGAAAAAGCAAAAATATTTTACTTTTAATAGAAGAAAATTACTCCTGGATACTTTAAGGCAAAATTTGTTAACTCTAATCGTTTTTTTATTGCGAAAACTTTGTTTCCCAAAATTTTTATGACTAGCAAATCTCGGCATCTTTATAAAAATAGAAAAATAAAATTTTTTCTTTCTAGTGGGTCGAAAACACTTTTTTTCGACCGGCAACGAGATAAAAAAAAACGCTTTTTCTCCCCACTGAGAAAGAAAAATTTCGTTTTGTTCGTGGGAACAAAAAAAGAATCACCCAGATTGCAGTTTACCAACCTTGGCTTCCCCTCGGATGTTAATTAACGTGCGATCTGGGCCATTCTTTTTTTTGCTCTCTTGGTTAAAAATGTACTATTAGCGGTTGGATATTTTTTATTCAAGTTTTTCCCTGAGAATTTTTCGTACCTAAATCTTGCTAAAATTGTATCGCTTTTTGATTTTGAATCGTTTGGATATAATTTTTTATCATTTCATTTCCAGCAAGAGCCATTTAAGAACTGAAATATGAATAATTACTTGTAGGTTAAAGCGATTAAAATATTGTTTTTTTAAGTTAACTCAAAAATTTAAATGAATAAGAGTTCACGGCTAGCTTGAAAGATCAGATTATGAAAAGGTCGGGCACTTGGGATTTTATAGCGAAAAATAAATGTTCAACCAATAGAGAAATAATCCTTTTTTGGGTTTAAATGTTAAATTTATATTTTGGCGAGTTATTTGATAAAACGTGTCTCTCGGGGGAGCTGAAAATGAGCAAAAATTTTCCCTGCTCGGATCAGGCTGAAAATTTCAGGAAAGATCGCTTTTTTGGTCCCCAGAAACATGTTGAAACCCGTTTTTGAAAATCAGTCATTCTCTTCGAGATATTTATCAATATGTCTCCCATTTAAAATACATGGGAAAAGCCATTTTTAAGCGGTTTTTCAGATTTTGCTTTACAATTTTTGTTTGACTAAGCACGAAATCAATGAGAAAAGTTTTTTTTATTTAACATTAATAAACATTTCTGCTTCATTATATAGAGAATTGGTCTTTGGCCAACGCGGCAAAACGCCTCTATTTCTGAAAAATTGCGTTTAAAATTGAAAAAATAACGTTTTGTTAAAAATTCTGTATATTAAATTATTTATATGTATATAATATATATATAATAAATGTTAAAAAAAACTTTTCTCATGGATTCGTGCGTAGTCAAACTAAAATTGTGAAGCGAAATCAGAAAAACCGCTAAAAAATGGCTTTTCCCATGTATTTTAAATGGGAGACATATTGATAAATATCTCGAAGAAGATAACTGATTTTCAAAAACGGGTTTCAACATGTTTCTGGGGACCAAAAAAGCAATATTTCCTGAAAATTTTAGCCTGATCCGAGCAGGGAAAATTTTTGCTCATTTTCAGCTCCCCCGAGAGACACGTTTTATCAAATAACTCGCCAAAATATAAATTTAACATTTAAACCCAAAAAAGGATTATTTCCTTATAGGTTGAACATTTTTCGCTATAAAATCCCAAGTGCCCGACCTTTTCATAATCTGATCTTTCAAGCTAGCCGTGAGTTATTTTGCAAATTAGACTCGTAAATTATTTTTCTTCTATCAACTTTGAACATTGGTATAAAAATACAATTTAAAGCATAAAAATACAAGAGAAACCAGTCTTAAAAATAAAAATTGATGTCATAATTGAATAGCCAGGGAAATTTGAGTCTTGAGAATGGTATTTAAAAGTATTCTTAAGCATAAGTCGTTAAATATTAAAAATTGAAATATTTGAAAATTACCTTAAGTATATGATATTTTTGTTTTTTTTGGTTTAGAATTTCTCAAAAATTATACTACATATAAAATTACTTTTAAGTACTAATTTTAGACTCAAGTATCCCTGGAGATTTGTGACTTACGAATTTGGGAATTTTTTCTCATTTTTTAAAGGATTTTTGCGAAACATGCAAATTTATTAAATATTAACTATTTAATATCATAGCCAGGGAAATTTCAGTTAAAGTCATTTTAGGTATTGTGAGTCTTGAGATATTGAGAAACTAAAACCGAAAAATGACTTGCGAAAGAGTTCTATTCGCATTTGCGCAAAAAGTGCCCAACCGAAGAAAAAATTTTTAGGCTTAAAAAATTCGTACTTAAAACTTGAATTTACTTTTTTTCATATGTGAGGTCATAACCATTTAAAGACACCCGTGAATCGTGTAAATTTAAAATATACCACTTCAGTGTTAAAAAACGTTGGTAGTGGACGTTGATTCCCCATAGCAGCGATTATTGTACATATATCACAGATACAAGAAAGTCACGATAGTTTATTATTTTGGTTTCTCGGAGATAAAATTGTCGTTAATATTTTTTTTTTTTTTTTAATTTTTTAGCACTGTTTCTCAAAAAGTTACAATTTTAATCTGTATATATGTATTAAAACCACAACTTAAACAAATCACTTTTATCTTCAAATAAAGAATTTTAAAATAACATTATAAATTCGTCACAAGGAATGATGAAGAAAAAAAAAAAAAAAAAAAAAAAAAAAAAAAAAAAAAAAAAATACAGAGATATTTTTATTAGGACAACTGTCTAAAATGCTTAATTTTTAAAAATGTTAAAAAAAACTAAAATTGAAATTTTTATTTAAAACCTCTTTTATAATAAATACTTTTTTAAGATTATTAGGACACAATGGCATAAAAATTACTGACATTCTTAGAAACATGAAAAAAATTTATACAATGAAATTATTTAGTTATTTAAAAAGTTGTAAATAATGTTTGGTTAACACAAAAATTAATATCCAACAAAGCAGATTTTTTAATAATACTTTTGAATTATTTCTTGCCCTTAAAAAAGTTTATCGTGTCGAGTGCGATTACTGTTCCTCTGTATCAGTAATTTTTTAAGATATTATACTGACATAATTTTTTATCATTTAAAAATTACTATGGGTATATAGAATAAAAATTGAGATTTTTTCATAGTCTAGAATATTACTTCAGTTATTATTAAATCATCAGGTATGACAATTTTCTGAATTGAGAATTCACTGGTATGTCAAATATAGATTACAAAAAAGCTCTTTCAAAAATCAACGCTGACGTATTTGTTATAAATATACTTGTGTATGTTTTTTTTTTATTTTCTCGTGTATTCGCTTGAGTTCTTTGTAAAAGCTGAGCACGATATAAAACAAGGGGAGTTAAAATGAAGTTATGTGAATAATATCCTAGAAAAGATTGGAAGGGAACCGAACTAAAGAAAAGTACGCCCACAGTGGGCGTCAACTTCAGCCCTTTATTTCGTTTGATATACTAATGGAGTTTGTATTGTAGTATACTTTATAGGTCGGGGTTAGTAAAATCGAAATTTTGGAGCTCTCAGAACCTTTCAGTTCTTTGATAAATAAGTTATCGGTAAAAATATAGATTTGCAACAGGTAATAGTAGTCGTTTTGATTCGATAAAAAAATGTTATCTCGAAATGGAGAAGTTGTTTGAAATGAAGAACATGGGTGGGGCAGCGGGATGCACGTAAACAAGGCACGCGCATTGCAAACTAACTACCTAAACACTTCGGAACCGTCAGTCGTTGCGTTTGTTTCGCTCTGTAATTCACGTGCATAATAATTCGTTTAAACTAAATACTAAATTTTTGCAATGATAGCCGAGTTAACGGAGTTGCTTCAGTTGCGGGTCTGTAGGTAACAAAAGGCGAATTTTTATGAGTGCTTGTTATCGAGGGTATAATAAACCTTATCGAGTGAATAAAAAAAAAATAATCTTTGTTCTGTGCGTGACAGAGGCAGTGTTGCTCAATTCAGAGTGTTGATTTTTAAAGTTCTTAATTCTATTGTTGTTTATTTGTTATTTCTGATTTTAAGTGCTTTGGGGCCTTCAAAGGTCCCAGTCACATACGCCACGACGTTGGCCTATTATAGCATGGAACGGGGAGCCGGGGTCGGGGTAGGAAGTGGCCTCGAACTCCCCGGTACCGAGTTGTGCCTCCAAGATTTAGTGACTTCGGCTGGACAGCAACACTCGGTGCATGCTGTTGATCATATTCAGAGTACAATGCACCATCACACCAACCTTCATCACGACGTAGTACTGCAGCAGCTGCACAATGGAAATCATCAAATACATCAGCAACCGCTTGAAAAACTAAAACGTGGTGAGTCGATTCTAAAAGTAAAGGGATTAATTCCGAAAAATAAATATTTTAATCTCTATTAACAGTTTTAAATTCTCTGATTTTTTTTTTATCGTTACTTATTTAATTTTTTTGTTAATAAAATATTGTAATTACCTTAATGAGAACCTAATCTGTAATCAGCAGAAATGTAATTAAAAAACTTTGATAAACATAATAAAATTTAGTTAAGATAAGACGCAAAATATTTTCTTTCATCATATTATGTCAAGAGCATGAAATTTATTTCTTTGTTATTTAAAAGTTGATCACTTAAAAATCATTCTTAAAAACAAATCAACATCTCTTGTGAGAACATAGATAATAAAAAATTTTTAATTTTCGCTAAAATAATGCTAAATCCAAATACACAAATGCGTTATCGTCTTTCGAGTCTCAAATTTTTTCTTACTTTCGAAACTTATAGCCTTCGTCATTGGAGTGAATTTCTGAGCAATTTTTATTTTTTTTAAATTTCTTTTCTTCCTTTTACAGCTCTTTTTTTTGTAAATGTATAGCTAAAGTATTGGATTATACGTAGGATAAATAATTTTTTGATTACTAACCAAAAAAAAATTCAATTAAGTTTCCCAAGATAGCGATTTTTTTAATACTACTCTAATTTATTTGAAAGTCATTAATAAGTAGTTGGATAGCCTAATTTTTATCCGAGTTAACTTTTTTAAAGTCGGATTTTATTCTTACAAATGCTTTGCTCTGAAGAATTTTCCTGTATCGTTAACGCACTAAGACTGTTTTTTTTTTTTTAAATTATCTAATAATAAGTAAACCTTTGATGAAATATACCAAAAGTATATAAGTAAAAGTTAATAATTACAAAATTTAACAAAATTAAATTTCAAGGAGCACCAAATTCAAGTTGATGCCATCCGTCAACAAGAGTTTCATGACACAGCAGAATTATAAACTCAAATCGATTCCATAATTCGCTTCATGTGAGCATTTACACGTAAAAATGATTCAATGGGCCGATTGTTGTAGCAGATCTGGCATAAAATTGGTTGAATGTTGGCAAACATTTGGACATCGTTTGGTTCCAATGCACCCGACCTAAGTCGTACAAGCGTTGGCTGGGTTTATTTTTTAAAGAAGCAAAAATGCAATTTCTGTTTACATTAAGTAGGGGATCTACATTTTTATCAGCAATTTATCATTTTTCTTGTTTTGGGTACTTCTTATAATAAAAAAAGAACTTATAGTTTTTTAAGTAATGAAATTAACTTTTATAAAAATTCAACAGCTACAGAAAAATTTTAAAATCTTATTGCACAATAATCTTTTTAAGAAATTTTGAATGACTTTTGCTGAACTTTGCGGAAACATTTGCAGGTAGTTTGATCTTATTTTTAATCATCAATTGAAACTGCAACACAAAAAATTACAAAAAAGGTGGTTAGGAAAGGGAGATTCAAAAACATTGGCCCACATTTTTTCCAACTTTCAGCAAATGTTATGCCAAATCTGTGCAAAAAATCGGCCCATCAAATCACTTTTAGTACTCTTCTAATTTATTCGCATCTGGAGGTGATAGTTTCCATTTTTTATTCTTTTCTTTTCATCACCGTGTAGGTACGTTGTCAAAACTTTTTAAAATTTGGTTGTGATTGACTTATAATTTATAGACTATAAAAACCTTTTTAGTGTGCACACCGTGCTTGAACGTACCGGAAAGTTGCCCTAAAATCACGACAAAATCGGCTTGGGCAGAGATTTAATATATATTTTTTTACGTCGATTCCTTCCTACTAGAAATTCCGAGCTACTCGTCTGCCCGACTTTCATGGGACCTATAATTGCATATTTTAAGTTTTTTTAAATTAATGACTTAAATTGCCGCCAAAATTTTATTTATTCATAAAAATAACTTGTATAGGTCTCGAAAATTTTTTACAAGCCTCACGCTTCCAACAATTTCTTACTCGTCTCTTTTCATTGATCTGTTTTCAAAATATGATAATTTTAATTCAGAGTCCCGATTTAAGAATTTTTAAAAAAAGTCATTTTTATCATTATCTTTAAAAATCGATATCTCAGAAACTATTCAAAGAAAAGAGACGAGTAAAAATTGTTTAAAAAAATTAAGCTTATAGAAAATTTTTGAGACCTATAAAACAAATTTTTATGAATAATTATAATTTTAGCAATAATTTAAAAATTGGTCATTTTAGGCTAAAAATGGGCTTTTAGTTTATTTACTATAACGATGAAAGAATTAAAGTTATAAAATTGCGGTTTACAGGGCTTGAAAAGTAACACTTGCACCAAAAAAATAAAACTAATCAGAAGTTTTTTTTGCCGTTGAACCAATTAAAGCCCCTGTGTAATAATGGTTTACTTGCAATGACTTCAAATATTAAAAGAGGTTTTCCTTAAAAAAAATATTAATTTATTATAATAGGTATATAATTTCATTTAGAAAAATTTATTATTATTAATATAGTAAACATTTTATTTGCCTTTGATTATATATAAAATAATTTCGTCTTTACAAATAATAGTAATTTTTAATTTTATTAACAAAAAAATAGGTATTACATTTTATTTTATCTTTTATTAATTTTATTATTCACTAAACTTGTAAGATTTTTTCGTAGTCTATAATGGTTTATTCCTATACATATGTTTTTTAAAAGTTTTTTTATTTTTTTAAAAATATATTTAATATAGAAAAAGTATTAGACGCTTCAATTATTTTACATAATATTTTTCAAAGGGTACTAAAATACTTTAAATGACTATTTTTTATAAAGACAAACTTATTTTATATATAATCAAAAACGCAAATAAAATTTTTATTGTATTAATAATAATAAATTTTTCTAAATGAAATTATATACCTATTATAATAAATTAATATTTTTTTTAAGGAAAACCTCTTCTAATATTTGAAGTCATTGCAAGTAGACCATTATTACACAGGGGCTTTAATTGGTTCAACGGCAAAAAAAACTTCTGGTTAGTTTTATTTTTTTGGTGTAAGTGTAACTTTACAAACCGCAATTTTTTAACACTAATTCTTTCATCGTTATAGTAAATAAACTAAAGGTCCATTTTTAGCCTAAAATGACCAATTTTTAAATTATTGCTAAAATTATATAATTATTCATAAAAATTTGTTTTATAGGTCTGAAAAATCTTCTATAAGCTTAAATTTTTTAAACTATTTTTACTCGTCTCTTTTCATTGAATAGTTTCCGAGATATAATATTTCAAAGATAATGATAAAAATGACTTTTTTTAAAAATTCTTAAATTGGGACTCTGACTTTAAATTATCATATTTTGAAAACAGAGCAATGAAAAAAAAAGAGTAAGGAATTTTTGGAAGCGTGAGGCTTGTAAAAAATTTTTGAGACCAATAGAAGTTATTTTTATGAAGAAATAAAATTTTGGCGGCAATTTAAGTCATTAATTTAAAAAAACTTTAAATATGCAATTATAGGTCCCATGAAAGTCGGGCAGACGAGCAGCTCGGATTTTCTAGTAGGAAGGAATCGACGTAAAAAAATATGTATTAAAATTCTGCCCAAGCCGATTTTGTCGTCATTTTAGGTCAACTTTCCTTTATGTTCAAGCACGGTGTGTGTGAGCATAAAACAAAAACAAAAAAATTTTTGACTTTCCAGGGCTTAAGTAAAAAATACCGTCAGTACTTTTTTTTTCAAGATAAAAACAGTGGAATTCTGACCTTTTTTTCCCTGTCTTCTTTGACTGTCATTTTCGTAAATGAGGAATCACGGTCTTGTTTGACAAAATTTATTTTTTCTTACTTCTTATTACAACATTAATTTAATTTGATGGAAAAACTTTTTTCAAATTTTTTATCCAACAATTTTTTTCTCTAAGCTGTAAATTTTTTCAGTACTGCTTTTATTCAAAAAATTACTATTCCAAGAAAGATGAAATTGAAGAATCATACTTATATGTCATATGGATTTTTTAAAAGGAGTGAATTTTCGGATATCCGCTCGAAAGTACGGCCTTTTTTCGGGTTAGATCGGATTGGGTCGGTCTTTGGTTATACCCGAAAAGCTTCAGGAGTCTGAAGGTACAGTTTTTAGGTGGAAACATTCCCTGGTATTATGATCTTATCATCATTTTTGCAAAAAATTCCCATTCACTCTTAAAAATGAGAATAAAAGGGTCAAAAAATGAATAATTTTTATTAACTATAAGTTATTAATTATTTTTTTATGTAAATAAAATAAACAAATAAATAAATTTTTAATGATAAAAAATAAAACAATTCGTATTAAAACATCTTGAAAATCTATTTTTGTAAGTATATTAAAACTTAACATACTTTAAAAAACTGTAGGTTCAGCAAGTAGTATTTACATAAAAACTCAGATTTCAGGGGTCGATACCCCCTCCCCTCTTTCACGTGAAGAACGTGACTTTCAATCCGGATCCAGGAGATATCAAAAAATTTCTCATAAAAAAATTCACCTAAAAAAATTTTTTAGACAGATTTTAACACATTTCAACGCTTAAAATTCAAAAAAAACTAATTTTTTGACGTATTCTTATGCCTAGACACTGCATAATCTCGAGGCTCGTAATAAACGTATTTTTCAAAATTTCAGGAAAGAACTATAAAATAAAGAATCCTGTAAAAAAATAGCAAATAAAATTTTTCTGAAAAGAAATTAACTATCGCATTCTGAGGGGAAAAATATGTATATTTCTCTTGTAAATAATATTTAGAAAAATTTATTCAAAAACTACAGAACTTTTAAATTAAGTCCCCTTAAAATTGGGACCCAATAATACGACAAAAATCGATTTTTCTCCTATAAAACGTACCCAAAAGCTAAAATAAATGGTTTCAGCTGATTTCTGGGGAAAACTATGATTTTTTAAATAATATAAAACACGATTTGAATTCACTGGAAAAATCTTAAGTTTTTAATAAATCCCAATTTTAAAGAAGACTAAAAAAAAATTCAAGAGCTATCGCGTGGACTTGAAAATAGATGTTTTTATTTAAATTAAATAAATAAATCAATTTGCATTTTATGTAACATTAATACTTAGTGTGCTATGTTTTTTAATGATAAAAAATAATAAAACCTATTTCCAAGTAGTATTTTGATAAAAACTCAGATTTCAAGGGGTGGTACCCCCAACCTCTTTTTATTTTTCAACTCGCGGCCACGTTAGTTTTTGGACTTCGAAGAGCGTGACTTTCGATCGGAATCCGAGAGGTCTCAAAAAATTTATAATAAAAAAATAGTATAATAAAAAAAATTTTTTAGAACGGTTTGAACAGGTTTAATTGCTAAAAATTAAAAAAACGCAATTTTTACGATTTCTTATGCCTAAATACTGTAATATCTTGAGACTCATGATAAATGCATTTTTCTAATTTTCAGAAAAGAATTGCCTACTATGAGTAACGCGCAATAAATTATATACGAATGGGCCATTCTTTGTCAAATCAGCAACTTCCCTTTCCACAACACAGTTTTTAAAATAAATTGATCCGTAATAGCTCATTTTTTCAATGAATCCTCTAGTTTTCAATGTCTATTTGAACTTTGACTGCTTATTACTAAAAAACTAGAGGTCAATAATATAAAACTAAAATTGCAAAATTGGCTGCCTTTTAGTGTAGAATAAATTTTTAAAGAAATTTCATGGAGAAGTTTTGAATTTAGGATTTTTTCAAAACTCAAAAATTGCTAAATTGGAAACTGCTTGACAAATATTCTTAAAATGTTTTCAAAACAGCCAATTTTGCACTTTTACTTTTATATTTTTGAAATCCAGTTTCTAAATTATTTCGTAAATTATAAGCAGTGACAGTTAAAACATTCAACTCTTTTTGTTGAGATGTTTTTATTTACGGACTGGATGAAAGTTCTTCATTGGTTAAAGGACCATTCTTTCAGGTGGCCTTTATTCGTAGCTCATAGGTATTCGAAAATTCATTCATACCTTTTCGATGCATATTGGCATCATTTGAGTACCCGATGCATATAGGCCTGTAAGCTATTGCATTCGGTATAATATAATAATTTTATAGGTACTTAGTATATATATAACCATTATTTAACAGCGTGTGTAAATCTTAATTTTTCGCTTTGGGGGGATAACTTTGACGCACTTTGTAAATAAAAATATGTATGAAACTTATGATAGAAATGTATATTTTATCAAATACGATCATTGTTCTTCGGTGCTACGCACCTCGGATCATGTAAATCTTCGAATTTGGTATATTATAACTTTATCACATCATTTATTTCATAATTAACTAATTTTTTATTTAAGGCAGGACATTGAATATTCTTTTCTGATCTTTTTATGCATTATATAAAATCGGTCTACACTTACCATAGAAGTTTATAAATATGTAGTGCAATAATGATCATTCGGGGCTTCGCCCCTTTGTGCGCTTTCACTAAAAACAAAATTTTAAATAAACTACAGTGTTGTAATTATTTGTGATATTGAATAAAGCATGGTATTTGAAATAAGTGTAAAATTTTATGTAAATTTAAATATAATGTGCGTCTGTTTTATGTGACCGTACTAAGCGACGGCTGGACATTTTTCTGCCGAAGGCGGAGTGCACACGTTATAACTCTCTCTCTCTTTCTATATACGAGGTTATTTACAATAAAGTTAATAAATTTCTTTATAATTTAATGAATAATAAAATAGTATGTAATGTAATCAAATCTGTTATAAATTATTATGTCCAAAAAAAGATGGTCTATGAGATAGACAACTTATGCTTACAATTTCTATTGAATTTAACAACTGCAGAAAAAGTTCGTCCTTGTTTAGAATCCTAGAAACTTTTAATAAGTATAACAAAAAGATTGATATCACTAATAAGAGTAAAATTGGCTTTTATAAAAGCTTAAATAAATTTGTTGCTGAATTTAATTGAAATATCCACGTTTTATTGAACAATTTTTCATAAATCTTTTATTCTCTCAAATTTACAATTTCTTTTCTACTGCAGAGTTTTTTATACTGTAATAGCTTTATTTAGTAAGTAAGTTGAATAATAATTTTTTTTTATAATAATTTTGTAAAATAATTAAATAATAGAATGTAAAGGGCAAGTCCCGTAAATTCGTTTAATAAATAAAAAATAAAAATAATCTGATTTTATTTAATTTAAGAACTTAATTATTGATAAACGAAACGATCCTGACAATCAGTAAGAGAATTTAAGTTAACATATGTTTACAATAAAGTAATGAGAATTTAAAAATATAACCGGACTAAAACATTTAATTTTATTGTTATTAGTACACCCAGACCCTACTCGTACGAAAATACTGAACTAAAAATTTCACACGAATTTTTGGAACCCGCGCTGTCTTCATTCGTGTTTTATAGTTCAAAATAAAATAAAGTAGGTAAAAGCAAGTGCGTCTAAGTTTGGATAGAAAAATTAAACGAAATTTTTTTTCGTTCAAGAAACCTGAACGAATTTATTTTTTTATTGAGCCGACGTCTCTTTACGCACCCTCTCCTCTTTCAATCGTCAACAAAATAGCAGAAACTTGGCAGAAACAAAATCAACAGAGTTTAGTCACTGTTCTCAAAAATGAATAAATATTTATAATAAATATAAATTTTATATACTTATATTAATAAAAATTAAAATAAAGAATTATGCAAAAATAATTTTATACATTATATTATTAAAATGTTTTATTTTTGGCCTTATAACTTATAAATTAATAATAAAATATTTAATTTTCAAAAAGTTCTTATGTAAGCTTATTTTTTTGTTAGGGTCATTACCCTATTCATTAATTATTAAGTTTTCTTTTTTTGCGTAGGAAGTGGATTAATGCGTTACGCATACTGTTTAGCATCCGAACTGACAGTTATGCGTGTCTCGCCCTTACATGGGCATACCCACTAAAACGCCACTCCCTTCCTACCTTAAGCGAGCCTATCCCGGGACCGTTTTCACAGTACTTTTGGACAGGTTCAAGGCCATTTAGTTCTATTCTTGAAGTCCATCTTTTGATTTGCATCCAGTGAATCGCCAGTCTGGTGAAGGACTCCGTCATTCCATCTAATTAAAATTCCATCTTTAGCGCACTGTCATCTTCTATAAAATATATTTTAGCTAAAAAATATACGTAATTGTCTAATACCGTCAAAAGAAAAGGTTAATAAATATATAAATAAATAAATAAATAAAAAATAAATAAATATTATCCTAACATCTTCGATTTATTGCGGTATCAAGAGTAAATGCAGGAATGATTGTTAGTGCAACACCTGCAATCATCTGTATACCCGCTGTACATCTCAATATTAGCCTATACATTGGACTTCAGGTTTCTTGGTGCGGAGTATGTACTCCAGATACTGGCTAATTTCGGACCATACTTCTTCATTTCGAAGCATCAGGCTAACCACATTCTCAGGTGTGATTTGGCCAATGGTAGTTTCTAATTGATACTTTTTAACGACCCATTTGTCACCTTCAAAGAATGTATGTTACGGCGTATCTTGTTTGCCTTTACATTCAGTGCTATTCATCTTCTGGATCCGAAAGAGGTAGGAGCAAAAAATCCCATGTCCGCTTAAGAATTGAGTCAAAAAATAATTAATGTCCCCGTGCCCTCTATTTATCCAAGGTGATATCTCTCCTATCAACCTCTTGGTCCACTTGCTCTCCGAGTAGTTGGTCCAACGGTCCTGCCACTTACTTCGGCTGATCTGACGCGAAGTGGCCTTTGCGCGGTCAATGCCTTCCCTCTCTTTGTACAGATAGATATACTGTCTCTCAAAAGCCATTATATCTATCGGGATTACCCCGGCGATGACTAGAGCTGCCTCCAAGGATACTGTGCGATAGGCATAGGAGATTCGCAGGGCTCCTTGCCTTCGGACGCTTGTAAGCTTAGACGCATAAGTGACCTTCTTTATGTAGCCAGCCTCTACTTCTGCACCATACAGGAGGATGGAGTGGGTGACTGACATAAGAAGCCTGCGCTTTCCAGTCTTAGGTCCGCACCTGGTCCGCACGTGTTTCTCATTAGCTTGCTTAACGCAGTAGTGAGCCTGACTAGGCCATTGAATAAAGATCTCGACTTGGACAAAAATCCTCCAGAAATGAAAAGTTGTGGAATGTGTTGGGCTAATTTGAAAGGGGAAACAAAATCGGATATTTCAACCCAGTTCTGGGCCCCCGCAGGGGAGAAAAAAGCTGGGGCAAAACGGTTTTTTGCAAATAACTCAAAAAGTAAGCAAAATATAAAAAAAAGTTTCCCGACGAAAATGGTTATTAGAAATTTTTCAGTCGGACGCACTGGGACCGAGCTATAAGCGGTCAAAGTTTAGACCTTTTTTACTAAATTTTTTAAAACCGATATTTCACGAAAGAAAAAAAAACGCGTTTTTGATGAGTTTTTTTGATTTTTTGGTAATCAAAAGTGTTAGATATGGGTATATAAGGTTTTTTACATACAATAGTATGTATGTGGATGTAAAATTTTGCATGTATATGTTTCTGCACCCCCACACATAGACGATGCAACCCCTAGAACATGCTTTTTTTTTAGTGTCTAATTTTTGATGTTTCCAGCTAAAAAACTTATGACCGGTTTGTGTAACTACACAACCAACGAGCATGGAACATGTTCACTAATAACTAACACTGATAATAAAGTATCTATTCTGTTCATAATATCAATATTTATATCTAAGTATTTTTGCACTAAAGTTCTTTAGAGACTTCTGCACCAATGGTCCCTAGGTACTTCTGCACCAAAGGTCTTTAGAGACTTCTGCACCAATGGTCCCTAGGTACTTCTGCACCAAAGGTCTTTAGGGACTTCTGCACCATAGGTCCCTAGGTACTTCTGTACCAAAGGTCTTTAGGGGCTTCTGCACCATAGGTCTCTAGGTACTTCTGCACCAAAGGTCTTTAGAGACTTCTGCACCAATGGTCCCTAGGTACTTCTGCACCAAAGGTCTTTAGGGACTTCTGCACCATAGGTCCCTAGGTACTTCTGTACCAAAGGTCTTTAGGGGCTTCTGCACCATAGGTCTCTAGGTACTTCTGCACCAAAGGTCTTTAGAGACTTCTGCACCAATGCTCCCTAAGTACTTCTGCACCAAAGGTCTTTAGAGACTTCTGCACCATAGGTCCCTAGGTACTTCTGTACCAAAGGTCTTTAGGGGCTTCTGCACCATAGGTCCCTAGGTACTTCTGCACCAATGGTCTTTAGGGACTTCTGCACCAATGCTCCCTAAGTACTTCTGCATCAAAGGTCTTTAGAGACTTCTGCACCATAGGTCCCTAGGTACTTCTGTACCAAAGGTCTTTAGGGGCTTCTGCACCATAGGTCCCTAGGTACTTCTGAACCAATGCTCCCTAGGTACTTCTGCACCAATGCTCCCTAAGTACTTCTGCACCAAAGGTCCCTAAATCGAAAATATTCTAAGCCCCATTTGACCCCCCCCCTTAAAAAGGACAAATTTGACCCCCCCCCCCTTAATTTTCCAGTTCTGAAGTACCCCCTCCCTATAAACATGTTCCATGTTAAAATCTTATAAATATGGGAAAACTTAGTATGGAATTATTTATTAGAGATCCATACTATGTATTCAAATCCAAATATGCACATATTTCAATGTAATTTTGCCTTAAGGGGAAATACAGGTTAAAATCCGACTTTTTTGAAAAAACCTACTTTTCAGAAAATGTTAACAAAAAATTGAAAATCCAAGAAGAGGGCGACTTTGCCAAGACTTTGGTGGATTCAAAACTGTGGGTTTGGGTCTTTTTATAATATGTTTGCTCGGAGAATTTTTTCTTTGAAAATTTATCCTTAATTTTTTAAAGATAAATTTTAGTCGGATTTTAACCTGTATTGCCCCTTAATAAATAACGATTTTATCTAGGATTTTTAAATTTTTAGCATCTTTTTATCAAAAAAACGGTTATGAACTCAAGCTACTGTATTTTTATGTACCGAAAATGTTGCAAATAGTTGAAATATTATAAAAATATTAAATAAAGCAAATTTCCAAGAATTTTCCAGGCGCATAAAACATACAAAAAAAAAAAGGAATCTTTTATTTTTTTCGAAAAAAATGGTTCTCGTTTTCAGGCAAAATTACATTTAAATATGTGCATATTTTGATGTGAATACATAGTATGGATCTCTAATAAGTAATTCCATACTAAGTTTGCCCATATTTATAAGATTTTTTAGCTGAAAACATAAAAAAATGATCACTAAAAAAAATGTACGTTCTAGGGGTTGCAACGTCTATGTGTGGGGGTGCAGAAACATATAACGCAAAATTTTACATCTACAAACATACTACTATATGTAAAAAACCTTACATACCCATATTTAACACTTTTGACTACCAAAAAATCAAAAAAACTCATCAAAAACGCGTTTTTTTTTCTTTCGTGAAATATCGATTTTTGAAAATTTAGTAAAAAAGGTCTAAGCTCTGACAGCTTAAAGCTTGGTCCCAGTGCTTTCGACTGAAAAATTTCTAAGAACCATTTTCGTCGGGAATTTTTTCAGCTACAATTTTTATTTCAAGCTTTTCTTTATATTTTACTTACTTTTTGAGTTATTTGCAAAAAACCGTTTCGCCCCAGCTTCCCCCCTCCTAGGGGGGCTCAGCACTGGGTTGAAATGTCCGATTTTGTTTCCCCTTTCAAATTAACCCAAAACCAACATATTCCACAACTTTTCATTTCTGGAGGCTTTATGTCCAAGTTTGCACTTATTTTAGCCTTTATTCAATGGTGTAGACAGCCTTCTCCGTGCTTCTTCGAATCTGCGCCATGAAGGGAAGTTTCGTGTCCAACAGCATTTCGAAGTACTTTAAATTATCCTTCGTTTCTATCCTATCCTCCCTAATACATATTGGGATAAATTAGTTATTAAATTAAATCATGCAAAATTATAATAATGAATTTATTCACTATTTTTTTATTTTTTTATTTTTTGTTAAAAGCTCTGTTTTGCAGCATAACAGCTATAATTTTAAATAATCATAACCAAAAACTTAATTAAGAAATATTTCCAAATAGCACACATTTTAATTTGATGTTTATTTAAATTGTAATATGTATGCATAAATATTATTAAATATTTTAAACTCATCTTTATTTTTTATGTTCTTATTTATACCATATTATGTTTATTAATTATCCTAGTATGTGTATTAATATTATTATACACATGACAATTCATCTTTTTTCTGCAAAAGTAAAATAAGGAGAGGTAGCGCGAAGAGACGTCGGTGCAATAAAAAAATAAATCTGTTCACGTTTCTTGAAAGAAAAAAAATTTCATTTAATTTTTCTATCTGAACTTAGACGCACTCGCTTTTACCGACTTTATTTTGTTTTGGACTATAAAACACGAATGGAGACAGCGCGCGCTCCGAAAATTCGTTTAAAATGTTTTTTAGTTCAGTAATTTCGTACGAGTAGCGTATGGGTGTATCTCAGTCTAAGTTTCTCAAAGTCAAAGAATTATAATTTTTTCTCATCTAACAATTTTAGACAAAACTAGTGTACTGCGGTTTGGCATCCCTCCCTGCTTAATTTTACATTGTATAAGATTTAACATAATGATTAAAATTAAAAGATTTTTATATGCACCACTCTCCCATCTAATGATTAGAATACGGATTTAGGAATTCAGGTCGATAAATATAAAAAAAATTAAGTTTAAGAAAATTTAAGTAATAAAGAGAAATTGTCAATTGAAAGAAATATTTACAAAAGAAAGTTTAAATTCATTTATTAAATTTTGTCACATTGCTTATAATAATAAAAAATTTAACTCAATTAATTTAGAATAAAATTAGACAATTCAAAAAATTGAATGAATTTACAATAAGACACATTTAATTATTATAATAATAAGACGCTTGTAAACATTTAGCAAATATGATGTATAAAATTATAATTGACTATTATATGACAAAAATTAATAAATATGAAAATAAGTTTATATTAATTTTGCAATCTTTAAATTCATATTACATTTTAATATTGGTAGAAAGCGATTTTAAAACTTAAATTTGACTCTAGGAAAATTATACTAAAATATAAAGGGTTTTTTGAAATATAAAATTAACTTTACAATACAAAATAGAAAATATGACACCTAATTTTGAGATATAAAGAATTGTATTTTACATGATGTTATATTTGATTCAAGTTTTCTTGACCAAGTTAAAGTCCAATTGTAAAACCAAGTATTCTTCCTGATTGCCAAGAGAGTCCCATCCAGCAACACCTGGTTGACTTCTTAATATCATACAGAAAAGCTTTTTATACCTAGGTAACATCATATTAATAGGTAAAAATTCTACCAAAATCTTATTTAAAAGAGAATTGAATTTTATATGAATTTATTCTTAATTACAAATTTAAAGTTATTAAAATGAAATTTATAAAACATTTAATGTTCTTGATAAGACAAAAGAAGACAATTTCAAAATACTATACTGCAATAATATTTAGTATTGACAAAAAATAATGTTTCTTTTTTTTATTTTTGTAAATTAAGATTTTAAAAACAAATTTGAATTAAAGAGAGAAATAAAGGCAGTTTTTCATAATACACAGGTTTATTTTTTTTTGTAATAGAACAACCATCACTTAAATTTTATTTTGAATTTTTAAATTAATTTAGAACAAAAAATATTAGGTCTTAATCACCGAAGAAAATTAAGTGTAAAAGTGCATTCGATTACTTCTCAGAAATAAGACACGAGCAAGACTATACGATCTGTATTTCCTCAAATGATTTTTAACGTAAAAGAAATATTTTTTGTTTATAAATATTCGTAAATGAAAGTTTGTTTTTAATTTTATACAACACAAATTTATAACGCTATAATACTATAAGATCATCATCAGATGGTGAATTAAATACAATTTAGTTAAATACAAAGTTTTTTTATTTCTTAAAAATAATATAAAATAATAATTAAAAAATTGATTATAATCACAAATAAAATTAATTTATGATCATTTAAGATCTTTTTTATTATCACAAATATAAATTTTTGTTTAAAATATACTGATTATATTGATTTAACCCATTAATGTCAAGATTGACGGATATTTTTAAATTATTTCAGCTGCATTATTTTTAGCAAAAAATTAAAAAATTTTATTTTAGAATACCTGGTCATATGTTTCTGAGGTCGTAGATTTCGAATCCGGAGTCAGATTTTAAAAAAATTTAGCCCTTGCATGATTTTTGGCCATATTTATCAAGAAAGCTGACATTTTTTAGCCCTTTTTTTTGTTATAACTTAAAAATCATGCCGAAAATGGTTTTTCATCTTCCGAAAAATAAATAAAAGTTGGTCAATGGGACCTAAATAAAAAATCCTTATGGTCAAAAAAATTTTTTTGCTATGTTTTGACCCAAAATGGCGGCTGATTTTATGATTATCATAGATAGACCAGACTTGCAGACAGATTTCGTAGCCAAATTTTATCCTTTATAGGGAAATGGAATTTCCCAACGGGTTTTTATGTTTCTTGGGTCGCTGAACACGAATATGATATCGGCTTTTACCGTATATTGTCCAGTTGTCCACAATAGGCTACTTTAGGTTAATTTTTGGGATTTTTTCTGTATTGTAATCGTTACTTATGTTTTTTGGGTTGCTGAGCACGAATATGATATCGGTCTTTACCTTATATTGTCCAGTTGCCCACAATAGGCAACTTTAGGTTAATTTTTGGGGTTTTTTCTGTATTCGCAAATGTTACTTATGTTTTTAGGGTCACTTAGCACGGATATGATATCAATTTTTACCGGATATGATTCATATGTCCACAATAGGCAACCTTAAATTAATTTTTGGAATTTTTTTAAAATTTGCAATTGTTCGCAAGTTCATATTATTTTCAATGAAGTAACAAATCGGGGCAACAAAACAAATTGTCCATGTAAACGGGATAATTTACAAGTTTGCGATAGAGAAAAAACACAAGTAACAGTAAAACTGCGGGTATCTGAATCATTTTGAGTAAAAACAGCTTCCATTTTCGTGTTCAGTGACCCAATAAACATTAAACAATAAACATGCGTTATAATTTCTAATTTTAAAAAAATTCCAAAAATTAATTTAAGGGGTCCTGCGCTTTCAAATGCTATAAATTCGAGGAAAGTTGAGTGGTCATAAAAAAAAAACTGCTTAAGCTTTTTGAAAATTTTTTTTTTTATTGTTTTCGTACATTCTTAGGCAACCTTCCTATTTTTTTTTTTTAATTTTTATGTACATTAAGTACCTGAAAGATGGCGCTGAATGAAGCGATGAAAAAAAAATAAAAAAAGTTGTCCGACTGATTCAGCCGCCCAGGTTCATCTTAAAAAAAAAAAAAAAAACTCATGTTTTTCTACATGCCCTAAACTTGGCATTAAACTAGGGAAAAGGAAAAATATTGAAAATTAAAAAAGTTACACTAAAAATAAAAAATGTTGTCAAAATCACCCTCGTTTTCGGACACTCTCCCCCCCTGTGAAATTTTTAATAATAGCCCAATTAACTTTTCCGTAGTTTAATGCCATCTTAATTAGATAATAAAAAGATTAAAAAAAAAAAAAAATCAAATCGCAGGAGTAGTTTTCTCTCAATCAGTCGGACAAATTTAAAAAAGTAGGTTTCGAGATAAACGCGTTTAAAGTTTTTTTGTATTTATAATATACGTTATATTTTTGATCGAATTTCTTCTTTAGAATTTTTTTTATTCAACATATCGACATAAAACCTTTTTTATCATAATTTTGAATATTTTTTTTATAATATGAGAAGAAAAAAAAAAATTTGTATATCGGAAAAAATTGAAAGCGCAGGACCCCTTAAAGTTGCCTATTGTGGACATATGAATCATTTATTTATTTATTTATTTAGAATTTGTTAGGCGCAGGCTTGGCCAATGCGCAACAATTTACAAAAGTTTACAATATAATTTTTATACATAGTACAATCATATCCGGTAAAAACTGATATCATATCCGTGCTAAGTGACCCAAAAAATATAAGTAACATTTGCGAATACAGAAAAAACCCCAAAAATTAACCTAAAGTTGCCTAATGTGGGAAACTGGACAATATTTGGTAAAAACTGATATCATATTCGTGTTCAACGACCCAACAAACATAAGTAAAATTTACGAATACAAAAAAAAGCCCAAAAATGATTTGTAAAGAGCAAAGATAAGGTAATAAATAATTTCAACTACTTTTTATGAAAAAGACTCCTTTTATTCTCATATGTATAGCACGAAGGAAGAGCGCGCATGCGCGGTATCTTCTCTCTCTCTTTTTGCATATATGATTAAAATAATAAAGGTGGTACGTCTCGTGCTCTTGAACAAATTATAAGGAGCCCCGAACTCTCCATCATCTTACAGACTTTTACGTATGTTAAATACCATTGGTAAGGTGATGGAGAGCATGCCCCGGGCAAGACTTAGAAAAGCAATCGAAGAAGGCGGTGGTCTCCCCGAGAAGCAGCGTGGCTTTCGTGAAGGGAATTCCACGATGGACGCCATCCGGCGTGTTGTGGATACCGTAGAGGTTGAGAAGGAAAAGCGGCCTGCAATTCGCAAAGACGTCCTTTTTGTAACGCTGGACGTCAAAAACGCTTTCAACTCGACCAGGTGGGATGACATGATACGGTCTCTCGAGTACGATTTCCGGATACCCAGCTATCTGGGTAACGTACTAATGGACTACCTACGGGACCAGAGACTGCTCTACGATACACTCGATGGCAGGTGATAGAGGGTTTTGAGTGTAGGTATCGCCCAAGGTTCGGTTCTTGGACCGGACCTGTGGAATGCCTTTTATGATGGCCTATTGCGCGTCTACCTCCCAAAAGGAGTTTCCCTCATCGATTACGCCAACGATATGGCCCTGACCATAACTTGCAGGGACATGGAAATGACCCAGGAGAGGTTGAATCTAGTCATGAGATGGATCAACCTCTGGATGGGCGAGCACGGGCTCCAGCTTGCTATCCCAAAAACGGAGATCGTACTGCTGACCCGTCGAAGGGTTCCCACTATATTTGACATAAACGTCGACGATGGCGGGAATCCTTACTCGATCCAAACCAGAACATCGGTGAAGTACCTGGGAGTTTTGCTTGACAACAAGCTGAGCTTCTGGGAACAATTTCAGAAGACGAGTGAAAAGGCCGCGTCGGTTGCATCCTTCCTGTCAAGGCTCATGGCCAATATAGGGGGGCCCAAACCAGAAAAGCGAAGACTTCTGATGTCCATGTTGAACTCTGTTCTGCTATACGGCTCGGAAGTTTGGGCGAACGCTGCCTGAATTAAGAAGTACAGGCATATGATCTGCTCTGTACAGAGGCAAGTGGCACTCAGGATCGCCAGCGCATACCATACAGTATCGCTATCGGCGATTCAGGTAGTAGCTAGTGTCCTTTCTACTGACCTGCAAGCATGGGAGCGAAAATTCATATACGAAAATGTATAGGAGTGCGAAGTATCTTCCATCCGCGCCCGCTCCAATACTACGATTACATGGCAGGGACGATAAGACAGCAACAAGTGTGGCCGGTGCGGTGGACGCACAGACTAATTCTAGACTCCATAAAATTTTGTTTTTTCAACAAATTTAATATAAAATTTAAAATAAAATTTTTATAAATATTCACATATAGTTAAATGAAATATAACAATTTTTTACAACACTATTCGAATATGTATCGTTTATAGACGGTCCGTAGTATATGAAATAAAGGTACTTTATCGCAAGAGGGCTTCTACTCTTACGATATAGAGTCTACTCGTACGTATAAAAGTATTATCGTAATAGTAGAGACCGAGGTAGAGACTGCGCATGATCAAAGTTCGATGAAGAACCGAATAAAATTTAGTTGTAACGTGGCCGTTGTATGTAACGCATGAGCGTGTTTTTGTTTAAAACATAAAATGGCGGAAAATAATGTTAAAGAAGAAGATGATAATTTATTAATAGACGAGAATAATGATATCGATGCCAAAATAGATAATCAGAAATAAATGTAACATTTTTTCTAACGTATTAAAAATGAATGTACATATATGAAAATAAAAAAAGTGTATAAAAAAAATGTTTTGTTTTTTAGTAGTGTTTTATATTCTGTCTAAAAGACGATGAATATTCGAATATTGTTGAAAAAAAAATATATCGCCACTCGTTCGATACAAAGCCTTTCATTGTAGTATGACGAGAAAAAAAAAATAAACAAAAACAGAGCGCTGCGCGCTCTGTTTTGTTTATTTTTTCTTTTCTCGCCATACTACGATAAAGGCATTGTATCGAAACTCGTGACGATATATACTATTTCGAATTAATTAATTTATTTTTCTCACATTCCACCATTTTTGTAATCACATTTTACTTAGCTGTTAATTCAAACACTTTTCTGCAAACATGATAATTACAAAATATATTTTTAATAAAGCCCCAATCTATTTGCCCAGAAAAACCTTCCCCCACTACGTTTTTCTGGTCAAATAAGAATTTCCCCTCCTTTTCTGGTCAAATAAAATAAAAAGATTTACAATATACAGGAGAGAGAAAAAAAGTTTAATAAAATGAATAAAAATGATAAATACTTTTTCATTACTATTTTATTCTTTTACGTGTTATAATATTGTATAATTAAATCGAAAAAAAGTGAATTGCATGGAGTAAAAAAATAATTCTCTTTGGAGGTTATAATAACAAATGATCAGGTGAGTAACTTAAAAACAGAGCATCTCTGTTAAATGAAAACAGAATGAATAAAAAGTAATGAAATTTAAAAATTTTTTAAAATTGAGGTTAAAAATGTATCATAAAATGTAGGTGTAAAATTTATGAAGATTAAATATAAATATTATAAAAAGCAATGATAAAATAAAGGCTTGTATAAAATAAATGATTAACAAAAAATATAACAAGAAAAAATAGTAGACTATTATTATGATAAAAATTATTTAATAAATTTTAAATAATAATAATAAAAATAATTACACAGCCAAGTAATTATACTACCATTATATATATAAACAAAAATTTTAAATAAAAATAAATAAATAATTAATGAATAATATTGAATATTTAATAAATGAAACTATTATTAAATATAAATAATTCTTTAGAAGAAGAATTAATTAATTAATTGATTTTATTTCTAAATTTGAATTTTATCTTTATTAGATTGATTCGTATTTACAGTTTTTTGATCTTAGTGAATCAATTAGGTTTATAACCTCTAAATTATCTATAAACTGTAAAAACTTAAAGTAAATAAAGTATATGTACCTATTATTTTTATTTTCTTTGTATTTTTTGCATATAGCATTCCTGCACTTTGTACTTTTGCAAGTTTATAAAAAAATTTATTACTATTATCCCTACTTAATAATTAATTTAAAAAAAAAATGCAAAGTGCAGGAATGCTATGCAAACAATACAAAAAAAATAAAAATAATAGGTACATATCTTATTTAATTTGAGTGTTTACTGTTTTTATAGGTTATAACCTATAAATATATATTTATAGGTTATAAACACTAACTGATTCACTAAGATCTAAAACTTTTAATACGAATTAATCTAATAAAGATTAAATTCAAATTTAGAAAAAAAAAATAAATTAATTAGTTAATTCTTTTTCTAAAGAATTAATCCATGCCAGAGACTATCCAAGGTGCGAGAAAAAATCTCACACAAACAAAGTTTAAATGTTTTTAGCAAAAGAGGGGAAATTCTAATTTGACTAGAAAAAAGTATTGTGGGAAAATTTTGAAAATAGTGCCTATATTTTTATGATTAAATATTTAAGCAGTAATTGAATAAAATATTGTTTTTTTTTTAAATTTTAGTTAATGATGTTAAAGAATATTTAATTTCATATAAAATTTTCTAAAAAAACTAACATTTTCATACTAAAATAGGGGTGCTCCATGATAATATCCAGTGCACCATAATACCCCTGCCTCCCCTACTGAAGATTTCCAAAGCATTTTTTAAAATTAAAAAACGCAATAATTCTTATTAAAGTTTTAATCTTCTTATTTTAAAGTATTAGATTGTTTAAAAACTGTTATGTAATACTAAGAATGATTTTTAAATTTTAATAAATTAAAGGGTTCAGAAACAAGGTTTAAGATTAAAATTTATTTGATTACGTTATAAAATTCCTAATGGATTTACTTTTCATTTATAATTAAACTTTTGGTTCATAAATGTTGTCAGATGAAATTTAATGGCCAAGTTAAGTAGAAATATTATTCCAACGCACCTCCTGGGCCTAGAAACGCAGGTCTTAATGTTACGACAATGTTATAAAATAGGAATGTAAGGCAATTTTTCAAATGACTGTCATCTGGCGATTCAACCAAAATACTTCCGGTCAGTCTCATTTTTTTTGTAAAAGTGTCAGTCTTCAATCTCTGTAAACCGCAATTTTTCATCACTGATTCTATATCATTGCTAAGATCAATAAATCAAATTCCTATTTTTGGACCAAAATGTCCATTTTTAAATTGCTGCCAAAATTGTAATTTTCAATAAAAATAGGTCTTGTAGGTCTCAATACGATTATGTCGTATAAAAATTTCACAGCTGGCTTCACATTTATTACTATGAAAGGGTGATCAATAATTTCCTTAAGCATTAATTTTTATAATCAAGAACTTAGATTTTATAATTTTTTGTTTTAACAAAATTAATAGCAATTTCCGGAATTTTCTTTATAAGAGCAGGGTTAAAATGTTGTGACTTTTTCGCTAATATTTTAAAATTTTGCACGGCTATTGAACATATGCTCTCTACCGTTCGAATCGAGAGATTTCAGTTTATTCAGCCATATATCTTACTATTTATAATTTTTTACTAAAGATCCTCCTTAAAAATATTATCCAAAATAATTTATTTAGATAAAAATATAAACTTTAGTTTTTAAAAGACCGTTTTATTCCTTACTATTCATTTTTATAATTCTACTAAAAAAATTAATGAAATAAACTTCTATAAGATAATTATTTTTTTTTAGAATATGCACAGTGTGATTTTCGGGATGACACAAACACAGGTATTTCCAGAATAGAGCAAGTTGGTCAGAGTGTTCATACTCCTAGTGGCAGTACGTCGAGCACTCCTGGGGCTACATCCACAACACCGTCTAGTGTTTTTTCAACTTCAGCTAATAACAGTTTTTCCTCTTCAAATTCATCGAGAAATCGAAGTACATGCTTGAACAATTCTGTACCAAGGCAAGAGATAACAAAAGGTTGTTTTTCTAATTTTATATAATATAATATATAATATGCTTTTAAAATTTCATTGAAACATTTACAAAGTACTTAAAATCTTGTATTTTATTATTTGAATGCGGATGGATTGTAATCAAATATTCTTTCTTTAATTATCGGTTTGTTTTCCGATCATTTTATGAATCAATTATTTTAATCCTTAATAATTGATCAAAATTTGTAATATTTTAAATGATAAAAGTAGATTTTTTTTATTAATCTCTTGAAATGACGCAAAGTCCCATAATATCGTCTCTAACTGATAATCATACCAATTAATTTTAAAGTACGACTATCAATATCATGTGAACCCTTCCCGGTTCCCTACAGTATCGACGGAAACAACAGCTTCTTAGACGTCTGAAATAAGCATTGAAATAACGTTTCTCGAGACGTTTGAATAAGGTTTTATACATAATATATGGGAACGTCCAAGGAAGAACGACTAGCTGAAAATATATTTTTTTTGGGTCATTTTTTACCTGGGATTTGTGAAATCACTCATTCTTTACACTTTCTGATGCATAATTTTGAGATGCAGCTGCTCCAAAGTTGGATTTTTTCAATTTTTTGATTTAAGCTGTTCAATTCAACCTGAAATAACTCAAAACTATGAAACTTTTAACATATAGATATGATTGGGAAAAAATTTTCTTTTTACATGGCCTACCCGAAAAAATTTTTTTTTTTATTTTGGGCCACTTCCAGTTCAATTTTTAATGGTTTGAATTTTTCAAATTGACTGGAAGTCAAGTTCGCCATAATTATTTTTGCTCAAATTTTCCCAGAAAAAATCCAACTTTGGAGCAGATGCATCTCAAAATTATGCATCAGGAAGTGTAAAGTATGAGTGATTTCACAAATCCCAGGTAAAAAATGACCCAAAAAAAATATTTTTTTATTTTTTTATTTTTCAGCTAGTCGTTCTTCCCTGGACGTGCCCATATGTAGATAATGTATATGTATGGGCATATCCATTCCTTTTCATACAAAAGTGTGCGCACCCATGACTCCGTTCGGGCTCAAAGGACCCCGCACCATTAGCATTGGAAAATTGCAAATGGTGCGATTTTCTCCAAACTTTGGGAATCGATAGTTCAAGAGATTTTGAAACGAAAATGTGTTATGGAAAAATCGAAAATATTCATTCCCTTTTGAGATACGGAGGCTAGATGTTTAAAAAATTTAAAAAATTATTTTGCTGATACAGAAGACGTAAGTAAAAGATTTTGCTTGTAGGGATTACCGTATGAATCAAGATTGAATTTCAATATGTTTTATGGATCACTGATTCTAATAGTTATGTTCCTAAAAACCCAAACGTACGTGTTAGCCTTTAAAGGGCAAAAATGGCCCTTTTGAGGGATTTTAAGTACAAATCATAAATGCTTACACCATAACTCAAACTATATGTTTTTTGGGTCACTGATTCCAATAATGATGGTCCTAAAAAATCAAACGTATGTGTTAGCCCTTAAGGGCAAAAATGGCCCATTTAAGGGTTTCTAAGTACAAATCATAAATGCTTACATCATAACTCAAACTATACGTTTTTTACTCCAATAATGATGGTCCTAAAAAATCAAACGTATGTGTTAGCCCTTAAGGGCAAAAATGGCCCTTTTAAGGGTTTCTAAGTACAAATTATAAATGCTTACATCATAACTCAAACTGTACGATATTATGGAGGCTAAATTCGATGATGGTCGTCACTAAACCCAAATAGTTTATGAAGAGCTCTCAAAGGGCTACATTGCCCTTTTTAGGTCTTTTTGGCTACAGGGATTTTACAAAGACAACTGTCTTAATTCTTATCATAAGTTAATCTTGGTGTTTAAACTATTGTTTTTGTTTTTGGGACCATCATCTTTGAATCTAGTGATGTAAGTATCGTACAGTTTAAGTAAGTAATATAGTTATTAATGGTTCACACATAGTAAGCCCTAAAAAGGGCAACTTTGCCCTATAAGGGTTTTAGAAATACTGTTAGAATTTTCAGATCGTCATCAAGTAATTTTCCCACCCAAAAAGTGTTTATCTTGAGTTCTTTACATTGTTCTCAAGGATCTTACAAGAAAAAGACCTAAAAAGGGCAATACAGCCCTTTGAGAACTCTTTATAAACCATTTGGGTTTAGTGACGACCATAATCGAATTTATCCTACATAATATCGCACAGTTTGAGTTATGATGTAAGCATTTATGATTTGTACTTAGAAACCCTTAAACGGGCCATTTTTGCCCTTAAGGGCTAACGAATACGTTTGGGTTTTTAGGAACATCATTATTAGAATCAGTGAACCATAAAACATATTGAAATCCAATCTTGATTCAGACGGTAATCCCTACAAGAAAAATCTTTTACTTACCTCTTCTGTATCAGCAAAATAATTTTTTAAATTTTTTAAACATCTAGCCTCCGTATCTCAAAAGGAAATGAATATTTCCGATTTTTCCATAACACATTTTCGTTTCAAAATCTCTTGAACTATCGATTCCCAAAGTTTGAAGAAAATCGCACCATTTGCAATTTTCCAATGCTAATGGTGCGGGGTCCTTTTCAGGGGTGGTTTGAAGTAATAAAAAACTCAACCAGCCAAAATGTCAGCCATTTTGCAGGACGGGTAGCTGAGATACAAGCTCTAAAAAGTCCAAACATAGTTGTTCTTAGCCAATTTTCAAAAATTTACCGGGCTTCAAGGATTAGTCCAAAAAACATCCGGCTGATTACCGCCGGCGCTGCCAAAACAAGCCACTTTAATATAATTCCGAAACTTCTTATTATTATAAGCTCTAAATTTAAATCTGGGGGTTTTTGAGATTGATGGTTTCAAATACCAACTCAAAAAAATCATTAAATTTCATCTAGGGGTGGAAAATGAGGGTGGAAAGGGGTGAAAAATCAATTTTTGTAAAAGACTATATTTTTACTTGAAAAACTGTACCGGGGGTTTTTTGACGTTGCTGGTTTCAAATTTGACAATTAAAAAATTATAAAACTTCATCTAGGGGTGGAAAATTGGGGTGAAAAGGGGTAAAAAGGGGTGAAAAATCTATTTTCATAAAAGGCTTTATTTTTGGTTGGAAAACTGTAACAGGGGGTTTTTGTCGTTGCAGATTCCAAATATGCCCATAAAAAAAATCATAAAACTTCATCTAGGGGTGGAAAATTAGGGTGAAAAGGGGTGAAAAATTAATTTTTATAAAAGGCTTTATTTCTACATGAAAAACTGTATCGGAGGGTTTTTCCCGTTGCTAAATTCAAATATGACAAAGAAAAATCATAAAACTTCATCTAGGGGTGGAAAATTAGGGTGAAAAGGTGTGAAAAATCAATTTTCATAAAAGGCTTTATTTCTACTTGAAAAACTTCATCGGGGGGTTTTTGACGTTGCTGGTTTCAAATATAACAAAGAAAAAATCATAAAACTTCATCTAGGGGTAGAAAATTAGGGTGAAAAGGGGTGAAAAATCAATTTTCATAAAAGGTTTTATTTCTATTTGAAAAACTTTATCGGGGGGTATTTTACGTTGATGGTTTCAAATATAACAATGAAAAAATAATAAAACTTCATCTAGGGGTGAAAAATTAGGGTAAAAACAAGAAAAAAAAAATAAATAAAAAAATAAAATAAAAATATAAACATAGTTTCTCAATATTTTACTAAAAAACAAAGATTTTTATCTAGTAAAAATAAAGCCTTTTCTGAAAATTGATTTTTCAACCTTTTTACCCAAATTTTCCACCCAAAGATGAAATTTTATGATTTTTTTGAGTCCATATTTGAAATCATCAACGTCAAAAACCCCGCGATAGAGTTTTTCAATTAAAAATAAAGCCTTTTCTAGAAATTGATTTTTCACCCCCTTTCACCCTAATTTTCCACCCTTAGATGAAGTTTTATGTTTTTCTGATTGTCATATTTGGAATCAGCAAAACCAAAAACCCCTTACTACAGTTTTTCAAGTAGAAATAAAGCCGTTTCTTAAAATTTAATATTTTCCCCTTTTCACCCCTTTTCACCCTAATTTTCCACCCCTAGATGAAGTTTTATGATTTTTTTATCCTCATATGGAATCAGCAACGTCAAAAAACCCCTGATACAGTTTTTCAAAAAGAAATAAAGCCTTTTCTGAAAATTGATTTTTCACCCCTTTTCACCCTAATTTTCAACCCCTAGATGAAGTTATATGATTTTTTATGGTCATATTTGAAATCAGCGACCTCGAAAACCCCTGATACAGGTTTTACAGTAAGAATAAAGACTTGTGTAAAAAAATAATAAAAAATTTCTATAAAAATTGATTTTTCAACCCTTTTCACCCCAATTTTCTACCCTTACATGAAATTTTATGATTTTTTTATGGTCATATTTGGAATTAGCAGCCTCGTAAACACCCAGATATAAATTTAGAGCTAATAAAACGAAGAAGTTTCAGAATTATAACAAAGTGGCACGTTTTGGCCGCAAAATAGGGTAAAAAAGGCATGTTTTTGATGCTTCTACCCTTTGTACAGCTTTTCTGAAGGATTGTACATCAAAAATGACCACAAAACTGAATAGCCAATAAGATTTTGGACCAGAAACCATTTTACAAAATTTTGACCCGATAAAATTCAAGTGGCTCGTTTTGGCCACGCCGACGGTAATCGGTTAATAATAATTGCAGTAAATTTCTAAAATAAATTTGTATACTTTTTATAAAATAATTTACATACAATTTTACATTTTAATATTATAACTTAGTGATTTTAAGTAGGTTAAAATATTTGCAATTTTCTCTTCGATCTTTTTTCTTTTGGGGTCTCGATACTTTCTTATTTTTTGTCCTAGCTGCAACTAACGAATAAGAATTTCTACATCTGCTTGTTCCTTTTGTAGCTCAACGAGAAAATTGTAAAAGCTTGGATGGTCTTTTCCGATTACCACTTGAAGATGGTTGTCCCACCCCTCAGATATGTTATTGGTTCTTGCAGTTCCCTGTATTACGGAATCATAGTGACTCCATAGTTGTGGAATATATCGATGGGCGACAATGCGAGGTCTTCCACGTCCTCTTCTAACTCGATTTCGAACGTACGTTCTTTCAAAATAGTCATAAATGGTTTTTAATTCATCAGGCATATCATCCTCTACAGCTTCTAGCCCTTTCTCAATATCTTCTTATGGTAAATAAGCTAAAGCTATAAGTAATCGTGCAGCATCTCTAATGCTGGAATCTTCTGGATCTGCATATTGTTGTTGTAATCCTTCAGATTGAACACGTCGATAAACTTCTTGCGATAGGTGAAAAAAGGCAACAACGAACTGTATACGCTCCAATCACACTTTTTGCTGCATTAATAATTCCAACCTCAAAATCGGTCATAACTACCGATGGTAATTTTATAGTTATATTATGTGCCTTTTCAAGAATAACATCAAAAACTTTTCTATATGCATCTTCTGTTTTATTTTCAAGCAGAGAATAAACAAATGGCATTCCGATCGAACGAGTCTCGAAAAAAAATTTTTTTGCGAAAGAAAAATAAATGAAAAGCAATTTTAGAACATTTTTGTTAGTAAAAATATCTTTAGGAAAAACGATGTTTAGAAAAAGAAGTTTAGCAAAAAAAAATTGTAGAAAATAAATTTTTTAGAAAAAAATTATTCAGGAAAATTGTTTTTAGCAAATATGTCCCCCCACCCAAAAAAATCATTAATGAAAATTTGTTTACCCCTTCCAGGAACCAATATATTATTTCGCGGTTTAGAATATTTTTTACTTGAGCATGTGTGAGTAATTTCTCTTCAAATATTGTCAGTATCAATCTCTAACTTGATAAGATATTATACTTACAAAAATGTAGATAAATAAGTTGTAGAAAAAAAAGACCTAAATAGATTTCCAGTAGTGAAATTAGATCTTTTATAGGTAAAAATTATTTTTGTTGGATAAAAATTTTGAAATAGCAAAAAATATTTATTTATTAAACGCGTAAAAAAATATAGGTCTTTTTAACTTTCAATGACAGGGTGAAACAAGTATCGAATAATTGAACCCTGTCTTTTATGCAGAAAATAATGGTTAGGCAATGGAAAAAATAGGTGATTGTTTAAGAGATTCATGAAAGCTAAATGATTAAAAATAGGTTTTTGAACTAAGACTAAAATTTGGTGGTTCAAAAACACCTGTAGGGTAAAAGTTAGTAGCACAAAGGCAGTTTCATGAATGATAAAACAAGTAAATGTAACTTTTTGAAAATATAACTTGCTAAAATTATTAATCAGTACCAAAGAGTAAAAATGACTATTTTTGTGATAATATTAAAATTCTTAGAATAAAAATTAATTATCTTTAATAGACTTCTCTGATCACTGTGAAGTAGCTCTTTTACTGATCAAGTAAATTTTATTTACTGGAGAAAGCTATTTTTTCTGAATATACTAATTTCGTTTAACTACTCTTATACACTTTTATCACATCAATTTATTAACATGGAACATGTTCATTGGCTGGGGTATCTGAAAAAGTCCGGCTCTGCAGGAGGGGCCGAAATATTGACGTTTTTAGGAGGGGGTGAAAAAGTGACGTTTTTAGGGAGAGGGGTGAAATGGACTTAGAATATTTTTGATTTAGGGACTAAGACAAATTCATATTTCGGGATTGATTGTAATTTTTGTTTTAGGACTTATAATTAGGGAGTATACGTTAAAATTGTTATAAGTGAACATGTTCCATGATCTTTGGTTGTATGAGAACGCAAACCAGTTGTAAGTTTTTAAATATAAATAACAAATAAATAAATTAATAACAATTACATGAGGGATTCCACGCCAATTGGGTCCAAGTTGAAATGAAGGGTCTCAGAAATGGGCCCAAACTTTTTTTCCCGAAAGTACAACTAATGATGATTTAAATGATTAAATTTGTTTTTTTTGTGCAAAAATTCATTTAAAAGAATATTATATTTAATTTCAAACAATTCTAACTTATTTTTTGGACAAAAATTAATTAATTACATAGAATGAAAATTCTTTTTAAGCTTTTAAGTAAATTAATCTAGATTTTTGAGAGAAAAAAATTACTGTCAGGATGAATTTAGATTTCAAAAGCTAAAAATATATTAATTAAACAACGCTTAAATACGCTTCTCAGTAAATTTATTTTTTATCTGCAAAATGATCTTTAGTGCCATGAAAAATGAAATTTTTTTTGTGTTACTGCGTTTAGATTTAAAATTATTTTCCACTCAAAAGCTTAGAAAAAGTGACCAAAAGTTAGCCTGTATTTGAACTGAGAAAAAAAAGTACTTAGGCTAGAATTAATAATTGTTGAAAGCCGAAGGAATCTTACGTTTTATTTATTTAAGTGAATTAAATATGACCATAAATGAGGAGTGATTTGAATTGATCTAAGCTGATTTTCTGATCTCCTTAGCTCAGTTGGTTAAATGAGAGCATTCCAGTACATATGGAAGGGTCACCGGAGAGATATCAACACTATTTTCTTGAGAAAATAAATTTTAAATAACTTCTTAGATGTATAGGTAACATTGCTAGCATTAACTTTTGCACTTCCTACTTCATACAGAACTGAATTCTATAAGAGTTAATTTTGTATATCTGCAAAGATATCATTATACATTTAAAATGCATATAATGAAATACCTATTACATCTACAAAAAACACCAGTCCTTCAATAATATTAAATTTTATAGAACATCTTTTTTCTTATTTTTGCTAATACTATGTACTGCATCATTTAATAATGTTATATTAAATTACAAATCAAATTTTATCTTAATGTTATTAAGTATTATAATTATATTTTATTTTATTTTTTATATTTTTATACTATTTTTATTCAAATAATTATGTATTAACTATGTACAAATATTGCTATTTATATACAAATTTTAATACATTGCGCATTGGCCACGCCTGCGCTAAATTTTTTCAAAATAAATAAATAAATACTTAATTTAGAAAGTTAGAATGCTTGCAATAGATAAGTAGTCAGTAAACATAAACATGTTACACGTAAGTTATTTGTATAAATATGTATATCTATTTTTATACTTCAAAGCTCACAACTTTTTGCTGAAATACTGGCTAAAAAAGGGTCTGTTTTCGATTACACTTAAACTTTGTAGCTAATTCACTCCTAACATAATGGAGATACAAATTTATTTTAAGAAGTAAAAACGGTAACTCAAAAATCTAATTTTTTTTTTGAGTGATTAAGAAATGATCTTTCAATTAAATTTAAGATTTCACATTTTCAATTTTTTTAAAACTAAAATACAATCTGATGCACTTGAAGGACCCTACACAAAAGGAAAGCAAACAGACTTTCCGTCATATTGGTTAAATTTTTTATATTTTGTAGGTTTCATCATTCTGAACAAAAGTCTCCATTATCTTGGAATCAAAGCTTCGATTTCGGCTGCTACAAAGCTTGAAAGCTCCAAAGTTTCATCATAGCAAGATTGCTTAAAAATATTATTTTCTTTATTTTTAAAGTATACTTTTATGTTTTTGAAGCCGCTGATTTCGATTTTGATGTCAGACTTATAAGATTTTCAATTGACATTTAAATGTTAAAATTCTGAAATATCGTTAAAAACTTTAAAGCTTAGCTGGGTCTTACGTTTTTAAGATCACTGACTTCGAATCTAATATGAGATTGAAAATGTTGTTTATCAAAAGCTGTTAATCAGCTGTCAAAAATCTAAAACTATTGTATAAAACATTAAAGTTTAGCAGATACTTACTTTATGGAGCTTATGGAGGCCAAAATCAATGACCTTAAAAATGTAAATTTCAGCCTAACTTGACGGTTTTTAACGATAGTTTAAAGTTTTTACAAATTTTTTTTCAACCATTAAAAAACTACAAAAAATTATAAAATATGACTCATGTTATTTTTCAACATAAAATATACAAAGATTCGGACTATGGTAAATACAAACTTTAAAAATATATCAAACATATAATTAAACTATTTTTATTTTTATAGGTTATGTAACACATTGGTTGCTTATTGTTATTCATAAAATAGTATATATAATTAGATGTTTCTACAAATTCTAATAAGATTTTTTTTAAATACTTTTTATTGTAAGTTTATTTATTTATTTATTTATTTTATTTTTTATCCATATTACAGATGCGTTACACAATTGTAAAGTACAACAATAACAAAATTTCGCATTTATAATACAAAAATATATAAAAAATCTTATAATCCCCAGAGTCAGATCAAGTCTCTCTGTACGGGGATGGAGGTTAGTTAATGTGTTAAACTATTACTTAAATATTTAGATAAATTATCAATTTTTCTTGCGAATTAAAAAAAAAAAAACGCTGCCAAGTAATTGGCACTATAGTTCCTCATTAGCAATAACAAAATTTTCTTAATGGTCTATTTTACCTAACAAAGTATAATGTCATAAGAAAAACTATTGTAAGTCTTAAAAAAAAAAAATTTTTGGCATTTATTATAGTTGATACTCGAGTGTAGAAATTAAATATAGAAATAAGTTTTTTGACCTTTTATCGAGTAAATTATGGTGTTAATTGTTTTTTTATTATTGAGTAATTAATAAAAAAACAATTAACACCATAATTTACTCGATAAAAGGTCAAAAAACTTATTTCTAAATTTTTGGCATTTTTTGTATTTTTTGGCGAAAAAAATTTTAAGAAAAAAATTTTGGAAAAATTACGTATCAGAAAAAAAATTACTATAAGCGATATTTCTAAAACTAGCACTTCCACAGAAATAAATTAAATACTGCGTCCATAAAGAAAAAGAAAATTGGTATTTTTTGTATTTTTTGGTGAAAAAAATTTTGAGAAAATAATTTTCAAAAAATAAATTATATGATTCGAGATATAGAGTAAAAACGATACTTCTAGATATCAGTACTTTCATGGAAAAAATGAGGTACTACGTCCAAAATGAAAAAAATTATGGTATTTATTTAATTATTTCATGTAAAAAATTTAGAAAAAAAAATTTAGAAAAATTACGTATCAGATGGAGAAATGCTTTACAAACGATAATTCTAGATACAAGTACTTTCATAGGAAAAAATTAAGTACTACGTCCTAAAATAAAAAAAAATTTTGGCGTTTTTTTGTATTTTTTGGCAACAAAAATTTTGAAAAAATAAATTTTGAAAAAATTAAGTATCAGGTTCAAAAAATTACTATAAAAGATATTTCTAAAACTAGTACTTCCACGTAAATAAATAAAGTACTGCATCAAAGAAGAAAAAAAAAATTGGTATTTTTTGTATTTTTTGGTGAAAAAAATTTTCCAAAAATTAGTTATCAGATTCGAGATATCGAATAAGCATAGTACTTTCAAATATAAGTACTTTTATGGGAATAAATGAGGTATTCCATCCAAATTAAAAAAAAAAAAAGAAGTGAGATTTTTTTATAAAAATTTTTGAAAAAAAAATTAGGTCTTAATTCCATAATAAAAGTAAAAATAATATTTTATTGACCAGAATTGGAGCTGAACTTAATTTTTTTATGTTATTATTTATTTATTATTATTTATTTTTTATTTATTATTTATTTCAAATTATTTAAAATAAATTAAACAATACAAATTATTTTGATGTGTAACAATTTTTTTTTTATTTCACAATATTTCACCAACAAATCCGTTGGCCTCTTCAGGTGATCTACCTCCTCATGATCACGGTTCATCCAGCTTTCCAAGTCGATGATAAGGCGGTGCGTCCAACGTCCCCTTGGGTCACCATTCCACCTATACTGCCAACATTCCATTGTGCGGGAGCGAGCGCGAACGAAAGCTACGTAGCGCTCTTCTTCCTCACGGTTATAGATCGCCTGCCTTTCCAAGGCAAGCAGATCGATAGGAATCACCCAAGCCACTACCTGTATCGCTGGCTCTGTTACAGTCTTGTACGAGCAAGCGATTCAAAGTGCCCCCGGCCCCTGTACTGCCTTTAGTTTCATGCAGTACTTTTTTATGCGGACATTGTCCGCCCACACCTCTGCACCGTAGAGCAAGATGGAGTTGACTGTCGTCATCAACAGCCTCCTCTTCCCTGATCTGGGACCGCCGATGTTCGTCATCAGCCACGAGAGGGACTTTGTCACCTAGCCAGCCTTTTCACAGGCCTGCTGGAATTGTCTATTGTAGGTCAACTTGTTATCCAAGAAGACCCCCAAATATTTGACCGATGGTTTGGTCTGGATCATAAGGGGATTACCTCCGTCATCAAAGCTGACGCTGAATATGGTATCAACCCTTCTCCGGGTCAGAAGGACAATCTCCATTTTCAGAGATCCAGTCTGAGTCCGTGATCCGACATCCAGCTATTGATAAGGCGCATGGCCTCATCCAAGGTATTCTGCTGGTCCTCTGTCTTTCGAGTTGTTATGGTTAGAGCAACATCATCCGCGTATCCGATCATGGAGCATCAATACGGAAGCTCAATCTTTAGCAAGCCATCGTAGAAGGCATTCCACAGATCAGGGCCCAGAACTGAACCCTGCCACGGTTCTCTTGAAGACAAAGTAAGGTTTTCAAAAATGATGCAAAAAACTGAACATAGGGCATATTTCTTGAATACATATTTATCTCAAAAATACCAACCGGAAAATCGGATCTGCTCATTTTTTTGAAATACCGCCGTTTTAAAAATTTACTGAAAATCAGTATTTTGCACTATTTTGAAAAATTAAATAAAATTATTTAATTGGTTAAAAAACCATTGTATTAATTTTTATCCATAGTGAATGTAAAAATAAACTTTAAATTTGATATTTTAAAAGTTTACATGAGTGTATATGACTATTTCCACGTTAAATTTGTATATTTATATAAAAACTAAAAAATAAATTTTTGAATTCTTATTCATTTTTTATTATAATTTCAGCAATAGTAAGCCCTTACATATGTATAAAATAGTTATTCACACGTCAATTTAATTTACGGTTTTGTGCTACTTTTTTACATATATGAGCAATTATTTTAAAATTGATACTTAATTCGAGCCTGGAATCGTAAATTTTTTTTTTGAGGGCACATCGATATGACCCGTGTTTTCTGATAGTTTGAACCTTCAGAAACCCGAAAAAAATCGTGAACAAGAAATTGGCGATAGGTGCCAAAAAGGTTTTTTCACTTTTATGTCAAAAAACGTGTTTTTCGTATCTGAGCTACCATAAATTTTTAAAATAACTTTTTAGGTAAAAAAACATTTTTAAAATAGATAAGAAAATCTGATTGCCAGGGAAAAACCACTTTAGAAGAAAAAAAAACTTATCTTTTTCGGATGAAATTTAGCCAAGTTATCGTCAGTTTAAGATTTTGCTCAAATTCGTCTATAAAAGATTGAAATTTTATTGAAAAAAGCCTGTTTCTGAACCTTAAACATGCATTATTCGCTTGATTTTCATCGTAAAATAATAATTTTTTTTTTAAAATTGATTAATTTTTTCCTGTCAATTCATTTCTCTAAGAAAAAAATTATTTTTATTGACAAAATTTTAATTTTTAGATCAAAAACTGTGTTAAGTAAATCTTGCTACTTACAGTTTTCAAAGGCTTTTGACCTAAAAATTGAAATTTGGTCAATAAAAATAATTTTTTTCTTAGAGAAATGAATTGCCAGGAAAAAATTAATCGATTTAAAAAAAAAAATTATTATTTTACGATGAAAATCAAGCGAATAATGCATGTTTAAGGTTCAGAAACAGGCTTTTTTCAATAAAATTTCAATCTTTTTTAAGACGAATTTGAGCAAAATCTTAAATTGACGATAACTTGGCTAAATTTCATCCGAAAAAGATAAGTTTTTTTTTCTTCTGGAGTGGTTTTTCCCTGGCAATCAGATTTTCTTATCTATTTTAAAAACGTTTTTTTACCTAAAAAGTTATTTTGAAAATTTTGGGTAGCTCAGATACGAAAAACACGGTTTTTGACATTAAAGTGAAAAAATCTTTTTGGCACCTATCGCCGATTTCTTGTTCACGATTTTTTTCGGTTTTCTGAAGGTTCAAACTATCTGAAAACACGGGTCATATCGATGTGCCCTCAAAAAAAAAATTTACGATTCCAGGCTCGAATTAAGTATCAATTTTAAAATAATTGCTCATATGGCCTTTTCCACGTTAAAGTTAAAACAAAATATTCATTTTTTAAAAATTTTTATTAATTTATTGGAAAACAACAATAATCTTTACAGTACATTAGATTATTATATTAAATATATTAGTTTGCAAATTCGTGTAAGAATAGATATATTATATGGTGTAATACATGTAAGTTTGTATAAAAATGTATAAAATACCAAATAGGGAATTAGGTAATAATTTATAGTCTGCTAACGTATAACTTCAGTCTTCCTGAGTTACATATCTTGCAAGGTTTCGTAAATCATCTGTTTTGGAAAAAATTAGTTCCCTTATTAGGAAGAGAAAATGCATTTTTTTGGCCTAGAAAACATAATATATCATCAAAAAGTTATCAAGGGGAAATTTTTGAAGGAAACGCTTGCCGAAAACTTTTGCAAGAAGCATATAGTCTAAATGATCCTGTAATTTATGAAGAAGTTGGTTTTTTTAGAATACTTCCATTTATTTCAACTTTTAAGGCTATGAATAAGCTTGCAACTAATTCTTTTTCTGTAAGGAAACCAGGTGAAGGGTTAGATAATATTAGGAATTCTTTTTTGAGTACAGGAGTATCAGAAAACTTAAAAATTCATATTGCAACAAGACATGGTAAACAATGTCTAAATTTTTTGTCTGGAGATGGATTAGGACTTTGGTCTGAGCAGGCCGGAGAGTCTATCCATAAAGAATTTTTAAATACTTGGAAGCGGTATTAGATAAATTCTATAGAACATCCTCGATATTGCGAAAAACTAACAACAGCAGTTGCTGTTTTTTCTTCAAAACGTATTTAACATATCGTAGAATATAATTATTCAATTTATTTTAGACTAGGGTGGTTTGTTTATAACGAAAATTTTATTTATTTAACAATGCTATCGTATAGTTGTGCGCGCGCAAGGTTCTCGCTTCTATAGTAATATGATAGAAAGAGAGAGTAATAATAGTTTCTTATTCCTATTATCCCCAGCTTGGTAGTTATCATCCTTAAATGGGAAAATTGTGGTGCCTACAGGCACGCGTTTTTGAAAAACAAAAGCTAAATCCTTGGAGCTGTGGAGCTTTTATGACCAAAAGTTCATGAAAAAACCCGGGGAGCAAAGTTTTTCTAAAAACTGCAATTTCAGGTCCACTCTAATACATATAAACTTTGAAAACATCCTACCTAATATTATCAAAATACAATGTAAATTTAAATGAAGGTATAATCACAAACTTTTTCTTATTCTTACGTTATTCTTATTTTGCCTTATTTCAGCTCCACTTCATCTAAATTCCAAACGAGTGCTTTCAATTGGCAGAACTCTAATTCAAAAGTAAAAGTAAAAATTTTTTCTTACCAATCCGAAGAGCTCATTTGGAAATTAGATAAAGCGGCACTGAAGTAGGGCAGCGATAAATATAACGTAAGAATAAGAAAAAATTAGTGATTATACCATATATGTAAATAGTCTTTTATTTGTTCCAATACGATATTTGATACATAAAATAGCATATAGTATGACAGATATAACAATTTTGGTTACATCATATAAATTAAAAAATAAATTCTAAATGAAATATATCACAGTCAATTTACGATTATGTTAAAATTTCGTTGGATGTCGTATCAATGTATCCTAGTATACCTTTAATTATCTTTCAGACCATCCCAAAAATCATAAAACAGTGGTAATTAAATCTTTGGTAGATAAAGCAATAAATCTATCTCACCCCCAATTCCATAATAATAATTTAAAATATATAAAAGAAATTTTATCGCTTAATAATTACCCGATAAAATTCATAAATCATCAAATAAAAAATAGAGTCAAACATATTAGTTTAATAGATAATAGAACCTCAGACAATGAAAATATAGATAATATAAATAGAAATAGAAAAATATTTATGCTTCCAAGCAATAGTAATATAAGCAATGAGATAATTTTATTAAAAACTATAAACTAGATATTATATACCATGTCCCCTTAAAATTAAATAAATTTATCAAATTAGGAAAAGATAGATTAACTAATAAACAACAAAAAAATGTAGTTTATTGTGTAGAATGTAAACACTGTGATAAGAAATATTATTGACAAACAGCGCGACTTACAAAAACTCGAATTGGTGAACATAGTAGCAATTTGGAACAAAGTCCTAACAATCATAATGTAATGTCCACACATAAGCCACAAAAATCCCACGATTTTGAATGGGATAATTTTAAAATTCTACATAGAGAATCCAACACTAAAAAAAGAGAAAATGTCGAATTACTATTCATTAAAAAAAATAATCAAATAAGTTTAAATAAAAAAAAGTGTCTTTTCCAAATTTTATTCTCCTCAAGGAATTATATTAAATAAAATTTTATACTAAAATTTGAAATTTGTATATATATATATATTATATATGTATATATGTTTGTATATCTCTATATATTATAAAGTTAAAAGCGTTGCCACCGCTGTCGAATGACACTTTTGGGCCAATACGGTACTTTTGGGCCAAACTGGTACTTTTGGACCAATCTGGTACTTATGGGCCAATCTGGCACTTTTGAGTATATTTAGCCATAAAAAATTGCCTTTCGTAAATAATATACATGCAATTTATTACACATTATTGTACAATATAAAAAAAAGTAATTTTATTTTTATTAAAAATTTTGCTACTTTATCCATATCCCTTGTAAAGTGATTGTTGTAGTGTCTTTTTTATATTTTGAATTGTGACACAATTGTACTTATATTAAAAAGAATTAATTTAATTAAGTAAAAATAATATTTTATTTAAAACAAATGATATTATATCTCTAGATACAATATATATGGGCGATTATTTCTCAAGGTGGCCACCCCCCTCTAAAAATGGTGGCAAATTAAAAAGATTTTGGTTTTCTCAAATTGACTGGAAAAGGGTATAGCTTTTTATTCTCGTTGGCCTTTTCAATTTTGTAAATCTACTATGCCCATTTTAGGCAATGGACGGTGGCAAGCCCAAATTTTAAAATCAGAAAAATTGAAATAAAAGTAGATTAACGGTAAGTTTTTTTACAATTTTTCTTTTTAAAAGTTGTAATTTATTAAAACAAAGAAAACGAGACCACTTTTATAGAAATTGGTTGATTTCTTAAAAAGTTTTGTGGGTGCTATGTAGTTTTTAAGCCTACCCGCCTGATTCTCTTTTGGTGTAAGGGATCCGCAGAGTCCTTACACGTCAAGGTTTTACACTTTCCCAGCAGGAAAATAATAGATGGTCTAATGGTGAACACCTATGATTAGAGCATAAGCTGGCTGTAGAGAATCAGGGCAATTTAAATAATAACCAAATTTAATTAAATTCAATTAGAATTTATTGATTGCAAACGAACTATATACATAAGCAAGTAGTTCGCAAGAAATCTCTTAGCCAAGTGTTTCTAGAGGCTGGAATCGTTCTCCCTTATATACGATTCCCCACTCACGCACACTTGCAAGAAGATTTATATGCGAATTTCTTTCTAGAACCTTCTCGAATGTTCGATGATATTTTTCTTTTTCTCATAGAACATTCTATTACATTAATTTTTTATATTTTACATAAAGTTTAGATTTTCTTTTTTATTTTTATATATTATAATTTATTATTTATTTTTTCAATTATTAATTATAAATTTATATGTTTTTATTAACAAATTAATTGTTTTTTCAATCAATTAACTACATGCAAAAACCGTTAAAATCTATTACGTAATATTAATTTAAATGCATAATAATTTTGATATCGAACGATTGTAGATGATCACATTAAATTATATTAACTTATTAACAGTTAGATAATTAATAATTAATTATTAATTAATTATAAAAACAATTAATTTATTTATATTTTTTTATTTAATATCTATTTAAAACTAGTTAACTTTTATTAACAATTTTTACATTCATATGTCATTATTATTTGATGTAATCAACTGATATTAAATTAATTAATTAATTAATAAAAAATAAATTCAAATAAATCAGTTAATTACATCACTGGAAAGTGCTGCCCTCACTTCATCTATAAATTATATAAATTTTGCTAAGAGACGAAGAAGACGCGGAAGACTACCCAGTTGGCAAACCCTGTTGCACACATACAGGCGCCTACGTATACCTGCATAGCGTTGTACCTAAAATAGTGCAACGCAGCTATATGAAATATGTTTCTTTATGAGCTGCATATAAATGGGGTGTTACAATAACAATGTTCAATAAATTGCATGTATATTATTTACGAAGGGCAATTCTTTATGGTTAAATATAGTACAATATGGCAAGACTCATGTAGAATGCATTTTTATTATTTTCAATAAAAAGGTGTCTACAAATACTCTTATATTGTCGAATTTTACGCTGCAATTCTCGCAATGAAAATACTTCTCTAAATATTCCCGAATAGAATCTGAAGTATGGGCTGATCCGGCCCAGATCCGGGCCGGATCAGCCCATACTTCAGATTCTATTCGGGTTATAAAGTTATATTACGTTGCCAACATTTCAACCACTGTCACGTGAACCGTTTGGGTCAAAATGAACAAAGTACACCTTTCAGGCGAATATTGAATCATTTTCACAATACTTGAATCATTCTATGGGGGTTGGCACGCGAAGCGCGCTGGGGGCGGAGCCCCCTAGTAATTATATATTGTAATTTTTACATAAAATACATAGTATTTCTTTTAACCTTTTTAATACGGATGTTTACACTTATAAAACAAATCCCTTTCTTAAAATATAAACAATAATAAAATAAGATGGAAAAGCAATTAATAAAAGAGAAAAATTTAATTTAATAACGCTCACTATTAAAAATAAAACAGTGTCATATATCGCGATAAGAATTTAAACCCATTATAGTAAAGTATAAATTTTATAGTTCTTAAAAGTCTATGAATAAACACCCCCTCTCAATAAATCCTTTAAATTTTTTAAAAAAATAACCATTGCTCAGATATTAACAATATTATTACTTAGTATAAGAAAAGTTTTTACAGTGTAAAAATACATAATTTTTGAATTTTATGATATAAAATAATAAATTTTATACATTTAAGTAATTTTAAAAAATGGGAACATAAGAATATTTAAATGTCAAGTTAAGTTTTTTAAATGGTATGTAAAATAATATATATATGTAATTCAAACATTTCAATGTAATATTTTGTAAAACTAAAAAATTATTTCTAAAAAAAATTAAAGGTCCTGAAGAGGCTCTCAGAGTGAAAATCAAAGTTTTTTGAATTTTTCCTTATAATTTGTCCAGCAAGGTCGTTTTAAACTCAATTGAAATTTAAATTATCTGGACATTCCAATCCAATTTTCAAAAATTAAGTACATAGAACTAAAACTATAAAACAAACTAATAATTAGCGATATCAATACATTTAAACTTGGCAAATCTGACTCTTGTTTAACATATTTAAAAGACTGAATCATCGTAAGTATGATTAGAGTTTCTCAGATACTCAAATAGATCTGTTTTGAAAGAATTCAGTGAAGGAAGGAATCTTATTTGAGAAGGAATAGAGTTCAAGATTTTTTACCTTGTACTTGAAATAAAATATCACCATGCTATTTTTTAAGTTCAGATATGGTTTTAAATAATACTTTTAATGTTTTAAACTAAGACATGCTGATTTAAAAAAAAAATGAGCTTATTTATTATTAGTCGTACTAGGGCCTTTGATTATTTTATGATAGTTTCAACAGACATAGTAAAAAAATTAGCTCTTTTTATTCCATTACCTGAATAAGAAAGATAAAAGAAACACATACAGTTTATTAATTAATTTACTTCTACTATATTAAAATAATCAAAAAATAAATGAATTTAGAAAATTTATGAAAAGATATTATTTATAATTATTTATTTAAATATATAATACAGAAATATCAAAATTTTAGGTTATATTTGCAATGCCGAAGCTATCTCTGATACTCCGTAAATAATATAAATAACAAAATATTATTAATATTATTAATATTTTTACTTATTAAAAATGGATAAAAATTACCGAAAGTAATTATTTTAAAAAATTTGTCCATTTTAAATAAAGCAAATTAAAAAAGTTACGAGAAAATCATTTATGGGAATGTTGTTTAAAAACACATGTGTTACGCTATAATATGTCTTCTCGTATATTTGTGTGTCGAACTGCTTTTTTTGGGGAGTCTAATATCCAGAAAACGAGAATCTAACATATTTTAGTTTAGGCATCTGACACTTGGCACGGACGCTCAGATCAACATCAAGTTTGTCAGTGTACGAGTATTGAAAGTTAACCACCCTAGTTTTTCCCTAGGAGTAATGTGTGTATCTCTGTTAATCACAAATTTAAATTAGATTTTTCATAATATATCAATGAAAACTAATAAAATAATATGAAAATATTTTGTTATATATTTTTCAAAATTTAAACTTAAATTGTAATTGAAGAACTCAAATTTTTATTATTTTTTTGAAACAGGCCTACGCATAGCGATCTAGGAAAAAAAAGAAGAAAAAAATTCGATTTGCTCGAGGTTACGTGCTATTTTGACGCAGCTTACGGCATTTTAAAGCTAAACTCCTCTATTTTACGAAAAACACGACAAGAAAGTTTTTTAATACATTTTCCACCCCTAAATTGCAAAAGTCTACCCCTAAAGTTATAATAAAATAATATTTTTGCGAAAAATAATATCGACGTAAGTTTTATCAGTTTTAAATCCTAAGGAGGGCGTTAAGGGTTGTTAGGGGTTCAAAAGGGTTTAGATACATAAAAAAAATTTTTTTTAATACATTTTATAAATATTTAATACAACTTTATTTTGAACAACTAGGCGTATTCTGGATCTGGCCACATTTTTCCCAATCTTTTTTTCCCATAGGGATTTTTTCCCAAACTATTATTTTTCCCAAAGCCTTTTTTTCCAACGTATTATTTTTCTCAAAAAAAATAAGTTCCAAAATAAAAATTCCCAAAGTAAAAATTCCCAAAATAAAAATTTCCCAAATTTTTATTCCTCACCATCAATTTTTTTACAATTGTTCACAATCTTAGGATCCACAAATCAATCAGTTGATGAGAATCTTCAAATCGTATCCTTGCCATATGTTTATTCTCTTTTAGAGATAAAGGAAGAGATTGCATATTCAAAAGTTTTTGAAATTGTGCGTTAATACTTCAAATAGTTAGATGCAGATTTTGAGCCACCAGAAATGATAATGACTGATTTTGAGGTGTCTATTATTGATTCTGCACGCAAAATGAATACGCAAGTAAAAGCCTGTTTTTTCCACTTGCGGCAAAATGTGTTTAGGAAAATCAAAAGTGAAGGGTTGCAGGTGGCATATAATGACGATAATGACAGGGCTATCAAAAATGCCGATCAAAAACTGTGTTAGTTAGAATTCGTTCCAGAAGAAGATATATATATATGGGCATATCCATTACTTTTCATACAAAAGTGTGCGTACCCATGATTCCGATCGGGCTCAAATTTTCAGGGGTGGTTTGAAGTAATAAAAAACTCAGCCAGCCAAAATTTCAGCCATTTTGCAGGACGGGTTGCCGAGATACAAGCTCTAAAAGGTCCAAAAATAGCTGTTTTTAGCCAATTTTCAAAAATTTTCTGGGCTTCAAGGATTAGTCCAAAAAACATCCGGCTGGTCTTATTTGTTTCCTTGAACATTCAACTTTTACCAAAAAATTTTCAAAAAGTTTCATGGAGTTGATTTTTACTGGCATTGATTAACGTAAGATTTATTTTATCGAAAAATGCTGATTTTTGAACTTGAATTGTGACTCAGCATCATTAGCTAAAGATTTTTGGTTGATTTCATTAAAAGCGTCTATCAAAGACCTTTCAAATGAGACCTTAAACGTTAAAAAAGCTTATCAGGGACCGGAGATATAAGCAATTGAAAGTTTGCTGTTTCCGAAAATATCGATTTTTTAACAACTTTAATCGTCTGCAAAATTTTTCTCTGAGCACTTTAAGGGCTGAAAATTTCAGGAAAGCTTCTTTTGATATTAAAAAAAATTCCCTAAAAATTTGGGCGATGGTATTGGCTTCTGTTCGTAGATATAAGACTCTGAAAATGTGTAATAATTGGACCAATATTGGCCAATAAATGGTTAAGGGGTCAACCAAAAAATTTTTCTTCTTCAATATTCGAATAGCCAGGGAAAAATGAGCTGATTTCAAAAAAAAATTTTTATTTTTGATCGAAAAATAAGCAAGTTATCATCATTTTAAGATTTTTTAAAAAATTTTCCAAAAATCCCATTTTTAGGGTCATTATACAGTATTCTAACTCGAAATAATGATAACTCGCTTATTTTTCGGTCTAAAATAAAAATTTTTTTTTTTTAATTGTCGAATTTTTTCCTGCCTATTCGAATATTTACAAAAAAGAAACTTCTTATATGGAAAAATTATTTTTTTTTGGCAAATTACTTTAGAAGTTACTTTATTTTGTCAATGTATTCGGGTAGTTTTTGGCCCAAAAAAATAATTTTTGCGTTTTTAAATCAGCTCATTTTTCCCTGGCTATTCGAATATTGAAGAAGAAAAATTTTTTGGTTGACCCCTTAACCATTTATTGGCCAATATTGGTCCAATTATTACACATTTTCAGAGTCTTATATCTACGAACAGAAGCAAATACCATCGCCCAAATTTTTAGGGAATTTTTTTTTAATATCAAAAGAAGCTTTCCTGAAATTTTCAGCCCTTAAAGTGCTCAGAGAAAAATTTTGCAGACGATTAAAGTTGTTAAAAAATCGATATTTTCGGAAACAGCAAACTTTCAATTGCTTATATCTCCGGTCCCTGATAAGCTTTTTTAACGTTTAAGGTCTCATTTGAAAGGTCTTTGATAGACGCTTTTAATGAAACCAACCGAAAATCTTTAGCTAATGATGCTGAGTCACAATTCAAGTTCAAAAATCAGCATTTTTCGATAAAATAAATCTTACGTTAATCAATGCCAGTAAAAATCAACTCCATGAAACTTTTTGAAAATTTTTTTGGTAAAAGTTGAATGTTCAAGGAAAAAAATGAGACCAGCGAGATGTTTTTTGGACTAATCTTTGAAGCCCAGAAAATTTTTGAAAATTGGCTAAAAACAGCTATTTTTGGACCTTTTAGAGCTTGTATCTCGGCAACCCGTCCTGCAAAATGGCTGAAATTTTGGCTGGCTGAGTTTTTTATTACTTCAAACCACCCCTGAAAATTTGAGCCCGATCGGAGTCATGGGTACGCACACTTTTGTATGAAAAGTAATGGATATGCCCATATATATATATCTTCTTCTGGAACGAATTCTAACGAACACAGTTTTTGATCGGCATTTTTGATAGCCCTGTCATTATCGTCATTATATGCCACCTGCAACCCATAAAATTATAAAAAATTTAAAAATTAATAATTTAATAAATAATTTAATTTAGAATTCAATTATTAAAATTTATTATAAAAAATATGCTGCGTTGAATAAAATATTTTTCTTGTCAGCGGCCAGAAACCACGTATTTCCTGGCCGCTGCACGACCGGAAAAGTCGTGTTTTCTCGCCACTAACGAAGAAAAATCGTATACGACCCTTGTCCATAAATGAAGAATGGCCCAAATCACAAGTAAATTACCATACGAGGCGAAGCCGATCTTTATTTTCCCATTCTTTACCATGCCATTCTTTACTTTTCTGAAGACGGGTTCGTAATATACTATTGTACATATTACAGGCCAATTAATGTAATAATAACTTATGTTATAATTATTTAATAATAAATAATTAAATTACTAAATAATTTATTTAATTAAATAAATAATTAAATTACTAAATAAATTTGCCCAAATTTGTGAAATAAAAAAAAAATTATAAATTATAAACTTATGTTGTAGATATTGACGTTTTTCTTTTGTAATACAACCGCGCGACGTACCTGTCTTACAAAGAAGAATGGCATATGTACATATTGACATTCTTTTTAAGTATTTCCTCCAATCTTAGACTTTTTTTTGTGCATATCTACAGTTTTCCATATAAGGAGTGGAAAATCGGGAAAATTTATGTCACCATTAAAAAGAGCGTACCTTAATTAGTATAAAAGCATGTTACTTTTTTTTTTAATGTTGAGCAACATTGAAAGATCAATTCAAACGCGTTTCCTTCAATATCTCAAAATCGTTAAAATGTAGATATTGAGGTATTTCTTTTGTACGGCAGTACAACTATGACGGGAAATCAGGAGGCTTCTGATCAATGCAATTTATTACAAGTATTTAATAAAAATTAAGACTCAATTTACATAGACTTACCCATATACATTAAGGTGCTAGAATTAGAAAATAAAACAACAAAAATAATAATTAAATATAACTTGAATATTTATTAACGTTATTGAATTTTAATAATAATCGAATATAAATTTATGTACAGAAAAATCTTAGCCTAAAATTATTATAAAATACACGTGAAAATACGCGACGCAAGGCGATTTTATTAATGTTCAATACGTTATTAATTTCAATTAATTTATGACGTATTAAGTATAACGCGATAGAGAGAGAGATAATATTAAGATTCGCTAAGGCAATTTCTAATCAATTTAATAAAATATAAGTAATCTAATTTAAATTTTAATAATATGCATATAATAAAAATAAGGGAAGGCAGGATAAGGAATAAATGCGCAATAACTTTGATGGTTTGAATTATTACTTCAATTGATACCTTAATCCTTCTTCTTCGTGACGTCACTGTAAAATATAATAGAATATTGATACCAAGCTTGGAATTAAAATCGAATAATACGAAATGGCTAATCTTCAATTGTATTTAATTATAATGTCCAAAATGACAATAGGCGCTGCCTCGTGGTCGATAAAACTCCAAGACGTCAAACCATATAAAATCCAATACAACTTTTAATAATTCGCCAAATTACTCCAAAGTTCGATGTAGTCAATAATTTATAATTCAATAATGTCACCACTCCAAATTATATCCAAAAATTATCGCCAATAACTCAATACAAATAATTCAATAAAAATATCAAACTCCAAAATAACTTCAATTAATAAAGGAGTAGGGTCTCTAAGGGCTGTTTTTGGCCCATTTTATTTTTTACTTTAAAAAATTGGAAACGGCTTTTTTTTAATGCTTAAGTCCAAAAAAAACAATTCCACCCTCAACGGACCCCTCCCCCTCCCTTCCCCTCTCCATACCCCTCCCCTAACACCACCCAGTGTAATCATTCATTTTGATTTAGAAGAGTTGCAAAGTGATTTTAGTAGTATATAAATGTCACTTATATCATTTGCTCATCCCTACACCTTAGTTTATTTCTGCCCAGTGCTCTGAATGTCAACGTGAAGAAATTCAAAAAAGCGCGGGTAAACGGCGGGAGTAACTATGGCGTAAAATGGGCCAAAAACAGCCCTTAGAGACCCTACTCCTTTAAAACCACGCGTGATGATGTTCACTCAAGCACAATCATCGACGCTCTGCCGGTATCTATCTTTTTGGGGGAAGTTAAAGAAAGGAAGTAGAGAAAAAAAGGAAATACAATAATTCTCTTGTATTGATCTCTCTCTCATTTATCGATACTCGCGCAATATGATTTGGTGATCGTAATGTAAGCATGCGCGTCTCTTAAACGCGACTTCACTCATACAAGCACACATCTATTTATCGCACGAAAATACAATTTATTTAAATAAAATATTCATATTGATGATTAGGGAATAATATTAAAGAATTTATTAATAAATATTATTTACCCGAAATTTTGCCATATTACAAGTTTACTATTTTAGTACTGTAGACTTAGAGACTTCAAGACTTATTGCGAATCACGTTATTCAGCTAGTGATTTCATTATTTAAACTTCATTTTAAATTGGATATGAAATTTTTTTGGTATTTTTTAATCTAGAGAATTTAAGGCGTCATAATAAAAAATTATTTAATAACTTTAAGAGGGGCCTCATTATAGTCCTAATAGTTAGTAGCTTAAATAGTATAAATTAAAAATAATACATTATATAAACAATCGTGCGTTTTTCAGAGGGCCCTAATTTTTCGTTAATGATAATTTCGATAAACTAATTTGTAAAAAAATTAATTTATGATACCAAAATCATTTTGTTTTCTGAATAATAAAGAATCTAGAAACTTTCTAGAATTTGTCTCTAGTTTTCTTATTATTACCGCCAATTTCCGAAAAAATTTTTTTTTGAAAAATAAAAAAATTGTTCTGATTAAGGCCACTGTCTCTTTATTGAGGCGTTTTTTAAAGGATTTTCAACATTTTTTTTCTCAGCTGTTTTATTATAAAAGTTTACAATTTTTTTTTTGCTAATTACAAAACTATTCTAGATAACATAAAAAAATTTTTGTTCCATTTGCTTTTTTTTTACACTTTGTAGATGGCGTGAAAGTAGAGGCTCGAAAAAAAAATTGGAAAACGGTTGCCATCATAGAGCCTATTGTAGGCATTTGAAACAAAAAAATAAAAAGGAATATTAATCTCTATAGTATTATCTAGTGCCTGAAGCGGCGATTAGGAAAAATATTAAAAATTGACCATTTGGTGAACAAAAAACAAAAAAAACAGTTTTTGACGTTAAAAAATGCGCCTAAAACGGACAATAAAATTTTTTCTGATGTATAAAAAGCTGATATTGTCGGTTTAGGCACTAGATATTTCAATAACAAAAACAATGAAACAAGATTCACGTCGATAGCTTAATTAGTTTTTGAGCTAGCGTGGCAACCGATTTCAAAGAAGTAGTTCTGAGATAAACGCGTTTAAAGTTTTTAAATGCTTATGTTTTCATATGACTACGGCCCATAAAAATCGAAATATCTAAAAAACATATTTTTTTTTTTTCTTGAAATTTGTTTTATAGATTCTTGAAATGTTTTAACATAGGATAATGAAATAAAAAAAAAATGAAAAAAAAAATTCCAATTTTGAGACAGTGGCCTTAAAAAAATTTTACAAATTTTTAAAGAAACGTCCGTTTTTAATAAAAATTAAAATGAGAAGGTATAAATTAGTGCCGAATCGAGTAATACCAATTGCGACGGTAAAATTTTATCATATTTAGAAGATATTACACTTTTGAATCAAATTTTCAAAAAATTTTATTTTTTTCAAAAATAGTAAAAATCGAATATCTTCAAAAGTACGGGTAGCTGAGTCACAAAACTATGGCCTATGTCATCCGCAGACATTTTTTTCTATATTTTGACACTTTATTTTGACTGTTCATTGGTTCGACCTAGATGATGAAACACATACACACACAGACACACAAATAAATGATTAATTATACCATAAAAAAAATATTTTTTTTAAATTTTTTAACAAGCTTCAAAAATATTTTATAAAATTTTAAAGATACCTCTGTTTTGAATAAAAATTTAGGAGAATACGCAAGAATTGGTGCTGAATCGAATACTACAAAGTGCTACACTAAAATATTTTGATAAACTCGAGATTTTTCAATTTTTTAAAAAATTTAAAAAAATTTTATGAAGTTCAAAAACACTACAAAATTGAATATCTTCAAAAGTACAATAGTTGAGTCGCAAAACTATGGCCTATGTCACCCTTAGACTTTTTTCTATAATTTGACAACGGATGTATGATATGTAATTTCGTTCTCTGGTTTGACTCTGATGACAGACATACAAATAAATTTTCAAATATATATAGTAAGACTAGTAAGATAAGATAAGCCTGTGCAATCAGACAGATAAAAATATAGTAACTGCCATGACCAAAAACTTAAGCCAATAAGAAGAGTATGTATTATACGACAATCCTACTATTACTAAAACTTTTGATTCTTAATATACAATAAGAAAATTTTAACATTTTTTTACTTCTAGATTTCAATAAGAGATTTAATTTATATTTTTGTTTAATTAAATTTTCTAGTCGAAATCAAGCATGAATTAGGGGGAGTTTCGCCTGGTATTAAGGAAGAGGATAAAGACGGGAAAAAAGGGAAACGTCAACGACGGCAAAGGACTCATTTTACTTCTGCACAATTACAGGAGTTAGAACAAACTTTTTTAAGAAATCGCTATCCTGATATGTCAACAAGAGAAGAAATCGCAATGTGGACAAGTCTATCAGAGGCTCGAGTCAGGGTAATTAAATTTTGATTCTATAAATAAGAAATTCAGTAACTTCTTTTTTGACAATTAAAGAAAACGCTAGAATGAAATATAGATTTGAATATAAGATTGTTGACACTCAATGCTGAAATTTTAGTCACGTATTTTTTTTGACCTCCTAAAAACAATGAGACTATTTACTTAATGATATAAGTGTTTGTTTAGCCGCTAGGACCCATTTTTTGGAAAAAAAATATTTTGGGGGCGAAATCATGAGTTCTAGCGGGTAAACAAGTACTCTGACTGTAATGTAAATGGTTGCATATTTTTTAGGAGGTTAAAATACAAGAAAGTACGTGAATACTTTTTATTTTCATTAAAAAAATATTTGTAAAGCGATTTTACCGGTAATAAACGTAAAAAAATGCTCCATTTAAATTACATAAAGCCATATTGCAGGGATCTGATCAACACAAAATTAATGGGGATTTTTTTTACGTTTATTACCGGTAATATAACTTTAAAAATATTTTTTTGGCTACTTGAGGTTGAATATTGTTTTCTATATATTTAAATATTTTTTTTTATCGATTAGCAGCTTTTCAAAACATTTTGCAAGCTTTGTAAAAAAATAGAAAGCTGAAAAGTGAAATTTCCCATATTATTTAAATGGGAAAATTGAGGTGCTTACAGGCACGTGTTTTTGAAAAGCAAAAGCAAAATCCTTGGAACTGGAGACTTTTTATGATCAAAAGTTCACAAAAAAAACCCGAGGAGCAAAGTTTTTCTTAAAACTCCAGTTTTAGGTCCACTCTAATCTCTATGTATTATAAAGTTATAAACGCTGCCGATGATGTCGCAACTGTCGCCTGACATCTTTGAGAGCCTTTGGGGCCAATGTAAAGTTGTTCTATTCACAGATTTTATTCGCCTTCTGATTGGCTGGATTAAAATCGATTATATTCTATTATATTTAAATTAATTTTAAAAAATTGTAATTTATTATTAATTTTATATATAAAAAAAATTTATTATAATTTTAAAGATAAAAAATATAATCATTTAATTTGATTCTTAAAATTTAAAGACACTATTATAACCCTATGGTTATTAAAAATTGTTGTAAATAAATGAAATTAAAGGTTATATGTTATCTATTTTGTTTATAAATTAAAATATACACAGAAAGGGTTCCAAGAGAAAAAGAGGTTAAAATTAAAATTTGTTTTATTTATATAAAATTCATAAGAATACTAAATGTTCGCATATTTATTTTCGAAAGAAAATTAAAAATGCGGCTTATAGGTAGAAGGAAGAAAAAAAAATTGTTTTTAAAAAGCCAAAAAATTTACTATTATGAAAAAAAAAATTAGATAAAAAAATTTTCAAACAATTAATGGATAGTTGTTAATTAAATTAATTAATAATCAAATCTGAATTTATTTTTACCTATAGAAAAGTCCAGGATGGTATACTACATTTCGAGGCATTTTTTTTTATTGCCAAGGGTCGTATATTATTTTTTTTCCATCAGTAATGGCAAAAAGAAGTCTTTGCCGGACGCGTAGCGTCCGGGGTATAAGTGCGCTTTCTCGCCACTAAAGAGAAGAAAAATTTTTTTCTGTTTATTTTCTTGCGAACTCTTTAAACCTTAAGATAGAATTTAACTTTAAGAACATGAGACGTGTTTTTATTGTGAGAGACACTTGGTGAAACTGGGTATTGACGGAGGAAGAACGGGTTCAATATGCCTTATTATAGGAGGAAGGGTTAAATGGACTCAGAAGAATTTTGGTACGAATTTTGATTTAGGCTCTTAAAATAATCCAGACACAGGGAATTAGAATAAATTAGGTTTAAAGACTTAGAATAATTTAATTTTAGGAGATTAAAGTAATATGATTCGGAAAATAGGATAAAAAGGGGTTTAGGTACTTAAAATGAGTTTAATTTAGGAACTTAAAATAATTTGAGATCAGGGAAATAAAATAATTTCAACTTAAGACTTAGACTAATTTGGGCTTAATTACTTGGAATAATATTGATTAAAGGTAATATAATTTTCAAAAATCGTTTCAGAATAATATTGGCTTTATATATTAGAGAAATTATATAATAATTTAAAATGACTTATATTTAGGGTAAAATCAAATCATGGGATTTAAAAAAGATAAGTAAATTTTGAAGTTCCTTAAATTAGCTTTTTGAAAATGTAGGAGTCATAGATTCGATTTTCGAGATGAAGTTTCATCAAAGCAGGTCTTTTGAATAAAAATTGGAATAGCTGAGCAAAAATTGATTTTTAAAACCTATTTTTCAATGGAGAAAAAAAAATGAACAATGAAAACCATCTTTTGATAATAAGACCCAATAGTATATTACGACCCTAGGCCAGAAAAAGAAAGGATGGCCCAAAATAAATTACGTTCCGAGGCGAAGCCGAGGATGGTAAACTGCTATTTGGGTCAATCTTTGTTTATGGCCGAGGGTCGTATAAAATTTTTCAGCGGTCGTGGCGAGAAAACACGTCTTTGCCGGACGCGCAGCGGCCGGGAAATACGTGCTTTCTGGCCGCTGACCAGAAAAAAATATTTTATAACAGATTCAGGTATTTAAAATTTTATTTGAAATAAATTAATTTTATAAAGAAATAATTTAAAAGAGTAATTATTCTGCGCGCGCTGGGCGCGCGGCTATTCTAGTATTATCTAAATTTGCTGTATTGAAAAATACCCATTATTATCTGAAGCGACTTGACCCTTAATTAAGGAGGCTCTTGAGTGAAAAATTATAAATAGTGAGATATATGACTGAATAAAGTGAAATTCCCCGATTCGAATGGTATAGAGCATATATTCGATAGCCGTGCAAAATTTAAAAATATTAGCGAAAAAAGTCACAACATTTTAACACTGCTCTTATGAGAGAAATTCCGGAAGTTGCTATTTATTTTCTTAAAACAAAAAATTCTAAAACCTGAGCAGTTTGAGTATAAAATTTAATGTCCAAGGAAATTATTGCTCACCCTCTCATATTAGGTAGCCGTGTGTTATTTTGAGCAATTAAACTCCAAAAATTAGTAAACAAGGTTTTGGAGAGAAAGCAGCCATGATAGTATATGGATAGTATACTATACAGGGGCTCGCGTTTATTTGTAAATATTATGTATTTATTGATATTATTTATTTAATTTTATTTTAAAAATAAAAAATCTTATAATTACTTGTAAACGATAAATCTAATATTTATTTGATAAATAATAGAAGTCATTATAATGCTTTAAAATACGGTAAATATAAATTCTAATATCTGTACTCCGAATAATAAATTAAATTTTACACTGAGCGCGCCTTCAGTTGTTTGAATACTACGTAAACTTTTTGTTATCGGTAATGCGTAAATAAAGAGAATATTTGTTATTTTATTAACATTAAATAATTAATAAAATTAAAAAACAATTTTTCATATTCATATTTCACATAAATTTACAATATTAACAAAAATTTTTAATAGCTTCTCCAATGACTAGCCGAATAAACTGAAGAACCTCCTTAATTCATCTTACAACTATCAAAAATTATTTGTAAAAACTTGCCAGGCCACCAAGTAAAAAAAAGTTAAAAATTTGAAAATTAATTTGCAAAATAAAGCATTTTTCATAATTAATTAACGGCCTCACAAGTTTTTTTAAATAATTATTGATAATTGTAAGATGAATTAATTAAGGGTCAATTCACTTCAGATAATAATGGGTATTTTTCAATACAGCAAATTTAGATAATATATGTTTTTTAAATATTTATAACTTGCGTAAAGTTTTTCAGATCTTAAAACTTTAGCAGTGAAAAATTTTTAGAGCTAAAAACAAAGGCCATAATACAAGCACATATAGCCAACTTGCGTCATTTTTACATGTAAATGTTTTTGTTGTTGTAAGATCTCATTCATTTCATTAAAGTATATTAAAATATTACATAGTCAAATTAGAGTTTTTTCTACAATATAAACAATAAACATTATGCTAGCACAGACTGGTTTAGTTTAGTAAATCCAGATTCTTTTTAGTCCCTGAGTTGAAATTATTTTATTTCCCAGAAGTTTGATACAAAGTCTTTATTGTAGAATGACGAGAAGAAAAAATAAACAAAAACAGAGCGCTGTGCGCTTAGTTCTGATGGCTAACTTTCATTTTTTTAAATACAAAATATTAATAAAAAATTGCATAAAAAGAATATGGTATGCAGCAGAATGTGAAAAAAAATAAAAATTCTACTTTTTTTTACATATTAATGCCCTAAAATGGGTACATAGGGTGACTACCCCAGTGAGTGACCGCACCCCTGTAAGTGACCGACTGAGTTATATTTTGTTAATTTATTTTAATTGACTTTATCTATGTGTTTTGAAGTTTATACAGTCGAATTTTTTAATGCCGCAAGTGCAAAAAGTAAATAATTATATTTTTTTTAAACCTTATTTTAATATTATAAAAAATAGAAATATTGTGCAAGTTTGTAAAACATGAGTCTCACACAACAAAACTGTCAGATTGACGTAAGTACATGTTCAGTTAAAATCGATTTTTTGCATTAAAATAGTTTAAAATAGTATAAAAACTTGCTAATTAAGTTATTAAGGCTTGTATAAATTCATATTTAGCTTTATTTTTTAATTAATTTCTGATTTTGGTAAAATAATTAACTGGTCACTTACTAGTACTTAAAATTGAGTACTTTCAGTGAGTGACCAGCAGTTAAACAAACAACATATTTGAGGTTATATTTTTATTTTGTTACCTAATAATAATTATTATTTATATGTATAAATATAAATACTTATAAATACCTATTTTAAACTGTAATTAATAAAATAAAATAATATATTACTATATAATATGAAAATAAATATTAAAAGAAATAAAAATTCTGAAGAATAAACTATTTTTCAGTATTCAAGGGTAGGCTCTTTAAAAAAATTTAACATGCCAAAAACGTCAAAACATTTAAGTAAGAAAAAACAATTTAGGTTTAAATATACTGAGGATGATTTAAAAAAAGCCATAGAAAGTGTACGTACTGGCAAAGATAGTGCAAATAATGCTGCAAAAAAGTTTGGGATTCCCAAAGGCACTCTCATAAATAAACTTCATTCAGGAGTAGATACAATTTGTAGAATGGGTCCAAGTCCAGTATTGACTGAAGAAGAAGAAAAAGAAGTAGCTAAATGGATTATTAATATGGCTCGAGTAGGATATCCAGTACACGAAGAAGAGGTTAAAGATACTATTCAAGTAATTATAAAAGACATACAAAGACCTAATCCTTTTGTAGATGATAGACCTGGAAAGACTTGGACTGCAGCCTTTTTTAAAAGAAACCCATTTATTGTAAAACAACATTCTGAAGTTATTTCTAAGTCGAGAGCTGCAGTCACTGAAGGTATGATTAGAGATTGGTTTGATGGTTTGAGAAAATACTTAAAAGAAGAAAATGCAGAAACTCTTTTACTAGATAAACGCAGGATTTTCAATTTAGATGAAACAGCAGTACCTTTTTGTCCAAAATCAGGTAAATTGCTAGGTGAAAAGTTTATAAAAAGTCAAGTACGTTACAGGGTAGCAAGCGGAGATGAGAAAAAAGTTATTACAGTTTTATGCTCCTTTTCTGCTGATGGCAGAAATCAAGAACCTTTGATTGTGTATCCATACGTACAGTTAAGAAGAGAAATTATTAAAACTATTCTAGATGGTTATGCATGGGGAAATAGTTCATCAGGTTGGATGAATAGTGAACTTTATTTTATGTACATTAAAGAAGTGTTTTATGAACAATTGAAAAATGATAAGACTGTAACTTTCCCAATTTTACTTCTGTTTGATGGTCATGTTTCTCACATGAGTTTAAAACTGCACAATTTTTGTGTCGAAAAACAAATTTTATTATACTGTTTATATCCAAATGCGACACACATTATTAAGCCTTGTGACGTTGTAATATTCAAACCTTTAAAAGTTAGTTGGCAAAAAACAGTTCGAAAACACACAAAACAAGGTACAACATCAATTACAAAAGCAAATTTTGCTCCTTATTTTTCTGAAGCTTTTGAAAACGCTATAAATTAATTATGAAAGCTTTTGAAGTTTGTGGTTTAAGTCCTTTTAATCCTGATAGAGTTGATTATTCAAAATGCGTGTCAAAACGTCGTTGGGAAATAGAAAATTGTTCTACTAGTAAAGTGGTTGATAAAACAAGTAATATAAATACAGAAGATGTTAGCATTTCCATAATTGAAAATATTATTCCACCAAATACTTTACTTAAATTTAACAAAGCATATGACCAAAGAGTAGAACCATAAACTGATCAAATTTTATTTAATGTTTGGAAATTAATTAAAGATAAGTCTATTGCAGTTAGTAAAAATATTAAAGACATAGAATCTAATTCATCTTTAATAATAGGTGTAGATAATTGTAAAACTAAAGATAATATAAAAATTATTAATGATTTTAATGATCATGAAAATTTAAATTCCAAAGGGTCTGATGATTATCATCAAGTTAACTTGACATCGTTTACTGAATGTAACCAAAATACGGAATCTTTAGAAATAAATTTAACTGAAAATGTTGATGAATCAAGTATAGAAACAGTAGATTCTGAAATTGGTCCATTCAATATTAAGGAGGATGCCTACCAAGCTGGGGATAATAGAAATAAGAAACTATTACTCTCTCTTTCTATCATATTACTATAGAAGCGAGAACCTTGCGCGCGCACAACTATACGATAGCATTGTTAAATAAATAAAATTTTCGTTATAAACAAACCACCCTAGTCTAAAATAAATTGAATAATTATATTCTACGATATGTTTTTTATATGTTATAATTTTTTCATCAAAAACTATGCGCAAAAAGTATGTAAATTTTCTGTTACAAAATGCCGTCCCATAAGAATCACGTGTATAAGATGCTCAGAGAACCAAAATTATTTTTAATTATTTAATAATAAAGGAGTCATCCTAGGGTCTTATAATTTTAAATTTGTATTTTTTAACATGATTTCTTGTTATATACCAACTTTCATTAAAATCTATACGCAAACAAAAAAGGTGAGCAACATCCTTAAGGAAACAAGAACAAGTATTATAGTGCCAGAAAAATTAGCTGCAGAAATACTCGTATCTATGGATTCTGTCGAAAACCAAAATATTTCTGAAGTTCCAATTATAAATGCTGAAGAAATTATTGTTCAATTGGGTATGAATTTGTTAATATTAATACATTTTTTTTTGCATAGTTTTAATGTGTTTTTTTATGTTTTTACAAAAGTTTTCTTTTATTAAATTTTAGACCCAGAAAAAATAGATCATACAAATATTAACATATCTGCTAATTTGACTGGTACTGAAGGTATGTAAAATTTTTTATGAATATTTCTGCACAATAGATAAATTAGTAAATAAAACAAATTTTTTGCAGATATAAATTTTACTAATAATTCAAATGACACTAAAATGATTGATAATTCTGTAACAAGTATTAATTATGACCAAAGCGCTAATGAGGTGGCCTTAGATTTAAGTTTAAAACATACGGATCTCAATTGTTCTACTTGTGTGAAAACGAATAATAACCAAATAAATCAGAAAATAAAAAAGACATCCCCAAAAAATACATCAACAGTATTTAGCTTGGCAAAAATCACAAAAGAAAAAAGTGATTTAGAGAAGTTTAAAGCAAAATTACAAATTCCAAAAATTGAAAAAAAAAATAAAAACGCTGAACCAAAGAAGAAAAACTTCGCAATTTCCTCTAAAAAATGGAGAATAGAAGAAGAAGAGAGGTTAAGACAAATTGAGGAAAAAAATATTTTAAAGGCAAATCGAGAAGAAGAGAGAAAAAAGAAAAAACTTGAAAATGAAGCCTTGAAGGAAAAAAAGCAGCAAGAAATTTTAATTAAAAAAGCATTGAAAAGAAAAAGAAAAGCTGAAGCATCTGCCAAAAAAGAAGCAAAAGAATTAGCCAAAAAAACGAAGCTAGATGTAAAACCAGTTAAAAAAAATAAAAAGCAAGCGAAAGATTCAAGACAACCCTTAAAATCCCTATCAAACATAAACATTAAACCTTAGTTTTGATAAATAATAATTCTTAATTAAGAAATAAAATAATAAATTTTCAAAAAATTATAATTATAAAATTTTCATGTAATATTGTTATTAGCAATTTAGTTAAATTGTAAATGAAATTCTTTTATAAAATCATATATATACCTATTTTATTTTTTAAAAATAAAAAATATAGGTATGCATTGAAAATTCTTCTTCTTTTAATTACCATATTTTAAATACCTTTTTTTGTCATATTTTTCATGTAAAATGTTTACATGCATACATATGTAATTTTTTAATTAATAAAAATTATTTTTAAACTTTAACTAAGTTCCAGTATACATTTTTTCATTTGATTGACATTTTAATAAAAGATTTGCAACTCCTAATTTTACGTTATTTTTTTCATATTTTTTATTTTACTGATTAAATATTAATAATTAATTTTGTGAATCTATAAAATTATTTAATTTTATTAAAAAAAGGAATTATTTTTTTTTTTTTTTGTTACAAATACTTGAAAACCCCACCGGTCACTTACTGATTCTCAGTCGGTCACTTACTTCCGCCCTCGGTCACTTACTGGCGATATCGCTACTAGCGTCATTAAATAGTTATTTTTAATTTGGAAATGAATTTATTCAAAAAATCAATGTTTAAATGAATTTTTTAATCAATCAGAAGTATTAAAAAAAACTTTTAAAGATTCTATAAAACCAAATAATTTATTTTTCAAACGATTTTAGTTCTTGTTTTTCGCTTGCGGTCACTCACCGGGGATGTCACCCTATATTTAATTAGCATAACCTAACGTACATTCAGGTTTTAACCTGATAGGTTTTTATATGTACTTTAGTACGTTTAAAAATATGAAATTATAAACATATCGTTTATAAAAAAATTAACCTATAATATTCTCTCATAAAGTGGCGCTAATTTCAAAATTTGTCGATTTTTGCTTACTGTGGCAATTTTTTTTTTTTTTTAATTTTACCATACTTGATATTATACGTAAAATACGCATTTCCACCAATTTTTATAAAAATCCAAACATTTGTTCAGGATTTATTACATTTTTAGTTAAAAAAAAAAAAAAAATTGCTCAAATCAATTTCTGGAGGTTATAATCTACTTTTAATGCAGCCCTGCCACCATAGTTCTATTGTACACTGAATAACGAAAATTTTCCAGTTTTTCTTTACGATCACTTTAGCCAAAGATATTTTAAAAACAGTCAAGAAATTTTTTGAAATTTCATCATAAAACAGTTTTTGGCAATGTGAAGCGGAAGCTTAAAATCTACAAAAAACATACCTACTTACTAAGTTCTATACATCAGAAAATATAGTATCAGAAAATGAAAAAAAAACGGGCTTTCCTTTTACATCACTATTCCTCAACTTTTAGGTATTATTTGACTCCGCTACAAGGAACACTATGATTTAACGTGGGAGCTCAATGAAAATAAGAGTCAAGTTATATCACTAGATTTGCGCTTGATTAGCTCCGTAATAGTTACTAGAATTTAGTAATCCTGGTAAATTTAGATCTTAATAATATTCTTATTAGGTTCTTAATTAATTTTAAAATTTATTTGCAAAATAAACAAAAAATATAATACCAGATGTAATTTTTTATAACTAATTATAATTAGGAATTTATTTATTAAATTTTACTCTATTTGTGTTTATAATATTTGAACTACTGCAAGAATACCGCTAGACACACATTCCACATGTTTACTATAAAAGTTACTAAATCAACGATAAAACCACGTTTTCTCATAATAATTTATTGATTTGTTTATTTTGTAAACAATTGCGGAGTTTCTTATTAATTTCATTAAATTTTTTAATATTTTTTTTCTATTTCCAAATATTTTTTTAAAATTTCGTTCTGTAAATTCCGAGAAAATTTAAAATAAGTGCGTTTTTTTGGAGTTTTACATTTAACATACATGTTAAATATTTTTGCAAATTTCTCCGAAACCAAACAACTAGTGCACTCAAAATTTTTACAGTATATTTTATTAATAAAGAACTTTAACTTTATGTAATTTGGTGCAAATTTGTTCTGTAATTCTTGTTGCAAGGGTTCCACCTTAAGAGCACATCTTATAAACATACCTGTATATAATAACCATAATTTTTATTTAATTCATACTCATATATTTAATCTTATTTGAAACCTAATTTTTTTTTCTGTTATATAGGAACCATTGTGATTGGTCAAATTTTGGTTTTTGATTTTTTGGCATATAAATAAGCACATTTTGAGACCTTAGGAAGCTAAAAAACCAGTTTTTAAAAAAAGTCTGTATGTGTGTGCGTGTGTGTGTGTGTGTATGTGTGTATGTATGTAATTGGTAATATTTCACAAACATTATGGAATTAAGACCTAATTTTTTTTTCCAAAAATTTTTTCATTAAAAAGTCTCAAAATACTTTTTTTTCTTTTTTAATTTGGATTTAATACCTCATTTATTTCCATGAAAGTACTTATATTTGAAAGTATGGTTTCTACTCGATATCTCGAATCTGATATCTGAATCTGATATCTGAACATTCTAAATCTATAAATGACAAGATGCATATCGTCAACTCTCTCTAAGACACACTCTGTATATTAAAGTATACCGTGGCGCCGTCTCTCTCAGACTCTCAGTGAATTCCGAGTTGCGCAGTACAGTTTAAAATTACTAAATTTAAAATATTATTAATTTAATGAAATATTTCATTGATTCAATAACTATACTATTAATTTAATAGAATATTTCATTGCTATATTTCAATGAAATCAAACCTATTAAACTAATGGAATATTTGTCTCAGTGTACTTAAAGTTTTGCAAATTTTTTTCTAAAAATTTTTGTCATAAAAAAATACAAAAAGCACCAATTTTTTTTTCTTTTTGTGTGTGTGTGTATGTATGTAATTGGTGATGTTTCACAAACATTATGGAGTTAAGACCTAATTTTTTTTTCAAAAATTTTTTTATCAAAAAAGCTCGAGGTACTTTTTTTTTTCTTAATTTGGATGTAATACCTCATTTATTTCCACGAAAGTACTTATATTTGAAAGTATGATTTTTACTTGATATCTCGAATCTGATACTTAATTTACTATTAACTATCTTGACTAATTATTATCCAATGAATTACGTTAGATTTTATTTTGAAAAAAATAGATTAAGTTGAATTCAATACATAAATTTTCTTTTAACTTTTAAAAGTTAATAGAAATGAATGTATGATTGCATGGTTGTAATCGGTGATAGGCATATTGAAGTGTTTAGCTCTTTGTTTGAGGAACCTTAGTGCCAGCTAGTTGGCAGGGTACTTTTTTTTTATATGAAGCTTTGCGCCTTCTTTGAAGCTATGCAGCTTGAAATCTAATAACATTATCTTATTATCATTATTTTAATCTTATAGCATAACTTAATATTAAAATTTATGATTTTACATTTTTGTCTTGTGAACAACTGTCATTTTCATTCTTGATAAAACAAAATATGAATAATAATAATAATAATAATACAAAAAAAACTAATTTTTATATATGTCAGCGATCCTGATGACAATATTTTATGTTTAATTTTATCACTTAAATTTTAATTATACCTTTCACTTTATTAATATTTAATTTTTTTATGCACACTATTGTAAAGAAATGACACAATTAAATTAATTCATATAATATACTTCTGTTTGCTGAAACCAGCTTCATAGATGTTGATTAGCAGGCCTTGTTAACGAATTCGTCTGATAACTGGTCTATGGAGGGAAGGCTTAAAAATAATAATAATCCTGATATATACCACTGTCTAAAATAATATCGAAAATTAATTTATATGATATAATAAAAAAAAATTGAATCTAAAAATTATAGACAAATATTAGTATAGATTTAGCCATGTTCGACTGAAGGCATAAAAGGATCCTAAAGAATAGACATATATAAAAATAAAAGCATGTTGTAACGTTACTCTTTACATTTTTCTTAGAAATATATTATGCCTAAAATATTTATGCTCCATGGATATCTATATGTATTAATAAAATGCTAGAATACTTTTATCAGTATAATCTATTGTCAAATAAGATAGGCAGACATCACAAGTCAGTCTTTTGTTAGCTACCTACAGGAGCACATTACTCCGATCTGTATATTAGATACAGAACTGTCAATTGATAATAAACATGTTATTAATATGAAATTAATATAGTGATCATTTTTTAAACTATTGACGGGAATTTGGACCAAACCCCGTTACAAATAGCGATTCTGGATCTACAGAGGCGTGTCGCCTCGGGACGCAAGTTTGAACGACACCTAGATATACGAGAATATTCTCTTCCGTTTCACAGACTGGCACTCTAATGTAGGCTTTTAAGAGAATGCTTCGACCCTTCGAGTTTCGAGAAATTCGATTGGGACCAACGGCGTTATTTTCAAAAATATATAGTATTAAGTTGAACGAAAGGAAGAAGTAGCACATAGAGAGCTAAGAAACCATAATAATAATAATAATAATAATTAATAGTAGGAAGGGATATTATACATAGCTTTATATTGTATATATAGAAAAAACATGGAAAAAACTCCAATTTGACTGTGTAAGTTTTTTAATAATATACTTTAATGAAATGAATGAGATCTTACAACAACAAAAACATTTACATGTAAAAATGACGCAAGTTTGCTATATCTGCTCGTATTTTGGCCTTTGTTTTTAGCTGTAAAAATTTTTCACTGCTAAAGTTTTAAGATCTGAAAAACTTTACGCAAGTTTTAAATATTTAAAGAATTTATATTATCTAAATTTGCTGTATTGAAAATTACCAATTATTATCTGAAGCGAATTGACCCATAATTAATTCATCTTACAATTATCAATAATTATTTGTAAAAACTTGCCAGGCCGTTAATCAATTATGAAAAATGCTTTATTTTGCAAATTTTGCAAATTAATTTTCAACTTTTTTTTACTTGGCGGCCTGGCAAGTTTTTACAAATAATTATTGATAATTGTAAGATGAATTAATTATGGGTCAATTCGCTTCAGATAATAATCGGTAATTTTCAATACAGCAAATTTAGATAATATAAATTCTTTAAATATTTAAAACTTGCGTAAAGTTTTTCAGATCTTAAAACTTTAGCAGTGAAAAATTTTTACAGCTAAAAACAAAGGCCAAAATACGAGCAGATATAGCAAACTTGCGTCATTTTTACATGTAAATGTTTTTGTTGTTGTAATATACTATACAATAAAACGATCAAGGAATCAAGGTTATTGTATGCTAAATGAAATCTGGAGAGTACACGTATATAAATTATACATATTCTATAATACATTTATAATTAAATATATTAAATATTAGGTGCTGACAATTTATTAAAAAATAATAATAATAATAATAATAAAAACAACTTTTTGAATAATATAAAAATTATTTCTAGAAATTGTTTCAATAAAATAAAAATTAAGTTTGAAGATAAGTTCAGAAACGTTAATTAAAAAATATTAGTATTTCAAAAATTTACAGAAAAATTTTCTAATCTATATAACATGTATTAAATTAATTGCTTTAATTGTTTATTATGTAAAAACATTCTATTTTAAGACTATATGGTAAGAATTTTTGTAAATAATTTTTATATAGATGTAATTAATTTAAGTTATTATTTACAGTCCTGATGATGGACTGAAAAATTCTCCGAAATATTGACAAAATTTAAATTTTTAAATAAAAATATATTTTTTTTTGCTGGAAGAAACCTTTTTTCTTCTTTATTTTGTATTATTTTAAAATTAAAAACGTTAATATATTAAATTAATGTTTCCAAGAATTACGATACGCCACTCAAGAATTACAGTACCGCAGAATATCAAGAATTAGCTTTAGACATTATAGAAAAATTAGCTATTAGAAAATATATTAGTAATTTGGACTACAACATAGCTTGCATTATCAAACTAAGCAAACCTAATAATCTAGCTTCTGAATTTAACGTCGCTCTGGCCTTGAATGCCAAGTCGTTGTGTGATAAAAAAAATAATACACATTTAACTATTTAAATGATACAAATAATACTTTATAAATTCAAAAAATTAATTTTTTAAATAATATTCACAAATTTAATGGTAAATATCTCATAATTTTACTAATTTACATTTAATGTGTTACTAGCTGATTGGCCTCGCTACGCTCGGCAGAATGTGACAGTAATATTGAACATTTAACTATCACACTATCCGTTGATGTCTAAAAATAAAAAATATTGCTGTGCGAAATTAAAATAATTTTTGTTTTTCATTTGAAAATTGTTTTAAAAAATATTTTAATCATAAAATCCTATCCTATATATGTGCATTTCTACGAGAAAGTACTTTTTATGAGCACCAAAAATGAAGAAAAAAAAATTTACGAGGCCGCGACTGCCGCCATGATTTTCTGGTAGTTTGAACCCTATAGAATGCAAAAAAAAAGCGTGAACACGAAATCGGCGATGGATGCCAAAAAGATTTTGCCACTTATATTAAAAACCGCGTTTTTCGTATCTGAGCTACCCAATATTTTAAAAATAACTTTTTAGGTAAATAAAATTTTTAAAATCTAAGTAAAAAATCTGATTGCCAGGGAAAAATCAGTCCAGAAGAAAAAAAAACTTTTCTTTTTCCGATGAAATTTAGCCAAGTTATCGTCCATTTAAGATTTTGCCCAAATTCGTCTTAAAAAAGATTGAAATTTTATTGAAAAAAGTCTGTTTCTGAACTTTAAGCATGCATTACCCGCTTGATTTTCATCGTAAAATAATAATTTTTTTTTTAAAACCGATGTATTTTTCCCTGGCAATTCATTTCTTAATGAAAAAAAATCATTTTTATGTACCAAATTTCAATTTTTAGGCCAAAAGTCTTTGAATACTGTAAATAGCAAAATTTACTTAACACAGTTTTTGACCTAAAAATTGAAATTTGGTCAATAAAAAAGATTTCTTTTTTGAACAAATGAATACTCAGGAAAAAATTAATTGATTTTAAAAAAAAATTTATTATTTTACGATGAAAATCAAGCTAGTAATGCATATTTTAAGTTCAAAAACAGGCATATTTCAATAGAATTACAATCATTTTAAAGACAAATTTCAGCAATAATATGCATTATTCGCTTGATTTTCATCGTAAAATAATACATTTTTTTTTAAAATCAATTAATTTTTTACTGAGTATTCATTTGTTCAAAAAAGAAATCTTTTTTATTGACCAAATTTCAATTTTTAGGTCAAAAACTGTGTTAAGTAAATTTTGCTATTTACAGTTTTCTAAGGCTTTTGGCCTAAAAATTGAAATTTGGTACATAAAAATGATTTTTTTTTCATTAAGAAATGAATTGCCAGGGAAAAATACATCGGTTTTAAAAAAAAAATTATTATTTTACGATGAAAATCAAGCGAGTAATGCATGCTTAAAGTTCAGAAACAGACTTTTTTCAATAAAATTTCAATCTTTTTTAAGACGAATTTGGGCAAAATCTTAAATGGACGATAACTTGGCTAAATTTCATCGGAAAAAGAAAAGTTTTTTTTTCTTCTGGACTGATTTTTCCCTGGCAATCAGATTTTTTACTTAGATTTTAAAAATTTTATTTACCTAAAATGTTATTTTTAAAATATTGGGTAGCTCAGATACGAAAAACGCGGTTTTTGATATAAGTGGCAAAATCTTTTTGGCATCCATCGCCGATTTCGTGTTCACGCTTTTTTTTGCATTCTATAGGGTTCAAACTACCAGAAAATCATGGCGGCAGTCGCGGCCTCGTAAATTTTTTTTTCTTCATTTTTGGTGCTCATTAAAAGTACTTTCTCGTAGAAATGCACATATATATTAAAATGAAATAATCGAAAAAATTGATTATTTTTAATATATTTCAGCACTAATTTATGAAGAGCTATATGGACGAAAATACATGAAAGTTGTTTTAAATTAATTTTTAAAGAAATATCCCCAGCCGTTTTTTTTATTTTTAAAAAATATTCAAAAAGATTTTGAGATATCAAACTCAGAAGTTAGTGGTCGAAAACATAAAAAAATTTTTTTTTTTCACTAAAACTGATTTTTCTCAAGATCTAAGAAGTTTTAATCCTTGGAAAAAATTCTATCAATGTCTGTTTGTTTTTTTTTTAATTTGAGCTCTCGGTTCAGAGTTACAACTGTTTAAAGCTAAGAAGTTTAAATTTAAAAACTCAAAAAGTTGTCATTTTTGCCACTTGATAACTTAAAATGGTTTGTATCAAAATGTAAAAACCAAATTGCTTTGTATTTATTAAGCACTTTTCTAAAACCACTTTTTTTTGTTTTTTATTTAATGCATTCATTAAAGAGAAATATCAAAAAAAAGATTTAAAGTCAAATTTTTTGAATTTTTGGGTTTTTAATGTTTAAGACAGCCGATATCCAATTTCTTATTCCATGAAATTTTTCGAATTTTTTCATATATAAAACACCCGACAATATAGATTGAAATATTTGAAACATTTTCATGTTGTAGACATGAAATGTTGTTTCAATTATTTTTATGCAATAATAGCATTGAAATATCAGTATTGAAATTAGCAGATTATTCCCCACTTAAATGTTCTCGAATACTGAACTGTTTTATAGAAATGTTGTAATTTCAATTGTTTTTATGCAGTAATAGCATTGAATTATTAATATTGAATTTATCAAAATATACCCCACTTAAATGTTTTCGAATACTGTCCTGTTTTATAGAAATTTTGTAATTTCAAATAATTTTATGCAATCGTAGCATTGAAATATTAGTATTCAATTTAGCAGAATATTCCCCTCTTAAATGTTTTCGAATACTGTCCTGTTTTATAGAAAAGTTGTAATTTCAATTATTTTTATGCAATGATAGCATTCAAATATTAGCATTGAATTTAGCAGAATATTCCCCACTAAAATGTTCTCGAATACTATCCTTTTTTATAGAAATGTTGTAATTTCAATTGTTTTTATGCAGTAATAGCATTGAATTATTAATATTGAATTTATCAAAATATACCCCACTTAAATGTTTTCGAATACTGTCCTGTTTTATAGAAATTTTGTAATTTCAAACAATTTTATGCAATCGTAGCATTGAAATATTAGTATTCAATTTAGCAGAATATTCCCCACTTAAATGTTCTCGAATAATTTCCTGTTTTATAGAAAAGTTGTAATTTCAATTATTTTTATGCAATCATAGCATTGAAATATTAGTATTGAATTTAGCAGAATATTCCCCACTTAAATGTTCTCGAATACTGTCCTTTTTTATAGAAATGTTGTAATTTCAATTGTTTTTATGCAATAATAGCATTGAATCATTAGTATTGAATTTAGTAAAATATACTCCACTTAAATGATTTCAAATATTGACCTATTTTATAGAAATTTTTTAATTTAATATATTTTTATGCAATGTTAGCATTGAAATATTAGTATTGAATTTAGCAAAATAAACACCATTTTAAATTTTTTCCCCTGTTTTATAGTAAACTTGTAATTTCAATGTTTTTAAGCATTGATAGCATTGAAATTTTAGTATTGAATTTAGCAAATTTGCCCCACTTAAATGTTTTCGAAAACTGTCCTACTGTTTTATAACATTGAATTATTAGTATTGAATTTAGCATATATACTCCACTAAATGTATATATACTCCACTTAAATGTTTTCAAATATTGTCCTGTTTTATAGAAAAGTTGTAATTTCAATTATTTTTATTCAATGATAGCGCATTGAAATATTAGCATTGAATTTAGCAGAATATTCCCCACTTAAATGTTCTCGAATACTATCCTTTTTTATAGAAATGTTGTAATTTCAAGTGTTTTTATGCAATAATGTCATTGAATGGGTAATAATTACTATTGAATTTAGCAAAATATACTCACTTAAATGTTTTTGAATATTGGTCTCTTTTATATAAATGTTGTAATTTCAATTGTTTTTATGAAATAATAGCATTGAATTATTAGTATTCAATTTAGCAGAATATTCCCCACTTAAATGTTTTCAAATATTGTCCTGTTTTATAGAAAAGTTGTAATTTCAATTATTTTTATTCAATGATAGCATTGAAATATTAGCATTGAATTTATTAAAATATACCCCACTTAAATGTTTTCAAATATTGACCTCTTTTATAGAAATTTTGTAATGTAAAATATTTTTATGCAATGATAGCATTGAAATATTAGTATTGAATTTAGCAAAATATACCCCACTTAGTTTTTTTCAAATATTGACCTCTTTTATAGAAATTTTGTAATGTAAAATATTTCATGCAATGATAGCATTGAAATATTAGTATTGAATTAAGCAAAATAAACACCACTTTAAGAGTAACACTTAAAAAAAAATATTTTATTGCAAAAGTCATATTGATTGTCCAAAACTTATGAAAGTTTTATATATGAAAATTTCATAAAATTTCATCTGTCTTTTTTAAACACGAAATAAATAAATTTCCTAAAAATATTTTATTGACAAAGTCATATGGATTGTCCAAATCTTTATAAATTTCCAATGTATATTTTATTTATTCTTATATATGAGTCTTTCTTTGCCAAAACAGCAATGGTGGGCAGGTCGGGTCATCGGATCGGCCTCAAATTTTCCCCATGTTTTTATAACATAAAGATAGGAAAATCCTGAAATTTTCAGCCTTCTAGGTCTTAAACAGCCCGAGTTATGGCCAATCAAACTCATTAGGCGGCTCTCGACCGGCGTTAGTACTTTTCGGGAAAATGGTTAAAAATCATAATATAAGCTTGAAAAAAAATTCTGAAACAGTATATATGTTGGGAAACCTTCAGTAAATCCATTTCTGCCATTATTTTTCCGGAAAAACCCCAGGAAATTCCGGAAAATGGGAAAATGCGTTTTAAGAAAAATCGCAATATCTCATTTTCCGCCATTTTTTTTTTGAAAATTTTTTTTTGAAAATTTTTTTCAACCGAAATCCCATCGATCTGTATGAAAAAAAATTTTGATTTCGGCCATTAAGGTCGATTTTAGCCTGTTTTAGAATAATTTCACATTTTCAATACTTCTTTATTTAATTTTCCGTAAGGGGTTAAAATAATTGAGTTTTTTGCTTTCAGAATCGAATAGCCAGGGAAAAAGTAGTCCTAAATAAAAAAAAAAATTTCTCTTTTCGATGAAAATTAACCGAGTTATGGTCAAGTAAAGATAGTGTCACAAATTACCATTTTTATACTAATTCCAATTTTAGGGTCCATAACGACATTATAACTTGAAAAATGCATAATCGCTTAAATTTTATCGTAAAAAGAAAAGTTTAGGACTATTATCGAATATTTTTTCCTTGGATATTCTTTTATGCAAGAAAAAAATTAGTTTAGTCAATAAAAAGTTTTTTTTTGGTCAAAAACTAATGTAACATGTTAAGGACTGTTTTGATAAAAAACTTATAGTTTTGAAAAAATAAGAAATTAAATACAATACCAATTTAGTAATTAAAATATCAAAAAATGTACATAAACTTTCAAGTAATATTCATTACATTTATATATATGCTTATAAAAAGTATACATTTTGAAAATTTAAAAACAAAAATTCAATATTTTATTATTTATTAATTTATAGTAAAATTATATGAATTTAAAAATTTGAAAAAGTTTCTCTCCCGATTCGGCATTCAAATTTTTTTCACTCCTTGAATCTTCAGATCTATTTCTTGTTGCTATTTTGAATCTTTTTTGTATTTTCTATTTTCATGTATTTAGCTATTTATATATTGTTGTCTATACTTTTTTAAATTGCTGCTCACTTATAAATTCATCCTTTTTCATTCAAAATGATGTGATAAAGTTTATAAGTTACTTGCTCTGTTTTCATTAATACTTTGAAATTTATATGAAAATTACCATTTTCCACTTTCCTGTTTTAATATTTTTTGGGATTTCTCCCTGTTTTTTTTTTTACTGTTCAACGTGTATTTTAAGCAAAAAATGGCATTTCCATCAGAACTATTTTTATAACTGTTTTCATTATCTTTTATTATATCAATTGCTTTTATGTGTAAAGCTCTTGTGTTGTACATGTTAAATTTACTTAACTTAGATAGACTATTATATGAAGATACTGTTGTTAACTGGGAACCAGGTTTATTCGATATATTATAGCTTTTGATGTCCTTTATCTTGAAATTTGAATAATTTTTTCTTTTTTTAATTCTATTGCTTCTTTTTTGAATATTTAATAAAACAATCTAATTTTGTGCAAAAAAATTTTTTCAACGCCTTCCCTCCAAATATGCTTATAATTCTCCATGCGTTCGAACGAACATAACCCTTAATTTCTTCTCAATATTTTATTTCTTAATTTCTTTTTAAATTTTGGACCCGGAGCTTTGATTTTTTTTCCACTTATACTTAAAAATATTTAACTTTTAATTTTCAAAAAAATTTTCTAAAAACTTTTTCAATTTCACTAAAAAAATATTAAATCTTTGTGGAGCTCTTTTAAGCATAACTTTTTACTTCGGCGCCCTCCCCCCCTCAAAGTTCATAAAATTTCATTCGTCTGTCTTAAACATAAAAAAATAAATATTTCCAAAAAAAATCTTTTATTGCAAAAGTCATATTGATTGTTCACAACTTGATAAAAGTCAAAAAATTTTCAATATATATTTCTTGTTATATAAAATAATATAATAATATATATATTTTGTCTCAGATATTAAAAAAAAATTTTAAATGATAAATTTTTTTGTAATTTAATGTTAATTATTATATTTAGATTGTTATATGAATATATAAATAAGAATGTTATGAATTTATAATATTATAATATAATATTCATAAATTCATATAATAATTGTCCAAAACTTTATAAATTTTATAAAATTTCATTTGTGTGTTTTAAAACCGAAATAAAGAAATTTTCAATAAAAATATTTTATTGCAAAAGTCATGTTGATTGTCCAAAATTTTATAAATTTCATAATATTTCATTTCTGTGTTTTAAACACGAAATAAATAAATTTATTAAAAAAATATTTTATTGCAAAAGTCATATTGTTTGTCCTAAACTTTATAAATTTCCTAAAATTTCATTTGTGTGTTTTAAAAAAAAAATTTTAAATTTAAAAATTAAAAAATTAAAAAATTAAAAAATTTAAGAATTAGAAAATTTCATAAAATTTCATTCGTTTGTCTTAAATATGAAAAAATAAAAATTTCAAAAAAAAATCTTTTATTGCAAAAGTCATATTGATTGTTCACAGCTTGATAAAAGTAGAAATTTTTTAATATATATTTTTTGCTATATAAAATAATATAATAATATATATATTTTGTCTCAGATATTAATTTTTTAAAAGATAAATTTTTTTGTAATATAACGTAAATTGGTTTTCTAGAGATTTCTCTTTAATGAAAGGGTTAAATTAAAAACCAAAAAAACTTGTTTTAGATAACGCACTAACAAATACATAGAACTTTAGTTTGATCGTTTTGGTGATATAGATTTTGAGTTACACACTGATTAGGGTGAAAACTTTTTTAAATTATTTCATTTTAATATATATAGGATTATTTTTTAATCACGCAGTACTTCTGCAAAAAGAACATATTCAAAACTCAAATTTTAACTTCCGTGTATATATTTATCAAGTAAATATTAATATTTTTTATTAAATGCAGTTTACAAATTATTTTATGGAAAAAAATTTATTTTAAAATAATAAATTATTACTTAATTAATAAATATGCAATTACAAATTAAAGAATAATATTAAATTTCTGTTTTTATTTACTATAACCTTAGTGCGCGCGCTTTGTATAATAAACAAAAAATATGGTGTCCTTGCTGCTAAAACTGAGTTATAAAATTTTCTTCGTTTAATTACACGAAATTTCCCACGTATACCTCATATTCGGAAAGTACCAATAAATTCTTTAAGCTTTGAACTTTCAATTTATCACTATCTGCATTCGGGAATTCGCGATTTGATGGTAAAAATAATCAACTTCCTGAATTCTCCCCATAAGACTAATGTAATATTTATTTATCTTTGTACCCTTATAACTCAAAATTTTGCACGACAATCGACTACAAGACCCATACCATTCGATTCCTGAGGCTTTTCTCTAACAAACTGTATGTGTCTTAGTTAGGGAATTCATTGGCCAGAGCGTCCTTAAAGAGGCTTTAGACATTGAGCTTTTTATTTTTCAGAATAAGCAGGCTGATCATAATATGGAACAAAATTTACTTGAAAATCATCAAATCAATGTTTTTCTAGAAAAAGGCAACCATTTTATAAAAAAGACCAAAACATTAAAAAACAATTACGGAAATACTCAAACTTATAATACTAGTAAAGAGGTGAGTAAATAAAAACAACAAGGTTAAAGTCTTTGCTCAATATCCAGTGCTAAACTAGCAAATCATGCATCGAAAGAAAATATGAAATTCAGAATATAATAACTATGTTATTTCTTATGATGATTCATAAGCGAAAAATGATCTAAATGGTCTAATTTTAAAATCACTAAATACACTAAAAACGAAAAAACTAAAAGCGTTCGATCTATTACCCGATGAATCCTGATCTAAAAGTAAGAATATACATTTAAAAAATATTCAAAACAAGAGAGAACTTTTTTCAGAATTACGTTTACAAGATACACATTATATTAAACAATTAAGCAAAAATGAAATATATTTTAAAAGTATACCTGATTTAAAGAGTAAGATTATAAAAAAAGAAATAACCAATTAGAGTAACTTAAAATACGATAAATCAAATGAAACCTCAAAGAAAGTAGAAATTGAACGCGAGAAATCCGTAATTTCAAATGTAAATCATATCAAATACTCTTATTATATCAATGCAAGTTTGAACAAAATAATGCATGTTAACAAAATTACTGATATGAAGGCTATTATGAATAAGATAGCATTAAATAAAGAAAAGCAAGAAGCAAAAGTAAGTAGCTTAAATTCTAATAGTTCGCAAAACAGTATAAAACTAAATAAAATAGTATCACTTGATAAAAGCAGTACTAACATATAATAAATTCAACAAAAATAAAAATTTCATGTTGTATCATTAAATTATTTATAGTATTTAACCAAACAAGAAAGAAATCAAAAGAAATCTAAAAATAGTAAATCTAAAATAAGTCTTTATGTTTTTAAATTCGCGAAAAATTATAGTTAACTTATGCAGAATGAAAATTGTAAAAAGAGCCAAACTGTTAAGGGTCTAATGGCTAGGATTATTAATAATTAAATAGATAAATATAAATAAATACTTACAAATGTTGTCCAGGATTGGTTATCCAAATAAGCACAACAAGTTATTAGTTAGAATAAACTTTATTATAAAAACGAGTATAAAGTACACGTCCGAAAACTTATAGTATTTAACTGTCCATTATATTAATTTACTTTGATCTTATATAGTATGATTATTGTTTATAGTTATAAAAATATTTGATTAATTAACAACAATTTAATATTTCTTAATTTTAATGCTTGACTCGCATAATTTGTTTATATTTCTCAATAATAAGTTTTGCTTAAATACTAAAATTACATAATTATAAATATTATTAGTTTACAAATTCCTAAATATTATGAAATACTAATTTGATAAGTTTATTATGAATAATAAACACGATCTACATGGAACTAAAAATATATAACTTTATTCATTTTTGTTATCTGTGTTTCTGAGGACTGAGCCTCTCTTTGTCACACAGAATAAATATTGAAAAAAGTTGTATGGTGTTAAAATTTATTTTTTGATGTTAAAATGTTTAAAAAAATGAAAATTCTGGTTGTCCATTTCGACTCTGCAAGAAAACAGGGTGAGTCTCGTCAGTGTAAAACCCTGTTTTCTGCTTTTTACATATGAACAAACAAAAAAAACTAAAAATTTTTTTGAAAAATTTACAAAAAAACAAAAAATATTTTTAAAAAAAAGGAAGACTTACATTTTTTTAATCACGCCAGGAAGAGAACAAAAAGTAGAATGACATAGAAGAAGAGATATTCTCTTCTCCCACGCACACACTCAAAGATCCAACAGCTGGCATTAAAAAAATGTGTCATCAAAACTACTAAAAGGAAACTGAGTATAAAAAGTTAAAAATATATAAAAATATAAAAAATTTTTTTCAAAAAAATATTTTGAAAATTTTGTCGAAATAGAATTTTTCTATTTTTTTAAAAATTATGTCTAGTTGGTAACAGACAACTATTTATTTTGGTAGGCATTGTAGATCGTGTTTATTATTCATAATAAACTTATCAAATTAATTTTAATTAATTGGAACGTAAAACAGTATTTATACTGTTTACTCATTATTATTATTATGAAATACTAAAAATACTTATGACATCGTTAGCCAATTGCAATTCCTAAAATTATTAATTAATGATGTCATAACATCTCCACCCCAAGTTTCCAGAAACGATAGTTTTTGGATGCCTGATTAGGAAATCAGACTGAATAATTAGATTATGACTTAAAAGTTAATGTTAGTAAGAATACATGATATTGTGTTTATATTATAGTGCAATGACTTTTTAGCATTGCTTTTAACGAGTCAGCAATATTATTATTATTCTTTAATTTTTACATTTTTATGATGTGAATGCATATTTTATATTAATTACACTGAAGTAAACTTATGTTAGATTTTGTTTTGTTATTTAATTTTTGTTTTTTTTTTTTATTACAATTACTTAACAATTATTGTTAGTGAAAAAGTTTAATATTTAATTTGTAAGTTTCCCTTACCACTATATTTTCCCCACTAAGTTTGTGAGTGAAAAAAATTAAATAGTTTTTGAATGAGCAAAAATTGATTTAGGAAAATCAAAGATTTGTTAGTAAAATTTTGCTATGTAATGATTTTTCAAAAGTTAAAATTACATACAATTCAAACAATTTAAAAATTAAATTATAATTAAACATAACGAAATTTTTTTTAAATTTTGATACAAAGATTAAGTAAAATTACTCATCTTACTTCCTCCTCACCAAGTTTGTGAGTGGAGTTTTTTTATGAAAACGTAATGAACAAATATTTGATTTCGGAAAATCAAAAATTAAAATTTATCTTTAAAGATTTTGTTATGTTTAATTGTACATAATTATTTATATAACAAAGAAGATTTTACTGTTTTATTGTTATAAAATATTTTTAATAACAATGAGTGATTCAGTTGTTTTGGTTTTTCTTGAAGTATGCCAAATTGTGTATTATTAAAAAAAATTTCAAGATTCAAATTTTATTTCATGATTTCTGAATTTAGTATTAATAATAACTTAGTGAAATGGTATTTGAAATTATAATATTTTATTATATATTAATGAAATTTCTGTATATTTAATTTTTTGTAATATTATTTTGAAGGATTATAGGTTGAGGTTTTTTTGGAGTGTTTAACTTTAAGGATATTTATCGTTTTGTTTTTAGGATTTTTTTTATAGAAATTTTCACATAAATTATTGATTGAGTTTTGAATATGTTGAATTTTCGAATTCAAACTATTTGAGTTTTAATTATATGGTTAAAACAAATGATGAATAGAAAAATAGTTTTTGGTTTTTAATTGTTTTTTTTGAAATTCTTGAGTAATTGTGATTGTGAATTATATAGTGTTGATAGAAGATACGTAAAGTTTTTATCATAGAATATATAACTATTTATCACAGTAACTATTTTTATCACAGAACTTAACTGGGTTTTAACGCTGGTTTTTTTGTTTTTGTTGTCTTTCTTAATATAAATGCACAATACATATTTACATTATGTTTTACGTACCAATTTGCGTATCTTTTTTATTATTATTTTTTGTATTTATAAATTTATTTACATTTTTCTACGAATCTTCTTAGTGTGTATGTCTTGGCAGAGTGTGCACGATAAATCAAGGTATTTGAATGAATCCCAAATGTTAACTTCTTTGACTAGTAATTTTCAGGTGCACTCTGATCTGTTTTGGCTGAAATTAAACTTTTGAGGTATTCTTTCCCAACTGACTTATCTTGATTTTCAATTTTGTAGATTTTTGTGTTTTTAACTGGAACTGTTTTTTATTTTGTTTTCTTTTTGTAAAATTTCTAAGTTTTATGAAGGAGAATGTAAAAAAAGGATTAAAAAAAAATTATATACTTATTTATCATTGATACTTTTAAATGTAAAATTTATGTTTCTGAAATTTTAGTGTTATATTTTTGAAAGCATTTCACATTTCGCATTTCACCAAATCATTACTAATTTAAATTTTTATTATTATTTTTTTTTAATTTTGTATTAATTACTAAAGTGTTTACTAGTAGATAATATTAACGAGTTGTTTGTTAAATATTTAATTTCATTTTATTTGAATTTGTTTTTTTTTTAGAATGTGAATTATTCATTGCATTAATAAAATAAAATTATAAATTACTTACAAAATAAAAATCCCATATATATGCTTAAACAATATTTAAGACTAATGTATGTCAAAATTATTGTTTGAAATAATAATTTTTTGTGTAAATAGTTTTTTCAAAAAAAAAATTTTTAATTTATGTTTCCATTTACGTATTTTCTGTATATATATTTTTTTTAAATCAAAGTATTATTTAATTATGTAAAAAAAATTAGTATTTCAATCAATATTAAGTATAATTGTCTTGAATAAAGTTGTTTGAAACCTGAAGATTGATGAATTTGGAATAGAATTGATAATGGTTATAAATTAAAAGAATATAAAGTTTAAATGATTATTATGTAATTTATGTTTTTTTGTATTATAATTTTCTATCACCTGGAACATAAGAAATGGTTATTAATATTTTATAATTCACAAAATTTTTGCTGAATATGCTTTGTTTCACAAATAAAAATTCATTCATCTAGTTTACGAAATAATTTCCTGGCTAAGTAAAAATTAAATTAGCAATTGATAGTATTAAATTATGTATAATATTTTTTATTTTTTATTTTATTTATTATTATTATTTTGATGAGACTAAGCAGTATTGCATTTTTTATTGAAGAAAATTGAACTTTTTTAGAGAATAATTATTCAATATTTTGTAAAAGAAAAAGAAAAAAAAAATTATATATGCATTTTTATAAAAAAAAAAAAAATTATTTAATAGATATGTATATATTTTATTCAAAAATTATATCGTGAAATGTTTAACCTAATAATATGATTTACAGAAATTTCCCTGATTACTGACACTATAACCATTAAAAAAAAATTCTATAATCGCAAATTATGCTATCAGTTACTTTCACTAACTGTAAACAAAACTTCTCTTACTTATTAGCTAAATTCTGTGAATGCTATCAAGCCGGTCCTCTCTACTTCTTCGTTAGGTGGCCTTTCTAAGGAATCTATAGCTATAGCCGCGCTTGAAGCACTATCACACCTTAAAAAAAAACTTTTTATTTCATAGTAATTTATTTTAAAATAATTTATTTCATAATAATTCATTTTTCATTTTTCAGTAATTCATTTCATAATATATTTTATTTCATAGTATTCATTTCATAGTATATTTTATTTCATAGTATTCATTTCATAATATATTTTATGTATTTATTATTTTTATAGGGGTTTGTTTCATACAATTAGTTATCAATAATTATCAATGTCAATATCTTTTTCAGCGTTATGTGAGTCTTACGGCTTATTTGTATGCGTGCTTTTATTGTATGGATTCATGCAATTAGTTAATTACATATTTTTCATCATAATAAAATTATGTGAGTCTTACGGCTTATTTGTATGCGTGCTTTTATTGCATGGATTCATTCAATTGGTTGACAATTATTATAGGATTTTTTTCAGCATAATTAATTATGTGAGTCTTACGGCTTATTTGTATGCGTGCTTTTATTGTATGCGTGGCTTTACTTATGCTATTTACTCTAGTGCAATTCACGACATTTTTTGAACATTAAAAGAAAATTATTTAGTACTATACTCAACTTTAGCTTTAACATTAATGAAACTCTTTAAATGCATATAATATTTATATTTCATCTTTTTTTGCTGACAATGATAAAAGTATGTGCTTAGGTAATAAAAGGAAGTTCATGTTGCATTTTTTGTTTTATAAGATAATATTAATAAGATTATAAAGAAAATGATTAAAAAAAAAATTATTATTATTCTTAAATTTTTATAAAAGATAAATTTGAAAAATGAATTTGATCTGTGGAAATTATTTCGTTTGATTGTTTCTTTGGCGATTTTTGCTTTTAAAAAAAAGATATGAAAATTCTTATTACAGTAATGAAAAAAAAATTGCTTTTAAATCAAAATTTAAATTTACTCTATATTGATATTTAATACTGCAAAACAAAGCATATTTTAAAATATATTTATGTTATAATATTATATAAGTAAAATTACAAAAGAAAATCAAAATTATTAAAATAATAAATTGCGCAATGATTTGATATTTAAAATTTATATTGGGTTATTATTTAATTAATGATTAGTAAAAAAAAAAATACCCATATTAATAAGAAAAAAAAGATCAACATAAAAACTACTTTAGTTGTAAATAAATTAAAATCTATGTGATGCTCATCAATTTTTAATTTTTGAATGTGTGAATTTCACGACTTTGTTAATTAAAAATTGACAAAACTGTGTTTCATGGCCCCACCTTTTACAAAAGTAACACTTAGTTGTATAATTTTTATGAACTTGCGAGAATATTTGCATATTAAACTGAATATTGTCGACAATTTTATCCCATGCTTTTTTAATTTTGTAATTATAGAAACTTCTACAATATTGTATATCATGACCCATTTTATCACAATATAAACAATATTTAAAATTTCCTTGATTAATTTTATTTGATTTATTTTTTACGTTTTTATTTGTTTCCATTTTAATAAAATATTAATTTGCAAAATATAAAAATAAAATTAAGTTTAATGTTTAATAAAAGGAAAAAAGGAAGAAAAAAGTTCGATTCTAATTTTCTAAGATTAAATAAAAGAAAAAACGGTACTAAGGAACCACTTGTTAAGGGTCTAATGGCTAGGATTATTAATAATTAAATAGATAAATATAAATAAATACTTACAAATGTTGTCCAGGATTGGTTATCCAAATAAGCACAACAAGTTATTAGTTAGAATAAACTTTATTATAAAAACGAGTATAAAGTACACGTCCGAAAACTTATAGTATTTAACTGTCCATTATATTAATTTACTTTGATCTTATATAGTATGATTATTGTTTATAGTTATAAAAATATTTGATTAATTAACAACAATTTAATATTTCTTAATTTTAATGCTTGACTCGCATAATTTGTTTATATTTCTCAATAATAAGTTTTGCTTAAATACTAAAATTACATAATTATAAATATTATTAGTTTACAAATTCCTAAATATTATGAAATACTAAAAATACTTATGACATCGTTAGCCAATTGCAATTCCTAAAATTATTAATTAATGATGTCATAACAAAACAAAACAATAAATATAAGATTAATAATAATTTAATGGATAAATTGAAAAATATAATTAGAATCAAGCAAAGTGTAAAATATAATAATGTAATAAACCTTAGGAAAGAAGTAATGGAATATTAGGTAAATGAAAACATACTAATTATATATTCACTTTCAATACTCAAGTGTCTTCAAAAAAATTTAGAATTGCGTTTTTTTTTGCGTAGGAAGTGGAGAAATGCGTTACGCATGATGTTCAGCATCCGGACTGACAGTTATGTGGGACTCGACTGAGTTTGCCTTTACCCACTAAAACTCCACTCCCTTCCTACCTTATGCGAGCCTATCCCGGGACCGTTTTCACATTACTTCAGGACAGGTTCAATGCCATTTAGTTCTAGTCGTGAACTCCATCTTTTGACTTGCGTCCAATGACTCGCCAGTCTGGTTAAAGGACTCCATCGTTCCATCTGATTAAAATTCCGTTTTTTTTGTGCTATCATCTTCAATAAAATATATGTTAGATAAAACTTAGTTAGATAAAACCGATATCGATATTATCGAAATATCGAGCCCTTTGATATCGATATCGTATCGAAAAGAAGACATCAATATCGTATCTTGATGTCGCCTTGACCGTTGTATCCTTTTCACTCATACCTTTCGTCGTACTTTTCGTAAAATAGAGGAGTTTAGCTTTAAAATGCCGTAACCCACGTCAAAATAGAACGTAACCTCGATCAAATCGAATTTTTTTCTTCTTTTTTTTTCCTAGATCATTGTGCGTTGTAGTCATCCATCACACTCCTGTCACTGATACTTCGAGACGCAGCTTCCGTTGCGAAGGTTATGTCTGGGATCGAATTATCCTACCCCATCCTCATGTAGGTAGGACTGTTTCCTTTATTCTGTACCACTAGTTTGTATCTAGCGGCCATTTCAAGTAACATTTGACCCCTTAAGTTGATTGAGAGCATGCCCAATTCTATAGCCCTAGCGTTAAATATTCCTTCTAGTATAATGCTATCAGAGACCCTACGAATCGTGTCTTCGATGCTGGTCAGTTTTTCAGAAAGTATTTCATCCTCCTAGTTTGGGGAGAGGTAGTATAACTTATATAAGTTTTCTCCCCACACGTAGAGCAAACATAACAATTGCCTTACTCTTTTTAGGACACTTGGGCTCTGCCTTCGAGCCATATGGCACAAAGACCAGTGTTATCGGAGAGTAAGGAATCGCTAATCAAATTAAAAAATTGCTCGCTCAGTAAAAGGGTGCTAGGATCTTCTTTACGAACAATCTGATGGAATAAATCACCAGCGACTCCAGTTCTATTCATATTTCTTTGGAGAACATTTAATTACGATGACACTTCTTTCTTGCTATAGTCAGAGCCTCCTGGTATCTGGGTCAGTTTTCTTCACCAAGATAGAACTCCGTTAAGAACTTGTCACTCCTATTTTTGCTGGGTGTTTCTTTTGTGCAGTTCGTCCTTTTGTGACTATCGTTGCCGGATTTAAGGCACAATTTTTGCCTGTCTGGGCCGTTGCAGGCATACTGTATGCCCGTAACTCAGATATTTAAAAAATTATCTTGCATCTACTGGGAGATGCAATCAATTATTAACTTCATATTCCCTGATTAATACTTATTCTTTGTTGCAGCATGAGACTCCCGATAGCTGGGACAGTTCCCATTTCATGCACAATGCTCTGTAGAGCAATTGTTGTCCCTAATCTTGCAGAGAAAACACTCGGGTGTTCCTTTTTGGCATTGAATCCTTTTATGGCCATCCGTGCCGCATTGGAGGCATGCTTTCTTTTGGTATGGGCCTTTGTAGGCATATTAATTATGCCCGTAGTCCAGACATTGAAAACAGCGCCTTACTTCCGCTCAAAGGCGCACTCTAATTAAAATCCAATTTAGGTTTTCCCCTTTTTGGCCAGGCGTAAAGTGTCGGCCTCGAGCAGCCTCCACCGCTGAAACCTGGCTCCTGGCATATTTGGTTTTGAAAATGGAGACGGAAATAGGTCTTTATTATCAATACCTATTGACTTGGCTACGGCTTTTCTTATCTTTTCTTCGTTCGTGATCCAACCCATATCCCGAATTTTGAGTTTCAGCATAAGAATCATGTGCCAAACATTTGAAACAAAACCCGTCACCAGTGGCTCAATGGCCTCAAGCTCAATTAAAAAACTACCATTTTCTTCAGATGGACTTTCGTAGTTGATTCCTCGATTTTAACGCTCCTATTTATTTCGAATAATTTAAATGGATTTCCTTTGTTTAAACCTTTTTTTATGCTTAAGTTTCCTTGCTTATTCAGTGGGGTTTTCATAAAGCTGATTCTTCTTTTCCTTTGCCTTTTCTCATTGCTCTTGGGGTTTCTTTTGTCTAAAGACTTGTAGGTCTATCTTGCTGGTAAGCTTGGTCAGTTTTCTGCACTTGCGGTGGTCCATAACAGTCACCTTTTTTTTGTACTTAAGTAGCCTTTTTTCACCTCATCAAGCTTTTTTTATCCTGCTGCTGCAGCTTTGGCATTCACTGTTCTTCCTGCCCTTTCTGCTGTTCCAGCAGGTTTTTTCGCAGTAGCAACTGCAGTTTTTTTCTTTTTCATTTTGTTGCTTTTCTTTTTGAAGCTGTTACTTCTTCTACAGCTTCGTTCCTGCGACCTTTTTAATGGATCTTGAAGCTTTTTCAGTCCAATCGTCGAAGTCTTCCTACTCTTCTGGTCGTCTCTTTTGGTTCTGGAAATTTACAGTTCCCTTCTTCCATGCGTTTTCAGGTAGTTTTCCGTCAAGGAAAGCTCCCGCCCTATTTATCGGGGGGTTTCTCCTTGGATCTAAGTTTAAATTTCTTTTCCAAGGCATCTCTTGCAGACTCCTACAGACCTCTTATCAATATCAGTTGGTGAACTATATCTATAATTCCTTTCTTTAACAAATTATTACACCCTTTGTTTTTAGTTTTTTAGGTATCTATCATTATTTTCACTGAATTCTGCATTTGGGCGTAGTAGGCTTTAGCAGATTGTGAACCCTCCTTGATGAAATCAAGATGCTTAATAACGACGAGGAAAAGCAATTCGTTTTTTGGAAAAATAATTACTTCGTCTGATCTATATTAAAAACAATGGCAAGATGACTGATCGTTTCTTTAACGCCACTTGATTGCTGCTCAATACAAAATGTTTGGTCCTCCCCAGAATCCTATAGACAAGTACTAAACCCCAAAGCTTTCACTCAATCGGAATCAGTATTTGACTTCATACCTTGCGCAGCAAGAGATTTATCAACTCTGGGTATATTCTTGTTTTTGTATGGCATTTGAAAAGAAGAAGTGTAGCGTGCGTCACTGGATAAAGGGCTTTTAAGAGAATGTGAGTAAGAGTACTTTTTCTGTGATGTGATAGCGTGGAAGAAAAAAGCCTGTACGAAAAATATTGTTAGTGAAACTGTAATATAAAATAAATATCCTGCCAACTAGCTGGCACTAAGGTTCCTCAAACAATGAGCTTAATGCATTAATAACCCACTGATATCACCGAATACAACCATGCAATCATATATACATTTCTCTCTTAATTCCATAATAGCTGTGAAATATCACCGGTTACAATATTTTCAGATATTAGTACTTTCATGGAATTAAATGAGGTGTTACACTAAAAAAAAAAATATTGCAGTTTTCTTAATTTTTAGAAAAAAATTTTTTTTAAATTTGGTATCAAATCCAAAAAATTACTATAAACGAACTTTCAAAATCTAGTACTCTCATAGAAATAAATTATGTACTAGGTCGTGAAAAAAATTTTCAAAAAATTAACTATCAGATTCAAAATATCAAGTGAAAACCATACTTTCAAATACAAGTAATTTCATGGAATTAAATGAGGTATTACATCCGAATTAAAAAAAAAAAAAAAAGTAGTTTAAGATTTTTTGATGAAAAAATTTTTGAAACAAAAAATTAGGTCTTAATTTCATAACGGTTGTGAAACATCACCGGTTACAATATTTTCAGATATTTGTACTTTCATGGAATTAAATGACGTATTACACACCAAAAAAAAAAAAATATTGCAGGTTTTTTAATTTTTTTTTTTTTAATTTTGATAAAAAATTTTTGAAAAAATTCGGTATCAGATTCAAAAAATGACTATAAACAAACTTTCTAAAACTAGTACTTTCATAGAAATAAATTTGGTACTACGTCCAAATAGAAAAAAAAATTGGTGTTTTTTGTATTTTTTCGTTAAAAAAATTTTGGAAAAAAAATTTTCAAAAAATTAAGTATAAGTTTATAGTGTTTGTGAAATATTACATACATACACACACTGACACACAGACTTTTTTTAAAAACCAGTTTTTTAGCTTCCTGGGATCTCAAAACATTCTTATATGCCAAAAAATCAAAAATCGAAATTTGACCTCAATTTCCTCATCGAGTAACCAAAATTGTTAATTAAATTGAGGTTCGTCATCCACCGGGGGGGGGGGGGGTGAGCAATATCATTTATTTACATTGGATGAAGTTAACCTTCGCTTCATGTCTGGCTAGCATCACACGGTCATTCTTTATTCATCATGTGGATCGTGTGAAAATATTTTGGTTTTATACCACTATGGTTGCTAACCATCTCGAGATATTCTAACCCGTCGCAAAAACTGTAATACCTAAACAATTGAGACGCCACAAATCTGTAACTGCAGCTTGCTCCACATACAACGTTTTTAATAATACCGCTGAATCAGTTTTTTCTCGATTCTTGTTTAATTTTACCGATCACTTTCCATTCTAACAAAGTTTCTAAAAGGATTAATATAACTTAATTTTTCACTCCTTATTATTTTGCTCGTAATATCTGCACCTATGAGAATATCAATAACTACATTATTGGTTCCTTCAAGATCCGTAAGTACAATATTATTTTTGCAAGGCTATCTACCAAATTATCTTTTCTTAAACTAGGAATTTAACCATGGATAACCGACTGACTCATCGCCAAAAAATTGCACATATGCGATGAGTCTAAGCTTTAGACTCTAATTTAAAAAATATCATTTTCCATATTTTTCGAACTTAAACTGCCGAATAAATTATGCGTAACTTTTTGTTTACCTTTTAGAAAATAATTTAATTTGCGCGCAGTTCTAGGATGAATACATGACCTATGTGACGCAATTTCTAATAATATCCTAATATGCTTTTGTACAGTTCCCGAGAATGCTGTTACCTGAAAGGTAGGTAAATAGAGGTCGAATTTACAGAAGGTCATTAAATTATGATATTTGATAGGGTTTTTATCCGATATCTCACCTTTTTTAAAACTGCCCCTTTAGAAAGCAAAATGAGGTTCATAAGCAACAAATTTTGTCACGAATACCATGGGTATTTTATCGTACCTCTACAACGTTTAAAAGGGTGAACTTTTTTTAACAAAAATATTATGCAGTTTCTTTTGCAACTATTTTATGGCGTATGTTTAATGTAGGCTTACGCACATAATCGCATTCATTAGTATTATGGGTCCATTTAAACAAATTTTAATTTTTACACCAGTAGATACTAATACACTAGAACTCGTAATATCTTTATTAAACTCATCTTTAGTGCATTTACTTACTGACTTGCTTTCGTTTGGTTATTTGCCTTCTTTGGCTCTACTTATAGTTTAAATCCCGCCAAGGCCATATCGATGCGCTCCTCGTTTTCCACTTCTCTTTGAAGAAATTCTAAAAGTTTATCAAACCTGTACTTGATTTCTCTTTCTTGATTTACTTCAGGCACTGAACAATCACTTTGCTGCCACGCCCTTGAAACGTCTTCCAGTAATGAAGATTCTTCTAAAGGCATCATCATTGCAGCCTTTATCTGTCGGTAGCTGAAACTTGTCAAGAACTTATATATGTCTGAAGTTAATCCTATATTTGTGAGAGTGGAGTCTTTTTGTTTTACGTTGATTAAGTTCTGTCATTTTAGCTTCTAAAAATTGAAAAGAAATTAGTTTTTCATCCATTGTAATGGTTTGATCATTAACCTATGTTTCAAATGCTGTATGTGAAGGCCGAACGCAATACCTTTACCATTTGTTTACTTCAAAGACACCATATTTTATTTGTAGGCATGGCACTTTTTTAACTAAACACTTTAGTTTTTTTTTAATCAAACGTTTTCTGACACTTCAAATTTTATAATGAAAAAGAGAAACCACTGGGTTATTGCGTTTTGAGAGCTGAAGATCAAAATATTGCAGCTTTAAAACTTCGTTTTTTACAAATTTCAAATTTCCCACCAAGTCACGTGACCAATTAAAAATCTGACCAAAAATTTGAATTCCACGGGAAATTTTACTTTTATTATTTCCATTTTCTTATTCTTTTACTCTTTTTACTTAAACCCAATCTATTTTTATAATAAAAAATTCTTTTTTTTATCTTTTTGCTCTATTTAATCAAACGAATAGTATTTTTAAAATGTTCTTTAAAAAAGAATATCTTTTTTTGAAACTAGAAATTTCCTTTGTTTTTATTTTTTTTTAAATATTTAAAATAATTTTGTTATGAAATAAGCTTCCATAAATATTTTATTTTTTAGAAACAATAATATATGTTAATATAAGGTTTTAAAAATATCAATTACCCTATTGAAGGATTGCATATACAAAATTTTTTCTTGAATTAAACAAAATAAAACATTTAGGATTCGGAATTTAAAAAAAGATTATCAGAGAATAAAATATATTTCTAACCAAAATACAGTTTTTCCGGAATTGAAGATGGCAGAGGGAAATAATTTGAAAAGTACAAAAAACAGCGCTGATTTTAGCGGTAAAAATCAGCGTTAGATTCAGAGCTAAGAGCGATCTTACTTGACACGAAAAAAAATTGAACACATCACTTTTGAGCACCAAAATTAAAACACGCAAAACTCAACACGCATTATTTTTTAAAACTATTTTTTGAACACCATTTAAATCCAACACAAATTTTTTTTCATGTTTTATTCGACACAAAAATTAAATTTTTTATGCAAATCATGTAAAAACTACCTAATTAAATTTTAGTTTTTTTTTTGAATTTGTGCAAAATAAAATGTGCTGGAAAATTCTGTGTTTAATTTAAATTGTGTACAATAGTTAGTGTTAAAAATATACTGTATTCAAAAGTGATGTGTTCAATTTTTTTCATGCCGAGTAAGATCGCTACCAGAGCCGATATTTAGTTTTCAATTGAGTGCTAAATGAAAAATTTTGAAAAATTTTTTAAACATGTGAATCCAATACCCAAACTTTGAAATTCAGAAACTGTGGTCTGGAAATTAGGTCAATTACGAAAAAAATGTTAAATTTTTTCAAACAGAAAAATAGTTCTTTAATATCGCTTGCGAGGGTTTTCGGGCACGCAGAACCCGATTCCAAGATCCAAATTTTGAAATTTAAATACTGTGGACTGTAAATTTGGCCAATCACCGAAATAAAAGTTAAATTTTTAGAAATAGAAAAAAGAACGTAGAGCCCGAATCCAACACCTAAATTTTGAAATTCAAAAACTGTAGACTGGCTTTGTGCTCAATTACTGAAATAATGGTAAATTTTTAAAAACAGAAAAATATGTTTTTGGACACACAGAATTTATAAAAATTTATCATTTTTTTCGGTAATTGGCCAAATTTCCAGGTGGGATTCGGGCTATCTGCGTGCCTGGAAACCCCTATACGCGGAGTTAAGGAGAAATTATTTTTTATTTTGTAAAAAAGAATCTTTTTTAAATTTATTGTGACCAAACAAGGCGGCCATAGAGAGCATGTTCAAAAAGGCCAATTTTTGATGTTGGCGTGTTTTCTGGAATTTCTATATTTTTAAAATTAAAAATATTCAAAAATTCTCTTTGTTAATGCTTGGGCTATCGTACTAACCTAAAATTTATAATATTTTAATTTTTTTACAGTTTTATTAAAAAAAATAAAGAAAATTTTAGGGGAGTGGTGTCAAATGGACTTAGAATATTTTCAATTTAGGGACATAGAATAATTTGAATTGGGAGTCAGGGTTTTATCAGGTACTCATAAGAACAAGAACCTAGAATACTTTAGGTTTTAGGACTTAAGATAATTTATATTTCGGGATTTATTATAATTTCGGTTCTAGGACTGATAAGAAACAGGGAGTATATTATACGTTAAAACTGTTATAAGTGAACAATTGAACATGTTCCATGATCGTTGGTTGTGTGAAAAAATAAACCAATTAATAATTTTTTTCATCCCAAACTTTTTTAAAAATGGCAGCTAAGTAAACACAGTTTTTTTGAGAAATAGTATCAAAAAATTATTCTTTTTTTTAAGATTTTCTTATTGTATGTACGTGCTAATTTTATAATTTTCAACGATGTCTTTTTAGAAGTATCTAATTTGATATATTTTTTTTTTATTCGGATAATTTCGAGCAGAAAAATTAGGGTCGCCTTTTTGGTCTTATTTTTTTAGGTGCTTACTTCGCCGCCATTTTAAAGTACCTAATGATAAAAAAAAATTAAAAAAAATAATTTGAAAAATAAAAAATTATTTCGAAATTTTGATAATTTCGATGCAAAGTACCCTAAATATAGACTGTCTCTTTACCCGACGAATTTTCGATAGATCTCTTTATTTAGATCTATCGAAAATTCGTCGGGTAGGTTATGTGGATGCAAGGTTATTCGTATCAATTTTTTTATTAAATACCACTTCCTTAGGTTATGTAGGTGTAAGGCTTTCTGTGTCCTTTTTTTATATTTTTTTTTTATTTTTTTTTAGGAAAAGGAGAAATAAAATTACGCATACTGATAGCCCATTCTGTTTGATTATTTGGGACTGCTTATACCCACTAAAACTCCATTCACTTTTTGCTTCATAAAGAATTACCTTTTGAGAAATTACCTGCCTTATAAGCATCGAAGCGCTTTGCCTACCAGACTAAAACAGGCGTTGGGTCCTTTTTTTTATTAAATATCACTTCCGTATGTAATGTGAAAGTGAGGCTTGACGTGTTTTTTTTTTGTTATAGACCGCTTCTTTAGGTTATGCGGGTACAAGGCTTGTTGTGTCCTTTTTTTATTAAATAACACTTCCTTAGGTTATATAAGTGTAAGGCTCAACAAGTGGTTTTTCTATTAAAGATAACTTTTTTAGATTATTTCATTGTTGATTGTAGATAACATTGTTATCTTATGTTCGTGGCAAATTTTAAATTTAAAAAATCGAAACACATATATGACTTTTATGATTATAACGAACGTATTTTTTATTCTTGAAAAAATAATTTTTAATTTATTAAAATGATTTTAAATTTATTTAAAATTATTATATATAAAATCCATTTTATGTAATGGTTAGAAATACTATTGAACAAGAAATTGTCAGTTTTTTTATGCTCAATGGCCTTGTTCGTTATAATCATAAAACACATTTGTGTCTCGATTTTTCAAATTCTTTAGATTATGTAGGTGAACACTTACTTAGCAGGTTACACGAAGAAAAATAACTGTTAAAAATAACCAAAATTGCTGGTTATGTTTGCATCATAAAGTTTTGTTATTTTCTGTTCAAATATTTTGTAAATATAACCATGTTTATAGTTAGAATTACAATATTCTAACTTCATATTTGTAAAATTTACAAATTTTTTTTGTTCTTAAAACTAACCCCGTTTTACTAAAATTAACCTTGCAAAATATACAAAATATTTTTCTCCGTGTATGAGCGAGTAAGGTTTATCGTGTCATTTTTTATTAAATATCACTTCTTTAGGTTATGTAGGTGTAAGACTTGACGTGTCTTTTTTTCGTTATAGACCGTTTCTTTAGGTTATGTAGGTGTATGGCTTGACAAGTCGTTTTTTTTTTAATAGACTGCTTCTATAGATTATGTGTGTGTAAGGCTTGATATGTTGTTTTTTTTAGTATAGAATACTTCCTTAGATTGTTTGGATGTCAGGTTTATTGTGTTGTATTTTTTTTTTTTCACATGCGACTTACTTAGGTTTATGTAAGTACAGATTTTTTTTTTTAATGAAGATATATAAATTTTCTAGCCTTTCAAACTAGAAAATTAGTATGTTTCTTGCATTGAATAAACATGATTTTTGGTATAACCGGTATTATATTCGTTTTCAGCGACCCAAAAAACATAACACCCGTTGAAAAATTCCATCGACCGATTAAGGAAAAATTCTTTTACGAAATGGGGCTCCATGTCTGATCTATTTATAATATTTCGTATCTCAGTAATCCCTAAGCAAAGTAAAGGATAAGTATCGCATTCTTTTAGTGTTTTGGTTCGTTGTCTTGTATTATTCGAAAACTTATTTTGGAATTAAAAACTGAACAACCCGCCATCTAGGATTCTCTAAAATTTATTCCGCGATCAATAATGAACATTTTTATTTCATTACTGACCCTGGAACCTCCTCGATTCAGTAAAAATATACTTTTCTTTTTGAATTTTTTGTTTCACCACTAGAAAATAGAATTTTTACATTTTGTAAAATAGAATTTTAATTTTTTCTATTTTTAAAAATAGAAATTTACTCCGCCGCATATATGAAAAAAATAAAATGGCAAATTTCTTATTTCAAAACAAGATAGTATAGTTATTTCTACTTTAGAAACGTTAAATAAACCTATTTTCTCTTTTTATTTCAAATTTTCAAATTTCAAAAGCTGTGGACTGAAATTTGACCGAAAAAAATTATAAATTATTAGATAAAGAAAAACAAATAGTTTAAGGCCGCGTGCGGAGTTTTTAGGCACGCAAAGTCCGAATTCAATATCCAAATTTTGAAATTCACAACTTCAAACTAGAAATTTTACAATTACCGAAATAAATGGTTCATTTTTAGAAGTAGTTTAATACGGCTTATATTACCAGGGTTTTCGAGAATGTGGAACCCAAATTTAATCCCAAACTTTGATATTTAAAACTATGGATTGGTAATAGGATAATTATTATTAGCTAGCTGTGAATAAAAGAGCACTTTAAATACTTGTTGGATTTATGCTGTCAATTATTGTATTTTTTTACCCCCACCATCTATCTAGGGAATCCTTTTGGACCTAGTCTGAACGCAGAAAGTTTGAATATAGCAAAAACGCCCCTTTTGAGGTTAGTTTTAGCTAATATAAGGGTGAAATATTAATTTTTCATTAAAAAATCCAAGAAATTCGTTTTCACCGACCCAAAAAACCCTTGTGGACCTAATCTTGACGCAAAAAGTGCAGAAACAGCAAAAACAACCCTTTTATGGGGGTATTTTTAGCTAATTTAGGGGTGATATATTAATTATTCATAAAAAAATCCAAATCTGACCTCATAAAGTGCGAAAATAGCGAAAATACCCCTTTCCGGGGGTAGTTTTAGCTAATTTAGGGGTTAATTATTAATGTTACCTTAAAAAATCATCAAGATTCGTAATTAGCGACCCAAAAAACCCTTGGAAACCAATTCTTGAATAAATCTATTGACTCAGACGGTGATGACATCAAAAATACTCCCTTTTGGGGGTAGTTTTTGCAAATTTAAGGGTAAAGCGCAATTTTCTTTACCAAATGACCCCGATTTTCGTGTTCAGCGATCCAAAAAACCTATACTAGGGCAAATCTCGTATTCGCAACCGTAAGTGTAGGCAAACCCGTATTTTGACTGGAGTATAGTTAAAAATGAAAAAATCATCACGTCAAAAGTATAACGTTGAAATCTATCATCATGCGAGATATTATGATGAGAATCGTGGAGAAAGGAATTGGAAAGAATCCGTGGTAAATCCGATAGTAAGCCAAGGCTTTCGGGTGAGTTCGTTCCCCGGTAAACCCGATCGTAAGCCAGGGTGCTCGGATGATTTCGGTGTTAATTTTTTAGTGATTTAAAATAAACCAATTGTAGAGTTTTTAAAATTTTTATTTTTAAATTTTACTTTTATAAAAATTGTTCTAGAAAGAAGTAAACTTTACCCTTTTGTCCTAGACAAACCTGTCCGTTAAGTATTAAAATTAGGAAAAATGCAATTTGGAAAAAGTGTATATTAGAAAAATCGGTCTTTAGGAGAAATAGATAAGGAAAAATGGGTACCATTGTAGGTAAAGTAGTTTTACAAAAAGAAATATTGATTACACAGCTGCACAAAAAAAAAAAGTTCTGATCCTGTAACTAGACCTACCTACAGGTAAGTTTTTCGATGTCCTAAAACCGAATCTGAAGTCAGAATTTAGCCTACACCCTCAGATTTTTCCCCAGCTACCCCCAGCCACCCTCTAAACCGCCCAAAAAGCAAATATTTTACTATGTCCAAAAGTTAAAAATAAAAATACTTTAGTTACGTATTTTGGTGTCCTAAAGCCGAATCTGAAGTCAGAATTTAGACTACACCCTCAGATTTTGCCCCAGCTACCCCCAGCCACCCTCTAAACCACCCCGAAAATCAAATATTTTATTATGTCCAAAAGTTAAAAATAAAAGTACTTTAGTAACGTATTTTGATGTTTTAAAACCGAATTTCAAGTCAGAATTTACCTATCACCCTTAGTTTTTGCCCCAGCTATCCCAAACACCCTCTAAATTGCCCCAGAGGGTGAATATTTTACTTTGTGCAAAAGTTATAAATTAAAGTACCTTGGTTACGTATTTTGATGTTCTAAAAACGAATTTTAAGTTAGAATTTACCTATAACCTTTAGTTTTTGTCCCAGCTACCCTAGTTACCCTCTAAAACCCACCAGAGAAAGGTTAAGTAACGAAACATACATAATCATATCTGCTCATAGGTGCTTACTGTTTCCAACAAAAGTTCTTAGCACCATCCTGATATCGCTGTAATATTCTAAAGCAATTTATTAACCTTCCTTTGGTGGACTTTAGAGGGTAACTAGCAGGGACAAAAACTATGGATGACGGATAAATTCTGACTTAAAATTCGTTTTTAGAACATCAAAAAACGGAACTAAAATACTTTAATTTATAACTTTTGCACAAAGTAAAATATTCACCCTTTGGGCGGTTTAGAAGGCAAATGGGGCTATCTGGGGCAAAATCTGATGGTGTAGGCTAAATTCTGACTTCAGATTCGGTTTTAGGACATCAAAATACGTAACTAAAGTACTTTTATTTTTAACTTTTGGACATAGTAAAATATTTGATTTTTGGGGCGGTTTAGAGGGTTTTTGGGGTAGCTGGGGCAAAATCTGAGGGTGTAGGCTGAATTCTGACTTCAGATTCGGTTTTAGGACATCAAAATACGTAACTAAAGTACTTTTATTTTTAACTTTTGGACATAGAAAAATATTTGCTTTTTGGGCGGTTTAGAGGGTGGCTGGGGGTAGCTGGGGCAAAATCTGAGGGTGTAGGCTAAATTCTGACTTCAGATTCGGTTTTAGGACATCGAAAAACTTACCTGTAGGTAGGTCTAGTTACAGGATCAGAACTTTTTTTTGTGCAGCTGTGTTATTTATGTATTATTAAAAATTACATATACCTATAACCTAAGAATAATTAAAAATATAGAATTGTTTTTCAAGGTTTGAAAACGTGAAAACTTATAAATATTATTAACGTAACTAATACTTTCTAAACCAAATAATCAATAATTATTATCTGTCCGTATTAGTGGACGTAAAACGTTTTTATTGCTATAATAATGACCACAGCAACTGTATCGATCACAAGTACCTTTTTATAGGATAGGATTAATAAATCAGTTAAAGTAATAAAAATATTTTTTAAAACTATGGGAAAAGGAGCAATTTATTGTAAGCACAATTTTACACGTGAAGTTTAAACTTGATTTCTGCATTATATGGACCTCGAGGAAGGTAATGCAATAAATACTTTTACATATTAAGGTCAAAAAAGCCTTTTTACTACCCTAGGGAGACAGTTCTTTTGCCCATTATATTTAAAAATATGTTTTAAACCACGGAACAAAAATGTGGTTCGACTTTTGCATGCTGTCTGCACTCGCTCGTGCATACAACTGCATGCAAAGTCAAAACGAATATTGTGTCCCTTGTTTGAAAAATAGCTGTTTAGCATTATTAACGAATTTATAAAAGGTTAAAAAAAATAATTAAGCTATAATATTTGTAACAAATTATCATTTATAATATTAATAATGATAATATTTATTTTTAGGTTTGGTTTAAAAATCGTAGAGCAAAGTGGCGAAAAAGAGAACGTAATAATGCATTGAACGCAGCAGCAGAAAATTTTAAAAGCTTTGGATCAAGTGGTCTTAACAGTTTTATAACTCAGCCATTTCCAGATGCAGAAAGTCTTTACAATTATAGTCCTTATAACAACTGGGCTACAAAAGTACCATCGCCATTGAACAGTAAAAGTTTTCCATGGCCAGTTCACCACCATTCACAAGTTAATCCGGTCAATTGTTTTAATTCATCTACAGGTAGTCACGTAGTGAGTCAAACAGCGACAACAATGTTGCCAGGTATGAGCTCAGGCATAGGAGTCACCAGTTCACCCGTCGCTGCATCAAGCGCAGCCTGTCCATACACAGGCCCTACATCTGCTCATCACCCTTACGCCCCACAAATGTATTCACACCATCGTACTTCTGTATCAACAGGAACTCCTTCCGCTGACAGTATTGCTTCTCTTCGCCTTAAGGCTAAGCAACATTCCTCAAACAGTTACGTAACTTCATGCCAATATGCAATCCAGGGTGTGCAGCAACAAACGCAGCAACAGATTGGCTCTCAGAGCCCTGGAGAAACGGAATCAAGTAGAAATGGAGTCTGAGTGGAAATTAAATCAAGAGCTTCATCAAACTTTTTAAGTGATAAGAGACTATTTCCGGGTCACTGATAAGCACCTCTGGTTATCACTAGTTAGTTTTGAGGACATGTCACCTGATAATTATAGAAGAAAAGTGTCACTGTATAAGCGGATACTTGCAATAATTAGATATAAATAGTTGCTGGTATCCACTCGTTTATATATAAACGCACGAAACAAAAGTATGACAAACTTTATAAAATATGTGATTCGAATTTTCAATGACGAATCCATAGATAAAATATATTTGTTTTTATAATTTTAGTATCAAGAAAATACCGTATAAACATAATGTTATAAATTGTACAATTTTTTGTTAGTCATTTAAATAATGCAAAATAGTTTAGGAGCAGAAATTTTGACTCACTTTGTAAAAGAAGTGTACAAGATAGATAATGTTTGTGGGTGATTGTGTTGAATCTAAACTTTTTGTTCTTAATAATTAAATCTTTTTAGGAAAAACAGAATTTTATTTAAAACTACTTGTAAGAAATCATAATTTTATATACATAGGTTTATTTTTTCCAACCTATAAATATTACTTTATTAACAAAAATACATTCGTTTAAAAATCCCATATGAACATTTTATTCACTATGGTTTAATTTACAATATCCTGGAAAAATTAAAAAAAAAACATAACACTTATATTTATATACATTTTTTTTTATGCCCTACATTCACTATCCAAGGTCAATAATCTCAATAAGTTGTAGATTAAAATCTAATTATATAAAATCTGTATAATATTATTTAAATGATGAAATTTCAGTACCATTTTATTTATCTATATTTTATTTACATATCGAAATTATGAAACTGTTGAAACTTTTTTAATTTCATTGACAGAAAAAAACTTTGTGTACATAGAGAAACTTAGACAAATTGGTGTATGAAACATAAAAAAAGCTGTATAGGTAATATTGTCATAAAGTATTTGAAGCATTTGATATTGTAAGAATTACAAAATAAAATTTAATTAGTATACAGGGAGTCCTTAAACTTATTATAAAAATTTCTTGCACTCAAGATTTTATGACCTCACAGAAGTAAAATTCCAATGTCACCTATATTTAAAATGTTCCTGTTTGAAAAAATTCCCACCGTTTTCAAGAATATGATACCCAATAAGCACCTTTTCGAAGTTAAAGTGTTCTTGAAGAGTGCGTGAATGTTGGTTCTTCAAGTGAACGTGAAGAACTCTTCAGGATCGAGATGATAATTAAACAAAAAATTAACTTTTAGCTTTACAGGGGGGTTTTTTAAGGCAAGAAAAACGAATTTCCGGAAGAAAATATTTGTTTTTCTACTCAAAATATTTTCCGATTTTCCAAAATGGCAGACCGAAAAAATTTTTAAAATAAACTTTTAACTTTACAAGGGGGTTTTTTAGGGCAAAAAAAATGAATTTTCGGTGAAAAATATTTATTTTTCAACACCAAATATTTTCAGTTTTTCCAAGATGGTGGAACGAAAAACTTGAAAAATGAACTTTTAGCTTTTCAAGGGGGGTTTTTAGGGCAAGAAAAATGAATTTTCGGTGGAAAATATTTATTTTTCTACCTAAAATATTTTCCGTTTTTACAAGATGGTGGAAATAAAAATTAAAAAAAAATGATTTTTTAGCTTTTCAACGGGGTTTTTTAGGGCAAGAAAAATGAATTTAGATGAAAAATATTTATTTATTTTCTTTAACCTTATGGTCAGCTCCCCGCGTAGCTGAGTCAACTAATTTTACATCATCAGTTAAAAGAATGTTATTAAGTTTATCAGTATTGAAAACAAGTCTTTCAGCGCCGCGTTTTTGTTTATATTATTATTCGTTTATATTATAATAAAGAAATGGAATTTCCCGAAAAGTATTTATTTTAGTATTAATTGTTATTTTCAAATATGCATTTTATTGTATATACATAATTTATTCTGCATATAATTTCGAAAATTATTATCTGTAACATATACTACTTAAAATTTTTTTATTAAATCGAAGTGTCCTGTTAGCACAATGGATAATGTCGCTGCCTTTGGAAGTCACGGACCTCGGTTCAATCCCAGTCGGAGTCAAAATTTTTCTTCGGTTTTTTTTATCAGATTTTTTAACTTAAAAAAAAATAAACAAGTTATTAATAAAAATATAAGTGAAAAAAGTTTTTTTACAACGCTATTCGAATATGTATCGTTTATAGACGGTCCGTAGTATATGAAATAAAGGTACTTTATCGCAAGAGGGCTTCTACTCTTACGATATAGAGTCTACTCGTACGTATAAAAGTATTATCGTAATAGTAGAGACCGAAGTAGAGACTGCGCATGATCAAAGTTCGATGAAGAACCGAATAAAATTTAGTTGTAACGTGGCCGTTGTATAGAACGCATGAGCGTGTTTTTGTTTAAAAAATAAAATATTGGAAAATAATGTTAAAGACAAAGATGAAAATTTATTAATAGACGAGAATAATAATATAGATGCCGAAATAAATAATCAGAAATAAATGTAATTTTTTCTAACTTATTAAAAATGAATGTATATATGTGCAAAAAAAATAAAGTGTATAAAAAAAAAATTTTGTTTTTTAGTAATATTTATTTTTTTGTCTAAAAAACGATGAATATTCGAATATTGTTGAAAAAAAAATATATCGCCACTCGTTCGATACAAAGCCTTCACCGCAGTATGGCGGGAAAAGAAAAAATAAACAAAAACAGAGCGCTGGCGCGCTCTGTTTTTGTTTATTTTTTCTTTTCTCGCCATACTACGATAAAAGCTTTGTATCGCAACTCGTGGCGATATATACTATTTTTAAATAATTTTGCAGGAGAGATTTCTCTAAGAGTTCTTCACGCAATCTTGTAGAACCGACATTCGCATATTCCTGAAGAGTTCTTGAGGAACAGATTAAAAAAAAAAGAAATCTTAAAGTGTTCGTCAAGTTCTCTTCAAGAGTTTTTTATGCTTATTGGGTAGATTATTTCGAAAAAATTGAAAAAAATTTTATATAATTCAACCTTGTGATCGAAAAGAACGTTCATGTTGTCAACTAAAATTATTTAAATAAAAAAAAAAATATATATTTCAAGTTTTCGTAATTTTTATTTACTAGTAATTTTAATGACTTAAGCCCTGAATTCATTGCGCATTAATTCTTCTCTACATTAATTGTAGTATACAATAAAACATAATATAGCTGGTGTTTTTTAAAATAAAAACATAAAATTTAACGTAATAAGAAAAGAATATTTGTTTTTTTTTTTCGATATAAGTCCCGGCTATATAATGTTTTATTGTATTCTACAATTAATATAGAGGATAATTAATGCGCAGTGGAGTCAGGGCTGTTACATGTGTCCCTAAATAAGTATATCAGTATTTGTTATTCTCCCGATTATAAGAATTTTTTATTCAATTTTTTCAAAATAACCCATATACTAAAAAGTTCTTTGCAAATCTGTATAAAGATCTTTATACGCGTCTTTTTACAAATTTCGATACCTAAATACAGAAAGAAAAAAAATAAAATTCTGTACACAAATCTGTATACAGCTGTATACAAACTTTTGGATGTAGATGAATTTAGAATATTAGGTTAATTCATAATAATAAAAACAATTGAAATAGTTTCAGCAATGTGAGTTATATGAGCAACTATTTTAAAAGTGCTACTTAATTTGAGCTTGGAACCGTAATTTTTTTTTTGAGGGCACATCGTAACGACCCTTGTTTTCGTGAAGTTTGAATCCTTAGGAAGTCAAAAAAAGTCATGAACAAGGATTCGGTGATATGTGCTAATTCGGTGATAGGTGCCAAAAAGATTTTTTCACTTTTATTTTAGGAACCGTGTTTTTCGTATCTGAACTACACCAAATTATCAAAATAACTTTTTAAGTAAATAAAATTTTAAAAAATAGATAAGAAAATCTGATTGCCATGGAAAAACCACTCTAGAAGAAAAAAAAACTTATCTTTTTACGATAAAATTTAGCCAAGTTATTGTCAATTTAAGATTTTACTCTTTGTCTTAAAAAAAATTGAAGTTCTATATTGAAAAAGCCTGTTTCTGAACTTTAAACATGCATTACTCGCTTGATTTTCATTGTAAAATAATAATTTTTTTTTAAATCGATTAATTTTTCCCTGGCAATTCATTTCTTTAAGAAAAATAATAATTTTTATTGACCAAATTTCAATTTTTAGGTCAAAAGCCTTTGAAAACTGTAAGTAGCAAAATTTACTTAACACAGTTTTTTGACCTAAAAATTGAAATTTGGTCAACAAAAATGATTTTCTTCTAAAAGAAATGAATTGCCAGGGAAAAATTAATTGATTTAAAAAAAAAAAATATTATTTTACGATGAAAATCAAGCGAGTAATGCATGTTTAAAGTTCAGAAACAGGCTTTTTTCAATAAAATTTCAATCTTTTTTAAGACGAATTTGAGTAAAATCTTAAATTGACGATAACTTGGCTAAATTTCATCGTAAAAAGATAAGTTTTTTTTTTCTGGATTGGTTTTTCCCTGGCAATCAGATTTTCTTATCTATTTTTTAAAATTTTATTTACCTAAAAAGTTATTTTGAAAATTTGGGGTAGCTCATATACGAAAAACACGATTTCTGAAATAAAAGTGAAAAAATCTTTTTGGCACCTATCACCAAATCCTTGTTCACGACTTTTTTTGACTTCCTGAGGATTCAAACTTCACGAAAACAAGGGTCGTTCCGATGTGCCCTCAAAAAAAAAATTACGATTCCAGGCTCAAATTAAGTAGCTCATATATTCTAAGTTATCTTTGAGTTTTTTCAAATCATTGACAATGCAAGTACTAATAATAAAGGCTCGAATATCGTCGCGTATTAGGGTAAATTTAGATGGGGCTTCTTATCTTCTTACTTCTTATCATCTTATTTTTAGCGCGTTAAAATTTGAATTTAATTTCTTTTTTTCCAAAAATTGCATCATAAAATTAAAATATATTGTTAAAACATGTTTTTTTTTCTTCAAATTTTAGCCTTAAAACAACAATAAAATCATAAGTTTTTATTAATAATGACAAATAAAATCATTTATTTACAATTACTCAAACACATAACCTAACTTTCTGCTATACTGATAATTACGTTAAAACTTATAAAAAAATTAAATTTAATGATTTATTAGATTAATTATTAACTTAAAATTAAATAATAAACATTTAGCCGTAGGAAAATTTGTAAAATTGGAAAATTTAATAAAATTAGTTTAAATTTTAGCGCTAAAAATCTTAAGAAGTAGAAAGATAAGAAGCCCATCTAAATTCACCCTTTTGGGCTGACTATTTTATTCGTAGACGGCAGCTCTTTCTTATTTGAACCTTCCCTCCATTCGACTAGATTTCTTTTCTGGTCTTAAATATCTTTAAAAAAAAAATTTTAGATTTAGGAAAAACAATAAGTCCTTATTTACTTAAATAAACTATGGTTAAATATATTTATTTATTTATTTATTTAAGAAGATATTATAGCGCAGGCATGGCCGATGTGCATGTGATACAGTTTTAAGTAAGAGTACATATTACAATATTCATATTACAAAATTATAATAAAATAATAAAAAGTAATTTGATTTGATTTAAGATTTGAATAAAGTTAATTAAAATTTTAATAAAGTGAAAATAACATATAGCATATATAAATTTAAAAATGAACAAAGATAAAAAAAATATAAAAAGTAAAAAATAAAAAAGAATTTACTGTTGAAGGACAGATATTTTTAGCTCAAAATAGGGGTTTTTTGAATACAAATAATATATATTCAAATATTTTATAAGAATTTTGTAATTCTGATTTAAAAAGTAAATTTTTAAGAATTTAAGACCTTAGCCTTTGCGAAAAATCTTTGATCTGCGCAGATCTGTAATTTTCATTTTTTAGATCTTTACAGATCTATATTATGCCCAAGTCTGTGGATATCTGAACAGATCTGTAAAATTAAAAAATTGGCTATCCACGATACATAAGGGATTTTATTAATTTCCATTCTGTAAAGAAAAGTTTCAGAGCTTTTAGTAACACGAGTATTAACATATTTTAAAAATGCCTAATTTTATTATTCTTAATATTTCATCGACTTATTACTAGTTATCATAAACTGTATTACTTAATTATATCCAATATTAAAAATGTACCCAAATTATACAAAAAAACGCTGCCAAGTAATTGGCACTATGGTTCCTCATTAACAATAACAAATTGTTTTTAATGGTCTATTTTACCTAGTAAAAACAATAATTCTAGATATTAGTACTATTAGAAAAAAATTAAGTGCTACTTCCTAAAAGAAAAAAAATAATGCTGTTTTTTTTATTTTGTTTATGCAAGAAATTTTGAGAAAAAATTTCAAAAAATTGAATATCTGATTCGAGATATAGAGTATAAAAACCATATTTTAAGATATTAGTACTTTCATAAAATTAAATGAGATATTATTAAACCAAAAAAAAAAAAATTATTATGTAGTTTTTTTAATTTTTTTGTTTTTTTAATTTTAAGAAAAAAATTTTGAAAAAATTAAGTTATAGTGAAAGATTTTAATAGAATTATAATAAAAGAGAAAAGAAAAAGCAAATACTTATTAATAAAAAATATTTAGGTCACTGTACATTTGTATGGTCTTTCGCCTGTGCGTAAGACATACAAATGTATTATGATTTTATTGCATCATCGACAATTACATTTATATGGTTCTTCACCGGTGTGGCGCTGTTGTTACTGTTGCTGTGTAAGTGCCGGCGACGCTCCATGATAATATACCGGGTGGAACACAATTACCGCGGATTTTTACATTGCTTGTATATATTAAAATAATGTAAATAACCGCGGCAATTAAGTTCCACCCTGTATATGTTTAGGAAATGGGGGGAAGGGGGAAGCTAAGTCAATAATAAGTCTTATTTAATTAACAAAACAGAAATGAATTTAATAATAAAAAAGATTAATATTTTATAATTATTTACAAAATTTAAAACTAAATTTGGCCATTACAAAAAATAAAAGAAATATTTTGATTAGCCTCGTGGGCTTTAATTATTTTGATGGACGCCATCTTTTTATACGATTGTATGTGTACGCGCGATTGTCGATATACTCGATATACTCGTGTATATAAAAATAATGTAAAATAAATACTGATAAAATTACAGCGAATATTCTCGACACGCGTGCTCACGCATAGATAATTTTTCACGCATACGCTCATACACATAAATTTCACTCACATATACGCGTAACCGCGTAGAAATAAATTTATGAAATAAAAATTGATACTTGAATTATAAATCGCGAATATGAATATATCGCGATATACAAAAACGAAATAATAATAACGCGAGGTACCTTTTCTTGAAACTCCTTTTCTGGTCAGGCCTGGCTGAAATCTTCTTTCCTGGACTTCTGGTTACTTGGCCTGGTTACTGGTACTGGTTACTAATTATTATCTTGTTTCTGGTTTGGCTAGAGCTTCTAACATTTTGAGCTCTACTTGAAGCCATACTTCCTGGTGCATAAACACACACTAAATTATACTGAGGGGAGAGCCCATGCTCTCTCCCTCTCTTAGAGAGCACATTCTGATAATAGCTGTTTACTGTTCAGCGGCCGAGACGAGAGTGTCGTACTGCCGCTTGTTCATACTTTTTCTGTATTCCCGGCGTCTAGCGTAGTTAAATTCGCTGTTTCTTAAGGTCTTAAGAGCGGTAGAATTAAAATGCAAAAAAAAAGCTGAAACTTGGCGAAAGTAAACTAAATATAATTTAATTTTACACGTATTTTTTTTTTTTATAATTGACCGAATAGTTTTTGAGAAAATAAATAAATAAAAAATAAATTAACACAGGCTCTTATGAGGAATTTTAAAAAATGAAAAAAAAGCATTTAAAATACAAAACTTAGATATTTTTTTTTATCAATTGATAAATAATGTTCTAATAAATAAAAAGAGACCTTAAAATTTACAATCGACCGTCATTTTGTATGGTTTTACTTAAAAAAATGTATAAAAAATTAACGTTTACGCTGCTATTGAGGTAGAGTCATTTATTATATTTTTTTATTTATTTATTTTCTTTATAAATAATTAAATAATATTGTTTAAATAATAAATATTTTATTTAATGCCAAAATTACGTTAATAAAATTCATTTTTAAGCTTTGAATAGTAATAATTAAGTATTATTGAAAAATTTTTTTTATTTATTTAAAGTTGCAATCCGTACTTTTTTACATGAGTAAGACAAGGATGCCGATAGGCAAAATCCTAACGCTCTTAAGACCTTAATTAGAAAAGACGCAAGAAATCACAAAATATTTAAATATCAAAATTATCATAATACTTTAATCTTATAATGCAAATTATTGCATTACAAAGTATCAGATCAAAAAAAATCCTATAAACGAGGTTACTAATACTCGAACTCCCATAGAAATAAATTAAGTGTTACGTCCAAAGAGAAAAAAAATTTGGTGTTTTTTGTATTTTTTTGTGACAAAAATTTTGGGAAAAATTAATTATAACATTTAGGTATCAAGTAAAAATGATACTTCTAGATATTAGTACTTTCGTGGGAAAAATGAGGTATTACATCCAAATTAAAAAAAAAAGGAGTTTGAGATTTTTTGAAAAAAAATTTTTGAAAAAAAAATTAGGTCTTAATACCACAATAGTTGTGAAATATCGCCGGTTACCCACATACATACATAAATACATACTCACACACATACACACACACAAACACACATACAGACTTTTTTTAAAAACCGGTTATTTAGCTTCCTTCCCAAAAAATCAAAAATCAAAATTTCACTTATCACAATGGTTCCCCTATGAGGAACCAAAATTACAATGATTAGAAATAGAATAACAAATAATAAAATTAATTATTTAAAAAAACATTTTTCATAATATTTGGTGAGAAGAATTTAAGATAAAACGAGAAAATGGGTATGTTAAAACCCGATATTATGTATTTTCTCGTTTAAAAACGAGATTTTTAATAAATCTCGTTTATAAAAAAGAAATAGCGCTGTTTCCTTTATGTAAAAGTGAAATACATAAATTTCTCGTTTTGAAATCCGTTGCGTTCCAAATAAAAATTTTAAAACGAGAAAAGTTAAAAAAACTCTTTTTACAAAAGATAATAAAATATTAGAGGCGTGAACAAACTGTGATGCAGCCATAACCTCGTGTGCTTTTATTATGTTTAGCAGAGAATATATGTGTATTTTCTGCTCCTTTTAGATTATTCATTAAATTTTTTTTTAACATTAAATAAATTAAATTATATTTTTTAAAATATAATATTTAATTTAATAATTTATGTTAAAAAAAAGAGGCACAACTAAAATATGTATAAAATTGCAGTTGGAATTATATATTATACTGTGAGAAATAGTTTCAAAAATAATAAGTTTCCAGGATAATAATAAAATGAAGTAAATCAAAAATGTATCAACAAAAATTATTTTATGAACAAATTAAACATTATCTGAATGTCAAATTTATTCAATTGATATTCTTATAGATTACCATTCATCGAACTTATATAGCGGTGGATGGTTATAATGAAAATATCAATCCAACTATCTAAACAGAATGTATTCTAATTTGGCACAATGATTAGTTTTCATATATTCTACAATATGTCATCATGATTTAGAATATATTAACAGCAATTCTCTTTCTTATTTACTTATTCATGAATTCTAGAAGTTCTATTTTTTTAAGAACTAGTATTAAGCGCGCGTCGCGCGCAAAATTATTTAAAACTATCAACCTTAATTATTTTCTTAAATACCAAAATTTATTCTTACTTTAATTTTTTTATTCATATCAACTACTCGACGTACTATAACTAACCTCAAAAATAATAAAAAATATAATATAAACAATAAAACAATTAATTTTAACCTATTAACAATGAAATTTATATGAGCCAATCAGAATGACTCTTTAGCTATAACAATGTACATAGTTACTGTTGCGATCAACATTTCCTTTTTAAAAAAGGATACTATATTATGAGTCTTGAATTTGACCTACTCAATAAATTCATTATATCAAAAACTAATCACTCTACAAAATTAGAATACATTATGTCAACTCGTTGGCTTTACATTTTCAATGATGCCCTCCAACGAAATAGTGGTTCGATGATGAGTATTCTAAACATGAGCTCATTATGATGATTTCAATCTTAATATTAGTCAGAGGATTTTTTCACTTGGCATGTTGGTTAGTTATTATACTCTAAAGAATATTTTATCTTGATATAATGAATTTATTGAGTAGGTCAAATTCAAGACTCATAATATAGTATTCTTATACATATTTGATACATTTTTGATTTACTTCATTTTATTATTATCCTGGAAACTTATTATTTTTGAAACTATTTCTCACAGTATAATATATAACTCCAACTGCAATTTTATACATATTTTAGTTGTGCCTCTTTTTTTTAACATAAATTATTAAATTAAATATTATATTTTATAAAATATAATTTAATTTATTTAATGTTAACAAAAAATTTAATAAATAATCTAACAGGAGCAGAAAATACACATATATTCTCTACTAAACATATCGACGTTATTTGTCGACGCTTGGATCTGTGCCTGCTATTGGCCGTCGATAAAGCAAACAATACGTCCCGCTCGGAATCACCGTGTATACTTATTCGCTCCCTGCGTCGAGGTAGAGGGGAGAATTGAGATTCGATTGATGCGCCCTCGGTGCAGGTTAAACAATTGTTTTTCGGGCATGTTTGTTTATAATAGCATGTAAATTTTATAAAAAGTATTAATTATTTTAATATTAAAAAATTCGTGATAGATTATTATATTGTAAATTGTAAAAATAAATTTAATAAAAACTCCGGAATAAAATTAATTTATTTTCCTAACAGAAAGAAGAGAGAAAGTCAAAGAAATAAGTGAAACAAAATTTAATAATTGAAAAAAAATGAAAAAAATGACAAAAAATTAATGAAAAAAATATATTTAAATGAAAAAAAGTAAAATTTTTAATTTTCCTATCAAATATGAAAAATTATTATTTAAAATTAATTGTATACACAACGAAACACATAACCTTATTAACATAAAAAATAGCTTACTATATACAAAAAATTAAATACATATTTTTCTTTAATTGCTTCCACAATTTACTTAATATATTTAACAGGTTTTTCAATGATTAAATTGTGAAAAAAACTTCTTTAAATTGAATAATTAATGTTTTTCCTGAACTTTCCTATGCTACACGTATAATTATGCCCGAAAAAATTAAGAACACCACGTGACCTACTAAACCACGCCTCTCGCAGGGAACGAATACGATATGAAAGTAAAAATATAATATATCCATTAAAAAATTATATTTTACAATTAAGGGAGGTTTCGTTTTGAAATGCCTAAATTTCAAGGAATCTTTGGTGATTTTTTAAAAAAAATCTACTGGATGTAATGACATAATTTTTTTTTAATTATTTTTGTACATCATTAAACATTAAATTTTTATGATTATTTTTTTTTTGGCCTTGAATAAGTACTTCAAAGATGGCGCCAAAGTGATGAAGTCAAAAAATTAAAAAAAAGTTGTCCGCACGATTACAAAAAAACTACTCGCTCGATTTGAATTTTCCTTTTTTTGTTTTGTTTAGTATTTATCTAAGATGGCATTTACCTACGGAGAAAGAAAAATCTTGAATAATAAAAAAGTTACACGTAAAAAACGAAAATAGTCGAAAACAGACCTCATTTTTTGGCATTCTCCCCCCTAAAAAAATTTTTATTAATATTCCGATCAACTTCTCCGTAGGTAAATCCCATCTTAGATAAATATTAAACAAAATATAAAAAATAAAATTCAAATCAAGCGGGTAGTTTTTTTGTAATCGTGCTGACAACTTTTTTTTAACTTCGTCACTTGGGCGCCATCTTTGAAATACTTATTCAAGGCCAAAAAAAAAAATAATCATAAAAATTTAATGTTGAATAATGTATACAAAAATAATACAAAAAAAATTATTTCATTACATCCAGTAGATTTTTTTTAAAAAAATCCCAAAAGTTTCCTTCAAATCTAAGCATTTTAAAACGAAACCTCCCTTAATATTGAGGTAGCCCTAACGGCAGCGGCGGATCCAGCGGGGGGCGAAGGGGGCCTTCGCCTCCTCCTGGGAACCAAAAATGTACATGTTATTTAATAAAATTTTGTATAATTTAAAAAATTTAATAAAAATTCGCAAATTTTTACTGATATCGCCCCTCCCTGAGAAAATTTCTGGATCCACCGCTGCCTAACGGTTTTAAAAAATCCAATAATACTAGCTAAGATACACCAGTATTAAAGAAAATTTAAAAAGGAATCCAATGAGCCCAAAAAGTTTATAGTTTTCCGATAAAATAAAGGAAAAATATTTAATTGAAAATTTTTTGATATAACACGCGTTCTTTATGGGATTTTATTTTGTTTTTTAAAGTTCTCTATAAATATCGAATCTTATAAAAAAAAATTGCACTAGCATATAGCTGAAAAAAATTACAATATTTTTTAATCAATGAAAAATTTGAGTTTCCGACAAAATAAAAGAATAAAATAAAATATAAATTATAAAATGCAGAGTATATTTTTTTTATCCATTATACATAACAAAATCTCACGCATGCGCTTGTAATTTGACAATCATGATTTATTGAGATAAGCGCGATATTTAAATCATTAAAAGAAATTATATATATTATGTATGTGTATAAAATACGCATCTGAAGAGTTCTTGTAACAGACTTGTCACTCGGTGATTCCGAGCGGGACGTGTTGTTGTTTTTCAAAGCGGCGACGTTATTTGTCGATGCTTGGATCTGTGCCTGCTATTGGCCGTCGAAAAACAAACAATACGTCCCGCTCGAAATCACCGTGTAAAGAAGGTGAAATAAGAAGGGGCGACATAATTTTTTTTAAATTATAATTAAACGATTAGTAATTCAAAAAAAATGCATAATTCGCAAAAACTTAATGTAAAAAGGTATTCAGTTATAAAATTAATAAAATTTTCAAAGTTTTTTTAACAAGCCCCTCAAAAGGCACTCTAAAAATTCGTCACGCCGTGTTTCGGCCCCCTTCAATCAAACAACAGTTTCTTTAACCTACCCATTTTTAAGAAAATTTTTTAACACAGATAAATAAACAATTTATTAATTAATATAATTATAACTTTAAATTTTATTAGAAATACTGTAAAATAAAATACTGTATATATATATATACATATTGTATACTTTATTTCTTATAGTATACATAATTATATGAAATACACAATTTAAAAATCAGTGCTTCAGTAAAACGATGTTGTCTAGTAACAAACACATGCGCGTGAATATACATACAAAACAGCTGAAAAAATATTTTCTTCGTTTTATTCTTTATTTTTTATTTTATTCATTTATTTTGTCGGAAACTCAAATTTTTCATTAATTAAAAAATATTTTAATTTAGTTCAGCTATAAGCTAGTGCTATTTGTTTTGGATAAATTTCGATATTTATAGAGAACTTAAAAAAACAAAATCAAATCCCGTAAGGAACGCGTGTTATATCAAAAAATTTTCAATTTAATATTTTTCCTTTATTTTATCGGAAAACTATAAAGTTTTTGGGCTCGTTGGATTTCTTTTTAAATTTTCTTTCATATTGGTATATCTTAACTGATATTATTGGATATTTTACAACTGCTCGACCCACCTTAACTTTTCTCGTTTTAAAATTTTTATTTGGAACGCAACGGATTTCAAAACGAGAAATTTATGTATTTCACTTTTACATAAAGGAAACAGCGCTATTTCTTTTTTATAAACGAGATTTATTAAAAATCTCGAGAGAATACATAATATCGGGTTTTAAAATACCTATTTTCTCGTTTTGTCGGTAGAGTGTACGAAAAAACAAATCTATTTCTATGAAAAAGAAAAGTTATTTTTTCATGTATTTTGTATTTTATTTACCAGAGATATTCTAAGATATTCTAAGGGTTTTTTACAACTTCCCATAATGATGTCATTTTGCTATATGTCACCCCCCCCCCCCTCCTGAAATTACATGTATGTTTATTTAAAATAATTTTGATTTACCCCCTTTTACCCCCAAAATATGTAATTCTTTAAAAGCACTGTTCTTTCCAATTTTAAAATGTCTTGGATTTTTTGGTTCGCGAAATTTAATAATGCCTTAAAAAAAGATAATTAAGGTATTTCTGGGGGTAAATTAGCACCATTTTCACCCCTTTTATGTCCTAAATATTTAAATTTAATAAAAACATTGCTTATTAATTTCAAAGTTTTCAGACGCAAAATAAAAAACGCTGCCAATTAATTGGCACTATGGTTCCTCATTAGCAAAAATAAAAAATTAATTAATGGTCTATTTTACCTAACAAAGTATAATGTCATAAGAAAAACTAAAAAAGATCTTTTCCTTGATACTCTGAGCTTATGGAAAAAATTAGGTTTTTTACATTAAAAAAAGGAGATTTTTATACACTAGTACATAAACTTCTTTTAAGGCCACTGTCTCTTTATTGTGACGATTTTCAAAGGATTTTCAACATTTTTTTTCTCAGCTGTTTTATTATAAAAGTTTACAAATTTATTTTTAAATAATTACAAAACTATTCTAAATGACATAAAAAAATTTTTGTTTCATATGCTTTTTTTTTACAGTTTGTAGATGGCGTGAAAGTAGAGGCTCGAAAAAAACAATTGAAAAACGGTTCCCATCATAGCGCCTATTGTAGGCATCAAAACAAAAAAATAAAAAGGCATATTAGTCTTTATAGTTTCCTCTTGTATGTGAACCAACATTTAGCAAAAAATACAAAAAATTGACCATTTGGTGAACCAAAAACGAAAAATGCAGTTTTAGACGTTAAAAAATGCGCCTAAAACGGACAATAAAAATTTTTCTGATGCATAAAAACCTGATATTGTTGGTTCACATACTAGGTATTGCAATAACGAAAAAAATGAAACAATATTCATGTCGATAGCTCAATTAGTTTTTGAGCTAGCGTGCGAACCGATTTCAAAAAAGTAGTTTTGAGAAAAACGCGTTTAAAGTTTTTAAATGCGTATGTTTTCATATGACTACGACCCATAAAAATCGAAATATCTAAAAAACATATTTTTTTTTTTGCTTGAAATTTGTTTTTTAGATTCTTGAAATGTTTTAACATAAGATAATGAAATAAAAAAAAAATGAAAAAAAAAATCCCAATAAAGAGACAGTGGCCTTAAGATAATTATGTCTGCTAGACAGTTTTTGGTGTAGCTGGTATCTTGAAGACATAATTACACAAGCTATAGGAATAATTAAATAATTTTAGCTAGTAAAAACGTTAAATCTAGATATTAGTACTTTCATAGAAATAAATTTAGTACTACGTCCAAAGATAAAAAAATTGATGGAGTTTTTTTAATTTTTTTAAAATTAGATTGGAACGTCCAGATAATTTTAATTTCAATTGAGTTTAAAACAACCTTGCTGGACAAATTATAAGGAAAAATTCAAAAAACTTTGATTTTTACTCTTGTCAATATTTCATTCTCAATCTGAGAACCTCTTGAGGACCTTTATTTTTTTAGAAATAATTTTTTAATTTTACAAAATATTACATTGAAATGTTTGAATTACATATATATATAATTCTACATACCATTTAAAAAACTTAACTTGACATTTAAATATTCTTATGTTCCTATTTTTTAAAAATTACTTAAGTGTATAAAATTTATTATTTTAATTATAAAGTTCAAAAATTACACGGCCAGGCTGCTTTGCTTGAAATTTCAAGCAATTCAAGCAAATTGCTTTAATTTTCAAGCATTTGCTTGAATATTCAAGAAAATGCTTGAAAATTCAAGCAAAAAATAAACCTGCTTGAAATTTCAAGCAAGCTGCTTGAAAATTCAAGCAATCAATTAAATCAGATAAAAAATACCGTAGGAAAGCTTAAATATTATTCCCTCCCTTTTTTTGAGAAAAAAAATTTGGATTACCTGCTGTTATACCTAATTGCCTATTTCTTTTATTTTTGAGTTATATACCCTCAAAAATGAAAGTGGAAGCCTGGGCGCTGTAAAGTGGCGATAACTCGGAGCTAAATTTATAAAGTGAGAGTAGCGGCAGATAACAATTTAAAGAGGGGCGCGCTACCATATTTTTTTTTTCAAAGTGGAGCAAGCAATTCGTTACAATTTACAAATTGAGAGCATGCGTATTACCACTTTGAAAGTATAAACCAGCCTTAAAGTATGCTTTTGGAAATTGGAGTTATTTTATGTATACACTTTATTAACTTTTTTTTTTTTGGTGGTTAGAGTCGAAAAAAAGTGTGCTGAAAAATTTCAAATTTTAAATGACATTAATGTTTTATTGTGGCTGAGAAAAATTTTTTTAAATCCCAGCATATTTTCCGATTTTCCAAGATGACGGATTAAAAAACTGAAAGAAAGAACTTTCTACATTACCTGGGGGTTTTCGAGGATGAGAAAAACATTTCAATGAATGAAAATTTTCATTTTTTTTTTTTTTTTTTTTTAACTAATTGACGGGATTATTTTAATTTTAATTTTAATTTACTTTATTCAGGGAGCTAATTCCCTTTATGGCGAAATCTATCTTTTGATCTTTCAATAACAACAAATTAAAGTTTTCATCCATATTATTCAAATAAAAATAATAATGTATCACTCATTAACATCAACGCTTGATAATTCTTTATAAACTTTTTTTTTAATATTATAATTATTATAAATAATAATTATTTTTCATGAACACAAAAAAAAAATTCATATAAAGTTTATTAACTTTTTTTAACTTTCTTTTTTCCGACTCCAATTATATCAACAAATTTTTTCGCACGTGGCTGAAAAAAAAAGTTAATAAAGTGTATACATAAAATAACTCCAATTTCCAAAAGCATACTTTAAGGCTGGTTTATACTTTCAAAGTGGTAATACGCATGCTCTCAATTTGTAAATTGTAACGAATTGCTTGCTCCACTTTGAAAAAAAAAATATGGTAGCGCGCCCCTCTTTAAATTGTTATCTGCCGCTACTCTCACTTTATAAATTTAGCTCCGAGTTATCGCCACTTTACAGCGCCCAGGCTTCCACTTTCATTTTTGAGGGTAAATTTCTGCTTTGTTACTGCTTTTATGTTATCCTTAGGAAATGGTAGTGGGAGGGGGGGGGGTATGTATATGAAGATGAAACAGAGTCACGTTAAAAAAATATTGATTTATAAAATTACAAATTTATACGCATTTAATGAAACAGAAATTATTTTTAAAATATGAGAAATTTTCTTAACATACTTTTTTGACAATTAATTTATTCTATATATGCTTTGAAAATTTAGTTTTTATCTAAACATCAATATTAAATTTATTTTTAAGCATGCGACCCTGTTTCTTAATTTACCTACCCCGCATTCCCTTTGGATAATATAAAAGCAGTAACAAAGCAGATATAACTAAAAAATAAAAGAAATAGGCAATTAGGTATAACAGCAGGTAATCCAATTTTTTTTCTCAAAAAAAGGGAGGGGAATAAAATTTAAGCTTTCCTACGGTATTTTTTATCTGATTTAATTGATTGCTCGAATTTTCAAGTATTTGCTTGAATTTTTAAGCAGCTTGCTTGAAATTTCAAGCAGGTTTATTTGTTGCTTTATTTCTTGCAAATCGCTCACGGCTAGCTTAAAAGATTAGATTATGAAAATAGTGTGCCAAGCTCCAAAGTTCCGTGGCTCCAAAATAGCTAAAGTTCTATGACTAAATTATTAATCTTTTTAAACAACCTTTTTATTTATTTTATTAATATATTTTATATTATTGAAGTCATTGAATTCTAATCTGCTGTCAAATTCATAAAATTGACAGTTGATAGCTGTCAATTAACTTTCAATTACCATTTTAAACATAAAAAAGTACATTTTTTTGCTGTATACTGTTTTTGAGAACGCTGATTTTATATCCGCTAAAAAAAATAATAAAACTGACAGTTGACAGTTTTACCCGTTCTCTGCTTTACCCAGGATCTACGACGATACCTTGTGTAAGTAATAATGTAAGTGTTTGTGTTTGCGTATAAACTATAAGTAAGTGTAGTGTATTTATGAATGTGGATACATGTTTATATCAGACATCAGACCAACAGTGTGAGCTTTAGGATGCAAAAGATATATTTTTAAGGATTTATTACTAAAAATTAATAAATGACAGCTGTCAATTACCCTTTTGAACATAAAAAAAACATTTTTTTGGCTTTACGCTATGTTTTTGAGAACGCTAATTTTATATTCGCTTAAAATAATAATAAAACTGTCAGTTGACAGCTGTCAATTAGCTAATTGACAGCTGTCAAATGTCACAAATATTAATTCTTTAGCAGATTTAAAACCAAGAACATATTTAAATGCAAAAAATGTAGCCTTTTTATGTTTAAAAGAGTATTTGACATCTATTTGACAGCTGTCAACTGTCAATTTTATGAATTTGACAGCAGATTAGAACTCAATTACTTCAATAATATAAAATATATTAATAAAATAAACATAAAGGTTGTTTAAAAAGGTTAATAATTTAGTCATAGAACTTTAGCTATTTTGGAGCCACGGAACTTTGGACAAAATATTGATTTTGGAGCTTGGTGCCCATGAGAACATTTGATCAGGATGACTTGAATAACAACATATCAAAAATTCAGCCATTTTCACTGTACGGCCATTTCCTATGTTTTTGTGCCAAAAAAATGAAAAAAACTTTTGAAAGCTGCTATTTTTTGATCTAGAGCTCCCAAAAAGCTATGTACCATTGAAATGATTTTTCACTGATTGGCATTTGAGAAATCGACTTTTGAAAAAAAACAGCCTATATTAGCGATTTCTCGCGCATGCACTTCTGAAAAAATTTTTGGACCCCGGAATCGGATAGCCAGAGAAATTTCCTATCCGGACCTAAGAGGAAAAAAATTTTCATATTAATGATAGTTTTTAACAGAAAAAATAAGAAAAATTATCTCTCATTTTCCTTACTTTTTTTTGTAAAAGTCCAAAACACAAAAATGGCTGTCGAAAATCAAGATTTCATTCTGGGAGGCTAAAAAATGGGCTGGTAACTTATTTTTAGTAGTACTTTCAAAAAAAAACACTTTTGGGCAGTTTTGAGGACCCGACTATACAGTTCATACACACTTCATTTAAATCTACCCATATATTAAATTATTATAACTATATAATATACTAGCTGCCTCCGGCTCGCTTCGCTCGCCCCGGCAGCCACCGATGGGACTCCTGCGACTTTCATTTTCCAAAAATATATTGTTTTATGTTACTCAAAATTTTGTAAAATAACCTTTTTTTACCCGAAGTATTATCTAAAATTTACTGAATCATAAAAATTACGCATTACGGGCATACGAACCCAGACAATTATTACCCAGATAATTATTGATCAGCAATACAAAGCTTCGCTACCCTTCCATAGGATCCACAAGCAGTCGTTGTTTCCCTCGACTACCCATTTTAGGGTTCTGCCTGATAATAGCCTTTCAAGTTTCTTTTAGTTACTATATTCAGTTACTACATCAGTGACTGATAAAAATTAGAAATATATATAATATTAGTCCTAAACTTTTATAATTTTCGAAAAATTATTGTAACTTTTGACAGATCCAGCCGACCTCCTTGAAAATTTAGGTGGATACGTAAAAAATATACCCGAATCGAATGAAATTCTTTTTTATAAAAGAATTTTTCCTCGGTTTTCAGTTTTTTAGGTTTTTTTTTAAAATTTGATAAAAATTTTATCCTTGGAAATCCAGTTTTTTCAACATAAAAAATTTTTGTCGTTGTCAATCAAAACGAAACCTAGCCTATATTTTGACCGGTAATTTTTGCCATCTTTTGCCGTAAACCCCGCGTCTCTAACTTATATCGCGTTCAAGTTTATCCATTTCGGACAAACAAACAAACAAACAAGCATACAAAATTAAAGATTTATATATATATATAGGATAGGATAGTTCATAATAATCTATATACAATTAATTATTATATTTATTACTGTTAATTTATGTTAATAAAATGAAAAAAACAAAAAAACAAAAAAACAAAAAAAAAACAAAAAAAAAATTAATTTAATAATATTTTTAATTTACTGTTTTAATTATAAACCTCGTTTTTATGTTTTTATGAACTTTAGGAAGAAAGTGTGGCATTTTTACACTTGCTTCGGGCCTTGGAGGGATATAAATGATGGTTTTAAACAATAAAAACAAAAAAAACTTTTTTTTTAAATTATGGTCAAACGTCAACATTATGACCATTATTTATGGCCATAAACCCAGCCATCACCATAAATTATGGCCATTTTATGTTTAAAATTTTTCACAGGGATAAGAATATTTAAATGTCAAGTTAAGTTTTTTAAATGGTATGTAAAATAATATATATATGTAATTCAAACGTTTCAATGTAATATTTTGTAAAACTAAAAAATTATTTCTAAAAAAAATTAAAGGTTCTGAAGAGGCTCTCAGAGTGAAAATCAAAGTTTTTTGAATTTTTCCTTATAATTTGTCCAGCAAGGTCGTTTTAAACTCAATTAAAATTTTTTTATGTGAAAAATTTTGAAAAAAAAAATTTCCAAAAATTACGTATCAGATAGAGAAATCCTTTACAAACGATAATTCCTCATATTCATACTTTCATAGAAAGAAATTAAGTACTAAGTCCTAAATAAAAAAAAAATTGTTTTTTTCTAATTTTTTTATGTAAAAAATTTTTAAAAAAATTTCCAAAAATTAGGTATCGATTTGGAGATAACGAGTAAAAACGATAATTCTAGATATCAGTACTTTCATGGAAAAAAATGAGGTACTACGTCCAAAAAGAAAAAAAATTCTGGTATTTTTTTAATTTTTTTATGTAAAAAATTAAAAAAAAAAAAATATTCGAAAAATTACGTATCAGATGGAGAAATCCTTTACAAACGATAATTCTAGCAGATTCTAGATATTAGCACTTTCATAGGAAAACATTAAGTATTACGTCCTAAAATAAATAAAATTTTGGCGTTTTTGTATTTTTTGGCGACAAAAATTTTGAGAAAAAAGTTTTGAAAAAATTAAGTATTAGGTCAAAAAAATTACTATAAACGATATTTCTCAGAATAGTACTTCCACAGAAATAAATTAATTACTGGTGAAAAAAATTTTGAGAAAAAAATTTTCAAAAAATAAATTATAAAATTCGAGATATCGAGTAAAAACGATACTTTTAGATATCAGTACTTTCATGGAAAAAAATGAGGTATTACATCCAAATTAAAAAAAAAAAAAGTGTATCGAGACTTTTTGGTAAAAAAAATTTTGAAAACAAAATTAGGTTTTAATACCATACTGGTAGTGAAATATCTCAGGTTACAGACATAGGTAAATACATACATACATACATTCATACATACATACACACACACATACATACAGACTTCTTTTTAAAACTGGTTTTTTAGCTTCCTAAGGTCTCAAAACGTAAATGTCAATAGCAATATAGTGGAACCTCTGAAAAAACAATATCAAATATAGAATTATTTACCAATAACTAAAAAGTACTATTCTACAAAAAGTTTTTTTTTTCAACAAGTAAAAATGCTAAACTAATCGAGCACTTAGAAAATTAGGAAAAATTAATGACTAAAGAAGTAAAAGTTGTAATAGTATAGAACATTTTTGCAACAGAAAGGCCTTTTTAATTTTCAGCAAAGCCAAAATTAATGAAAAATTTTTCATATCTGAATTATATAAAAAAAATTAAAACCAATGATTTTACAGTCAAAATTACAATAAATGATGGTAGTCAATGTTATGTTATGGTTCGATCAAATATTATTTTCAATATAGCAATGATCTATGTAGCATTTTATAACTATAACATTGTATAAGACAGGCAAATTATAATTCAAAAGTTCAGTTTATTAGTTTAAAATAATTTACCAGCTGAAAAAAGTAATGTTTTAATATTTTTAAAATTGCAGATATTAGCTCAGTTACTAATGTTTTTCTAAATAATAATTATATACTAAATGTTTATATGTAAAAATATATTGTATCTGATCATTTTAACTAGGCACTATACGAAACCGGTGAGTAGGATAACTCCAGTTTGGCTTAACAGAAAAAAAAAAAAAAAAAAAAAAATTAAAACGAATCGTCAGGCGCTGACTTCGAGTTTTTTTGAAAAAAGTAACTACAAAAAAAATGGTGACTGTTTAAAGTTAAAATGCAAAAAAAGACCTAAATTTTTAGGATTAAAGTAGCTGTAAAAACATTTTGAGGATATTTAAAAAAAAAAAAATCGAAGTTAGCCCCTCAAAAATATATATTTTAAACTACATAGCAAATATGAAAATAATTGATGAAATAGTTAATGCGCAATCTTGCCCACCATTTTTAAAAAACCTGTTTCGAGAAAAAAGAGTTTAAAGTTTCAAAACAAGTTTTGATACTTTGAATGAAAATTTTGTTTTCTTTTTTTTCGTTTAGAGCAACTCATAGCAAAAAAATCTAGACCATAGACATTAAAATCGGTCCTATATTTTTGCAGAGAAATTAATTAAAAGGTGTAAAAACGTGGTTTTTTTAAAAAGTTAATAGTTTTTCTCGACCTCAAAAACCCCGCGGGAACATTGAATGTTCATTTTAATATTTTTTATGACGGCCACCTTGAAAAATCGGAAAATATTTTAGGGTGAATAATTAAAAATTTTCTCCTTGAAATTCGTTTTCTTTGACCTCAAAAACTTCTCGGTAATGAAGAAAGTTCATTTTCTAATGTAATACGCGAATGTCGGTTCTAGAAGATTGCGTGAAGAACTCTTAGAGAAATCTCTCCCGCAAAATTATTTTAAAAAAACTTTTTTTTATTTTTTTTTTAATTTATTTTTTATATAGGCACTTATATTTTTATTAATAACTTGTTTATTTATTTTTAAGTTAAAAAATCTGATAAAACCGAAGAAAAATTTTGACTCCGACTGGTATTGAACCGAGGTCCGTGACTTCCAAAGGCAGCGACATTATCCATTGTGCCAACAGGATACTTCGATTTAATAAAAAAATTTTAAGTAGCTATATGTTACAGATAATAATTTTCGAAATTAAATGCAGAGTAAACTATGCATATCCAGTAAAATGCATATTTGAAAATAACAATTAATACTAAAATAAATACTTTTCAGAAAATTCCATTTTTTTATTATAATAAGTACAAATAATTATATAAACAAAAACGCGCCGCTGAAAGATTTGTTTTCAATACTGATAAATTTAATAACATTATTTTAACTGATGTAAATTTAGTTGACTCAACTCCACGGGGAGCTGACCATAAGGTTTAAGAAAACTTTCATTTTTTACTATAATATATTTTCCGATTTTCCAAGATGGTGAACCAAAAGCACGAAAAAAGTAATTTTATATATAACAGACGGTTTTAGAGGTTGAGAAACACATTTTTATAAATGAAAATTTTTATTTTTTCACCCCAGCATATTTTCCAATTTTCCAAGATAGCGGACTAAAAAATTTAAAACAGTAAATTTTTAACTTTAAATGGTTTTTTTTTAGGGCAAGAAAAATGAAATTTCGATGGAAAATATTTATTTTTCAAACCAAAATATTTCCCGATTTTCCAAGATGGCGGACAGGAAACTAAAAAAAAAGGAACTTTTAGCTTTTCATTACAGAATACATTTTTCTTGTCCTCAGAAACCCCCTTGTAAAGTTAAAAGTTCATTTTTTAAGTTTTTTGGTTCAACATCTTGGTAAATTGGAAAATATTTTGGGTTGCAAAATAAATATTTTTTATCTAAAATTCATTTTTCTTGACCTAAAAAACCCCGTTGAAAAGCTAAAAGTTCATTTTCTTAAGTTTTTCGTTCCACCATCTTGGAAAAACGGAAAATATTTTAGGTTGAAAAATAAATATTTTCCACCGCAAATTCATTTTTCTTGCCCTAAAAATTTCCCTTGAAAAGCTAAAAGTTCATTTTTTCAAGTTTTTCGTTTCGCCATCTTGGAAAAACGGAAAATATTTGGGGTTGAAAAATAAATATTTTCCACCGCAAATTCATTTTTCTTGCCCTAAAAATTTCCCTTGAAAAGCTAAAAGTTCATTTTTTCAAGTTTTTCGTTTCGCCATCTTGGAAAAACGGAAAATATTTGGGGTTGAAAAATAAATATTTTCCACCGAAAATTCATTTTTTTTTCCCTGAAAAACCTCCTTTTAATGTTACAAGTTTATTTTTAAAAATTTTTAGGTCTGCCATTTTTGAAAATCGGAAAATATTTTGAATCGAAAAACAAATATTTTTTTGCGGAAATTCGTTTTTCTTGCCTTAAAAAACCCCCTGTAAAGCTAAAAGTTAATTTTTTGTTTAATTATCATCTCCTGAAGTGTTCTTTACGTTCTTTTGAAGAACCGACATTCACGCACTCTTCAAGAACACTTTGACTTCGAAAAGGTGCTTATTGGGATGCCGTATTAATGGACTATTTGGTACGACTCGCGTATTGACTTTTGCCGTATAAAAATCTGTACGTCAAAATCCAATACGGAAGCCAAATAAAATAGTCCATTAATACGGCATATTACCTACGATTTATTTATGCCGTATGAAAAATCGTGCGACATAAACCAATACAAAACTACCTAATTGTACGGCATAAGAATATACGACGCCATATTTTTCTCATACGGGCTCGCATGCATAATATAGGACCTAGGTATTTTCATATGGAATGTTGGAGTAGGGTCCTGTATCCCTACAGAGTAATTCAACATAGCTCTTTAATAAGAGTAGGGGTCAGTTGTATTACGCAACGGTCCTCTTAAAAACAAAATTAGAGTAGTCTTGATTTGACTCATAAAGCATTTAGAAGTATACATATATTAATAAAGATTAATTAGTTTGAATACTATAATTATTATTATTATTATTTGAATAACAAAACCTTAGACCAATATCCATTAGATTATGGACCCACATTATCCAATAGGTAATTATTGGATATGGTGGGTCCATAATCTAATGGATATTGGTGGTTAAGGTTTTATTATTTAAAATAAAATAGTAATAATTATAGTTTTCAAACTAATTAATCTTTATTAATATATGTATACTTCTAAATGCTTTATGAGTCAAATCAAGACTACTCTAATAAAGTTATTTTTAAGAGGACCGTTGCGGAGTACAACTGACCCCTACTCTTAATAAAGAGCTATGTCGAATTACTATGTAGGGATACAGGACCCTACTCCAACATTCCCTCCATTTAGTATATTTTCTTGACAATAAATTTATAGCATATGTATTATCTGGTCTGGTAGTTCTAGCCAAATAATCTACCTATTGCTACTCTATAAACATATAAATACTACTTGATTTTACTTGATTTTATTGATTTTAAAAATTTTACATTTTTCTTGATTTTACAAACATACATTCTATTGAACTCAGATTAATTTTATTTAAATTTAAAATTTTATTTCTAATTTTATTTGTACTAAAATCTAAATCTATAAACAGATATGAATCACATTATTCCAAAACAAGTTGTTGTCTATTTTGAATAATAGAATATCATATTTAATATTAAGTTCTTGTCTATTTACTAACGGACCCGTATTTGGGTATAGCACTAGGGTATTTTCATAATGCTCATAGATCCATACGCATTATGAAAACATCCAAGTGATATACGCATACGGTCCCGTATGTATATGAGATTTGGGTATTTTCATACTGCTGACAGCTCCGTGGGCAGTATGCATTTAAACTTTAACATACTACCAACAGATCCGTATACTTATAAAAACAAAGTATTGACAGACTAGGCAGGAATTATTATACTGCTTAGCTGTATATACGAACTCACCTTTGGTCTCGTGATGCTCAGCATAAATGGACTATTCTAGTATTTTTATTACTTTTTTTTAAGCAATGATATAGGATGAATTTTTTATAGAAAAGTTTTAATTTCAAATATTATTTTGCAACAATTGCAAAACGTATTGGAAATACGTGCTTTCTGGCCGCTGACCAGAAAAAAATATTTGTTAGATTTTATTAATAAAATATATCTAAACTCATAGAGTTAAATGCTATGAAAAATATATCAGATTTAATAACTAAATATTTTAGTTTAAATTAAGAAAAGTTATCAGGAATACGAATTCATGTAATTCGTAGCTGACATTAGCTAACACTAAATTAAAATTAATAAAAAACTAACAAATAATATTTTAGCAGATTAATTAGGAAAATTATCAAGGTTTTGTTAATATAATCTTAGTTTGAACATTAATAGAAATTTGATATTAATAAAGACTCGTTTTTAGATTATTATTTAAAAATCTATTAAAAAAATAACTTTTTAAATTTAATTTATTTTTATTTATTTTTAATTTAATTTAATTTTAATTTAATTTAATTTAATTTTATTTATTTATAATTTAATTTATAATAAGTTATCAAATACTATAAATCAGAAAATTATTAACCCAGATGTGATCAAAATTTAAATGAAAATTGTTGTAGATTTTAACTAGTTTGTAGAGTAAAAGTAGATTTAATATTTAATTATCATTTCACATTTATATGTAAACAGCATTGAGAATTCAACTAATTAATTCAGAAATTAACGCAGACTAAAAAAAAACTATATCAAACGATATACAGTTTTAAAATAAACTAGTATATTGTATTATAAACTTAGATTTAAGGGGCGTTTGAGGGGAATATTTTTTATGAAATCGAAATTTTTTTTGTATAAATCATTTTGTACAGAATATTCCCCACTTTGATTTTTTTTCGAATGGTATAATATTTTAAACAAAAGTTGAAATTTCAATTATTTTTAAGCAATTATAGCAGTCCGATGTTAGTATTCAATGTAGCAGAATATACACCAATATAAAATTTTTTCAAAAAATATCCTGTTTTATATAAATGTAGTAATTTTAATGGTTTTTATGCAATGTTATCATTGTAATATGTGTATTGAAATAAGTAGAATATACCTCACTTCAAATTTTTTTCCGAATAGTGTCCTGTTTTATAGAGAAGTTGTAATTTCGATTATATTCATCCTTTTCTAGCATTCAGATATTAGTATTCAATTTAGCAGAATATACCCTGCTTTAAATATTTTTCGAGTAGTGTCCTGCTTGACATAAAGCATACCCGAATATCTCTTATAATTTGTTTATTGATAATTTTTCTTGTTTTTTATTTTTTAAAAAAAGATGCAGTTTCTACTGTAGCTTACTCCTTATATCTGCGAATGTCAGTGAAATTTCTGTTTTTTATATAAGTTGTAATTTCATTTGTTTTTATGCAATGATAGCATTGAAATATTAGTTTAAAATTTAGCAGCATTTACTTAAATTTTTTTCGAGTAGTGTCCCGTTTTATAGAGAAGTTGTAATTTCAATTTTTTTATGTTATAACAGCATTGAAATAGTTGTATTAAAATTAGTAAAATATATCTCACTTTAAACTTTTTTCAAATAGTGTCCTGTTTTATAGAAAAGTTGTAACTTCAATTATTTTTATGCAGTTGTAGCATTCAGATATTAGTATTCGATTTAGCAAAATATACCGTGCTTTAAATATTTTCCGAGTAGTATCCTGCTTTTTATATAAGTTGTAATTCAAATTTATTTTATGTAATGATAGCATTGAAATATTAGTTTCAAATTTAGCATCATTTACCCGAATTTAAATTTTTTTCGGATAGTGTCCCGTTTTATAGAAAAATTGTAATTTCAATTTTTTTATGCAATGACAGCATTAAAATAGTTGTATTGAAATTAGTAGAATATACCTCTTTACAAATTTTTTTTCGAATAGTGTTCTGTTTTATAAAAAAGTTGAAACTTCAATTATTTTTATGCAATTATGGCATCTTCAAGAGATAAAGCCTAAATAACCCTTAAAGCCCTGGGAAAATATAAATGCTGAAGATTATTGCTGGAAAGAGTACATAAGAGGGGGTACTCAAAGATCAGCCATTGTTCATATTGCCAACTTGGGTGATTGTGTCCAAAATTTATGCCAAAATCGCCGCTTTTTCAGTTTTTGGCCAAAATCTCAAAAACGGTGAGAGATATTAAAAATTTTTAAGAGAGGAAAATGAAAGCCGAGAAAATTTCAGATTGAAAACATGCTTCAACTTTTTTAACAAAAAAATATTTTTCACGGAAAATGAAAACAAAGTTAGGGTAAAAAAGCATGTTCTTGAGAAAGTTCAATTTCTCGTGTTATATGTTAAAAAAAATATTCTGTACCAAATTAATTGCAAAATTATTATATAAGATTACCCTAGGAATAAGAAAATACTTATATAATTAGAAAATTTTCCAAATTATCTCGGAAAATTTTGGAAAAATAAAAAAAAAATTTTTTTAATTTTTGAATTATTTATTGTAGAAAAATTAGGTGCATAATTTATTTATAAATTTTTTTAACCTATATTTTCCCCGGAAAATGTAAATGAAGTCACGTGATGGTAAGAACGATTAAATTATCTCTTTTAAAACTTATGAAATAAATTTTTTGAAGTAAGCTTTTTTATTTAAAATTTTCTGCTGAACAAATATTTTTTTTTTAAATTCGAAATAATTTTCCGGAAATGCGAAAAATTGATTTTTCTTTGAAAAATAGTTTTCTTTATTTTTGAGGTTTTCAGTACGAGAAATAAAAATAAATGTATTGGAAAAATAATTTATTAGATAGTGTAAATTTTAATGTAGGTACATAATTTTATACAAAATAATAATATAAAAATTTTATACAAAATTAAATAATATTAAAATTTTATTCAGAACTTTCTTCATTATTTAAATTAATTTCAGGTACATATTCAGTTTCTCTTGAATCTTCGTCTGTATCAACATGAGCCGAATTTGTACAATCACTTTCAGTGCAGTATCCGCAAGCAGAAGTACAAAATAATCCAGCTTTTTTGCAACTACAAGCTTTGCCACATCCTTTTTTGCAATTGCAAAATATGACATTTAAAAGTGAATCAGGTGCTGCATTTCTATCCATTTGAATTCATTTTTAAATTGATTTTAAAATCCATGATATACATGTATTTATGCAAACATAATTGCATGTGTAAATCAATTTAAACCATTTATAACGAATAACCCGATATTTCTTATTTTGAAGTGCAGGAGATGTCGAGCCCTTATGAATATGCTTGTTTTATATAAAAAATAATTTTGTCACGTTTAAATAAAACATGCATTAAACTCATTTAAAATTTTTTATTTCATTTACTCATGAATTTGTTAAATATATATTGCTATTTTATTATATTTTTTTGTTTATAAATAATATAAATCTATGAAATAAATAAATAAATACCTTAATTAATAAAAAATATGAACTCCGATTTCATGTGAGACACGAGATATACTTTCTAAGAGGACGCAAGCGCACTAGCCGATTTATTTTGTTTAGTATATGTAAAACCGGGCCCCTTGAATTCTCACAATAATAGTGTGAAATCATGCATTAACATAAGATCCAGTTTTTTTCGCCGCATAATCCTTGAAAAAATTTTGACAATAGAAATGTAAAGAGAAACTATTCTTCTTTAAGATACAAAAAAAAAAATGTATTTAAAGAAATATTTTCTCCCATTAAAATTGATTTTAAAAAAATTTGTTTTTGGTTTTTTTTTGTGGAACTATAGCCAATTATTGGCCAAAAACAAAAAAAGTATTAAACAAAATTCTAAAAATTTTGCTTACACCTATAATTAGATGTTTTGGCAGTAAAATGAGGCCAATTACACAATTGTAAATTGATTTATCAAAAAGTTATGAAGATTTAAACTTTTCAGATCCGTTTTTTCCATTTTTTTGATGCCGGGAGAGTTTTTGCAAATTGGCCTCATTTTCGCTGCACAAAACATTTAAGGATTTTGTTTATTGAAACAAAGGCTCAAAGGGTTACTGTTTATGAGCTCTGAAAGATTTTTCAAAATATTAAAAATTTGACCCTTTAATTTTAGCCAAAAAAAAAAAAAATTTTTTTTTGTCCCCAAGTGCCAAAACAAGTGCACGCGGTACTTTTTTTTTTTTTTTTACATTTATTTTAAAGCTACAGGGTTTATCTTTGAAATGGTGTATTCAAATTTTATTTGCAACAAGTAATAAGAAAAAAATAGCTAATTTTTAACGTGCGAAGACGTTCCTTTTACACGTATACCTACTTTATACTTACGCGTAAAATAGAAAATACCTTGAACGTTTGCACTGATTTTTTATGAAATCGATAGGTTTTACGGAAAAATGTGTAAGAACATAAAAGCTGAGAAATTTTCTCGGCTTTCATTTTTCTCTCTTAAAAATTTTTAATATCTCTCACCGTTTTTGAGATATTGGCCAAAAACTGAAAAAGAGCAGATTTTGGCTTAAATTTTGGACACAATCGCCCAATGTGGCAATATGAACAAAGGCTGATCTATCATTATTCACTATGAAGTACTGTTTCCAGCTATAACCTTCAGCATTTAGACATACCCGGAGGTTGACCCCTTTTATTGAAATCTAAGTATTGTATTTAGCAGAATATATCCCACTTTAAATTTTTTTCGTTTAATGTTCTATTTTATAAATTTATATATTGTCGGCTATTTTATATTATAAAAATCAAAAAAATAATATAGATGTCGGCTGTAAGAAAAATTAAAAAAAAAAAAAAAATTTTACTGTATCACTATATTTAGCAGAAATATTACTTTATAAATTTTACTGTATCACATTTATATTTTCTATACTTGTTATGTATATAACGAGCATTTAACAGCGTGAATAAATAATATTATCTAAACGACTTATAGATAATTAAAAAATTTCTAAGAAACTCAATTTAATATATTTCCCTCGGAACTTATAGAATACTTTTTAAAAAAACTGAAAAATTTCAATCTATATTGTCGGCTATTTCGTATTTTGATGGCTACACTCAGGAGGTGGTAGACCACTGTTTTTTTTACTTATATTATAAAAATATAGTATACCAGTATAGGGTTTAGAAATAACAACTCAATAATTTATACAAAAAATTAAACAAAAATATTCGCTTTATTTATTCATATCAAAAATATTTACAGGATTTAATTACGTTGCTTTTAAGATATTTTTTTAAAATTAAAATCTGATAAAAAAACCGAAAAATTTTGACTTCGACCGGGATTGAACCGAGGTCCGTGACTTCCAAAGGCAGTGACATTATCCATTGTGCTAAAATGACACTTCGATTTAATAAGAAAATTTTAAGTACTATATCCCGAGCACGAATCGACGGAAATCAAACGTAGATTTTTTAAAAACTGATAAGTTTAAATATTTTAAAAGTATTATGGTACGATGATGAATAAGCGATCCTCAGAAAATCGTCCGTTTTTAATACGAAAATATATACTAAAGATATCTAAACATATTTTTTTGTAAACTTCATCAAATTAGATAAACAATATATAAACAAATCAAAATTTATGCTTTATTACAGTTTTATTAAGAAAGAAAAACCATACTTTCGGTGTTCTTGAAAAACACATATGCTCTGAAACGAAGATTGAATAAGTATTTTGTAAATAATTAAAAGAACTTGAAATAAGTTTCGAGTTTTTAATAGTAATTAAAATTACATATCAAATATTTTTACGCAGATTAAATAAAGCATTTAAATTTGGTTTTCTGACTAAAATAAGTAAACAAACAGAACTCAATAAGACATTACATGGACATTCTTATGGTGAAATTTTTATTGTAAAAAATGAATATCCGGAGCGTTGCTATGCTAAATCGAAGTCTCAACTACGAAAATGTATTCATAAAGTATCTATAAAATACATTTTCTAAGAACGTTTAAAGTTCAGAGGAAGATTAAAATAAATAAACAAACAGAACTCAATAAAACATTACAATGCTATTCTTACGGTGAAATTTTTATAATGAAATATGAGTATCCGAGCGATGCTAAATCAAAGTCTTAACTACGAAAATGTGTTCATAAAGTATCTATAAAATACATATTCTAAGAACGTTTAAAGTTGACGGGAATATATTGGCTGTATTTAAAATGATTTCGAAAAGATGTTTGCAGAGTATTCTCAACTTATTAATATACAGTTATTTTTGTCTTTGAAACGCACCTTCGACCGTTAGAAAATAAAAGCTCGAAAAAGTACTCTTAAAGTATTCTTTTAACTTGTCTTTGATCAGAAACCGCTGGGTAAATCTTTGCGTTCAATCAAATTAAAACTGATATTGGCAGCAAATAAAAGTCTGGAAACGTGCTTTAAAAATATTTTAAAAGTAAAGAATCTAACATTGAGTGGACCTATAAATTTAATAATACTTTTATTAAAATAATACCCGTTTCAATATTCGAATGGTATTCTAAGCTTATTAAGAAAAAGTTATTTTTATCTTTGAAACGCACCTTCGACCGTTCGAAAATAAACGCTCGAAAAAGTACTCTAAAAGTATTCTTTTAACTCGGCTTTTATCAGAAACCGCTGGGATATACAGTGAAATTTGTTAGTTTCTATCGAATATTCATTAAACGTTTTTACAATGTTTAATTTTTGCTAAGTAAAAATGCTTTTAAAACAATTGTACGATCATAAATTATGGATTATATAGTCAAAAAAATAATATAAGTCCACGAAAAGATCCTGCCTTTATCAAAGAAAAAATTTATTATAAACTCAAGATGTCTTCATAGCTCAGTGGATTAATCATTCGTTCATCACGCAGAAAATTCGGGTTCGAATCCAGGTAATAAAAAAAATAAATAAAAAAAAAAAAAATTATAAAAACATCATTATTAATATCAAGATTGATATACTTTTATAGAAGAAGATACTAAAAAAAAAAAAAATTTTTAATATTTTTATAATATTTATGTTACCATAACAATATCTTTTCGTAGTTATTTAATCTACTAAGTGTAGTATTTTTATTTACTAGAAACATATTTTAGTGATGATAATTTAAATTTTTATGAATCTCCGAAAAAATATTGATTTCAAGTACTAAAAAAATCTCCGTTTTCTTGGTGCATTTTTCCCGAGAAATATTGCATAAATACATTTTCAGAGGAAATACTGAGATTATACGATCTACGAGCTTCGTATGAGAATACTTTTAAAATATTCTTACGATTGCCGATTCTCTGCCGAGCAGATAACAATTTTCAAAATTATATGCAGAGTAAATTACGCATATCCAGTAAAATGAATATTTAAAAATAACAATTAAAACTAATATAAATAATTTTCAGGAAATTCCATTTCTTTATTATAATAAGAACCAATAATAATATAAACAAAAGTGCGCTGCTGAAAGACTTGTTTTGACTTGCCGTGCCCTAACAAAAATAACGGGCCGGTTTTGGCTGTTTTGGCTGGTTTCATCTGGTTTCACCAGATTTTATTTGATTTCAATGACTTTTACCAAGAAAAATAGCTTTACTTGTTAATAAAAGAAAATTTCCGGGAAAATAAAGAAAATTCAATTCAGAATAAGCTTAACAACAGTATATCATGATAAAATATTATTTTATCCAGCTATGCTGCGAATTTATTTTACCAGTACTTGCATGCTCGGAAAAATTTTTTTATTGTGTGGAAAACTCGGGAAATTCCGGAAAGGCTTAATGCTAATCTTACCTGGTTCCACCTGGTGTCATCCGGAATCTACCTGGTTTTAAATGGTTATGATTGGAACATAAGTTTCAGTAGTTAAAAAAAAGAAAATTTCCGGAAAATTAGGATTATTTGATTCTTTATTTATTCTATTATTTTGATTCTTCTTCCTTGAAACTGATGTAAAATTAGTTGACTCAGCTCCGAGGGGATTTATTTGACCTGTAATTATTTGCTCAGAAGAAAACATTATTTTCTGTGTGAAAAAATAGGAAAATTCCTGAAAATCATTAACCTATTTCTACCTGGTTTTATCTGGAATCCACCTCGTTTTACTAGGTTATAATCAGAACATTCATGTTGTATTCTTAATCGTACAAAAAGAACCATGTTGACTTCCCATATGATAAACCATAATGAAGAAAACTTTCATTTTTTACTCTAATATATTTTTCGATTTTCCAAGATGGCGAACCAAAAGCATGAAAAACGGAATTTTATAAATAAAAGACGGTTTTAGGTTGAGAAACACATTTTTATAAATGAAAATTTTTATTTTTTTTCCCTAGCATATTTTCCAATGCTCCAAGATAGCGGAGCTAAAAACATTAATAAATTACATTACCATGAGGTTCTTAAGGTTGAGGAAAACGTTTTCATGAGTGAAAATCTTTAATTTCCAAGATAGCGGACCGAAAAATTTTTAAAATTAAATTTTTAACTTTACAAGGAGGTTTTTTTAGGGCTATAAAAATGAAATTTCGGTGGAAAATATTTATTTCTCAACTCAAAATATTTTCGATTTTCCAAGATGGCAGACAGGCAAGAAAAATGAGTTTCGGTGGGATTGAGACCTTTAAAAATTTATTTAAATTACTTATTAATCTTTATAATATTATGTTCATGTTTTATTTTAAATTTGAAGTTATTAAAATAATCTTGTTTTACATTGAAAATGCATCAAAATTTTATACTGCTTTCTACAAAGTAAGTTACTTTTTAAGTAATCAGTTTTTTTTAATTTGATTATTAAGCAGTTCTTAAACTTATATTATAAAATATTAAATTTAGAAATAATAAGATATCCAATTAAAATAATTTTAAAAATATATAACATCTTGGAAAATATGCAAATATGTTGAATTGAACAATCGAATATTTTCTAGCGAAAATTCATTTTACAGAAACTTCCTTGTAAAGTTAATAGTTCATTTTTTTAAGTTTTTCGGTTCACCATCTTGGAAAATTGGAAAATATTTTGGGTTGAAAAATAAATATTTTCCACCGAGAATTCATTTATCTTGCTCTAAAAAACCCCCTTAAACAGCTAAAAGTTCATTTTTTCAAGTCTTTCGTACCGCCATCTTGGAAAAACAAAAAATATTTGGGGTTAAAAAATAAATATTTTCCACCGAATTCATTTTTTTTACCCTAAAAAACCCCCTTGTAAAGTTAAAAGTTGATTTAAACAAATTTTTTTTGTCTGCCATTTTGGAAAATCGGGAAATATTTTGGGTCGAAAAACAAATATTTTTTTCTGAAAATTCGTTTTTCTTGCAAGAAACCCCTTTGTAAAGCTAAAAGTTAATTTTTTTTTTTTAATTATCATCTCCTCAAGAAGTCCTGACATTCACATGAAGAATCGGCATTCACGCACTCTTAAAGAACACTTAATTAAATGAAAGAAAATATTTAATTTATTCATGAGGGATCCCATAAAATGTACCGGTCGGTATGTTATACATTATACCACTGTTGATGTTGGCGCGCGGTTCTATATGTTAGGCAAGGTATGCTAGGCAAAAATAATACAGTTGGTTTTATTTATATGAATTTTTATATTATTTTAATAAAATAATTATATGGGTGGGTGATAACCATCTCAGTATATCAACCCATTAACGCCCAATCGACACATACAAGCCTTTTAATTTTTTTTTAATGAAAAAATCGATATTTTGAGCCAAAAATATTACCTAGTAGATAATCGGGGCTGCTCTTTTCATTCCCGAAGTCCGTTTTAACGTGCAACCCCTAGAAAATTGGATATCATCCCCTAAAAATGGGGTAATTTTTTTATAATTTTTAGACGTCATTTAAATTAATATAATGGGTACAAAAAATATTTCATGGCATTAAAAACTTAATATGGGACTATCAGGAACATAAAAAAAATGAATGCATACCAATTTTTTATCTTCAACCCCTTGAATGGGTAAGGGGCGAATTTGTAGCATAGAAGGAAAAATTAATATTTTGAGCTAAAAATGTCATCCAGTAGGTATTTTTTTCCACTATTTTCATTTCTGAAGTCAGTTTTTACAAACAACCTCTAGAAAATAAGATATCACCCCCTTTTGCATCGAAAAAATAATGTAATATTTACCTTTTTTTTAAAGGGATGATATCTTATTTTCTAGGGGTCGTATGTAAAAACCGACATCAGAAATGAAAATAGTGGGCAACTAGATGACAATTTTAGCCCAAAAAATTCATTTTATCTTTTATGCTACAAATCCATCCCTTACCCCATTCAAGGGGTTGAAGATAAAAAATTGGTATGCATTCATTTTTCTTATTTTCCTGATAGTCTTATATTAAGTTTTTGATGACATGAAATATTTTTTGTACCCATTATATTAATTTAAATGACGTCTAAAAATTATAAAAAAATTACCCCATTTTTAGGGGATGATATCACATTTTCTAGGGGTTGCACGTTAAAACGGACTTCGGAAATGAAAAGAGTAGCCCCGATTACCTATTAGGTAACATTCTTAGCTCAAAATATCGATTTTTTTATTAAAAAAAATTCAAATGGCTTGTATGTGTCGATTGGGCGTTAATGGGTTTGAAAAAACAAAAAAAATAATATAGATATCGGCTTAGACCTGTTACGAGGTACCGAGGCAACCTCGTTTGATACAAGGCGAGGCGAGGCGAGAACGAGGCGAGAACGAGGCGAGATTGAAAATTTTAAAACCTCGTTAACCCGAGGCGAGACCGAGATTCGGATTTCCAAAACCTCGTTCTCGCCTCGCCTCGTTTTGCCTCGTAAATTTTTTAAAAATTACGCCTTATTAAAAAAAATTGACGATATCACAGTAGAAAAGTTATCTAGTAATAATACGTTTTTTGATAACCTTAATGATTTGCTTCATTCAGAAGATGTATTAGATTTTAATAAAACTTTAGAATCTTTAGTTTATTTGGAGAATTAAGAAATTTTTGTCAACCATTTAAAATCCAATTTGTCAAACCAATATTAGATTTGCGAATACGGTGGAATAGAAGTTTAAATATGAATAAATACCCAATGAACACAAACGCTGCATAAACGCTGTCGTTTCGCCAGCGATATACGCTCGAGTTGCGGGCAGCAAACGTTAGCTTTACGCTGATATTTCATGTCCTTATACACGAGCGTTTGGTTGACGTTCTTCGCCAACGAAATGCTCAGGTATCCGCTAGCGATAAGCAAGCTTTTCGCTTGCGACTACAGCTCTCTAAATAATTTTAAAAAATATTTAAAAAAAAATTTTTTTTTTTTATTTTTTTTATTCACTATATTTATTTTTTTTTATATTTAGAATTTGTATAATTTTTTTTAAATTTAAAATAAACAATTTTTTTTTTTTTTTACCTGACTCTCGACCTGACTCGACCCAGCGGCGAACTCGCTATCTTCGGCTTGCCAGTTTCAAAACATATCATCACACCACAGAAGAAATTATAATATATTTTTATAAATATGGGTAACACGATTCTTTTGATTCATTATATAAGTTTTTTTTTTTCGTAAATTTTAATATTATCTTTTAAGCATATAATTTTAATATAAATTTATTTATTTAAAAATTATAAAAAAATTTTCATTATTATTTGTTTTTTAATAAAATATAATTATTTATTTAAAATTTTTTAATGTTGAAAAAATTGTTTTTTAAATATTTTTTCTAGTTGATTACCTTTAAGCGCGTTATTGCTATTGGCCTACCAAAGCAAGCCCATTTTTTATAATAAATTAATTAATGAAAAAAAAATTACTTTTTCAAATTGACCTTTACTGGGCATAAAATTTTTTTACATATCTATAGGGCAAAAAAACCTATATTTTTGGGCTTTGTTTGAAAAATAGCTTTACAGTCGTGAAAATTTTAGATTTATTAGAATAATTAAGATCTCTTGGAAGCCAATGTTGTCTGCTCTAGATAGTTAATAAATAGAATATAAAAAATAGAATAAAATAATTCAAAAAATTATTTGATAATAAACTGCCGGTAAAGTAGATTATAAAAAATAAAAATTTTAAGCGAGAATCGCTGATGAAACGCTGACATAACGTTGTATTTTTTCGCGAGCGATCACAGCTTGTGAAACGCTTACTTTTCGTGAGATGAAATATTTTTTGGTATGTTAGCGCTGACAGCGCTGGCGTAAGTTAAGCATATCGCCAGCGATACCAGCTTTGCTATTTCTAGCTGGCGACTTGTGTTCAATGGGTATATATTTTTAAGGGATTATTTTTGATAAATGTCTTGATCTTCAGGCATATCGAATTCCTTAAAAAACGAAAATATACCAATTTTTATAAAAAAAAAGTATACACATTTTTGGTGAAAAGACAAAAAAACAATATTCCCTCACACTTTAAAACAGACATCAGACTGATAATATCTGATTCATTATCTTCTTATAAGACGTTGGTTGTAATCAAGTTTGTGTAAATGAATAGCTACTAGTTTATTTAAATACTTTTGGTCAGTTATACTTCTTGAAAAATCATTAGCAGATATAATCATTATAAAAATTTTTTCTTGTAATTCCCTTAGTATTTCTACTACGTCATAAATATTAGGACTATTAGATCCAAATTATGAATTATACTTTGAGTGAGAAGATTCATACGCATTAGTCGTCTGATCCTTTTAAAATTATTCCGAGGTCCAGTTATTATAATAATCTTTTTGCGGAATTCGTAAAAAAAATGAAAATTAAGTAGCTTAAAATGTGTGGAACTCATATATGTTTTAATCCGATTTGCGGAACTCATATACAGCCCTTGAATCCTGGACACAAGTTTTAAAAGTTTTCAAAAACGGAATGGGGAAAAAGCTATAAAAAGATAGCAAGAAATGTTTAAAAAAAATATATATAATTTATGATAATAACCTGAAAGCTGATGGAAATGAAAAAGAAAAAAAAGAAAAGAACTTTTTTTAGTAACCACCTCGTTTATAAACGAGGAATTCTCGTCCGAGAACGAGTCGAGGCGAGGCGAGAACGAGATGAATGTTTTCTCACCTCGCCCGAGGCCGAAGAGAGGCGAGATAGAACTCCGCCTCGTTCTCGTTCTCGCTAAATTTTGTTGAACCTTGCCTCGCCTCGTTCTCGTAACAGGTCTATATCGGCTGTCCTATGTATGAAAAAATAAAAAATAAATTTTACTGTATAGTGAAATTCATATTGGCTGTCTACAATCTTACAAAATTTCTAAAATTTCAATTTATATTGTCAGTTGTTTTATGTATGAAAAAACCAAAAAAAAACAATATAGATGTCGGCTGTCCTAATTATAAAATACCCGGCCAACTAGCTGGTACTAAGGTTCCTCAAACAATGAGCTTAATTCTTCAATATGCCACAGATATCACCGATTACAAGCATGCAATCATACATACATTTCTATTAACTTTTAAAAGTTAAAAGAAAATTTATGTAATGAATTCAACTAAATCTATTTTTTTCAAAATAAAATCTAATGTAATTCATTCGATAATAATTATTCAAGATAGTAATTTCATGGAATTAAATGAAGTATTACACACAAAAAAAAAATATTGCAGTTTTTTTTTGTTTGTTTTTTTAATTTTGAGAAAAAAATTTTGAAAAAATTCGGTATCAGATCCAAAAAATTACTATAAAAAACGAACATTCTAAAACTAGTAATCTCATAGAAATAAATTAGGTACTACGTCCAAAAAGAAAAAAAAATTTTGTATTTTTTGTATTTTTTTATCACAAAATTTTTGGGAAAATAATTTTCAAAAAATTAAGTATCAGATTCGAGATATCGAGTAAAAACCATACTTTCAAATATAGGTACTTTTATGGAAATAAATGAGTAAATTAAAAAAAAAAAAAGTATTTTGAGTTTTTTTGATGAAAAAATTTTTGGAAAAAAAAGTTAGGTCTTAATTTGATAATGCACGGTTCGCATATAGAGGAAATAGGTCTGGCAAAAATGCCGAAAGATTCTAAGCATCGGGGGTCAATTTTGGTACCGTATATAAACAGAATTCACCTTCAAATAAATCAAACTCGTTCCTTTTTTGCCAATTTTTAGATATTAATTAATTTTTAAAATCCAGTTTTTTTACATTTAAAAAAAATTTTTTTTTTTTGATAATTTGAATAATTATTATTATTTAGTGGAAAAAATTATTTAAACTCGGTAAAAAATTATAATATAACTAATATACTAGAATGAATTTTTGCCCCCCCCCCATCCCCTCTCTCCTCCTACAACGCCTTTCAAATGCTCTAAAATGGCTTAAAAATGGGAAAAATCATTTAGAAAACATAAACATATTTAAGTAATGTATATATTTGTATGTGTGTGTGTATGTGTGTGTGTGTTTATATATGAGAAGGTGTATATGCATGTGTGTTACTGGAATGTATATAAAAATACATAAAGTAAAATATACATATAACGTTTTAATGTTTTTTTCTCTTAATATTACAATTATTATATATTTTAGAGTGGACCTAAAATTATTATTATATCTTTATTTGCCATCACAAAAAATTATACAGTGTCAACATACAGTAAGAAAGTAAAATAAAAAATAGAAAAAATTAACAATATATTAATAGTAAACAAGATTCAAAAGTAAATAAAAGTCAATAAGCATAATCAGGATAATAAAATTGGTGTTATGTTTATCATATTATATATAATTATTTATTTAATAAATAATTAGTAGGCATTTATTTATTTAAGAATATCTTTATTATATAAGTTACATGTTATGTGTACAGCTTATGCCTTAGAATTACTAGATATATATATATATACATATTCAATATTGCCAGTTGCCAGCGCCTCTACTTTCACTCATACTCATGCACATACATATCTATATATATATATAAAGGCTCATTTACATTATACTTATTTCTATACTTATAACATATATGTATAAAGCCTCATTTACATTATACTTATTTATATACTTATAACATCTCCCTTCTTTTACACAATAAATTATTTATTTTGATTTTATAATATTGCATACATAATCTTCTAAATATTTTGGTCTATTACATGTTCTACCTGATCTAGTTATTTGTACTGGTCTATTAATATTTATATTTGTATTATTTGTATTATTATTATTATTGTTATTAGGCAATGCTTCATTGCCTACAGGCTCAGAAAAAGGTATATTTGATATTGGTATTTGAATATCATTATACTCTTTATATTCATCAAACTTATTACTTCTCGTTAAATCTTTTCTGTTTCTTTTTACTATTTGACCATTTTCAGTCTTAACTTGATATGATCGCGGATTTGAATCTACATTTATAACCAAGCCATTTTTATGAGGTGTCTTTTTATCCTCACTGTGTATTTTAACCGTGTCACCTATCTTAAAAGGTTTTAATTCTTTTGCCCCTTTATCATAATATACTTTTTGCTGTTCCTGTCTATTAATTAATGTATCTTTAAACCCATTTATATCTATTTTGGTTTTACTATAATTTGGTATTAAATTTCTTACTTTCCTTTTAAACATAATTTCAGCCGGTGTTATACCTCTTTCATTTATAGGCATATTTCTTAACTGCAATAATGCCATTTCTTTTTCTTTCCCTTCTAATATAATTTTCTTTAATAATCTTTTTAGTGTTTGAACATGTCTTTCTGCAAGACTGTTCGACTTATGAAACTTTGGTGTTGTAATTTGGTGTTTAAAATCCCATTCCCCAGCAAATTTTTTAATTTTATAACTCGTATATTGAGTTCCTGAATCTGAATATAATATCTTTGGTACACCATACCTTGCAAAAATTTCTTTTAATGAGTGTATCGTTGTTTCTGTAGTTAAATCTTTTAAATCTCTAATTTCAATATACTTGCTATACGTATATACTATCAGTACATACTGTTTCCCTAACAAGTAAAATATGTCAGTAGCTAAAATTTCCCATTGCTCATCAGGAATCTCTTTTTTGATCATTGGTTCTTTAGTATTATTTCTTTGGAAGCTTTGGCACGTATTACAATTTTCAATCATGTCTTCTATTTGTTTGGACATTCCTGGCCAAAACAATGATTTTCTGGCTAGAGCCTTACATTTTTCTTTACCAAAATGTGCATAATATATCTTTCCTAGCATTAGTTTTCTTAATGTTTTTGGTATTACTATACATTCATTTTTGTATATTAGACTATTATATTCTGATAATTCTTCCTTAAACGAATAATATGGCTTTATATTCTTTGGCAATATGTTTTTATTTTCTGGCCATCCATTTCTTATATATTCTAGTATTTTATTTAATTCTAAATCTTTCTTTGTTTCATTCTTTGGTTCTTCTAGTCTTACATCTGAAATATTCATATTTTGTTCCACAGCTGCTACATAAACTTGAACTTTCTTTTCTTCTACATCGTCACTTTTCTTTAAATTTGATCTGCTCAAATGGTCAGCTATTTTTAAATTCTTTCCTGGAACATATTTTAATTCAAAATCATAATCCTGTAATGTGATTCGCATTCTTTGTAATCTAGGTGGGCTTTAATTTAGTGGTTTTTTAAATATACTAATTAGTGGGTTATGATCATTTTCAACAGTAAATCTTTGTGCAAATAGATATTGTCTAAATTTTTTACATCCATATACTATCGCTAAACATTCTTTTTCTATTTGGTTATATATTTGTTCAGTTTCCGTTAACGCTCGTGACCCATATGCTATTGGTCTTTGATCCTGCATTAGAACACAACCTAACCCATAACTCGATGCATCTACACTTAACGTTATCGGTTTATTTACATCAAAAAATGTTAGTACGGGTGCTTTACATAATTCCTGTTTTAATTTTATAAATGCTTCTTGTTGGGCATCACCCCATACATAGGGTACATCATTTTTTATTAATTGTCTTAGATTATATGTTAAATCCGCACAATTTGGTATAAATTTTGATACATAATTTACTACACCTAAAAATGTCATTAGCTCTTTTTTATTCTTTGGTGTTTCCATTTTTTCAATTGATTCTACTCTTTCTTGATCTATTTCTATACCTTTTTCTGATATTATGTGTCCTAAATATTTTATTTTGCTTACACCAAATACACTCTTTTTCTCATTAAATTTTATACCGTATTGTCTTGTCCTTTCTAGTACTTTTATAATTGTCGATATTAATTTTTCTTTTGTATCTCCCCAGATTATCATATCATCCGCATATATACCTACATTTTCAATATCTTCAAAAATTCTGCTAAATACTTTATAAAATATTTCCGAACTAGAACAAATACTGTATGGTAGTCTATTAAAACAATATCGACCAAATGGTGTGATAAATGTTGTATATTCTCGACATTCTTCCGTTAACTCTATTTGCCAAAAGGCCTTATTCGCGTCTAATTTTGTAAAATATTTAGCATTTTTTACTTTAGTCGAAATTTCTTCTAACGTTGGGAGCTGTATGTGTTCCCTTTTTATACATTCATTCAAACTTTGTGGATCTAGGCAGACTCTTATCGACCCATCTTCTTTTGCCACTAGAACTAATGAGCTTACAAAGTCTGTCGGTTTTTCTACTTTAGTTATAATGCCAGCCCTTTGCATTCTCCTTAATTCCAGTTTCAATTTAGACATTAGCTTAAATGCTACATGTCTGCATGGTTCCACTTTACCTTTACTATTTTCTTTTAATTCTATGTTATATTTATAATCTTTTATTTTACCATATCCCTTAAATACATCCTTATATCTTTTACAAATTTGTTCTTTTATATTATCTTTATATATTTCATTTATTACTAAATTTTCGTAGTCTTCTACTTCTACTCTTTTTATCAAATTAAATTCACATGATGTACGTAAACCTAGTATAGGCATGCATTTCACGGTTGGCTAGAAACAATTTTAAATAAAATTTGAAGGTACCTCCGAGATTCCGATGAATTTTGATTGTAGGGTACCTACAGGTCCTAAAAAAACAAAAAAAGAAAAAATCCGCTCGGCGCTTTTTTATTTTTGCCCAAAATAGGGCTATCTCGGTGAATATATTCAAAAAAACGTTTGAAAAAGAAATAATGAATTATAAATCTTACAATTTTAATTGTAATATACTAGAATATGAATGAAAAGTTAAATTTATACATTTTTATCTATTTTTAACTCATCTGCGCAGACTCAGATGTAATGGATGGTCATTAAGGCTGCAAAGCTGACCTAGCTGAAAAAACTACATAAAAAACTACATATCCAGGACAAGATGTGTTTTTTATTACGAAAAGTGTACTTAACTGTTGCGTCTATCATTTTTCTAGACCATGTAGGGTTTTAGATCTGTTTTTGGACACTTTTACTGAAGTCAAAACTGTGATATTTTCAATTTTTCCGAATTTTATGAAAAAACTTAGAATAAGATAAAAAAATTTGTAACGGGCTTGTGTAAACACAATTAATGAGCATAGAACATATTTATGTGTAATATAAATTTTTAAATGATTAATAAAGTCAAACAATATTATTCCAAGTCCCTAAAGCCGGATTATTCTACGTCCTTAAATCGAAATTATTCTAAGTTCCTAAAACGAAATTATTCTAAGTACATTATACCCCCCCGAACCCATCCATTTTTCACCCCCCCCCCCCCTCACTGTAGTGGTAGTTTTTCCCAAGTACCTCTCCCTATGAACATGTTCCATGTTAATAGTTGTAAGCCCATTTAAGGGGATAATATCTCCCTGGTTATAAGCTTTATTTGGGAGATAGGGGGATTGCTATTTTAAGGGGATTTTTACTTGATGGATAAAATATCCAAAATATCAAAAATAAAGATTTCTTGCGTCGATTTATTTCGCACGCGTACAGTATAAATTCGACTTGGTGAAATTATTATGCAAGCCTACTGTGAATTGGCTTGGTCAACGTTACGCGTGCGTAAATTCGAAGTTTTACCCCAATTACAGTACTAGCATCCCTTAAGTTGCCATCCCTGAAAAATAGCAAACCCCTTTTTATTGCTCATACCCCCAATGAAAACTCCTTATTAGGGGGTACTATCTCCCTAATATTTTTTATAACTTATTTTATCTGAATCTTAGTTGTTTCATCAAATTCGAAAAAATTGAAAAAATCACAGTTTCGACTAAAGTAAAAGTGTCCAAAAACAGTGACGAGACCCTATAAGGTCTAGAAAAATGATAGTTGAAATCGTCAAGTATACTTTCCTCGACAAAATCACATCTTGTCCTGGATATGTAGTTTTTTATGTAGTTTTTTCAGCTAGGTCAGCTTTGCAGCCTCAATGACCATCCATTACATCTGGTTCTGCGCAGGTGAGTTAAAAATACATAAAAATGCATAAATTTAACTTTTCTTTCATATTCTAGTATCTTACAATTAAAATTGTAACATTTATAATTCATTATTTCTTTTTCAAACGTTTTTTTGAATATATTCACCGAGATAGCCCTATTTTGGGCAAAAATAAAAATGCGCCGAGCGGATTTTTTTCTTTTTTGTTTTTTTAGGACCTCTAGGTACCCTAGAATCAAAATTCATCGGAATCTCGGAGGTACCTTCAAATTTTATTTAAAATTGTTTCTAGCCAACCGTGATTTGCCTTCACATACATAAAATATTACTTCTTTGGTATTTTTACCTATTTTACATGTTAGTTTTACTTTACCTGCTGTTTTAATTTTATCCCCTGAATAGCTTTTTAGAGTTACTTTTGTTTTTATGACTTCATTTATTTTTTACTTTTTGTATATTCCTATTGGTATTATATTACATTGAGCCCCCGTATCTAATTTAAATTGTATATTTTTAAAATTATTTTCATTGATATTGATACCTACATTTTGTATCCATTCATTTTCCACATCTACTGCATTGATGCTGACGTAATCAACGAAAAATTCTGCAGTCTCGTCCTCTTCTTCATCCTCTTCTATTTCTTCGACTGCCCTTGTCATCCTGCCTGCTTTGCATACCGTGCTAAAATGTCCCATTTTACTGCATTTGTGACATTTTTTTCCGTATGCCGGACATTTTCCAAACGAATGGCTGTATCCACACCTCTGGCATATTTTCTTCGTTGTTTGCTGTTGTGGTATATATTTCTCTTGTCTCGTTGCTTGTTGTTGTGGTCCATTTTTCTCTTGCCTCTTATTTTTTATTGCTGCCACTTCTATTGCTGGTGTTTCAAATTGTTTGGCTTGCTTTTCTGCTAATTCCGAAGCTTTGCCTATTGCTATGCATTTCGCTAAATCCAAGTCCCTCTCTCTTAGTAATCTGTCCTTTAGCCTCTTATCTACTATTCCGGCTACAATTCTGTCCCGAATTAACCTTTCTTGTAAATCTCCAAAATTGCATTCTTTGCTGAGTTTCCTAAGCTCAGTTACATACGTGTCAAAGGGTTCTCCTTCATGTTGATTCCTTGTAAAGAATATGTGCGAGTTTACGCTTTCATTTGTTTTCGGTACAAAATATTCTTTAAATTTATTAATTACTGCATGATAATCTTTTTTCTCCGCTTCCGTCAGTACTAATGTGTTGTATATATCTAAGCATGACTCACCCATAGTATGTAATAAGATTGCCACTTGAATTTCTCCTTCCATTTTATTTATTTCTGCTGCTATTCTGTATATCTCGAACCTTTGTTTCCATTTAGTGAAACCTTCCGCATTTAAATTTTCTAATTCATTCGGGGGTTTTAAGCCCATTACTTTGTTATTATTTCTATTTTCAGCCATACTTTTTATAATTTTCATACGTATTGCACTATTTTCTTTTATTATATGTGCCACGCCCTGTTCTCACACTATGTATTTTATTTTACTTCATTTAATTTTATTCTTTGTATTTTTTACCACACACTAATTCGTATGCCGCAGCGCCATGTTATGTATATCATATTATATATAATTATTTATTTAATAAATAATTAGTAGGCATTTATTTATTTAAGAATATCTTTATTATATAAGTTACATGTTATGTGTACAGTTTATGCCTTAGAACTACTAGATATATATATATGGGCATATCCATTACTTTTCATACAAAAGTGTGCGCACCCATGACTCCGATCGGGCTCAAATTTTCAGAAGTGATTTGAAGTAATAAAAAACTCAGCCAGCCAAAATTTCAGCCATTTTGCAGGACGGGTTCCCGAGATACAAGCTCTAAAAGGTCCAAAAATAGCTGTTTTTAGCCAATTTTCAAAAATTTACTGGGCTTCGAGAATTAGTCCAAAAAATATCCAGCTGGTCTCATTTTTTTCCTTGAACTTTTAACTTTTACCAAAAAAATTTTCAAAAAGTTTCATGGAGTTGATTTTTACTGGAATTGATTAACGTAAGATTCATTTTATCGAAAAATGCTGATTTTTGAACTTAAATTGTGACTCAGCATCATTAGCTAAAGAATTCCGGTTGGTCTCATTAAAAACGTCTAGCAAAGACCTTTCAAATGAGACCTTAAACGTTAAAAAAGCTTATCAGCGACCGGAGATATAAGCAATTGAAAGTTTGCTATTTCCAAAAATATCGATTTTTTAACAACTTTAATCGTCTACAAAATTTTTCTCTGAGCATTTAAAGAGCTGAAAATTTCAGGGAAGCTTCTTTTGATATTAAAAAAAATTCCCTAAAAATTTGGGCGATGGTATTGGTTTCTGTTTGTAGATATAAGACTCTGAAAATGTGTAATAATTGGACCAATATTGGCCAATAATTGGTTAAGGGGTCAATCAAAAAATTTTTCTTCTTCGATATTCGAATAGCCAGGGAAAAATGAGCTGATTTTAAAAAAAAAATTTTTATTTTTGATCGAAAAATAAGCAAGTTATCATCATTATAAGATTTTTTAAAAAATATTCCAAAAATCCCAGTTTTAGTGTCATTATACAGTATTCTAACTTGAAATAACGATAACTCGCTTATTTTTCGGTCTAAAATAAAAATTTTTTTTTTTAAATTGTCGAATTTTTTCCTGGCTATTCTAATATTTACAAAAAAGAAACTTTTTATATGCAAAAATTATTTTTTTGGGCCAAAAACTACCCTAATACATTGACAAAATAAAGTAAGTTCTAAAGTAATTTGCCAAAAAAAAATTATTTTTGAATATAAAAAGTTTCTTTTTTGTAAATATTCGAATAGCCAGGAAAAAATTCGACAATTTAAAAAAAAAAATTTTTATTTTAGACCGAAAAATAAGCGAGTTATCGTTATTTCAAGTTAGAATACTGTATAATGACACTAAAACTGGGATTTTTGGAATATTTTTTAAAAAATCTTATAATGATGATAACTTGCTTATTTTTCGATCAAAAATAAAAATTTTTTTTTTAAAATCAGCTCATTTTTCCCTGGCTATTCGAATATCGAAGAAGAAAAATTTTTTGATTGACCCCTTAACCAATTATTGGCCAATATTGGTCCAATTATTACACATTTTCAGAGTCTTATATCTACAAACAGAAACCAATACCATCGCCCAAATTTTTAGGGAATTTTTTTTAATATCAAAAGAAGCTTTCCTGAAATTTTCAGCTCTTTAAATGCTCAGAGAAAAATTTTGTAGACGATTAAAGTTGTTAAAAAATCGATATTTTCGGAAATAGATAACTTTCAATTGCTTATATCTCCGGTCGCTGATAAGCTTTTTTAACGTTTAAGGTCTCATTTAAAAGGTCTTTGCTAGACGTTTTTAATGAAACCAACCGGAATTCTTTAGCTAATGATGCTGAGTCACAATTTAAGTTCAAAAATCAGCATTTTTCGATAAAATGAATCTTACGTTAATCAATGCCAGTAAAAATCAACTCCATAAAACTTTTTGAAAATTTTTTTGGTAAAAGTTGAAAGTTCAAGGAAAAAAATGAGTTCAGCTCGATGTTTTTTGGACTAATCCTTGAAGCCCAGTAAATTTTCGAAAATTGGCTAAAAACAGCTATTTTTGGACCTTTTAGAGCTTGTATCTCGGCAACCCGTCCTGCAAAATAACTGAAATTTTGGCTGGCTGAGTTTTTTATTACTTCAAATCACTTCTAAAAATTTGAGCCCGATCGGAGTCATGGGTGCGCACACTTTTGTATGAAAAGTAATGGATATGCCCATATACATATTCAATATTGCCAGTTGCCAGCGCGAGCGCCTCTACTTTCACGCATACTCATGCACATACATATCTATATATATATATATATATATAAAGGCTCATTTACATTATACTTATTTCTATACTTATAACATATATGTATAAAGCCTCATTTACATTATACTTATTTATATACTTATAACAATTGGGGTTTTAAGAAAAATTTTGCTCCCCGGGTTTTTTCTTGAACTTTTGATCATAAAAAGTCCCCAGCTCCAAGGATTTTGCTTTTGCTTTTCAAAAACGCGTGCCTTTAAGCATCTCAATTTAAATAACATGGGAATTTTGAGTTTTTAGCTTTCTAATCTTTTACATTGCTTAAAAAATGTTTTGAACAGCTGCTAATCGATGGAAAATACTATTAAAATATATAAAAAACGTTACCCAACCTCAAGTAGGAAAAAAAATATTTTAAAAGCAATTTTACCGGTAATAAATGTAAAAAAAATCCTCATTGAAATCATAATAGAAAGATCTTAAGCTCTTTTTACGATGATTGAAACAATATGGCTACATGTAATTTAAATGGAGCATTTTTTTATGTTTATTTATAGACAAGCAAAACCAAAATCCTTGGAGCTAGGGACTTTTTATGACCAAATGTTTAGCAAAAAACCAAGGGAGCAAAGTTTATCTTAAAACTCCATTTTTAGATCCACTCTAAAGTATTTGCATTCATGAATGTACACACATATACACCTTCTCATTCATAAACACACACACAACAACACGTATATAAGTAAATATATTTCTTATTTACATTTATGTTTTCTACATGATTTTTCCCATTTTTAAGCCATTTTAGAGCATTTGGTAGGCGTAGAAGAGGGGATGTGGGGGGGGGGGGGCAAAAATTTATGCTAGTATATTATTCATATAATTTTCTACCGAGATTAAATAATTTTTTCCACTAAATAATAATTTTAACATGGAACATGTTTATTAGACTGCCAAAAAAAAAATCGACTTTTTGATTTTTTAAGGTGCTCAAGCGTTTTTGGATGTCATTTAATGAAAAAATAAGTTCTACGTAAACCGCATCTAAAAATATTTAGTCGTTGGACAGCGCCAAAGCATTTTCGATTTTTGAAAATGGGCTCAGGAACGTCGGGAGGGACTAAAGCTACTAAACTTAAAAGGCAACGTAAAAACAAAATTTCGGGGGGTATTTCATAGTTTTTTTGGTCGCTAAAAACGATGGAAACATTTATTTTGAATTATTTTTTTAAGGCAAAAAGTTATGAGCTAATTTCTGTGGTAAAAATGTCAAAAATTGGACATTTTTTGACGTCAAAAACTTGCTGCGGACTAAAAAATGTTTAGAAATTATTTAAAAAGGGCATTCCGCATGTTTTTTGGGTCACTAAAAACGATGAAATTGGTTTTTTTTATTTATTCTTGACGGATTCAGAGTTATGGGCCAAATATTGTATTTTGAATTTCCAAATTCAGCATTTTTTTTTGAGTTAAATGACTGTCAAACGTGCAGAAAACTTTTCTGAACCTCTAGAAAGGTAAATTATCATATTTTTGTGTTTTTCTAACTAGCGCAGAATTAATTTCTTAGATTTTTTTAGTGTTACCACAATGTCATAAAATAAGGTTTTCAGGCAATTTTCCAAATAATGCTGTTATCTTGCAATTCAACCAAAATACTTCCAGTTGGTCTCATTTTTTTCGCATAAAATACACCTTTCAATCCCCGTAATCGGCATTTTTCATCGCCAATTCTCTCATCGTAATAGTTAATAAACCAAATGGCCATTTTCGGCCCTAAATGACCAATTTTTAAATTGGTGCTAAAATTTTAATTTTTGATAAAATTGAATTTTATTTTTTGCAACAACTTTTTGTAAGTTCCAAATTTCCAAAAATTTCTTACTCGTCTTTTTAGCTTTAGATATTTCCGAGATATGGTTCTACAAATTTAATGATATGATTTTATTTTAAAAACCTCAAATTGAGAATCTGTCTTTAAATTATTATATCTGCTAAAGGAAAAAATTAAAAACAAAGAAGTAAACAAATTTTGAAAACTTAAAGTTTTTACAAAATTTTTATGACGTATAAGACCTATTTATAATGAAAATTTCAATTTTTGTAGCAACTTAAAAATTGGTCATTTACGGCTGAAAATGGCCATTTGGTTTATTAACTATTACGATGAGAGAATTGGCGATGAAAAATTGCCGATGACGGGGATTGAAGGATGTATTTTATGCAAAAAAAATGAAACCAACTGGAAGTATTTTGGTAGAATTGCAATATAACAGCATTATTTGGAAAATTGCCTGAAAACCTTATTTTATGACATTGTGGTAACACTAAAAAAATCTAAGAAATTAATTCTGCGCTAGTTAGAAAAACACAAAAATATGATAATTTACCTTTCTAGAGGTTCAGAAAAGTTTTCTGCACGTTTGACAGTCATTTAACTCAAAAAAAATGCTGAATTTGGAAATTCAAAATACAATATTTGGCCCATAACTCTGAATCCGTCAAGAATAAATAAAAAAAACCAATTTCATCGTTTTTAGTGACCCAAAAAACATGCGGAATGCCCTTTTTAAATAATTTCTAAACATTTTTTAGTCCGCAGCAAGTTTTTGACGTCAAAAAATGTCCAATTTTTGACATTTTTACCACAGAAATTAGCTCATAACTTTTTGCCTTAAAAAAATAATTCAAAATAAATGTTTCCATCGTTTTTAGCGACCAAAAAAACTATGAAATACCCCCCGAAATTTTGTTTTTACGTTGCCTTTTAAGTTTAGTAGCTTTAGTCCCTCCCGACGTTCCTGAGCCCATTTTCAAAAATCGAAAATGCTTTGGCGCTGTCCAACGACTAAATATTTTTAGATGCGGTTTACGTAGAACCTATTTTTTCATTAAATGACATCCAAAAACGCTTGAGCACCTTAAAAAATCGAAAAGTCGATTTTTTTTTTGGCAGTCTAATGTTTATAGGGAGGGGGTACTTCAGAATTTGAAAATTAAGGGGGGGGGGGTCAAATAAGACTTAGAATAATTAGGTAAGTATATATAAATAAATAAAATACTGCTAAAAGACTTTGAAAAATCTGGGCTCAAGGACTTAGGATAATACAGGTTTATGGACTTAGAATAATATCGATTTAGGGACTTGGAATAATTCAGGTTCAGGGACTTAGAATAATTCAGGTTTAGGGAATCAAAATAGTTTGGGTTTAGAATCTTAACAACTAGTAAGGTGATAATTACAAATTACAACAATAGAAAATTGTATTGTAATATCTAGTCCTCATTTGGAAGTAAGCATGTTCCATGCATTTAGGTTGTGTTTACACAAACCGGTTATAAGTTTTTTTATTCGTTTTCAAAAAAAAATTAAAAAAAAAGATTTTAACAAAAAAATGTAAAAAAACTAGATTTTAAAAATAAAGTAATATCTAAAAATTGGCAAAAAAGGAACGAGTTTGCTTTACTTGGTAAATCCTGTTTGTGTACGGTACCAACATTGACCCCCCATGATCAGAATCTTTCGGCATTTTTGCCAGACCTATTTCCTATATAAGCGAACCGTGAATGGTTGTGAAGTATCACCCGTTACAATATTTCCAGATATTAGTGCTTTCATGGAATTAAATAAGGTATTACACCCCAAAAAAAATAAATATTGCAGGTTTTTTAATTTTTTTGTTTTTTTTAATTTTGAGAAAAAATTTTTGAAAAAATTCGGTGTCAGATCCAAAAAATTAAGATAAATGACTATAAACAAACTTTCTAAAACTGATACTTTCATAGAAATAAATTAGGTACTACGTCCATAAAGAAAAAAAAAATTGGTGTTTTTTGTATTTTTTCGTGAAAAAAATTTTAGGAAAAAAATTTTCAAAAAATTAAGTATCAGATTCTAGATATAGAGTAAAAACCATACTTTCAAAGATAAGTACTTTCGTGGAAATAAATGAGGTATTACTTACAAATTAAAAAAAAAAAAAGTACCTCGAGCTTTTTTGGTGCAAAAATTTTTGAAAAAAAAATTATAATGTTTGTGAAATATCACCGATTACATACATACACACATATACACATACACACACACACATACACACATACAGATTTTTTTTTAAAACCGATTTTTTAACTTCCTGAGGTCTCAAAACGTGCTTATATGCCAAAAAATCAAAAACCAAAAGTTTACCCATCACAAAAATAAAATACCCTGCCAACTAGCTGGCACTGAGGTTCCTCAAACAATGGGCTGTAATCTTAATTTACAACAAATATTATTGATTACAACCAGGCAATTATACATACATTTTTCGTTTTTAGTAGCTGGTAAAGTAGATTATTAAGATCATTTTTTTATTAAAGTGAAAATTCTAGCGTCCATGGATTGGTCGCGCCGGCGTTAATAGATTTTAAATCATTTTTTCATAATTAAAAAGAGACAAATATAAAAAAAGCTAATTTTATTTTTTTTTATAAAATTTTATTTTATTAGAATATATAATTATCCCTTAATAATTAAAATATTGGGTAACATGATTTTTTTTGTTTTGTCAAAGAAATGGTTGGTAACGATGCAAAAATTACAAATATTCGCTCAATTATTATAAAAAGATAGGAGTTTTTACCAGAATTTATAATAATTTCTTATAATTTATTTTCTCAGTGTACTTCTTGCATTTGACCAATGATAATAATAATAATAATAATATTTTGTAATAAAAAAAATAACCACATTAACAGCTTCAAGATTTTAACATTATTTATATTATTTCTATTAATCACAAAATAATAAATTATTTAATTCTATAAATTGTTTGATTCTTTAAAAAATGACAATATAACTTTTAAATCTTAATTTTAAAATAAAAACATAACCATTTAATATTTTTAGGCTGTTTATTATTGTTTATAATTTCATTAAGCTGCATACATAAATAAACATAGCAACGAGCAAAATAATCCAAGAAAGTCAAAAAGAGGCAAGATTTCCATCACTCTTTCTTGTGTGTTATAATTTATATCAAAATAAAAAAAAAAATTGTGATCGGATACAAAAAATTACTATAAACTAAATTTCTAAAACTTGTACTCTCATTAAAATAAATTAGATATGTCCAAAACGAAAAATAAATTTGGTGTTTTATGTATTTTTTTGTGAAAAAAATTTTTAAAAAATTAAGTATCAGATTGGAGATATCAAGTAAAAACCATACTTTCAAGTATAAGTACTTTCATGGAAATAAATGAGAAATAACATCCAAAATAAAAAAAAGGGGGGTTTGAGATTTTTTAATTAAAAAATGTTTGGAAAAAAAATTAGGTCTTAATTCGATAATGGTTTTGAAATATCACTAGTTACAATATTTTCAGATATTAGTACTTTCAAGGAATTAAATGAGGTATTACAAACAAAAAAAAAAAATATTGCAGTTTTTTTTATTTTTCTTTTTTTTTAATTTTGACAAAAAAAATTTTGAAAAAATTAAGTATCAGATCCAAAAAATTACAATAAACAAGGTTCTTAAAACTAGTACTTCCATGAAAATAAATTAGGTACTAAGTCCAAAAAGAAAAAAAAAATTGGTATTTTTTGTATTTTTTTGTGAAAAAAATTGTAGAAAAAAAATTTTCAGAAAATTAAGTATCCGATTCGAGATATCATTTGAAAACTATACTTTCAAATATAAGTACTTTTATGGAAATAAATGAGGTATTACATCCAAATTAAAAAAAAAAAAGGGGGTTTGAGATTTTTTGATAAAAAAATGTTTGAAAAAAAAATTAGGTCTTAATTCGATAATGGTTTTGAAATATCACTAGTTACAATATTTTCAGATATTTGTACTTTCATAGAATTAAATGAGGTATTACACCCAAAAAAAAAAAATATTCCATTTTCTTTTATTTTTCTATTTTTTTAATTTTGACAAAAAAAATTTGAAAAAATTAAGTATCAGATCCAAAAAATAACAATAAACAAGGTTCTTAAAACTAGTACTTCCATGGAAATAAATTAGGTACTACGTCCAAAAAGAAAAAAAAAATTAGTATTTTTTGTATTTTTTTGTGAAAAAAATTTTAGAAAAAAAATTTTCAGAAAATTAAGTATCCGATTCGAGATATCATGTAAAAACCATACTTTCAAATATAAGTACTTTCATGGAAATAAATGAGGTATTACATCCAAATCAAAAAAAAAAAAGTACCTCGAGCTTTTTTGGTGAAAAAATTTTTGAAAAAAAAATTAGGTCTTAATTCCATAATGTTTGTGAAATATCACCGATTACATACATACGTACACACACACACACACACACACACATACAGACTTTTTTTAAAAACCGGTTTTTTAGCTTCCTGGGGACCCAAAACGTGCTTATATGCCAAAAAATAGAAAATCAAATTTTGACCTAACACAATGGTTCCTCTTTGAGGAACCAAAAATAAAATAATTTTACTGTATAGTGAAATTCATATTAACTGTCTACAATATGAAAAAATTTCTAAAACTTCAATTTATATTGTCAGCTGTTTTATGTATTAAAAAATCAAAAAAATAATTTAGACGTCGGCTGCCTAGTATTAAGGAAATCAAAAAATAAAAAAATTTTACTGTGTAGTGAAATTCATATTGGCTTTTTACGATTATGAGAACGTATTGGGTTTCGATCAAATACACAAAAATTAGCTTTTGTATAAAAAAGTATGCATCATTTATCTAAAACCGCATATTGGCTGTTTACGATTATGAGAACGGATTGGCTTTCGATCAAATACACAAAAATTAGCTTTTGTATAAAAAAGTATGCATCATTTATCTAAAACCGAGTTTTATTATGAAACTATAAACCCTAAAGAACTTATTTCTACCTTACCGATTAAAAAACAACTTAAATTAATTAAAAAAAATAAGAAAAATGTTCTCTTGTACAACCTTAGGAGATTTTTCTCATCGTTTCACCAAATCTCGTGTGTTATTAAAATAGAGTTTTAGATATACCTACTCTATGCCGAATACTAAAAATGCTTTTAATTACGTTCTGATGCTTTAATAAATGAAGGGAAAGGGTTATATTCACTTATTGATTACTCATCTTTTTTATTTAAACGATATTTTTTTAATTACAACACATTGCACTTATTATAACTACATTGTTTATACTATATTTCACAACATTTGACAAAATATTTACTAAATTTTCACATAAAAACACAATTTTAAGTATTTATATACTTATGAATCACTTTGATGAAAACACCATAAACTTGCAATAAACTCTTCGATTTTTATAAAATATAAGTACACACACTTTAAAATTGAAAAAAAATCTTTATTTTAATATTAAAAATGTATAAAAATTATATTATAACACTTGTTTCATAAAATTAATGCTTTTTTTACTTTTAAATACACAAATAAATAAAGAGGTAAATAAACGCGTGTGGTTTATAAAAATATCGCGCGCGAAATACAAATAGGTTATTGAAATGGCGAGTTGCCTGAACATGTCTGTTTTGTTTCCTTGAGTTTTAAAAACATTATATCAACTATTATCTTTCATTATTAAAATTAAAAAGCAAATTTTAATAAATAAATGTTTAAAACACATGATTATACAAGTGTGTAGTTCATCTGTTGTTTGCTATATTTTATTCTTATTATAGGTATTTTATATTAAAAAAACAAGAAAAAAAAAGCGAAGAGGGAGTTAAGAAATAGGTATTGGCAAAAAAAATTATCCTATCCAAACGCTGCAGGCAGTTTACTAAAGAACTAAATTTTCCCTATATCTAATACACCGCTTGACTGCGCCATTACTCCGCTTGTCGTCGCCATTTTTGTACATCAGCGCCGATTTTGTCATTTTACGGTGGTAGTTTTTTTTGCCAATAGTTGTATCTATAAGAATTCCATTAAAACGCGCGCGTTTTAAACTTAGTTTTATCGATTTCCAAATCAAGGAAAATTAATTCGATCAAAATGATACTGTTCCGTCTGCTGGGGTTTGGACGTGAACGTTGTTATTATTTGAGTGTTCTTACCCGGTCCTAAGATTAATTAGTTTAATCTTAAGAACTTTTTACCGGTGATGAAATAAATATAAATCTTTTAATTAACTGTACTGGTTGTTTATTAATTGTTATAATAGTACTACAAAGGTTCCGTGAGATCTCTAGTGCATGGGCGATTTACCTCTGTATTTAAAGCTTTTCTCTCCCGCGATTAGGAGTGGAGGTGTCTTTACTAATTGGCTAAGATGCAAATTTTTAGGTATGGTCAACGAGTACTCGCCAATCAAGATTCGTTAGGCTCATCCCACTTTACTGTCATTCTAAAACTAATCTTTCTCACGCTTTTAGTTCTCACACGCTTACGTCTGGCCATCTCTAATTATTGCTGACTTAGCTTTTACTCCAATTAACGATCTTATATCTCTAATTTAATATTTTAATTATTCAAATTTCCCCGGTCACAGATGATACTCCTGTGACAATACTATTTTCAAAAATAGAATTTGCATTATCTTTAATTAGCTATAAATATAAATTATTAATTCATCAATAAATTTGATATTTTTTTAATTGGGAAAATAAAATATAGGATTTCCCTGATCAAATGCAACAATATTTAACACCAATTATTAATTTTAAAACATATTTTTCAATAAATAAAGATACAGCTGGGTATAAGAAATGACTTCTGATCGAAAACCGGCTCCTATACGCTATATTGTCGGCTAATTCATATTAAAAAAAAAATAATAATTAATAGACAAATTTTTATATTTTTTGATTTTTTCATAACTAAGAGAGCCGACATCTATATATTAATATAGATGTCGGCTCTCTTAGTTATGAAAAAATCAAAAAATATAAAAATTTGTCTATTAAGTAGTTTTTTGGCTAATTTTCTTTAATGAAAGCATAAAAAACAAAAAAAAGTGGCTTTAAAAAAGCGTTTAATAAATACAAAGCAATTTGGTTTTTACATTTTGATACGAACCATTTTAAGATATAAAAAGATGAAAGTGAGCACTTTTTAAGTTTTTAAATTTTGAACTTCTTAGCTTTAAACAGTTGTAACTCTAAACCGTGAGCTCAAATTAAAAAAAAAAAACGATAAATCGATAGCATTTTTTCCAAGGAATAATTTGCACTAGAGCTTGTCTCAAAAAACTTCTTAGATCCTGAGAAAAATCAGTTTTAGTGAAAAAAAATTAAAATTTTATTGCCTTCTGGACCACTAACTTCTGAGATTGATTTCTCGAAATCATTTAACTTTTTTTTAAAAATAAGAAAATCCGCTGGGGGTATTTCTCTAAGGATTAATTTAAAAGAACTTTCATATATTTTCGTATATACAGCTCTTCATAAATTAGTATTGAATAATTCCAGTGTCCACAAGTCCTTTAGTATTTAAATTTTCTATACTTATCATGATTTGGGGGCATTTAATTTTTTTACGTTTTATTAATTTACCTTCTTCTTCCCCGTAATAAAAGTCTCGTGGATCACTAAGAATGGTAATTGTCTTTGTATTAGTTGTTGAATCCGAGGCTTCTAATACAACGGATTTTAGTTTTCCGAATTGGATTCTTCATTATGAATTTCAACCACAGTTTCAAAGTGTTCAATAGCGTTCACTAAAGTTGTGTAAGCTAATTTTTACATTAAAATTATAATTTTTCTTAAAATTTCGATTTTGAGATGCCCTGGGCTTCCCTAATCTGCCTGTTGTTTCTGGGTCTTTTTTTTTTTTGGTAAAATTATTTTTTTTTAGTAAATTTAATATTATAAAAGATTTTGTATATTAAAAATTATTTTTTATAACTTAAAACAACTTTTATAAGAAACTTATTTATTATTTTCCAATTATTTTCTATTATAATATCGAAATGAAAATGTTTTTAGCTAAAAAAAAGGCCCCAGACGGATTTTTAAAATTTTTTGATTTTTGTGACTCTGAACAACTAAAAAACAAATTTACATTGGAATCTCGAGGGTTATTTGCATTTTTATTTAAATTGTTTCAGAGGCACCGTGCACAAAGTAGAAAGGATGTAGTTCTCCGAACTTTCGAAGGAAGGAAGGACAATTCTTGAATGGATACCTCTCAATCTGAAAACCTTGATAATGTATCTGAGATGATTAATTCAGCATCTCATAATGGCTTTAATTTCAGAGAAGTTACCTTGAATGATGTCATCTTAGCCGTATCTCATTTTTCATCACAAGCCACCGGTACAGATGGAATACCTCATAAAGTTGTCGCTAAGTCACTTCCTACAATAGGCCCTTACTTAGTCAAGCTATTTAATGAATCGTTGTTACATGGTGCGTTTCCTACGGCTTGGAAAAGATCATTGCTAGTGGCCATAAAAAAAACATCTGTCCCTTCTTCTCCATCAGACTTTAGGCCCGTGGCATTATTATGTTTTTTAGCAAAAGTTCTGGAAAAGCTGGCACATGATCAAATAACTAATTATCTACAACAAAATAAATTACTGGACCCACTTCAAACTGGTTTTCGTCCTTACAGTAGTTGTGAAACTGCCCTTCTAAAACTTACGGAAGATATACGAACTGCAGGAAACAAAAGACAAGTGACATTACTACTTCAGTTTGACTTTAGTAAGGCATTCGATTCGATATCACCCTCGAAATTAATTAGTAAATTAATATCCATGGGTTTTTCAAAGAATGCCTTACTATGGATCAAATCATATCTTCAAGGACGTGAATTACAAGTCACAAATAAATCAACATCCTCTGATCCCCTTGAAGTAAATCTTGGAGTTCCTCAGGGATCCGTATTGGGGCCACTTTTGTTTTGTATATATATAAATGATGTAAAGGAGTACCTTCATGAAGGTATCTTTCATCTTTTATATGCAGATGATTTGCAAATATATACTTTTGGTTCACCTGACAATGTACACGAAGCAATTAAAAAATTATCACTTGCTGCCCATAACATCCATGACTGGGCAAAAACTGTCTCCTTAAGACTGAATCCTGACAAAACAAAAGCTATTTATTTTGGAACAAGTCATTTTGTAGACCAATTAGATAAACTAAGTCTTCCAGGTGTTAACATAAGTGAAGGTGTCACTGTGCCCTTTGTCCAAGAGGTCATAAGTCTTGGTGTTATCCTGGACAGTAAATTAAACTGGAAAGCACATATAGTGTCAGTAGGTAAAAAGCTTAACAGAGCACTTTATACGCTACGATTCATTAGGCGATGCACAACTGAAGCTCTACGCATTAAACTAGTTCAGGCCCTTGTTATTCCTCATTTGGATTATTGCTCTACTGTCTATCTAGACTGTTCGTCCACCTTGCAAGACACAATACAAAGGTTGAGCAATTCTTGTTTAAGGTATATATTTGGTATTCGTCGAGATATTCATATTACTCCATATAGGGAAAAACTAGGGTGGTTAACTTGCTCTATGCGCAGGCTATATTTTACACTGATAATAATGTATAAAATTCTTAGACTTCATAAACCAGATTACCTGGCTCAAATATTTATTCGTTATACCTCCACAGAAACAGCTAGGGGCGAGTTGCTACATCGTGAATTAGCTTTGCCTGAACTAGAAAAGTGGCATGGTGATTTCTCTTTTCAAGTACAAGGCACCAGAAGTTGGAATTCTTTACCTTCCAAAATCAGGTATCTTCCTTCACTTAACTCTTTTAAGTCAGCTCTTTTTACCCACTTAAAAACTCTTAAACAAACATATGATGGTTCAGTATTTAAATGTGGCTAGTTTCACTTTAAAAATAAAAAGCAAGTATATTGTTTCAATGAACTATTAGATTGCTATATATTATTATCTACTTCTATGTAAATTTGCTATTTATGATTTGCTGACTAAGATTAATTAATCTATACAATTGTTATTTGCTATAGATGCTATTACTGTTGTACTCACTGCTAGTATAACTATGTTATTAATTTATTTTTTGGCTATTTCAGTGACATAGAGTAAATCATATATTATTATATTTTAAATTTTGAGTTAAATTGTTTATTTTTTATTAATTAACTATAATATTTGTTGAACTTAAATTTATAAATCTCTTTTTCAAATAATTAATTATAAACTAATTTATATTGACTCTTATATGATTGTAAATATTTTAAATTGAATTATAAATATTTAATGTTATATATTTTTTATTATTTTATATTGTTACTAGGCTATAATTATGTATCAAATTTTGTGATTGGACAAATAAAACACTATTTACATTTACATTTACATTTACATACCCTGTCAACATGAAAATACCGAATTGTCCGTACTAAACTAAAAAAAGGGCTCTTTCGTATTTTGTAAAATAAGAAACAGCGTTATTAGTATTTTATAAAAATTTCATGAACTCTGCAGCGTTTATAAAATACTAAACATAGTCGTTTGTATTATTAAAAAACTACCAACGACCTGATTTATAATTTTACGCATAATCGGTAACTGAAACGAATTTTGTAAACTACAAACGAGGCTCTTTTAATATTTTAAAGAAAAATATATACGGGCATATCTCACCAAGTGGTTATATTGCATATATGAGGGTTTTAATGAAAATCCAGGTTTCTGTTTAAAAAAAAAAATTATTGAAATTTATTGAAATATATTTCTTCTCAAGCCTCAAGAAATTTTTTTGCCTAATTTCTTTAATTATTATGAAATAACAGGCTTGGAATGATTCGAAACCCTAATATTTTGTTGGTAACCTTGTTAAGTTTTTTAAATTCTTAACATTACAGAGGGAATGCCGTAAAACTATTTGCCTTTTTATAAATAGATTTTTATAAATTAATAATATATTTAATTTCTTCACATAATTAAAACACTGTGCTCCTTTTCTAAAAAAAATTCTGCCAGCTGAAATATTGGTAACCACATTTTCAAATAAATCCGACCAAAGAAAGTTTCTTAAGCCACAAATGAATGCCGTGAACAAATTTTACTTCTAACTATTCTCAAAATTCTGTACAATGTTTCACAATTTGAAAGTGATTTGAGAAAAACTGGTGCCTCCAATAATTTAGTAGATATCGACATCAAAAGGCTTTGTTGTCGATGCGTAATTTTGGTACTAAAATCACATTTTTTAATGGCCCTCGTTCAATTTTTAAAAAATCTTCGCAAAATCTTTTGTGATTTATGTAAAATGTTATAAGATTCCAGTTAAAAAAAACGGCATAGCTTAATTCAATGCGTTATATGTATAAATTGCAATTTTATATAAACTAATCGTACAATTTCGAAGCGTTGTTTACCAATAACCTAAAAATAACAAACGTGTAAGAATTACGTATATTTCATTCTTATAGTTCAAAAAAGATGTTTTTGATTTGAATTTAGTGCTTTAAAAAAATAAATAAAATTTTGTAGTTGTAGGTCATACTTAGTGGATCATTAAAATCTATATTTCAAGAAATATACATTTTGAAAAAAATCAAAAACTCTAAAAAAATGTTTCAAAAATCATAGAAGGCACAACTAAATGATTTAATAAATTATAATAAGATAATGCGATCATATTTTAACCAGTGGTGGATTCAGAAAAGGGCCTAAAGGGTGGGGCGCTTAAGCAAAATTTTGTTTGTTTTCTTATGAAATTTGTATAAAAAAACAAAATTATAAATAAAAAACATGCATTTTTTGGAGCTCAGGGGAGAAAATCACCCTTACCACCCCCCTTTTGATCCACCCATGATTTTAGCAGTAGTCAAATAAAAATTAGGTATAACGATAAAGAATTTTTAAAACAATTATTTAGTAATAGGAAGTTTAAAGAAAAATAATTTGAATGCTTTGAGTGATTTTTTGAAACAATCAGGAACTTTTCTTACATATTAAAATTTTATAAAACTGCAAAAATAAAAATTTTTTTAAAATAATTTTTTAATAACTAATATGTTAACTATATTTTAGACTTTATGTGAGCAATGAGTTAAAGATTCAGGGAGCTTAGGCTAGCTATACCTATAGCGCAGTCGGTAGAACATTTAATTTTTTGTTTATAAAAAAATTAAAAATATATCTTCTTATTATTGGTTTTTGGACAGAAATAAAATTTATCGTTATATACCTCTATATTTTCCAGTATTTTTGAGAACTAATTTCATCATTTAGTAATTATAACCTTAAATATATTTTTTAATTTAAGAAGTTCATTTATCAAACACCGTAGCTTAAAATTAAGTTACGCAAAGAAAATCTTAATTCTTATTGTTATATTAAACTTCTGTCCAAATGTCATTATTGTGCTCTCAAAAATAAAATTTATTTTATAAAATTAGAAATATAACCACTTGGTGAGATATGCCCATACACAATATGTATGAAATAATTTTATAAATTATATATTGTAGTTAAAATAAAGTGATTGTTATTATTCTTTTATAATATAAGTAATTATTTATAAATTATAACAAGCAAACCATCATTTCTACTTTTTTAAATAAGGTTTACTATAGCAAAAATGGTCCAGTTGCCCACAATAGACGTTTTTTGGTTATTTATAGCAGTTTTTTTTTATTATACATGTTTTTTGGTAGCTAAAAACGAAAATAATATCTGTTTTAGCTGGAAATGGTCTAGTTGTCCACAATAGGAAACTTGTAGATTATTTTGAATTTTCTGGGGATTTTAATTAGTTATTTATATTTTTAGGATCAATTAACACAAATAAGATCTTAAATTTTACCAATTTTAGGCAATTTTTGAGTAGTCCACAATAGGAATCTTGTAGATTGTTTTTAGCAGTTTTCTGGGGATTTCCATTAACTACATATATTTTTAGGGTCAATTAATTTCAATTTTAATCTCCTCTTTTACCAGAAACGGTGCAGTTTCCCACAATAGGCAAATTTTGGTTATTTCTGTGGATTTTCATCAGTTATTTATATTTTTAGAATCATTGATCACGAAAATGATTTTTTTTTTCCGGAAATAGTACTTTTGACCACAATAGGAAACTTCAGATTGTGCAGTTGCCCACAACATGTTGAATATTGAAATTTTTATTTGTTTATTTGGAATTTTCATTAGTTATTTATATTCTTAGGGTCGCTTAACATGAACATGACATCCGTTTTTACCAAAAATGGCCTGACTTCCCAAAAAAACGACACGACAAGCATTACACCTGCATAACCTAAGAAAGTAGTCAAAAATAAATAAACGATACGTCAAGCCCTACACTAACATAACTAGGACTTTCTCACGCGATACCAGTTATACCAGTTATACCAGTGATATTGGTATCACTTTTGGTATTGGTATTGGTATCACTTTTGTTATATTCGTAATTATTAATTTTTATGGGTTAATTATAGGTTTTTTGGGTCGCTGAATCCGAATCTGGAGTCCAAAGTTACTGGAAAATAGGGGAAAACCCTTAAATAAGCAAAAACTACCCCTTTTTAGGGTTTTTTTTTGCAAAATTTTGGAACTGAAGCTAAAATGATCAAGTCAATGCCATTTTTTCTAAATTATTTATCGAAATATTGGATTTATTTGATAACACACAAATTTTGGGAAATTAGGGCTAATTATAGGGGGAAAAAACTACCCCTAAATTAAGGAAACTTATGAAAAACATAAAAACAGAATATTTTAATTTATTTTTTATCCCTGCTTCTAGTATATTCATAAATATTTTATGATATTGAAAACTATTGCAATATATTAACAGTCCCCCAGGAGGTAAATATGGGGGAAAACTACCCCCAAAAGTAAAAATATTAGAATAACGGTTAAATTTTTTATCTTGCTTTTTCTTTTGTAATCGAAAAAATAGCAAAATAAATAGTATTAAAAATTTTTTTACCCCCCCCCTGGGGGTGGAAATCTCCCCTAAATTTAAAAACTATGAAAAACACGATGAACAATTTTTTTAAAAACTTTTTATACTCCAGTAAAATCGCCGGGAGGGGGGGTTTAATTTCACTGGCTATCATGAGACTGGTCTACTATATGTTTTTTGGGTCACTGATCATGAAAATCATGGTCTTTTCCGGGACATAATTTCGTAACACCTATAAATTTGCAAAAACCAACCCCCAAAAATTTATTTGTATTTTGATGTACTGGAAATCAGAGTTTCTAAATTTAGCCAAGAATTGGTCTATACAGGTTTTTTGGGTCATTGTTCAAGAATTTGGGGAAATTTTTTATGAATAGTCACTATTTCACCTTTAAATATGCAAAAATTACTCCTAAAGGGGTGTTTTTGCAGTTTTCGCAGTTTGAATGACCAGGTTAAGTCCATACGAGTTTTTTGGGTCCCTGATCAAGATATTGGGGGAACTTTTTATGAATAATTAATATTTCAGTCTTAAATTGGTAAACATAACCCCTAAAATGAGTCTTTTCAATATTTTTGCACTTAAAGTGTGTAAATTTATACTATTTAGGTTTTTTGGGTCGCTGATCAAGGATTTGAGGGATTTATTTATGAAAAACTAATATTTCACCCTTGGATATTGCAAAGACAATCCCTAAAAGAGTGTCTTTGCTATTTTTGTACGTTGAGTATTTAAATTTGGACCATATTGGTTTTTCTGGTCACTGATCAAGGAGTTGGGGTCTTTTTTATTTAAAATAAATATTTCACCTTTAAGTTAGCAAAAGCAATCCCTAAAATGGGTGTTTTACTATTTTTGCACTTTCAGTGTATAAATTATAAAATACTCCCAAATTCTTGATCTGCTACCCAAAAAATCCATATAATCCAAGTTTAGACATTCAAAGTGCAAAAATAGCAAAAATACCCCTATTAGGTTAAGGGGTACACCGAGGGATCCACCATTCAATACTGTGTTACAATCCCACAATTCCAATTCTGAACAATTCCAAATAATTCTAATTTTCGACAATTTCAAACAATTTCATCTGCTTTACACGTGGCGAGCTCGCCTTCAAGTGGGGATACGAACGGATAAAAGATAAGAGAAATAGGGAATAATTATAATTATTAAATAATTATTAATAAATAAATAATTTGTAATAGTTTTAATAATTTAAAAAAAAAATAATAAATTTATCATTTTCTTTTTTTTAATTTTGGTTGTTATATGCATATAATATATAATTTATCCAATTTGTCTTATTGATTAGTACTACACTGAAAAACAATCCATTTGCCGCAACTTGAATTTCTGCTGTTGCCGCTACCGGGATTCCTGTTGTGGAATACGGAATATTTTTTTCTTTTAAATGTTTGCAAATGTATTAAATGTAAAGTTAGTAAATAGGAATTTTTCCAGGATTCAGAAAAAGAAAATTGAACGCACTATTTTTTTAATAAAAAATTCCAGAATTTGAAACCACAAGTGAATTATTATCTTGTTTACAAAACGGAAAAGTTCTACTTCCAGGTTTTATAATTAATAGAATTTCGATGCTCGTTTATAAAAGCATGATTCCTAGATTTAAAACCAGAAAACGAATTATTTCTTTTTCATAATTTAGAAAAACAATCCAGTTACTCTCAACAGAGATCCTTTGGTTGATTTTAGCAATGATATCCAGTTTTACCAGATATGGACCAATCACCTACAATAAAGAAAAACAAAACGACAAGCCTTACGCTAAAAGAACCTAAGGAAGTAGGCTATAATAAAAGAACGACACGTCAAGCCTCACACTAAAATAAACTAAGGAAGTAGACTAAAATAAGAAGGAAGTAGACTAAAATAAGAAGTAGGATATAAAAAATAACGACACATCAAGCCTTACATTAGCGTAACCTAAGGAAGCTGGAGATAATAAAATAACAACACGTCAAGCCTTACACTAGCGTATCCTAAGGAAGCAGGATGTAAAAAATAACGAAACGTTAAGCCTTACTTTTAGCGTAACCTAAGGAAGCTGGATATAATGAAATAACGATTCGTCACGCCTTACACTAATACAACCTAAGTAAGTAGGAGATACTAAAATAACGAGATGTCAAGCCTTATACTAACTTAACCTAAGTAAGTAGGATATAATAAAATAACGACACGTCATTTCTTAAACTAGCACACGTCATTTCTTAACCTAAGGAAGTAGGATATAATAAAATAACTACACGTCAAGCCTTACACTACCGTAACCTAAGGAAGAAGACTAAAATAAAATAAAGACACGTCAAGCCTTACAGTAGCGTAACCTGAGTAAGTAGGAGGTAATAAAATACAGACATGTCAAGCCTTACACTAACATAACCTAATGAAGTAGAATATAATAAAATAAAGACACATCAAGCGTAACATTAGCGTAACCTAAGAAAGCAGGAGATAATAAAATAACAATACGTCAAGCCTTACACTAAAATAACCTAAGAAAGTAGGATATAATAAAATAACGACGCGTCAAGCCTTACAAAAACATAAATTAAGGAAGTAGATTAAAATAAAAACCCACACGTCAAGCCTTACACTTGCGAACCTAAGGAAGTGGGAGATAATAAAATAACGACACGTCAAGCTTTACACTAGCGTAACCTAAGGAATTGGGAGATAATAAAATATCGACATGTCAAGCCTTACACTAATAGAACCTGAGTAAGTAGGAGTTAATAAAATAACGCCACGTCAAGCCTTACACTACCGTAACCTAGGAAGTTGGATATAATGACACATCAAGCCTTACACTAGCGTAACCTAAGAAAGTAGGATACAATAAAATAACGTTACGTCAAACCTTACACAAACATAAATTAAGGAAGATGACTAGAATAAAAAACGACACATCAAGCCTTAACTAGCGTAACCTAAAGAAGCAGGATGATAAAAAATAACGAAACGTTAAGCATAACACTACCGTAACCTAGGAAGTTGGATATAATAAAATAACGACTCGTCAAGCCTTACACTAACACAACCTAAGTAAGTAGGAGATAATAAAATAACGACACGTCAAGCCTTACACTACCGTAATCTATGGAAGCAGGATGTAATAAAATAACGAAACGTTTAGCCTTACACTAGCGTAACCTAAGAAAGTTAGATATAATAAAATAACGATACGTCAAGCCTTACAGTAGTGTTACCTAAGGAAGTAGGATATAATAAAAAACGACACGTCAAGCCTTACAGTAGCGTAACCTAAGGAAGTAGGCTATAAAAAAGAACGGCACGTCAAGCCTTACAGTAGCGTAACCTAAGGAAGTAGGCTACAATAAAGAACGGCACGTCAAGCCTTACAGTAGCGTAACCTAAGGAAGTAGGTTATAATAAAAAACGACACGTCAAGCCTTACAGTAGCGTAACCTAAGGAAGTAGGCTATAATAAAGAACGGCACGTCAAGCCTTACAGTAACATAACCTAAGGAAGTAGTTTATAATAAAAAACGACACGACAAGCCTTACAGTAGCGTAACCTAAGGAAGTAGGCTATAATAAAGAACGGCACGTCAAGCCTTACAGTAGCGTAACCTAAGGAAGTAGGCTATAATAAAGAACGGCACGTCAAGCCTTACAGTAGCGTAATCTAAGGAAGTAGGTTATAATAAAAAACGACACGTCAAGCCTTACAGTAGCGTAACCTAAGGAAGTAGGCTATAATAAAGAACGGCACGTCAAGCCTTACAGTAACATAACCTAAGGAAGTAGGTTATAATAAAAAACGACACGACAAGCCTTACAGTAGCGTAACCTAAGGAAGTAGGTTATAATAAAAAACGACACGTCAAGCCTTACAGTAGCGTAACCTAAGGAAGTAGGCTATTATAAAGAACGGCACGTCAAGCCTTACAGTAGCGTAACCTAAGGAAGTAGGTTATAATAAAAAACGACACGTCAAGCCTTACAGTAGCGTAACCTAAGGAAGTAGGCTATAATAAAGAACGGCACGTCAAGCCTTACAGTAACATAACCTAAGGAAGTAGGTTATAATAAAAAACGACACGACAAGCCTTACAGTAGCGTAACCTAAGGAAGTAGGTTATAATAAAAAACGACACGTCAAGCCTTACAGTAGCGTAACCTAAGGAAGTAGGCTATTATAAAGAACGGCACGTCAAGCCTTACAGTAACATAACCTAAGGAAGTAGTTTATAATAAAAAACGACACGACAAGCCTTACAGTCGCGTAACCTAAGGAAGTAGGCTATAATAAAGAACGGCACGTCAAGCCTTACAGTAGCGTAACTTAAGGAAGTAGGCTATAATAAAGAACGACACGTCAAGCCTTAAAGTAGCGTAACCTAAGGAAGTAGGCAATAATAAAAAACGACACGTCAAGCCTTACAGTAACTTAACCTAAGGAATTAGGCTTAATCTAAGGAAGTAGGGTTTAATTAAATTATTATCGGTTATTTATATTTTTTGGGTCACTAAACTCGAATATGATGTTTGTTTTTACTTAAAATGCACCAGTTGCCCACATTAAATATCTTTAGGTAATTGCTACGCATTCATCTTCTATTGTGGGGAATAAGACGAACAATTTATGTCTTAATCGTGTTCAGTAGAGTGTGTTTTAATTTTTTGTTTTCGAGATTTTTTGCTCTCCCCATATTTGGATATTTTGGTCATAAAAACCCCCCATCTTGAAGGATTTACCCGTACCACCGAGCACTTGAAGTTTCCCATTTAAATAACATGGGAATTTTGACTTTTCAGTTTTCTAATTTTTTACATGCTTCAAAATTTTTTTAAACACTAGCCAGCAGATAGAAAATGATATCTAGACATATAATATTAAAAAATGATCATTTTATTTTTTTTTTTTAAATACCTTTGTCCGTTCCTTTTTAAATCAATTTAATAATAAAAATATATAATACAGAAAATATAGATATCTAGAGTGCAGACATAGTTGGGTATTTAAATATAATATCAAATTTTAAAAAAGAAAATGTCTGAAATTTACTAAAATTTGTTTATAGGAAACTCTGGAAATTCAGGGAATTTGGTTGAAACACTAAAAAAGTACTGGAAAATTTTAAAAAATAGTCTGGAAAATCAGGGAGTTTTAAAACTTCACTTCACTCCGTGCCCACCCTGACTATACCATTGCATTAGGTTATGTTGGTGTATATCTTGTGCTAAATTTTTGTCTCAATCTAATGCTTTCAAAAATTATAAAAAATACCTAAATTTTTATTATTTTTGGACGTAATACCTAATACTTTTCAATCAAAGTAATAATTTTAGAAAACTTGGTTTTAATAGATTTATTGGATCTGATAATTAATGATTTAAAAAATTTGAAAAGTTTTGTCTCCAAATTTTACGTTGTGTTGATGTAAGTCTTGACGTGTCATTTTTTATCATAACCTACTTCCTTAGTTTAACTTACTGTAAGGCTTGACGTGTCATTTTTATTATAGCCTACTTCATTAGGTTATGTTACTGTAAGGCTTGACGTGTCGTTTTTTATTATAGCCTACTTCCTTAGGTTACGCTACTGTAAGGCTTGACGTGTCGTTATTTTATTATAGACTGCTTCCTTAGGTTACGCTAGTGTAAGGCTTGACGTGTCATTTTTTATTAATGCCTACTTCCTTAGGTTACGCTACTGTAAGGCTTGACGTGCCGTTATTTTATTATAGACTGCTTCCTTAGGTTACGCTACTGTAAGGCTTGACGTGTCATTTTTTATTATAGCCTACTTCCTTAGGTTACGCTACTGTAAGGCTTGACGTGACGTTATTTTATTATAGACTGCTTCTTTAGGTTACGCTACTGTAAGGCTTGACGTGTCGTTTTTTATTATAACCTACTTCCTTAGGTTATGTTACTGTAAGGCTTTAAGTGTCGTTTTTTATTATAGCCTACTTCCTTAGGTTACGCTACTGTAAGGCTTGGCGTGTCGTTTTTTATTATAGCCTACTTCCTTAGGTTACGCTACTGTAAGGCTTGACGTGTCGTTATTTTACTATAGACTACTTCCTTAGGTTACGCTACTGTAAGGCTTGACGTGTCGTTTTTTATTATAACCTACTTCCTTAGGTTACGCTACTGTAAGGCTTGACGTGTCGTTATTTTATTATAGACTGCTTCCTTAGGTTACGCTACTGTAAGGCTTGTGGTGTCGTTATTTTATTATAGACTGCTTCCTTAGGTTACGCTACTGTAAGGCTTGACGTGTCGTTATTTTATTATAGACTGCTTCCTTAGGTTACGCTACTGTAAGGCTTGACGTGTCGTTATTTTACTATAGACTACTTCCTTAGGTTACGCTACTGTAAGGCTTGACGTGTCGTTTTTTATTATAACCTACTTCCTTAGGTTACGCTACTGTAAGGCTTGGCGTGTCGTTTTTTATTATAGCCTACTTCCTTAGGTTACGCTACTGTAAGGCTTGACGTGTCGTTATTTTACTATAGACTACTTCCTTAGGTTACGCTACTGTAAGGCTTGACGTGTCGTTTTTTATTATAACCTACTTCCTTAGGTTACGCTACTGTAAGGCTTGACGTGTCGTTATTTTATTATAGACTGCTTCCTTAGGTTACGCTACTGTAAGGCTTGACGTGTCGTTATTTTATTATAGACTGCTTCCTTAGGTTACGCTACTGTAAGGCTTGACGTGTCGTTATTTTATTATAGACTGCTTCCTTAGGTTACGCTACTGTAAGGCTTGACGTGTCGTTTTTTATTATATCCAACTTCCTAGGTTACGGTATGTAACGTACCAAATGCCTAGACCCCTAAGATATGCAAATATTTATGAATAATGCATGCAAATAATAGTTTAATTCTACTTACTTATACGTGTGTTGCATAATACACACGCATAAGTGTATAAAATACCGAAATCGCGATTTAAATCAATATATGTATCGATACAATTATAAACTCCTAAATTTAGATTATTTAATGATAATCAAATATTACTTAAATGGCAGCACTATCCAGCATGTATTTATTTATGCCGGCAGCCTCTTAAATGTAAATATGTAAATATGTAAATATTAGTAAAATATTAGTTTTTAAGTAAATTAGAATTATTTAATTTAATTATAAAATAATTAAATGCACCTTTATTATTAATAAAAAATATAACAATTATCAATAATACATTTAATATATTTAATAAATTAATTAAACATAAATGATAAATCTACTAACGGTCAAAATAGATTTTATTGATAAAAAAGGATCGGAGTATTTGTTAATTTAAGTTGTAAATAGAAATTAATTATAAATAAAAAAATAATTAATGTAATAAATATAATATATAAAAACAATAAATAATAATTAAAACAATTAAAAAACTAAAAAGAAGAAATTCGCGCCAAACGCAAATTTCCTTCCAGAAAGTTCGAGAACAAATTTTATGTATAAAAATTCCAAGTATGTGTGCGTGAGTTGCGAAAAGTATATAAGAAAGAGCTTTCGCACATCACGACACACTTGTTCTGGAATCTCTGGTGAAGCAAGTTCGTTGAACGACCTTCATTATTTTCACACTCAATAAATATTACATTGAATTAAAACCTTAGTGTTCTCATTTATGCAAGGGATTCTAAAACATCATCAGCTTCAGATGCAGATGTGCATCAACCAAAATTAGAGGCACAGCCTCGTTATTTACTTAAACCCTTTGAGGTCCAAGGGCTAGATACCCTTGGTTCGATAAGGATACTAGGCGGGTAGGATTTACAGTGCTCGAATATAGGAAAAAATATAATTATTGTCACCCCTCCTTCTGAGGGGTTACAGGTAGTGTTATGCTTAACGTTTCGTTATTTTTTATCATCCTGCTTCCTTAGGTTACGCTAGTTAAGGCTTGATGTGTCGTTTTTTATTCTAGTCATCTTCCTTAATTTATGTTTGTGTAAGGTTTGACGTAACGTTATTTTATTATATCCTACTTTCTTAGGTTACGCTAGTGTAAGGCTTGATGTGTCATTATATCCAACTTCCTAGGTTACGGTAGTGTAAGGCTTGACGTGTCGTTATTTTATTATAGTCTGTTTCCTTAGGTTACGGTACTGTAAGGCTTGACGTGTCGTTTTTTATTATAGCCTATATTATAGCCTATAGAAGTAAATAATTTACTTCTTTTTTCAAATTCTGGAATTTTTTATTAAAAAAATAGTGCGTTCAATTTGCTCGTTTTGAATCCCGGAAAGATTCCTATTTACTAACTTTACATTTAATACATTTGCAAACATTTAAAAGAAAAAAATATTCCGTATTCTACAACAGGAATTCCGGTTACGGCAAACGGATTTTTTTCAGTAGTGTATTAATCAATAAGACAATTTAGATAAATTATATATTATATGTATACTATCGGTTTGAAAAAGATGCGAACCTCGAGTTTTTTATTAATAACTTCCCCAAAAATAAAGATAATTTAATGAAATAAAATTTTTCTAAAAATTTAACCATATTTTTATTCGAATCTCAAAGGAATTTAACGCAAATATTCTAGAAGTGATTTTATTGCAAAAACAAATAAAAAAACGAGAATTTTATGAATTTTTTTTTCGTTCCACGACTTTAGACCCGAAAAAAGAGTTGTAGGAATCATCCGATTTTGACAAAAATTTAACCAGTGATAAATACACCTTTCTTGTGCATGATACAATTTTGAAAATTTAAATATTTCAATTCGCAAATTTTTTATGGGCTTCAGAAGAAGAGGCCTTCATCTCATCAACAAATTGTCGTATCGGCTTCGTTTTTTTTTTAATCGATAGGTTACTGTTTGTAGATTAAAAATATATATTTTGTTAATGTAGCGAATTAACGATTTCTGAGCAATAACGATTCTAAAATTCGGACAGGTGCATTCTATTCATCTATTGTTTTTCACTGTTTTAACCCGTATTCATGAATATTTAAAGAAAAATAATATTCTTCGCCTCTCATTATTCCTAATTTGTTCGTTCATGCTACAACATCTGGTATGAGAAATAAAAATTAATTTGCAAATTTTTAAAAAAATTGCAATTTTTAATTACCGTATGAAATGTGCCGATTAATCTGCCTAAAAAGAACTTTGAATCGCAAAAATCCGCCAAAAAATGGTCAATGTAGAGGGTTAAAATCAATAGGGTAAAATTTTTTGTTTTGCTGATATCAACGTCGATTTTTGACCGATTTTTACGATTCAAATTGCTAATTAATCAGTTTTTTGAATCGAGAAAATTGGCAAATGGAAAATAAAAATCTTTGAGCAATTAGCAAAAATGAAAGGAAAAATTTTGAGATCGGATAGACAAAAGAGATATCTCGCTGCGAAACAGTTAATGTTGGAAAGATATATTTTTTTGGGTCCCACCCTGGTCTCAGCGGGATAAATAAAAATTTTTTTTATCTATACGATCTCAAAATTTTACTTTTCATTTTTGCTAATTGTTCAAAGATTTTTATTTTCCATTTGCCAATTTTCTCGATTCAAAAAACTGATTAATTAGCAATTTGAATCGTAAAAATCGGTCAAAAATCGACGTTGATATCAGTAAAACAAAAAATTTTACCCTATTGATTTTAACCCTCTACATTGACCATTTTTTGGCGGATTTTTGCGATTCAAAGTTCTTTTTAGGCAGATTAATCGGCACATTTCATACGGTAATTAAAAATTGCAATTTTTTTAAAAATTTGCAAATTAATTTTTATTTCTCATACCAGATGTTGTAGCATGAACGAACAAATTAAGAATAATGAGAGACGAAGAATATTATTTTTCTTTAAATATTCATGAATACGGGTTAAAACAGTGAAAAACAATAGATGAATAGAATGCACCTGTCCGTATTTTAGAATCGTTATTGCTCAGAAATCGTTAATTCGCTACATTAACAAAATATATATTTTTAATCTACAAACAGTAACCTATCGATTAAAAAAAAAAACGAAGCCGATACGACAATTTGTTGATGAGATGAAGGCCTCTTCTTCTGAAGCCCATAAAAAATTTGCGAATTGAAATATTTAAATTTTCAAAATTGTATCATGCACAAGAAAGGTGTATTTATCACTGGTTAAATTTTTGTCAAAATCGGATGATTCCTTCAACTCTTTTTTCGGGTCTAAAGTCGTGGAACGAAAAAAAAATTCATAAAATTCTCGTTTTTTTATTTGTTTTTGCAATAAAATCACTTCTAGAATATTTGCGTTAAATTCCTTTGAGATTCGAATAAAAATATGGTTAAATTTTTAGAAAAATTTTATTTCATTAAATTATCTTTATTTTTGGGGAAGTTATTAATAAAAAACTCGAGGTTCGCATCTTTTTCAAACCGATAGTATGTATTATAAACAAACTTAAAAAAAAAGAAAATGATAAATTTATTTTATTTTTTAAAATTATTATAAACAACTATTACAAATTATTTAGGTCAATTTGAGACTAAAACAACGATAAATAATTAATATTTTACAGGCCTAAAAAAATTAGATTATAAAATTTGGGAATGTGATTTTGTCTCTTCAAATGGGAGAAATTTTGAATAATTTATGGTGGTAAATTTTATCACAAAATATTAACTTTTTACTTATCTAGAGCTGTGAATATGACAAATTGATATAAATTTTTTTTTATGCCGCACTAATAGTGGATTTTAAAGTTTTATATTCTTGCAGACTTTTTTGTGTGCACAGTATCAATTCAAGTAACGCTGATAACGAGGCCTAAAAGTAACTTGAAGTTTACCTCAAATTTATGGGATAATATCAGATATTCTAGAGGGATCATACGTAAAAGTGGACTTCAGATATGAAAAGATCCACCCCAATTACCTTCTTGGTCAAAAAATTGATTTTTTTTGTCAGTGGCAAGAAAACACGACTTTTCCGATCACGTAGCGGCGATTTATGCGACCCTTGTCCATAAATAAAAAATGACCCAAATCCCAGCTTACCAACTCGGATGTTAATTTACGTGCGATTTGGGCCATTCTTTATTTTTCTGGACACGGGATCGCAATAAACTATTTTTATTTTGCTATAATAACATCCCCTTACACCCTATCTAAGGGAGTAAATATAACAAGTTGATATAAATTAATTTTTTTGGTTTACGAATAGCCTTTTACAGAGTCTTGTATGCCGTTAAATATTTTTTTTTTCACATAGTCACCAGTTCAGGTGACGCGCATAAGTTATTTTAAATTCACTCCGCATTGAGGGGATGTTGTCACATTTCCTAGGGGTTGAACATGAAAATGGATCCCAGAAATAAAAACAGCCACCCCATTTTCCTTCTAGGTAATATTTTTAGCCCAAAATATTCATTTTTTGTATTATGCTATAATACCGCCCCCTTATACCCTATCTAATGGGGTAAACATGACAAATTTATATACATTTAATTTTTTTGGTTTACGAATAGCCTTTTATAGAGTTTTGTATGCCGTTAGATATTTTTTTTTTCACATAGTCACCAATTCAGATGACGCGCATAAGTTATTTCAAATTTACCCCACATTTAGGGGATGTTGCCACATTTCCTAGGGGTTGAACATGAAAATGGATCCCAGAAATAAAAACAACCACCCCAGTTTCCTTCTAGGTAATATTTTGAGCCCAAAATATTAATTTTTTGTATTATGCTTTAATACCACCCCCTAACACCCTATCGAATGGGGTAAATATGACAAATTTGTATCCATTAATTTTTTTTTTTGGTTTACTAATAGCCAGAGTTTTCCATGCTGTTAGATATTTTTTTGTTGATATAGTCACCAATTCTGATGACTCGCATAAGTTATTTAAAATTTACCTAACATTTAGGGGATGATATCACATTTTCTAAGGGTTGAAAGTGAAAATGGACTTCAAAAATGAAAAGAGCAGCCCAAATTACCTACTGGGTAACACTTTTAGACCAAAATATTGATTTTTTCTAATTTGTTATATTACCACCCCCTTACGCCCGATCTGAGGGGGTGAATTTGACAAATTGATATAAACTTATTTTTAATTGTGTTACTAATAGTCCCATGTAAAATTTTATATGTCTTGAGATTTTTTGTGTGCACTATATCATTTTAAATAACGTCTAAAAAATGTTTAAAATTTAACCCACATTTAGGGGATGAAATCACATTTTTTAGGGGTCGTACGTGAAAATGGACTTCAAAAATGAAAAGAGCAGCCCCAATTACCTATTGGGTCACATTTTTAGTCAAAAATATTGATTTTTTCCAGAGTGATACCAGTTATACCAGTTGTACCAGTGATATTGGTATAACTTTTGGTATCACTTTTTTTGGTATTGGTATCGCGTGAGAAAGTCTGAACATAACCTAAGGCAATGGTCTATAAGAAAAAAATGACACGTCAAGCATTACACTTATTTAATCTAAGGAAGTAGCCTTTAATAAAGAAACGACACGTCAAGCAATATAACCTAAAGAAATGGTCTATTGTAATAGCTATTTTTTAAACAAGGGACAAAATATTGGTTTTGACTTTGCATGCAGACAGCATGCAAAAGTTGAATCACTTATTTTTTCCCGTGATTTAAAACCATTTTTCACATATAACGGACAAACAACCCGTCTTCTTAGGGTAGAAAGTAGGTTTTTTTGCCTTAGATACGTAAAAAAGCATTATGTCAAACTTGTGTAGTTTTCTTATGAAGTAGCCTAGCTGTAATAAAAAAATGACACGTCAAGCATTACACTAACATAACCTAATGAAGTAGTCAAAACTGAATAATCGATGTATATTTAAAGGATATTTTAAATTAATAAATAATTACAGATATCCCTCGTTATCCGTGGGGGATAAGTTCCTAAAAAAGTACCGCGGATTATAAGACCTTACTCTTACAGGAAAATAGGGGTTACATTCGTGGAAATTCAAATGATACAAAAATTAATTTTTTTTTTCCAATAAAAATTATTTTTTGCCTAAATGTACATAAATTTATTTCCAAAAATACAAAATTTTTATGAAAGTAAGTTCAGGATCAATTTTTCTGTTAAAAAAAGTCTGTCATCCGCGATTGTTTCCCTCGTCTTAAAACATCCTGATATAACTCTTCATAAATTTCTACTGCTTTTTCACAACTATGTTTAAAACTCAAACTCCGTGTCATTATTGGATCATAATTCATAGCCAAATCAATGGCAGTTAGTAAGGAATTTATGATTTGTAAAATGGTTTTTCCGTTGAGAGAAACATCGACATTTGGTTCGGTTACTGGCACTTCTGGTAAGGGTGTGGCTAGTTCTTCAGTTTCTTCTGGCGTTAGATCTGCTGAAGGCAACATCAAATCTAAAATGTCAGTCTCTTGAAGATCGGCGAATCCCTCTCCATCTATCGTTTGAGCCAGATTTACGATGGTTCAAACACTCTCTTGATATTCTCTTCTTTTTGATTTTTCTTTAGGTGGTACAACATTCGGCCAGACTCTTCTCTAGCGAGAATTTGGATTTTTTAATTTCAGCCCAAGATTCTTGTGTCATTGTGATGGCATCTATAATGGAAAAATCTTTCCAAAACTTTTCTTCTTTTGATATCCAAGTACGATTTGGCATCTTTTTGAAATTTAATTTTTTTTTTAAATCTCGTTTTGAAATTTTCAAACCACCCTTTGCTTGCATTAAAACTCTCTTTTTTTCATATTTTTTATTCAAGTAATCATGAAAAAGCATCGATAGGCTCCTGATAGCAGCAGTCGTAACTGGAATACTTTTATGTATCAAATCTTGCATCCAGATCATGAGCATTTCCTTCGTTTACTCAAGAATATTTCCGCGTAAAACCTACACAAATTCGGCATGCTGTCCCAAATTTAGAGAACTATTTCGGATTTTATCTTTATTATCTCGTGTTGTCCTAACTGACGACTCATTCACTTGAAAACGACTTGCAATTGTGGCAATTTTTTCACCATTATCAATCAAATTCAAAATTTTGAGTTTATCCGCGATATTCATGAAATTCCTTGCGCGAGATAATGTTTTCTTAGATGCTTGGGGGGTTTTCCTAATAATGAATAAATATAAAATAAATACATATTATAATAAATAGATATTAAAATAAATCTCGAAAATCTGAAAATTGTCACATTGAAACAAAAGACTTCTTGACGTTTTTTTTTTTAAACCGCGGATAACAAGAATTTTCCTACGAAAAACAAGGGATTGGATATTTTGGTCCTACCGTGGGTACGGTGAACCATGGATAATGAGGGATTCCTGTAGTTATTTTTATTTAAGGTGGCTCACGGTTTTAGGTCCGTATATTTTAGGGGGACATTAGAGGGGGCATAACTAATTAATTAAATTTTATTATTTATTATATAGATATGTGAATATTTAGAAGTTATTATTAATAATAATGCATTTTCTTCTAATGTTTGTGTGTTGTAAAAAAATTTTTTTAGTACAAAACATTTTATTGATAGGGGCCCGTGACTAAAATTATGTGTTTACAATTTGATCGGCAACTATTGTATTTTTTTCTTAAAAGTATCTATTTTTGTGAAATAAAAAGTGTGTACAATTTTATCTAAAATGATTCGTTCTTGAATTAATACCAAGTAAAACAATATCAACTCCCATAAGAACGCGTGTTAACCTAAAAATTTCAGTTGCTTATTCTTTCTTAATTAATTGGAAACCTCAGTATTGTTTAGGATCAATGGATTTGTTTCTTAATTATCTTCATCTCCAGTAAATTCTAGTTCATATAATTCATTTTTTATAAACTCCGTGAGCCACCTTAAATAAAAATTATATAGTAAGCGTATTTGCTAAAAAAATTCTTGCTGGAGAAGAGTCTGGCCGAATGTTGTGCCACCTAAAGAAAAATCGAAAAGAAGAGAATAGTAAGAGAGTGTTTGAACCATCGTAAATCTGGCTCGAACGATAAATGGAGAGGGATTTGCCGATTTTCAAGAGACTGACATTTTAGATTTGATGTTGCCTTCAGCAGATCTAACGCCAGAAGAAACTGAAGAACTAGCCACGCCCTTACCAGAAGTGCCAGTAACCGAACCAAATGTCGATGTTTCTCTCAACGGAAAAACCATTTTACAAATCATAAATTCCTTACTAACTGTCATTGATTTGGCTATGAATTATGATCCAATAATGACAAGGAGTTTGAGTTTTAAACATAGTTGTGAAAAAGCAGTAGAAATTTAAGAAGTTATATGACAAGCGAAACAATCACGGATGGCCGACTTTTTTTAACAGAAAAATTGATCCTGAACTTACTTTCATTGAAATTTTGTATTTTTGGAAATAAATTTATGTACTTTTAGGCAAAAAATCATTTTTATTAGAAAAAAAAGTTAATTTTTATATTATTTGAATTTCTATGAACGTAACCCCTATTTTCTCATAAGAGTAAGGTCTTTTTATCCGTGGTTTTGTAATCCACGGTACTTTTTTGGGAACTTATCCTCTGCGGATAACGAGGGATGCCTGTATAGTTAATGAAAATCCCCAGAAAACTGCTAATAATAATCTACAGGTTTCCTATTGTGGGCAACTCAAAAGTTGCCTATTGTGGGTAACGACGCCATTTCTAGTAAAATATAAGATCATATTTGTGTTAATTTACCCTACAAATATAAGTAACTAATAAAAATCCCCAAAAAATTCAAAATAATCTACAAGTTTCCTATTGTAGGTAACTGTGCCATTTCCAGCAATAAAAGAAGTATTCGTTTTTAGCTACAATAAAAATATATACCATAATTGAATATTCGAAAAAAACTACTATAAATAACCAAAAAACGCCTATTTTGGGCCACTGGACCATTTTTGCTAATGAACCGTATTTAAAAAAGTAAGATTGAAGTTTGGCTTATTATAATTTATATATAATTATAAAATGATAATAAGAATCACTTTATTTTAACTATAATATACAATATATAATTTATAAAATTATTTCATACAATGTGTACATTTTCCTTTAAAATATTAAAAGAGCCTCGTTTGTAGTTTAAAAAATACATTTCTGTGCCGATTCTGCATAAAATTATAAATTAGGTCGTTGGTAGTTTTTAAAATACAAACGACTGTGAGGATTATGACTTGAAAAACTTTAATAAACGAATCTTTCTTTAATTTATAAAAATCTCTTGTATTTATCTAATTACACAAATAAAAAAATTCACTTTATTAACGTACAAATTTTTGCAATTTAATGTGAATTATAATTTTAAATAACGTTATTGCAAATGTCTTATCACTTAATTCTATAACATTTTTGTCGGGTTTTATGTTTAGTTTAAATAAAATAAACACTCGTTTATAATTAATTTATAATACAGTTTATTATTTAATACTCGTTTTTACTAATCTTTTGTTTTCTCATCTATTACACTATTACACTACTATTTATTAATTATAGTGATCAAATAATACATATAAAAATTAATGCGCGTTAGAGATATGAACTGAACGACGATCAGCGTGGAACTGAACTGTAAGTTTCTCCTCCTTCATCACCTTGCAGTATACTAAGGAAGTGCGTGGAGGGGCCACAGCCCAACACTCCCTCCCGTCTCAAGCACTTTCTTATGTATTTATCTGAAACAAATCAAATCAATTATTAGTTTATCTCATCGAATACACATCATGTACAATTTAACTCGACTAATTCTCCAAGTTTAAGATTGAATTAGTCAGTTGTCTGTGCAAATCAAAAGCCAACGGTTTAGTAAAAATATCGGCTATTTGTTCTTTAGAAGGTACCCATCTAACTTCGATATAACCCTTTTTGAGACAATCTTTAAAATAACCAATCTTAGAGTCTATTATGTATCTTAATCTATTTCTGCCTCTCGTCTAAGTATTTTTATCCGCAGCTGAATTATCACACCAGGGTCAAAGGTCAAGGGCATTAAAAGGATTTTTAACATTAATTTTAGTGAATTAAAGATCGAAATCATTTCTTGAGTCGCATTACTCATCGCAACGTATTTAGCCTCACAAGTATATAGATTTACATAAGACAGTTTCCGTGTTTTCTAGGCTATTGAATCACCAAACAATCTAATAACATATCCACTAGTTGTTAATAATTTCTTGCAATCAGAATAACTAGAGTCAGAATAGCCTTCTAGTTTATTATTAAACCCGTGTATGTTAATTTTAAGTCTATGGTTCCTTTAAGATTTCGAAATACTCTTTCAATCATAGCCGACTCATTTTTAGTTGGTTCAACCTGGTGTCTACTTAATATATTTACGGTATACGCAATATCTGGTCTAGTAACGTTTGCCAAATATGCTAAAGAACCAACAGCTTCTCTATAAGGTGTATTAGCCATAAGTAGATTTTTATTCAATTTCTCACCATCATCAGACTCTTCTCATTCTTTTCTTTTTCGATTTGCTACTTGTTGCGTAACCATAGGCGTTTTTCGCGGATGTTTTTCTTTAAAACCAAATCTTTCTAACATTTTTTCTCTATAATCTTCTTGTGATTAACTTAAAATTCTCTCCAATCTATTTCGTTCTAAGTTAATCCCAAGAAAACGCTTAGGCTCTCTTAGATCTGTCATTTCAAACTTATCTTACAACTTCAGTCTTATTTGCTCCAGTTTTTCTAAATCATTACATTAACATATAGTCTACCTATAGTAACAATATGAGAAATTTACTCCCATCTCTTCTGGTAAATAGACATGGTTAATCATAATGTAAAGTTAAAGTTAAGGTTAACCCAAGTTAAAGTTAAAGTTAACCCAATTTTTGAAGCTACTTCAGCAAATTGCTCATTCCACCTTTTAGGGCTAATTTTTAAATCATATAGTGCTCATTCTATTTTGCAAACGTTTTCTCGTCTAAATTGTTCTGAGACATTTACCCCTTCTGGTATTTCCATGTACATCTCATCTTTGACTTTACCATTTAGTATAGTTTTCACGTCCATTTGACACACATCTAAGTCATATTTATTAATGGATCGCAAGCACTGCTCTAAGTATCTTCCGTATGTATTTTTATCTTTAAACCCTCTTAACATTAGTCTCGCCTGATTTTAGATTTTGCCATTTGGCTCTATCTTTTTCTTTAAAACCCACCTCGAATCAATTGTATTTGTTTATTTGTCTATTCAATTGTATTGGTTTATTAGCATATTCATCTACAAGAGGTCTTTTAACAAAATTACATAGTTTATTTTTATCCATCGAATTTAGCTTGTCTTTTACTGTAAGATCCTACTTATTTTTCTCATCTGATTTCATGGCTTCTTTAAAAGAACCTGGATCTTTATTAACTTTAGTGAGTAATGCATGATAATACTCATCATTTAAAATTTCAATCTATATATTATTAGAAAAATATTTTATCGTCCGATGATAATTGAAATATATATGATAAATAGTATTTATCGGTCTTTACGGACTAATATTATTATTCACCAATACAAATTAATGTAATTTAATGAATAATATTAAATAATAATAATAATAATAATAATAATAATAATATTAATAATATTAATAATAATATTAAACGCCATCGAGGAGGGCGGTGGCCTTTCCGAGGAGCAGTATGGATTTCGTGAGGGGCATTCCACGATAGACGCCATTCGGCGTGTCGTGGATACCGTAGAGGCTGAGAGGAAAAAGCGGCCTGCAATTTGCAAAGACGTCCTTCTTGTAACGCTGGACGTCAAAAACGCTTTCAATTCGGCCAGATGGGATGACATGATCCGGTCTCTCGAGTACGACTTCCGGATACCCAGGTATCTGGGTAACGTAATAAAGGACTACCTACGGGACCGGAGACTGCTCTACGACACGCTCGATGGCAGGCGACAGAGGGTTCTGAGTGCGGGCATTGCCCAAGGTTCGGTTCTCGGACCGGACCTGTGGAATGCCTTTTACGATGGCCTGTTGCGCGTTCACCTCCCGGAAGGAGCTTCTCTGATCGGGTACGCGGACGACGTGGCGCTGACCATCACTGGCAGGGACATGCAGGTAACCCAGGAGAGGTTGAATCTAGTCATGAGACAGATCAACCTCTGGATGGGCGAGCATGGGCTCCAGCTTGCGATCCCAAAAACGGAGATCGTACTGCTGACCCGTCGCACAACAATTCCCACGGACATCGATGTAAATGTCGATGATGGTGGAAACCCTCACACGATCCAAGCCAAGACATCGGTTAAGTACCTGGGAGTTCTGCTTGATAACAAGCTGAACTTCTGGGAACAATTTCAGAGGTCGAGTGAGAAGGCCGCGTCGATCGCATCCTCCTTGTCAAGGCTCATGGCCAACATAGGAGGGCCCAAACCCGGGAAGCGAAGATTGTTGATGTCCGTTGTCAACTCTGTCCTGCTTTATGGATCTGAGATCTGGGCGGATATCACCAAATTTGCCAAGTACAGACATAAAATATCGTCTGTGCAGCGGCAAGCGGCCCTGAGGATCGCCTGCGCGTACCATACGGTATCGCTCGAAGCGATCCAGGTAGTAGCATCGGTCATACCCATCGACCCGCTAGCGTTGGAGCGGAAATACATTTACGATAGTATAGAGGACCGCGAAGTGGCATCCACTCGCGCCCGCTCCAGCTCTATGGGAAAATGGCAGGAACGGTGGAAAAAGGAGGAAGAGAAAAATGCCCGATGGACGCGCAGACTGATTTCAGATCTGCAGGCATGGACTGGACGACAACATGGGGAGGTGGATTTTTACCTCACCCAATTCTTGACTGGACATGGGTATTTCCGTGCAATGTTGAAACATTGGCATAAGGTGGCAACAGAGGAGTGCTTGCACTGCCCAGGCGAGAAGGATACAGTGGAGCATACTTTCTTCGGATGTATGCGCTACGTGGAAGGGCGCCCGCCCTTCCCGATTTGGAGGCCAGAGAAGGTGGTTCCGGAAATGCTACGGAGTTCTGAAAATTGGAACAAAGTAGCAGAGTACGTAAGAGCCACCTTGTTGAAGAAAAAGGAGGAGGGCTTTCTATCGTAGATTGCTCTCCTGTCACTAGGCTGGGGGAAGGCAGCGGCCAGTTGCCTAGGCTGCGCGTCCCAAACTGAAGTTATACCTGAAAAGGGAGTTCCGGTTTGGGGCAAACAAGCGCAGGGGGGTTTATAGTGTGTTTATCCAGTAAGAATCTGGGGCGTAGCCGGCGACCGCGCTCGCCGGTGGTCTCCCAGTTGTACACTTTGTGCAACTGGGCGGTCATGGAAATTTGCGGGCCTTTAAGGCCCGCAAACACTCCATGGCTGATGTAAGATTCACAAGATTCCCTTGACAAAAAAAAAAAAAAAAAAAAAAAAAAAAAAAAAAATAATATTAAACTGCTTAATTGTTAATGAGTCGCCCACAGCGCGTATCGCATTTACAGTTCAATAAATTTTTTCTAAATTAAAAATAAATTTTTCTGGTCAGCGCGTCCGGCAAAGACGTATTTTCTCGCCACAGAAAAATCGTATACAACCCTGGGCCATAAAAAAAGAGAATGCCCCAAATCGCAGTTTACCATCCTCGGCTTCGCCTCGGAAGGTAATTTACGTGCAATTTGGGCCATTCTTTATTTTTCTGGCCATGGGTCGTAATATACTATTTAATTTAATTTTTATTTTTTATTTCTTTGATGTTAAGAAAAAATCTTTGAGAAAAAATAACTGAAAACATCTTCTTTGAGAGAGAATAAGTGTTTCATTGGTATCATCGAATGTCGTCTCGTGCCGTAGCTTAGTTGGTTCAAGCGTCTACCCGGCAAGTAGAAGATCGCGAGTTCGTTTCTCGTTGGCACTGGTGAGATATTTATTTTTTCTCAAAGATTTTTTCTTAACATCAAAGGAATAAAAAATAAAAATTAAATTAAAAATTTATGAAGGCCCCGTGTGCCAATTCAGTGTAAAAAAATAACTCAGCACATGTAAAAAAATAATTCAATAATTTCGTGTGGATGATTTGGCGCACGGGGCCTTCGGCCCCCCTGACCTTATTTATGTTCTTTTCATAAAATAACCCTTTTTTTAAATTTGTTTATTTATTCTACAAAAGTTCGTGAAAACTCTGTCTTTCACGAATCGGAAAATGTGTGAACAATTTTCGAGGCTTGAAAGGTACACGTTCCATGAGTTCATGTTTTCGGATAATAGACCAAGTCTTGTAATAAGTGAGAAAAGTTTATTTATGCAGCGAATAACCAATATAAACTTTACATTAATTATAATAAATTGATTTCTTATTAATAATTTTTCCCCACCGAAATTCTAAAAGTAATAATAAATATTGTAAATTTTTTTCAAAACTAAAATAATTAATTAATTTTTAATAAATAGTGCATCAATCGGTTTACCTTATTTATTTTTCTGTTTGACAGCTTATTATCGAATCAATGCCAAGGCGCAAGCGTCATTACCATGGTTTTTGTTTTTTTTTCAGAGTTTAAATTAAAATAATAATTTATTTATTTAATTTATTAACTAATTATTATTATTATTATAAACCGATTAGGGGGGATGAAAGCGCAAACGACACGCAATTGATTAGTGATTTATTTTTTTTGTTTTAATAAATAGTTGTTTTACAAAATCAATTTAAAGTTTTTGGGGGATTAAAACTATCCCCCTTAAGTTTTTTTTGATTTGCTAATTAACTAGGGGACGTGCAAAACTTTTGACCCTACCAAATTAAAAGACTAATAACGCGCAATCGATTGGTCACATAATTTACAAATTTTGGGCCAACTTCTTAAGCTGTTATCCCACCAATAAATTCAGTGCCTTGGTCAGTTCTGAGGTAACAAATTTTAGCATCTAGTCCAATAAAGTTTCTAGCGCTCTTAATAAACAGTTCAAGGCATGTTCCTGTCTCATCTTTTGTTTTCATGCCAAAAGCTGCCCTAGAATAATCATCTATGAATACAGAAATGTATCTATACCTTTTTGGGTAAGTCATAGAACTAATAGGATCAATTATATCAGAGTGAACTATTCGTAACGGTTCATTTGATCTAAATCTTACAGTATTGAACGGTAATTTATTTAGTTTCCAAATCAAGCATATTTCACAGTCTAAAATTTTCTCATTTCGCGTCTTTTAAATCTTTTATTTCTGGATATAATTTTTAAAGTCTTTTTAAATATCCCAACGATGCATGGCCCATTCTAACATGCCATAGAATTGCTATATTATTTTTAACAAACACATTGTTGTGTTTATCAAAATTTAATTCGTTTTTTTCTTCAAATTCATCATCAGTCAAAAGCGATTCATCAGGATTATTTAAAATTGTGTCTCTTTAACTATTTTCAAAAATGGCATCATTTAAGTCAACTTCTACTCCAGTCTCATTTTCAAATAAATTTCTGTGACAATAATTGATGAGAAATTATCTCATCTGAATGGAGTTTATTATTATTATCAGATTTACCTTTTAATTTATAATTACGGTTACTTCTCTTCATTAAGTATGCAATAATTTTATTATTTAAAGGACTGTGTTCTGAGTTTATGTTTGTATCTAAAGGGTTCACTTCAAATTCTATTTTCCATTAAGGTTTATCATATATATCAGAGATAAATGATTTTTTAGAAACAGTGTCAAAAATACTAATTTTTTCATTTTCTAAATAGATAATTAAACCTTTATCAACAAATTTTTTAAGGCAAAGCAAGTTTTCCGATAAGCCTTCAGCGCAAATTACATTTTTTAAAGAAATATTATTATCAAATATATATATTATTATTTTGATTTCATTGACAATAAATAATTTAATATATATATTTAATTTATATATTTAACAATAAATAATTTCATTGACAAACAATACCTACATTAACAACCGCGTATTTTTGAAAAATAATTTTTAAATGAATTTAAAAATTATTATCAAAATTTATCAAATCTACAACTCCAACTCCCTCCGATTTAAAATTCGCAGACTCGTCTTTATTTGCGCATTTTATAATATTTCTATAATTCTCATCTAAAGTATTAAATATCAGCTTAGAATTTGTAAGATGCTCCAGAATCGGCCAAAAATCCGGCTAATAATTTATTATTGTTTAAACCGATAAAGCTAACTTGGTTTATATTATCTCGTATATTTAAATCAGTATTAAAAATATTTAAACTATCAAGGTTACCTTTACTTTCAGAGTTCTTCTTTTATGCTGCTCATTGTTTTGCTGTTTTCCGCCTTGACCCCGGTTTGTATAATTTTCTCTACCCCTATTTTTAAACTTGGATCTTTTTGAGTTAGACTTGTCATTATTACTTTCTATCTTTCTATTAAAACCACTACCACCACCATTGTTTTTTTAATCGCATCTATTGTTATTATCATACCTTCTATCTCGTCGATTTGATCCTCTGTTTCGAGGGCAGTTAGCTGCTATATGGTCTGTGTACTCCTTACAAGAATAACATAGCTTTCCTTCCAAACCTTTGCGAGGGCAATTTATACCAATATGCCCTAAGTCATCACAGTGGAAACACCGTTGTTAACTTCCCTGCGGCCAAAGCTTGTACACCCTGTGAAGTACCAGAGCCACCTTGACCATCTCGTCTACATGCTTCATGCTATATGATAAAACGTTTTAAGTCTTCGAAAGAGAGACTTTTACCCGTCAAATTCACGTTTACAAATTTCAGATGGTGTACCTGAGGTATACTCTTCTCTATTGCTTGATAAAACGCGTCTCGAACTTCTTTTTCAGAAAGAGTAGGAGCATTTGGAATGTTATTGTAATTTCTCGTTAACTCGTCAAATCTATCCCAAAATTCTGCTGCCTTTTCTTTGTTAGGATTATATTGTATATTATACAACCATTTTCTAAGATCCACGGAAGTTAAATTATTCTCACATCTTTTGATTTCTTTTATCTTTTCTAGCATTTTAATAGGATTTGACTCATCTAAAATTTTATTATGATAATTTACATATCACGAACTCTGAATTTATTATTTTCTATTGTATGCTCAACTAATTTATCATTTACTTTAATTTTTGTATATATAACATATAATAAATCTTTTGTTCTTAGTTCTGACGTAAAGAAGTCCATAAAATGTTCAAAACGCATTTTATTAATTAACTTGTAATCTCTTATAGAATCTGTATCTTGAGATATTAAACCGGTCTTTAATACATCTTTCAATTCATTTACGATCTACTTGTCTTTATTTGAATCATTTTTATTCGAAAACGTACTAATTTTTAACTTTTTAATCTTGTATCGAATTATTAATGAAATATCATTTTTATTAGAAATATTTATACTTTCAGGCACCATCGTAGAATTAAATAAATTAGAATTATTATGGTCTCTTACCTCTCTATTTTGTATCTCGTCATTATTCAACCCATCTACTTTATCTAAAGCTCTCTTCAAAGTGTCAGCAATCCCATTTTCAACTCCAGAAAGAGTGTTTTCTAATCTGGTAATTCTTCTATCTAATCTACTTTCCACTTTATTCATCACACCTTGGATGTGTTTGGAAATAATATCATTTTTTGCTGCCATCACATCTAAATTCTTTTTGTGCTGTTCCTTCACTTCTTCCAGGTACGCATCAAATTTTCTCTGCAACTCATCATAAAAATTCTGTCCATCTAAAACTTAAAAATCATTTAATTTAGTTTTAAAACTTAGTCAAAGGCTTTTGTTTCTTACCAAAAGGTGGGGTCTGAGTAGACGCATGCCATGGCCCCCTCTATTAACATCATCTAATTCATTTTTCTCAACACCTTTCTTTTCAATTTTTGACTCATCACAAACTCAAAACCCTCTTCATTAGATTCTTTTTGCTGGATTTCTATGGGAATTAACAGCTTGTTTCCCAATGATTCTTCCCTTTTCACGGCTTAAGATATTAAATGCAACTCTTTTTCTTCGATGGTATGTTTATCTGAAAAGATTTTTTCTTAGTCCAATCATGCACGAGAAATAAAAAGGATAATAAATTTAACTCCGTAATTTATCGACTGAACACAAGCACGAAAAACTACAAAGTGAATGACCTTTCATGTATCCGAACACGTGATAATATTCAAGGTCACCCTTGTAAATATTTAAACTATTATGAACACAATAATAATCTATAATATTCACAAACCAGCTAATGTTGAAAAAAAATTTATTTATTTATAAAATTCATGAATTTTTGTTTTTTATTTTTTATTTTTAGGTACCTTATTTTACTAATTTGACGTCAAAAATTTATTTTAAGATTTTATCTTTACCAAAATAAATTACACACCTATATAAATAGTTGAGCCACTTTCGGTGACTAGTCAAATCGCGTCCTGATCTAACCTGACTACGACTTTTCCCTCTCCATATTTTTCTTCATATAGTGTCTTTAGTTTAAGGTATAGTTCTTTATTATCTAAAAGAAATGTATTGCTTAAATTTAAGTCTTAGTTCTAAAAAAATTAATTTTTAAAAAAAATTTATGAAAAAAAAATTTCACATCTACATTTTATAAGCATATAATAATTTCACATCTACAATTTTCCTTTTCGTTCTTTTACAATTTTAAATAGGTTAAAATTCACGCAATCTTATACGTAGAACACATACATGCAAGGATACACACATAACCATAAAAATTAATTTTATTTTCTACACTATATAAAAAAGAACGGTTCTGTTCATGCATGTATTTCAGAGTGTAGCACACATACACGGGCAAAAAACACACACGAATTTCATTTCCCGCTAAAACAATAATAAAAATTTCACGTCTTATTTAAACGCGTCTAATTAATTTCATTTTCGTATGAACAAAGTTTAAAATTCAATATCTATTCACTTTTCTTTTTATATTTAATTATTGAAAAGAAAATAAAAATTATCTTTCTCGTCATCAATCATTTCTTTTTTTTATTTGAAAAAATTCACATCATTCCCGAGCTCCATCTTTGTAAAACACAATTTCTGCCTGACGTGTACGTCACCATTGAGAAAATCTTGGCGTGGGTTTCGGCCATTCTGTGTAAAACATTCACACACACATACACGTCAAAAATTTAATTTTTATTTTTCAATAATTAATTTAACAATAGAAAATTAATTTAATTTAATTTTTATTAATTTTAACTCTCATCCGTTTCACATCAATATTTAAAAAAATCGTACCTTTCACTTCCTGCTCGGTCTCTATTTTCTCTTCTATGTATGTATATAAACGGAAACACACTTCATAAATTAATTAATTTTTATTTTAATATGTATATACACAAACTTCTTAAATATGTTTTATGTTTAGTGTAAATAAAATAAACACTTGTTTATAATTTATTAATAGTACAGTTTATTATCTAATACTCGTCTTTTCTAATCTTTAACTAAACTCTTCTATTAAACGTTTAGAAGTTAGAACACGTTTAGAACACATTAATATAATTTAATTAAATAATACATATAAATAATAATCAATGCGCGTTAGCGATATGAACTGAACGACGATCAGCGTGGAACTAAACTGTAAGCTTCTCCTTCTTCACCGCGTAGTATACACGGTCTTTGAGTGCTGGACGTGGTATTTTCAAAGTCATATGACAAAATTAAATTCATAGGTTGGTATGAATGAGAGATCTCCGTATTTCGCCTTAACTTATACTACGAAATGTAGTGTTAGTGTATACTAATCTCAACCCGTAATTTTTTTTTGTCATTTGACTTCAAAAATACCACGTCCAGCACTCAAAGACCGTGTACTAAGGAAGTGCGTGGAGGCGCCACAGTCCAACAAATATTTAACGAACAATTATAATTTTCATAATCATGTATTTAGAAAAATTTTATTAAGCGCCTCAATCGTATTTTTATAAAAATATTGTAATTTTTCTATATCATATTCTCTGTTCAAAGTATTTTTCTCATCGTATATGATGCATTTAAGAAAATAGTATTTTCTAGTAATTTTTCTCAGTAGCAATAATTTTTGTTCTCTTAAAATCAAATGTATGATTACATTTTAACTGAAGCATATAGAATACGGAATTTGCTTTTTTATTTTGATAATGTTTTTGATGTTCATTATTGGGCTTGTATAATTTTCTAGAGGTTTGACCTACATAGGCAAATTCACATAGATCACATTTGATTTTATAAATTACAAACCTTTTATTGAATTTATTAATTTTATTTTTTCCTCTTTTTATTAGTTTGTTAAGTCTGTTAAAAGTCTTGTTTATACTACACGGTGACCTGGAAGCGTTTTATTATGCGATCAAATTGCCAAAAAAAACTGTATAGGGTCTTTTCTAAACTAAAAAATGTCTATGAATTTTCTATCCGGACCTTCTATCCAGCTACTTTAAGCGTTTGCTGTCAATATTTTCATAATTTGAATAATAATGATTTAAATTTTTTTATTAGAACTCGAAAATATAAGTAAAAAAAATAAGTTTCTCGTTGGATTTAGACCATAACATCGATTTTTGAGCACACGATAGCTCTCGAAAGCCTCCTTAAAATTGGGATTTTCTTAAAACTTTCAGTTTTTCCAGTGGATTAAAATTACGTTTAAAATTATGTTCCAATTGATATACTTTAATATTTTTTCCCCAGAAATCCGATGAAACCATTTATTTTAGTTTTTGACCACGTTTTATAGGAGAAAAATCGATTTTCGTTGCCTTTCAGGGTCCAAATTTCAAGGGGACCAATTTTAAAAGTTTTGTAGTTTTCTTAATAGATTTTTCTGATTATTATTTAAAAGAAGGTCCTGTATACTTTATCCCCAGAAATCCGATGGAACCATTTATTTTAGCTTTTGACCACGTTTTATAAGAGTAAAATCGATTTTATTGGTTTTTAGGGTCCCAATTTTAAGGAAATCTATTATAAAAAGTTAGCAGTTTTCAAAATAAGTTTTTTTGATTATAATTTAAAAGAAGGTCCTGTATACTTTATCCCCAGGAATCCGATGAAACCATTTATTTTAGCTTTTGACCACTTCTTATGTGAGAAAAATCGACTTTTGTCGTGTTTTGGGGTCCCAATTTTAAGGAAATTAATCATAAAAGTATAATAGTTTACAAAATAAATTTTTCTGAATATTATTTACTAAAGGACCTTATGTATTTTTTCCCCAGAAATCCGAAGAAATCATTTATTTTAGCTTTTGACTAACTCTTATATGAGAAAAATTGATTTTTTTTTCGTGTTTTAGGGTCCCAATTTTAAGGGAAACAATCAAAAAAGTTTATTAGTTTAAAAAATAAAATTTTCAAAAAATTATTTACTAAAGATACTTACGTATTTTTTCCCCAGGAATCCGATCAAACCATTTATTTTCGCTTTTGATCACCTCTTATATAAGAAAAATCGATTTTTGTCATGTTTCAGGGTTCCAATTTTGAGAAAATCCATTATAAAAGGTTATCAGTTTTCAAAATATGTTTTTCTGAAAATTATTTACAAGAGGATCTTGTATATTTTTTCCTCGGAAATTCGAACACGTCTTATATGAGAAAAATCGAATTTTGTCGTTTTTCAAGGTCATAATTTTAAGGAAATCCATTATAAAAATCAAGAGAATATTGAAAATATGAAAATATTGACAGCAAACGCTTAAAGTAGCTGGAACAATAGAAGTTTTTAGTTTATTTAAAGAGATTTCCTCTAAATAATCTATAACTAACTCACAGAACAAGGGGCTAGAACAAAACCCCATAGGTAACCCTTTACATTGCTGATAAAATTTATTGTTGAATTGTAAGTAAGTGCCCGAGTAAGTGGAACTAAGTAACATATGTTGTATATGGGAAAATATTGCAAAATAACACCTAATTATTGAATGCCTCACTAGGTTCTGGCAGTTCAAGTTTTGGAAGACGTTCTAAATCATTCTTAATAGTTTTAGTTATAGTATGATTATTATTATCGTTATTTTTATTTACTGTAGAAATTAATTGGTGCTGAATTACGGTGAGCATCTAAATAAGTTCGAAACAAATTAGAATCTTTCAAATATTGTTCATATCAAGTTTCGAAAGTTTTCGAAGCAAAATAATGTTTATCCTTCATAAGATCAATTATATTTGTTACACTAAATAGTGCATGATGATTTGATTGGTGATTTGTTCTAGTTTTCTATTAACCCGTGCATTCTAATTTTATAAGTTGTAAATAATAAATAATTTATCGCCTTCATTTTCAAAGTATTTGAGATAGCAGATCATTTAGATCCAAGACTATGTAAGCCCTGGTCTTGCAATTTTACAAGTACTGCTTTCATTAAAAAAAAAATTGGTGTTTTTTGTATTTTTTTGTGAAAAAAATTTTAAGAAAAAAAATTTTAAGAAAAAAAATTTTTTTAAATAAATTATAAGATTCGAGATATCGAGTAAAAACGATATTTCTAGATTTCATTACTTTCATGGAAAAAAATTACGTACTACGCCCAAAAAGAAAAAAAATTTATGGTATTTTTTCAATTATTTTATGTAACAAATTAAAAAAAAAATTTCGAAAAATTACGTATCAGATGGAGACATCCTTCACAAACGATAATTCTAGATAATCGTACTTTCATAGGAAAAAATTAAGTATTACGTCCTAACATAAAAAAAATTTTGGCGTCTTTTGTATTTTTTGGCGACAAAAATTATGAGAAAAAAATTGTGACAAAATTAATTATTAGGTCCAAAAAATTACTATAAACGTTATTTCTAACACGGTGACCTGGAAGCGTTTTATTATGCGACTAAAATGACAAAAAAAACTGTATATTAGGGTCTATTCTACACTAAAATATGTCTACTAATTTTCTATCTCGACCTTCTATCCAGCTACTTTAAGCGTTTGCTGTCAATATTTTCATAATTTGAATAATGATGATTTGAATTATTTTATAAGACTGGCTTTTTTTTTTCGAAGTATCCGGGATTCCTAACGCGACTGCAGAAATCGAAAATATAAGTAAAAAAAATAAGTTTCTCGTTGGATTTAGACCAACACATCGATTTTTGAGCCCACGATAGCTCTCGAAAGTTTTTTTTTGGCCTCCTTAAAATTGGGATTTTCTTAAAACTTTCAGTTTTTCCAGTGGATTAAAATTACGTTTAAAATTATGTTCCAATTGATATACTTTAGTATTTTTTCCCCAGAAATGCGATGAAACCATTTATTTTAGTTTTTGACCACGTTTTATAGGAGCAAAATCGATTTTCGTTGCCTTTTAGGGTCCAAATTTCAAAGGGACCAATTTTAAAAATTTTGTAGTTTTCTGAATAAATTTTTCTGTGTATTATTAACAAGAGGGATTTCTCTATTTTTTCCCTAAGAATTCGATGGAACCATTTATTTTAGCTTTTGACCACGTTTTATAGGAGTAAAATCGATTTTATTGGTCTTTAGGGTCCCAATTTTAAGGAAATCTATTATAAAAAGTTAGCAGCTTTTCTGATTATTATTTAAAAGAACGTCTTGTATATTTTTTCCCCAGAAATCCGATGAAACCATATATTTTAGCTTTTGACCACTTCTTATATGAGAAAAATCGACTTTTGTCGTGTTTTGGGGTCCCAATTTTAAGGAAATCAATCATAAAAGTATAATAGTTTACAAAATAAATCTTTCTGAATATTATTTACTAAAGGAATTTATGTATTTTTCCCCAAAAATCCGATGAAATCATTTATATTAGCTTTTGACTACCTCTTATATGAGAAAAATCGATTTTTTTTCGTGTTTTAGGGTCCCAATTTTAAGGAAGATAATCAAAAAAGTTTATTAGTTTAAAAAATAAAATATCCTAAATATTATTTACTAAAGATACTTATGTATTTTTTCCCCAGGAATCCGATGAAACCATTTATTTTCGCTTTTGAACCCCTCTTATGTGAGAAAAATCGATTTTTGTCGTGTTTCAGGGTCCCAATTTTGAGAAAATCCATTATAAAAGGTTATCAGATTTCAAAATATGTTTTTCTGAATATTATTTACAAGAGGATCTTGTATATTTTTTCCCCGGAAATTCGACCACGTCTTATATGAGAAAAATCGAATTTTGTCGTTTTTCAAGGTCATAATTTTAAGGAAATCCATTATAAAAATCAAGAAAATATTGAAAATATGAAAATATTGACAGCAAACGCTTAAAGTAGCTGGATAGAAGGTCTGTATAGGAAATTCGTAGACATTTTTTAGTGTAGAAAACACCCCACCATACGGTTTTTTTTGTCATTTTGATCGAATAATAAAACTCTTCCAGGTCACCGTGCTAATACTAGTACTTACAGAGAAATAAATTAAGTACTGCGTCCATAAAGAAAAAAAAAAATTGGTATTTTTTGTACTTTTTGTTGAAAAAAATTTTGAGAAAATATTTTCAAAAAATAAATTATAAGATTCGAGATATTAAGTAAAAACTATACGTCTAGATGTCAGTACTTTCATAGAAAAAAATGAGGTATCACATCCAATTAAAAAAAAAAAAAGTATATCGAGACTTTGGTAAAAGAAATTTTGAAAAAAAAATTAGGTCTTAATGGCATTCCAGTATGTAGTGAAATATCTCCGGTTACAGACATACGTACATATATATATACGTACATGCATACATATCTACATAAGCACGCACATGCATACTGACATTTTTAAAAACCATAATGTAATAATAATAACAATGATTATTATAAAATAAATATTATATTTATTGTCCTTCTATTTACAATTTTTTTTAATTATTTTTACAAACAATTATATTTTCATTATCAAGTTAATATCAATTAATGAGAATTGTGATAAAATTATTTTTAAAAATATTAAACATAACATATTTGTTGATTACATGTTTACCTTTAGAGCAACTTATTTAAACTGAACTTATTTACAAAATTGATAAAAATTAAAATTGAATAATAATACTTTATACTTCACCTTGCATATATAATTAGTGCATAAATCTTGCGCGAGCAGGTGGCAATATACATATTTATTTTGTATTTACGCGATCGTACGCTCATAACTGTTCTAGGAGAAATAAAGTTGAATAAGCATGATTTAGTATGCTTTTTTGTGAAACGAAGAGCATCGATATAATTTCGAACTTAACAGTTATAAGGAACGCATGCGCAAAGCTAAAAATGATGTGTCGTGATTAAAAATAAGTACTAACCTTTTCTGAGATATCGAAGCTGATCACAGTTATATTCAAGTCATAGCGAAAAAATATTTAAGATGTTAATGATATAATTATGATTTTATTATAAACATTTTTTTAATTAAAGTACCATACACTAATTATTTAACAAGGTGAAATATAAAATAACGTAAAGGACTCGGTAGAAATTACGTATATAAACCTCGGTCTGTTTAGTTACTCCCACTCGGCTTCGCCTCGTGGGCAACTTCACACACCTCGGTTATATACGTAATTCCCACCTAGTTGTTTAATATTATATTAATAATAATAGTGTGTGCTATTTATTATATAAAATTAAAAATAAATTAAAGTATTTAAATTTAAATGGTATAATTGTAAATATAAACAATGTATTTAAATTTAAAATTTTGGTAGAATTGCAATAAGACAGTGTTATTTGGAAAATTGCCTAAAAACCCTATGTTATAAAATTGTTATAGAATTGAGCCCTGCGTTTCTCGGCCAAGAAGGCGCGTTGAAATAAACGGAAGGAGTTTTAGGTATCTTTTCAACATATTTAAGTCATCAATTGTAATTTATAATCCAGATGTTTCGAATATATACGATTTTCGCTATAAAATACAAAAATTTTTTGTAAAAAAGGGGTGTTTTCGGTGTTTAAGGGTGATTAAGGTATTTTCGGACTCTGAGGACCTCATTTTCGAGTTTAGCGACACCGAAAACATATTGGAAAACGTATTTTGAAAAAAATTTTGTCGTTCCCACTAATTGTCGATATTTGCCAACCACTTGAGAGCTACCCTGGGTTTGTGCGAGCCCTAAATCGTTCTCAAATGAGCTGAAAATTGGTTTGGGTTCATTTTGTCACCTAAACTTCAACATACTTCAGGAAGAACATTTTGGCGCACTTTTTTTTTTGTGAACAACCCTAGTGTCCACATATTTACTTTTGTTGTAATAATGAATTGGTGTTAAATGATCATGTATACTTTTGCAATTATGATTTTCATTGATCAGGTGTAATCCAAAATTAATATTTTTACTTTTAATTGATGTTGTTTCTGGCTTATATTCTATAAATCTTTTTAAAAAACTTCTACCCGTTTGTCCAATGAAATATTTTTCACAATATAGACATTTAATTTTGTATATACCTGATTTATGAATAAAATCATTTTTATTGTTTTCTTTATTTTTGTTTTTATACATTAAATATTTTTTAACTTTGTTATTGGTTTTGAAACCAATGTATAAATTATGCTTTTTTGCAATATTACTTAAAATATTAGATGTTTGTGTAGTAAATATAGACCCTACGTATGTTTTTTCAGAATTTTAAATTATAGTGTTTTCTTTTTTATACTTATGTTTTCGTACTAGTTGGTTAATTAAATTTACATTATAGCCATTGTTTTTAGCAACAATTTTTATGATATTTATTTCATTATTATAATCTGTTGTGAATATAGGAATTGATAATGCTCTGTGTATAAGTGAATTAAAGGCTGCCATTTTTTGGTTAATGGGGTGATGTGATGTATTGTGTATGACAATGTCAGTGGTTGTGGGTTTTCTGTAAATTGAATATTTTAGTTTTACTTCATGTTTTGTAATTTTTATGTCTAAGAAATTTATTGCGTTATTTTCTTCTATTTCTTTAGTGAATTGTATTTTATCATTAAATTTATTTAAGCAGCTTTTAAAATGTCTATGTGTGCCATTATAAATAATAAAAATATCATCAACATACCTATTATAGCTTATTATATTTTTTCGGTGGGAATTAGAATCTTTAAATATGTTTTCATTTTCAAAGTTATTAATGTAAAGGTCAGCTAGAAGACAACTTAATGGGTTGCCCATAGCAAGACCTTCTTTTTGTAGGAAATATTGATTATTGAATATAAAGTAATTTTGTTATAAAATAATGAGTTTTACTTTTATTAGTTCATTAATTTCGTTCTTTTTAATCAAATAGATTAAAAAAACAAATTCATTATTCAAATTTAACTGCCAGAGAAACGAATTATAATTTTTTCCTTCATTTTCTATAACTCTTTTGTCAACAATTTTTTGTTAAGAAATTTTTGTTTCTACCTTATCAATTTTTTATTCTTTAACGTATTTATCTTTTTCCTACATACTTGTAAGGGCATAATCAGGGTATAATTCATTTTAGTCGTCAAAATTTATCATATATTCCTGGTCATTTATTTTATTAAAACTAAAATTAATCTTTATCTCATTATTTTGAATTAGAAATGCTATAAAACGAGGGTCATTTTCTTCATTTATTATGAACAGGAAGTCGTTGGAGCATATGCACCTAAGTCTCCTGTTGGTATGTTCATTGTCAAACGCCTGACGTTATTTATAATTTAGGTAAAAATAAAATTCAGGTCAATTTCAGGCAAAAAATAATAAACTCCTTTATTTATATGTTGTCAACGTTTCACCTGTTTCCAGGCCTCTTCAGGACTAAAATAAGAATATTTGAAAAATATAATGGTTTACATAGAATTATTTTGAGTAAACATATTACAAAAACATACCAAAAAAATTTTTGAAAATAAATTATTTTACATAGTTCTTACAAACAATAGAATGTTCATAGTCGTAACCTATTATGTTAACTAAAAGATTTTTTAATTTATAAATATGACATATATATGGATGTATCCATTACTTTTCATACAAAAGTGGGCGCACACATGTCACCGATTGGGCTCAAATTTTTAGATTATGTTTGGGGTTATAAAAAACTCAACTAGCCATATTTTTAGCCCTCTAGAACAATATGGGGCCAAGTTATGACCCCCAAAAGGTCCAAAAAATGACCTATTTTAGCCTATTTTCAAAATTTCGCCATTCCCTTATTTTTCAGTCAAATTACTTCCGGTTGGTTGCATTTTTTTGGTATAAGCTTCAGAATTCACCAAAAAAATTTATAGACACTTTTATCACGTAGACTTTTTTTGGCGATAAAAAATGTTAGATGACTGAAACGAAAAAAAACAGGAATTTCAAATTAGTGCCAAATATGGAAATCTTCATATAACTACTTCCGGTTAGTCGCAAAATTTTGTACTACTCAAGACCTTTCGAATGCGACCTACAAAATTAAAAACGGCTTATTTTATCCGGAGTTATGCGTATTTTAGTTTGGTCGTTTTTCGGAAATTTTGATTTTTTTGCGTTTTCAAATTACTATAACTTTTTTCTATCATAACCAAAATGGCCAAAAATTTCAGAGAATATTCTTCAAACATTAATAAATAATCTCTGAAATTTTGGTGGATGATATTGGCTTCTATCCGTTTTTATACATTCCCAAAAAAGCCTTATTCTTCACGTATTTTGTGTATTAAAGTGGACCTATTTTTGGACTTTGTGGAAAAACTTTGCTCCCCGGGTTTTTTTGTGAAGTTTTGGTCATAAAAAGTTCCCATTTCCAAGGATTTTGCTTTTGCGTTGCAAAAACACGTGCTTGTAAACACCTCAATTTTCCCATTTAAATAACATAGGAATTTTGACTTTTCAGCTTTCTAATTTTTCACAAAGCTTGCAGAATGTTTTGAAAAGCTACTAATCGATGGAAAGTACTATTTAAATATATAAAAAATGATACCCAACCTCAAGTAGCCAAAAAAAATATTTTTAAAACGATTTTACCGGTAATAAACGAAAAAAAAGTACTCAATGGCTTCATGTAATTTAAATGGAGTACTTTTTTTTCGTTTATTACCGAAAAAATCGTTTTAAAAATATTTTTTTTGGCTACTTGAGGTTGGGTATCATTTTTTATATATTTAAATAGTACTTTCCATCGATTAGTAGCTTTTCAAAACATTCTGCAAGCTTTGTAAAAAATTAGAAAGCTGAAAAGTCAAAATTCCTATGTTATTTAAATGGGAAAATTGAGGTGCTTACAAGCACGTGTTTTTGCAACGCAAAAGCAAAATCCTTGGAACTGGGAACTTTTTATGACCAAAACTTCACAAAAAAACCCGGGGAGCAAAGTTTTTCCACAAAGTCCAAAAATAGGTCCACTTTAATACACAAAATACGTGAAGAATAAGGCTTTTTTGGGAATGTATAAAAACGGATAGAAGCCAATATCATATACCAAAATTTCAGAGATTATTTATTAATGTTTGAAGAATATTCTCTGAAATTTTTGGCCATTTTGGTTATGATAGAAAAAAGTTATAGTAATTTGAAAACGCAAAAAAATCAAAATTTCCGATAAACGACCAATCTAAAATACGCATAACTCCGGATAAAATAAGCCGTTTTCAATTTTGTAGGTTCCATTCGAAAGGTCTTGAGTAGTAAAAAAGTTTGCGACTAACCGAAAGTAGTTATATAAAGATTTCCAGATTTGGCACCAATTTGAAATTCCTGTTTTTTTTCGTTTCAGTCATCTAACATTTTTTATCGCCAAATAAAATCTACGTAATAAAAGTGTCTATAAATTTTTTTGGTAAATTCTGAAGCTTATACCAAAAAAATGCGACCAACCGGAAGTAATTTGACAGAAAAATAAGGGAATGGCGAAATTTTGAAAATAGGCTAAAATAGGTCATTTTTTGGACCTTTTGGAGGTCATAACTTGGCCCCATATTGTTCTAGAGGGCTAAAAATTTGGCTAGGTGAGTTTTTTATAACCCCAAACATAATCTAAAAATTTTAGCCCAATCGGTGACATGCGTGCGTCCACTTTTGTATGAAAAGTAATGGATACACCCATATATATCATATATATATGGGCACGTCCAGGGAAGAACGACCAGCCGAAAAATAAAAAATGAAAAAAAATTTTTTTTTGTGTCACTTTTTACCTGAGATTTGTGAAACCGCTCCTATTTTAGACTTCCTGATGCATTATTTTGATATACGGCTGCTCCAAAGTTGGATTTTTTCATTTTTTTGATTTCAGCTGCCCAGTTCAACCTAAAATAACTCTGAACCATTTAACTTTTTATATATACATATGATTGGGAAAAAGTTTTATTTTTACCTGAACTACTAAAAAAAAAAAAAAATTTTCCATTTTGACTTATTCCACTTTTTTTTCTCCTCGACGGTAGCTTTCAAACATCCAGAAAATTTGTTTCGCCATGATTTTTTTCAACTTTTTTCTTCTCAAAATTCACTTCAAAGGGTATAATTTACATCCTGAAAGTCCTGAGATGTGATAGGCAATGATCGGTCCACAATCTTAAAACTTGGTTCTTCCGTTTCCCTAAAAATCCATAAAAATGTTAAATATTAAAGCGTAAAATCATTAAAATACTAAATTTAACCTTACCAAATGATTTCTTCTGTTAAATCTTCACTATCAGGACCACATAAACTTGTTGTAACATATCAATAGGATCATCTAACATTTCTGATGCTAAAACACCCAAGATCAGCCTCGCGTCAGTATCCAAAAATAGAAAAAAACTGAAAAAAAAAATGATTCTGGTTAAAAATAACTACAAAAATAATTATAAACTATTAAAAAAGACTGAAAAATATTTAAATTAACTTACCAAATATGTTTATAAGCAAATTAGAACTTTAGAACTCCATGCTGACAAAATCTGGAACCTGGAAAAAAAGTTAAACAAAGAGATTAATTCTTAAATTTTTAAAAAAAGTTTCATAAAAAAATTTTATACTTATCTGATCTCTATTTTCCTGGTGCAACTTCATCTTCTTGATATAAATTAGTACCTGAAAAAAATAATTAACAATAATTAACAACAATATGTGTACATATTATACCAGTTTTTTATAAAATTGAAATTGAAATTATAGCAGAAGACAAAATATTGCAATCAAAGTCTCCTACTCATGGGAATTAAAAGAAACCAAAAAGAAACTACTTTATCATTTGTTGGTTTCATATTTTTTTTTATGCATTCCTGCAAGAGGAGATTGCAATATTTTGTCTTCTGCTATAATTTCAATTTTATAAAAAACATATTATTTAATTAATTTAATTTAATTTAATTTAATTTAATTAATTATTTAATAATATTATAAAAAAGGAGAAAAAAAAGTGGAATAAGTCAAAATGGAAAATTTTTTTTTTTTTTTAGTAGTTCAGGTAAAAATAAAACTTTTTCCCAATCATATGTGTATATAAAAAGTTAAATGGTTCAGAGTTATTTTAGGCTGAACTGGGCAGCTGAAATCAAAAAAATGAAAAAATCCAACTTTGGAGCAGCCGTATATCAAAATAATGCATCAGGAAGTCTAAAATAGGAGCGGTTTCACAAATCTCAGGTAAAAAGTGACACAAAAAAAATTTTTTTTTCATTTTTTATTTTTCGGCTGGTCGTTCTTCCCTGGACGTGCCCATATATATATAGATATCCTGGTTTTCTGGGATTTTTTCTTTTTTTTTTACATCTATTATTCTAACATATAATTCTGGGATTTTTTCTTGTTTCTGGGACTTTTTTTCTGGGACTTTTTGAGCTTCCCAGAAACTCGAAATAGGTGTTTCTGGGACCCAGTTTTTTCTGGGTTTATTTACCAGAAACACTAATATATAGTTTCTGGGACTTTTCTTTTCATTTTAAGATTTAAGCATCTAATTCAAGAATTTACTTAAATCAAAACTTATTATAAGGGAGACAATAAATTCTTAAGTAAATTTATTGAAATATTTAATTCAGTCAAGTTTTTTCATCTTTTGTGAAATAAGAAATAATATAAGATATATGGGCATATCTCACCAAGTGGTTATATTTCTAATTTTATAAAATAAATTTTATTTTTGAGAGCACAATAACGACATTTGGACAGAAGTTTAATAAAACAATAAGAATTAAGATTTTCTTTGCGTAACTTAATTTTAAGCTACGGCGTTTGATAAATGAACTTCTTAAATTAAAAAATATATTTAAGGTTATAATTACTAAATGATGAAATTAGTTCTCAAAAATACTGGAAAATATAGAGGTATATAACAATAAATTTTATTTCTGTCCAAAAACCAATAATAAGAATTTTCAATTTTTTTTGTAAACAAAAAATTAAATGTAATACAGACTGCGCTATAGGCATAGCTAGGCTAAGCTCCCTGAATCTTTAACTCATTGCTCCTTGCATTGCTCACATAAAGCCTAAAATATAGTTAACGTTAAAGTTACTGCTAAAATACTGCTGATCAAAAGGGGAGTGGTAAGGGTAATTGCCTCCCCTGAACTCCAAAAAATGCATGTTTTTTGTTCATAATTTTGTTTTTTTATACAAATTTCATAAGAAAACATACAAAATTTTGCTTAAGCGCCCCACTTCCTTAGGCCCTTTTCTGAATCCGCCACTGGTTAAAATATGATCGCATTATCTTATTATAATTTATTAAATCATTTAGTTGTGCCTTCTATGATTTTTAAAACATTTTTTTAGAGTTTTTGATTTTTTTCAAAATGTATATTTCTTGAAATATAGATTTTAATGATCCACTAAGTATGACCTACAACTACATAATTTTATTTATTTTTTTAAAACACTAAATTTCAAAAACATCTTTTTTGAACTAAGAATGAAATTAGAATAAGAATAGGTAGTTCTTAAACGTTTGTTATTTTTAGGTTATTGGTAAACAACGCTTCTAAATTGTACGATTATTTTATATAAAACTGAGGTTTATACATACAACGCATTGAATCAAGCTATGCCGTTTTTTTTAACTGAAATCTAATAACATTTTACATAAATCACAAAAGATTTTGCGAAGATTTTTTAAAAATTGAACGAGTGCCATTAAAAAATGTGATTTTAGTACCAAAATTACGCATCGACAACAAAGTCTTTTAGTGTCGATATCTACTAAATTATTGGAGGCACCAGTTTTTCTCAAATCACTTTCAAATTGTGAAACATTATAGAGAATTTTCACAATAGTTAGAAATAAAAATTGTTCACGGCATTCATTTGTGGCTTAAAAAACTTTCTTTGATCGTATTTATTTGAAAATGTGGTTACCAATGTTTCAGCTGGCAGAATTTCTTTTAGAAAAGGAGCACACTGTTTTAATTATGTAAAGAAATTAAATATATTATTAATTTATCAAAATCTATTTATAAAAAGGCAAATGGTTTTACGGCATTCCCACTGTAATGTTAAGAATTTAAAAAACTTAACAAGGTTACCAACAAAATATTAGGGTTTCGAATCATTCCAAGGTTGTTATTTCATAATAATTAACGAAATTAGGCAAAAAAATTTCTTGAGGCTTGAGAAGAAATATATACAAATAAATTTCAATAATTTTTTTTTGAAACAGAAAGCTGGATTTTCATTAAAACCCTCATATATGCAATATAACCACTTGGTGAGATATGCCCATATACATAAACTATACCCATCCATTAAATTTGGAAAAACATTTAAATTTTTACACCAGGTTATAAATATTTTGATCTTAGTTTACATAGAATAATTTTCTTAATAAATGCTATATTGGTTGTTCTTCGTGAATTTCGGATTCCTGAGAGTTCAAACAGTGTAAAATCACCAGTGATTTACTAATTTTAACACTTTTTAGGAATTCTTCGGTAATATTTGCAATGTTTGTCTTATTTTCAGCATTATTTTCCCAAAATTAATCAAGATTAGTTTCTAAAAATATATTGCCTATCATATTCACTGAAAACAATATGCTAAAAGCTAATAATTATTAGTTATTACTGCTACCTTATCAACCACCACGCTGAAATAAATTTATCGTTTTCGCCTTTATAATGGTTGAAAAAACCTCAAGTAACAAATATACTAAGTTTACCATAATTTATAATTTATAATTTATAATTTATAATTTCTGAATATAAAGTATTTTAATTTAAATTCGTAATTCTTTTTTAATGTTTAATGGTTTTAAAAGTGAATTTAAAGCATTTATGAAGTTAAGCTGAAATTGTTAGTCATTTAAGATATTGTTGATATAAAAAAATAAATACTTATTACACCTTTCGTTATATACATTATATTTAACAGAAGGCCACAGTTACTACAAATGGAGTTGTTACTGGCATATAAATTTGTTGGCTTAGAGAAATATAAAAATCATTAGTAATATCCAACAATCACCAAAAAATATTGATTTTAATTATAGATATTATTATTATCATCCGTAGTTTTTATAGAATTTACCTTAGATTATTTTCTTACAAAAAAACTAATAATATAAAGACAAATAAGGAGAATTATTTGAAAAAAACAATTTAATTTTAAATAACTAATTGCACTCCATCATATAAGCAATCTCGATAAAAATTTGCAATTGCAAATCTTAAATTTGGGAAAAATAAAATTTTAAACAATAAAGTAATTGAAAAAATTCATTATTAGTCCTAATTATTTTTATTATTATGTTAACTATAATTCTATATATTTTATATTATTTTATAAATTATAAAAATACAGATACATACAATTTTCTGATAGAACAAATAGATATAATTCAAATTATTTTACACTAATATCAATTTAAATGAAATTATGCACCTATAAAATGGGTAAAACAGAAATATTCATTAGTTATTGAAAATGAACTAATATTATCCAACTATATGTTAAAAATTATGATTTATCAAATATCGCTAATTTTTTTAATTAAATTCTTCATAAATATTTTATCTTATACATTATAAACACGGTTCTAGTGACATATAAAAAATTATATTTTGAATTCCTATTAAAATTTGAAAACATCCCTATGAAAAAATAAACATTCTAAATTTAAAATGATATAGTTTATTTACAAAATTTTAGTAAATTTACAAAATTATATAATTAAATATAATTTAACATAAAATGAATTGCATCATAAAATTATATATTTTTTTCCAAAATATACTTATCATTTCAAAAAATTATAGTCGGTACGCATAAACACAACATTTTTGCATAGATGCGAAATAAAATCATTTTTAAGTTTTGATTCAACGAAAAATTAATGTCTTAATTTTACTTCATAATCCGATGCTCAAAAAAGTACCTTTTCTATATTACATTGTTTACATCCTGATATATCTCAAGCTTATTGTTACTAAAATAAGTAGACCTGGTCATAGTGACATTGACAAGAAAATAAGCCAAATATATTAAAAGTTAAAATATTCTATTTATTTTTATCGAATTTTACAGTATGGCTAATACAACTCTAAAAAAAAATGTAAATCATTAATAAAAAGAATCTACGTAGAAAAATAATTCGATGTGTTGGATTAAAAACTTAAAAATTATAAGAATTATAGAATCATCTTTGTTTTCTGGGATTTTTTATAACTTTATTAAGCATTTCTGGAACTCGAACATTTGTGGCTCAATCTGGAATGCATTTTAAATACTGTTTGATTTATTTTCATGAAAAGAAATTTAAACTAGCTCCAACTTTAAACATTTTGTGATAAAAACTAAGGAATATTTAACAGAGTACAAAATAATGAGATATTCAGAACTTTAAAAAATAACTGATTAAGATGACTTTCATGAATAACAATAATAATATAACATCAATGCTAAATTTTAATTTTTAAAATTTTATGGAATGGTTTTTCGTTCATTTGAGAAAAGATAATTAACAACAAACTATTTGCAAATTTTAATATCTACAATCTATAAATTAAAAAAAAATATCGATTTGCAATGTAATTTATAACGGCTACTTATTAGACTAATTAAATTAGCTATTAGGATCTTAACCCATTCTTATTAAACATGATTATAGTGAAAAATTGTTTTTACATTTATAATTAAATCTTAACTAAATAAATAAAATTAAAGTTATCGACCATAAATATTTGTTGCAGTAACTTATTTGAAAAATTGAATTTTTGATAAATATTCTGACTTATCCATTATAAACACGGATCTAGTGACATATAAATAAATATATTTTGAACTTTTATTAAAATATCAAAGCATCTCTAAGAAAAATAAATAGTCTAAATTTAAAAGAATAAAGTTTATTTACAAAATTATAGTAAATTTATTAAATTATATATTAAATTATATTAAATATAATTTTACACACTATTATATGCATCATAAATTTACATATTTTTTTTTCAAAATATACTAATCATTTCATAAAATTATAGCCGGTGTGCTTAAACACAATCCGTTTGGGTATATACAAAATTGTATCATTTTTAAGTTTTGGTATAATGAAAAATTCATAGCTTAATTTTATAAGCCTGTGCTCGAAAAAGGTAACTTTTCTATATTAAATTTTTTCAATCTTGATATATATCAAGCTTACTGTTACTAAATTAAGTAGACCTGGTTATAGTGACAGCGACAAGAAAATTTGCAAATATACTACAACTTAAAATATTCTATTTATACCGAATTTTACATAAGAGCATTGATAGCTCAGTCGGTAGCGCGTCAACCTTTCGATCTGAACGTTAAGGCTTCGCGTCCCGACCAAGACATAAACTCCGTTTTTTTTCTGAGAAGATTAAATTCTAAAATTAAATCTATCATTGCTCTAGGACTGAGAGATCCGCATAATTAAAAAAAAAAAAAAAGAAAGAAAGAAAAAAAAAAAAAAAAAAAAAAAAAAAAAAAAAAAAAAATAGGCATCATGTAGATAACGCAGTTCGGAGTGCGACCATGTGCATTATAAGCAGGCATGGGGACAGGAGAAATTGTGTGATTCTCTGAGGCAACAGGTTAACAACGCACATAACACATCCGCATAATACAAACATTTAAACTCGCACAAACTAAGGAGGAAAGACCTTATAAAAAAAGCCACATAGTATATCGAGAAAAAACTGAAAAAATCATACAACAAGCATAACAAACAAGAGTTAAAAGCAAAGTCTTACATCTCTCACAAAAACCAACTCATACCGAATTTTACATTATGGCTAATGCAACTCCTAAAAAAATTTTAAATCATCATTAAAAAGATTCTACGTAGAAAATATTAATTTATGAGTTTGATTGAAAGCTTCAAATATTAAAAATATATATTAACTTGGTTTTCTGGGATTTTTTTATAACTTTATTAAGCCTTTTTGGGACTTTTACATCTGTAGCTCAATTCAAGTTGCATTTTAGATACTGCATGTTTTATTTTCAGAAAAAAATTTTTAAATTATCTATACCTTACTTTAGATATTTTATGATATACACTAAGGAATATTTAAGAAAGTACAAAATAATAAGATATTCAGAATTTCAATAGATAACATGATTAAGGTGACTTTCATGAATAACCAAAATATAAGATTCATGCTAAATTTTAATACTTAAAACTTATATAATTTAATATAATTTAAAATAATATTCTGTGCATCAAAAATTTACATTTTTTTTTCAAAATATACTAATCATTTCATAAAATTATAGCCGGTGTGCTTAAACATAATCTGTTTGGATAGTTACAAAATTGTATCACTTTTAAGTTTTGATTTAACGAAATATTCATAGCTTAATTTTATAAGCCTATGCTCGAAAAAGGTAACTTTTCTATATTAAATTCTTTCCATCTTAATATATATCAAGCTAACTGTTACTAAAATAAGTAGACCCAGTTATAGTGACAGTGACAAGAAAATTTTCAAATATGCTACAACTTAAAATATTTTATTTATACCGAGTTTCAAAGTATGGCTAATAAAAGTCCAAAAAAATTTTAAATCATCATTAAAAAGAATCTACGTAGAAAATATTAATCAATGTCTTTGATTAAAAACTTAAAATTATTCAAAATATATAGTTAATTTGGTTTTCTGGGATTTTTTATAACTTTCTTAAGCCTTTCTGGGACTTTTACTTCTACAGCTCAATCTGAGATGCATTTTAAATACTGGGTATTATATTTTCAAAAAAAGATTAAAACTAGCTATACCTTATTTTAGACATTTTATGATATACACTAAGGAATATTTAAGAAAGTACGAAATAATAAGATATTCAGAATTTTAATAGATAACCTGGTTACGGTGACTTTCATGAATAACCAAAATATAAGATTCATGCTAATTTTTGACTCTTAAAACTTGTCCGACTGATTTTTCGTTAAGTTGAAATAAAATACTTAAGAAAATACTTTTTCGAATATTTTTTTATCTTACTAAAATAATAAGTACATTAAATATTTGCAAAATATAAATAAAAAATAAAATAGCGATTGGCTATGTAATTTATAAATATTACTTATTAGACTAATTAAATTAACGTTTAGGATCTTAACCCATTCTTATTAAACATGATTATTGTGAAAAATTGTTTTTACATTTATAATTAAATCTTAACTTAATAAATAAAAGTAAAGTTATCGACCATAAATATTTTTTGCAGTGACTTATTTTAAAAATTGAGATTTTGAATAATATTTTTACTTATCTATTATAAACGCATTCTAGTGCATATAAATAAGTATATATTAAATTCTTATTAAAATATCAAACCATCGCTTTGAAAAATGAATAATCTAAATTTAAAATGATAAAGTTTATTTACAAAATTTTAGTAAATTAATAAAATTACATAATTTAATATAATTTAACATAATATTCTATGCGTCATAAATTTACATATTTTTTTCAAAATATACTAATAATTTCATAAAATTATAGCCGATGTGCTTAAACACAATCTGTTTGGTTAGATACAAAATTGTATCACTTTTAAGTTTTGATTTAACGAAAAATTAATAGATAAATTTCGATTTATAAGCCTATGCTCGCAATAGGTAACTTTTCTATATTAAATTGCTTACATCTTGATATATATCAAGCTTACTGTTACTAAATTAAGTAGATCTGGTTATAGTGACAGAGACAAGAAAATTTGCAAATATACTACAACTTAAAATATTCTATTTATACCGAATTTTACAGTATGGCTAATAAAACTGCAAAAAAAATTTTAAATCGTCATTAACTAGAATCTACGTAGAAAATATTATTCAATGTCTTTTATTTAAAATTAAAATTGTTCAAAATATATAGTTAATTTGGTTTTCTGGGAATTTTTATAACTTTATTAAGCCTTTCTGGGACTTTTACTTCTACAGCTCAATCTGAGATGCATTTTAAATACTGGGTGTTATATTTTCAAAAAAAGATTAAAACTAGCTGTACCTTATTTTAGACATTTTATGATATACACTAAGGAATATTTAAGAAAGTACGAAATAATAAGATATTTAGAATTTTAATAGATAACCTGATCACGGTGACCATCATGAATAACCATAATATAATATTCGTCATAAATTTTAATACTTAAAATTTATTCGAATCATTTTGCGTTCATTTGAGAGATAATACTTAACAACCAACTTTTTTGAATATAATTTTTATCTTACTTAAATTATAAGTACACTAAATTGGAAGCGTTTTATTATTCGATCAAAATGACAAAAAAAACTGTATGGTGGGGTGTTTTATGTGACGAGTTAAATTAAATGTCTACGATTTTCTTATCCGGACCTTCTATCCAGCTACTTTAAGCATTTGTTGTCAATATTTTCATATTTTCAATATTGTCTTAATTTTTGTAATGGATTTTCTTAAAATTATGACACTGAATAACGAGAAAATTCGATTTGTCTCATATAAGACGTGGTTGAATTTCTGGGGAAAAATATACAAGATCCTGTTGTAAATAATATTGAGAAAAACATTTTGAAAATAATAACCTTTTATAATGGATTTCCTTAAAATTGGGACCCTGAAACACGAAAAAAAATGAATTTTTCACTTATAAGAAGTATTCAAAAGCTAAAATAAATCGTTTCATCGGATTTCTGGGGAAAAAATAGACAAGTCCCTCTTATAAATATTATACAGAAAAGTTTATTCAGAAAATTACATAACTTATAAAATTGTTCCCTTTGAATTTCAGACCCTAAAAAGTAACGAAAATCGATTTTCATCCTTAAAACGTGATCAAAAGCTAAAATAAATGATTTCATCGGATTGCTGTGGAAAAAATACTACGATATATCAATTTGAACATAATCTAAAACAGTATTTAAATCCACTAGAAAAACTAAAAGTTTTAAGAAAATCCCAAATTTGAGAAGGCCAAAAAAAAACTTTCGAGAGCTATTTTGGGCTCAAAAATCGACGTTTTGGTCTAAATCCAACGAAAAACTTATTATTTTTACTTATATTTTTGAGTTTTGTAGGCGCGTTAGGAATCCCGGATACATCGAAAAAAAAACTAGTCTTACAAAAAACTTCAAATCATCATTATTCAAAATATGAAAATATTTTCAGCACACACTTAGAGTAGCTGTATAGAAAGTCCGGATAGAAAATACGTAGACATTTTTTAGTGTAGAAAAGACCCCAACTTACAGTTTTTTTGTCATTTTGATCGCATAATAAAACGCATCCAGGTCACCGTGCACTAAATATCTACAAAATATAAATTAAAAAAAAAATAGTGATTTGCAATGTAATTTATAACAGTTTCTTATCAGACTAATTAATTTCACGATTAGGGCCTTAACCCATTCTTATTAAACACTATTGCAGTGAAAAATTCTTTTTATATTTATAATTAATTAAATCTTATCTAAATATTTTATAAAGTTTTGAACCATATCAATTTTTGTAGCGACTTATTTGAACAATTCATTTCATGATAAATATTTAATTTTATCAATATTAAGTACGGACAAATGATATTCTTTAATTAATTGAATTTTAACGAAGCAACGTTCACTAAAGGGGTCTAACGGAATTAGTATTAATGCTATATATGTTGTAATAATAGTTACTGAATAATTTGTCGGAGTTTAGCAACGCTAATGATTTCAAAATTTTTTAATGTCTTTCCTGTGTTTTAGAACAAAATTAAAAGATGCGATTGTGTTATATTTAAATCTATTCTTCATCATAATTTTAATACTTGAAGAAACACAAAATAGAAAATTTTAATACATGACTTTATAGAAAAAGTTGAGTTATATTAATTTATATTTTCATGAAATCCGTGCTAATATGCTTATAATCATTCATTAGTTTTATTACTGAATGAGTTTAAAGAATGTGACATTGATGTCTTTGAATCATTTTAAAATTACCAGAAACATTAAATTTTCTTCTGGGAAGTCCCAGAAACAACTTATATATTATATCTGGGACGTCCCAGAAACAGCTTATATATTATTTCTGGGACGTCCCAGAAAAACAAATACTAGTTTCTGGGACTTCATAAAATTACCAGAAGCTTATGTTAAATCTATTTTTTTTCTGGGACTTCCCAGAAAACCCCTTAAGTCCCAGAAAAGGCCAAAATAAATATAGAATGTCCCAGAAAGTGCAGATATCTATATCTATATCTATATCTATATCTATATCTATATCTATATCTATATCTATATATATATATATGCCGATAGAGAATTTTTTTAGTTTGATAGGATTGACTAGACGATAATAGCTAGAGAGACGCGGTTTGCGGCAAAAAACGCGGAAAAATTGCAGAAGTGACATAGGCTATACAGGATTTCGATTGATGCGAAAGAAAATTTTTGTCGCCAAAAAAACGATTGTTCAAAAAAATGATCATTTTTTATGTTTTCTGGGCCAAATCACCATTATGTATGTATGCCCGAACGCGATAAACTAGACCACAATAAAAGCTAGAAATATCGGGTTTACGGCAAAAGACGGCAAAAATTACCGGTCAAAACATAGGCTTGGTTTCATTTCAATTAATTCGAACAAAAATTTTGTATGTTGAAAAAACTGAATTTCCAAGAAAAAAATTTTTATGCAATTTTAAAAAAAAAACCTAAAAATCTGAGAACTAAGGAAAAATTTTACTGTGGCAAAGTCTTTCATTCCATTTGGGAATATTTTTTACGATTGCACCTAAATTTTGGAGTGAATCGGTTAGATCTGTAAAAATTTACAATAATTTTTCAAAAATATAAAAAGTTTTGGACTAATCCTACTAATAGCGTTAGAGAATTTTTTAAGTTTGATGATCACGCGAAGTTAGCTAGAAAGACGCGGTTCACAGCAAAAAACGAGAAAATATTTCAGGAGTGTCATAGGTTTTATAGGATTTAGATTGATGCGAAAGAAAATTTTTGTCGCCAAAAAAACGTTTTTTCAATGATCATTTTTGATGTTTTCGTAAATTTTCAAAAAATCGTAATTAACTTAAAAAATTGAAATTTTTTTGTAATCAGAAAAGTTTTTATATGATTTAGAATTGTTATTTACGTGTCCACCTAAATTTTCAAGCAAATCGGTTTGATATTTCCAGAGTTACATATATTTTTTAGCATAAAATTTTGATTTCAGATTCATATATTTATATATATTTATAAGTTATTATATATGTCGTAGCCCCATAGGATAATCGGTTTTATAGGCTATAAGCCGGCCCATAGAGTAAAAATGCTCGAGCAAAATGCTCGAGACATATTTCGCTATGAAGCTGCGCGCTCCAGTTTTATAGCCTATAGGCCGGCTTTTAGCGTATAAAGCTGAAAGATGTCAGCTTCATAGACAAATATGAAAATTTCGAGACTCTTAATTTTAAATAATATAAATTTACCAATATTATGTCATGAATTCTTTATATTTATCTTATAGCTTTATTTACATTATTAAATTCTATCAATAATTTGTTTTTTTTTTTCCATCATATAATTCTAAATTTTTCTTAATCAACTTTTTTATTATTAACATGGAAAAATTAAATAGTGAAATACAAGAAGTTAGTGTTGATCGTGTTGTATTTAATAAAAAAATTAATGATTTTTACTCTACTCGCCGTGGTAATAAGTCAGTGTGGACTTAAGTACAAGAAAGTACTCAAAATTGGTGTAATTATCAATTTATTTTATTGTTACTAATTTTAAAGAAAATAAAGATAATCTAAAAATATTTACAATACTATTATATTTTGTAAAATATAATGTAAATAAAGCTATAACATAAATATAAACAATTCATGACATAATATTGGTAAATTTATATTATTTAAAATTAAGAGTCTCGAAATTTTCATATTTGTCTATGAAGCTGACATCTTTCAGCTTTATACGCTAAAAGCCGGCTTATAGGCTATAAAACTGGAGCGCCCCGCTTCATAGCGAAATAGGCTTTCTCGAGCATTATTACTCTATGGGCCGGCTTATAGCCTATAAAACCGACTATCCTATGGGGCTACGACATATATACACTTGTGGATCCTATGGAAGGGTAGCTAAGCTTTGTATTGCTGATTACTAATTATCTGTCTGGGTTCATATGCCCGTAATTTTTATGATTTAGTAAATTTTAGATAATACTTTGGGTAAAAAAAGATTATTTTACAAAATATAGAGTAACCTAAAACAACATATTTTTTGAAAAATAAAGCCGCAGGGGTCCAGGGGGGCGCAGCCCCCATGGTGGCTGCCGGGGCGAGCGATTTTGTAGCCTATGTTTTGACCCGTAATTTTTGCCGTCTTTTGCCGTAAACCCCACATCTCTAACTTATATCGCGTTCAAGTTTACCCATTTCGGACAAACATACAAAATTAAAGATTTATATATATATAGGATTAGTCCTAAAATTTTATAATTTTCGAAAAATTATTGTATCTTTTGACAGATCGAACCGATCGCCTTGAAAATTTAGGTGGATTCGTAAAAAATATACCCAAATCGAATGAAATTCTTTTTGATATTAAATTTTTTCCTCGGTTTTTTGTTTTTTTGGTTTTTTTTAAAAATTTAATAAAAATTTTTTTCTTGAAAATTCAGTTTTGTCAGCGTAAAAAATTTTTGTCGTTATCAATCGAAACGAAACCTAGCCTATGTTTTGACCCGTAATTTTTGCCGTCTTTTGCCGTAAACCCCGCATCTCTAACTTATATCGCGTTCAAGTTTACCCATTTCGGACAAACATACAAAATTAAAGATTTATATATATATAGGATAGGATAGGATAGGATAGGATACATAACAGAAATTTAAAACAACAACTGCATAAACTCACATGACTCTTAACTTCATAATTATTGTAAATAAAATTAATAAATAAATTAATAAACAACAATTGCTAACAACTTAATGTATTTTTCACTTAGAAGCTGACATATTTATCATAATTCAAAATTATACCGAAGGTAACTCACAAAGGAAGCGTCGAACCACGATTCTCCCCTCTCTACTATACACATTTCTAAAACTGCGGTAACTCACAAAGGAAGCGCCGAACAACGATTCTCCCCTCCCTACTAGACACATTTCTAAAACTACGGTAACTCATAAAGAAAGTTTGTTATGATTACATATAAAATGTGTAGAATTATACATCCCTTGTATGAAAAAATTATGTATGGAACATATAAATTTTTGCAGTCACTTTTTAGATTTATAGTATCTGGTGTGGATTTTATGTTAAACATTTCAGATAGTAATCTAAGGCCATAGTTGACTTCTTTATCTAAAATCTTGGTACCTTTCCAGTAAAAATAATGTTGATATAAATAATGTTGATATTGTAACTCATAAAGAAAGTTTGTTATGAATACATACAAAATGTGTAAAATTATACATCCCTTGTATGAAAAAATTATGTATGGGACATATAAATTTTTGCAGTCACTTTTTAGATTTATAGTATCTGGTGTGGATTTTATGTTAAACATTTCAGATAGTAATCTAAGGCCATAGTTGACTTCTTTATCTAAAATCTTGGTACCTTTCCAGTAAAAATAATGTTGATATTCATTTTTATGTTCAGATACCACAGATTGTTCCGTCAGATCTTTAAGAACATCGTCTTCATGTTCCCCAACTCTAATTTTTAGATGTCTTTTTGTTTCTCTAACGTATTTTGCAGGACAATTCTTGGAAAGGTACCAAGATTTTAGATAAAGAAGTCAACTATGGCCTTACGGTTTGAAATATTGTTGAGAAGGTTATTTGAGAACTGTGGTATACCTGGGATTGTGAGATAGAATTGCAAGTTGAACTTTGGCTGGAACCAATCCTGTACATTATTAGGTCTACTGGGTCATGACTGTTGAGTTTGGTCTTGTGGTAAACCTTATTGCTAATTTTGTGGCTGCTGTTGATTTTGTACTAGCTGAGCTGGTGGCTGCTTTTTCTGTTGCAAATTTTTGTTTTTGGCTGTTACAATTAAGCTCGTTGTTTTTTTCGAAGTATCCGGGATTCCTAACGCGTCGGCAAAATATAATTAAAAAAAAATAAGTTTCTCGTTGGATTATGTCCAAAACATCAATTTTTGAGCCCAAAATAGTTCTCGACAGTTTTTTTAGCCTCTTCCATTCGCGTTTAAAATTATGCTCCAATTGATCTCCCTTATTTTCTTTCCCCCAGGATTCCGATAAAACCATTTATTTTAGCTTTTGACTACGTCTTATATGATAAAAATCACTTTTTGTCGTTTTTCAGGGTCCCAATTTTACAAAAATTAAATAAAGTAAAATAATAAAGTTGAAGTATACAAAAATAAATATACCTAATTTGTTTACAAACACATTATTACACTTACAACTAATCAAAAATTTTTTTACATAAAAAATTAATAATTGTGTACAGGCCGAAACCAAGAGGCTGGAATCTTGATAAATTAAATAAGGAACAATTTATACAACTATTCACTATGGGACAAGGGGCAATTCTGGAAAATCCCCGCCGAATAGGATGTAAACAAGATTTGAAAAAACTGGTTTCCGAATTAATGGTGCTATTAAAGAAAGCCTCTTACGATTCCATGTCCCAAAAAAGGTACAATGGAAAAAATCTACCTGTGTACTGGTGGAATCTCAAAATAATCGAGCTCCGCAGACAAAGCCGCAAGATGCGAAGAAGGGTAAGCAGGGCCAAACCGGCGCTTGTACTTAGGATGTACAATACCTACATCCGAACAGGGGTCCTCAGCAAACAATGAAATAATCTCTACTGGCCCTCATTAAAATGTTGAATGGTGATCCATTTTTCCCATAGTACTTTTTCACATAGGTAAACGTTAGAATTTTTGGGCACAGCATGTAAAGGCTTAGAAAAGATGCTACAATCTCACATTTTAAATGCAGTACATCCATCCATGCGCTTGTCTTTAACATGCAGACGCTCAAGCTGTCCTGAGCTTGTTGCACGTTCCTTGCTATGATCACGAGGGCAATATCATCCGCGTAGCCTATCATAAAGCAGCCATCTGCCAGCTCTAGTCTCAGGATACCATCATAAGATATGTTCCATAGGTCAGGTCCCAGTATGGAGCCCTGAGCTGCACCTGCTGTCACTTTCCTACTCTTCTTCCCTTGAAGACAACAGTACAATAGTACTCTGTCGGTCAGGTAGCTCTTCATTACCCGCATCAAATATTTCGGTACTGCAAAGTCATTTTGTCGTTGCAGGAACTTTATTCACTTTGCCGAGTTGAAAACGTTCTTGACGTCAAGGGTAACCAAAAGAGTAATTTTACGAGAGTAATAATTACCCGTTATCGCGTCGACGACCTACTTCACAGCCCCGATCGTGGACCGCCCCCGTCTAAACCCGTATTGTCGAGGAGATAAATCCCCTTCTGCTTCTACTGCATTTAAAATACGCGGTTGCAACATTTTTTCGAAGCCCTTTCCTGCTGTATCCAATAGTCCTAAAGGTCGCCAGTAGGACGGGAGTGTAGGATCTCCCTTTTTTTTACTGATAAGGACCAGAAGTGCCTTTTTCCATCGCCTACTGAAGACTCCAGCTCGTAGGCACGTGTTGTACATCATTAACATCAATGACGGACACTCGTGTGATCTCAGCTGGTATGCCGTCTTGGCCGGGGGCTTTCTTATTTCTGAGAGAGTCCACGGCAGCGAACAGCACTTTTTGCGTAAAGTCCGGGACATCGTTTACACTAATATCCTCCTCTTGGTTTATTCTCGTCAGGTGCATCGGAAACAGAGCATCAACTCCTGTCCTTGCTTCCTCTTCGTCCATTAGTGAGCTAGCTGCGAAGCCCCTTAGCTTCTTCGTGACTATCTTGAAGCCCGATCCACAGGGATCGTTGTCCACTTCGTGACATAGGTTCCTTTCACAGCGAATCTTACTGGCATTGATCGCCCGCCTAAAAGATCGCTTCACTTCTTTATGAACTATCATTAGTTCCCTTGCTTCTTCGCGAGACTTGGCTCTAGTCGCTCTTCTTCGCGTTATTTGGCTTTGTCTGCGTAGCTCTGCGATTTCTGTGTTCCACCAGTATACAGGTGGGTTCCTTCCATTAAAACTTTTTCGAGGCATGGAAGCGTCACATGCTTTTTTAAGCAGCATCATTACTTCGGATACTACTTTCTCCGCGTCTTCCTTACTTCCTACTCGGCGGGGTTTCATTAGAATTGCCCTTTGTCCCGTCATTAAAACTCGTATAAATCGTTCTTTGTTCAGCTTATTAAGGTTCCAGCCTCTTGGTTTTGGCCTATATGCCTCTCCAGGGGGCTGTCTCTCATGCTGAATTTCGAATGAAATGTATTGGTGGTCGCTCGCAGTAAAGACTTCCAGAACATGCCAATTATTGACCCTCGTACTCAGGCCTTCGGATGCGAAGGACGTGTCTATTAATGTTTCAACGTAGTTGGGGCTTCTGAAGGTCGTGGTGTTATCCACTTTTGGAACAGCGAGACCCAACCTTAATACCAGTTCCAGTGTCACTGCTCCCTTTGAGTCAGTATAAGGCATACCCCAGTCAACAGCTTTGGCGTTAAAGTCTCCTGCAACAATTAAATTGCCACCCGCTTCTCTCGCGAAGTCCTCTTGTTTGGATTAGCTGCTGGGTACTGCTCGCTGAAATGTTAGTCTGCTTTTTAATTTTTTCTTCTTCCATTTGTGCAACTTGAGATAGCATCTCTTCATATATCTTGTCGATTGTCACTTGACATCGATTCAAGTTCGTGACGTTTTTGCCATTTGAAGTACTGGCAAAAGTCACCTGAACAATATCGCTTTGTTGGTCTCCATCTATGATTTCACAGTCCATGTCCTGTGTAGAAGGATCTTGGATATTCTTATCATTTTAATTCATGCTTTTGTTTGTATTTTTTCAGACATTTTCATTTCATTAAGGATTCATCACTCCATGTGCAACGGCCTCCTTCGACCCCTCCCATTCTGGGCAGCTGACATGCAGACTGGTTGCATCACAGAGGATATAGCTGACGGCATGTACTTGCACTACCTTGCTTCTCCCATTCCTCCACGAATAAAAGCATAATTTCTTCGGAAATTTAGAGTCCTCCAGCAGCTTGGGTACATACCGGCAACATCGCCAAACCGTTAATGATAGGCTCCGGCTGCAGAGAACCCCACCTCCGGTCTTGCGTCAGCAGAGGCCAAATATAGTTCAGGTTGCTCGGCACGCAACCAGACAGCTCGCTTCCCCATCCAGGATCCTCTTAAGGCACTCACGGGTCGCGCCGCACGGCATACCGTGAATGCGCGTAGACACACACATTGCAAATGTGTATGTAAACACACATGCCCAGCATGGGCAGACACATGGCGGAAGATTTTAGAGTTTTCTCAAACACAGCTAGAGTTCCTTGGGTTTGCCACGCCCATCCAGAAAGGCCGAAGTCTTCCTGGCCCCGAGGTTTACCTTTCACACATTACTAAACCAGAAAATAATAACCTCCAGTCATAGTTTAGCGGAGCCCTCAACTAACCTTTAATCGGCTGCGTCGCTGTGCTTAAGGTGGAAATCGCCCATGCTAAGAGCCATATACATAAGGCCTAAGGTGACCTCGCATATGGCTTAAATCACACTTAAATTTGGAGAAGACTTTGGAGCCCCTTATGGTGTACCGATTCTTCAGAGATATTGGATAGCGAGCTGCAGCACGTTCATTAAGGATGCACAAAGGAAAAGCAAGACCTAGACCGGGTTTATAGGGCAGCCTCGGTTATTCCAGAGAGCTATGAGCTATCTGCGGCATAATTAATGAAAGTGCATTGGGTCAGCAATTTGCGTGTCCCATAGAGAAAAGCAAGGCATAGGACCCGTTTACAGGGCAGCCTCAGTTGTTCCAGAAAGCTATGTCCAGTATCTCTGATTCTAGTTCAACCTGGATAAGGCGGCCTGAACTACCTTCCTCCTTCCTCAGCCTTATGAGGCTCCGGGCTTAGGACCGGTATAGCGGTGCTACCACTTATATTATTAATAATAAGAATAGTGATAGTAATAAAATTAATATTAATGATAAAAATAAATGTTATTGATGTTATGAACGTTCAACGAACAATAGCTAACCTAAACTGGTTAAAAAAAGTGGATTCATCTTGATAATAATTTTTCCGGTGGTTTTTCTCAAGAAATACTAAACGCAAATGAATCTTTAATAAAAAAGGCATAATTAATAAAAGATTTTACATGGTTTAAAGCGCCGGAAATATAAAAAAGTAAAGAAAGAAATTTTTCCTCTTTAACCTAAACTGGTTAAAAAAAGTGGATTTATTTTGATAATAATTTTTCCGGTGGGTTTTCCCAAGAAATACTAATCACAAATGTATCATTAATTAAAAAGGAATAATTATTAAAAGATTTTACACGGTTTAAAGCACCGGAAATATAAAAAAGTAGAGAAAGAAAATTTTAAACTTTAAAGTTTTTTTGTTATTTTTCTCAAGTAGAACCTTCACATTTATGTTAAATATTTAATTTCTTATTATTTGGGATAATTTTTTTTAAATATAAGTCACCGGAAAATATTTAAAAGAAGAAAAATGCTAGAAATTTGTAGGTTAAAGAATGCATTTTTCTCACTTTAGTCTTTAACCTATTCTTTTAGTAAATACAGATTATTAACAAGGAATAATTAATTAAAAATAAGATTTGGAGTTTAAAATTAGATTTCATTATAAATATCGGGGCCTTTTCTATAAAGAATCAGGACTTTACCCTAAAATTTTCAAAAACTGTATTTGCAGATTAGTGGGTTCAGATTTGGTCTGCAATATGTTTTTTGGTTGTTGATCATAAATGTGGAGAACCTACCTAAAATAATTGTCGCTTCACCTTTAAATTTGCAAAAACTCTCCCTTAAAGTGGCATTTTTGATTTATTCAAACTTACAGTGCCAAGATTTGATTGTTTAGTTTTTTATGACGTTGATCATAACATGAGTTTTGGGGTTCGGTCTACACTGAAAAAAAATTACTGGCTACGCGCCTAGATTGCTAGTACAGGCGTAGTGCCTGTTTAGCGAGACCGGCGAGGGCCTCGAACGAACTGGCGTTTCACGCGTTTGGAGAGGGGGCCCCAGCATTTTCTCTTTGTATTTTTTATATGTCACGTGATCTAAACGTGTGAAACGCAAGTTTGTTCGAGGCCCGGAGCCCGTTCTCGTTGAACACGCTCTGCGCCTATAAAATTCTAGGCGCGTGGCCAGTAATTTTTTTTCAGTGTATAAAAAGTTGGCGATTCTGCCTTAAATTTGCAAAAACTTCTTCGAAAGTTTTTCATATATTTTAACTTACAGATTCCATTTTTCGGTGAGTTTTCACTATCCAGATTGCTGCAATACCCAGCTCATCCGAAAACCAGTTCTGCGAGCCCGGTCGGACCCCTTGGTCACTTATAATGAGGAGGTCTGCCAACTTTCCAATAACAAGTTGATATATAATGTCTCTTGATAAAGGGCTTCGTCACACATTATCTTGAAGCACCTTTAACATTTTTCGACTTGCTAGAGTTTGCACCGCTCCTTAATTTCACAAGAGCCCTTCGTAGCGCTTCGCACTTTTCTTTTCCAAGGTCGTGCTTTAACTTCTTCTCCTTTAGTCCGAGGTTCAAGCATAACATACGCCATGCATTTGCTGTGCAGTCAGTTGCTTTGTGACCTTCTCCTCCGAATTTATAGCATTTAGCTCTCCTTTCCGGTCCGTTACATTTTCTGGCTATATGACCAAAACGCTGGAATTTAAAACAGCGGGTTAATGGGGTTATTAACCTTACCCTGCAGTTTATCCACCTGATTTTGATACGCTTCATGTTGACCAGTTTAAAAGCAGATCTTTCATTAATGTCAACGGAAGCAGCTCTCTGTTCTAATGCGTTGCTCTTAGAGATAGTCACCCTAGCTATCTCCGCATCTTCTTCTTTGCCTTTAATGGCATTTACAATGTCTATTGGCTGGGTGAGGCAGTTCAAGTCGAGTATTTGGATGACTCTTTTAGGAGCAAGGTATCTAACTTCGACCTATTGACCTAGTACTTTTCGTACTTCTTGTGAGAAAGAACCTATTTTGTCACTAGTTTCTTTCAGCTCGACTAGAACATCGCCCGTCTTCGCTTTTCGCACCGATCTTATTTTGGCACCGAAATCTTCTGGTTGAACCTGAGACCTTATAGCTCCCAGGACGTCTAATATTTTCTACGCGTTGACAGTTTAATGGCTACAGCTCGGTCCCGTTTTTTTGGGTCTTTTTTTTCGTGGCTGCAGAAAGCTTATTGTTTTCATACTGCCCTCGCTTACCTTCTTTTTTTCTCTTTTTTCTCTCCTTCTTTTTGTTTACATCCGTTTGAAAGATTTCGTTATTACGGCCCATATCATGGGTTATAGTAGACACCGTGCTTGAACGTACCGGAAAGTTGACCTAACATGTCGACAAAATCGGCTTGGACAAACTTTTCAAATATATTTTTTTACGTCGATTCCTTCCTACTATAAAATCCGAGCTGCTCGTCTGCCCAACTTTCATGGAACCTATAATTGCGTATTTTAAGTTTTTTTTTTTTTTTTTTAATTAATGACTTTTAAATTGCAACCAGAATTTTAATTTTGCATAAAAATAACTTATATAAATCTCAAAAATTTTTTACAAGTCTCACGATTCCAACGATTCCCTATTCGTCACTTTTCATGGATTTGTTTTCCAAATATGACAATTTAAATTCAGAGTCCCAATTTAAGAATTTTTAAAAAATGTCATTTTTATCATTATCTTTAAAAATCGAAATCTCAGAAACTATTCAAAGAAAAGAGACGAGTAAAAATTTTTTAAAAAATTTAAGCTTATAGAAATTTTTTGAGACCTATAAAACGAATTTTCATTAATAATTACAATTTTAGCAATAATTTAAAAATTTGTCATTTTGGGCTAAAAATGGGCCTTTAGTCTATTTACTATAACAATGAAAGAATTAGTGTTATAAAATTGCGGTTTACGGGGCTTGAAAAGTTACACATCCACCAAAAAAATTAAACTAGCCAGAAGTTTTTTTTGCCGTTGAATCAATTAAGGACCCTGCGTTATAATGGTCTACTTGCAATGACTTCAAATATTAAAATAGGTTTTCCTTAAATAAAATATTAATTTATTGTGATATATAATTTCATTTAGTGCAATTTATTATTATTAATAAAACAAAAATTTTATTTGCCTTTAATATTTTATATAAAATAAATTTGTCTTTATAAATAATAGTAATAATTTAAAGTATTTTAGTTCCCTTTGAAAAATATTATGTAAAATAATTGAACAATCTACTACTTTTTCTTTTTAAATATATTAAAAAAAAAAATAAAAAAACTTTAAAAATTGTATATTTACGTCTCGTGTCCAGAAAAGTAAAGAATGGCCCAAATCAGAAGTAAATTTAATGATAAACTGCGATTTTGGGCATTCTTTATTTATGTACAATGACCATATAAAATATTTCTGCGGCAGTAGCGAGAAATTTCGATTTTCTCGACCTCACAGCGGCCAGGAAATCGTACTTTCGTGGCTACTGTCCAGAAAAATATATGTGTATAGTTATAAACCATTATAAACTGCACAAAAATATTACAAGTTTAACCATTATTAGCACTACGTACATTACCTACCAATCTATGTTAAAATCTAATGAAATTAGTGACTTTTTGAAGAAGTTAACTTTCCTACTTGAATCGTAAATTTAAAACAAATTCCATTAGAAAAAAATATATATTTAAAAAGTATCGATTGATTTATCATAAGGTCACTCCTGTATTTTTTTAAAGTCACGATACAGTTATTTTTTTTTTTTTTTCATTTTTGTCAGAATTTTTATCGCATAAAAAAAGCAGTTTTATGCGTTCAGTTTTGGACAGAATTTTAACGCGGTATGTGGAATATACTCGGAAATATGTGCAAAAATTAATTAAAGTAATGTAATAAGGAAATATAAAAATGAATTAAATAAAAAAATAAATTGGTTTAGTTGGGTATATGGGGAGGATTGAATTTTTCTCGCAGTTGTTGGTGTGCTTTTGCCTAAGCCGCACGCCTTCGGGCGTCGGCATGTTATCGAAAAGTTTGAATAAAATTAACAATAACATGCATATCAGTGTTGTAAGTTTTCATTTTTTGCAAAACCGCGATTTTATAACACTAATTCTTTCATCGTTATAGTAAATAAACTAAAGGCCCATTTTTAGCCCAAAATGACAAATTTTTAAATTATTGCTAAAATTGTAATTATTCATGAAAATTCGTTTTATAGGTCTCAAAAAATTTCTATAAGCTTAAATTTTTTAAAAAATTTTTACTTGTCTCTTTTCTTTGAATAGTTTCTGAGATTTCGATTTTTAAAGATAATGATAAAAATGACTTTTTTTAAAAATTCTTAAATTGGGATTCTGACTTTAAATTATCATATTTGGAAAACAAATCAATCAAAAGAGACGAGTAAGGAATTGTTGGATGCATGAGGCTTGTAACAAATTTTTGAGACCTATAGAAGTTATTTTTATGAAAAAATAAAATTTTGGCGGCAATTTAAAAGTCATTAATTAAAAAAAAAAAAAAAAACTTAAAATACGCAATTATAGGTCCCATGAAAGTCAGGCAGACGAGCAGCTCGGATTTTCTAGTAGGAAGGAATCGACGTAAAAAAATATATTTGAAAAGTTTGTCCAAGCCGATTTTGTCGACATTTTAGGTCAACTTTCCGGTACGTTTAAGCACGGTGTGAGTATTTTTACCCGAGGTGCTCTATTGTGTCTAAGGCTATGTCTAGGACTGACTACGGATATTAGCTACATGAGTAGATCTACCATCATTACTGCACAGCTATGAGTCTTTTGGAGAAATTTTCCTACAGCAGTTCTCTTAGCATGCTCCTTTTATGGTCCTGAAAATTCAGCGTTTTCGCTTCGTGATCTTTTCTTAGAGCTTGCTAAATTTTTTAAATATGTGTTCATTCCGTTCCATTCTTCTCATTAGATAACTGATCTTTTATTGCTTTGAGAGCAGTAACTTTGTCCTTCATATCACTTATACCTTTCTTAACAACAGCGGCTATGTTTATCTGCTTATAGTAAAATGGTGTATCAATTCGCCTATCTTGTCTTCCATTGAGTTAAAAATGTTTTTGACGACATCATGGTTTTCATCCATGCATTGTAGACGTCTAGCCAGTTTTGTGTTCTCGTAGAAAACTAGAACTGCCTCAGCATCGTCATCCTTTCCTATTTAGTTCACTTCATTGCTTTTATGTACATTTGAATAAGAAATTTTTGAATGTATTAAACTTCGTCCCTCCATGTGCAACGGCCTTCTTTGGCCCCTCACATTCTGGACAGCTGTCATGCAGACTGGTTGCATTACAGAGAATATAGCTGATGGCATGCACTTGCACCACCTTGCGAAAAAAGTTCAATTTACTTCGGAAATTTAAAGTTCTCCAGCAGCTTTGGCACATACCGACAACATCGCCAGGCGTTAATGATGGTCTCCGGCTGTAGAGATCCCCACCTCCCATCTTACGTCAGCAGAGGGCAAAAATAGTTCAGGTTCACGCAGCAAGACAGCTCGCTTCCTCATTCAGGATCCTCTTTTGGCACTTACGGGTCGCGCCGTAAGGCATGTATGTCCATACCATACATATGTGTAGACAAACACATTTGGATGTGCATGTAAACACATATGTCCCGCATGGACAGGCACACGGTGAAGGATTTTAGAGTTTCCTCAAACAAAGCTAGAGTTCCTTGTGTTTTCCAAGCCCATCTAGAAAGGCAGAAGACTTCCTGGCCCCGAGGCTATATTCGCAGATGCGAGTACATTAAATAATAGCAATTTTAATGGTAGCGGTGGAAGTAGTGGAGATAGCAATAATAATAATACAAATATTATCAATTTTATAGACATAAGCACGGGTTTTATACAGCTTGCCAATTTATCTAAAAATAATTTTTCTAGTAATTTTTTATATAATAACTCAAAAGTTATGAACCCATTAAATTATGTATATCTTGGTAACACAGAACATGAAAACAGGCACATATGATCATACAGGCACATATATCACAGTGTCAATCCTTTATCATATATCATTATCAATAATAAGTCTCGTACTGAAGATCAGGAACTTTTTATAGGTGGGTTTATGAAATTAACAATTAATGACGATCTACAAATCATTGCTTTAGCAACCCTTCGTGGTATTGATCCATTAATAAACAATTCAACTGTTACGGAATTAAGGGCCATATGGGCCTGTTACTCGGACAATGACAGCACAACTTTTAGATCTGTACAAAATAATAAACTACGCATACACAACGCTGATACTCATAAAACACCTACAGACAGTAATTGACTAACAGAGTCAAGCTGCGACACGTTTAAGGCAGGCTTTGTCAATGCAGCATCCCTTAAGCGCCATTTCAAGCAATTTCGTCAGCTACTTAAAGATAACCCTTCTTACAATGCTATGCGAGTTGCTGAGTCCCGCTTAGGTGATGTTGTAGATGAAGGTATCATAGCAATCAAAGGCTACAGTTTGATTAGACAAGATCAAAATGCTCAAGGTGGTGGAGTTGTTTTATTCGTTCGTAATAGTCTAAGAGCCACAGTACTAGCACTTTCTAACACAACAAAAAGTGGTAAGCCAGTTTGCTTTGAATACTTGATGTGTCGCATCATAGGTGCGGAAATTTCTCCTATTCTTATCTACCTTCTGCACCGCCCATCTTATGTACCCTTTGACGCTGACCCCCAATTTTTATTGAATCTACGTGACCAATGCTCAAATTAAAGCCATAAAATCATCATGGGACATTTTAATACAGATATGCTTATAGAAAGTTGTAACACATCCTTCGTAAAACCTGTTTAAGGAATTATAAATGCAGGTAATAAATCATAATGCAACACGCCGTCCACCTGGTACTAACATTTGTAAGACCTGGATTGACGTAATGTGCGTGGATAAAGTTTGAAACCATCAAAACAAAATTCCTCCTTTCATGAGTGATCATACTACCTCATTGAAGTAGAAATTCAGATATTTTTACCCAGGATTCTTAAGGAAACTTTCTCCTACAGGAAATTAAACAGCATAATTCCTGAGGCCATCAATGAGGTATTGTCACGATCTGATTGGAGAGACTTCAGCGAGACTGACTTTAATATAGACACTGCTGTCTCTAGTCTTACTCACAATATACGGACTGCAATTGACGAACTGGAAACTAAAGTTTTTTATATGCAAACGCAAATCCATTGAGCGTCGATATCTCAATTCAAAAGACTCTTCTCTCTTAAGTGAGTTGCTACGACTTACTGAACAGATAGAATCTCTCTCTGAGATTTATTACAATACGTTAGTACGTGCTAGAATTGACGAAGTGATTAAAAACAACCGTGACATATGGCGTGAAATGAGGCAATTAGGACTGCTACTTACTCCCCGTAGTTATCTTCACGGCTTTTCTCCGGATGACCTAAACACATATTTTGCGGGAGTCTCCACATCTTCCTCAGAGAATATTGTTTAAGCCTTGGAAGTAATTTACTCAGCATCCAACAGTGGCTTCAGCTTTACAGAGGTTACCTTAAATGATGTGATTCTTGCTGTAGCTCACTTTTTATCTCAAGCTACCGACTCTGATATCATACCTCAAAAAATTATTGCGAATTCTCTTCCCTCCTTTGGCCTACATCTTGTTGAGCTTTTTAATGCATCGATTTTAGGATTCTTTTCCATCAGCTTAAAAAAAATCGCTGCTAGTAGCCATCAAAAAGACCTCTACTCCATCTACACCATCAGAATTTCTATATTAGTAATTCAAAAAGTATAATGCAAATAAATTAAGGAAAAATCAGTAAATTTTAGAAAAAAAAAGATATTTTCGCAAAAGAAATGCCAAGATAAAAAATTAAATTGTTAGAGGACGTGCTCTAGGACGTCCATGTGCAAAATTGAGAGGGAAGAATAATTATGAATGGGGCACAGGAAGCGTTAGTCGTAGATCAGGTGTATAGTTTCTTATTAATTTTTTTATGTTTTTCAACTGAACAAATAAACATTTATTTGTCATTTTTAATGACGAAGAATGTTTTTTCACGTGTTCTGAAACAGCTGTTTCTTATTTTATAAATCTCTCTACTTATTTTAATTTTCTCTTATTTTTCTGCCTTTCTCTAAAAAAAATTCACTTCATTATCGACACCTACCTGATAAATATATATGAAATTTTATATATTTCATGGTGTAGACACACGTCGCTGCTGTACCATAGAATGGTATATAATAATGTAATTTATTTCGCAGATCGAAATTCGGATGCTATTCCTCCACCAATACCTGGGCCAGCAGGTTATGTTTTGAATGCTAAAACGCTTGAAGAAATTTGGAGTTGTCTTTTCAATCAAGAGATGATAGACATTATAGTAGAATGTACGAATAAAAAAATAGAAAAAGAATGTTGTTTATTGTTAGCTATAGATCGACAAGAGAACTATCAACAATATACAGATGAATTAGAAATTAAAGCATATGTCGGAGTTCTATACTACACTGGTCTGTGGAAGTCATCTAAGATCAATGACGATTGGTTATGGGATAAAAAAAATGGTATCACCTTTTACAGATGCGTTTTTTCAAAAAGCAGATTTAGTTTTTTACCATTCTTGTCTTGATTGATTTGAAAAAAACGATTGATTTTCACCTATGCGTCATCTGTGGGACATATTCATCAATAATTCCAGAGCAAATTATACTACTAATAGCACATGCATGTAGATGAGCAACTACTAAGTTTTAGGGGTCGTTGTATCTTCTGTGTTTACATGAAAGATAAATCAGATAAATATGGATTAAAAATTATTAGTCTGAACGACGCAGAAATTTCTTACATGGTAAACGCTTATTTACGCATGTAAAATATTGTTTTTCAAATTTACAAAAATTTTTTTATTTTTAGATTGATGCTGTTACCTTATTCAGGTAAAAATTCAGCTATCATACCCGTAGAAGAATCTATTCCTGAATATTATTTTCGGTTGGTAACTAAATCTATTCATAGAAATAAACGCACTGTAACCTGTGATAATTGGTATACGTCTATACCGTTACTTAAACGTAAGTTCGCAGAACCATATAAAATGAAAATAACTAGAAGTTTGCGTAAAAATAAAAGAGAAATTCCAGCTCAAATGTTTGTAGCTCAAAATGATCGACCAGCGACAAAGATTTGTCACACTAAAGATTTAATCCTTCTTCAAAAAAAAAAAAAAATGTAAAAAAATTGTTTTAGTGATTTCATCTTTAATGCACGTTGAGGATCTTACAAATGGAAAACAAAATATTGATTTACACTACAATGCAACAAAAGAAGAGACTGACAATTTTGACAAACTGGTCCATTCTAACACCGTCAGTGGAAGAACAAATAAATGGCCATGTAGAAATTTTTATGGAATTTTAGATCAAGCGATTGTAAATGCCAGGATTTCGCTAAAGTGCAAATTAAATATAGTGGAATAAATAAAAAAACAACGACTGTACAATGTCTTGAAGAACTATATATTCATCTTCTCACTCCCTATTTGAAGCAAAGGTATTTTGTTACCACATTACGGCGGGATATCAAAGTTGGTATCGCAGCAATATTACAAAGTGACCATATCTTATTTATTGAAAGGCCTTTACAAAGAATTCATAATGATTATCAGGTCAACATTTAAATGAAGCGGGAACGCGGCACTCAGTATAGGTTACTTAGGGTTTTTTGGGTCGTTGATTACGATGAGAGGGTCAGTTAATCACCATCACGTCAGGATCGAGGTCATTTGAAGGTCATATGCAAAAGAATGCACGGAAAAAATCTGAAAAAAATCATACATATGTTTTTGAGGTCAAGGAATCCAAATCTGAGGCAGGCTAAGCTCTGCAAGATCATGGTCAAGATCATTTGAAGCTCATGTGCCGAAAAATTCATAGAAACAATCTGAGAAACATGATACATATGTTTTGAAGGTCATTTCGGTTATTCCAAGATCAATTGCAGTGTTGTCGGCATTTTAGGGTTCGAAAAACCTGAAAAATATCCTAAATAATTTTATGGGTTAGAAAAATCTGCATGCAAGGTTAGTCAAGGTCTATGGCATCAGTTTCAAGTTCATTTGACGGTCATAAGTAATTGATCTGCTTGAGAATCTATGACTGTACTTTTGTCGTCATGTTAAGTGTATTATTCGACGGGTAGATAACGTTTCCATTCAGTAGTAAACCCACGAGTAGCAACTTTTCCTGTATTTAGATAGTAAAACAGACAAACCATTTAGAAAGTATTTTATAAAATCAAGCTACTTGATTTACTGCAGTACTGTTAACAGTTTGCTTGAAAAATTCAACAATCGATACGAATCTTTTCATTGGTGTCTTTTCATAGACTTTTCAACAAGAAGTCTAAGAGCAATCCTGCTTCATAATGGAAACAAAAATGCCCCTATACCTGTTGCTCATACTGTTGTATTGAATGAGGAATATTATAACATGCATTTCTTATTGTAAAAATTTAAATATGATACACATAAATGGGATATTAGCGGCGATTTAAAACTAAGTTCCATCTTGCTTGGCTTGCAAAAATGTTACACGTCATATCCATGCTTTCTATGCGAGTAGCCTAGTCGAGCTCTAGATGAACATTATGTGAGAAAAATCGGGCCTGCTAGAAAAGACTTAACTTCATGGGTCATGAATGTTGAAAAAGAAAGTTTGGTACCTTCTACGGTTCTCTTCAAGCAGGTATAGGTTTGTCAAAAATGCCGTGAAAATCTGAGGATCGGGGGGTTATTTAAACACCAAATGAAGGAAGAATCCATTGCGAAACAAATCGTACCTGATCGTTTTTGCCCATTTTCGCTATAAATACGCTTTTGAAAATCTTAAATATTTTTACTTTTTTTTGTATAATTTTTTTTTTTAATTTGATTCAAAAATTGATATTAGGTCTTAAAAATCATCAAAATATGTGAAAAAACGAAGGAAAATCGCAATATTTAAGGTTTGCCCTGTGCCCTACCCCTAATATAATATAAAACCCCCCCCCCACCTTCCGAATTCTACAAAATTAACTATTAAATTTATGAAAAATAAAAAAACTTAACTTTTTAGATAAATTTATGTATATATGGGCACGTCCAGGGAAGCACGACCACCCGAAAAATAAAAAATGAAAAACAATTTTTTTGTGTGTCACTTTTTACCTGAGATTTGTGAAACCGCTCCTATTTTAGGCTTCCTAATGTATTATTTTGATATACGGCTGCTCCAAAGTTGGATTTTTTCATTTTTTTGATTTCAGCTGCCCAGTTCAACCTAAAATAACTCTGAACCATTTAACTTTTTATATATACATATGATAGGGAATGAGTTTTATTTTTACCTGGACTACCAAAAAAAATACCCTGCCAACTAGCTGGCACTGAGGTTCCTCAAACAATGGGCTGTAATCTTAATTTACAACAAATATTATTGATTACAACCATGCAATTATACATACATTTTTCGTTTTGAGTAGCTGGTAAAGTAGATTATTAAGATCATTTTGTTATTAAAGTGAAAATTCTAGCGTCCATGGATTGGTCGCGCTGGCGTTAATGGATTTTAAATCATTTTTGCATAATTAAAAAGAGACAAATATGAAAAAAGCTAATTTTCTTTTTTTTTATAAAATTTTATTTTATTAGAATATATAATTATCCCTTAATAATTAAAATATTGGGTAACATGATTTTTTTGTTTTGTCAAAGAAATGGTTGGTAACGATGTGAAAATTACAAATATTCGCTCAATTATTATAAAAAGATACGAGTTTTTACCAGAATTTATAATAATTTCTTATAATTTATTTTCTCAGTGTACTTCTTGCATTTGACCAATCTTCCGCAACAAGGATAATAATAATAATAATAATATTTTGTAATAAAAAAAATAACCACATTAATTGCTTCAAGATTTTTAAAATGTTTGATTCTTTAAAAAATGCCAATATAACTTTTAAATCTTAATTTTAAAATGCAAACATAACCATTTAATATTTTTAGGCTGTTTATTATTGTTTATAATTTCATTAAGCTGCATAAATAAATAAACATAGCAACGAGCAAAATAATCTCCAAGGAAGTCAAAAAGAGGCAAGATTTCCATCACTCTTTCTTGTGTGTTATAATTTATATCAAAATAAAAAAAAAAATTGTGATTGGATACAAAAAATTACTATAAACTAAATTTCTAAAACTTGTACTCTCATTAAAATAAATTAGATATGTCCAAAACGAAAAATAAATTTGGTATTTTATGTATTTTTTTGTGACGAAGATTTTGGAGAAAAAAATTTTCAAAAAATTAATTATCAGATTCAAGATATCGAGTAAAAATCATAATTTCAAATATAAGTAATTTCATGGTAATGAATGAGGTATTACATCCAAATTAAAAAAAAAAAGTATATTGAGATTTTTTAATAAACAAATTTTTAGAGAGAAAAATTAGGTCTTAATTCGATAATGGTTTTGAAATATCACTAGTTACAATATTTTAAAATATTAGTACTTTCATAGAATTAAATGAGGTAGTACACCAAAAAAAAAAAAATATTGCAGTTTTTTTTATTTTTCTTTTTTTTTAATTTTACAAAAAAAATTTTGAAAAAATTCAGTATCAGTTCCAAAAAATTACTGTAAACGAGGTTATTAAAACTAGTACTTCCATGGAAATAAATTAGGTACTACGTCCAAAAAGAAAAAAAAGTTTCGTATTTTTTGTATTTTTTTGTGAAAAAAATTTTAGGAAAACAATTTTCAAAAAATTAAGTATCAGATTAGAGATATCAAGTAAAAACCATACTTTCAAGTATAAGTACTTTCATGAAAATGAATGAGGTATTACATCCAAATTAAAAAAAAAAAAATGGGGTTTGAGATTTTTTTAATAAAAAAATTAGGCCTTAATTCGATAATGGTTTTGAAATATCACTAGTTACAATATTTTCAGATACTAGTACTTTCATAGAATTAAATGAGGTATTACACAAAAAAAAAAAAAAAATATTGCAGTTTTTTTTATTTTTCTTTTTTTTTAATCTTGAGAAAAAAATTTTGAAAAAACTAAGTATCAGATCCAAAAAATTACTATAAACGAGGTTCTTAAAACTAGTACTTTCATGAAAATAAATTAGGTATTAAGTCCAAAAAGAAAAAAAAAATTGGTATTTTTTGTATTTTTTTGTGAAAAAAATTTTCAGAAAATTAAGTATTCGATTCGAGATATCATTTGAAAACTATACTTTCAAATATAAGTACTTTCATGGAAATAAATGAGGTATAACATCCAAATTAAAAAAAAAGGGGGGGTTTGAGATTTTTTGATAAAAAAATGTTTGAAAAAAAAAATTAGGTCGTAATGGTTTTGAAATATCACTAGTTACAATATTTTCAGATATTAGTACTTTCATAGAATTAAATGAGGTATTAAACCCAAAAAAAAAAAAAAAAATATTGCATTTTTTTTAATTTAATCTATTTTTTTAATTTTTACAAAAAAAATTTTGAAAAAATTAAGTATCATATCCAAAAAATAACAATAAACAAGGTTCTTAAAACTATTACTTTCATGGAAATAAATTAGGTACTACGTCCAAAAAGAAAAAAAAAATTTGTATTTTTTGTATTTTTTTGTGAAAAAAATTTTAGAAAAAAAATTTTCAGAAAATTAAGTATCCCATTCGAGATATCATGTAAAAACCATACTTTCAACTATAAGTGCTTTCATGGAAATAAATGAGGTATTACATCCAAATCAAAAAAAAAAAAGTACCTCAAGCTTTTTTGGTGAAAAAATTTTTGAAAAAAAAATTAGGTCTTGATTCCATAATATTTGTGAAATATCACCGATTACATACATACGTACGTACACACACACACACACACACACACACACACATACAGACTTTTTTTAAAAACAGGTTTTTTAGCTTCCTGGGGTCCCAAAACGTGCTTATATGCCACAAAATAGAAAATCAAATTTTGACCTAACACAATGGTTCCTCTTTGAGGAACCAAAAACGCTGCCAAGTATTTGGCACTATGGTTCCTCATCAGCAATAACAAAATACTCTTAAATAATATTCTATTTTACCTAACAAAGTATAATGACATAAGAAAAACTGAAAATGATTTTTTCCTTGATACTGTTAGTTTAACATCTCATGGAAAAAATTATGTTTTTTACATAAAAGAAACATTTTTTCTACACTAGACATAACCTTCTTTTATGATAATTATGTCTTTTATATAGACAGTTTTTTATGTAGCTGGGGTAATTCTATCTAAAAGACAAAATTAGACAATTACGCTATGACATAAATGAAAAAATTTTTACTATTTTTAAATTGAGAAATAAATTATGGAAAATATATTGGTGTCAAAGTGATATTTATAAAACTAATTTTTCCATATAATAAAATTAGGTAATATAAAAGTTGTTGTTTTTTGTATCTTTTGGTAGCCAACATTTTGAGAAAAAAAATTTCCAAAAAATTAAGTATCGGATCCAAGAAATCGAGTAAAAACGATGTTTCTAAAATTAATACTTTCGGAGACAATAATTAAGTATTACATACAAAAATAAAAAAAAATTTGGTGTTTTTTATATTTTTTGGTGGCAAAAATTTTAACATAAAATTTAACAAAAAATTAACTATTAGATTCAAGATATCAAGTAAAAACGATAATTCTGGAGATTATTACTTTCGTAGAAATAATTTAGGTAATACGTTAAAAAAAAAATTATTGAAATTTATAAAAAAATTGTTTTTTTCTGATTTTTTTATGTAAAAAGTATTTTTAAAAAATTCTTCGACAACTTAGGTATCAGATTGAAGATTTGTACTAAAAACGATAATCCTAGATATTAGTACTTTCATATAAACAAATTAAATACTACGTCCAAAAAGAAAATTATGGTTTTAATTATGGTTTTTTTTTAAATTTTTTTATAAAAAAAAATTTGAAAAAAAAAAATTTCGAAAAATTACGTATCAGATATAGAAATTCTTTACAAACGATAATTCTAGATATTCGTACTTTCATAGGAAGAAATTAAGTACAACGTCCTAAAAAAAAAGAAAATGGCATTTTTTGTATTTTTTGATAATAAAAATGTTGAGAAAAAAATTTTCAAAAAATAACGTATCAGATTTAAAAATTGACTGTAAACGATATTTTTAAAACTAGTACTCCCATAGAAAACAATTAAGTACTGCGTCCAAAAAGGAAACAAAGTTTGGTATTTTTTGTATTTTTTGGTGACAAAAATTTTGAGAAAAAAATTTTTTTTAAATTAATTATAAGATTCAAGATATTGAGTAAAAACGATTCTTCTAGATATTTATTAAGATATGTTTAATTAGGCAAAACACAATAAAGTAACACAATGGAATTAATTGAAAAAATTAATTGAGCTTATTTATTTGAATAAAAATTTGACTAATATAATATATATATATATATACAATTTTATACAGAGCCGTTTACGCGTGCTGTGTGCATGGCAATATGTCAAAGAATACTAAGCGATATTGTAGGGGGAGAAAGCTAGCGAGGGCTAGAGAAAAAGAAAGATAAAGAAAAATAATCTATTTCTATGGTCATCATAGACTACAAAATTTGTCAATTTCTGACTTAATGTTTGATCAAATAACTAATTACACAATTACCAAGCTTAAAAATTAGCTTTTCCATGCATGACTAAACAATGAGTTATTTGATCAATTTCAAACAAATTTGATCTATAAACCGTTCAAACAGTTTTCTGTTAAGTGGTTTTGTAAACGCATCAGCTAACTGTTTGTCTGTCGATACATGCAAAGGCTCGATTACACGCCTTTCATAGCATTGCCTTACAAAGTGATAGCGGATGTCGATGTGTTTACTGCGCTTGTGAAATTCTGGATTTTTAGTCAACTTAATAGCACTCTGATTATCAATATTAAGAACCGTTTCTTTTTCACATCGAAATCCGACATCGCTCAGTAATCGCCTCAACCATACAGTTTCTCGTGCAGCCAAACTCGCTGCTACATACTCAGCCTCCATGGTACTTAAGGTAACCAATGGCTGCCGTTGGGAAAGCCAAGTGACCGGACCACTTCCTAACATAAAAACGAAACCTGAGGTTGATCTGCGCAATTCAGGGTCTGCAGCGTAATCAGAATCGCAGAACCCTTGTAATTCTACAGTTTTTCCTTTATAGCATAAACCACGATTCGAGCTACTTTTTAAATAACCTAAAACTAAACCTGGTTCGGCAGGTGTACTCACTCCTTTACACTCACTCATATTAAACAGTTCAGCCACACTAACAATATACTCTTTTTGATAAATACATAGTTCTCTGTTAACTCTATCCCTAACTATTTGCATACCTACAAACTTATTAGGCTCTGTCACGACAATTTTAAAATTACATCTCATTTCATTTAAAATTTTCTCTAAAACATTTTTATCCTTAGCTATTAACAAGCCGTCATCTACAAATAACAACAAAAATATTTTACAATTATTTATCTTAGTTACATATAACGAATTATCCGCTGTACTTGAACGAAAGCCAAACTTCTTGAGAAACGTTGTAAATGTAATGTTCCAGCAGCGTGGGGCCTGTTTGGAACTTCCATATAGATTGTCTCATCTAGCTTGCCATATAAGAACGCAGTCTTGACATCGAACTGTACCATCTCCAGATCATGACATGCTACCAGTGCTAAAATTACCCTAATTGTATCGTAACTAACAAAAGGTGAAAATGTCTCATTATAATCTATACCAAACGCCTGGAGGAAACCCCTTGTACATAACCTAGCCTTTCGACGATTTTGTTCACCATTTTTACCATTCTGAATTTTGAAAACCCATTTTGAATCAATGGTAGGCACGCCTGCAGGTCGAGGAACAACCTCCCACTTTATGTGCATCCAGTTCATAATTTATAAGGCCTCTCCAGTCATGCGAATTTGGTCCACTGGTAGCTTCCTGAAATGATTTTGGTTCATCTATTTTAACAGAGCTTAAACTCACCTCTAAGTCCTTGTCTGCTTTACTAGCCATCACAAACTCTTTATGCCAACTTGGAGGTTTTCTCTCTCTGTTGCTTCTCCTTACTTCTGGTGATTGAATAGCGTCCATAAATTCTTCAGCTAGTTCGTCTGCATTCGATTCATCCATATCATCACAGATTGAGCTTAGCCTTTCCAGGAGTTCCTGATTCTGCTCTGACTCCTGCTGCAGATCTGCCTGAGAATTTTCTTTAGCTTCAATTCCTTGACCACTTTCAGCACCAACCGTTTCACCAGCAACAGCTTGACCCAGTTTATCACCACCAGCTGTTGACCTACCCTGGTGCAAATAGTTACGTTAAACTTAACGTTAAGTTTTAACATTAAATTCTACGTTGATTTGCCATAGAGTTAACGTAAATTTAACATTAAATTTAACGTTAAATTTAACGTTAACGATACTTACAATATTCCTAATTGATCTACTTTTGATATAAAATTCAAGTTTCGGCCCATAAATGTTGTGAGATGAAATTTTATGGCCTAAGCTAAGTAAAATTTTAATTTAAGCAAAGTATAAATTCCTAATAAATATATTATAACTTTTGGGCCATAAATGTTGTGAGATGAAATTAAATGGCCTAAGCTGAGTGAATTTTTATTTCAGCAAAAGTTTACAGTAAACAGATAATTTTTCTTATTCAGCTTTTTCACATTGAGCTCACAGGCTGTACTATAAATATAATTAGCTTATATTATAACAATTTATTATCTTCAGAAACTGCTTAAGCATGTTGCTCACCTTTTTTGTTTGCGTATAGATTTTAATAAAAGTTGGTATATAACAAGAAATCATTTTAAAAAATACATATTTAAAATTAGAAGATCCTAGGGTGACTCCTTCATTATTAAATAATTAAAAATAATTTTGCTTCTCCGAGCATCTTATACACGTGATTCTTATGGGACGACATTTTACAATAAAAAGTTAAAGTATTTTTTGCGTACAGTTTTTGATAAAAAAATTATAACATATAAAAAACATATCGTAGAATATAATTATTAAATTTATTTTAGACTAGGGTGGTTTGTTTATAACAAAAATTTTATTTATTTAACAATGCTATCGTATAGTTGTGCGCGCGCAAGGTTCTCGCTTCCATAGTAATATGATAGAAAGAGAGAGTAATAGTTTCTTATTTCTATTATCCCCAGCTTAGTAGTTATCATCCTTAACTTGCCAGGCACCTAAATAACCATTTTATCGGTGGAAAATTAAAATAAAATTAAAGAAATCGTTTTTATAGATTTATGCTTGATTTAGATGTATGCAAAATAATTATTATTTGGATAAAGCTATTATGGGGGTAACTACTTTTAAGTTAATGGTCATAGTAACTACGCGTTTTGGTTAATGGGTTTAATTTCTTACTTTCACTTATTATCCTCTTCTAAAAAAAATGTCGACTTAAAAAAAAGGTATTTCGTGGAAGATCACGTTAATGAATATTTTTACTACTCATCTATGACTTAAATTTTGTTTTTAATACAAACCATTAATTTGCTTATAATCTTTAAAGTCATATTTAAAGAACTTTGTTTTATAATGAAAAATCATTTTCATAGACAAGATTTTTACTTTAGATGATATTCTTACTATATGTTTTTAATATATTCTTACAATTTTTAAAAAATTTCCAATTTATTTAATACTTTTATAAAATAAAATTTTAATTCTTTTTACACCAAATTAAAAGAAGACTATTTCATTAAAATTTCCCGTTAGCTTCATTAAAAAAAATATCAAAGATAGATGTTTACAATAAATATAGGCCCATGATAACCTATAAAGAAAATAGAAAAATTCAAATTTGAAAACAAGCAATTTGATTGGCTAATAAACTGTTGACACAAGATGGCGATCTCCATAAAGAGCCCATAAACTTTTTTACAATAGATAATTATTGATACAATGCATTCACGCCGTTTACTGGTTATTTAGGGGCCTGGCAAGTTAAGCAGTTTCTGAAGATAATAAATTGTTATAATATAAGCTAATTATATTTATAGTACAGCCTGTGAGCTCAATGTGAAAAAGCTGAATAAGAAAAATTATATGTTTACTGTAAACTTTTGCTGAAATAAAAATTCACTCAGCTTAGGCCATTTAATTTCATCTCACAACATTTATGGCCCAAAAGTTATAATATATTTATTAGGAATTTATACTTTGCTTAAATTAAAATTTTACTTAGCTTAGGCCATAAAATTTCATCTCACAACATTTATGGGCCGAAACTTGAATTTTATATCAAAAGTAGATCAATTAGGAATATTGTAAGGAAATCAAATAAATTTTAATCATAAAAACCTTATTTTCTGGACCCAAAAACTTCAAATTCAGATGAGCTTGTGATTAGGAAACATCAAGACTTAACTTAGTTTTAATTATACTTGAATTTATTAACGTTTTAAAAACATTATTAATTTAATCAGCATCAGTATTTTGAAATATACTTTTGCTTAAATTAAATTTTTACTTAGCTTAGGCCATAAAATTTCATCTCACAACATTTATGGGCCGAAAGTTGAATTATATATCAAAAGTAGATCAATTAAAAATATTGTAAGGAAATCAAATAAATTTTAATCATAAAAACCTTCTTTTCTGGACCCAAAAACTTTAAATTCAAATGAGCTTGTGATTAGGAAACAACAAGACTTAATTTAGTTTTAATTATACTTTAATTTATTAAAGTTTTAAAAACATTATTAATTTAATAAATGTCAGGATGTGGAAATAAACTTTTACTTAAATTAAATTAACTATACCAGTGAGGGATGAAAGGGGGCAATCTCCCCCTCCTAAGAACTAAAAATGTAAACGTTTTTTAATAAAAAAGGATATGCCCAGTTCTATATATAGTGAATCGGCCAACGAAATGCCCTTTGTGCCCTTTAACTTTTTATTTTTAAAAATATTTATTTGCCAAAATGGTCTTAAATGAAAAACTGTCCTACAAGATTCTTAAAAATATATTTTTAAGCATCATATAAATATTTTTTTTTACCTAAGAATTTCTCTAATATTTATTATAACTAAACACTTTTCTTAAAAAAATACCACTAGATATTTTTAGCCTTATTTAAAAAATATTGCAAATTTTTGTCTTTTAAGTTTTTAGTTTGTAATCAAAGCATTCAAAAATATTATTCAGTTCGGCTTTACATTTATAGTCTCATGTATTACTTAAGTATCATGAAACCCATTGCTGGAGCAGTGTTTATTCTTACGATTAATGTTCTGCCGTTCAAAAACTCAAGGAATATATGATAATTTTTACCGACTGAGTTTTAAATTATTAATAATGAAAAATAGGCAGTTTTAGTTAATTATGAGTGTGATGCAAAGAGTGATTACTAATTAAAATTAAATAACATTACCTTTTGCATCATCTGCTACTATTTTAACCTGAAAAAGGGGTTAAATAACTGGGACTTGAGGTTAGGTTATTATAAAAAAACTGACATATAAATTTATTTGAATAATAAAAAAAAGGATATTATTTATCAAAAAAGTAAAGAAAAATAGTATAAAATATGTACAAAGGTTAACGGGCTGCAGCACGCATGGTGTAAATCAAAATGGCTGAAAGCCTTGAACTATTTGGAGCTCTCAAATATAAAAGCATGACGAGAATATGCGTAATTATCACAAAGTTTATAACAATAATAATTCGCAAACTTGTGCATTAAAATACTAATAATTAATAAAAATTGACTTTGCGATACTTACGCAGATTCACGTGCACACTTTATTATGAAAATACACACACATTCGTAATCTGAATTTCTCGCGATTATTATAGCCTCGCTATGGCTTACGAAAAAATAATAATTATATAAAAAAGCTAAAGATAATTTTACATAAAAAAACCTGTGATCACTTATAAAAAATTAACGTAAATTTTACCTTAAGGTTTTGGAGCTCTGATTAATATTATATAAAAGAAACAGGAAATAGTCTTATCAACGACTTTAATATTTTTCTTTATGTGTCTTATTTCCTAGCGACACTAATCAAAATACTAACTTATGAATATTAGCACTTAATAATTTTAAGCAAAAACTAAAAATAATTAATGAAAAAACTAGTTTTTTATAATGAATTATAAAATTACTTTATAAAATTTGGAGCTAGCAAAAAATGTGCTCTCCTTTTACTTTCGTGTCTAAAGCGACAGTGACGATCGACGTGCGCCGGGGAAGGATGCTTTTCGCAAGCCCCGCAAGCCGCGGGCGCTGTAATACTTTTTTGTAATATAAATGCGGGAATATTTAAATTATATTCTCGCATTACATCCTCCCCCGGAAGCCACCCTTACGTGTTTAAAAATATGAGACGCCTTGTCTTCTTTGCTCTATATGTCGTGCTTGTAGATAAGTGGGAAGTAAATCGAGACACCTGTGATAGCGCCTTGTTGCGGCCTCCCAGCTTTCATTAACTGGGCGTACAACAAACCTGTTATACCTCCAACGGTCATTCTTACGCCAATTTGTTCTATCTATTGACAAAAGCTCCATGGCCTGTGCTGCATACTTGTCCATCTGTTCTTGTAGATAGTACAGGGTATGGAGTCTTCTCCTTTCGAGGTCATCTGCAAAAATATTGCGTAGCACCTCTTCATGTGTTAATGGCTGTTGAATCATGGGGGCCTCTTCTGGGGCCCTTTCTTGTTGTTCAGTAGCTATTCTATCAGGAGCCTCGTCAACGGCCCTTTCTTGCTGTTGTTCTGGTAGTATGATAGGGGTTTCTACCATGGCCCTTTCACCATCTTCTATAGCTAGGATTCTTGGTTGGCTAATTCGTCTAGGGGTTAACCTTCCCCATTGTTGGAACCTGATTGAGTTTTCATAGTGGCGGTGGTAATCCACCCATCCAATTATATTAACTTCTACTAGCCGCTGTTGGTAGTTGTTCAGCACTCTTGCTGCTATAGCGGCATAATGCGAGCCAACTATTATTCTCCTTAGGTTTTGTCGCATGAATAAGGGTAAGGTGCGTGGAATGCTAATTACCTCTTGGATTTCACTCGAGTCTCTTGTGATTGGTGGTACATAAGTAATTGTGATGACCTTTATGTAGCCTTCACCCTGCATATGGAGACTGCTAAAGCTTCTCCATGAGCTGACTGTTGTCGTAATCTCTTTGTCAGCCTGGATTGTGAAATTAAATTCTGGTAACTCCATCTACAACATAATGAAGTCATCTTTTGTAGTTACAAATACGTTTCGGCTGTTAATAAAAATTAATTAAAAATAAATGATTTATAACTTAAAATATAAAAATTATAACCTAAAATATAAGTATTTAACTAGAACTAAGAAATTTAACGCGAAGAAAATAAATAAATTACAATTCATAATTCACGAGAAGTAGTGTCTAGAATACTATTTTCGTAAATTTTGGTCTTATAGGAGAACCCCCCTTCTTTATTTTTATTTCTGTTTTGAAGTCTTCTTCTTCTTTCTTCTGATGAGTCTGTTGCTTGACTAACCGGGCCCTGGTAGTTTTGCTGATCATCTGAAGTTGGAAGTTTAGCAGTTTCTAATTTTCGCGGTCTCCCACGTCCCCTTTTTTCGCGAAGATTTTCGGAGCTATTGCCCCTATTCGACGTTTTTTGTTGGCCAATATCTTCATTGTTGCTTATGGGTCTTGAATGACTACTACTTTTTGGTAAAGCTTGAGGCGCTAGGGTTGTTTTTCTAGTGGGTCCCCTTGATTTCTTTTTAGGACGGCCTCGACTGCGTTTTGACTCAATTGTTTTTGGTGTAACTGTTTCTTGAGGTTCTTCTTTTGATGTTTCTTCTTCATCGTCGCTATATTCTTCGTGTAGAGTTAGCTGGTCTGCATTAAATTCGCCTATTATATTTTTGTCTAAATCAGATATTTCAAATCTATTTTCTGATATCTGTTTTGTGATAATATATACACCTCTGCGTAATGGAGTTAGTCCGCCTACTATATGGTCAGAAGTACTAGATTGTACGACGTTTGGTATTAACACTTTGTCGCCTACTCTAAAGTTGTGACTTGAACGGCCTTTATCATAATTTTTGGCCTGAATTTCTGTTGACTCTTTTTGGTTGTCTTGAGCTATTTGGCGGACTTGTTGTACTTCGTTTGCTTTTCTAGCGTATTCGAGGGCAGCTTTATATTCTGATGATCTTTTTAATGTTGGTGCTAGATCAGGATGACGGCCATAACAGAGATAAAACGGTGAGTAACCGGTACTTTCATGTACTGAGGTATTATAGGTCCAGGTAATTTCGGTCAGGTCATTGTCCCATGTTCTATGATCTGGTTTAATATTAGCTATTATCATGGATTTGGCTGTTTTATTGACCCGTTCGACTGGTTCAGCTTGCTGACGTCCTGGTGGAACTTTGATGTGTATAATACCTGTTTTTTCTGTAAATTCTTGCATCATACTGTTGATATATTCCGTGCCGTTATCTGTAATTAGCTGTTCTGGAAAACCGTGTCTATAGGTTACTTGATTTTTGAAATTTTTCAAAATTGTTTTTGCATTTTTTGTCCTAATTGGTATTACCTCAATGTATTTAGTAAACAGATCTTCGAATACTAGTATATGAGTAAATCCATCTTTTGACCGTGGGAATGGTCCCATACAGTCTGAAGCGACTTTTTGCCATGGTGATAAAATTGTTCTTTTTTCCATGAAACCTGCTGGTTTTTTATTTCTAGGTTTACATTGCTGACATGTATAACAGCATCTTACATATTTTACTATGTCTTTGTGCATATTTGGCCAAAAATATAGGGCATATGCTCTGTAGTATGTTTTTTTCTGACCTAGATGACGACCTTGTTCTTCATGACATTCTGCTAGGACTTGTCTTTTTAGGTCTCTTGGGACCACTAATTTCCAATTACTATCTTCTTCACGAATAGCTGCTGTTCTAGGGTCGGGTCTGTAGTAATATAATAGACCTTCGATTATTTTCCAATCTTTAAATTTGTTTGGAAAGTCTTTGACATCTTTAATACGTTGTAGGTACCATTTATCAGTTATTTTTTCTATTTCTATTGAAGATACTGCAACTTCATTTTTATAATTATCTTCATCTTCTACGTCTTCATAAGCTCTAGAGAGAGCGTCTGGGACCACATTATATTTGCCTTTTCTATGCTGTATCGTGAAGTCATATTGTTGGAGTTCAAAGGCCCATCTAGCTAACCTACCAGCGGGTCTTTTTTTCTCTTGTAGCCATTTTAAGGCTGAGTGATCTGTTATTATAGTAAATTTCGTGCCTTCTACGTAGCAACGATATTTTGCAATTGCGAATAGAATTGCAAGACATTCCTTCTCTGAAATGTTGTACTCTTTTTCTGTTGTACTTAAAATTCTACTGGCATACGAAATGACTCTTTCTTTCCCATCTATGACTTGTAATAATACTGCTCCAAGTCCGGTATTACTAGCGTCAGTTTCGATTATGAAAGGTTCGTTGAAATCTGGTCTGCCTAAAATTGGCGCTGTTGTCAATTTTACCTTTAAAGTTTCAAAAGAAACTTGACATTCGCTTGTCCATTTAAATGGGACATTACACGTTAATTTTGTTTAAGGCTCAGCTATGGCTGCAAATTCGGGAATAAATTTTCTGTACCAAGAGGTCATACCTATAAAACGCTGTACTTGTCGCTTGGTTTTTGGTACGGGATACTCAATTCCTGGTTTTGTTTTATCTGGGTCTGGCTGAGTACCATTTTCATCGATTAAAAATCCTAAATATTTTACTTGGGTTTTCCCGAAAAAGCTTTTTGAACGATTTATCGTAAAATTCGCCTTGTTTAACCTTTCAATTACTATTTTAAGCCAGTGTAAGTGCTGTTCCCAAGTCAAAGTTGCTATAACTATATCGTCAATGTAGGCCATTACATAAGGAGCCATTTCTGGGGTTATAATCATCTGTATAGCCCTTTGAAATGTTGCAGGCGCCCCCTTCAGGCCAAATGGCATACGAACATATTCAAAAATGCCTTTACCTGGTACGACAAACGCTGTAAGGTGTCTACATTGCTCGGCAACTGGAATTTGATTGAAAGCTTGGGAAAGGTCCAAAGTGCTAATGTAGCGTGCTTCCTGCAGCTTGTTAAGCATCTGGTCCATATTAGGGATCGGGAATGCATCTCCTTTAGACACTTTATTAAGCCTCCTGTAGTCTATGCACATGCGGTACTTTGTGATTGGCTGATGATTTTCATCTACCCCTTCTCTTCGAACCATCACTACTGGGGAAGCCCATTCACTTTTTGATGGCTTTATAACACCTTTTTTGAGAAGTTTATCGACTTCTTTGTGCATCTCTTTTTCTACTGCTGGTGAAACTGGATAGCATCGCTGACGAATAGGCTGCGCATCGCCCACATCAATGAAATGCTCACACAAATTAGTACATCCTAGTTCACCATCTTCATATGGAATTAAATCGTCTAGTAGCTTATTCAGCTGATCTATTTGTTCTCGAGTTGGTTGTTTTAAACCTGCATTACCAACATCGAGTCCTACTGAGGCTACGTCGACGTTAACCTTGCCATTGTAACCTTCAACTTCTATAGAGTTGTCTCTAGCGGTTAAGACGACGTTAAATAACCTAAAGAAATCTGCGCCAAGAATGCAGCCATTGTAGAGGCTAGGCATAATTATAGCCTCTACTTTTTTTGTGCAACTACCTACTGTAAAATCGAAAGTAGCTGCGTTAACTATCGGGGTTAGGGTACCGTCAGCTACACGGACACCTCCCCCTATGTACGTTTTTAATTCAACGCCAGCTGCCTTGGCAATTTCTAAACCTATTGGTCCTAGAATAGTTCGAGCAGAACCTGAATCTAACAAAGAATTCACTTCCCGGCCTTGAATATTGACCTTGAGCCACCAACGAGAAGAAAGTTCTTCTGAGGTTGCGAGACATTCTGTGAGGATCTCTTTAATGGTTTGGCTCATGATTTCTTCGCTAGGTTTTTTAGAGTCCTGCTGATCTAGGGGAGGAGTAGGGACCTCTACTCTCCCCGACGCTTGTTTTTTTCAACACAGGCTGGTGTCGGGCAGTTATTCTTGGTGTATCCAGGCTTCTGGCACCAGTAGCATTTTAAAACCAACTCTTCAGTGCATTCAGCCCGTCTATGACCCTCTTTATTACAATTAGGGCATATTAATGGTCTTTCAGGCTTCTTTTTATTTTGTGACTCATTTGAGCCATTACCTGGGCTATTACTTTTATTGCCTTGACTGCTAGCCTGCCTGCTATTAATACTGTTGTAGGAACTGTTATTATTATTATTATTTGGGCTTCTATTATTATACGCAGTTTGCCCATTATTATTACGATTATAGTTACTCTGATTTTGATAGTTTTGATTTTGATTATTTTGACTAGACTCCCAGTTTTGTTTTCTTCGCTGGGGGTATTTTCTTGCTGCGTACCTTGGTTTTTCTGATTCATCAGAATATTCAGATTCTGACCTTTTTCTGCCTCTTGCATCACTGCCTGTTCTTATTTCTCTTGCGCAAAGAACAGTTTCTTGCATGATTGCAGCTACTTGCACTGCTAGGGCATTGACATCGACTGGACTAGTTTTGACCGTACATGCATTAGAAATGTTTTTCTTTTGCTTATTTGGACTTGGTGTATAGGCCGAATCAGGTATTAATGACTGATCTTTCGGCGGTGGTGGTCTATAAACTGAAGTTGCTGCTTTAATAGAATCTTCAGCCTCAATGGCTCTTGCTATAAATTCTTTGACTGTACTATATCTTACACTGTAGAGTTTTTCTTTCATCTGTGGTTTCAGATTTTTATATAGCACATCTAGTTTTCTTCTTTCTGAAATGGCTGGTTGAAACTTTTTGGCTATGGCTAAAAGTTTAAACATATACGTTCGAACTTCTTCGTCCTCGCCCTGTGTTCTATTTAGGAGCTCTGACTCTAATTTTTGTTGGAAGTCAGCACCAGCCCCGAAATGGCTTATGGAATCGTTATAAAAATTTTGCCAGCATGTCCATTCATCGTGCATCGCTGAATACCATGATTTCGCGACTTCAATAAAAAGTTCTGGTAAAGCTAATAAAAGCTCATCTTCTGACAAATTTACCAGTGCTGCTTTCCTTAAAATTTCATCTAAGAAGTCTTCTATGCTTCTTGAGCCATCTCCACTGAATTTAGTGTTCCATCTTCTTACTATGTCGCTAATATCTTTGACTCTGGTGAGGTATGTTGTACCAAATTCATTGTGGCTCAAACTTGGTATTTGACTTCTTCTAGTCGAGCTTAAAACTGGATTTCCTGTTCCTCCTCCCCCTCTATGTGGAACGTGAGGGGAACTGGAAAAGTCCTGATCCTGTAACTGGGTTTGATAAGTACTTGGCCTTCTATTATCCTGGTCCCTAGTGGTTACAAAGCCTATTGACCTTCTGTTCTGTAATTGATTTGTATTCTGGATGACCGTTTGAGGATTTTTTTCTAAGTCTTCTGTAACTATATCTTGCAAATGGTCATTATTTTCTGTAGTTTTTGATGACGAGGTAGCGTTAAGATCTGCTAGCGATTCAGCTGCTATTCTCGTTGCTACTTCCTTAAGTTGAGATTGTCGTAAATCGTCAATCTCTTCTGGGGGTATATCTATATTTTCTAAAAAATCATTGGGGTTATATGAACCTAATAAATTATTTTGTAGGGCCGACATATTAATATAAACTTTTTCCCTATCTTTCATTTTTAATTCCGCTAACAGGTCTGTAATTTTTTCTGCTGGTTGCGCGTATATCCAGCAAGAAATTCTAGCTAGCAGGTTTTGATTATTAGATTCTGGAGAGTTAGGGTCGATATTAATTATTTCGTTATTGGAGGATATGCTTGCATTAATGTTTTGCTCTTGGTTTCGCCTGGTTTCGCTTCTTAGTTTTGGAGGCATTTTGTATTATTAAATTGAAATAAAATAAATAAAATGAATGAAATAAAATAATTTAATTAATAATGGTTGTATTAGAATGATTAATAAAAAAAATTTCTTTTTAAATTTCTTGAAGTATCTAAAATCTTGATATTAGTCTTGATATTCTTGATTATATTTTCTTGAGTATTGTTAGAAAATGTTTTTTGATTATTATATTCTTGAGATATTATGAGAAAAAAAAAATTTTAAATTTTTGTTGAGATATTAAGGAATTGTAGATTTGTATATAAATTGGGTTAAGGATATTCCTAAAAGACCAAAATGTTACGTTACAATAAATGTAAAACGCAAAAAAATTTCGCAAAAACGCAAGATAAAAAAATTGCAAATGTATTAAAAATCAACGACCTAGTATGTATAGCCTTAAAATTGGCTAAATTTGCTTTATTTCGCACTGAAATATAAAAATAAAACAAAAAAATAAATATAATATTTTTTATGGAAATGTCCATATACCATTCATTCTCTTAATATTAAGTAAGTTTATTACAAAAATTTTTATTGATAGTTTAAATATTAAAAAATATGAATTGTTCGCAGAATACTGAGTATTATTAATGCTAGAAAAATTTAAGTCGTGTTAAGACATTTGTAGGGCTTTTCACCACTGTGAATCTTAGTATATTTCGCTAAATTTGTTTTTTAAAAAAAATTTTTGAACCGAAAATGAGACTAAAAATTTATTTATTAGGACTTGTTCAAGAAAAAAAATTTTATTATTAAGCTTTTTCTCAAAATGAAAACTGAAAAAATAATTTATTTTTTGAGGTTATAAAGCTTTTATATTAAATAAAATATGTAAATTAGAAGTCGAGAAAATTATTCGCTTGGGTTTGAGCCGGAAAAACAAAAAAAAAATTTATTGAGCTTTTTTAAACTTTCTAAACCAAAGAATAAAAATACTCAGTTTCTGTATCCAAAATGATAATAATTAATTATATGTTTGTATAGTATACAGTTTGTATATGACAAAAAATAAATAAATATTTTATATACTGTTTGTATATAAAAAATAATAAAAATATTCAATATATATATAAGTAAAGTATAATTATATAATGAAGATAAATATATCTTATTAGCTAAGCTTAAATAATAATATAAATCATGTAATATTTTTTACCTAATCTCAAGTTTATTATAGGATGCCACTCTAATTTTTTAAAAATAAAAATTAGAGAAAAAATTAAAGACTTGGGTTTGTCTGTGCATTTATAAAAGAAAAAAAATATAAGTTTTCAAACTAAGTAATTTTGAAAAAAAATGTACCTATTTATTATGTAAACTAAGGTAAAATTATAGTTTACTAACTTTTTTAACCAGTTAAAATTTTAGGTTAATAAAGTATCTAGTTAAATTCTAAAAAAAAATTGAAAAATTTAGTAGGTACCTGAAAAAATTAAGCTGGGTCAAAGGGCGCTTCCGTATTGCTAACTTTGACGAAATTTTAAAAATTTTACTTTGCGGCTTCCGTAGTTTCAAAAAAAATTTTTTTCGATTTTTTGAAAACTAACCTGAAAATAAGCCTAAATAACCAAAGGGGTGAGTTTAAATAGCTAAAAAAGGGATGCCATGTGATGCGAAGAGTGATTACTAATTAAAATTAAATAACATTACCTTTTGCATCATCTGCTACTATTTTAACCTGAAAAAGGGGTTAAATAACTGGGACTTGAGGTTAGGTTATTATAAAAAAACTGACATATAAATTTATTTGAATAATAAAAAAAAGGATATTATTTATTAAAAAAGTAAAGAAAAATAGTATAAAATATGTACAAAGGTTAACGGGCTGCAGCACGCATGGTGTAAATCAAAATGGCTGAAAGCCTTGAATTATTTGGAGCTCTCAAATATAAAAGCATGACGAGAATATGCGTAATTATCACAAAGTTTATAACAATAATAATTTGCAAACTTGTGCATTAAAATACTAATAATTAATAAAAATTGACTTTGCGATACTTACGCAGATTCACGTGCACACTTTATTATGAAAATACACACACATTCGTAATCTGAATTTCTCGCGATTATTATAGCCTCGCTATGGCTTACGAAAAAATAATAATTATATAAAAAAGCTAAAGATAATTTTACATAAAAAAACCTGTGATCACTTATAAAAAATTAACGTAAATTTTACCTTAAGGTTTTGGAGCTCTGATTAATATTATATAAAAGAAACAGAAAATAGTCTTATCAACGACTTTAATATTTTTCTTTATGTGTCTTATTTCCTAGCGACACTAATCAAAATACTAACTTATGAATATTAGCACTTAATAATTTTAAGCAAAAACTAAAAATAATTAATGAAAAAACTAGTTTTTTATAATGAATTATAAAATTACTTTATAAAATTTGGAGCTAGCAAAAAATGTGCTCTCCTTTTACTTTCGTGTCTAAAGCGACAGTGACGATCGACGTGCGCCGGGGAAGGATGCTTTTCGCAAGCGCCGCAAGCCGCGGGCGCTGCAATACTTTTTTGTAATATAAATGCAGGAATATTTAAATTATATTCTCGCATTACATGAGTTTATTTTTATAAAATTTGTTAAGTTTTTAAGTATATTTGGGTATTTATAGCATTTTTTATCAAATAATTAAAAAAAACAAAAAGTCCCAATTATTCCTTTAAATTCTGCCGTATGAACACAAAAGGTTTTGAAAACGTAAAAATATATATCTTATGTAAAATTTCCCGCGAAATCCAAATTTTTTGTCAGATTTTTGATTAGTCACGTGACTTGGCGGGAAATTCAAAATTTGTAAAAAATGATCTTTTAAAAGCTGCTATTTTTTGATTTAGAGCTCTCAAAAAGAAATGTCCCATCGAAAAATTTTTTTTATCCTAAAAATATGTAGTCCATGGAAAAATTTAAGACGAACTAAAAAATTTTTTACTCATAGGCATTTGAGAAATCAAGTTTTGAAAAAAAACAGCGTAATTTAGCGATTTTTCGCGCATGCGCAGTTAAAAAAAATTTTTGACCCCGGAATCAGATTGCCAGGAAAATTTCCTATCAGGACCTATAAGGAAAAAATTTTTCATTCTAATATAAGTTTTTTACAGCAATAATAAAAAAAATTATGACTCATTTTTCTTACATTATTTACGACAGTCAAAAACACTAAAATGGCTGCCAAAAATCGAGATTTCGCTCTGGGAGGCTAAAAATTGGGCTGGTTACTTATTTTTGGTAGTACTTTCAGAAAAAAATACTTTGGGGCAGTTTTGAAGACCCGACCATACAAATCGCACTCACTTCATTTAAATTTACCCATAATAAAAAATAAGAAAAAGCAAAAATAAAAAATAAATAATAAAAAGAATTGGAAATAGAATAAACGAATTAAAAACATATTTTATTAATTGATTTATTTGACTTAATAATAATTTGTAATTAGAATTGACCAATCGTATATTAAACTGGGAAAGTTAGATTTTGACGAGTCATTTAACTTTGTGTATTAGATGAGATATGTAAATACACATTTTATGTTTCAGATTCTAAGTAATTAGACGGAGTATTCTAGAGGTCGAGAGGGAGTGTTAGTTTTGTTTGGCGCCCTCTATCATATCCGTCTGTTACTAGACAATCAAGAAGACGGAAGTCGGTCCTGCTCTATCACACTCAGTCGAGATTCTGTATAATACGGACGTATATTCTCAAGCGCTTCACGCTATTTATATTAATTGATTTATTTGACTTAATAATAATTTGTAATTAGAATTGAGTTTATTAGATGAGATTACTTTTAGATTAGAATAAACATTACTGTATTTTAAATTAAAACAAGTGTTAATATTCATTTATTAAAACCTGTCTATAAGTATAAAACTACAGGTTATGGTAACAGCACGTTTTAGACAGGTTAAATTGTGAATTCTATGAGTGAATAAAATTAATTATTGTTAAAAGAGCTCTGTTAAGAAAAGTGATTTTTATCAAAAATGTCAGAAAAAGCTATAAATGGTAAGTTTTTTTATATATATGTGTGCATGCATTTAGATGAGAAATTTTAGAAAAGAAGTTTTTTTAGAATAGCTATTTTTTTACAAAAGTTTTTTTTAGAAAAGTGTGTTTTTTTTTTAGAAGAGAGTGTTTTCATAGAAAAGTTTTTTTTAGAAAAGTGTGTTTTTGTATATATAGAAAAGTTTCAAAAAAATCGTGTACCGGCATGTTAGAAAAACGCGGGAGCGTGTTCGTTGTCTCTCGAACACGAATTTTTTTTCATTCTCTCTTTCTTACACACACGCATACGTTAAATTCTAGAAGCGATTTTTAGAAGAGCATTAAATGTGTGAGAATTTTTTTTATAAAAAAAAGAAGGAAGAACACGAGTTTTTTTTCTGCTTCTCTCTCTTTCGTTCTCATACCCCTTTCGTTTTTTTTAGAAGAGCATTATGAGTGTCAAGAGTGTGAGAATTTTTTTTTAAAAATAAAATGAATGACACGTGATTTTAGAAAAGTGAAAATAAAAATAAAAGGGTCGGTATCTCACTGTTCTCGAATAATTTTTTTTCTCAGAATTTTGTCTGAATTTGATAAAAGAAAGAGAGAGAGAAAATTTAATTTTATTTAGGTGCAAAATTTTTTTTACAATTAAAAAAAAAATAAAATTTTCAGAATATTTAGATAAAGAAAATTATAATAATAAAATGGCTGCCAGCGGAATTTTGGATTGTGTCGTCTCTTGTTGTGTGTGCGGGGGGTTAACAAAATGGCTGCCAAACGACGAGTTTAAGACACCCGTGTACGCGACTCGAGTACGGCATTCTCCAGGATGTCCGCAATAATAATAATAAATATAATAACAATAATTCATTATTTTATTATGAATATGATCATTAAGCGTATCCTAGACAACTAGATAATTTATAAAAATTTAATATTACTTGACGAGACATAACCTAAATTTCTTAGAATAAGATAACATCCCTAATACATACAATTTTTCTATAATTTCTTATGCATGGGCTTGTGTGTGTATGTGTTCTATATACATGAGTGTATGCATGAAATTAAGGTTGCTTAAGGGATTTTTGTTATTTTTTTATTAATTTTTTTTTGCATAAAATTTTAAAAAATTTTTTAAATTAAATTTTTTTCTTCTGATCACGCATGCATGGATCCTGTATGTGTGAGCAAATAGAAGCATACCTTAGATTAGAATTATTAGAAAGTGAATATTTCTTTTAGACTAGAATTTTTTAAATATATGCATATATTGGTGGTATGTTAAAAATATAAAATGTACATTTAATTTATCTCAACAGATAAAACAAACCTACAAATTTTTATCATGACCATCCTCGAAGAGTTGAAAGAGAAAGGGCTCACAGATGAACAAAATGTTGTTATTCGATCTGATGATATAGGTCTAAGATTTGTGACTATGGATGGGTCAGAATACAGAATAGGTGTGTAATTTTATGACGTCTTAAATATAAATCAATATATATATATATATATATATAAAATTAAATAATAATTTGTTTTATCAACACTAAGCTGGTAATAGGGAATAATTGTGTTCATTATTACCTACACATTTACTTGAATGAACTTAAATACAATCTTGTGTTCAGATGTATATAAGGTCAATCAATTTTAATTTTTTTTAACTTGTGTTCGGTTAAATAAATTAAATAAATTTTAAATCAGTTATTTCTTTATTTTAATTATTTTAATTCATAAACAGTGAGAAAAGAGATAACTGACGAAGAGTGGAGGTTGGTTTCCAAAGCAATAGCAGCTGCAGAAACATTGGAAAAAAAATTAGAAATAGAGCCTCGCTCCCAGCATAATACAAGTCAAACAGATGATGCAGAGGAAAAAGAAAGAAAACGCGCGAAAATAGATGAGAATTTGAAATTAGAAAAGAGTAGACTAGAAAAGAATAAATTAGAAAAGTTAGATGAGATAAATAAATCAAAAGATGAGCTACTAGAAGAGAATAATTGTAAAACCCCATCATCTATCATAGGTAAGACGTTACCTAAGATAAAAAGTGTTGAAAATATTAATTTAAATTTAAAATCCCATTTTTCAAATAAAAACTCGAAAAATTTAAATATTTTAGATGAGCAAGTAAATAAGAAAGTAGACGAGATAGTTGAAAAGTATGAATTGATGATAGCTGATCTTAAAGAACAACATAAAATAAATTTGAAGAGTGTTGCTAACAAAAATGACATCATTTATGGTGTCGTAAAAGAAGTAGAAGAGAAAGTTGATCAGAAATTGGCCAAAGTAGAACAAAATATGGCCAAGCTTAAAAACTTAGATACGTTAACTGATACACTCAAATCAGCATTAGACGTTGTTGAAGAGTATAGACGAGAGGTAAGGAAAGATAATAATTTTAATAATGATAGTAGTAATTTATTTAGTTCTACAATGGTGTCTGAATCTGTAAACTCATTAGACAGAGAAGAGATTAAAAATATAATAGCTAATGAAGTTAAAAGACTTGGATTGACTGGACAAAGCACAAACATTGACAATTCTAAAGATGAGTCTATTCTTAATGAACTAAAAGACGTATTCAAAACTAGTTTGTCTTCTCGGGATAACAGCTCAAGACGTGACTATAAACTAACGTACAAAATGAGATTCGAACATTTCTTAGACTATTTCAATTCTGAATTGAGATCCAAGGACCTATTACAGGTTATGGATCCTAAATTTAAAGACAATGACAAATTAAATGAGAAAAATAGAGAAAGTCTCAAATATAAAGTTAGAGATATCTTAATTAATCGAATAGAACAGAGTTATCATTCTAAAATCATACAATTGACAGACCCGGTTGAAATGTTAGAAAAGATTAAAGAAATTAAACGTTTTGAACATAATTTGACCACAGTTGATCTTAGAAAACAGCTTTTTAACTGTCAATATTGTCCGAACAAAGAAAAAGCATCGGAATTCTGGGACAGATTTGATGAAATAATTAGAAACTACAATAATATACCAAACGTGACTGAATTGACAGAACAAGAAATTAGAGATTGTTTTTATAATGCCATCGAAAAAGGGGTAGAACAGGTTCAACACGTAGACTTCTTAAGTTACAACTCTACGGGTAAAAACTTAAGTTATGATGAATTAAAAAGATTTATAATACAGTTAGAAGCGTCTAAAAACAAAGGTGGGACTTCAAATGCTACTGTGACAGCGACTGGTTCTGGTAATACCAGGGCATTAGCATCAACACCTGCGTACGATCCAGATGTTAGATGTTATCACTGTGACCGAATGGGTCATTTAGCTGTTAACTGTGATAGACGAGGACAACCAGGCAGATTGTGCTACAAATGTAGGCAATTTGTCGTAGATCATGTAGCAGCAAATTGTCCAAATGAAGTGAGACAAAATAGAAGGTATGATAATAACAATATTAGACGAGGTAATAATAGTTATAAAAATAGAGGTGGTGGTTATAAAAGAAAATTTGATAATGAGAATAAAAATGACTCAATATCGAAACGTCCCAAGTTTAATAATGATAGACGAGGTAGAGGGCGATTTAGAGGTAGAGGGAAAGGTAGAGGTGGTAATAACAATAACAATCATAATAGTCAAGATAAGAAGAAAACAGATAAATCAGATAAAACAGGTAAATCCTTAAATATATTTAATACTGATTTAATTAGAAGCGATAAAATAACCAAAATTAACCCCACCAATTTAAATAACAGTTAACTGTTAGCTGAATTTTTAGCAGATTCCGGGGCTACGGAACATTTAACAAATTCAAAGTTAATTTTTAGAACATTAGACGAGTCATATAGAAATATTATTAAATGTGCTAATAAAGACGAGACCGCGAACTTTAGATCAGAGGGAGTAGGTGATATTGAAATAATTTATAATGATAACAATATTTTATTAAATAATGTAATTTGCGCTGAAGGTTTATCAGAAAACTTACTTTCGCTTAGAAAATTCGCTGATAAAGGACTAGCGATATACTTAGACAAAGAAAAAATTGATATTTTTGATCCGATTTCTAAAAAGCTATTTATTTCTGGCATATATGAAAAACCTTATTGGAAAATTGAATTTGAAATAAACAAATTAGATGAGAACTATAATCCCAGCGAAAATTATATTAATAATAAAGTAATAGCATATTTAACGACGAGAAGTAAAAACAGGTGTGAAAGTTCAAACGTAATAACGGAAAATTTAGAAGAGAGGTCAGATCATAATGAAACGAATGAACTTTCAATAACTGATAATATATTTGATGAGGATATTGATATGGAAAATTTAGATGAGCCCAATTTACTGTCAAATAAAAATCATTCAATATTTGAGATAAGTATAACTGACAGAACCATTAATAACCCCAAAGAAACTAATAATAAAGACGAGGAAGATTGTAAAAAGGAGTGTGAACTAAATTTTGGCAAAAATTATAATTTGTTTATTAAAACTAATAAAGCTATGTTATGGAATGTTAGAATGGGTCATGCATCATTGCCTTACTTAAAGAAACTCCAAAAACTTTTTCCTGAAAATAAAGACCTTCAAACCGTGAAATGATGACGAGAAGATATTAGATTGTGAAATATGCATGATTGCAAAAATGAACAAATTGCCTTTTAAAACAGTTAGATTGAGAGCGAGCGAACCTCTACAAATAATACATACTGATTTAATGGGTCCAATTAGTCCAATGACTTTTCCTAAAAGATATAGGTATATTTCTGTGTTCATTGATGATTATTCTAGATTAGCCATGGCCTTTCCCATGAAAACAAAAGATGAGACTGGATTATGTTTAGACACTTTTGTTAAAAGTACCAGAAACTTATTAGGTCGTGATGCCAAAGTCTGTTATCTTAGATCAGATCAAGGCACTGAGTTTACAGGAGGTCAAACATTAGAAATTTTGAAAAATTTAGGAGCAGAATTACAACTTGCCTGCCCTGACACTCCTCAGCATAATGGTACTTCGGAGAGATTTAATCAAACTATACAAAAGAAAGTTAGATCTTACATGTATGATGCAAAAATTCCTGAAAATATGTGGGATTTAGCACTTAGTGCTGCAGTATATGCATATAACAGAACCCCACACAAATCAATTAACATGGAAATACCCCTATGTAAATTTAATGTTAAAATTAGACCAGAATTAAGTCAATTGAAGCGTTTTGGCTGCTTAGCTTATATTAAAATTCAAAGGAAAATAGGCCCTAAATTTAGACGCATAGCTATCAGAGCTATATTAGTTGGTTATAAATCAGATGGTTTTATTTTTCTTAAACCTGAAGAAGGCAAATTCTATGAAAGCCCTAAAGCAAGAATTAATGAAAAATTAGTGTTTGGAGACATATATAGGAAAAATAGCGTTAAAAACTGGGAAAATGCCTTTATAGATATAGATAAAGAAAACTGGTTTATTAAATTTGATGAAGAATCTAAAGAAAATTTAGAAGAGACTTCGAAAACAGAGGGAGAGAGTAAAAGGAAAAGAGGCAGACCCAAGAAAATATGTTCAGCGCTATATGTTAAAATTGATGGAGATATTTTAGACGAAGATGAAGAAGAGAACTTAGACGATGAATCCCTGTACATCTTCTTAGCCAGAATAAACAAAGATCCAATTTCTTATAAGGAAGCGATTAACTCGATAAACAAAGAAAAATGGATCAAAGCCACTGAAATTGAGCTTCAATCAATGGTTAAAAATGAAGCATGGGAGATAGTGTCAAGACCAATAGTAGACAAGAAGGGTAGAAAACCTAATATAATAGATTCAAGGTGGATATTAAAAGAAAAGACAGATGCAGTTGGTAATACCACATGTAAAGCAAGACTAGTTTTACGAGGTTTTAAAGATAAAAATGAATACAACTTGCAAGAAACGTATGCTCCTGTATCAAGGTTAGCATTAATAAGAGCTGTTTTGGCAATAATCAACAAGTATGATTTTGATGTGTGCCAGATGGATGACGAAACCGCTTTTCTTAATGGAAAAATAGAGGATGAGATATATTTAGAGATACCGGAAGGAGTTGACGTTTCTGATAAATTTAGAAGAGAACATGTGTGTAAAATCAAAAGATCCATATACGGATTGAAAATAAGTCCCAAACGATGGAATGAACTTTTCACTGAAGTGGCATCTAAAATAGGTCTTGTGTCGCATTACGATGAGCCCTGTTTATTCACTTGGCAAGAAGGGGAAAAACAATTAATTTTGTTACTGTATGTGGATGACATGCTAATCGCAAGCAACCATCCAACAAAATTAGAAGAGGTAAAACAACGATTAAGCAAAGAATTTGAAATGACAGACCTGGGAGAACCAAAAGTCTTCTTAGGAATAAAAATAGAAAGAATTAGAGAGGACAGAATTATTAATCTAACACAAGAAGATTACATAGAAAAGATGCTTAGAAAATTTGGATTCAGTGAAATGCATCCACAAAGAACTCCCATGGTCACACGTCAAGTAAATAATAGACAAAGACGTGATAGAGAACAATTAGATGATGATGAAACAATTAAGAAAACTCAAAATAAAGAAAACATTTCATATAGAGAAGCTGTTGGATCACTGTCATACTTAGCAAATGTAACTAGACCAGATATCATGTATGCTGTGAACGTTTTGAGTAGACATCAAGTTAATCCAACTAATGATGATTGGGCTATGGTCGAAAGAGTTTTTCGTTACCTTAAAGGGACAAAATCCCTAGGTTTAAGGTATTTAGGCAAGGGAGATAAATTAGAAGGGTTTTCAGATGCAAGTTTTGCAGACTGTAAAGGGTCCATTACGACTTGTGGATTTGTAATTAAACTATTTGGTGACACTATCAGTTGGAAAACAAAGAAACAAACTTATGTATCTTTATCTACTTGCGAGGCTGAGTATATAGCGATGAGTTATGCTAGTCGGGAAATGATGTCCTTAATTAACTCTTTAGAACTGATTATTGAAACTCCTCTGTTGCCATTTATTATTTGGTGCGATAACTCGGCAGCAGAAGAAAATACTAAGACGAGTGGGAGTAATAAGTTAAGACATATGATAGATGTGCACATTAATTATTTTAAAGATTACCTTAAACATGGTTTTGTGGAAACTAAATGGGTCCCTTCGAAAGATCAACAAGCCGATATCTTTACTAAACCTTTAGCCTTTGAACTACATAATAAATTGACCAATCGTATATTAAACTGGGAAAGTTAGATTTTGACGAGTCATTTAACTTTGTGTATTAGATGAGATATGTAAATACACATTTTATGTTTCAGATTCTAAGTAATTAGACGGAGTATTCTAGAGGTCGAGAGGGAGTGTTAGTTTTGTTTGGCGCCCTCTATCATATCCGTCTGTTACTAGACAATCAAGAAGACGGAAGTCGGTCCTGCTCTATCACACTCAGTCGAGATTCTGTATAATACGGACGTATATTCTCAAGCGCTTCACGCTATTTATATTAATTGATTTATTTGACTTAATAATAATTTGTAATTAGAATTGAGTTTATTAGATGAGATTACTTTTAGATTAGAATAAACATTACTGTATTTTAAATTAAAACAAGTGTTAATATTCATTTATTAAAACCTGTCTATAAGTATAAAACTACATATATAAACTTCCTCCTATGGAGCACTTGTACATTAGAAAAAACAGATGTGATTTCAAACACTTATAAAAAAAAAAAAAAAAATTTAAATTCTTTATTACATTATAAAACTAGAAATAATTTAAAAATCTTCATAATATAAAATCTTCATATGTATACAAAATAAATATTCAAAAAAATTTTTTTTTATCTAGTCATAAAATAATTGTTAGTCTATACAGACATAATCTAAAGTTACAATATCATATTCAAATGTTTTAAATAAATTTAGTTTAATTATAATATACAGACCTGATGATGGAAATTTATTCCTAAAACTAGTGGTCTAATTATTATAGAAAAACAAGTTGTAAAAAGAAGGATCAATAAATAAATTAAAATAAATATGTTTTGATTTAATTAATTAAAAATATCAAAAATTAAATGTGTGTTATTTGGATATATTTTCTTGATTTAGTTTTTGGTTATGGTTATATTTAAAACTAGCTGTTATGCTGCAAAACTATTTTAACAAGACTATTTAAGCAAGATATTTAAAAAAAATATATAAATATTTAAAAAATAGTGAATAAATTCATTATTATAATTTTGCATCATTTAATTAATTTAATTACCCTAACGAAAAAATAAGCTTTTTTAAAAATCATTTTAAATAATGTATAAAATTTTATACATTAAATTTTACACAAAATAATTATTTTGCATGATTGTTTATTTCAATTTTTATTATTATAAGTTATTAAATATTTATTATAAGTATATATTGGTATTTTAAGAACAATGATTAAACTCTGTCAATTTGTTTCTGCTATTTTGTTGACGATTGAAGAGGAGAGGGTGCGCGAAAAGTAGTTGGCGCATTAAAAATACCCTGCCAACTAGCTGGCACTGAGGTTCCTCAAACAATGGGCTGTAATCTTAATTTACAACAAATATTATTGATTACAACCATGCAATTATACATACATTTTTCGTTTTTAGTAGCTGGTAAAGTAGATTATTAAGATTATTTTGTTATTAAAGTGAAAATTCTAGCGTCCATGAATTGGTCGCGCCGGCGTTAATGGATTTTAAATCATTTTTGCATAATTAAAAAGAGACAAATATAAAAAAAGCTAATTTTATTTTTTTTTATAAAATTTTATTTTATTAGAATATATCTCTTAATAATTAAAATATTGGGTAACATGATTTTTTTGTTTTGTCAAAGAAATGGTTGGTAACGATGCGAAAATTACAAATATTCGCTCAATTATTATAAAAAGATAGGAGATTTTACCAGAGATTATAATAATTTCTTATAATTTATTTTCTCAGTGTACTTCTTGCATTTCAAGATTCAAGATTTTAACATTAACATAATTTATATTATTTCTATTAATCACAAAATAATAAATTATTTAATTCTATAAATTGTTTGATTCGTTAAAAAATGCCAATATAACTTTTATAAATCTTAATTTTAAAATGCAAACATAACCATTTAATATTTTTAGGCTGTTTATTATTGTTTATAATTTCATTAAGCGGCATACATAAATAAACATAGCAACGAGCAAAATAATCCAAGGAAGTCAAAAAGAGGCAAAAAAAAAGATTTCCATCACTCTTTCTTGTGTGTTATAATTTATATCAAAATAAAAAAAAAAATTGTGATTGGATACAAAAAATAACTATAAACTAAATTTCTAAAACTTGTACTCTCATTAAAATAAATTAGATATGTCCAAAATGAAAAATAAATTTGGTGTTTTATGTATTTTTTTGTGACGAAGATTTTTGATAAAAAAATTTTCAAAAAATTAATTATCAGATTCAAGATATCGAGTAAAAACCATAATTTCAAATATAAGTAATTTCATGGAAATGTATGAGGTATTACATCCAAATTAAAAAAAAAAAAAGTATTTTGAGATTTTTTTAATAAACAAATTTTTGGAAAAAAAAGTTAGGTATTCATTCGATAATTGTTTTGAAATATCACTGGTTACAATATTTTAAAATATTAGTACTTTCATAGAATTAAATGAGGTATTACACCAAAAAAAAAAAAAAATATTGCAGTTTTTTTTATTTTTCTTTTTTTTTAATCTTGAGAAAAAAATTTTGAAAAAACTGAGTATCAGATCCAAAAAATTACTATAAACGAAGTTCTTAAAACTAGTACTTCCATGGAAATAAATTAGGTACTTCGTCCAAAAAGAAAAAAAAAATTGGTATTTTTTGTATTTTTTTGTGAAAAAAATTTTAGAAAAAAAATTTCAGAAAATTAAGTATCCGATTCAAAATATCATGTGAAAACCATGCTTTCAAATATAAGTACTTTCGTGGAAATAAATGAGGTGTTACTGTTGTGTTTGGATGTGAATAAACACAGATAAATGAGGATGTTCTTATTCGGGTTTATGATGGGGGTGGCTTTATTCCCACCTTCAGTACTTCGTGTAAGGTCTTATTATGCACTATCTTGCACGTGCGGTTTCTCGGAATGATGATGCTGATGAAGCATTTTTAATTATAATATCATATTATTTTATTTCTAATAAATCTCTCTAGACGTAATTCTTGGTATTTTATATTTTATCAATTTGTACCTAACGGTACATTACATCCAAATTAAAAAAAAAAAAAGTAGCTCGAGCTTTTTTGGTGAAAAAATTTTTGAAAAAAAAATTCGGTCTTAATTCCATAATATTTGTGAAATATCACCGATTACATACATACGTACGTACGTACACACACACACACACACACACACAAATACAGACTTTTTTTAAAAACAGGTTTTTTAGCTTCCTGGGGTCCCAAAACGTGCTTATATGCCAAAAAATGGAAAATCAAATTTTGACCTAACAAAAAATTTCCATTTTGACTCTTTTCACTTTTTTTCCTCCTCGACGGTAGCTTTCAAACATCCACAAAATTTGTTCGCCATGATTTTTTTCAACTATTTTTTCTTAAAATTCACTTCAAAAAAAGGTCCTGAGATGTGATAGGCAATGATCGGTCCACAATCTTAAATTTTGGTTCTTCAATTTACCTAAAAATCATCAAAAATGTAAAAATTTAGGAGTAAAATTTAAAAAAAATTAAATTAGACCTTACCAACATATTTCAACTTGAAAATCTTCATCTCCTGGACCGCATGAACACATGAAAACATAAAAGTAGGTCTGGATACTTTTCCTGAAGCTAAATCACCCAGAACCAACCTCCCGACAACATCCAAAAATTAAAAAAATCTCTACAAAAAATGATAAATTACAACTAAAATAATTATAAGATATTAAATTAGACTGAAAAATACTTAAATTAACTCCTAATACACTATGGCGAAACACTGTTACGTGACTATTAGTTGAAAATTAACCAATTTATTGGTTAAATTAATAAAAATATTACATTTAATTGGATTACGTTGGTCATAAAAAATAAAATTTCTATATTTTAGAAATTTTATTTATTTGATTAGAAGCTTTAACATAAGCAAATTTTGATGAAAATTTATTTTCAAAAATAAGGCTATGACATTTTTTGATACTGATTTATCAGTTCGTGTTATTTTTAGCCTTATTAAATTTAAAAAATCTCTGAATGTAATTTTATAAAATTAATAGAATAAAAATGCCAGCTGTATTTAAATTAGAGAGAGAAAACAAAAAATAAAACACAAAGATTAATTCTTATTTTTTGAAAAAAAGTTATGAAAAGAATTTTATACTTATCTGATCATTATTTTCCTGGTGCGCCTTCTTCTTCTTGACATAAAGTAGTACCTAAAAAAAAAAATAATTAACCATTAATAATAATTAACAACAATATTTATCTTATACTAATTTTATAAGTATAATAATACAAAATCATATGTTTGTTTACAAATGTGAAATTAGCATTTACAAGAAAAATTTTATAATAAAAATGTCATGCTCATGGAAATGCATCATAGAAAAAAAATAATAAATCAACACATGATAAAGTAGTTTGTTTCAGAGGCATGCAAAATTTTTCTTCTGCTAATTTCAGATATGATATTGTAAAGTTATACTTATAAAATTAATTTATGATAATTATTGTTGTTAATTGTTATTAATTGTTAATTATTTTTTTTAGGTACTAATTTATGTCAAGAAGAAGAAGGTGGGCCAGGAAAATAATGATCAGATAAGTATAAAATTCTTTTTATAACTTTTTTTCAAAAAATAAGAATTAATCTTTGTGTTTTATTTTTTTTTCCAGGTTCCAGACATGGGCAGTATGGAGTTTTCGATTTTTAATTTACTTGAAAACATATTTGGTAAGGGAATTTAAGTATTTTTCAGTCTAATTTAATATCTTATAATTATTTTAGTTGTAATTTAAGATAAATAAAATGAAATAAAAGTTTGTGGTCGTTGTTTTCAAGAAATAAAAAAGGGAAAAAATCATTCATGCTCACGACGTATCAAGGCAGTTGCTCAAAAAAACGTTGAAAATTTGCTTATGAATAAGTTCCAAAAACCGTACAAGAACAATTAGCTGTAGGTATAATTAAAGAGAAATTTTTAAAAGAAAACGTTGATAATAAAAATCTTAAATTTGAAAATGTTAACATGGAATTAAGTACGCGAGGTTCTAAAGCTAAGCTTGTTTTAAATCCGACTTCAACAAAAAAACTATTTTTTAAAAGTGAAGAGCTAAATAATTTGAAAACAAATATCGGTGTATCTAATAATAATATGAAAAAAATTACAAATTTTATAAGAACAAAGGCTGGAAAGAATTCCGTTGAAGCGAATCATGAAAAAAATATGAAAAAAAAAAAATAGAATCCCTGCAACCAATATATCAAACTGAATTTTTCGATTTTTAAATTATAAAAATAAAAATATACAGTCAAGACCTGGAATTTGGACAAACGCCGAAAACCTTGTTGAAACTGTTGTTGATTATCGAAAAATTGAAGGTAAAAAAATATTATAAAAATTATGGTTAATGGTGGGCAAGGATTTTTTAGATTTGCATGTCCATATTGCCAGAAGAATATCTATCTTCTATAAATGATAGCGAATATGAAACTCCAATTAAAAAAAGGAAAACATATTCTGAAGGAGGAAGTTTCGGTGTAGCTGCAAAGTGTACAGGCGTACAAAAATTGATTTTATTAGGTCTTGTACCAAATATTTATGAATCTTATGAAAATGTAAAAATTTTATTTGATTTAATCAAATTAAACAACATTAGCATCAAGCTTTTAGCTGATTTTAAGCTTATTTTACTCATTAATGGAATCATATCCATGCCCTTTTGCTTCGTGACTCTTCAAGATTTAAGAAATCAGAATAAGACTGAAAATCAGTATCCACTTAAATCTTACGGTGATTTGAGAAAAGATTATAATAAGTTTAGTTCCATAGAAGTTAAAAATAAACGCGAAATACCTAATCTTTGCAGAAACACAACACATGAACCTCTGTTTACTGAAAACGATGAAACTCTAGTGATTGAAAAGTGTTACATTCCAGAACTGCACATACTCTTGGGTTTTGTAAATCATTCGTAAATTTGTAGGTTTTGTAAATTTGTCACTCATCTGGCCTAAAAAATTCCATTTAGTTTCAAAAGACTATCATGGCACAGTTTTTGAAGGAAACGCATGTCGAAAATTGTTAAAGGAAGCTGATTCCTTTGCAGATTTTAATATTTCTAGGTACGTTGGATATTTTCGTATTGTGCCTTACATATCGGCTTTTAAGACTATGAATAAAATTGTAGAATGCTGTTTTAAAGCAAATTCTGTTGGCCTGGATTTAGATAACTTGTTAAAAGATTTGGAATTATCATTAAATGCGACTCAAGTTTCAGAAACTCTTAAAATCCATGTCCTTACTAAACATATTAAAGATTGTTTACGATATTTGTCTGGAAATGGGTTAGGATTCTGGTCAGAGAAAGCAGGTGAAGCTGTTCATAGTGAGTTTTTAGATTATTGGTCTCGTTTCAAAATAAGTGCAATAGTAATAATCATAGTAATTATTTAGACCACTTAAAAAGAGCGGTAATAGAGTTTACGATAGATCATCTGTAAGTTTATAATTCCAATTATTATTATTAAAAAATTAAGAGTGAAAAATGTATCCTTATATTTCATATGTTAAATTTTTATAATAAAAATATAATAAAAATATAAAATATCTAAAATTATTAAATTATTTTTCATTCAATGAAAGTTAAAAAATAACTATAATTGTATATTTACTACATATAAATTTTTATATGTTCTAAAAATCCATTATTTATAAAAATAAAAAAATTAATAAACATTTAACTTTAACTACCTTTTTTTTGTTTATTTCATAATTCCTTTATGCGTATATACACTTACTAAGTAACACATAAAGAATCATATTTTTACATACAGACACACATATATATAAGCATTAGTACATATGTATATATACATAAATTTATCTAAAAAGTTAAGTTTTTTTGCTTTTCATAAATTTAATAGTTAATTTTGTAGAAGTTGGAAGGTGGGGGGGGGGGGTTATTAGGGGTGGGGCACAGGGCAAACCTTAAATATTGCGATTTCCCTTCGTTTTTCCACATATTTTGATGATTTTTATGAAGACCTAATATCAATTTTTGAATCAAATTAAAAAAAAAAGTTATGCAAAAAAAAGTAAAAAAATTAACGATTTTTAAATACTTATTTATAGCGAAAATGGGCAAAAACGATCAGGTACGATTTGTTTAGCAATGGATTCTTCCTTCATTTGGTGTGTAAATAACCCCCACATCCTCAGATTTTCACGGCATTTTTGCCAAACCTATCCCCGCTTGAAGAGAACCGTGCTTCACGTAAGATTCCTCTGCTGTCATTACACATAAAATTAGGATGAGTAGAGATTAAAGCGATCAGCAAAGTTCAAAGCGCCGCTTTCATGCATATTTTTCAAATCTTGCCACAGCTTTCAGAAGCAAAAATTAAGAAGGGTGTATTTACGGGACCTGATATAAGAGAGTTGCTAAGAAATGAAGAATTCGAAAGGCTAATGACTGATAAAGAAAAAGCTGCATGGCAAAATTTCAGAAAAGTGTCCAAAACATTTTTAGGCAATAACAAACAGATCCTGATTATAAAAATATTGTTTCTGAAATGTTTATTCACCTTAAAGAAGTTGGATGTCTCATGAATCTGAAATTTCACTTTTTGGACTCTCATATTGAATACTTTCCCGAAAATTTGGGAGATTTTAGCGAAGAATTGAGAGGATGCACCAAGATCTTAGGGAATTTGAAAAAAGATAATATAAAGATGTTTGGGGTATAAATATGCTAGCAGACTATTGTTGGAGTTTGCAAAGAGAGTCAAACGAAACACACAAAAGAAAAGGGATAAGAAGAACATTTACTACTGAACGGAAAAGTTATTGACCCGTCGAATAATACACTTAACATGACGACAAAAGTAAAGTAATAGATTCTCAAGCAGATCAATTACTTATGAACGTCAATTAACCTTGAAACTGACGCGATAGATCTTGACTAACCTTGCATGCAGATTTTTCTAACCCGTAAACTTATTTATGATATTTTCAGGTTTTTCGAACCCTAAAATGCCGACAAAACTGCAATTGACCTTGGAATAATCGAAATGTCCTACAAATAACCTTTACTTTGTCCTCAATGAGCTTAGCTGACCTCGGATTTAAATTCCTTGACCTCCAAAACATATGTATGATGTTTCTTAAATTGTTTCTATGAATTTTTCGGCACATAACCTTTAAATGACCTTGATCATGATCTTGCAGAGCTTAGCCTGCCTCACATTTGGATTACTTGACCTCAAAAACATATGTAGGACGTTTTTCATAATTTTTTGATAGAATTAATTGCACCTTCAAATGACCTTGACCATGATCTCGCAGAGCTTATCTGACCTTGGATTCGTATTCCTTGACCTCAAAAACAAATGTATGATTTTTTTCAGATTTTTTCCATACATTCATTTGTACGTGACCATCAAATGACCTTGATCCTGACGTGATAGCGATTAACTGACCCGCTCATCGTAATAAGCGACCCAAGAAACCCTAAGTACCCTATGCATAGTGCCATGTTCCTGCTTCATTTAAAAGTTGACTTGTTTATCAAAGAAGGTGTACTTTATGCCCAAGAAAAAAAGACAAAAAATGTATAAAAGGCTGCGCAAGTTGTTCTCGCCCCATTTGTGATGAACACCGTTACACACAATTTGTGAAGAATGTTGCGGTGAGTAAGCAAATGACATCTAATCAAAAATTGCTTGTAATGTAATTTTTTAGTTATTTTTTGTAATATTTTATGTAAAATAATAAAAAAAATTCATAAAAATAATAAAATATTCTTTCAATAAAGATAAAATTATTTTTTTATTAAAAAGATATTGTTGCATCAATTGACCAGTACTGGGTTGAAATAAATTTATTTAACTAATCTTTAAAGAAAGCTGTTAAATAATACACTACATTAAAATATAATAATAATTATAATAATATATATAAGTTTATAAGTATGCGTGCGTGTGTGCACAGAGAAAGCACAGAGTGTAAGCGCGTGCCTTTAGAAACGGCGCACAGTGCCGGCAGTCTTAGGACAACAGTTATAAGTAGCAGTACAATTTTTAATAAAGTAATGTTTTAGTTGCTACTAAAAATTAATAAGTTGTTTTATTTATTTAAATTTATATTGTTTCATCACCAAATCATATTTTCATATCTCAAATATACAGTCCACAATAGAGCTATTGAACATTATGGTCCATCTTCGCCGCTTTGATTATTAGAAAAAAGAACAAAAGTGACCATTAGTTATCATCGACCGCATGGCGGCAAAATATTTTTTTTTTATTAGAAGAGCCTTTTATCAACCAAGATATTTCAAGATTTTCAGATCAACAAGTTTAAATAATTTTAATAAATGTTAAGTAAAGTTAAAAAAAAAAAAAAGTGAAATATGACAAAAATTTTTTCAAAAAGTTAAAAATCAAGTGAAATTTCTAATAAAAACATGTGCGCGGTTTTACCGGCATCTTCATTTAACGGCCGCCATCGCAAGTTATTAATAGTTTTGTCTTTATTTTTTTTTGGTGATGAACAGTTTGTATTATTTTAATTTATTGTTGTCCTAAGACATAAAAAGTTAATGATTTTATAAAAATTAGAAGTTAAAAAAAAAAAAAAATAAGTTCTCAAAAAATAAGTTAATGTGAAATAAGTTAGCGAAAAATCAAAATTTCCTTTTTAATAAATTTGAAATTTGAAAAAAGAAAAGAAAGAAAAAAGAAGTATAGTTATTAAAAAGTTATCAACATCAAAAAATCATTATCATCAAAAAAAAGAAAGGACTCCATTATTCAGTTAGATTGTGACGTCATCAAGAAGAAGAGATCCAAGAAATAACCGGAAGGGCCTGCGCAGTCAAAAAATCATATGTTTACATGTGTTTAAAAAAATTTTTCAAGTTCAAGAGGTACTGCGCGCGCAACATTCCAGTTCCCTCTTATGCTCTCTTCTAATTTTTTGGAGTTTTTCTGCTATATGGGGGAGTCTATCATATTTCATCTCAAGGTTTATATTATAATATTTATATTTTCTCTTATAATATTTATATTTTTTCTCCTTTATAATAATTACATTTGTTTAAATTCATTTTTTTCTAAATAAATATAATTTTTTTTTTATTATCCTTTTAAATTTAAAATTAAAATTCTTTTATTCAATAATAATAGTTTAAAAAAAAGTTATATTATGTATTAAAAAAAAAAAAAAAAGATTTTATATGTATTACAATAAAAAAAGTCATATTTTTATGTATAAAAATTATATCTTATTAAAATTAAATTATTCTTTTTCTATAGTTCAAGGCACCGCGGTATGAGTGATACGATTATTTTATGTAATTTATTTTTATTAATAATGATTTATTATGTGTATAAAAAAGTTAGTGTTAGTTTATTTATGCGTTTATTATATTTATATATAATTAGATGCAAGTTTTTATTATCCTATGTGATGATCAGTTTATTAGTTTAGTTGTAAAAATTTAGTTTTTTTTAGTTTTTACAGGATTCTTTCAACAAAAAAGAAGAGAAATATTTTAGTTTCAGTTAGTATACAGTTTTCTAAAGTTTTTTCAGTTATTTTTTATTTTTCTCTTTTTTGTGTGAGAGAACCTGTGTCAGTTATTCAGTTTTAGAAATTATTGATGATTTATTTAAAACAAGTTTTCATTTATGCAATTTAAATTTTACCTTTATAAGAAATTAATAATTGGTGAGATTTGTAGCATAAATTTGAAGTTCCCATTGAGTTTTTCCTTTCTGAAGAAAAAGTTATTTACTAGTTTTTTCCTTTTTTTTAGTTAATTATAGTTAGTTTACTCTTTTCAGAAGGGACTCAATGAGAAAATCTTTTTTGGTATTGTTCTCATGGGAACTTTTGCACATTGATATGTAGCACAGTTTTTTAATAATTCCGGGAAAAGATGACTAGTTCAGTTTATGCAACATTTCTCATTGATTTATTTTCTTTGAAAATTTGCATATTTTATTATTGTAAAGTTATTACCCAGTTAGTTCGCGCATTTAGTTATTTCTTTTAATTATTTTGCGCAGTTAGTTCTTTATGAGTTACATTAGAATATTGCATACTTTAAAAATTAAACTCTTTCTTGTATTAAAAGTTTTTATATATAAGTTTACTTAGTTTAAAATGGCAAAGAGTTTAATTTTGGAGCAAACTTCTATTTCGCAACGCATTGCTAGTTCTTTTAACAACTTTCTTCAATATGGCAGTGAAAGCATATACAATGCTTCCACACGTTTAGAAAACTTGAATGACATGTGGTATCACTTTGAGGAAAATCATTATAAAATTTTAAATATAGCTAATTCTGATAAAACAAATTATATAAAACATAATACTTTTGATTCTGTTGAACAAAGTTATTTAAAAAATAAATGTCAGTTTAATGAATTTATTGCAACCCATAACCCTCAAAATGATAACTCACATAGATCTTCACGTTTTACCACTGAAAATAATTTGGGAAAATTGGAAAGAATCCCTATCCCAAAATTTAACGGTAGTTTTACGGAATGGGAAAATTTCCGAGATATATTTAAATCTCTAGTTATTGATAAAAGTTATTCTGATGTTTTTAAGTTATATTATTTGAGATCCAGTTTACAGGGTGAAGCCCTTCAGTTAGTTAATTCATATAGCATTACGAATAATAATTTTCCTTTCGTTTGGGAAAAATTAGTTGATAAATTTGAAAATAAGAGGAGATTAATTAATTCACATTTAGCTTCCTTTTTCAATTTAAAAGCCATGAAAAAAGAAACCTCTTCAGAATTAAAGCGAATTTTGAATGGTATTTCAGCTCCTATACAGGCTTTAGAAGCTTTAAAAAGAAATACTAAATATTGGGATGATATGTTAGTTTTTCATTCTATTTCTCTTTTTGATTTGGATATTCGAAAACAGTGGGAAAAATTTGTTGGAAGTTTAAAAAACTCAAAAGAACCTCCTTTATTTTCAGATCTACTTAGATTTATGGAAAATCATGTTATTGTCTTGGAATCGATCGAAGACAATACTAAGAATATTTTTGATAAGTCATCAATAAATCCTACAAGTAATGATTCGAAACATAACAAAGATAATCAAATCAATTGTATATTTCTTTTCCTTTTGTGATATTTTTTTGAACAAAACTATACTTAAAAGAAAAGAATGCGTGGCTAGTAAACATAGATGTTTTAATTGTTTAGGGTTACATATGCTGCCCGAATGTAAATCACAAAAAAGATGTAAGTTTTGTCAAAAAAATCATCATGTTACTTTGCATTTTTCTAATCAGTCAGATGATTATAACATCAGTCAAAATTTTGACTCCAATTTAATTAAAAATATACATACATCTACTGAGAATAGGAATGCAGAGGGAAATTTACAATTTTCTAATAGTGACGTAGAAAATCGTCCTTTTTCTAATTCCTGACAATAGCTTACCTCTGGGTAAATGGCTTTATGCCTAGATTCTGAAAATTTACCCAGGGATTAACAGTTTATTTTGGGCGATCAATAAAAAAAAACTACTACTTCTCTGGACCCATAAATAAGCTAAATACTTACTAAAAATATAAAATATTTTGTCAATATATAAAAAATATTTTTATGTAAGTTCAATGTAAAAATGTAAATAATCTATTTTCTTTGAATAAATGAATGTATGTGTGAAATTTTTAATATAAATTTACGTAAAAAAAAACTAATGTATAATAAAAAAATGTATTGTGATTTATTTATTTATTTTGTAAAAAATTATGGGTTTAATTTTAAATTTCATTTTAATTGATTTTCAAAATTATTTTAAATATGTACATAAAAACTAGTAAATTTTTCTTGTTAATTTATTTTCTATGCAAATAAATTAAAAGGGGGGAGAATGTTAAATAATACACTACATTAAAATATAATAATAATTATAATAATATATATAAGTTTATAAGTATGCGTGCGTGTGTGCACAGAGAGAGCACAGAGTGTAAGCGCGTGCCTTTAGAAACGGCGCACAGTGCCGGCAGTCTTAGGACAACAGTTATAAGTAGCAGTACAATTTTTAATAAAGTAATGTTTTAGTTGCTACTTAATAGCTTATTAATAAGTTGTTTTATTTATTTAAATTTATATTGTTTCATCACCAAATAATATTTTCATATCTCAAATATACAGTCCACAATAGAGCTATTGAACAAAAGCGATGTTTTTTTATTATTCAGTTATACGTTTCGCCTGTTTTAATTACAGGCCTTATCAATAACTGTAAAAAATATGTTTACATGATTAAAAAGATTAAAAAATTATTAATACAAAAAAATATATATATAAAAAATTTTACCGCAAATTTTAATGCAAATTCAACTATATCATCCAACCATCAACTTAAAAGAAGACACCAATAATTTAAATGAATCTTACATACACACAATAAACACACTGAATCAACTTACACATATAAATTAATACATACTAATTTTCAAACAGTCATCATTTTACATACACATAGACTTATTTGTTATGAAAACTAAGTGATAATGTATAGCAATCCAACAGAACTAATAGTTTTAAATAATAAAAAATGTACAACTTTTTTCTGATAAATATCTTATATATTATAGGTAAAATTTTTTATATATATATTTTTTTGTATTAATAATTTTTTAATCTTTTTTATACATGTAAAAATATTTTTTACAGTGATTGCCTGTAATTAAAACAGGCGGAACGTATAACTAAATAATAAAAAAACATCGCATTTTTTAAAGATTAGTTAAATAAATTTATTTCAACCCAGTACTGGTCAATTGATGCAACAATATCTTTTTAATATTAAACTAAATATGGGTGATAGATTGAATACTATTTATGATAATTATTTTTCTAATTTTTCGAAAAAATGCAATTTTTAAAATCCAGAATATATACCTTTGTTTCGATAGATCCTAAATTTAAAATTTTTTTCATATAGTGGTATATAAGATACTCTTTTACCTAAATTTTTAGGTCAAAACATATTAAAATTAAAAATGTTATGAGACAATTTCAAATGTTGGTTTTTTTTTTCATTTTTTTCAACATTTTTTAATTTTTTGATATACATACTAAATTTTTTACTAAATAACCTATTCGACATAAGTAAAGACACATAATAAAACAAAAAAGAAAACAATAATACCAAAAATAATAATAATAGAGAACTTTTAACATCGCTTTTATCTTTCGGGTGCATATGATCCCAGTCTGTCGAATATTTTTCTTAAAGAAAGTGTGTCGAATAAGGGCTAAATCCAAATACTATCATTGCATAAAAACAAACAAAATTACAAATTTTTAAGAAAACGAGACACTATTGGATGAAAATTAATATTGATGTATATTCTGCTACATTCGATAGCAATATCTGAATGCTATTATTTGATAAAATTAATTAAAGTTACTACTTCTCTACAAAACAGGACACTACTCAAAAAAAAATTTAAAGTGAGGTATACTCTGCTAAATTCAATACTAATATAACAGCGCTATGATTCCATAAAGACAATTTAAATTACAACTTTTCTATAAACCAGGACACTATTGGAAGTAAACTTATATTGTGTATATTCTGCTATACTAAATACTGATACCTGATTGCTATCATTGCATATAAACAATTGAAGTTACAACTTGTAACGTGTTTGGAAAATTGTATCCCAAATTATTCGCTAAACCACCTTATGACGATATCTGAAAAAACAACCCAAACGAACCTGATCCTTCAATACATGACGACGAAGACGCTGAACCCAAAATTGACGAAACTGGCATGAGTAAATTCGAATTCGAATATGAAAAAAGGCAAAGATTCATAAAAAATCGAAAAGAAAGTATTCGACCTTGAATTATAAGATATATCAGTTATGGCAAAGTATAGCATTACTTTATCGCCCCTATCAGCTGCTGTTAAGATAGATAGAAACTTGGAAAGAAGGAACTAGCTAAATTAATGCTGATCACGAATCCTTATAAAAATTTAAAATGTTTTTTTATTTTTTTGTTATTAATTTTTTTTCTTTTATTTTATTTTTTTTTATCAATGATAAAAATAGGAAAAGTCTCCTAGAAATTAATCACGGCGAGGTAGAAAAACGACGAGACAGTTCCCTGAGAAACCATATACCCGAAAACGTTTTACCCGAAAATAAAAAATGACATTATATTATAAATCACATTATATATTATACTTTTATTTTTAAATTTCAATAATTATTATACTTTATTTACAATTTTTTTTAAAAATATTATTATTATTTACATCGAAATATTGCAACCAATAGCATACAGGTAATCTTTCTAATGAGCAACTCCATAATATTCGTAAGATTCCACAATTCTCTTTAATCTATTTTGAGTATCCAGCCATTTTTTTTTTTTTTAGGTGAATTTCTCACTTTTCTACCCAGAGATAGATCAAGTACTTGAATCTCTGTATCTCCTTGTTCTTTTTTGAATTTATCAATGGCGGTAAATATGTCGGGATGATTTTTTCCAACTAATAATCGAAACCTTGTATGCCAGCCTTCGCTGGCGTTATTTTTTCTATTGAAAATTATACTGTTTAAATAATTTTTGATTTTTTCTTGTTTTTATTTTCGGGGAAATGGATTTCTGTGGTTTTTCGGGTAAAAATTTTTTGGTGGTATGGCTTACGGGTAAATATTCTTATTGCATCCATAATTCTTTCTCTCCTTAAGGGTAGGTTTTCTGAGTTTTGAAATAGGAAATCGATTTTTTTTTTTGATTTGTGTTGAAAAAGTATTCAAGAATATGGACAAAAAATTGCAAATGAATCCCGCAAATAATAAAGGAACGACAGCGGCTAAAAGTGAAATTATTAGTATGCAAGAATACAAGATCCAAAACTTTAAACGCGTTTTTCTCAAAACGAACTTTTTGAAAACGCGCCGCACGATTACAAAAAAACTACTCCTCCGATTTCCATTTTTTTTTTTTTAATCGATTTGTTATGCTATTTTATACAAAGTAGACTACAATGAACCTGATCGGAGAATTTTTTTGGTCTCTTGGCTCCGTTTTGTGGCTAAAAACACGGTCAAATTTCGACTTTTTTCTATATACCTTCATAACTTTTTTAATTTTTAATATTTTTCATTGATTGTAGTCTACTTTATGCAATAACTCATGTACTTTAAGGTGTTTTTTTTTTATTTTTCTCAGAAGATTCTGAATCGAGTTATCATGCGGCGCGATTGGAAACTTTTTTTTCAGATACCAACTTCAGCACCATCTCATCATATGTAGAAAAGAGACAATAAAAAAAAAATTTTTTTTTGTTTATTACGAGTGTATAAAACAGCTGTAAAAAAATCTTTTTACTATGCAATCAACTTTTTGAGAAAACTAATCAGAAAAAAAATGTTATTTTTACTAAAAACTTAGAGAACCTACCCTTAACTCATGCGCTGAAGGAATATAAAACACATGCGTCTAAATCAATATGACTATATTGCAACAGTATCATCTTACATTACGAACATTTTTTCTCGCTTCAATAAAAGACCTCTATTTCATTCACATAAGCTCGACGATATGCTATACATATGAAGGTGGCGTTACAAAAATTAAATAAATAATTAGATGCGCATTTCGGCATTTACATTGTCATCATCAGTAATGTACTCAGAAACAATAATATAACTATCGTCAAAAAATTATCTTGAAAAAATGATGAGGAATACTTGAAAACATAGCCACAACAACTAAGGATATTAGTTCATATTCTTCTGGGATAATGTTATTTTTAATCAATTCCATCACTTTAAAATTATTTTAAATAGATGAATTAGGTATGATTCCCGGTCATTCCTCCGAATACCAATCTCCGAATGGACATTTTCCCGATGACCTTTTTCCTTATGGTCATTTGTCCGAAGCCGATACCCCAAATGTCTATTTACCCGTAAGCCATACCACCGAAAAATTTTTACCCGAAAAACCACAGAAACCCATTTACCCGAAAATAAAAACAAGAAAAAATCAAACATTATTTAAACAGTATAATTTTCAATAGAAAAAATAATGCCAGCGAAGGCTGGCATACAAGGTTTCGATTATTAGTTGGAAAAAATCATCCCGATATATTTACCGCCATTGAAGAATTCAAAAAAGAACAAGGAGATACAGAGATTCAAGTACTTGATCTATCTCTGGGTAGAAAAGTGAGAAATTCACCAAAAAAAAAAAAAATGGTTGGATACTCAAAATAGATTAAAGAGAATTGTGGAATCTTACGAATATTATGCAGTTGCTCATTATAAAGATTACCTGTATGCTATTGGTTGCAATATTTCGATGTAAATAATAATAATAATTTTAAAAAAAATTGTAAATAAAGTATAATAATTATTGAAATTTAAAAATAAAAGTATAATATATAATGTCATTTATAATATAATGTCATTTTTTATTTCTGGGTAAAACGTTTTCGGGTATAAGGTTTCTCGGGGAACTGTCAGTTTTTTAAATTCGGGGAAATGGACGTAGAAGAAAAAGTCATCCGTAAAATGTCCATTCGGGGATTGGGATTCGGGGGAATGGGTGGGAACGATTAGGTTTATTAATGTGTTTACTTAAAAAGTTGGTTAGACATATCTATGAAGGAAACAATTATTCTAAATGGGTGATCCTCTTTATGTATTTTAAAAAGACCATAACATCTGGGTAGGTTAGTATTGTCAGTATTGATAGTTATTCACTTAAAAGAAATATCACAATCAAAAACACCTTTTTTATACCATAGTCTTAAAAAATGATTTGTGCTATTTTTTATTTTTTTAAAAGGGTTATAATCTAATAAAATGTTAGAATCCTTTTTATCTAAATCTTTTTCAACTTTGTCATTGTATAATGATGTAGGTGCAATAATTGTAGTATTTCCTTTATCAGTAAAAGTTATAAAAAAAATCAGGGTTTTCTTTAAAATTTTTTTTTGTTTTATTATATTTATCAAGTATTATTTTATCAGTATGTGAAATATGCTGTTTATTGTGTAAAAATGAATTTATAAAATATATAGCTTTTCTCCTGATTTTATTTATATCAAATTTTTCTTTATCAGTATCGTCATTATTATAATAAAATAAATTTTGTATGCTATTCAAAAGTTTAAAATAGTCTTGCTTTTCAAATTTAGTTAAAAAATTAAATTTTTCCCTAACCGAAAGAAATTCTGTAACATCTTGAGGAATTAGTTTATTAAATATGTTTAAGTTAAGTTTATCCAGTTTTTTTGTGTTTCGTAAATTATATTCGAATCTTCAGTAGTGATATTACTTACAATTTTTTTATTTTCTTTTACAGCATTAAATTTTTTTGTATGAGTATTTAATTTATTATATCTTAAGGAACTGTTTATTTGATTAAAAAATGTATAAAATTTGCGTAAAACAAAATTAGGTATCGTTTTATTAAGAATTACTTTTAGTTTTTTAATAGTTTTATGTAAAAAATTAATGTGGAAATGAATATTTTGAATTAAAAAATTTAAAACTTTAACTGAAATAGAAGATGTAAATTTTTCAAATTTTCAACTTAGATGTTCCTAAAGTAAAATTCAATTGTAAGTTTTTTATAATTACAATAATAATTTTCATGTAAATTACAATTTTTATATATTCTTACAGCTAAATAAATGTTTGAAAAAGATACTACAAGCATCGAAAACTAACAAATAAATAAAAATTTTGTAAAATAGTTCCCATGATCGTTTTTATTCAATTGTTTATTTAAACAATTATAAAAAGTTTTTTTTTAAATATTTTTAAAAAATTAAAGGAACGTTAGATCATAACAAAAAAGTTTCTATATTTTTTCTAAAACTTTAAAATATTATAAATAAACAGAAAAAATTTTTTTTTTTTAACTTTGGTGTTTAATATTTCTGATAAAAAATAGTCAATTCTCTTCAAATTTTAAACTGATATTCTAATACTATTCATTAACTTTAAAATTAATTTTTATTCACATCTGACTTCTCGTTTAGAAGCATTTACAAATAAAACGCTAGATTTCAATGCATTTTCACGCGTCTTTCTATCCTAAGAATGTGTAAGAATTGAACTTTGGAGTTTAATAACTCGTAACTAAACAGTGAATTATCTTAATTTTTTAACAGTAGATGTATTTTAATATTATTAATCCCCTGTTAAAATTATATTTAATTCTGACATCGAAGCATTTACGAAACAACAACGTTAAGTTTATTAAACTCTTTTTTTTGCTCTGTTAAAAATAAACTTGTAAATTATGTAAATAATTATAAATAATAATAATAATTATTATTATTATTATTATTAATCTTTATTTGCCAACTACAAAATATATATCATTTAACACACTCAATTGTCAATTATATACATATAATAAAATATAATACATGAATCAATAGATATAAATATAATATACAATATAATAAAGTTTTATGTGTACTTAAAATTAAAATTAAATAAAGAAAATTTACAATAACTAGTCAATGAAATAATACTGAATGGTTATAAAATATAATCTGTACATAATTTAGTTAAATAAAAGAAAATTTACAATAATACCAATGACTATCCAAAAGTTAACTGTTAATAGTAAATAAGTAAATAGTTAAATAATAAATATAAATACACAGTCAATTACAAAATGATTGGTGCAAATGCCACCAACACTATTGTTCGTTCTCTAATCTATGAAAGTAAAGTCTGATACTCTTTTTAAAACGACGATAGGATGGTAAGTCCCTTATACAGGGGGGAATCAAGTTCCATAGTTTCGTGTACTTCACTTGGAAAGAGTATAGACCCCAGTCAGTGGGTACTGTGGAAACCTTAAGGTCTATGCGAGGGCCTCTGGTAGGTTTGTCTGATTTGTATGGTTCAAATAAAGTGCGTAATAAAGAAGGTTCTCTCATACGCACAAGTCTATACATGATAAGAGATGCAAAATAGTCAGTTCTGGTCACGTAATTATTATTATTATTATTATTATTATTCAGTTTATTTTGCCATGACAAAAATTAGTACACTCTTTTACAATTGTTTTATAAATTAATACAATATAATAAAAATTGAAAATAATTTTATAGTTTACACAAAAGAATAGCTTTAAAATATTCAAATTGAAATAAATTAAAAGTCAACAACAATCTGTCAGTAATAAATAGTTAAAATTAATAAACAAATTTAAAATATATATAACAATTGCTATAACGTCAATAAAATTATAAGTTAATAAATAACAAGTCAATAGTAATATATAATTTAATAGTAAATAATATATAGTCAATAAATTAATAAATTAATAAAGTAAAATTAAGTAAATTAATTAAATAAAGTAAATTAATAGTCATTTATTGTCCAAACTAAATAAATATGATTTAATACTTTTTTTGAACTGTGTGAATGAGGGGAGATCACGCATGCATGGTGGAATCATATTCCCAAATTTGGCATATTTGAATTGAAAAGAATGCAAACCCCAATTATGTATAACAGAGGGTAAATCCAGATCTTTACGGGGTCCACGAGATGGCCTGTCTCTTTTATATGGTTTAAATAGTGGTAAAAGAAAAGGGGGTTGTTTCATACGTATTATTTTATACATAGTTAACGATGCAAAATAGTTCGTACGAGTAGTTATTTGCATCCATTTAAGTCGTCTTCTGTAAGGTGTGATGTTTTCCTGCCGTTTTAATCCAAAGATATACCTAATACTCGAATTAGAAAGCCTCTGAAGCTGGTCACCCAATTGTTTAGGGATATCAGAGTAGATGACACTACAATAATCCAATTGTGGCATTACTAATGACTCAACTAGACGTTTACGGAGAGATTGAGAGGTGCAGGGTCTAATGATCCGAAGGCCATTAAGTACCCTATTCACTTTTTTGGTGAATTTTTTGGTGAACTTTTTTTTTTGGTGAATTTTTTTGGTGAATTCATACGTTAAGCATCCAACCGAGACGCTTTCTGTATGGTGTAATATGTTCTTGTCGTCTCAAACCAAAAATGTACCTAATACCAGAATTAGTGAGTCTCTGTAATTGCCCACTCAGTTCATTAGAAATATCAGAATAAACTGCTGAGCAGTAATCCAAATGGGGAATCACAAGAGACTCAATGAGGCGCTTACGAAGTGCTTCAGAAGTACAAGATTTGATGAGCCTGAGACCATACATTATGCTGTTTACTTTTTTGGTCACCTTCGTTACTTGCGGACGCCAGGACAAACAAGAGTCTAAGGTGATACCAAGGCTGACAACCTCATCCACGAAGGGAACACAAGCACCACTATCATTGACAACAATTTTGGAAATATTTAATTTCTTAAATAAATTAACTGTGGTAGAAGAACCAAAAACAATCGCTTGTGTTTTCTTTGTGTTTATGGATAAATTATTTGCATCAGCCCATGTCGCCACTTTTATGGCTCTTTCCGAAAGGTATGCAATACCTTGTTCAATCTGGTCAGTAGGTACCTGGACATATATCTGTAGATCATCCGCGTATAATAGTCTGAAAGTTATGTCATCACTTAAGTGGTCTTTAAGATCGTTCATGTAAATACAAAAGAGGAGTGGCCCAAGAACGGATCCCTGGGGCACTCCAATGTTTGTATCGCGGAAAGTTGATGTTATAGATTTTGATGACACACACATTGATCGTCCACAGAGGTATGACCAGAACCAAGATAATGATGATTTCGAAAAACCAATATCCCTGAGTTTTTTAAGAAGTTTAGATGGAGAAACATTATCAAAGGCCTTCGAGAAATCAAACTGCAATAACAATGTGGCAAGCTTCTTGTCCATACCCATGCGAATATCATCAGCAAGTTTTATCAGTACTGACTGAGTGCTATGATTCTTCCTAAAACCTGACTGGAAAGAATCCAGGATTTTATATCTAGACAAGAATACTACCAAATAAGTTGTACATAGTAATTTAAGCAATCTAGGGAAAGGATTGATGGGTAGGAATAAATTGTATTCAATCCTTTAAGGGAGGACTATTGTAACGTGGTTACAAAACCATAAAAATTTAAAATAAAATTTAAACAAATCTAATGAGCCGCCAAAAATTTATAACAAATTTCATTAATATTTTTCAATTTTTTTAAATAAACTATATTAAAATCACATGCACACACTCACAAAAGCCGGACCAAGTCAAGAGAAGTAAGAAAGAGTAGAGAAGGAAGAAGAGGACAATGAGCTGGCGAGGGCACTTGACAACTAGCTATCTCTTTATAAGGTTGCGTTTTAATCGATGATTTATTGATTTTGATTTTTCTAGATGTCGGCCATTGTATTAATTTTGTGAAAGTATATATCTATTAATTATGAAATTGAACTTGGTTGAAAGGTGAAAAGTTTAAAGTTATTTTTTTGTAGTGAGAGTTAAAGAGAATTTCGAGTAGAATATATAAAAAGATTTAGAGGATAAAATCGACCGGCTTTTTCTCTCGTGCACATTTTGATAGATATATGTATATATAGACACGAGGTGTCAAGTTTTCCAATTTGTGTTGAAATTTTTAATATTAAAGAATAAGTAATTATTAATATTACATATTTTATTTTTAAAGAAAAAAGAAAAAACTGTTATTGATTGTCTATTTCAAAAAAGAAGAGAATTGGCGTTATCGAAAATATTAGTGATGAAGGTAGGTCGTCAACTGCTAAATAAGTGAAATTCAGTGTCTGTGTCGCTACAATAAAAATACAGTGAAAAAGATATTTTCTACAATTTATCTAAAATACTTTGTTAGTTAATAATAAATTATTGTTATTATTTCGAATAAAGTTCATTAATTATTTTATGTTATATCTAAAATAATAGTGTTTATTTTATTTAATTAAAGCATAGCATCTATACCAATATCTTAAAAGAAATTTCAATACATTCAATACACAAGTTACTCAGTCAAAAAACTTGGAAGCACCAAAAAGCCAGAGATAACTTAATTATTTTTTATCTAAATAATCGTAGTATTAGGGGTAAGTTAAACCAATTAAGGAATAACTTATCGAAATTCACTGATCTACCAGTCATAATGATTCTAACTGAGTCATGGCTTAATAACGACATTCAAGATTCTGAAATTTATGTTCCTTTTTACAATTTTCTTAGAACTGAAAGAAATTATAAAAATTAAAACTCTACTAGAGGGGGAGGCATTTATTAATTGCATTTAGTAACAAAATAAAAGGTAAACTATTGCAATATTCTATTCTATGAGTAAACATTGGGAAAAAAAAATCGATTTTTTTATTGAAGTCTCACAAAAATATCAGAAATAGATTATCTCAGCATCGTATTTTTCGGTTGGGAGTCAGTTTTCCCAATCCGTTTTTCCCAATGATTTTTTTCCCAATGTATTTTTCTCCTAATGTTAAGATCAATGATTATAATGACTTGGGTAACACTGTTGTTATAATAAAATCTAAATTTATAAACCACAAATATTTTACAACCGGAGATTTCAATCTAATATAAATTTGATAAATGATGACGCATTATATTTTATTGACTTTAAAGATTATAAAAACAACACAATTTCTTGTGTTAATGACATTCTTCCGTATTTAGCATGAATAGATTTGATGCAAATATATTTACAAAAAAAGAGTTATTTCCTCGATCTTGTTTTCTCTTCAAAAATGTACATATTGAATAGTGTATGTACTAAATAATCTATTTAATGTATATGTCGCAGTGTTATAGAATAGTTTGTATCAGCGTTGATTTCGAATTATTACATTCTGGTAAATTTTCGTGTGTGACTAGAACACGCGTCCTCTAAAATCATGTTGGCAGCATTTTAAGCCTGAAGCTGAATCTGCAAGATAATTAATACCGACTGAGTCTTTTAAAAAAACACAAAAAAATAAACAAAAAATAAAAATAACAGACAAATGTGCATTCATTATTAATAAATAACATTAAAAAATAATTTAATAATAATAAAGTTTTAAAAAAGTAAATCTTATTTAATCAGTTGATAACGTAATGTAAGTATTAAAAAATAAAATGTAACTTTAATAAAAAATTTATTAAATAATGCATATTTTTTGTTGCAGTAAAATTATTCTTGAATGCAGTTTTAAATTGACACTAGAGATAATGAGTTGCTTGGAGTCCGCATTCAGAAAATTAGAAGATTAAGTGAATGTTAAAAAATAAGGTTCTCCAAGCTTGATGCTGGTGCTTTTAGAATATTAATTAGCCTGTCGGATCATTACCATTGTACTTTCAATAAGTTAGATTTCAAGTGAAAATTTTTGATAACTTGGAGAAATGTCAAGAATGTTCTGAGGTAGTGCAATTGAAATATGAGACAATCCAAAGTTTGTATCTTGTTCGATTTGGAGTTGTTTATGAATCAACCAACATTATTATCAGTTTCCGTACTTCAACATTTTTGAAATTAATGAAGAAATTCTTTGTCGGTACTCATAATTAAATAATATATATATCCACAATGAAAAGTAGAAACTGCTGACGCTTGGAGATGTATTAAGATTGCTGCTGGTAATAAGGCATGAATTTTTTAAGTAAGTGCATTTGAATTGTTATTAATTGTTTTAAAAACTTCAAGAATAAGGAAAAAAAATGTTTTTTAAAGCTGAATGAAATATTTATTGTAAATTGGTGCTGAAACTCATATCTATGCTATCCGATGTTGTAAGAAATCAAGAAACCAGTATAATCCATAGAGCGCTCTTCATGGTTGTTGTGAACAAAATTCTTTGGAGAAGAGGAGAAGGGTGTGGATCAGAGATTTCTTTATTGAAGAACCAGAAACTCTTCAGACAATCTTTTAAGTACAGTGTGATGAATTCTGGACCAAATCTGAAAAACTATCGTTGTTTGATTTCTGGTCTTGGGCTTGAGAACTGTTAATGTTTTATGGGCAAGTTAAATTTAATAATTAAGGTTTTTTTTTTTTTACTAAATTTTATTTTTATTTACAGAGCTGCTTATAATGTTAATTTAAAAATAAAATATTCAAAGATGACAACTGTTCGGTTAACAATGACAAATAATTTATGAATCTGTAAGATTATTTATCGACTTAGATGTATAGTTCTAATTTTTAATTATGCTTAAGAAAAGTAATTTGGAATGTTTATAGTATTTAAAAAAGTGCAAATATGAATATAAAACTTATGTTTAATTTTTTACAAACTTTGGGATTTAAAATTAGACATTACTTTGCTATAATAAAATATGGTTGATGATTTTATATTTTTTTTAATATAATTGCATGCGGGGTTACTAAAAAATTATCTTGTACTGGAATAGCTGATTCTGGATGTATATCATCAAATTTAAACCATCTTTTAAGGAAAGGAAAGTACACAAATGATGTATAATGATCATGTGCGTTGCTAGAAAGTCCTATAACTTCATAACGAGACCCTGGGGTTATATCTCCACATTGCATTTTTATCTCTCCTAACATGTGACTGCTTACTGGATTATTATTAGTTGGTTGTATTTGTTCAAACATTTGTAGATCAAAAGATTCTTCAACGCTTGCAAACATTAAAGGACCTATTGGAGAAAAAATATATTTTAAAATTAAACAATTTAAATTTAAATTGTAAAATAATTCATGTGGAATTCTATCTCAAAGTCATTTTTTTTTACTGACCGAATATAATATTTATTTAATCGAAATTAGCCTAATTGCTCTTGTTAAAAAAAATTGAAATTTGTGGTTCAAATAATAGCTAAAAATAATTTAAAGTTGCTGACTGTGTGTAAAAGAGCCATTTTCGGTAAAAACGGGAACAATATTTGTGTCCAAAAATCCAAACAAAATATTATGGATTTAAAAAAAAATGACAACGAAATATAAGACCCATGCCTACACTATTAAATAATTGACCTGTCTCCAAAGAAGTCAAAGTTACCAATCCATTACAAGATCTTGTCCGACAGTTATAAATGTTGCCAATTTTATTTGTATTATCAATTATTACGCTCTCAAAATTTATATTACATAAATCTTATGTTTATTATAAAATCATGTGATAAAGTTTTCAAAAATCTACATTTTATGTAAATATCTACTGTTTATGTAAATATACTGTAAAGAAGATTTTTAAAATACATTTTGAAACTGCAGGTATTGTAAGAAAATTTTTTATTTTCATTACATATATACTGAATATCAGAATTATTTAAAATAAAAAATTTTTTTTAAAGAAAGTATTCACAAAGTAAATTTTAAATTTCTAAAATGAACATATCTTGTACTTCTTGGTTTATTACTTTTATTATTAAAATAAAAACTTTTTTTATCCTGTAAAGTTATATACCCAATTTTTATTATTGTAAAAGATATTCCAGATTGATTTTTTTTTCACAGTTGGGTAGGAATCACAGATATGGATCATTTTTCCTTATCCATATCATAATTTTTTCATGTAAGAAATCCATATAATATGGTCATTTTTTTCCATATTAATATGTATATTTCATAAACGAAAAAATATGAAATATGGAATTTGAAAATGATCCATATCTTTACTTTCTGCCCAACTCTGGTTTTTTTGAATCAAAATATACTTGGAACTTTTGGATATTATTGAATTCATGAGTCTTGAATAAATTGTAGGATAACTATGCAAGTGAAACCGTAATTAATTTTAAATATCTGTTGTAAAAATTTTGTTTATAGAAGCTTAATGGCCACTAACTTTCGGGTATTTAATTTACAGTTGTGATAATAATAATACCGCGATAGTTAAAAAATTTTTCAAGAAATTTGTTTTATCATGGTAGTAAATTTACTATCTAACAGCAAGTGGCTGGACATAAGATTTTTGGCAGAGGCACCTTTAAAGAGCTTACAGTTTTAACAAATAACACAGTAAATAAATATGAATTTGAGCATTATTTTTACGCAAAAGAGAGAATATAAAATCGCTTAAGTAATATTTATTAAGAATGAAAGAAAATTAAAATTTATAATATATACAAATTTTTAATAAGTTTTGAAAATTTAAATAAAATACACTAGTGACCGCGAGTCCGCGAATGCAATTTTTTTTAAAGCGTCCGTAAACAAAAAAAAAAACAATTGAAAGTGCATGATTGTTGGTTGGAAAAGTTATAAAAACGACACAGCTCTCGTGATTCTGACTATTAGATTCTCTAAAATTATTATAAATTTAATCTAATTTGTGTTTTTTTGTTACATTCTTTTTCTTTTATTTCTTTTATTTTTAAAAATTTAGTAAAAATATAATAGTAGATTGCTTTGAATAAATTTATTTAAAGCCAAATTTATTAAATCAGCCAGCTTTGAGCTTGTTTATTTTACAAGTATTTTACAAATATTTTTTAATAATTTGGGTAAGTAAATTTTTTTTGGATTTATTATTAAAATAGGTATATAAGATAATAAATTTGTTGTCGATTAAGTCGAATATTTAAAAACAATAAAGTATAACTGTTATTTTTATATATAAATTCAATAAAACGTTAATTTATTTTACATACGTTAATATGATCAAGTGACCAAAATTTAATAATAAAAAAAACAAAATACGAATGTTTAATTAAGTGATAAATATCTTTAACTTTTTTTAATTAAGTATTTTATTATATCAGAGGGAAAGCACAAAAAAGTATATTCAAATGTAATAAACCCAATAATACCCAATCGACACATTGAAACCACTTGATATTTTTAAATGAAAAAATGTATATTTTTGGCAAAAAATAGTTACCTACAGTTACCTGGTAGGTAGTTGAGGCTGTTCTTTTTATTTCTGAAATCTGTTTTTACGTACCTCTACAAAATGCGATCTTACTAATTAAATATGGGCAAAATTAAAAAAAAAAAGTAAATAAAGTATTATTATTGAAATAAATAAATACCCCATATTTAGAGGATGGAATCAAATTTGCTAGGGGTTGTATGTCAAAGCAGGCTTTAGAAATGAAAATAGTAGTGTCAAAATTACTTACTACAACTTAAATCCAAACTTGAGCCCAAAATATTCCTCTTCATTTTGTGATAAATCCGACCTCTTATACCCCTTTTAAGGGATCGAAGATAAATTGGTAAAAATTTATTTTTTTTCCTGTTTCTGATAGTCCAATATTCATTTTTTATGCCTTGAGATCTTTTTGTTTGCATAGAATCATTTTAAAAAACTTTAAAAATTAAATTTAAATTTTACCCCGTATATTTAATATATAATATTTAATTCCATTTCATATTACATTTTCTATAAGCTTATGTACGTAAAATCGTACTTCATAATTTAAAAGAACAGCCCCAATTACCCTCTAAATAACATGTTTAATCCAAAATACTCATTTTGAAAAAAAGCAAATGTCAAAAAAAATTAAGAATACAAAAAAGTATTACTAATTATTATAATTAATATACTGATATGAAATTTTATGTCAATTTTTTCTTTTTTCATAGTATTTTATAAAATTTGTAGGTTTTCAAATAATATTTAACAAAAGAAACGTATTTTCCAAGAAAGCTTACTTTATGAAGAAAATTTTTATTATATGGTTGAAACGTACTTTTTTATATGATGGCGGAAAGTTGTATTAATTTAAATATCTCTGAAAAAAATAATGACAATAGTAATAACAATAGCTCTCAAAGTAATTCTCAGCAGAAATTAGTTAGCTCTCAAAGAAAGTATGTTGCAGCTTGGGAAAATAAACTGCATCTCGAAATGTGGATCTCTCCTGTAGAAGGCAACCCTCGTAACGCTTATTGTCATTTTTGTAAAATAGAAATAGCTGCGAGAAGAAACGTGGTTGATTATCACAATGGCAGTGCAAAACATATAAATAATTTTCTATCAATTATTAATGATTATGATAAATCAGGAAAAGAAAGAAGTTTTCTAAGGACATTAGAAGTTGCTTATGCTGAATTAAAATTTGCTGCACTGTATGCATCTAATCACTTGCCTTTTTTACTCAGCTCATCATTAACTCCTTTGATGAAACAAATATTCGATGATTCTCGAAAAGCAGAGAAATTAAATTTAAATAGGTTTAAAGTTGTTGATATATTAAAATATGTTATTGCACCTATCCAAAAACAGAGATTAATAAATATTTTAAAAACCACATACTTTTCTATTATCATCGACGAATGCACAGATAAAAGTTGTGAGAATAGTATGTGTATTATGGTAAGGTATTATGATCCCGAGATAAAAAAAATAAATGAAACATTGTGGGATCTCATAAAAACATACGATAATATCGACAGTTCAGCAGATGCTGAAACTTTATTTAATAAATTAATCTATTCATTTATTGATGCCGGTATTCCTATAAAAAACATTATCGCCTTTTGTTCAGATACTCCCCCAGTCATGATGGGCCCTAATCAATCGGTTAGCGCTGGGCTGAAAAATTTATTACAAACAATTTTAATTGTTAAGTGTCGATGCCACATCGAGCATTTGTGCACGAAAGATGCTTTTGAAAATGATTTCATGAGTTCTATAAAATTTTTACATAATTTATATAATTATTTTTCCTGAAGTCCTAAACGAGTAAATCTTTGGATATGTTTTCAAAAAAAAATTCCAATTAAAACTTATAAAATTTTAAAACCCATCCACACGAGGTGGCTCTCAATATACAGATGCGTTAAGAGAATAGCTTTTCGGTGGACAGCATTGAGAGAGTTTTTCAAAACGCAAGGTAATTCAACAGAAGTTAATACAATTTTAATTTTTTTAGAAAATAATTTAAAGAAGGCGGCGTTTAAATTCCTTGAGTTTATATTAAAAAAATTTTATACAGTTAATTTAATTTTGCAATCTGAAAGACCAAATATTCCAGAAAAGGAAAGCAGTGTGTCTGGACTTTACAAGGATTTACTAAAATTATTTTTGGAAAAAGAGTATGTTGATGAGACTCCTATCCTTGAAATTGATCCATTTATTGCATCTTATCAGTTACTCAATAAAGAAATTGATATAGGACCAAACGCCAAAAAATGTATTGAAGAAGATAATAGTGAAATTGGCGAAATAGATAAAATTACTTTCTTTAGTAATTGTAAAGAAATCATTTTAAATGGATGCATGCAAATTCGAACCAGATTTGACTTATCAGAAATGTGGTTCGAATATAGAAAATTTTTTAATCCGATAAACGCTTTGAGTGAATATTTCCGTTTACAGTACCCTAACTTGTTCAATATATTTGCTAATTTTCCTTTTTTACGAGATTATACAGCTGAGCTTAAAGCTCAAATAAATCACGAATGGGAAAGGTTACTAGATATTGACTTAATACCATCAGAAATTTATGAAGAAAAAGATATAGATGCTTTTTGGGTAAAAATTTTAGATTATAATTTAGATAACAATTATATTTTTGAAAATTTAGCTAGCTTAGCTCTTTTAATACTGTCTGTACCAGTTTCAAACGCTTCAGCAGAAAGACTCTGGAGTCAGCTGAATCTTTTTAAAACATTAATTAGAAATAAGCTATATTTTTCAACCTTAAGAGGGCTGTTATTAGCCTATTATTTAATTTTAGACGAGGGAGGTATAATAAATTTCCAGCCCTCGGAAGAAATGCTTAATAATGTTATAAATTTAAAATCTCATAAAATAAAAATGAAAGATTTTTATGTTCCTGATAATAAGCCAGATGATAAAACTATTGAGTCTTTTGAAGATATTTTATTTGAAACTACAGTGTTGCAGGAAATTACTCTGGAGAATCAACAATATGGTCCAAAAAAAAAAAGTAAATCAAAATAATAAAAACAAGCGAAAAAATAACTCCAGAAATTCAACACAAATAAGCTCAAATGCAAAAAGACCTAGAGTGTCAGAACAAAATCGAGGTATGTTTTATAATCAGTTTCCCAAAAAATAATTTTTTTATTGATTTATTTTGCATTCAAAATTTAAATGGAATAATAAATTTTTATTGAAAAATACAGAGTATTATTTGTTCCCGATAAGAATATATCGATATCGGCATGTGGTGCGGCATTAGCGAGGCACTTGCTAGTTCTACCTAACAAGTTCCTCGGTAACGCAACACCACATGCCGAGTTTGATTCAGATTGTCTAAATACATATTTTACTTATAGAAATCACAATAGAGGAAAATATTGTTGAAGGAACAACAACCGCTGCACGAAATACCGAGGTAGTACACGGCTGGGGTGGAATACCAATAATTGAGAATGGAAATCGATTCATAAACACTCCTATGGTACCTTTTAAAATAATTAATGACTAACTGTTAATTTAAGTAATTTTTTAAAATAACATTTTCTATAACACCTATATTAGTACAGGTATAATTTTTATGTACATAGCCTGTGAAAAACTCCTAACATTATGTGACAATAATTATAATTTAATTATTAAGCCTAGTATACTTTTTACCAGTGTTTTTGTCAATTATATTCGGTTTTTCTTAACAAAAAATCATCATCCTTACAAGCCTTTAAGAACTGCAGATTAGCCATATCCTTAAATTTCTTCAGTTTATAGAAAAGCAAAATGTTAAAAAAGCACATAAAATTTGAGCCTTTCTATATGCAACCAGACTGAATTAGTAAAATTTTCAAATTAATTACAAATTAATAAAATAAAATTTATATAATTAAATAAAAAAAAAATTTATATAAATAAGCAATATATTAATATACTTTTGATTGCACCAAGCACTCCGTAAATTTATTAAGTTTTATAAAAAACAAAAAATTATTAAAATATTAACATGTTTAATTAATTAAAAATGTTAATTACTTTTTATATTTTCTATTAAACTTTGAATCCTCTTAAATTTCTTTTTTTATCCGAGCTTCTCTATATACCTACAATTTTTAATAAAATAAAATAATTTAGTATTTAGAATTCGAAAATTTTAATAACTTTTTGACTCAGAAACCTCATTTCTATTTTTTTATGGATTTAAGAAAAAAGACGTGGCTTATATATTTATTACACTTATTATAGGACTTTAAAGGGGCAAATTTTATGAAGAAAAAAACTAAAAATAAAAATTGTTTAAAGTAACAATTTTTTACAGGATTATTGCATACTTTTTAATTATTATTCTTGAAACTTATACTATCAACTTACTTTTAATGCAAAAAAAGTCGTCGTAAACTATAATAATATTATTAAAATTTTAAAATAAAATACATAAATTGTAAAACATTTAAAAACTTTTGTATCCTTTTCAGGCTGATCTTCATCTAATACTTAATAAAATTTTGCGGCTAACAAATACATGTGCCTTTGACAGCATTTGCCAAATTTTGATATCGTATTGTTTTTATGAAAGACCATTTTCTTTGCTAATTCAGCAATTGGCAAACGATAATTTTTTATTTAAATTCGTTTACGATATTTATGTAAAGAAAAATCTTGATCAGGAAAATTACATTTCTCGATGTGCTTTATTGCTAACTGCAAATTATGTCATCCAACAATTTACAGCTAACGAAGAAGCAGAAGTGATACAATTGGACTGCACAGTTAATTCTGGGGCATTATTAAAGGATATGCTGCTTCCATATGGATCCGTGATAGAAACGTATTCAGTATGCACTGAGGGATGCAGTGCTATTACAAATAAAATAGCCAATATTAATATGTATTCAGAAGATTTATGTAATATAAATTTTGAGAGCGTAATAATTGATAATACAAATAAAATTGGCAACATTTATAACTGTCGGACAAGATCTTGTAATGGATTGGTAACTTTGACTTCTTTGGAGACAGGTCAATTATTTAATAGTGTAGGCATGGGTCTTATATTTCGTTGTCATTTTTTTTTAAATCCATAATATTTTGTTTGGATTTTTGGACACAAATATTGTTCCCGTTTTTACCGAAAATGGCTCTTTTACACACAGTCAGCAACTTTAAATTATTTTTAGCTATTATTTGAACCACAAATTTCAATTTTTTTTAACAAGAGCAATTAGGCTAATTTCGATTAAATAAATATTATATTCGGTCAGTAAAAAAAAATGACTTTGAGATAGAATTCCACATGAATTATTTTACAATTTAAATTTAAATTGTTTAATTTTAAAATATATTTTTTCTCCAATAGGTCCTTTAATGTTTGCAAGCGTTGAAGAATCTTTTGATCTACAAATGTTTGAACAAATACAACCAACTAATAATAATCCAGTAAGCAGTCACATGTTAGGAGAGATAAAAATGCAATGTGGAGATATAACCCCAGGGTCTCGTTATGAAGTTATAGGACTTTCTAGCAACGCACATGATCATTATACATCATTTGTGTACTTTCCTTTCCTTAAAAGATGGTTTAAATTTGATGATATACATCCAGAATCAGCTATTCCAGTACAAGATAATTTTTTAGTAACCCCGCATGCAATTATATTAAAAAAAATATAAAATCATCAACCATATTTTATTATAGCAAAGTAATGTCTAATTTTAAATCCCAAAGTTTGTAAAAAATTAAACATAAGTTTTATATTCATATTTGCACTTTTTTAAATACTATAAACATTCCAAATTACTTTTCTTAAGCATAATTAAAAATTAGAACTATACATCTAAGTCGATAAATAATCTTACAGATTCATAAATTATTTGTCATTGTTAACCGAACAGTTGTCATCTTTGAATATTTTATTTTTAAATTAACATTATAAGCAGCTCTGTAAATAAAAATAAAATTTAGTAAAAAAAAAAAAACCTTAATTATTAAATTTAACTTGCCCATAAAACATTAACAGTTCTCAAGCCCAAGACCAGAAATCAAACAACGATAGTTTTTCAGATTTGGTCCAGAATTCATCACACTGTACTTAAAAGATTGTCTGAAGAGTTTCTGGTTCTTCAATAAAGAAATCTCTGATCCACACCCTTCTCCTCTTCTCCAAAGAATTTTGTTCACAACAACCATGAAGAGCGCTCTATGGATTATACTGGTTTCTTGATTTCTTACAACATCGGATAGCATAGATATGAGTTTCAGCACCAATTTACAATAAATATTTCATTCAGCTTTAAAAAACATTTTTTTTCCTTATTCTTGAAGTTTTTAAAACAATTAATAACAATTCAAATGCACTTACTTAAAAAATTCATGCCTTATTACCAGCAGCAATCTTAATACATCTCCAAGCGTCAGCAGTTTCTACTTTTCATTGTGGATATATATATTATTTAATTATGAGTACCGACAAAGAATTTCTTCATTAATTTCAAAAATGTTGAAGTACGGAAACTGATAATAATGTTGGTTGATTCATAAACAACTCCAAATCGAACAAGATACAAACTTTGGATTGTCTCATATTTCAATTGCACTACCTCAGAACATTCTTGACATTTCTCCAAGTTATCAAAAATTTTCACTTGAAATCTAACTTATTGAAAGTACAATTGTAATGATCCGACAGGCTAATTAATATTCTAAAAGCACCAGCATCAAGCTTGGAGAACCTTATTTTTTAACATTCACTTAATCTTCTAATTTTCTGAATGCGGACTCCAAGCAACTCATTATCTCTAGTGTCAATTTAAAACTGCATTCAAGAATAATTTTACTGCAACAAAAAATATGCATTATTTAATAAATTTTTTATTAAAGTTACATTTTATTTTTTAATACTTACATTACGTTATCAACTGATTAAATAAGATTTACTTTTTTAAAACTTTATTATTATTAAATTATTTTTTAATGTTATTTATTAATAATGAATGCACATTTGTCTGTTATTTTTATTTTTTGTTTATTTTTTTGTGTTTTTTTAAAAGACTCAGTCGGTATTAATTATCTTGCAGATTCAGCTTCAGGCTTAAAATGCTGCCAACATGATTTTAGAGGACGCGTGTTCTAGTCACACACGAAAATTTACCAGAATGTAATAATTCGAAATCAACGCTGGTTTGTATTATAGGCATAGAAAAGTAAAATTTTTATAATCATTACTTTTCTATGATACTGGATTTTTAATTGTCATAGCCTATAATCCGTATTATAGCCTATAATACTATCACACTTTTGCATTATAGAAAAATGAAAAATAAAATGGTTTTCATCATTTCACTACCATTCAATTATTTATTTTTTATACTAACTACATAATTATATAGAAAGACTATATAAACCACTGCTTGATTGTAGATGAGTCAGTTTGGGGTATCATACCAACACACTGTGACCTGGAATCGTTTTATTATGCGATCAAAATAACAAAAAAAATTGTATGGTAGGGTCTTTCCTACACTAAAAAATTTCCACAAATTTTCTACACGGACCTTCTATCCTGCTACTCTAAGCGTTTGCTGTCAATATTTTCAATTTTTGAGAATTTTATTTAAAACATTTTTGGTTCCTCATAGAGGAACCATTGTGATCGGTCAAAATTTTTTTTCTGATTTTTTGGCATATAAGCACATTTTGAGACCTCAAGAAGCTAATAAACCGGTTTTTAAGAAAAGTCTGTATGTGTGTGTGTGTGTGTATGTATGTATGTATGTATGTATGTTGGACTGTAACCGGTGATATTTTACAACCAGTATGACATTAAGACCTAATTTTTTTTTCAAAATTTTTTTTACCAAAAAATCTCGAGGTACTTTTTTTTTTTTAATTTGGATGTAATACCTCATTTTTTTCATGAAAGTACTGATATCTAGAAGTATCGTTTTTACTCGATATCTCGAACCTTCACGCAAAAAAAAGAATAGTAAAATTAACCTATAAAAATGTAGTAAAAACAAATTAATATAGATTGGTAAATATAACCAAAAAATTAGTAAATTTTTATAAAAAAATTGAGGTTTTAGTTTGATGAACAAATTTTATTAGTAAATTTTACTAATATTTTATAGTGACTTTTAACCAAACTGAACTTAGTAAACAACATCGTAATTTTAGTTATATTTACTAATTTTTTGTATGCGTGTTATAATTTATTTTTTGAAAATTTTTTTCAGCAAAAAATACAAAAAATACCATTTTTTTTTTCTTTATGGACGCAGTACTTAATTTATTTCTGTGGAAGTACTAGTTTTAGAAATATAGTTTATAGTAATTTTTTGGACCTGATACTTAATTTTTTCAAAATTTTTGTTCTCAACATTTAAAAAAAATAAAAATAAAAAAAGCTGCAATATTTTTTTTTTTTTGGATATAGTACCTAATTTTTTCTTATGAAAGTACCAATATCTAAAAATATGGTTCTTACTCGATATCTCCAATCTGAAATTTAATTTTTTCAACTTTTTTTTCTCAAAACTTTTTGTATAAAAAAATATAAAAAAACAGCAATATTTTTTTGCTTTTTGAAGGTAGTACCTCATTTTTTTCTGTGGGAGTACTAGTTTTAGAAGTATACTTTTTAGACAATTTTTTGGTACTGAAACTTAATTTTTTGAAAATTTTTCTCTCAAAATTTTTCAAACAACAAAATAAAAAAAAACAGAATTGGTTCCTCATAGAGGAACCTTTGTGATAGGTGAAATTTTGATTTTCGATATTTTGTCATATAAGCACGTTTTGAGACCTCAGGAAGCTAAAAAACCGGTTTTAAAAAAAAGTCTGTGTGTGTGTGTGTGTGTGTATGTGTGTGTGTATGTATGTATGTATGTATGTATGTATGTCGCACTGTAACCGGTGATATTTCACAGCCAACAAGACATTAAGACCTAATTTTTTTTTCAAAATTTTTGTCACCAAAAAAGCTCGAGGTACTTTTTCTTTTTTTAATTTGGATGTAATACCTCATTTATTTCCACGAAAGTACTTATATTTGAAAGTATGGTTTTTACTCGATATCTCGAATCTGATACTTAATTTTTTGAAAATTTTTTTCCCAAAATTTTTTTCATAAAAAAATACAAAAAACACTAATTTTTTTTTTCCTTGAACGTAGTACATAATTTGCTTCCATGGAAGTACTAGTTATAAGAACCTCTATAAAAGTATTTTTTTGGATCTGATACTTAATTTTTTGAAAATTTTTTTCTCAAAATTTTTGCCGCCAAAAAATATAAAAAATGCCAATTTTTTTTTTTTTTTAGGATGTAGTACTTAATGTTTTTCTACGAAAGTACGAATATTTAGAACTAGATTACCCGGGACGAGTATAAGACTGAGCGAAGCTACAGAAAATTTTTTGATTTATTTTATAATTTTTTTAAAATTATTATATTATTATTTCTTATTTTAAAATAATCCAAGTTAAAAATTAATAGTTTCGTATTTAATCATCTGTATAAGTATTGTTTTATCGTATATATAGTTTATTTGGTCTAGGAGTAATTGTTTTGTTTTTTAAAATAAATTTAGGCATATAAATGAAAAAAAATATAATTTATTGAATTATTAATGTATGAAATTGAATATAATTTTTTTTATTTTATTTTTATATTTTAGTGAATATCGTTTTTTAATTTGTGTAAAAACTTTTGTTTGTCTTTAAAAGAAGCACATAGTCGAATAGAGTCGTATCTATATTTGTGTAGTCTTTTATTAGAATTGTCTCCAATATGGAGAAAGATTTTATGAATAGTTTGGCCTTGGGATTTATGTATGGTTATTGAATATGATGACATAAGTGGTATTTGTATTCGGCTGCATTGTATTTTATTATTTGTCCATGTACGGTTTAGAGGTATTATTGGAAATAGATTTTTATATAAATAGGGTCCTTTATAATTATCAAATTCTACCATGATAGCTTCTGGTAATTGCGGTGGTGAATTATTTTCAGCATAAATTATTTCTCTCACATATCCTAAAGTACCATTTACTAAACCTCCTTCAGTCCATAAGTTTGCCCGTAACGACATGACAATTTTTAGATAAGTATAAAACATTTTGTAACCCTGATCATCTGAACAACGAATGGCTACATTAGGTGCATTTGTGGCTACAATTCGAGCTACTGGGTTTCCTGTGTTTTTAAATGTTTTTCGTTATGAGCATCTACTTGTATGCATTTCGGGTATAAATGTATTGCATTTTCAAACATATCCAATTCGTTTTTAGGTATTATAGATTCTCGTCTATTATGCAGTGCTTCGTAATTTTCCTGCGACAATTCTGCATTTGCTATTTCATCTAATAATTTTGAATATGGTGTTTGATTTCCTTCGGTGTGCATTTTGTAAACAGAAATATTTCTGAAATTGTTTAAAAACAAGTTCTCCTTGCGATTGCATTTTGTCAGTAGATTTTTTTAAACTAAATATTGCCGTATGTCCTACCGGCCTAAATTGGTTATAATCTCCGAATAAGTATATTATTATTCCACCAAAAGGTTCATCAATTTCGTTAGCAAAAATTTCTCTACACCGTGATTCTATTTGATATAAAGTACGTAAACCTATTAATAACATTTCGTCAATAAACAGAAATTTCAAATTTTTTAATTCAGTTTGTAGTTATTTGGCATTTTTATTTTCTAATGAACCAAATTGTTTATAATTTAAAGGTAATCGTAGTAATGAGTGATATGTTTTTCCATATACATTTATAGCAGCCATGCCAGTACGTGCTCCGATTTTGACTGCATCTTCCCCGAAAGCAGATGTTATCATTTTTACCATTTCTTTTATTACTGTGCTTTATCCTGATCCTGCTTTTCCTCGTACTATTACTCTTTTGATCATATTGGATGTTAATGTATTATTTTTAATCGCGTCTGTTTGTCCTTTTAAACAGTTTAAAACTTCTTGTTGATCTTCTGTAAATTTTATATTTTTTTTCTCGTCATCTGAATTTTGTTTGTTTGAATTATCTGATTTATAATTTTTAAAAAAATTTTTCAATATCATCTTTAGATGGTATATTTTTGTCTGTTATATTCAAATCGTAGCATATATCAATTTGTCTTTTTCCTAATTCAATGTTATCAATATTTTCACAGTATCCAGATAAATATTAAAATAGATTTCTAACCATGTCATCATTTAAGGATTCAGGAATTTCATCTGTTTCTTCATATTCATGTAAATTTATTTCATTTTCTTCACTAATGTTTAAAGAATTATATAGTTCCTTCCATGAATTATGATTTACATTATTAATTAGAATATCATTCTTGTTATTTCTAAATGATACATTTAAAATACAATGTAACTTATAATATTTTTCATCTTCTGTTTCATTGTCAACAAGGTTTATTTTCGGAAATATTCTTACAATGCATTCTTTTCGTCTTTTTATAAATTTATTGTTGTAAACTCTGTAGTGTTTACAAAAATTTATCAAATTTAAATCCTCAAGTTCAGGTGGTCTTATTTTATATGTCTCAATTAATGTTGAATCATTTGCTTCCATAATTTCTTTAGTTTCGTTGCATATCTAAAATGAATAAAATTTTAAAATAATTTATTTTAACAATTAATATTTATACAATTTAAATAGATATATATTGAATTAATACCTTAACTGATTTCCATTCTTCATCTTGTATAACTAATGTAAGATATGTTCGTGAACTGTGGTAAAGAGGCCAACTCATGAGTAAATGTAATACTTCTTGTGCACTGTAATCACGTTCATTTAAAGTAGAAATAAATAATTTTTGAATTGCTGTTTTTGCGTGTAAATTATCTGACATCGATTGGCAAATTTCGTTCAAACATTCCTGCAAATTTTTTGAAATTTTTTCACTCTTTGATGCGTAGTTGGTGATGTAATAATATACTGCTTGTTCAGAGACAATCGGTTAGAAATCTGTATTTGCTCGCCAAATCGATGTTATAATTGTATTATATCGTTGTATTAATGGATCATTTCGTTTTGGATGATATCTGAAATACCCATCTGAATTGTCTATGCAACTTTTTGTTTTTAGAGGTTGCGGAAAATTCAAACGACATGTAAGTTTATTTGATTTGTATTTGTAACGTAAGCAATGTTTGCCATGTATTGTATGTCTTTGCAATCGATTTAATAAATGTATTAAATCGTTTGTCAATTGATCCTTTTTTATATCTGAAAAATTCTCTTTAGATGGATGAGAAACAACTATATCATGTCTTGGGTTAATAGCTAAACAGTTAGTTTAATTATTTCTAAGGGTGCGTTAACCGTATCACAATTATTTTTTGCGATGTGTTATGATAATAAAATCATAATTTATTTATTATTAGTTAGGATATGATCTAGTGGTTATGATTGATAAATTAGATAAAAATTAAATTAATTTACTTACTCATTTAGTGTTGGTGATTAAAGAATAGACACTTAAATTCCGAATTTAAACAAAATAATTTTATTAACTGAAATTGACTTTACAGATTAATTTTAAAAAGCGGACTGAGCTGACTTTTATAATTTTTACATCCTTTTATATTTAATCTAATGAGGACAATTTATTTATAATATTGACAAATATGTTTGCGACATTTGGTAATTCTTATTAATTTATAAAAATATTTGCTGATAAAACTGAGGTATTTGACATAATTAACAAAACTGCTTAAATAATGAAATTACAAATTTTGAAATCTTATAAAATAATTTAGAACATTCATTTAAAAGTAATAAGTAATTACGAAATATTGGGCGTTGGCGCATAACACCTCCGCCCTTAGTTTCAAAAACAGGATGTTTTTGTGGTTTGATTAGGAAATCAAACTTATTTTCTATTATTACTTATTAATTTTATATTAAGAATGATTGTTTTTAATATTTTTATATTTTGCTTACTAAATCATATTTTGTTACTTCTTAAACTCTAGTGTTAGTATATAGTTCGATGACTTATAAAGAATTTCTTACACAGCAGATTTTATTAAATGGTTTGATGAAAATGATATTTACTTATGTCGTATGTTAGTAGGTTATTTTGTTATTATATTTTTATTTTATAATAGTTTTTTTGCTTTTGAATATTTTATAAAATTTTTTGTGTTTTACAATTTTTTTTTTAATTTAAAGATTTTTGTGTAACTTTTGAATTGAAAGTTTGAACGTTATTGAAATTTTCTTCCTGGATGTCTCCAGTCAGGTCATTCCTCCACCCCAAGTTTTGGGAGTGTAAAATTTATTTGAAACGAGCAAAGATCTTGGTTTAGGAAAACCAAGCAAGAAGGGAAAAAAAAAGGCATATTTTAATTTTAGGTTTTTTTGTAGAATGTTTTTGTGAATTCTGGATTTTTGGAAGGTAATGGTGGTGGTAATTTTGGATGAAGGTCTGGGATATCTATTATGACGTCTTCTGCTGATCTGTTGTATTCTATTGATGGTGCTATTTTTGATTTTTTTTTTTTTACAATTTTTATATTTACTTAAAATTTATTGTTAGTGAGAAAGTATAATATGTTTTTAATTTGTAAGCTTGTTTTAATACTATATTTTATCCTACCAATATTTTAAAGATTAAGGTGTAATTAAACATAACGAAATTTTTTTTTTTAAAGATTTTGAGTAAAATTACCCATTTTACTTCTTCCCCAGCAAGTTTGTGAGTGGAGTTTTTTTTTTATATGAAAACGTAATGAACAAATATTTGATTTCGGAAAATCAAAAATAAAAATTTATTTTCAAAGATTTTGTTATGTTTAATTTTACATTATTATTTATAAAATAAAGAAAATTTAGTTTTTGTTAGTTAATATAAAAATATAACGTGTTATTAATTACAATGAACGATTCAGCAGTTTTAATTTCTTTTGAAGTATGCAAAATTATTTATTGTTAAAAAAAAAGTTAGTTCTTTTTTATAAATTTAATTTTTATGTGAAATTTTATTTCATGAACTTTATTTAATAGTAATAATTTAGTGAAATGATAGTTGATATTATAATATTATATATTAATGAAATTTCTGTATTTTTATTTTTTTGAAATATGATTTTAAAGGATTCTAGGTTGATTGGGGTTTTTGACTTTAAGGATATTTGTTGTTTTGTTTTTAGGATACTTTTATAGAAATTTTCGCATAAATTCTAGGTTGAGTTTTGAATGTAGTGTTGAATTTTGGAACAAAATTATTTATATTTTAGTTTTTTGATGAAAATCGATGAAGAGAAGAAAATATTCTCAAAATTTTTTTGGTTGTTGGTTTTTTTGAAAATTCTTGAGTAATTGTGATTGAAATCTGATAGTGTTGATGAAAGATTCGTAAATTTTTATCACAGATTATTTAATTATCTTTATCACAGAATGTATAACTATTTTTATCATACATAACTATTTTTATCACAGAATGGTTTTTAACTGGTTTTTAAGTTTTTTGTTTTTTTTTTGTTTTTGTTGTCTTTCTTAATATAAATTCACTTATTTACATATTTACATAATGTTTTACGTACCTATTTACATATTTACAGATTTATTTACATTTTTCACAAATCCTTTTGGTATGTATGGTATATACATATTTACAGATTATTTACATTTTCACGAATCTTTTTGGTGTGTATGCTGTGGTAGCTTGTGTAAAATAAATCAAGGTACTTGATTGGATCACAAATATTAATTTCTTTGTCGAGTATCTTTCAGCTGCAGTCTGATGAATCTTGACTTTAATTAAACTTTTGAGTCATTCTTTCCCAACTGACTTATCTTGGTTTTCAATTTTTTAGATTTTGTATTTTTGACTGGAACTATGTTTTTGTTTGCAAAATTTCTGAGTTTGGTAAAGGAGAATGGAAAATATGGATTTAGAGAAGAAAAAATACACTGGAAAATTATATAAGTTTGGTAAATGAGAGTGGAAAATATATACTTATTATCATTAATCTTTTAAGTGTAAAATTTTAAATCTGTGTCATTAAATAAATTGTTGTTATTTTTAACAATTTCACTAACTTATTACTAATTTAGCAATTTATTATTATCGATATATTTTTGTTTATGTTTTTAATTTATAATTTAATTTTTATGTTTCTAATTTGGTAAATTTAATTGTCAAAATTTTTACTACTAAAGAGTTAAATATTTAATTTCATTTTATTTGTATTTGATTCTTTATTTTAATGTGAATCATTCATTGCATCAATAAAATAATGTTACATAAAATACTTATAAAATAATAAACCCACTTAATTAAATGTTTAAACAATATTAAAAAAAAAATAATGTAAACTAAAATTTTATTGATTGAAATAATAATTGTTTTGTGTAAATAAAGAGTATTTTCAACTTTTACCTTTTTTTTTTTAGTTTTAATTTCTTTAATGTTTATATCTTTAATAATTTCTTAAGTAATATTTATTTATAGTAAAAAAAAAATTAGTATTTCAATTAATATTTAGTATATATGTTTTAAGTACAGTTGCTTGAGACCTGAATATCGATAACCTTTGAATTGAATTGATAATGGTTCTACTTAAAAGAAAATAAGAGTTAAATGATTATTATGTAATTTTTGAGTTTTTTGTTTTGTAATTATTATCACCTGAAACATAAGAAATGTTTGTTAATATTTTATAATTCATAAAATTTTTGCTGAATATGCTTTATTTTACGAAAAAAAAAAAAAATTATTGATGGAATTAACGAAATAATTTCCTGACTATGCAAAAATATAAATTAGTAGATTATTATTATTATTGAAAAAAAAAATTAAATAATATTTTGAATGTTTTGATTTGAATAATGCTTGTAGTTTATTTTTTATTAATAAAATTTTATGTAAAAGAAAAAATTTATATGCATTTTTGAAACAAAAAAAAAATTATTTTATATATTTATATATTTTATACAAAAATTATATCGTGAAGAGTTTAGCTTTATTAAACCTAATGTTATGATTGACAGAAAATTCCCTGGTTACTGTCACTATAACCATAAAAAAAAAATTCTATAATCGCAAATTATGTTATCAGTTACTTTCACTAACAATCAAACAAAATTTCTCTTACTTATTAACTAATAATTCATTCATAGTAATTCGTTATTTGTGTGCACGGCTTATGTATATGCGTGGCTTTATGTATGCGCGGCTTATTGTAATAAATCATCAACAACTATATCTTATTCTTATCATAGTAAGAATTATCTGTGTGCACGGCTTATGTAATGCGTGGCTTTATGTATGCGCGGCTTATTGTAATAAATCATCAACAACTATATTTTATTCTTATGTGATCACTCTAAGGCCTGTAGTAAATGCTATAATTACTCTACAATTCACGATATTATTTAGAAAAAAAAAATTTATTTAGTACTGTAATCAACTTATGGATTTTGCTATAATATGACACTTTAATTGCATATAAACATTAACGTATATTTCATGATTTTTTTGCTTACGATAGTAAAAGTATGTGCTTTAATATATAAAAAAAATTAAGTTCATTTGAAATTTTATTTTATAAGCTAATATTAATACAATTAAAAGGTAAATAAAGAAATTATTTTTATTTTAAATTTGAAGATAGAGACAAATTATAATTGGAAATTATTTCGTTTTATTGTTTTCTTAGTGATTTTCATATAAAATGAAAGTCTTGTAAAAGTAAAAAAAAATTGAAAATGCTTTTAAATCAAAAATTTAAATTTATATAATATTGATTATGTAATACTGCAAAATAAAGCATATTATTAAAGATGTGTAAGTGTTAATATTATGTTATAAGAAATAATATAACAGAAATGCAAAATGAATAAAAGTAATGAATTATACGCATTGACTTGATATTTAAATTTAAATTAGGTTATTATTTATTTATTGATTAGTAAAATCACCCATGTTAATCTTGTATGGAACAGAATTAAGAATAAAAAATTGAAATTAAATTCCCTTCGTTGTAAATAAAATTAAAATCTATGTAACATTTAATAATTATATTTCAAAAGTGCCAGTTTTTTTAAAGTTTTCTGTTATTTTGTAAATTAAAAATTTACAGAATTCGGTTTTATGCCCTAATATTTTACAAAAGTAACATTTAGTAGTATAATTTTTATGATTTTGCAATAAGTTTTCCCTATTAAACAAAATATTATGAACAATTTTATCTTTTGCTGACCTAAGCTTATGAGCATGAAAATTCCTACAATTTTGTATATCATGACCAATTTTGTCACAGTATAAACAAAAATTAAAATCTTTATGATTAATTTTATTTGATTTACTTCTAACATTCTTATTTTTTTCCATTTTAATAAAATTGCGTTTAAAGTTTAATGAAAGAAGAGAGAAAAAAAAAATTATAATTATAATATATCTGGCCTTTAAAAAAAAAAATCCTAAGTTCGATTCTGATTTTCTAAGATTAAATAAAAGAAAACCGGTATTGGAACCAATTGTTATGATAATAAAATCATAATTTATTTATTATTAGTTAGGATATGATCTAGTGGTTATGATTGATAAATTAGATAAAAATTAAATTAATTTACTTACTCATTTAGTGTTGGTGATTAAAGAATAGACACTTAAATTCCGAATTTAAACAAAATAATTTTATTAACTGAAATTGACTTTACAGATTAATTTTAAAAAGCGGACTGAGCTGACTTTTATAATTTTTACATCCTTTTATATTTAATCTAATGAGGACAATTTATTTATAATATTGACAAATATGTTTGCGACATTTGGTAATTCTTATTAATTTATAAAAATATTTGCTGATAAAACTGAGGTATTTGACATAATTAACAAAACTGCTTAAATAATGAAATTACAAATTTTGAAATCTTATAAAATAATTTAGAACATTCATTTAAAAGTAATTACGAAATATTGGGCGTTGGCGCATAACAGATGGTAGCGGCTTCTAATAGGATATTTTAGGAACCATTTTATTTTTATATTTATTTATTCAGCGAGTGACCAATTCTAAATGGACTGTTTTGGTGTTCATACACACAAAAACAGCTATGTACGACTTGTATAGCGTTTTTTGAGCTCCACGACCTCTGAATCTTAGGGTATCAAAGGGACCCGCATAATCTACACCACTTAATCTAAAAGGCTTATCAGGTCGAGTTACTCTACATGAAGGAAGTATGCCCATTTTTTGATTTAACTTGTTTGTTCCATATCGAATACATGTATTGCATTTATGATTTCGACTTCTAACTAAATTTCTAGCTTTTATAACCCAGAATTCTTGCCTTAATGTTGAAAGTTTTAGACGTACACCACCGTGTAGGGTTTTATCATGACAAAAATCAACTAAAAGTTTTGAAAAAGAACATTTGCTTGGCAAGATCCAAGGATGTTTTCGGTCATAGTCTAGTAATGATAAGTGAATACGACCACCTAATCGAAGTAAGTTTTGATCAAAAAGTGGATCTAAACGACGTAAGTTTAAATCATCAGGTTTATGGTTATTCATGAGTAATTTAATATCTTTACAAAAGTAACTTCTTTGAACTAAATAAGTCCAAATCATTCTAGCCCTTACTAATTCAGGTACTGAAACTAATTTGCAGAACCCTAAATAGTATTTTACTGAAAACCAAGAGTTGCTTAATAAATTCGATTTTTGCTTAAATTTATCTTTTACTTTAATAGAAATTTTATCTATAAATCTAATTACATAAGATGTGACTCTCAGTAGCTTATTTAATACAGAATATTTGTCAATCAAATCCCAAATAATTACTTTAGGAGTTTGTTTTGTAGAAGAAACCTGACAATCATTATTGGCTAAATTTATTGATTTGCTCAAGATGCTATTTTGAAGATCTATTGGGTTATTAACCATTACTCCCCCTCCCCACCAAAGAGAAAAGGTATGTAACTGATCAGGAGGTAGACCCCTGGACACACAATCAGCAGGATTATCAGCGGACCTTACATGGCTCTAGTAGGCCTCAGGGAGCAAAGTATGAATTCCTGAGCATCTGTGTTTTACAAATCTTTCCCATTTTGAAGGATGCTCTTTTAACCAACATAACACATCAGTTGAGTCTGAGAATAAATATATCTTTACTTCATCTAATTTTAATGCTCTAATTACTTTTATAGTTAATTTTGTTAATAAATGCGCTGCATTTAATTCTAACTTAGGAATTGTCAAAATTGGCTTTAATGGCGCGACTTTTGATTTAGCTTGGAGTAAATGAACAGTACTTTTTCCACGAAGTGTTACTTTTAAATATGTGCAAGCGCCATAATCTTTATCTGACGCGTCTGCGAACCCGTAAATTTCATACTTTGCACCTGGGACATACTTTAACCACCTTGTAATTCTAAGAGTTTTAACTGTATGAATACTATTATACCAACTTTTGAACTCATCTCGCAAAGAATCAGGTAACTTTGTATCCCAATCAAGTTTTGGGCTTTTTTCTTTCCAAAGTTTTTGTAAAAATATTTTAGCTGTAATAACGACTAGTGCAAGCCAGCCTAGTGGATCAAAGAGTTTAGCAATTGCAGAAAGTACCTGCCTCTTTGTGAGATCATTTTTCAGTTGGTCCAATTGAAAGTCAAACGTAAAATGATCCGTGTTTGGACACCAATTCAACCCCAGTAAATTAAAACAAGAATTAGCCAATTTCGTTTCCGCACGAATTGCTACCGGGAAATTCAATAATTGAGGGTTGTTTGCCAACCACTTATGCAATGAGAAGCCACCCACCTTGCAAATTTGTTCTAAATCCGCCTGTTTTTTAAGAGCTTCTGAGAGTGAGTGACCACCAGATAACGTATCGTCCATGTACGTTTCACGACTACCACTGTGTAATAAGTCATTTATAGACACCTTATTGTAATCTTGGGCTGAACCGTTAAAAACTGAACGAAATTTGCGATTGTGGCCTAAAATGCCATGATGCGGCAGAAAATAGTAACGAATAAACATTAATATTGCTTGAGAAGGTTCTATGTGACCTAAATCTTCATAATCTTTTATGAACTTATGATACGCCTGAGCAAATTCAGGGTTAGACTTAAAAAGAAGTTCATTTCTTTCGAAAACTTTTTTCGCATGCTGATAGGAGCCATTAAAATTTAGATCTGCAGTTTCTAAATTTTTAAAGGGTAATCTAAAAATATAGCGACCATCAGAGTCACGCGAATGTGTATTTAATATATTAGAATGTGCTAAAATGGGATATATTCAAGGGTGATAACCTTTCATTACCCAGTGTTACTATGTGAGGTCTAAGCTGTGTTTGAGGTTCCGAATTTTGATTATTAGGGAGATTTTGATCTAAATATGTTTGAAATTTACACATATTTTGGATATAAAACTCTTCCACCTGAGAAAAATGGTCATTTTTAATATAGGTTTGGTCACCCAATGTTGGGTAATCTTTGTGACTTAATAATAAGGTCGTGGGTTCGTTCCCCACAAGGGATGCCAAAAATGTTTTTTTTTTTTTTTAAATATTATTTTTTTATAATAGTATATAGTATTTAGTATAGTATTTATTATAGTATTTTTTATATAGTATTTATTATAGTATTTTTTATAATAGTATATTTTTTATAATAGTAAATAGTATTTTTTTAAAATACAACTTATCTCTTATTCAAATAAAAAGGTTGATCGCTGAGTGGTTATACTGGTGGGGTGACTCGCGTCGAAATTTGATGCGTTGTAGTAGGGCCCCTTGAATTTCCATATATTCTATGTTCTTCAAAATTGAGAAGCCGCCATCACTGAATTTAATTTCTTGCGCCGCTTTTTGATGCGCGCTGGTTCCTCTCTTCTTCTTCGTTTTTTGTTTTTAACTAGCTGCCATGAATTTTAAATATGTGCTGCGCGCGCAATGGCGTCTTCTTGTTTGATAACTTGAGGGGGCGGTAGAATTTAGGCGCCAATTCTGCAATGACGATGATTTTTATTTTTTGCAAATTTTATAAAATTAAATGTTCAGATTTTTCACTGGCAGAAAAAACATAATTTTTTGAGAAAACGATGCGTGTTCGTTGTGTAATTTTAAAAATTACGCAAATTTATTTATTTTTTTTGTTCACCTTCCATCACCAATAAAACTTCTTTAAAAAAAAATTTTGCACAAAAATTTAGCACAAATTTGAAAAATATAGCACTGAAAATATAACTGCTTCTAATAAAATTGCTATATCGCCATGAGAAAAAAAAGATGATCAAACTGATGTCGATACTTGATTTTTGTTTTAAAAAAATTTTTGCACGTGCTCTTGATTAAAAATTTAACTTTTTCTTCTTAAAAAATTTAACTTATCTTGATGCGTTGGTTCATTCCAGGGATGCCAAAAATGTTGATAAATAATGGATATTATGGTGATGGATATGGTGGACTTATTAAAAAGACAAGATATGTGAATAACAATAGTTTATTGTAACGACGCTTGTAGCTCGGCGTCTCAACGAACACTAACTTATAAAAGGGAGAATATATACAAAAAGGGAGGGAGTACTCCTACACATACATACCATATAATACACACATTTACATTACACTTGTTTTATAGAAAAGTTGTAATTTCAAATATTTTTATGCAATCATTGCATTGAAATATTTTTGTAATTTCAAAAATTTTAATGCAATGATTGCATTTAAATTTTTTTTTGTATTTGTCTTGTTTTGTATGAAAATTGTATTCTTAAATTTTTTTATGCAATGATAACATTAAAATTTTTTTATTGATTTTAGCAGAAACTATACGCCATTATAAATTTTTTTCTAATAGTCTCCTGTTTTATAGCAAAGTTGGAATTTCATACATTTTTATGCAATGATAGCATCGAAATATTTTTGTAATTTCAAATACTTTTATGCAATGATTGCATTGAAATATTTTTGTAATTTGAAAAATTTTTATGCAATGATTGCATTAAAATTTTTTTTTTGTTTTTGTCTTGTTTTATATGAAAATTGTAATTTTAAATTTTTTTATGCAATCATAACATTGAATTTTTTTTATTGACTTTACCAGAAACTATACGCCATTATAAATTTTTTTCTAACAGTCTCCTGTTTTATAGAAAAGTTGGAATTTCAAATATTTGTATGGAATAATTGCATTGAGAAAATTTTTATGCAATGATTGCATTAAAATTTTTTTTGTATTTGTCTTGTTTTATAAAAAATTGTATTTTTTTATTGCCTTTACTAGAAACTATACGCCATTATAAATTTTTTTCTAACAGTCTCCTGTTTTATAGAAAAGTTGGAATTTCAAATATTTGTATGGAATAATTGCATTGAGAAAATTTTTATGCAATGATTGCATTAAAATTTTTTTTGTATTTGTCTTGTTTTATAAAAAATTGTATTTTTTTATTGCCTTTACTAGAAACTATACGCCATTAAAATTTTTTTCTAAGAGTCTTCTGTTTTATAGAAAAGTTGTAATTTCAAATATTTTTATACAATGATTGCATTTAAATATTTTTTTAATTTTATATATTTTTATGCAATGGTAGCATTCAAATTTTTAAATTTAAATATATAAAATCATATAAAAAATGGATATGAGCTGTCCTAAATACTAAAAAATAAAAAATTCAAAAAATTAGACTCTAAGTCGTTTTTTTTATATTTCTCTTTAATAAATGAATGAAATTAAAAAAAAAAAAAATTAAAAATTAAAAATTAAAAAAAGGTCTTGAGATATTTCTTTAAAGATTACTTTAAAACCACTTTCATGTATTTTCCTCCGTACAATTCTTCATACATGCGTGTCCAATAAAATCAAAAATAGTCAATTTTTTCAAGATTTTTGATAGATTTTTTATGTATATTTATATTTATTTTTATGTATATTATTTTTTCTATATATTTTTTCAATTTTTTTATAGAAAAGTTGTAATTTCAAATATTTTTATGCAATGATTGCTATATATTTTTTCAATTATTTCATTTTAATATATATAAGATATTTATTTATTCAGCGAGTGATATAATCCATATTTTTTTTTTAATGTTTTTAAATTTTCTTGAATATCCCTAGATAATGTGAAAATTTTTTTTTTTTTTTTTCGTAAACATCGAAATTTTCCATATAAAATTTAAAAAAATGCTATTTTTTATGTGGAGTTAGTTTTTTCTCTATTATTTTTTATCGTGTGTACCAAATGGGTTAGAAATTTAATCAGTTCGTCTTTGTCTCATTTGAGATCATCTGTGAAATTTTGAAGTCAATCGGCAATATTGTTTAAGAGTTATCGTTTAGAAAAATTTTTTAAAATGTAATTTTTTGATTAGCATTCAGTCTTTTCGGTATTATTCCTAAACGTGCATACCCAATGAGCCACAAATTTAATCAGATCCTCTTTGTCTCAATTGAGGTCATCTATGAAATTTTGAAGTCAATTGGCAATGTCGTTAAAGAGTTATCGTGGTTACAAACTCGACATTATTTCGAGGGAATAGACTGAGCTCAGCTCAGAGCTTCGCTCTGAGCTTCGCTCAGTCTAATTATCGTTTTTAAATGATTATTTCATGTGATACGTAATTTTTCGATATTTTTTTTTTTCAAAATTTTTTTAATAAAAAAATTAAAAAAATACAATAATTTTTTTTCTTTTTGGACGTAATACCTAATTTATTTCTATGAAAGTACTAATATCCAGAATTATGGTTTTAAAGGATTTCTCCATCTTAAATGTAAATTTCGAAATTTTTTTTTTCAAAATTTTTTTAATAAAAAAATTAAAAAAACACAATAATTTTTTTTCTTTTTGGACGTAGTACTTAATTTATTTCTATGAAAGTACTAATATCCAGAATTATGGTTTTAAAGGATTTCTCCATCTTATATGTAATTTTTCGAAATTTTTTTTTTCAAAATTTTTTGTATAAAAAAATTAAAAAAACACAATAATTTTTTTTCTTTTTGGACTTAGTACTTAATTTATTTCTATGAAAGTACTAATATCTAGAATTATCGTTTTTAAAGGAATTCTCCATCTGATACGTAATTTTTGTAAATTTTTTTTTTCAAAATTTTTTGTATAAAGAAATTAAAGAAACACAATAATTGGTTCCTCATAGAGGAACCTTTGTGATAGGTGAAATTTTGATTTTCGATATTTTGGCATATAAACACGTTTTGAGACCTCAGGAAGCTAAAAAACCGGTTTTTAAAAAAAGTCTGTATGTGTGTGTGTGTGTGTAGGTATGTATGTATGTATGTGTGTTAGACTGACAAAAAAAAAATCGACTTTTCGATTTTTTAAGGTGCTCAAGCGTTTTTGGGTACCACTTTATGAAAAAAAAAGCCCTAGGTAAAGCGCATCTAAAAATATTTAGTCGTTGGACAGCGCCAAAGCGTTTTCGATTTTTTGAAATTGGTCCAGGAGCGCCGGGGGGGATTACAGCTACTAAATTTAAAAGGCAACAAAAAAATAAAACTTCGGGAGGTATTTCATAGTTTTTTTGGTCACTAAAAACGATGGAATCATTTATTTTGAATTATTTCTTTAAGGCAAAAAGTTATGATCTAATTTTGGTCTTAAAAATATCAAAAATTGGACAGTTTTTGGCGTCAAAAACATGCTGCGGACTAAAAAATGTTTAGAAATTATTTTAAAGGGGTATTTCGAATGATCATTGGGTCACTAAAAACGACGAAATCGGTTATTTTCATTTATTCTTTACGGATTCAGAATTATGCGCCAAATATTGTAGCTTGATTTCCCAAATATAGCATTTTTTTGAGTTAAATGACTGTCAAGCGTACAGAGAACTTTTTTGAGCCTCTAGAAAGGTAAGTTATCATAGTTTTGTGTTTTTTAAACACCGATGCATTGGTTGCTTAGATTTTTTTATGTATTTTTATTTTTTTTATTATTTTTATTACATATATTATTTTATTATTTTTATTATTTTTATTATTTTTATTTTTTTATGTATTTTTTTATTTATTTATTATTTTTTTATTACAACCAATGCATCGGTGTTCAAAAAACACAAAACTATGATAACATACCTTTCTAGAGGCTCAAAAGAGTTCTCTGTACGCTTGACATTGACATTTAACTAAAAAAAATGCTATATTTGGGAAATCAAGCTACATTATTTGGCGCATAACTCTGAATCAGTAAAGAATAATTGAAAATAACCGATTTCATCGATTTTAGTGACCCAATTATCATTCGAAATACCCCTTTAAAATAATTTCTAAACATTTTTTAGTCCGCAGCATGTTTTTGACGCCAAAAACTGTCCAATTTTTGATATTTTTAAGACTGAAATTAGATCATAACTTTTTGCCTTAAAGAAATAATTCAAAATAAATGATTCCATCGTTTTTAGTGACCAAAAAAACTATGAAATACTCCCCGAAGTTTTATTTTTATGTTGCCTTTTAAATTTAGTAGCTGTAATCCCCCCCGGCGCTCCTGGACCAATTTCAAAAAATCAAAAACGCTTTGGCGCTGTCCAACGACTAAATATTTTTAGATGCGCTTTACCTAGGGCTTTTTTTTTTCATAAAGTGGTACCCAAAAACGCTTGAGCACCTTAAAAAATCGAAAAGTCGATTTTTTTTTTGTCAGTCTAATGTATGTATGTATGTATGTTGGACTGTAACCGGTGATATTTCACAGCCAACATGACATTAAGACCTAATTTTTTTCTCAAAATTTTTTTCACCAAAAAATACAAAAAATGACGATTTTTTTTTTCCTTTTGGACGCAGTACTTGATTTATTTCTGTGGAAGTACTAGTTTTAGAAATATCGTTTATAGTAATTTTTTGGACCTGATACTTAATTTTTTCAAAATTTTTTTCTCAAAATTTTTGTCGCCAAAAAATACAAAAAACGCCAAAATTTTTTTTATTTTAGGACGTAATACCTAATTTTATCCTATGAAAGTACGAATATCTAAAATTATCGTTTGTAAAGAATTTCTCCATCGGATACGTAATTTTTCGAAATTTTTTTTTTCAAAACTTTTTTCATAAAAAAATTAAAAAAACACTATAATTTTTTTTCTTTTTGGACGTAATACCTAATTTATTTCTAGGAAAGTTCTAATATCCAGAATCATCGTTTTTAAAGGAATTCTCCATCTGATACGTAATTTTTGTAAATTTTTTTTTTCAAAATTTTTTGTATAAAAAGATTAAAAAAACACAATAATTTTTTTTCTTTTTGGACGTAGTACTTAATTTATTTCTATGAAAGTACTAATATCCAGAATTATGGTTTTAAAGGATTTCTCCATCTTATATGTAATTTTTCGAAATTTTTTTTTTCAAAATATTTTGTATAAAAAAATTAAAAAAACATAATAATTTTTTTTCTTTTTGGACTTAGTACTTAATTTATTTCTATGAAAGTAGTAATATCTAGAATTATCGTTTTTAAAGGAATTCTCCATCTGATATGTAATTTTTGTAAATTTTTTTTTTCAAAATTTTTTGTATAAAGAAATTAAAAAAACATCATTTTTATTAGATAAAATAGACCATTATAAATATTTTGCTATTGTTGATGAGAAACCATAGTGCCAATGACTTGGCAGCGTTTTTTTTTTCTTTTTGGATGTAGTACTTAATTTATTTCTATGAAAGTACTAATATCTAGAATTATTGTTTTTAAAGGATTTTTTCCATCTGATACGTAATTTTTCAAATTTTTTGTGTGAATATTTTTCATATAAAAAAATTAAAAAAACATCATTTTTATTAGATAAAATGGACCATTATAAATATTTTGCTATTGTTTTCCAATCACTTGGCAACGTTTTTTTTTTCGTTTTGAACGTATCACCTAATTTATATTTATAAAATTACTAATATATGAAAATATTGTTTTTACTCGATATCTCTAATCTGATACTCAACTTTTTTTAAAATTTTTTCTCAAAATTATTTGCATAAAAAAATTAAAGAAACAGCAATATTTTTTTTTTTGGACGTATTACCTAATTGTTTCCTGTGAAAGTATACATATCTAGAATTATCGTTTTTCCTCGATATCTCCAATTGATATTTAATTTTTTTTTAATTTTTTAAAAAAATTTTTTACTATAAAAAAATAAAAAAAATAGCAATATCTTTTTTCTTTTGGGACGTAGAATTTAATGTTTCTCCCATGAAAGTACTAATATCTAGAATTATCGATTTTAGTAGGTAAAATAGACCATTAAGAACATTTTGTTATTGTTAATGAGGAACCATAGTGCCACTTACTTGGCAGCGTTTTTTAAAAATTATTTATATATATATGTATGTGCATATGTGTGTGTGTATGTTCATGTTAATTATTTATATTGAGTATGTGTTGAAATTTCCCTTCCCCTATTTAGTAGCAAGAGTTCTTGGCTGTCCGACAGATAAATTTCAAGAGGATGGAGTATTTGGGACTATTAACTAAAAGCAGCTATCTCTCTTGTGACGGATGCTAAATTCTCAATCTTTTTGCATTTTTCAAGGTTTATAAAGTGTGTGTTCAGACTTAGACCAACAGCACCCAGATACGACAGTATCTGGGACCCAGGCATAGTTCTAAATATGATAGTGAAGTGGTACTCCCTAGACGACCTGGATTTAAACAAGCTATCTAAAAAATTGACAATATTCTTGGCCTTAGGTTCAACCTTTCGAGTGCAATCTCTAACCGCTATCAAGGTTAGGGATATAGTACATAACTTTATACATTAGTGACATAGACAAATATCATTATTTATACACAAGTATACGTGGAAAAGATCAAATACTAATAGTTCTTTTAAATCCTGCAATAAGCGTGCGCATTAGCATATAATATTTTATTATTCAATTTTCTCATTCTTCCACGGCTTTGAAACAAAAAAAAGATACAAAAACACGCTTATTCAAAAGTTAAGAATGGGTATAATTGATTTTTCTAGGCACAGTTTTTATATTTAGGAGAGGGAATTAAGCGTATATTATATACAATGGTGCTACGGGGTTGGCGTTTTATTGTCAGAATTCAAAAGTCCTATAGAAATTTTATCTTCTTAAAAGTGTACCTGTATAAATAATGATAAATTCTTTATCACTAATGTATAAAAAACATATATAGACATAAATATTCTTTACCATGTCTAAGTATCTTCTATTATTAAAGAAAGAAAGTAAGGGTTGACTGGTGGACTGCCGAAATAGCTGAGCTCCGAAAGGAATGCCACAGGACGCGATGCAGGGCGCAAAGAGCAACGGACAGACCTGAGGCTTCTGTGCTCTCTCAGGAGCACAAGGACGCCAAACACCTGCTGGCCAAGGCCATACGTCAAAGCAAGGCTCGATGTCTGCGTTCATTATGCGAAGATGTAAACAAGGACCCCTGGGGCCTAGGTTACAAAGTCGTAATAGGCAAGTTGAACCGGGGGTCTGAAAACATGATGGACGCGGTGTCGACCGAACGGATTGTCGGTGCTCTCATCCCTGAAAGGCCCATCCGGGAAAACTCGGTTAAGGTGATCCCTAGGGAAGAAGTGCCGCTGCTCAGTGAAGGCGAGATGGTCAAGGCCATCAAGGCCATGAAAAATAGCAAGGCACCGGGGCCGAAGTGTTCCCAAAGCAGTGGAAGGTGGCACGTTTCGTGCTCTTGAACAAGGGCAAAGGAGGAGCCCCGGACTCTCCATCATCTTACAGACCTTTGTGTGTGTTAAATACCATTGGTAAGGTGATGGAGAGCATGCTCCGGGTAAGGCTTAGAAAAGCAATCGAAAAAGGCGGTGGTCTCTCCGAGGAGCAGCATGGCTTCCGTAAAGGACATTCCACGATAGACGCGATCTGGCGTGTCGTGGATACCGTAGAGGCTGAGAGGGAAAAGCGGCCTACAATTCGCAAGGACTTCCTTCTGGTAACGTCGGATGTCAAAAACGCTTTTAACTCGGCCAGGTGGGATGACATGATCCGGTCTCTCGAGTACGATTTCCTGATACCCAGGTACCTGGGTAACGTACTAAAGGATTACCTACGGGACTGGAGACTGCTCTACGGCACGCTCGATGGCAGGCATGAAAGGGTTTTAAGTGCAGGCATCGCGCAAGGTTCGGTTCTCGGACCGGACCTGTGGAATGCCTTTTACGATGGCTTGTTGCGCGTCCACCTCCCGGAAGGAGTTTCCCTGATCGGGTACGCCGACGATGTGGCCGTGACCATAGCTGGCAGAGACATGGAAGTGACCCAGGAGAGGTTGAATCTAGTCATGAGACGGATCAACCTCTGGATGGGCGTGCACGGGCTCCAGCTTGCGATCCCAAAGAGGGGATCCAGGTTGTTGCTTCGGTGATATCCATCGACCTGTTAGCATTGGAGCGGAAATTTATCTACGAAAGCGTAGATGAGCGCGAAGTGGCATCTAATCGCGCCCGCTCCAGCTCTATGGAAGAATGGCAGAAAGGATGGGAAAAAGATGAAAATGCCCGATGGACGCGCACACTGATTTCAGATCTGCAGGCATGGATGGGACGATAACATGGGGAAGTGGATTTCTTCCTTAGCCAATTTTTAACTGGCCACGGGTATTTCCGTGTCATGTTGAAACATTGGCATAAGGTGGCAACAGAGGAGTGCTTGCACTACTCAAGCGTGAAGGATACAATAGAGCACACATTCTTCAAATGTGTGCGCTACGCGGAGGCGCGCCCGCCCTTCCTGATTTGAAGGCCAGATGCGGTAGTCTAGGAAATGCTACGGAGTGCCGAAAACTGGAACAAAGTAGCAGAGTAGGTGAGGGCCACCTTGTTGAAGAAGAAGGAGGAGGGCTTTCTATCGTAGAGAGAATCTCTTCCTGTCCCTAGGCAGGGGGGAAGGCAGCGCACACTGATTCAGAAAAAAAAGCGGCAAGAAATTAGCTTCAAGCGAGGTTTTAATGAATTTTGATGCGGTTTGCGGCATTCAGTTCCTAAAAATGTGTATTTACCGAAATGTATGACAAGAATTTCTGATTATTTGAATTTTCACCCCTTAAGTACTTAAAACTACCCCTAAATAAGAGTTTTTTTATAACATTCATTTTTTGCAAAAATTTGTTACCAATAAATAATAATTTAGAACGTGACTTTTACGAGCATAATTTGTTGTTTATTAATTTTAAAAAAATTTTATTATCATCGTAACTTAAGATGAAGTTTGTGGTTATCTTTCCTGGCCATAGATGTCTATAGTTGTATGATTCTACCATCATTATGATAATTCACAGCTGACGGAATCAATAATAATAACAATAACAATCAAAACATCGTAGTTATTTAAAAGCATATTAACGTATTATTTTTCAATAGAGTTTTCATAATTTAATGTTATATATATTACATTTTTTTCTAAATTAGTAATTTTCATATTATCAATATGTACTATTTATTGTTTGTGCAATATTCACATTTTTACATTTTACTATACGTAGGTTAATTTTTATTTATTTTTTCATATTTTTAATTATATTTTGACTATATATGCATAATTAAATCTTTTTTACAGTTAATGTTTCAATTATGTCACCCATAGTTATTATGCATATCACAACGTTTTATGATATTTTTAAACAGTTTTGTCAATAACTATTCCATCTTGTAAGTTTTTCTTTGTAAAAAATTCTATGTATATTTTTTGTAAACTAATGTCATATATTATTCCAGCCTTGAAAAAGATTACATTGTAATCGAAACGTTGGATTAATGTTTTTTAAAAATTACTAAACAACAAATTATGCTCGTAAAAGTCACGTTCTAAATTTTTATTTTAAACTTCACTCCTTAATATCGAGCGATAAATAAAATTTGAATAATTATTCAAATAAATTATTTGTTACCAATAACTTTTATAACTATTGTAAACATTAAAAATTGTGAATTTTCATGAATTTAAAGTAGAAGAATAAAAACTGCCCCTATTAAAAACCAAAGTACCTCTGAAACTACTCAAAGAAATTGAGTTGCACATGCAAATAAGCCTTAGAAATTTAAGGGTAGTTTCAGAGGTACTTTGGGTTAAATAAATAATTCAATTTTAAGTACAAGTATAAATGATAGAATTTTACATGATCCAGAAGACTCAAATTTTGAAGAAAATGATCTCGAAAAAGAATTGAAATTAAATTTTGATAAGAACTATAATCAATTTATTAAAGGTAATAAAGCGATGCTTTGGCATGTGAGAATGGGCCATGAATCATGCATATTTGAAGAGGCTTCAAAAACTTTTTATCAATGAAAAAGATCTTAATAGTGTAAAATTCGATAACGAAATTTTAGACTGTGAAATATGGATGATTGCTAAATTAAACAGACTGCCTTTTAAAACCGAGCAATTAAGAGCCAGCGAACCTTTACAAATAATTCATTCGGTAATAATGGGTCCAATAAGTCCAGCTACTTTTCCAAAAAGATATCGATATATTTGCGTTTTTATTGATGATTATTCTAGAGCAGCAATGGCGTTTCCTATGAAAACTAAAGATGAGACTGCAAAGTGCCTAGAATTATTTATCAAAGGTGCTAGAAATATGTTAGGGAGAGATGCGAAAGTTTGTTATCTCAGGACCTTTCAAGGGACTGAATTCACTCGTAGAAAAACCATAAAAGTATTGGACAAACTTGGTGCTGAACTCCAGCTTGTCTGTCCAGATACTCCCCAGCATAATGGTGTGTCAGAAAAATTTAATCAAACAATACAAAAGAAGGTTAGATCTCTAATGTACGATGCGAAACTGCCTGAAAATATGTGAGATTTAGCATTAAGTGCATCTGTCTATGCTTATACTTGAACTCCACATAAATAAATAGAAATGGAAATACCGTTATGTAAATTGAAACCTAGATTCAAACCGAATTTAAGTTAATTAAAACGTTTTGGTTGTATTTTGTTCATAAAAATACAAAGAAAATTAGGTCTCAAATTTCGACGTATAGCCATCAGAGCTGTACTAGTAGGGTATAAATCCGATGGATATATTTTTCTTAAAACTGAAGAAGGAAAATTTTAAGTCATGATGTAAGATTTAATGAAAAATTAGTATTTGGAGACAAATACAAGAAAAACAATATTAAATATTGGGAAACCGTTTTTTATGAGATAAATAAAGAAAAATGGTTTATTGAATTTCATGAGAACTCAAAAGAAAATTACTTTCTTGAATTTCATTAGAAACGGAGGGAGTAGTAAAGAGAAAAAGAGACAAGACCAAGAAAAATAAATTTAGTATTCGATGAAAAGAATGATGAATTCATTATCAAAGATAAATCATATCACGCATTGTTAACTAGAGTAAATAAAGATCCAGTTTCTTCTCGTAAAGCCATGCGATCAAATGAGTACAAAGAATGGGACAAAGCAACAGAAGATGAGTTATATTCAATAAATAAAAATAAAGTTTGGAAGTTTGTCAAAAGGCTAACTTGTGATAAAAACGGTTATAAACCAAACACATGATTCAAGATGGGTTCTAAAGAAAAAGATATAGCCAGATGGCAAAATTAAACATAAAGCAACATTAGTAATAAGAGGATTCAAGGATAAAAATAATGTATGTAAAATTAAGAAAGCATTATATGGCTTAAAAATAAGTCCTAAAAGATGGAATGAACGTTTTGCTGAATTGGCTTTAAAAATTAGACTTACTATACACAACGATGAACCTTGTCTGTTTACTTGGCGTAATGGAGAAAAATTCTTGATATTATTACTTTACGTGGATGACATGTTAATTGCAGGCAATCATAAAACTAAATTAGAATCAGTAAAATCAAGCTTGAAGGAAGAATTTGAAATGACAGATTTAGGTGAGCCAAAAAGCTTCCTGGGTATAAAAATAGATCGTGATAGAGCAAATAAAATTATTAATTTAAGCGATCGTTAAGATCTTGATGATGAAGAGACACTTAAGAAAACAGCTTCAGAGGTTAACTTTAAATTCAGAGAGGCTGTTGGTTCTTTATTATATTTAGCGAATGTCACTAGGCCTGATATATTGTATGCCATAAATGTTTTGAGTAGAGATCAAATCAATGCTACAGAAAATGAATGGAACTTGATTATTCGTGTTTTTCGTTATTTGAATGGAACCAAAACCATAGGTTTAAGGTTATTAGGTTTGGGTGATGATTTAGAAGGACTTTCAATTATTCAGATTCTATTTTATCTGATTGCAAAGACTATTACGACGTATGGGTATGTAATTAGACTATTCGGGGATACTATATCTTACAAAACTACTACACAAACGTAGCCACTCCGCATCAACCTAGGAATTTTGGCGGACAAAACTGGAAATAGCATCAATTTCTCTATTAGAAACTGGAAATTACTATCTTTCCATTTTTAAAACTAGAAACAAATAGATTTCTGTTTTACAATATGGAAACGACTAAATTCCTAGGTTTAAAACTAGAAATTAAATGTTCGATAAGAAAAGCGAATAAATTCCTTGAATCAGAACTAGAAACAACTCGTTTCCATATTATAAAACAGAAATTTATTCATTTCTAGTTTTCAAACTAGGAATCAGGTAATTAAAAACTAAGGTTAAAATAATTCCTTGAATCAAAACTAGAAATAAATCGTTTCTGTTTTATAAAACATAAATTTATTGATTTATAGTTTTAAAACTAGGAACCAGATATTAAAAATAAGATTTTAATAATTTTGAACTTTTTTGGATGTCTTTACGGGGGTTTTTGGGTACCCTAAACTCAAATTTGATCATAAAAATTAAAAAATAAAAATAATCGACCCTGAAACCGCAAAATTCGGTAAAAAATATTAATTTTAAAACTTTAAAAATTTTTTTTAGCTGTTACATGACTTTCGGGGTAACAAATTATAATGATCCCGAATTCCTAAGCGAAAATCGAATTAATAGACCCCTAAACCATAAAATTTGGTAAAAATATTATTTTACACAATTATGATGTATTATTTTTGACTTCGGTACTTAGGGTCATAGAACGTGCTAACTCCGAATTTCTCGGCCAAATTTTGAAATAATGGATCCAAAAACCGTAAAATTCGGTAAAAATATATTTATTTTAAATAATATTTGTTAATTATTTTAGACTGCGGTAGTTGGGGATTTAGATTCAACTGAATTCAAATTTCTCAAGCTAGTGATCAAATTTTAATAACGGACTTAGAAATCGCAAAATTCGGTAAAAATAATATTATCTGAAAATGTTTTGATCAATTTTTTCTTGACTAAGGTACGAATGAAGAACCCAAAATTCTTAGACAAATTACCAAATCCTAAATCATTTATCTAAAAACCGTGAAATTCGGTAAAAATATTATTTTGCAAAATTTTAATGGATTATTTTTGACTGCGATACTTAGGGTCTTAGAACATGCTAACACCGAAATCTTCGGCCAAATTTTGGAATAATAGATCCCCGAAACCGTAAAATTCGGTAAAAATATTATTTTGTAAAATTATAATGGCGTATTTCTTACTTCGGTACTTGGGGTCATAGAACATGCTAACGCCGAATTTCTCGGCCTACTTTTAAAATATTGAATCCCGAAACCGTAAAATTAAATTGGGCAAAACTTCCTCTAAAAAAGGCATTTTCGCTGTATTTACTTTAAGCCTTTTAAATTTGGTATACGGGGGTTTTTTGGGTCGCTAATTACGAAAATCCGGGTCTTTTCTATGAGAAATTGCGGCTGGACCCTTAAATTGGTCAAAACTGCCCCTAAATTGGGCATTATCGCTGTATTTACTTTAAGCCTTTGAAATTTGGTATATGGGGGTTTTTTCGGTCGTTAATCACGAAAATCAGGATCTTTTCTATGTATAATTGCGACTTGGCCCTTAAATTGGGAAAAACTGCCCGTAAAAAGGGCATTTTCGCTGTATTTGTTTGAAGCCTTTGAAATTTGGTATATGGGGGTTCTTTTGGTCGCTAATCACGAAAATCAGGATCTTTTCTATGTGAAATTGTGGCTTGGCCCTTAACTTTGGCAAAACTGCCGGTAAAAAGGGCATTTTCGCTGTAGTTGTTTTGAGCTTTTGAAATTTGGTATATGTGGGTTTTTTTGGTAGCTAATTACGAAAAGCGGGGTCTTATCTACGAGAAATTGCGGCTTGGCCCTTAAATTGGGCAAAACTGCCCCTAAAAAGGGCATTTACGCTATTTTTACTGTAAGCCTTTGAAATTTGGTATGTGGGGTTTTTTTGGTCGCTGTTTACGAAAATCGGGATCTTTTCTATGTGAAATTGCGGCTTGGCCCTTAAATTGGGCCAAACTGTCCCTAAAAAAGGCATTATCGCTGTATTTACTTTAAGCCTTTGAAATTTGGTATATGGAGGTTTTATTGGTCTCTAATCACGAAAATCAGGGTCTTTTCTACGAGAAATTGCGGGTTAGCCCTTAATTTTGGCAAAACTACCCGTAAACAGGGCATTTTCGCTGTATTTACTTTAAGCCTTTGAAATTTGGTATGGCACCATCTACAAAAGCCGCAAAAGGGGGGCGCAACCGCAAGCGTAAATGCGACGCAATTCGCAGAGACCGAAAATGGTCTCTGCGCATTGCGCCGCACTTGCCTTTGCGGTCCTGTTTGCGGTTGGGCCCCCCTTTTGCGACTTTTGTAGATGGGGCCTATGCGAGGGTTTATTTACGGACGTAAGCCGTGTATTTTTATCACTGATTTTCTCAGCTATCGTCAATGAACCTACTGGTAACTTTTTACCCTAAATGACCAATTTTTAAATTTTTATAAACTGCTGCCAAAACTGTAATTTTGGACGATATTGAGTTTTATCGGCCTTAAAAACTTCCTAAAAGTTTCAAGTTTCCAAAAATTGGTTACTCGTCTCTTTTCTTTGAACAGTTTTTAAGATATAACGGGTTATTTACTCAAGAGTGGCATCCCACTTTTTCGAAACTTCTGTGACACTTCTGTGAAGTTGCGGGCCGCACGTAACAGAAACTTCTGTACACTTCTACGCACTTTTTCCTGGCTGAGAAGAGGGGCGCGGACAGTGGTTCTCAGAGTTTTGTAATAATATTTTTAAAGAAACTAATAATTATTTTTCAAAAAAAGAAACATAAAATCGTATTCAAATTATATTTTTATTAAATATATATAATTTAAAAATAATTTTTAAAAAACAATTCTACTGAATATGTCCGAAAATATCTGTGAAACCACCTCTACGTAATAACCGAATGAAAAAGGATGCATCGACCTGAAAACTTTTGCAATCTCTTCATAAACATGTCAAGAAAAAAACGCCGGAAGGAAAATACGTTAAAATGAAGGAGGGAATTTTCGCCCCATTTTTCCCCATTATTTATCCCGCAAGTGTAAAAAATTATTATTTTCAATTCTGAGGAATGCAATAGGCTTTTTGGCTCTTAAAATTCAAATATGATGTCAGAAATGCTATTTGATGCCTTTTCGGGGGTGATTTTGGCCTTTTTAAACCCCTTTTACCCCAAATCATATATTTCATTAAATGCACTGTTCTTTCCAAATTTAAAATATCTTCAAGGGTTTTTAGGATCACTAAATTCAATAATGATGCCAGAAAGGCTACTTGATGCCTTTCCGGGGGTGATTTTTGCCTTTATTAAAATTAATACTACGCTTCATTAAATAAAAAGTTATATATTCTATTAATAATAAATTCAACCTCAAATTTCGAAATTCAAAATAGCGGAAACATTGACCAAAACCTAACGAATTAGTCTATCTCTGTAGGAAAAAATCGACACGTCTAGCATTACACTATCGTAACCTAAGGAAGTAGGCTATAATAAAAAAACGACACGTCAAGCCTTACAGTAGCGTAACTTAAGGAAGTAGGCTATAATAAAAAACGACAAGTCAAGCCTTACAGAAGCGTAACCTAAGGAAGTAGGCTATAATAAAATAACAACACGTCAAGTCTTACAATAGCGTAACCTAAGGAAGTAGACTATAATAAAATAACAACACGTCAAGCCTTACAGTAGCGTAACCTAAGGAAGAAGGCTATAATAAAAAACGACACGTCAAGCCTTACAGTAGTGTAACCTAAGGAAGTAGGCTATAATAAAAAACGACACTTCAAGCCTTACAGTAGCGTAAATTAAGGAAATAGGCTATAATAAAATAATGACATGTCAAGCTTAACAGTAGCGTAACCTATGGAAGTAGGCTATAATAAAATACGACACGTCAAACCTTACAGTAGCGTAACCTAAGGAAGTAGACTATAATAAAATAACAACACGTCAAGCCTTACAGTAGCGTAACCTAAGGAAGTAGGCTATAATAAAATAATGACATGTCAAGCTTAACAGTAGCGTAACCTATGGAAGTAGGCTATAATAAAATACGACACGTCAAACCTTACAGTAGCGTAACCTAAGGAAGTAGACTATAATAAAATAACAACACGTCAAGCCTTACAGTAGTGTAACCTAAGGAAGTAGGCTATAATAAAAAACGACACTTCAAGCCTTACAGTAGCGTAACCTAAGGAAGTAGGCTATAATAAAAAACGACACGTCAAGCCTTACAGTAGCTTAACCTAAGGAAGTAGGCTATAATAAAAAACGACAAGTCAAGCCTTACAGTAGTGTAACCTAAGGAAGTAGGCTATAATAAAAAACGACACTTCAAGCCTTACAGTAGCGTAACCTAAGGAAGTAGGCTTTAATAAAATAATGACACGCCAAGCCTTACAGTAGTGTAACCTAAGGAAGTAGGCTATAATAAAATAACAACACGTCAAGTCTTACAATAGCGTAACCTAAGGAAGTAGACTATAATAAAATAACAACACGTCAAGCCTTACAGTAGCGTAACCTAAGGAAGAAGGCTATAATAAAAAACGACACGTCAAGCCTTACAGTAGTGTAACCTAAGGAAGTAGGCTATAATAAAAAACGACACTTCAAGCCTTACAGTAGCGTAAATTAAGGAAGTAGGCTATAATAAAATAATGACATGTCAAGCTTAACAGTAGCGTAACCTATGGAAGTAGGCTATAATAAAATACGACACGTCAAACCTTACAGTAGCGTAACCTAAGGAAGTAGACTATAATAAAATAACAACACGTCAAGCCTTACAGTAGCGTAACCTAAGGAAGTAGGCTATAATAAAAAACGACACTTCAAGCCTTACAGTAGCGTAACCTAAGGAAATAGGCTATAATAAAATAATAACACGTCAAGCCTTACATTAGCGTAACTTAAGGAAGTAGGCTATAATATAAAACGACAAGTCAAGCCTTACAGTAGTGTAACCTAAGGAAGTAGGCTATAATAAAAAATGACACTTCAAGCCTTACAGTAGCGTAACCTAAGGAAATAGGCTACAATAAAATAATGACTTGTCAAGCCTTACAGTAGCGTAACCTAAGGAAACAGGCTATAATAAAATACGACACGTCAAACTTTACAGTAGCGTAACCTAAGGAAGTAGGCTATAATAAAATAACAACACGTCAAGCCTTACAGTAACGTAACCTAAGGAAGTAGACTATAATAAAATAATGACACCTCAAGCCTTATTAATTAGTACGATAATTATGAGGCACTTTAGGTGGTTCACGGAGTTTATAAAAAACGAATAATATAAACTAACATTTACTGGAGATGAAGATAATTAAAAAACAAATCTATTGATCCCTAACAATACCCAAGTTCTCGGTTAATTAAGAAAGAAATGAGCAACTCAAAATTTTTAAGTTCTTATGGGAGTTGCGGGCCGCTTTTAATAAAATGTTTAAGTACGCTACTTAGTTAAAAAATTTTGTTTATACTACACTCATTATATAAGAAAATGCATTATTATTAATAATAACTTCTAAATATTCGCATATCCAAAAAATAATTAATAAAATTTAATTAATTAGATATGCCACCTTAAATATAATTTTCTCTCATAAAAAATAACCCTTGAGATAAGTGTAAGTCTGATGAAATAAAAAAATAAATCAATCTTCAGCTCTAGTTGTAATTTCGGGTTTATTTAAATTATTATCGGTTACTTATATTTTTTGGGTCACTAAACACGAATATGATGTTTGTTTTTACTTAAAATAAAACTTCAATTCCGTGACCACCCTGACTATACCATTGCATGAGGTTATATTGGTGTACTTCTTGTGTGTGTGTGTGAGCGAAATTTTTGTCTTAATCTAATGCTTTCAAAAATTATAAAAAATACCTAAATTTTTATTATTTTTGGACGTAATACCTAATACTTTTCAATGAAAGTAATAATTTTAGAATACTCGATTTTAATAGATTTATTGGATCTGATAATTAATGATTTGCAAAAATTCTTATTAAAGTATTTGTCACCAAAAAAAAACTAGAAAAAACTGACCTGATACTTATTTATTGAAAATATATTTGTCTCCAAATTTTACGTTGTGTTGGCGTTTTAAGGCGAGGTGTAAGGCTTGACTTGTCGCTTTTTTATTATAGCCTACTTCCTTAGGTTACGCTACTGTAAGGCTTGAAGTGTCGTTTTTTATTATAGCCTACTTCCTTAGGTTATACTACTGTAAGGCTTGACTTGTCGTTTTTTATTATAGCCTACTTCCTTAGGTTACACTACTGCAAGGCTTGATTTGTCGTTTTAACATGGAACATGTTTATAGGGACGGGGTACTTCAAAACTGGAAAATTAAGGGGGGGGGGGGGGTCAAATTTGTCCTTTTTAAAGGGGGGGGGGGGGTCAAATATGTCCTTTTTAAGGGGGGGGGGGTCAAATTTGTCCTTTTTAAGGGGGGGGGTCAAATGGGACTTAGAATATTTTCGATTTAGGGACCTTTGGTGCAGAAGTACTTAGGGAGCATTGGTGCAGAAGTACCTAGGGACCTATGGTGCAGAAGCCCCTAAAGACCTTTGGTACAGAAGTACTTAGGGAGCATTGGTGCAGGAGTCCCCAAAGACCTTTGGTGCAGAAGTACCTAGGGACCTATGGTTCAGAAGTCTCTAAAGACCTTTGGTGCAGAAGTACTTAGGAAGCATTGGTGTAGAAGTACCTAGGGACCTATGGTGCAGAAGTCCCTAAAGACCTTTGGTGCAGAAGTACTTAGGGAACATTGGTGCAGAAGTTCCTAAAGACCTTTGGTGCAGAAGTATCTAAAGACCTTTGGTGTAGAAGTACCTAAAAACCTTTGGTGCAGAAGTACTTAGGAAGCATTTGTGTAGAAGTACCTAGGGACCTATGGTGCAGAAGTCCCTAAAGACCTTTGGTGCAGAAGTACCTAGGGAGCATTGGTTCAGAAGTACCTAGGGACCTATGGTGCAGAAGTCCCTAAAGACCTTTGGTGCAGAAGTACTTAGGGACCATTGGTGCAGAAGTCTCTAAAGAACTTTAGTGCAGAAATATTTGGATATAAATATTGATATTATGAACAGAATAGATACTTTATTATCAGTGTTAGTTATTAGTGAACATGTTCCATTCTCATTGGTTGTGTAGTTACACAAACCGGTCATAAGTTTTTTATTATAGCCTACTTACGCTACTGTAAGGCTTGACGTGTTGTTATTTTATTATAGCCTATTTCCTTAGGTTACGCTACTGTAAGGCTTGACGTGTCGTTTTTTATTATAGCCTACTTCCTTAGGTTACGCTACTGTAAGGCTTGACTTGTCGTTTTTTATTATAGCCTACTTCCTTAGGTTACGCTACTGTAAGGCTTGACGTGTCGTTTTTTATTATAGCCTACTTCCTTAGGTTACGATAGTGTAATGCTAGACGTGTCGATTTTTTCCTACAGAGATAGACTAATTCGTTAGGTTTTGGTCAATGTTTCCGCTATTTTGAATTTCGAAATTTGAGGTTGAATTTATTATTAATAGAATATATAACTTTTTATTTAATGAAGCGTAGTATTAATTTTAATAAAGGCAAAAATCACCCCCGGAAAGGCATTAAGTAGCCTTTCTGGCATCATTATTGAATTTAGTGATCCCAAAAACCCTTGAAGATATTTTAAATTTGGAAAGAACAGTGCATTTAATGAAATACATGATTTGGGGTAAAAGGGGTTTAAAAAGGCCAAAATCACCCCCGAAAAGGCATCAAATAGCATTTTTGACATCATATTTGAATTTTAAGACCCAAAAAGCCTATTGTATTCCTCAGAATTAAAAAATAATAATTTTTTACACTTGCGGGATAAATAATGGGGAAAAATGGGGCGAAAATTCCCTCTTTCATTTTAACGTATTTTCCTTCCGGCGTTTTTTTCTTGACATGTTTATGAAGAGATTGCAAAAGGTTTCAGGTCGATGCATCCTTTTTCATTCGGTTATTATTGGTTTCGAGGTGGTTTCACAGATATTTCCGGACATATTCAGTTTAATTGTTTTTTAAAAATTATTTTTAAATTATATATATTTAATAAAAATATAATTTGAATACGATTTTATGTTTCTTTTTTTGAAAAATAATTATTAGTTTTTTTAAAAATATTATTACAAAACTCTGAGAACCACTGTCCGCGCCCCTCTTCTCAGCCAGAAAAAAGTGCGTAGAAGTGTACAGAAGTGTCTGTTACCTGCGGCCCGCAACTTCACAGAAGTGTCACAGAAGTTTCGAAAAAGTGGGATGCCACTCTTGAGTAAATAACCCGTTATATCTTAAAAACTGTTCAAAGAAAAGAGACGAGTAACCAATTTTTGGAAACTTGAAACTTTTAGGAAGTTTTTAAGGCCGATAAAACTCAATATCGTCCAAAATTACAGTTTTGGCAGCAGTTTATAAAAATTTAAAAATTGGTCATTTAGGGTAAAAAATTACCAGTAGGTTCATTGACGATAGCTGAGAAAATCAGTGATAAAAATACACGAGACCATTTTCGGTCTCTGCGAATTGCGTCGCATTTACGCTTGCGGTTGCGCCCCCCTTTTGCGGCTTTTGTAGATGGTGCCAAACCAAATTTCAAAGGCTTAAAGTAAATACAGCGAAAATGCCCTGTTTACGGGTAGTTTTGCCAAAATTAAGGGCTAACCCGCAATTTCTCGTAGAAAAGACCCCGATTTTCGTGATTAGAGACCAATAAAACCTCCATATACCAAATTTCAAAGGCTTAAAGTAAATACAGCGATAATGCCTTTTTTAGGGACAGTTTGGCCCAATTTAAGGGCCAAGCCGCAATTTCACATAGAAAAGATCCTGATTTTCGTAAATAGCGACCAAAAAAACCCCACATACCAAATTTCAAAGGCTTCAAACAAATACAGCGAAAATGCCCTTTTTACGGGCAGTTTTTCACAATTTAAGTGCCAAGTCGCAATTATACATAGAAAAGACCCAGATTTTCGTAATTAGCGACCCAAAAAACCCCCGTATACCAAATTTAAAAGGCTTAAAGTAAATACAGCGAAAATGCCCTTTTTACGGGCAGTTTTTCACAATTTAAGGGCCAAGTCGCAATTATACATAGAAAAGACCCAGATTTTCGTAATTAGCGACCCAAAAAACCCCCGTATACCAAATTTAAAAGGCTTAAAGTAAATACAGCGAAAATGCCTTTTTTAGAGGAAGTTTTGCCCAATTTAATTTTACGGTTTCGGGATTCAATATTTTAAAAGTAGGCCGAGAAATTCGGCGTTAGCATGTTCTATGACCCCAAGTACCGAAGTAAGAAATACGCCATTATAATTTTACAAAATAATATTTTTACCGAATTTTACGGTTTCGGGATCTATTATTCCAAAATTTGGCCGAAGATTTCGGTGTTAGCATGTTCTAAGACCCTAAGTATCGCAGTCAAAAATAATCCATTAAAATTTTGCAAAATAATATTTTTACCGAATTTCACGGTTTTTAGATAAATGATTTAGGATTTGGTAATTTGTCTAAGAATTTTGGGTTCTTCATTCGTACCTTAGTCAAGAAAAAATTGATCAAAACTTTTTCAGATAATATTATTTTTACCGAATTTTGCGATTTCTAAGTCCGTTATTAAAATTTGATCACTAGCTTGAGAAATTTGAATTCAGTTGAATCTAAATCCCCAACTACCGCAGTCTAAAATAATTAACAAATATTATTTAAAATAAATATATTTTTACCGAATTTTACGGTTTTTGGATCCATTATTTTAAAATTTGGCCGAGAAATTCGGAGTTAGCACGTTCTATTACCCTAAGTACCGAAGTCAAAAATAATACATCATAATTGTGCAAAATAATATTTTTACCAAATTTTATGGTTTAGGGGTCTATTAATTCGATTTTCGCTTAGGAATTCGGGATCATTATAACTTGTTACCCCGAAAGTCATGTAACAGCTAAAAAAAATTTTTAAAGTTTTAAAATTAATATTTTTTACCGAATTTTGCGGTTTCAGGGTCAATTATTTTGATTTTTTAATTTTTATGATCAAATTTGAGTTTAGGGTACCCAAAAACCCCCGTAAAGACATCCAAAAAAGTTCAAAATTATTAAAATCTTATTTTTAATATCTGGTTCCTAGTTTTAAAACTATAAATCAATAAATTTATGTTTTATAAAACAGAAACGACTTATTTCTATTTTTGATTCAAGGAATTATTTTAACTTTATTTTTTAATATCTGATTCCTAGTTTGAAAACTAGAAATGAATAAATTTCTGTTTTAGAATATGGAAACGAGTTGTTTCTAGTTTTGATTCAAGGAATTTATTCGCTTTTCTTATCGAACATTTAATTTCTAGTTTTAAACCTAGGAATTTAGTCGTTTACATATTGTAAAACAGAAATCTATTCGTTTCTAGTTTTAAAAATGGAAAGATAGTAATTTCCAGTTTCTAATAGAGAAATTGATGCTATTTCCAGTTTCGTCCGCCAAAATTCCTAGGTTGATGCGGAGTGGGTATGTAGCAATATCTACTTGTTAGGCCGAATATGTAGCAATGAGTTATGCTTGTCGAGAAATGATAGCAGTACATAACTGAATAATATTAATTTTAGTCAATTCATCACTCTTTGGTGTTATAATTCGGCTGCAGATAAATGTACAGAAAAGACAGGTAACAATAGATTAAGACATATGATAGATACTCAAATAGGCTATTTTAAGGACTATCTTAAACACGGTTTTATCAGATCTAGATGGGTACCGTCTAAAGAGTAAATAGCAGATATATTTGCAAAACCTTTTCTTTTACATAATAAATTGACTAATATGATATTAAACTTGGAGATTTAGATGAGTTTTAGATTTTAGATTGAGATTCATAAGTTAATATGAGAATTTATTTGCTTGAATTTTTGATTATTTTGTTTCAGATCCTAAGTAGAAAGCAGTGAGATGTGCTCGAGATCGGGAGGGAGTTTTGGAGTGTGGCGCTCTCTACCACATCCTCTATATACTAAAGTTTAAGAAGGAAGGGACGCCGTCTTCTCAGTGCTTATATAGCAATCGTCGTGTTGACATCGTTCTCTCTATATTGTATTGGCGTGTTTAACATTCTATATATTAACTAATTATTAATTATATTTTATTGTTCTTAAGACTATTAAGATTAAGATTTAGACGTGAATAAACACTGAGTGTTAAATTAAATATAAATAAGTGTATTTATTTAATAACCCACAAACCTAATATTTATTATCTTAATAAGTTTTAAATACCATTAGAATATAAAAACGGGTATTATTTTAATTGAAATATTATTAAATTTATGGGTCCAATTTAAGGGGGGGGGGTCAAATATGTCCCATTTAAGGGGGGGGGTCAAATGGGACTTGGAATAATTTCAATTTTGGGACTTAGAATAATTTGGGTTTAGGGACTTAGAAAATTTTTTTGATTTAGGGGCCTAGAATAATACACGTTTAGGAAATCAAAATAGTTTGGGTTTAGAATCTTAACATTTAGTAAAGGTGATAATTACAAATTATAAAAATAGGAAATTGTATTTTTTTTTGTGTGTCTATGCTGTAAGATTACAGATGTAAGTAAACATGTTCCATGCATTTTGGTTGTGTGTACACAAACCGGTTTTTGGTATTAGTGTCAATATAATCTGCCCCTCTAAATGCGCTATATCTTAAAATTTTAATTTTTTATTTGTATTAGGAGTACTTAATAAATACACAATTTCATACAATTTCACTAAAATCTAACTGTATATTAATATCTGTGGATTTTTTGCGTGCCATTAGATAAGTCCTAAATGATACATAAATAAACTGAATTTTTTGTATTAGTGTCAATATAATATGCCCCTCTAAATGCGTCTGCCCCTCTAAATGCGCTATATCTTAAAATTTTAATTTTTTATTTGTATTAGGAGTACTTAATAAATACACAATTTCATACAATTTCACTAAAATCTACCTATATATTAATATCTGTTGATTTGTTGATTTGTTGAAATTGCATTTTATGCAAGATTCTAAAATATGCAAAAATTATGATTTATTATTTTTTGTCTTCAATGTTTTTTAATTTTTATATATATATATAAAATTTATTTTATATATTTATATATAATTTTTATACACAAAAAAATTTCCCGTTTATTTTAGAGAGCAAACAATGTAGGAAGTTAAAATTTCGATAAAGGAATAGGTTGAAGTAGTGAAAATAGGCTATTAAAAAATAAAACATTTGAAAAATCCGCAGTGATGCACGAAAGGCGGCTTATTTTAAAGCCGCTCAAAACAGGTTTCAAGTCAATAGATCAAAAACTTAGTCCAAGAGCGATTTTTATCCATTTTGCCACACTGTGCGCATCATCGCGTTCACCGGGACAAAATACACATTCAGGGCTTCCAACCTTGCTCATCCTGAAAGATAGGACTGCAAAAGCCCGTATCCACTAAGGAACTGGGTCAAGAAGTAATTCAATTCTCTGTGTTCTCTTTTGATCCAAGGCGAAATTCTTTTATAAGACGCTTGGTCAATCTGCTATCTGCGCGGTTTTCTCAGAGTTTCTACTACTCCAGAATCACGTCGCTCCTAACATTCTTTTTAATCTGGTCAATGACAGCGTCGCCCACGTTCCTCCTGTCATAAATGAGTTTACGTTCTTTAGCGAGAAGAGGAATTGGGATAATTCCAGCGATCACAAGAACTACCGCTTCAGAGACAGTCCCGTATGTTCAGGCAACTTTTAGGGCACCTTGGCTTTGTACATTTTCCATGCCTTTCGCATAAACGGCCGTGTCTAGCGCCTTTGCCCAGATTTCTGTTCCATACAATAATATAGAGTGGGTTACGGACATTAGTAATTCCATTTTATTAGCCTTAGCCTAGTGTAGTGGTACCTGATTTTTTGACTCTTTGGGGGATATGCTCCTTTAGCGTTTTTAACATCCCGAATAACCAAAAGAGTAATTTTACGGAAACGTTGATCACCCGCTTGGGCCCTGTTCATTGCATCCGTGGCTTACTTTACTGCACCGATCGTAGATCGTCCTCTTCTGAAGCCGTATTGCCGAGAAAAAAGATCCCTTGCTGCTCGTACTTTATTTAAAATGCGAGGATGTAGCGACTTTTCAAAGCAAAATTTTGCAAAGAACTACGTTTTCTGGGGATTTTCGATTAACTCAAAAATTTTCCGAGTTTCAATAAATTTATATAAAGTAAAAATAAATAAGATTTAATCTATTCAGAAGAACAGAGTTAAGAATTCAAAATTTAATACGGGAAGAATTTAGATATTATTCAGAATATTATCAAAAATATTTTCAGAGGCAAAGCCAAACATCTCTTATCTAAAATCAAATCCAGCAGATGCTTTTCCGGGAGGCAAGCAGCAAAGAAAATTTAAGTAAACTGAGGATATGGAAAATATATTTTTTGAAGAAGTTTATTCTAAATAAAAAATAATTTTATCAATCCTGACACAAAATATTTTTAGAAATAAGAATAAAAATATTATTCCTGCATTCTACGGACAAAATCTGATCACTGAAAATAACCATTTTCAGTTCTCATTAGGACTATCCTCTAGAACGTCAATCTCCGTCTTGGTTTTAGAGCTAAGGTGGTTTCCTGGGAAGTCACAATAGTCAATGAATTTCAAAGAGAAAATAACTCGATGAAATTCGGTCACTAATTGAAAATATTTAAGGAGAATCTCTCCGCTAAATATTATCATTTGAGCATGAAAATCATACTCGCAAACTAATACTATATACAACTATTTACAAAATTCAAAAAGCTTAAATTTTCAAAGACCAACCTTCCGGGGATTATCATTTAAAACAAAAAAAAAAATGAATTTCACATCTTACAAATACCATAAAATAACTGAATCAAGGACAAAAGAATTTTATAAGGACTAAAACCCGTATTAACGAAATAGCCAAAAAAAATATTATTCTAAATTTTTACAATAATTGATTACTTAAAATCATAAGGAATTTACATCCTATCTGAGTATTAAAAAGAAACTTGATAATAATAAACATTAGACTAAATTTTAAATTAAATTGGGCTAAATACAAAAATAAACTAGCTATGTCCGAGAACTACATTTCCGAACTAGGCATTGACTAAATTACACAAACAGAAGGAAATTTCTTCCTCTCTGAAAAATACTAAATTCTCAAATACGAAAAATTTCAAAAAAACTAAATTTAGAAGACCAAAAAACAGTGCACTTGATTTTGGAATTCCAAGGACAAATTTCAAAAATTGCAAAAAATTCTCCGCATTTTTCCTTGTTCAAACAGCTACATAGAGAGAGTCTTTTTTTTCAGCTTATCTAATTCACATATTCGAATTTACCGATCTCCTTTAATTCAATGCAGAATTGTAGATCACGGTATACTACTCTCCCCCCAACGGCTACATGTTATATAAAGAAACAAGTCCGGTCTCTCAGAATCCTCCTCTTCCCCCATTCCAGAGCGAAGGTTTGATAAAGAAAACTTAAGGAAGAGCAGGGCCAAAATTGACTATATAACGAAGTACATAATCAGATCACAAAATCTCAAAACTAAACCAAGGATTAAATAAGGATTAAATATAAATCTTAGATAACTAAACATAGTCTGAATATATAAGAAAAACAAATTTGTATCTTAGGGCTTACCCCTTAAGAATACGGAAAAATTATGACTAAAAAGGGATATAAAAATTAGACTAAATAAAAGAAAAAATATTTACAAAATTCGGTTAAATCAAATTGAAATAACCTAAACCACACCGTTTTTTTTTTTTTTTTTGGTGGGTAGCTAGCGGAAGCGTGGGTGCCCGTGGGTACATGTTTAGTACCTGAAGACAAAACTTTGAATTAAATGATTTTCGAAAATTTTGAATTATTTTAATAATCATTTTTTTTTTCTTTAGAAATTTACGAAATTACAAAAATGCTAATATTTAGTTAGGGAGGTATGATATTAGGACAAGATCAGGAATCAGGCTTATTACAAATTTTTATAAAGTACTACCAACTAGTATTATCAAATTTTAATAATTATAAAATTATGAAATTATAATAATCATAAGTTCGCATGCCCACATGTGTGCTCGGGCTTTAACACAACCCTAAGCTAAAATGTCACTCAAACATACTCAACATACAAAAAGTTCATAATTCTTCATAATAGTCTTAAAAAGTACGATTTTTAACACTTTATTAAGATTTATGCACAAAAGTTCACTTTTCAACGGAATGTCCCATATAAATGTAAAAAAAAAATTCGGTTTTATATGGAATATACCATATATATGTAAGAAAGTTTAATTTTCTATGTAATATACCACATATATAAAAATAAAGTTCCAAAATCGGTATATTTTTCAAAAAGGTCAAATTTTGTCGGAATTGTCCATATATAGCTTAATAAACTAAATTTTACTAAAACTAATCATATAAATTACAAAGTTGTTAAAGAAATATAATTTAAAAAAAAAAATTTCAGAAAAAAGTCAAATTTACATGGAAATTACTATATATAGTCGAAAATTACAAATGTTGAAGGGATAATCCGTATATACTAAAATTAATTATATTTTCACGAAATTATAGCTAACTGCACAAATTATAAGAAAAAAAAATATATTTATTGTGGTTTTTACATGGATTTACATTGATTTACATGGATTTATAGTTTAAATTTTTCGAAAATTTAATTTATTTGCAAAATTTTAATGGAATACTTCATATAGTAGTCGAATTAGTTAAATTTTAAATTGTTAGTAAAATTTATACCGAAGATATTGTTATTGAAATTATTATTTAAAGAAATAATCTCAAAATAAACAATTGAATCAAAGACTTATAGCCAATTAGGGATTTTATTCCATAGTGGGTAATTGGGGGAAATGGGTAAGTTACCCAATAGCGAATAGCTTAAGACCCATTTACTCTGACAGATATAAATATTTTAGAACACTTACTTCAAAAAGTTCATTATACCCAATAATATAAACTTTTTTCGCGAAAGAAAACATTTTTAATTCCATGCTTTTATTTTAACAGAAATGCGAAAAAAATACAAATATTTGCTAAATGTTCAATAAAATAACTTTTTTAGTAATGACAAAATTATTGACAAAATCACTTTTTCATAATTTATGTTAAAAATTAATTAATTAAATGATATTTTTTAGATTGAAACTTTTAATAACATAAACAAAACAAAAAAGGTTTTTCAACTAACATGTTTCAATGATTTCTTAAAGGGCCCGTTAGGAATAGCCAACAGCTAAGGAAAATATAATTAATTAATATAAGGAAAAAATAATTTTTAAAATAATTATTAATGAAAAAAACCTAGCTATTTCATACTGAAAATTATTGGATATCATTTCAATCGTAGGTTGAATTTGAAGTATGATTCACAAGGCAAGAAATTTAAAAAATATATCAGAAAGCAATAATGTACCTATTCCATACAGTATACTTTTCTAAAGTAAATGGAGGGGGGAGTTAATTATAATTAAGTTTTTTTTTTTTAATTGCTTATACCGGGCCCCACGTCTAGGGCGTCAAAATATGTGACCGGCTTTCAACGACGGGAGAATATAATAATACAAAAGGCTTACCTTGAAATTCTGTTTATAAGGAAAAGATAGAGAAATTTTAAATAAATAAATTATAATTTTAGATTTATTAATTATTAATTTTAATTAAATAAAATGCTCGTTGAGCGCCACGATATTTTAGAGCAAATATCGAAACTATACCAAAATATACAAAGAAAACGTTATTTACAAGAAAATACTTAAATTCTAAGAAAAGCCAGATACAAATATTAAGGGGAAAATTACAAGAGAGCATGGGAAATCTAGGGCGTCTTTCCGCATAAGCAATTATATTTACTAAATATTACAAAAATAAACCATACAATCAAATGTTAATTAATTAATAGAAAAATACGAAATTTAACCTAACTAAAAACCCGAGAGCACACATACGCAAGTAATCTTGGAGTATTTACCTTGAAGATGTTCTTGACGATGAGCTCCGGAGAGTAATTAAATAAAAATTAATTCTTCTTTATAAAATCCAATTATCAAATTATTAATGTCCAGAATTTTATATCCAGATTTTACACAAATAAGTTTATTGAAATAAAGTACGTGAAGCGACTGCGTGCTTTCCTTACTATAACTGGTGTTATAATTACCATATAAATATAAAAATAATTAATATTTTTAATATTAATTTTTCTTAACAAAAATCACTAAATTTATGTAACACAATTTGAATTAAGCAAATTTACCAAAACAAACCAAACAAAATGTCTAAGATTTAATAAATGAGACGAAAAAGATGCACGTCTGCACTCTGTGATGGCTACCATCAGTCTGCCTCAGCGCGCGAGCGCTTCTCTTTTGCTCCGTTCGAGTATCGATCTCTGATTGGTCTGAGATCACAGTCAAATCGGGGCAGAGCGCCAAAAATTTAAATATAAATAATTCAAAATTTTGATATAAAAATGTCACGGGTTTTCACCCTGTGACAAAACTTAGATAATTTTTTTTATGAGTTAATAAATAATGTCCTAATAAATAAAAAGAGACCTTAAAATTTACAATCGACCGTCATTTTTTATGGTTTTACTTAAAAAAATGTATAAAAAATTAACGTTTATTCTGCTATTGAGGTAGAGTCATTTATTATATTTTTTTATTTATTTATTTTCTTTATAAATAATTAAATAATATTGTTTAAATAATATATAATTTATTTAATGCCAAAATTAAGTTAATAAAATTTATTTTTAAGCTTTGAATAGTAATAATTAAGTATTATTTAAAAAACTTTTTTATTTATTTGAAGTTGCAATCCGTACTTTTATACATGTGTAAGACAAAGATGACGATAGGTAAAAATCCTGACGTATGTAAGACCTTAAGACCTAATTTTTTTTTCAAAAATTTTTGCACCAAAAAAGCTCGAGGTACTTTTTTTTTTAATTTGGATGGAATACCTTATTTATTTCCATGAAAGTACTTATATTTGAAAGTATGGTTTTTACTCTATATCTAGAATCTGATAATTAATTTTTTGAAAATTTTTTTCCCAAAATTTTTTTCACGAAAAAATACAAAAAACACCAGCAATTTTTTTTTCTTTTTGGACGTAGTACCTAATTTATTTCTATGAAAGTACTAGTTTTAGAAAGTTTGTTTATAGTCATTTTTTGGATCTGACACTGAATTTTTTCAAAATTTTTTTCTAAACATTAAAAAAACAAAAAAATAAAAAAAATTACAATATTTTTTTTTGTAATACTTTATTTACTTCCATTAAAGTACTAATATCTGAAAATATTGTAACCGGTGATATTTCGCAACCATTATGGAATTTAAAAAAAATTATATTGGTGTCCAAGTCACAGATTATAAAATATATAAATTACCTTTTATTATAATCCGTCAGTGACTTCGTTAGTTCGTCATTGCCGATGCGTTTCGAAACTAATTAGTTTCATCATGAGGGTTTAAAAAATAACACTAACACATGGTTTAGAATTCATAAATGGTATAAAAGACATAGAAATTAAAAAATCATATAAAATATAATTGTTTGTCATAGTGAACCTATAATATAACATAATACTCTTAAAGTGGACGAAATTGTGGAAATTATTGACTTATTAAGGTTGGTTCTAGCCCAAAATTATTTTAACTTTAATGGCAAATATTACACCCAGAAAGAAGGTTTAGCCACGGGCTCTCCACTTTCAGGATTTCTAGCGGACGTATATTTAAATCATCATGAAAATAAATATATTTTTTCTGACAATAACAGATTTAATATGAACATCATACATTAATCGCGATATGTGGATGATACATTCATCATATTAAATTTTAATATAATAAATTTTAATATAATAATTTTAATATAATAATTTTAATATATAAGGTTCGGCAACTAGACAACCTGATATCATTTCTAAATAGTATTAATAATAATATTCAATTTACATTGGAAGTAGATGATAATAACAGCATAAATTTTCTAGATATCACTGTGTCAAAAAACATCAAAAAATTTGATTTTAATATATATAGGAAACCGACAACCACGGACACGGTCATATACGCTGATTATCATCACCCTTTTTCTCAAAAAATGGTAAGTTTCCATGCCTTTGTACATAGATTACTTACAGTCCCTCTTAACCAAGATAACTATGACAATGAAATTCACACACTAAAATACATAGCAATAGTAAATGGTTACAACAGCAACATAATAGACAAATTAATAAATAAACATAAAAAATCCAAGATAAAACCTGAAAAGAAATACATATCAGCAACTTATGGCAACTACACCCCTTTCACTCTAGTAAATACATTCAAGAAATTTAATTACCAAATAAGCTTCAGAACGAACAACAAACTATCAAAATTACTAATTAAAAGACCTTCGTTACCGTTAGACAAAAAATCGGATATTTACAAGATCACCTGTGATGACTGTGACTGTTTCTATATAGGACAATTAGGACGAAGTTTTGCCGCAAGATTTCCAGAACGTTTACCACCAATGAATCCTAATACGCCTATAATTCTGGATAGTGTTAAATCAAACTTCGCCAAACACAGTTGCACTAGCCTATCGAATAATTTAACACCTCTACATATATGTGATAAAGGCAATATTATGAACGCATTAGAGGAGTACGAGATATATAAAGTTTTTAAAAATAAAGAACAAAAATACTTTATATTAAATGACCAGCTGATGTTTAAATGCCACTCATTATTTGATACAGCTATAAAAATAAATAATGATAATATCAACAACAATAATACGTTAAATACCAACAAATAATATATGTGTGTATAAATAATAATATTTTAAAATTCAGTGCCGCGTCGGCTACCTTAGCGAAAACTCGAAAAAATAAAAAAAGGGTTATTTATTAAATTATTTCCTGTCTTAGTGTTATTTTTTAAACTCTGATGATGAAACTAATTAGTTTTAAAATGTGTCGGCAATGACGAACTAACGAAGTCACTGACGGATTATAATTAAAGGTAATTTATGCATTATGGAATTACAAAGACCTAATTTTTTTTACAAAAATTTTTTCATCATAAAATCTCAAACTACTTTTTTTAATCACACATATTGTTTCCTCAATGAGGAACCATTGTGATGGGTCAAATTTTGATTTTTGATTTTTTGGCATATAAGCACGTTTTGGGACCTCAGGAAGCTAAAAAACCTGTTTTTAAACAAAGTCTGTATGTGTGTGTTTTTAATTTGGAGGTAATACCTCATTTATTTCCATGAAAGTACTTACATTTGAAAGTACGATTTTTACTCGATATCTCGAATCTGATAATTAATTTTTTGAAAATTTTTTTCCTAAAATTTTTGTCACGAAAAATACAAATAACAACAAATTTTTTATCTCTTTGGACGTAGTACCTTATTTATTTCTATGAGACTACTAGTTTTATAAAGTTCGTTTATAGTAATTTTTATGATCTGATTCCGAATTTTTTCGAAATTTTTTTCTCAAAATTAAAAAATTAAAAAAACTGCAATATTTTTTTTTTTTTTTGGTGTAATACTTCATTTAGTTCCAAGAAAGTACTTATATTTGAAAATATCGTTTTTACTCAATATCTCGAATCTAATAATTAATTTTTTGAAAATTTGTTCCAATATTTTTGATCAATAAAAAAAACTTTTAAAAGTTAATAGAAATGTACACTGTAAAAAGTTACTTTCTTATATTAACAAAAAAATTAGAAAATTTTCGAAAAAATTTGTGAAATTTGTAAAAAATTATATTAACAAAAAATTTGAGTATTCTCGATTTTTTTTTGTGAATTCGCAAAAAAAATTGATAATTTACAATTCTTTTTCGAAAAGTTTCAAAAAATAGTTGTAAATTTATGAAAAATAGTTGTAAATTTACAACATTTTCTTAAATTCACAAAAAAAATCGAGAATTCTTGAATTTTTTGATAATATACTAAATTTAGTAAATTACGATTTTTATCGAATATTTACAACAAATATTTTGAAAATTTACTAATTTTTCGAAAAAATTTTATTTTTTTTTGTAAATCTAAGAAAGTTACTTTTTACAATGTATGTATGATTGCATGCTTGTAATTGGTGATATCTGTGGCATGTTGAAGTATTAAGGTCTTTGTTTGAGGTACCTAAGTGCCAGCTAGTTGGCAGGGTATTTTTTTATTATTTAGATTTTAAGTAAACATATACTATATAATATATATATTATTAAATTTTTATATTTTTATTTACAGAGGCATGTCGCCTCGGGACGCAAGTTTGAACGACACCTAGATATACGAGAATTGTCTCTTCCGTTTCCAAGACTGGTACTCTAATGTAGTCTTTTAAGAGAAAGTTTATCATTCGAGAAGTTCGAGAGATTAGATTTGACCAGCGGCGGTACTTTTAAAAAAATTTTATATAAACTTATGGTGACTGCCTAGGAGAAGTATAATATGAATAAAGAGACAATAATAATAATAACAATTAATAATAGGAAGGGATATTATACATAGCTTTATATTGTAGAAATCTCCAATTTGACTGTGTAATAACAGAGATAAGGTTTACAGAGATAGCTTACCCAATGTTAAATAAAAAGTTGACATCGCTCTAGCTATCACGTGGTTAATCTCTAGTCTCTTTGTTTGGCACTTTATTTTTTACATAAGTCTCTTATTGTTTTTTCTCTTATATTTTAAACTTTCTAAAAACAAGAAAAGTCTTATGTAAAAAATAATGTGACAAAAAAAGAGACTATAGAGATAGGCCACGTGATAGTTTGGGCGACGTGCAATAAAATCGTCGCAGCTTCACCTATCCCGTGACCTATCTCTGGTAATAATGTATAGTAAAGTCACTATTATCCGACACTCTTTTATCAGACAATCCAATTATCCAACAACCATTTTTTTCCTTACCATAATTTTTTTTTATATAAAATGATTTTGATTATAAAATTTTTTTAATCGGAGACTTGGAATGATATTTTTATTCACATTTTTATACTGGAAATCATAAAAGTGATACATACCATATGTTAATTGTGTCGTTAAAATACTATATTTCTAATAAACACATTTAAATAAAGTTAGTAAAAAAAATGTTCATAGTAAAATTTTGTTATTTATTTTTATATCACGTATAGTTTTTTTAAGGCCTTTTGTCGGTATTCTTTGAAACAATAAAAAATCTAGACTAGTAATCTTGACTTGGCGACAAAAATAAAAACATCAGATCATATTAAATTAAGCAGGTCTTAGGACTTTTTTTTATATTACGCAAGTATTTCATAGAAAACCCTTAATTTTTTTATTACTTTATATTATACCTAAAGTATATTTAAAAATTGCCTTGCAAGAACTAGCCTTATTCCATCTCCCCCACCCTGTTTCCGTTATCCGTCAAATCGGTTATTCGACAAGGGCCCAGATTCTTAGGTGTCGGATAATAGCGACTCCACTATATCTTTAATGAAATGAATGAGATCTTAAGACAAAAACATTTATATGTAAAAATGACGGAAGTTTGCTATATGTGCTTGTATTTTGGCCTTTGTTTTTAGCTGTACAAATTTTTCACTACTAAAGTTTTAAGATCATCGCAAGTTTTAAATTAAATATTTAAAAAATATATATTATCTAAATTTGCTGTATTGAAAATTACCAATTATTATCTGAATCGAATTGACCCTGAAGCGAATAATTGCTAATTTTCAATACAGCAAATTTAGATAATAATATATATTTTTTAAATATTTAAAACTATTGTGTGTTGACAATATAATTTTAAATTATGGGTGCCATGCTGCTTTTGATTTATAATGTGTTTTTTTTTCGTAAATGTTAATATTATTTTTTTAAGCATTTGATTTTTATAAACTAAAAACAATCTAATTATTATTTAAAAATAAAAAAAAAAATTATTACTTCTTGCTAATTAAAATTCATTGATCACGAAAAATGAATGCGATTTCGCCTCGGTAGGTAATTTACGTGCAATTTGAGACATTTTTTATTTTTCTGGTCAAAGTTCGTATTATACTTAAGAGTTTTACTGTATTCCATTTTTCATAGTAAAATTATGGAAAGAAAATTAGATTCCATTACATGGGAATAAAATTTTTTTATTGTCTTTAAAATTTTGGTTTTGAAAGAACTAAGAGTGGGAATAACATTTCTCATCTCTTTTTTAATTTGAGTATAAGGCTTGTAAGTTTACAAAATCTTTAGGGAATCACAAAGAAATTTTATTTTTCATTAATATTTGTGATTTTACAAGCGCTTTATATTTTTACAAAACTTATACTATGTCAAATTTTTTAAAATCGCAAAAAAGTGGAAAATTCTTTTTGGAACCTATCACCGATTTTTTGTTCACGATTTTTTTTGGTTCTCTGCACCTGAAGACTCGGTTTAACTCTTTCCTGAGGAGTCTCCCTAAATCGTTCTCTGTGTGACTTACTTTAGTATCATCTTTAGTATGAGTGTAAATACAACCTTACAATTGCCCAGTAGCATTCAGCGCAGTCTTACAGTCAGTGCCGAGTCCCGAGCGAACAAGTCGGGGAAGAGTCGGCCCCTCCTTAGGGCCTCCGACGCGACGGGCCGCCTGACTTATGGTGGCAATTCGCCCGACTGGTTCGCTCGGGGTATTTTTATAAAAACGAGGGCCCGAATATTGAAATGTTTGTTTACAGTTGACATTATCCTTTTTGTTGTTAAAATTACATTTTATTTATGGTTGCTTAAAAAAGTGAATAATATATTTAATATAAAATTAGTTATAAAAAACCAAAGCAGGTGGTAATACATATTCAGGGGCCCAGCACGTATATATTTATTGAGTCTTTTTTCTTTAATAACATTGTTGGGATCCACACCTTCATAAATTAAAAACTATTATTTATTAACAAATAATAAATAGGGTGATCGTGTCCAAAAATAAATTTCAATTAATTTATTATTTTAAGTCATTAACCACATTTTAGGTGTATTAAATTCAAAACCAATTCATTTTTCACCATTTTTATCATTTTTTCATAATTTTTTTTGATATCTGAAATCAGTTTTTTGGACATTTCTCTGCAAGGACTTGATGAAATCACTTGAAATTGGAAACCCTGTAACTAGAACTGATCCGATATCGAGTAGGTTCTGAGAATTTGAGGATACACTTTCTCGACATACATCCCTACATACACCAAGGCAGTATAAGCATTTAGAGGCATTGGAATGACCTGGGGACCAAATTTCTCCACGAATTGGACAATTTAAAGACTTTTCCGTTTTTTGACCTGACTTTTTGAACTTATAAGGCACGATTTCATCTATGAATTGCATACATAAGGTGATCGTGCCTAAAAATAATGCGTAATAATATATTAATCGTACATTTAAGTTAAAGATATATTTAATAATTTAGCAAAAATGCTCATATTGCAGTTTTGACAAAGAATATAAACTTAATTACTTATTTATATAAATTTATTTAAATCATTATAAAAAAAAAGGCGAACAAAATTTTGACATAATTTAGAATTTTTAATATTATTATAATTGATGTATTTATTTTCCGTATAGGCAGACATGTATAATACTGCTATTTAATTGTACAGTATACATATTTAACCTGCAGAATAGTAGAACTCTCCACGAAGCAATTTCAAAACTTTCTTATTTTATACTATCTACTCATCCATCCAGTTAAAGTATAAAGAAACAGGTAAAAGGAGGGAGATGGTCTACTTAATTTTTCTGTCGCTTCAAAGAGTAATGTTCGAATCTTTGCTAAAAACTCTGTTACGTTCAGTTTGAAAGTATGTTTTTATGTATCCAGATTTACATTTTTAATAATTTTATAAAAACATACAAATATAAATATGTAAATAATAATATATCAATCTAATTCTGTTAAAAATTATTTTTTTAAATAAATATATATTTTTATTTGTAAAATCTAAAACAGTTAGCAAGTGAAATAAATTCAATAACATTCTTTTGAAATTTCCTTTTTTCTATTAAGTTGCAAGATTTTTGTTAGTACCGTTAAAAAGGCAAGTTAAAATCTTTATCTTTATTTATACAACAATTTTTAAATTTTATTTTTTTGCTTATAAGTGATTCAATGTGAGTTCAGCAAAATTTTCCAGCTCGACCAGCTAAAAATTGTTTTTGCTATTCATCTATCTATAAAACGGACTATTTTCCCCAAAGTTAACCCTTACTATTGAAAATTAAGCCCACGGTGAATTGAAATAAAAACGCGTTTATAGCTTTCCTCAGCTTCGCATTCTTCTTTTTTATGACATTCCTTCTGGAAACGTTTAAAAATTATTAAAAAAGAGGGACTTTAGCAAAATTTCCTCAGGAATCCGTTCTTGCCATTAGTTTTGGAAAAATTACTACACGGAGCGCTGAAAAATCATTAAGTTCACAAGGTACTTCACGAAAGCTGTAGAAAAATTGTGTATCCAGGTTTTTGTTAAGCTTCTCAGAAAAGGCGTATTTATACATATATATATATATATATATATATATATATATATTTTTTTTTTTTGGATATCATATCTAGCTAGAAGCGATCAAACTTCTTAAACCCTAAAACAACTGAATTATAGTAAATTTTCCTTAATTTTTTTCTTTTTTTTTTTACAGTTTTTTTTAATTTTCCCGTAATAAATGACTCCATATAATTTAAATAATTTAATTTTAAAAATTTACGAATAATTGAAATTATCAATAGTTAATTAATTATAAATGTTAATTTTTTTCTTTTACATTAAACTTTAGACTTTTACGGAGTGCGTGCAATTAAAATTATATTTATGTATCATTTAATTAATTTTTAATAAATTTTTGAAATTTCAAGTAGTCCGGGTTGCAGACAGGAAGGCTCAAATTTTATTTAGGGTTTCAATCCTCTTAAGAAATGTTTATAATTTATTATACAGTTATACGAGCAGAGCCGTTTTTACAGGCACGCCAACCATGCCATGGCGTAGGGCGGCAAAATTTTAATGGGCGGCATTTAAAGAAAAATATTAAATATCTTTAAAAATTAATTTTATACCTTTAATTTTTGAAAATTATTTTCATAAATAAATAAATTAGATTTATCTTTATAATGTTAATACTTAATTTAAATAAAAAAATAAGTCAATCATTTACTATAGAATATCATCTATATTTTATTAATAAAATATATCATAAATATTGTGTCCATTTTCATTCCTTGGGATCAGTTTATACTTCAGGATTTTTCACGTTTTTCACGACTTCAAAATTTCACGTTCATTCAGAGTCTGACGTTAGTTTCCATCTACAACCCTTAAATATACTCTAAAACCGGAGGAGAAAGGGACAAAGGGGTAGTAAGGCATTATTAGGAAATGTTTGGAAAAATCAATGAAAAAGGTATCAAATTTTATTGAAAAATGTTAGAACTTTGAAATTTGTTGATTCTTAAGTTATTATTAGCTTTGTGCTAATATTATTCGCACCCACTACCATAGGGTTGAACGGGGCAAAGCAGGTAACGCGGTAAAGCAGCCGTATTAGTATTAGTTTTTATGACAAATGACTTTTAAATTTTTAAAAAAATTTACACTTTTCTTCGGGCGAGAAGACTAATTTTTATTTTTTCCAACTTACTTTATACGTTTGTATGTTTCACCCCCTGAATGGTATGTATGGGTATGACCAAAGAAAAATGTAAATTTTTTTTTGTATTTTTAAAATTAGTCCCATACATAAACACTCTCTATACCTAAATTGTTAAAACGAATTATTTTTTACCCTTTTTTCGGAAAATCCCATAACAAATCCAATAATTATAATTTAGCGAAAAAAATTTTCTAGTCTTTGAAAAATTATATATATGGCTCATTTTCATTTTTTTGTAAATATAGATTTAAAAAAATAATATAAAAATCTTGTTTTAGTGCTGTAATTTTTAGAAAATATAAAATAAAAGTTTTTTTAATCAAAGGATCAACTTGTTATTGTGATAAAAACTTAGTTAAACATTTGTTATTATTGTGCTTAAGACTGGATATTTTTTGAGGTATAACAAAGGTTTTTTATGATTTTGTGAATAATAAGAAAATTTTTACCATATTTTAAACTAAAATAGAATCTAAAGTATTAATTTAAAGTTATATAAATGTTGCTACATCTAAAATTAAGTGAAATAGAAACTTAAAAAAAAAGAAAATAAAAATCCATGCACTTATTTTGCTTAAAAAACCAAGTTCTTGATAGAAACGGTAAAGGCTTTTTTCATATTTTAGACATAATTTTTTTTAACTTTAAATTTTGTTAATTTTTATGATTTATGGTCAACAACTTTTTGGAATACAAACTTTAAGGCAAAAAAATTTATAAATTCTCTCTAATCGGTAGATACGACCACGTGACACTGTGAGCGATATATATATATACTTGATTTGATCGGAGAATAATAAACTTATGTTAAAAATTAAAAAAAATACCTCTATTCATATTAATAAAATTTTTTAGTAAAAATCTCAATTTTTTTAGTAATAACTTATTAATTCTTTGGTTACATCTACCAACATTTAATTATTAATTTGTGTTTACTAAATTCGTTGTGGTTACTTTAACTAAACTTTTGGTTCCTCAATGAAGAACCATTGTGATGGGTCAAATTTTGGTTTTTAATTTTTTGGCATATAAGCACGTTTTGAGACTTTAAGAAGCTAAAAAACCGGTTTTTAAAAAAAGTCTGTGTGTGTGTGTGTGTAAGTGAGTGTATGTATGTAATTGGTGATATTTCACAAACATTATCGAATAAAAAAAGTAAAAATAATATTTTATTGACCAGAATTGGAGCCGAACATAATTTTTTATTGTTTCAAATTATTTAAAATAAATAAAACAATACAAATTATTTTGATGTGTAACAATTTTTTTATTTCACAATATTTCACCCGCATAAAAATGAGGTGGGTCTACAATTGGCACAGAGTTGGCATAAAGGCTAAACGTTGGCGAAAATTTGGGCCAACGTTGGCAAACATTCAAATACCGTTTGGATACAACGCACGTGACCAAATGTTTGCCGAATCTTGTAATAATTTTATGCTAAATGCATCCTTTAGAACCAGTTGAATGTAATTTCTGAGATAATTTTTGAGATCAGCGTTTAATAAAACCTTCTAGACCCTTTGAAAATAAAAAAAAAAGTTATTTTGGAAAAATGAGTTTTTGAGGGGGGAAAAGGATGGGAATAAGGGTTAATTTACCCCTTAGAACCTATTAAAAGTAATTCTTGACATCATGTTTGAGTTCAGCGGCCTAAAAACCCAATTACTTAAATTAATTTTAAAAAAACTTGTTACAGGTTTATGTAAATTTTGGGGTATTTGGGGTGATAAATGGCCAATTTCACCCTTCAGAACTTATTAAAATTAACTTCTGAGATAATTTTTGAGATTAGCGTCCAAAAAAACCTTCTAGACCCTTTGAAAATAAGAAAAAAAGTTATTTTGGTAAAATGAGTTTTTGAGGGGGGAAAAGGGTGGGAATAAGGGTTAATTTACCCTTTAAAACCTATTTTTGAGTTCATCGACCTAAAATACTCAATTATTGTAAATGAGTGTATACTAAATTTTTGTCATGGCAAAATAAACTGAATAATAATAATAATAATAATAATTACTTAAATTAATTTTTTTTTTTAATTTGTTAAAGGTTTATATAATTATAATTTCTTTACCCAATACTTCCTCGTTTCCCACTTCATTTTGGCACTAAATTTTGATTATCTTTACTAGAAGTAATTGTTTTCTCCATCCTCAAAAATGTAATTTGCCAAATGATTAAGGTATCCTAATTCGTCAGTAAAATAATTTTTAGGTTAAAAATGTTTTTAAATTTATTTTACTGACAAAATTAAAAAAACTATTAAAATGACGTTTTTGAAACTTGACACTTTTTCTTAAAATTTTCACATAGTATTTTTTCTCTGTCTGTGTATTTAACTAAAGCTGTTTCTCCTTTTGTATTACGAAATTCTTCACAGGAAAATCCTGAAATTTTTAACTTTCTAGGTCTTAAACAGCCCGAGTTATGGCCAATCAAACTCATTGGGCGACTCTCGACCAGCGTTAGTGCTTTTCGGGAAAATGGTTAAAAATCATAAATATAAGCTTGAAAAAAAATTCTGAAAGAGTATGTATGTTGGGAAACCTTCAGTAAATCCATTTCTGCCATTAATTTTTCGGAAAAACCCCGGGAAATTCCGGAAATTGGGAAAAAATGCGTTTTAAGAAAAATCGCAATATCTCATTTTCCGCCATTTTTTTTTTTAAATTTTTTTTCAAATTTTTTTCAACCGAAATCTCATCAATCTGCCCGAAAAAAAATTTTAGTTTCGGCCATTAAGGTCGATTTTAGTCTGTTTTAGAATAATTTCACATTTTTAATACTTCTTTATTTAATTTTCCATAAGGGGTTAAAATAATTGACTTTTTTGGTTTCAGAATCGAATAGCCAGGGAAAAAGTAGTACTAACTAAAAAAAAAAATTACTATTTTCGATGAAAATTAACCAAATTATGGTCAAGTAAAGATACTGTCAAAAACTACCATTTTTATACTATGTAATTCCAATTTTAGGCTCTAAAACGACATTATAACTTGAAAAATGCATAACTCGCTTAAATTTTATCGTAAAAAGAAAAGTTTTGAATTATTATCGAATATTTTTTCCTTGGCTATTCGTTTGTCCAATAAAAAAATTAATTTTATTGACAGAAATTTGTTTTTTTTTTGTTAAAAAATGATAATAATCAAAAACAGTCTTTATAATGTTACATTAGTTTTTGATCAAAAAAAAAACTTTTTATCGACTAAACTAATTTTTTTCTAAAGGGTGAAATTGGCCATTTATCACCCCAAATACCCCAAAATTGACATACACCTGTAAAAATTTTTTTTTAAAATTAATTTAAGTAATTGGATCAAAAGAATCATATCAATAATTATTATTTAAGTAATTGGGTTTCTTAGGTCGCTGAACTCGAAAATAATGTCAAGAATTACTTTTAATAGGTTCGAAGGGGTAAATTAACCCTTATTCCCACCCCTTTCACCCCTCAAAAACTCATTTTGCCAAAGGAACTTTTTTTTTATTTTCAAAGGTTCTATTAGGTTTTTTGGACGCTGATCTCAAAAATTATCTCATAAATTACATTCAACTGGTTCTAAAGGATGTATTTGGCTCAACTTTACCGTTTATTATTTCATGTTTTACATTCATCCAGAATCTTTGGAGCTATCCAAATTAGAAGGTCTTAGAATAGTAATAATACGCAATGGTAAAAATTTTAATATTAAGATTGATAAATCAATTATTATTATTATTATAGAATTTATTTTATCTCAACAAAAATATCCAATCAATGAGCAAGGTTACCTTAAAAAAACAACTATGCCAATATAGTAGAGATGCTTCAAGAATCAAGGTAACTTTGAATTTTACAGCAATTCAATTATTTAAAAAAAGTTGTAATTAGTTAATAATATTTTTAAATAAATATATTTTGTCCAACTTCTAAGGGGAGACCGGAACATTTGGGTCGTCAAATTGAAATCTATAGTTATAGATGACTTTAATATGTTGAAAAAACACCCAAACTACCCTTTGTTTATTCTAACGCGCCTTCTGAGCTTAGAAACGTAGGGCTTAATATTATAAAATAGGGTTTTTTCTAAATCTTCCATATAACGCTGTAACCTCGCAAATTAACCAAAATACTTTTGGTTGGACTCATTTTTTCCATAAAAGTACTATCTTTTAATTCCCGTCAGTCGCAATGATCCATCACCTATTCTCTCATCGCTATAGTCAATAAACTAAAGGCCCATTTTTGAATCAAAATGACCAATTTTTAAATTGCTGCCAAAATTGCAATTTTCAATAAAAATAGGTCTTGTAGGCCTCAAAAATTTTTTATTAGCTCTAAGTTTCGAAAAATATTTTACTCGCTTCTTTTTTATTACTCATTTAGCAGATATGATAATTTAAAGACAGGGTCTCAATTTAAAGTTTAAAGAAAAAAATCATATTTTATCACTAACTTTGCGGAGTTATATCTCGGAAACATCTAAAGCTAAAAGAACGAGTAAGAAATTTTTGGAAGCATGAAACTTGCACATGAGACCTATAAAACTCATTTTTATCAAAATTTACAATTTAGACAGCAATTTAAAAATTGGTCCTTTTGGACCAAAAATGGGCATTTGGTTTATTGACTATAGCGATAAGAGAATAGGTAATGGAGCATTGCGGCTGATGGGAGTTAGAAGATGGTACTTATACGGAAAAAATGAGACTAACCAGAAGTATTTTGGTTGAAATGCAATGGGACAGCGTCATTTTGAAAATTATCTAAAAATCCTATTTTATAACATTGAGCACTGCGTTTCTAGGCCCAGAAGGAGCGTTGGAATAGAAATTAGTTAAGTACCATGATAATCGTAAAAAGGTTATAATTTTTTTAGTTTTAATTAAATGAAAAGGTAAATGAAAATTTGCACTATATAATAAATTATGCAAAATTCAATAATTGTTATATTTTTATTGCGTTATAAGTTTCAATAAATAAACTGGCGTGATTGGCCTCGCTACGCTCGGTAATTTTGAACATTTAATTACCACACTATCCGTTGATGTCTAAAAATAAAAAATATTGCTGCGCGAAATTAAAATAATTTTTGTTTTTCATTTAAAAATTATTTTAAAAAATAATTTAATCACAAAATAAATAAATAAAACGTAAAATCAGTCTAATATAATAAATCTACTAAATTTCAATACGAAATTGTATATTAATGCATATTTTGATACCATAACAAGTTGATTATTTTTAGGTTATTATTTCAAAATTTTTGTTAATATACCAAAATTTTTATTAAAATTTCGTCAGATTAATTGCTTTGCCATGATTTTACATTTTATTATTTAGGGTCAAGAATGGGGTGGTGGACATCGATGCGGTTTTGAACACCCAGCGTTATTTTACCAAATAACTAAGATATAAGTGAAAAGATATATTATTTTAAAAAAAATATTCTTTAGTAGATAGGTAATGTCGATCCTGGGACAGTGGTGGGGGGAGGTCACATGGGAGGTCGCATGGTGGGGATTGTCGATCCTGGGATGGGGGAAGGTCACATGGGAGGTCGCGTGGTGGGGATTGTCGATGCTGGTTCAAGGATGGGGGAAGGTCATGTGGGAGGTCGCGTGGTGGGGATGTCCTTGGCCGTGCAATTGCACGAGGGTGCTTGCGTGTGTTAATCCAAGATGGCGCCGGGTGTTCTTGGCCGTGCAACGTCACGAGCGTGTATGCGTGCGTGAATCAAATATGGCTGCCATGCAATTGCATGAGTCATACTTGGCGGCCATTTTGCGTGCGTGCATGCGTGCAATTTAATATGGCTGTTGTGCAATTGCACGAGTGTATTTTTCAAGATGGCGGACATTTATATTTTTGTATTACAAAATGGCCACCATTTAATTTATTGTATCGCGTGCATGCGTGCGTGCGTGCATGTATAAATTTAATATGACTGCGTGTAGTTGCACAAGCGTATTTTTAAAGATGGCGGCCATTTATATTTTCTATTTCAAAATGGTCGCCATATATTTATATTGTAGTGCGTGCGTGCGTGCGTGCGTGAAATTTTTTATTTTTACAGCTATTGTTTTTTTATTATATATGAAATTATATTTAGAACAAAAATAATATAACAACGCAATAAAAACCGGTATATGACGTCAATGGGAATCCCAAAAAGATGAATCATCATTTTATTTATTTAATGCGTAGTTAAAACCTGTTTATGACGTCAATGGGAATCCCATAAGATGAATCATCATTTTATTTATTTAATGCGTAGTTAAAACCGGTTTATGACGTCAATGGGAATCCCAAAAGATGAATCATCATTTTATTTATTTAATGCGTAGTAGAAACTGGTTTATGACGTCAATGGGAATCCCAAAAAGATGAATCATCATTTTATTTACTTAATGCGTAGTAGAAACCGATGGATACCTATTTTTATGAGTGTAATATTATACATGATAAGTTACCTGAGCTTGCTTAGGTATCTTAACATGTAGATAATTATAGTATATTAATAATAAAAAATATTTACATGTATAATAATAAAGTAGTAGTATATGAGTGCACGTGTCTATTATTCTTAATTTGTTACTATATATACATATAAACAGATACATGCACTCATATACTATAAATATATGTGATCAATTTTTTCCTTATATATGGAACAAAGGTTAAATTTATCACTTGTGAGAGAAAAAAAAAGACGCCCTCTAGTGTTATATTTCGTAACTTCCATAAAAATTTTATATTTTTATAAATATAACTATAATTTTTTAAAATTAGTTATTTATTTTATATTTTTTTTAATATTTATTGAAATTTTAAGGCTATGTCTTCTTTATAATATATTAATTATTTTCTCTGCACCAAATAATATGTTTTTTTTTTTTACTAAACATAACCTTAAAATTCAAGATATATAATATAAAAATATATAAATTCTTTAACATAACCTCAAAATATATAAATTCCTTACATAACCCCTAAAATCTGAATAATTCTTATAATAACCTCAATCATTTAATAGTTTTTAGATCATTAACTTAAATTTTGATAGAAATTGTTAAAGTTTAAACATTTTTGAAGTAGAAATAATTTTTTTTTTTGCCATAATTACCGAATTAATTAATATTCAATTACTAAAATAAAGTAAACAGTTTTACACGGGAAATTTAATTTTAGTTTGAAATAAAAACAGAAATTTATTAAAAAATTTTTTTTATTCTTCATGATATGTTAATTAATTTTTCTTCTCTCAAATAATGTATATATGTTTACTAAACATAACCTTAAATTTCAAGGTCATTTAACCAGAGTACTTTGAAAATATGTACATGGTTGAATGCAAAAATATAGAAAATTGAAATTTCATCTATCACCAACTTTGCTTTTTACGGTTTAAATTATATCAGCTTAATAATAATAATAATAATAATTTACTATTTTTTAAGAAATTAAAAAACATTTATTGTTGATAAATACATAATTTTTTATTATAAGTCTTATAACATACATTATTTTATACATTATTTTTTATAACATTTTTTACAATAAATTTATAATTTTTTTTTTAATTGTTTAACTTTAGTTTGTCTACATTTGTCAATGATGGATTTAATTTCATTTTCATAATTAGTAATTTCAGCTTCTCTCTTGTCTACTAACGATTTCATGCGGTCATCTAACTTGTTAGAATCATCCCTAACATCTTTTGCTACCTTCTTCTTAAACATATATTGTGACAATCCTTGTCCAGTAGTATTTAAAATTCTGTTTATCCATGCACTTTTTTCCGTTTTATCGTCTCGAAAAGATGCATTTGGCTTATATCTCTTCCTGTAAGCATTAGTTGATTTCAGAATTTTTATATAATTCGCTTGATCCCGATCGGTTACATTTGGGCCTGGTAACTTCTTGAATAAAAGCTCAATCATTCTATCAGTCAAAAAATATTTATCATAATCTAAATTTATGTGATTCTCGTCATCGAAAGAGACATCAGTATTTCCCAAATTTATGTTATTCTTGTTATCGAAATAGACTTCAGTATCTCCCACCATGTATGATCCATTTTGTAAGTACCGTACTCCAGTCTTTGTATCCAAATTTTTGTCTTCATTTTTTAAAAGCATTTGCAAGTATTTATTCACTTTTGATGTTTTTGGTGTGCTAGCTTCTAGGGTTGGATAAATCTTTGATGAATGAGGTGTTTCATCATCCATATCATCATTATTTCTTTCGATAACAGTGTCATCTTCATCATCATAATCTATCGCTGATTTAAAATTATCATTGTACAACGATGAAGTATTATTTTTCATTTTCTTAACTTTTTTAATATCATATTCGTAGGTATCATCCTGAATACGTCTTTTTCCTGAATTATTATCTATTTCTGACCATTTTCCCAAAATTTTTTCTAAAGGTTCTGTTATAGGTTTGACATTTTCTTTTAATACATCTTCAGCAACCTGTTTACCTAGTTTGTAAGCTAAACTTTTGCGACGTATGGATTTTCTTAACTCAGCAATTTGCTGTAACAATAAAGCCTTTTGTTCCATGTTGAATACTCAACAGTTCAATGCAAACTAAACAATTAGTTTTGAAAACTAACATATTATATGTGAAACTTCAGAAACTATAGTAAATTTGCATAAACTATAGTAAAATTACGAAGTTTGTCGATGATTACCGAAAATTTACGAACTATAGTAAAATTATAATTTTAATGAACGTTGTATCTAATGAGATCGATATTTAACTAAGATAGGTTAAAAAAAACTTGTGGCGACATCTGTAATTTCTATAAAGGAAGAAATTTGATATAAAAAAGTCAGTATGTACTTATTTATTGACATGTTCGTTTCTTGTTAAAAAAAAAGAGAGAATTTTAAGGTTATATTTTCAAGATGTCAATTTACATGTATTATCCACCAGGCACACAAGTTAATGTTGAAATATATGACGACAGCAAGTTCTCCGCAGGAGAAATAAAAACATTTTCTTTTACGCAAAATTCATGTCTTAATCCGTTTTAATGTATGACATATGACTGTGATCGTCTATGGGTTATTATATTTACCTCGAACAGCATGAAAGACGCAGAGAATTTCGATGACATTGATATCGAATTCGTAGATGATGATGCTCATGAAGATGATGACAAAAGATATATTAATCTCACCATCGAAAAAGGGGGAGGAAAAGAAGCAGAAAAAATCATAATAGGTTCAGATTTTTATGGATATACAAAATTAACTTCGGATGAATGTGATTGTAAAACAAAAATATAATTTAATAAATTCAATATTGTATTTCTTTTTGAAAATTAACTGTAAGATCTTAAATATATTCTATATATGTATAATAGATAATTTTTTAAGTGTATTTTAGGTTAGGTTATTTCAGAATCCAATAAAACTCTTGTGAATAATATTTATTTATAAAACATAACCTTAAAATTAAAAAAATCTTTTGCATAACCTCAAAATGTAAACAATCTCCAAAATAACCGCAAATTTTTTATAATCCTATACAAATTCTTAAAATTTAAATAATTCTCTATATAAAATAAGAAATTTAAAAATTTTAGAATAATTTTGCTTATCTTGAAGGAAGTTGAATAAGTATAAAACAGTTTATATAATGAAAATATTTTTCTTTATTGAAATAACATTCTTAAACATTTTAAAAGAAAACATGTGATAAGGTTAATATATAATCTTAGCTGTCCTTAATTCTTCGACTATTAACTTAATTTCATTATCATGTCCAGTAAATCCACGTTTCCTCTGAGCATCTAATACTCTCAGGCGATTAACAAGTTTATTAGGATCATCCCAATTGTCATAATTGATTGGTGTATCGATGATATCCCTACATGTTGGTGTTGAACTGTGAGCGAAAAGATTTAAAAAATTTTGATCTGTAGAACTTTTTGAACTTTGATTTTTATTGAATGATTGGTCAGATTCATCGATATTAAAATTTTCATCAGATGAATAATTTTGACTATTCTTTAGGTATCTTGTTTTTTTAAATTTATTTCTTCTAGGTTTATTGTTAGTAAATGATGACTCGATCGTGTTTACTCCTATACTTCGAACAGATTTTTCTGTATTCGTTGCCTTATCACAAAAAGATACTTTTTGCGTATTTGTTGATTTATCAGAGAAAGATTTTTCATCATCAATATGTTTATCATAAATTATTTTATTATTAGAATCAAATTCTTCTGCCTCTGGTAATTCTTGAAATCTTGTAGCATTTGTTTCATTGCAATTGCTTGCATATTCATTTTTGAGACAAGAATTTTTTACTGTAACATCATCTTCAATCTTTTGCGAATTCTTTTTCGCTGTTTTAGGATGATTGTGTGCAACAACTCCAGGAGCTATATAGTTGTCGGTTATTAAAATTTTTGCCTTGCAAGTTTTTCTCACACACCTCCACGTGACACCCGATCGAATTTTATTATCATAGCGATATATATAATCATTTACTTTTTTGAGAGGGTTACCCCTCTGACTAACAAGATCTTCCGATGCTAACATCTTGAAATAATACTTGATACTAAAATAAATAAGGCTAGTGTATGATACTATATTAGAAAACCAATAACCGTCGGTAAAACTTAGAAATCTTTTTAATCCGCGCAGTTTATATGAAAATCCGCGCAGTTTATGTAAAATCCGCGCAGTTTATATGAAAATCCGCGCAGTTTAAGTAAAAAGTGGCGCTAACTATATAAAATCGGCGCTAACTATGTAAAAAGTGGCGCTAACTATATAAAAAGTGGTGCTAACTAAATTGCGCCGAACTGCGCCACTTTTTACTTAAGCTGCGCCAAACTGCGCCACTTTTTACTTAAACTGCGCGGATTTTCATATAAACTGCGCGGATTTTACATAAACTGCGCGGATTTTCATATAAACTGCGCGGATTTTACATAAACTGCGCGGATTTTCATATAAATTGCGCGGATTTTACATAAACTGCGCGGATTTTCCACATAAAGTGGCGCAGTTTGGCGCAGCTTAAGTAAAAAGTGGCGCAGTTCGGCGCAATTTAGTTAGCACCACTTTTTATATAGTTAGCGCCACTTTTTACATAGTTAGCGCCGATTTTATATAGTTAGCGCCACTTTTTACTTAAACTGCGCGGATTTTACATAAACTGCGCGGATTTTCATATAAACTGCGCGGATTTTACATAAACTGCGCGGATTTTCATATAAACTGCGCGGATTAAAAAGATTTCTAAGTTTTACCGACGGTTATTGGTTTTCTAATATAGTATCATACACTAGCCTTATTTATTTTAGTATCAAGTATTATTTCAAGATGTTAGCATCGGAAGATCTTGTTAGTCAGAGGGGTAACCCTCTCAAAAAAGTAAATGATTATATATATCGCTATGATAATAAAATTCGATCGGGTGTCACGTGGAGGTGTGTGAGAAAAACTTGCAAGGCAAAAATTTTAATAACCGACAACTATATAGCTCCTGGAGTTGTTGCACACAATCATCCTAAAACAGCGAAAAAGAATTCGCAAAAGATTGAAGATGATGTTACAGTAAAAAATTCTTGTCTCAAAAATGAATATGCAAGCAATTGCAATGAAACAAATGCTACAAGATTTCAAGAATTACCAGAGGCAGAAGAATTTGATTCTAATAATAAAATAATTTATGATAAACATATTGATGATGAAAAATCTTTCTCTGATAAATCAACAAATACGCAAAAAGTATCTTTTTGTGATAAGGCAACGAATACAGAAAAATCTGTTCGAAGTATAGGAGTAAACACGATCGAGTCATCATTTACTAACAATAAACCTAGAAGAAATAAATTTAAAAAAACAAGATACCTAAAGAATAGTCAAAATTATTCATCTGATGAAAATTTTAATATCGATGAATCTGACCAATCATTCAATAAAAATCAAAGTTCAAAAAGTTCTACAGATCAAAATTTTTTAAATCTTTTCGCTCACAGTTCAACACCAACATGTAGGGATATCATCGATACACCAATCAATTATGACAATTGGGATGATCCTAATAAACTTGTTAATCGCCTGAGAGTATTAGATGCTGAGAGGAAACGTGGATTTACTGGACATGATAATGAAATTATATTAATAGTCGAAGAATTAAGGACAGCTAAGATTATATATTAACCTTATCACATGTTTTCTTTTAAAATGTTTAAGAATGTTATTTCAATAAAGAAAAATATTTTCATTATATAAACTGTTTTATACTTATTCAACTTCCTTCAAGATAAGCAAAATTATTCTAAAATTTTTAAATTTCTTATTTTATATAGAGAATTATTTAAATTTTAAGAATTTGTATAGGATTATAAAAAATTTGCGGTTATTTTGGAGATTGTTTACATTTTGAGGTTATGCAAAAGATTTTTTTAATTTTAAGGTTATGTTTTATAAATAAATATTATTCACAAGAGTTTTATTGGATTCTGAAATAACCTAACCTAAAATACACTTAAAAAATTATCTATTATACATATATAGAATATATTTAAGATCTTACAGTTAATTTTCAAAAAGAAATACAATATTGAATTTATTAAATTATATTTTTGTTTTACAATCACATTCATCCGAAGTTAATTTTGTATATCCATAAAAATCTGAACCTATTATGATTTTTTCTGCTTCTTTTCCTCCCCCTTTTTCGATGGTGAGATTAATATATCTTTTGTCATCATCTTCATGAGCATCATCATCTACGAATTCGATATCAATGTCATCGAAATTCTCTGCGTCTTTCATGCTGTTCGAGGTAAATATAATAACCCATAGACGATCACAGTCATATGTCATACATTCAAACGGATTAAGACATGAATTTTGCGTAAAAGAAAATGTTTTTATTTCTCCTGCGGAGAACTTGCTGTCGTCATATATTTCAACATTAACTTGTGTGCCTGGTGGATAATACATGTAAATTGACATCTTGAAAATATAACCTTAAAATTCTCTCTTTTTTTTTAACAAGAAACGAACATGTCAATAAATAAGTACATACTGACTTTTTTATATCAAATTTCTTCCTTTATAGAAATTACAGATGTCGCCACAAGTTTTTTTTAACCTATCTTAGTTAAATATCGATCTCATTAGATACAACGTTCATTAAAATTATAATTTTACTATAGTTCGTAAATTTTCGGTAATCATCGACAAACTTCGTAATTTTACTATAGTTTATGCAAATTTACTATAGTTTCTGAAGTTTAACATATAATATGTTAGTTTTCAAAACTAATTGTTTAGTTTGCATTGAACTGTTGAGTATTCAACATGGAACAAAAGGCTTTATTGTTACAGCAAATTGCTGAGTTAAGAAAATCCATACGTCGCAAAAGTTTAGCTTACAAACTAGGTAAACAGGTTGCTGAAGATGTATTAAAAGAAAATCTCAAACCTATAACAGAACCTTTAGAAAAAATTTTGGGAAAATGGTCAGAAATAGATAATAATTCAGGAAAAAGACGTATTCAGGATGATACCTACGAATATGATATTAAAAAAGTTAAGAAAATGAAAAATAATACTTCATCGTTGTACAATGATAATTTTAAATCAGCGATAGATTATGATGATGAAGATGGCACTGTTATCGAAAGAAATAATGATGATATGGATGATGAAACACCTCATTCATCAAAGATTTATCCAACCCTAGAAGCTAGCACACCAAAAACATCAAAAGTGAATAAATACTTGCAAATGCTTTTAAAAAATGAAGACAAAAATTTGGATACAAAGACTGGAGTACGGTACTTACAAAATGGATCATACATGGTGGGAGATACTGAAGTCTATTTCGATAACAAGAATAACATAAATTTGGGAAATACTGATGTCTCTTTCGATGACGAGAATCACATAAATTTAGATTATGATAAATATTTTTTGACTGATAGAATGATTGAGCTTTTATTCAAGAAGTTACCAGGCCCAAATGTAACCGATCAGGATCAAGCGAATTATATAAAAATTCTGAAATCAACTAATGCTTACAGGAAGAGATATAAGCCAAATGCATCTTTTCGAGACGATAAAACGGAAAAAAGTGCATGGATAAACAGAATTTTAAATACTACTGGACAAGGATTGTCACAATATATGTTTAAGAAGAAGGTAGCAAAAGATGTTAGGGATGATTCTAACAAGTTAGATGACCGCATGAAATCGTTAGTAGACAAGAGAGAAGCTGAAATTACTAATTATGAAAATGAAATTAAATCCATCATTGACAAATGTAGACAAACTAAAGTTAAACAATTAAAAAAAAAATTATAAATTTATTGTAAAAAATGTTATAAAAAATAATGTATAAAATAATGTATGTTATAAGACTTATAATAAAAAATTATGTATTTATCAACAATAAATGTTTTTTAATTTCTTAAAAAATAGTAAATTATTATTATTATTATTATTAAGCTGATATAATTTAAACCGTAAAAAGCAAAGTTGGTGATAGATGAAATTTCAATTTTCTATATTTTTGCATTCAACCATGTACATATTTTCAAAGTACTCTGGTTAAATGACCTTGAAATTTAAGGTTATGTTTAGTAAACATATATACATTATTTGAGAGAAGAAAAATTAATTAACATATCATGAAGAATAAAAAAAATTTTTTAATAAATTTCTGTTTTTATTTCAAACTAAAATTAAATTTCCCGTGTAAAACTGTTTACTTTATTTTAGTAATTGAATATTAATTAATTCGGTAATTATGGCAAAAAAAAAAATTATTTCTACTTCAAAAATGTTTAAACTTTAACAATTTCTATCAAAATTTAAGTTAATGATCTAAAAACTATTAAATGATTGAGGTTATTATAAGAATTATTCAGATTTTAGGGGTTATGTAAGGAATTTATATATTTTGAGGTTATGTTAAAGAATTTATATATTTTTATATTATATATCTTGAATTTTAAGGTTATGTTTAGTAAAAAAAAAAAACATATTATTTGGTGCAGAGAAAATAATTAATATATTATAAAGAAGACATAGCCTTAAAATTTCAATAAATATTAAAAAAAATATAAAATAAATAACTAATTTTAAAAAATTATAGTTATATTTATAAAAATATAAAATTTTTATGGAAGTTACGAAATATAACACTAGAGGGCGTCTTTTTTTTTCTCTCACAAGTGATAAATTTAACCTTTGTTCCATATATAAGGAAAAAATTGATCACATATATTTATAGTATATGAGTGCATGTATCTGTTTATATGTATATATAGTAACAAATTAAGAATAATAGACACGTGCACTCATATACTACTACTTTATTATTATACATGTAAATATTTTTTATTATTAATATACTATAATTATCTACATGTTAAGATACCTAAGCAAGCTCAGGTAACTTATCATGTATAATATTACACTCATAAAAATAGGTATCCATCGGTTTCTACTACGCATTAAGTAAATAAAATGATGATTCATCTTTTTGGGATTCCCATTGACGTCATAAACCAGTTTCTACTACGCATTAAATAAATAAAATGATGATTCATCTTTTGGGATTCCCATTGACGTCATAAACCGGTTTTAACTACGCATTAAATAAATAAAATGATGATTCATCTTATGGGATTCCCATTGACGTCATAAACAGGTTTTAACTACGCATTAAATAAATAAAATGATGATTCATCTTTTTGGGATTCCCATTGACGTCATATACCGGTTTTTATTGCGTTGTTATATTATTTTTGTTCTAAATATAATTTCATATATAATAAAAAAACAATAGCTGTAAAAATAAAAAATTTCACGCACGCACGCACGCACGCACTACAATATAAATATATGGCGACCATTTTGAAATAGAAAATATAAATGGCCGCCATCTTTAAAAATACGCTTGTGCAACTACACGCAGTCATATTAAATTTATACATGCACGCACGCACGCATGCACGCGATACAATAAATTAAATGGTGGCCATTTTGTAATACAAAAATATAAATGTCCGCCATCTTGAAAAATACACTCGTGCAATTGCACAACAGCCATATTAAATTGCACGCATGCACGCACGCAAAATGGCCGCCAAGTATGACTCATGCAATTGCATGGCAGCCATATTTGATTCACGCACGCATACACGCTCGTGAAGTTGCACGGCCAAGAACACCCGGCGCCATCTTGGATTAACACACGCAAGCACCCTCGTGCAATTGCACGGCCAAGGACATCCCCACCACGCGACCTCCCACATGACCTTCCCCCACCCTTGAACCAGCATCGACAATCCCCACCACGCGACCTCCCATGTGACCTTCCCCCATCCCAGGATCGACAATCCCCACCATGCGACCTCCCATGTGACCTCCCCCCACCACTGTCCCAGGATCGACATTACCTATCTACTTTCTTTAAACGGTTACTTTCTTCTCTATCTAGTTTGTTTGGAAATTACTAATTATTTTTAATAATAAAACCCTGAATCAAAATAGATTACTTAATATGGTATCGTTTTTTAAAAAAAATACTAAGCATACGAGATACATAAAATCACTGTTTTGTTTAAATTTTTTTAACAATAACAACTTTTTTGCATTTATTTGATTAAGTAATCATTAAATTTATAACAAAAAAATTATTTTCTTCCTTTTTTAAGCGTTTGATTAAGGTGTCTAGGAACCCATCTTAAATATATTTAAAAATGTGGTTTTTGACATGTATTTTATTCGAATGTCCAAAACAGCATCACGGATTTTAGTTTTGGACATTTGATTATTTTGTTGAAGATAAAGGTAAAATTTCTATTCTTAACAGTGTCTATTTGTTAAATGTTGTTAAAACTAAAAGCAAAAATTAAAAAGTATTACATAAAATTTAATTTAGAAAAATTAAAAATTTATTGCCGCTGTATGCCAATTAGTAATGCAGTGATGCCGGTTAATGAGAAGAACTCTCACTACTCCAACTAGGTTTCTTTATCTCTTGTTCTCTTTTTTTGTTTATTTACAATTAATTACAATAAATAAAAAATTTTAATTGAAATATTTTCCTATTCACACCTATACTCGACAAGTCGTTTGTAACATGAACTTTTACAATTGATTAAAATTTGGTAATTACAAAATTTTTATTTAAACTGTTATATTCTTATCTAAAAATTAATTAAAAATTATTTAGTTCCATTAAAAACCCACTTTTTATAATTTTTGTAATTATTATTTTAAAAAAATGTATTATGTAGTTAGTTTTAAGAATGGTGTCCAAAACCCCATAAATTTCATGTCCAAAACCCTGTACTTAGTGTCTAAAACCCTGGTATTCTAGGTTTTCTCTACTAGAGCTCTATTTAAAATTAAAATATTCATCGTATCTGGCAAATAACCGTTTATTCCTCAAGAATTATGTTCATTATTATTTTTTAAAGAGTTATAACGTTAAAAAATACTATATTTTTTATTTTTATTTGTTAGTAAAGTCACGAATTTCCTTAATGTGTTCAAAACCCCATCTTTTACCCTACTTCATGGTTAAAATATTATTTTTAGCAAATTTTTAATAAAAAATAATAATTATTTTAATTTTGCGCCACCATATTTTTTATTTATTTACATCCATATCTTTGCTATTTTTTCATATATCTTAAGGTGGCTCACGGTTTTAGGTCCGTATATTTTAGGGTGACATCAGAGGGGGGCATAACTAACTAATTAAATTTTATTATTTACTAGTATTAGGCTAAAAATGTACGTCGCGCGCAGAATAATTTAAAACTTTCAAATTTAATTAAAATTTATTTTTACTTTAATTTTTTTATTGATATCAACTACTCAACTAACTAACTAACCTCAAAAATAATAGAAACATAATATAAACAATAAAACAATTAATTTTAACCTATTAACAATCAAATTTGTATGAGCCAATCTGAAGGACTCTTTTAGCGATGACAATGTACATAGTCACCGTATCGATGACTAACCCATTTTTAGGATAGAATATTCATCATTTAATAATTTAATACTTATTATATTATTACAATAACTGATGCTTTTTTATGAATTTATTTGAACATTTTATTTTGTTTCACCCATTTGGATTAAAAAAATTTATAACCAGTTTGTGTAACTACACAACCAACGAGCATGGAACATGTTCACTCATAACGGTAATAAATCCAAAAACCGAAATTACAATAAATCCTGAAATATAAATTATCCTAAATAAACTTAAAGTATTCTAAGTTCTACTACTTATCAGTGCCTGATCAGGCCCTAATTCCCACTTCAAATTGCTCTAAGTCCCTAAATTGAAAATATTCTAAGCCCCCCCTTTAAAAACGTTACTTTTTCACCAAACTCCTAAAAACGTCAATTTTTCACCCACCCTAAGAACGTCAATATTTCACCCCTCCAACCTAAAAATGTCAAGATTTCACCCCTCCCCCGTAAAAACATCAATTTTTCTACCCCACATCCCCCCTGCCGAGCCACACTTTTTCAAATACCCCATCCAATGCACATGTTCCATGTTAAAAAGAATTTATTCCTTCCATGTATTATACGTATAATATAATAAATACTTTATTTACGAATAAAAAATTAATTTTTTTTAAATAATTTTTACAAATCTGTTTCTTACTAAACTTTTAATGGGTGTACTATATGATATTAAAACCATGTTGACAGATTCTTGATCCTGAGTGAAACCAATATAAATATGAAAAGATAATACTAAATAACCTTCCTAATAAACATTTTCCATTTTAACCCATTAAGTCCGAAGGCCTTTTTTACGTGTCGATTTGTAAACCGCTTTAAAAAATATATTATATTCTAGAAATTACAAATAAAATGATGGTCCCTTAAGTAAAAAGAGTTGCTTTTTAAGAATTTGAGGTCAGATTTTCGATTTAGACTTCTGGAAAGTCAGTACAGCGGGTCAAATTTGGCCAAAATTATAAAAAAAACGTTACGTAAAAGCCCTGATTATTATGTTACAAAACGCTGTAGTTTTACTAAAAACCACTACATTTTCATTTATTTAATTTTTAGAACTTATATTTTCACCATAAGAAAAAAATTTAATTTTGGAAAGTGAAAATATAATTTTTCATTCGCATCCAGAGTCCATATAAAAGTATCTTATACTTACTCGTATATTATCTTTAATTTTAGCATTATTAACTTTTTTCAACAAATTTTCCTCAAAATTTTCCGTCCGCCATTTTGGAAATTGTCTCTCGCGTTGAAAATATAAGTTCTAAACAATAAATAAATAAAAATGTAGCGGTTTTTAGTAAAATTACAGCGTTTTGTAACATAATAATCAGGGCTTTTACGTAACGTTTTTTTTATAATTTTGGCCAACTTTGACCCGCTGTACTGACTTTCCAGAAGTCTAAATCGAAAATCTGACCTCAAATTCTTAAGAAGCAACTCTTTTTACTTAAGGGACCATCATTTTATTTATAATTTCTACACTCTCCTGGCAAAACGAGAAAATATCACTAACTAAACGAGTTTTCTTTGAGTTTCTCATTTACAAAGCAGAAATCATAAGATTTCTCGTTTACAAAAAAGAAATAGCGTCGGCGCGAGTCGCAAAAAGAGAAATCTTAAAAAATTCAGTTTCAAAACGAGAAATATCAAGTTTTCACGTTTTGTTAATCCGACGTGATTATACTATAGTAAAAAGTCGCGAAGGAATGATGCAGCGTTGCAGACAATTCACTTACTAATATTAAACTAAAAAAGTACAAATATATATTATTTTTAATTATATAAATAAATAATTTTTTGTTATTTAATGTGCTATTAAAATTTTTAATGTAATTTTCAAAATTATAAACAAAATTACATTAAAAATGTTAATAACATATAAGCAATAGGATTCATCGTTTCTTTTGTTATTATAATATTTTATTATCTGTTTTTCAAGCAAAAGCAAATTGTTCATAACCTAAATAATTGAGTAAGAAGCAAATACACTTAAAAAATTATTAATATTATATTGATTTATTCTTTGGAATAATTTAATAAACTTTTCCCAAACTGAAAATTATTAGTATTTCATTCACAGTCTTCATAACACTCTTCCTGTAGTATTTGATTAGTCGAACTAGGATATCGGTATGAACTTATTATACGGATTGTATGAAAAATGCTACTTAGAATGATTTCTAATTTTGCAAGATGCTTTATTACAGTATTCCAAAGAATAAATCCTTTTGATATTAAAAATTATTTCAGTAGATATCCTTTTGGTATTTTATTATTTGTTTTTTCAAGCAAAAGTGAATTGTTCAAAACCTAAATAACTGAGTAGGAAGCAAATACACTTTAAAAATTCTTAATATTAAAATGATTTATTCTTTGGAATACTGAACAAAATTACAATATATATTTTACACCCCAAACGTGTAATTGACCAATTTATGAAATAGTTAAGCTCAAAAAATAGTAAAAAATTTGACCAATTCATAGTCCATTTCACCCCCACCCCTAAAAACGTCACTTTTTCACCCCCCCTGCCGAGCCATACTTAGTCAAATACCCCATTTAATGAACATGTTCCATGTTAATATCGGTTATTTTACATAAATAACGTGAATTTTTAATAACAAATTTTTCACTTTTATGTAATTTATTACTTTTCAAATAATAATAAGAAAATTTAATATAACCCTATATACTTTTTTTGGAATATTAATTTTCGACTAATGAAAAAAACATGTATTTTAATTTTTACCAATAAAAAAAATAATTTATATTTAGGTTATGTATTTATTTTTTCTGCAATAAATAAACATTACTAATACTATGAATAATCATACATAAATACACAACGATTATTATTATGAGTCGGTATTAGTAGCCAATCAGAACGCTTTTATTGCGATAACAATGTACAACAATGTACATAGCAAAAACTCCTTTTTAGAATAGGATTTTTATAGATATGTGAATATTTTGAAGTTATTATTAATAATATAATGCCTTTTCTTATATAATGAGTGTGGTGTAAACAAAATTTTTAAAATACAAAACATTCTATTGAAAAGAGCCCGCGATTAAAATTATGTGTTTATAATTTGATCGGAAACTATTGTATTTTAAAAAAATTGAAATATTTTGAGACTAATGGCCAATTTTATTGTCACAAGTTTGTAGTGTTCGATGCAGCACAAATTTTTACGTATTCTCCTAAATTTTTATTCAAAACGGAAGTATCTTTAAAATTTTATAAAATATTTTTGAAGCTGGTAAAAATACCCTGCCAACTAGCTGGCACTAAAGTTACTCAAACAATGAGCTTAATACATTAATATGCCACTGATATCAGTATATCATCTATTACAAGCATGCAATCATACATACATTTCTATCAACTTAAAAGTATTTTTTTATTAATCAAAAATTGTTGAACTAATTTTAAAAAAATTAATAATCAGATTCGAGATATCGAGTAAAAACCATATTTTCAAATATAAGTACTTTCATGGAATTAAATGAGGTGTTACACTAAAAAAAAAAAAAAAAAATATTGTAGTTTTTTTAATTTTGAGAAAAAAATTTTGAAAAAATTCGGTATCAGATCCAAAAAATTACTATAAAAGAACTTCATAAAACTAGTACTCTCATAGAAATAAATTAGGTACTACGTCCAAAAAAAGGGTACCCCAAAAAGAAAAAAAAAATTGGTGTTTTTTGTATTTTTTTGTGACGAATTTTGGGAAAAAAATTTTCAAAAAATTAAATATCAGATTCGACATATCGAGTAAAAATCGTACCTTCAAATATAAGTACTTTCATGGAAATAAATGAGGTATTACATCCAAATTAAAAAAAAAAAAGTAATTTGAGATTTTTTGATGAAAAAATTTTTGAAAAAAAAATTAGGTCTTAATTCCATAATGGTTATAAAATTTCACCGGTTACATACACATACACACACACACACACACACACACACACACACCCACATACATACTTTTTTTAAAAACCGGTTTCTTAGCTTCCTGAGGTCCCGAAATGTGCTTATATACCAAAAAATCAAAAATCAAAATGTTTACTATTTTTGGGAAAGATTAAATTTTTTGAAAATTTGGTTAAAAAGTGAAATATCTGAAAAATATGATAAAATTTTAATGTCGCCATTGGTATTACTTGATTTAGCCAATTTTAGAACTATTTATATATGGGCACGTCCAGAGAAGCACGACCAGCTGAAAAATAAAAAAAAAAAAAAAATATTTTTTTTGGGTCATTTTTTACCTCAGATTTGTGAAATCATAATTTACACTTCCTGAAGCATAATTTTGAGATACGGCTGCTCCAAAGTTAAATTTTTCAATTTTTTGATTTCAGCTATCCAGTTCAACCTGAAATAACTCAGAACCATGAAACTTTTAACATATTATACATATGATTGGGAAAAACTTTTATTTTTACCTGAACTACTGAAAAAAAAAAAAAATTTTCCATTTTGACTTATTTCACTTTTTTTTCTCCTCGACGGTAGCTTTCAAACATCCAGAAAATTTGTTTCGCCATGATTTTTTTCAACATTTTTTTTCTTAAAATTCACTTCAAAGGGTCTAATTGACATCCTGAAAGTCCTGAGATGTGATAGGCAATGATCGGTCCACAATCTTAAAACTTGGTTCTTCCGTTTCCCTAAAAATCCATAAAAATGTTAAATATTAAAGCGTAAAATTTTTAAAATACTAAATTTAACCTTACTAAATAATTTCTTCTGTTAAATCTTCACTATGAGGACCACATAAACATGTTGTAACATATCAATAGGATTATCTAACATTTCTGATGCTAAAATACCAAAGATCAGCCTCGCGTCAGCATCCAAAAATAGAAAAAAACTGACAAAAAAATGATTCAGGTTAAAAATAACTACAAAAATAATTATAAACTATTAAAAAAGACTAAAATATACTTAAATTAACTCACAAAATATGTTTATAAGCAAATTAGAACTTTAGAACTCCATGCTGACAAAATCTGGAACCTGGAAAAAAAGTTAAACAAAGAAATTAATTCTTAAATTTTTAAAAAAAGTTTCATAAAAAAATTTTATACTTATCTGATCTCTATTTTTCTGGTGCAACTTCATCTTCTTGATATAAGTTAGTACCTAAAAAAAATAATTAACAATAATTAACAACAATATGTGTACATTATACCAGTTTTTTATAAAATTGAAATTATAGCAGAAGACAAAATATTGCAATCAAAGTCTCCTCCTCATGGGAATTAAAAGAAACCAACTACTTTATCATTTGTTGGTTTTATATATTTTTTATGCATTCCTGTATGAGGAGATTGCAATATTTTGTCTTCTGCTATAATTTAAATTGAAAGAAAAAAATTAGTTTAGTCGTTATAAAGTTTTTTTTTTTTGTCAAAAACTAAGGTAAAATGTTAAAGACTATTTTTGATTATTATCATTTTTTAACAAAAAACATAAATTTCTGTCAGTAAAGTTAATTTTTTTATTGAATAAACGAAAAGCTAAGGAAAAAATGTTCAATAATAATCCAAAACTTTTCTTTTTACTATAAAATTTAAGCGAGTTATGCATGTTTCAAGTTATAATGTCGTTTTAGAGCCTAAAATTGGAATTAGTATAAAAATGGTAGTTTTTGACAGTATCTTTACTTGACCATAACTTGGTTAATTTTCATCGAAAATAGTAATTTTTTTTTTATTTAGGACTACATTTTCCCTGACTATTCGATTCTGAAAGCAAAAAAGTCAATTATTTAAACCCTTTATGGAAAATTAAATAAAGAAGTATTGAAAATGTGAAATAATTCTAAAACAGGCTAAAATCGACCTTAATGGCCGAAATCAAAATTTTTTTTCGGACAGATCGATGGGATTTTAGTTAAAAAAAATTTTCAAAAAAAAAAATGGCGGAAAATGAGATATTGTGATTTTTCTTAAAACGCATTTTCCCATTTTCCGGAATTTCCCGGGGTTTTTCCGAAAAACTAATGGCAGAAATGGATTTACCGAAGGTTTCCCAACATAGATACTCTTTCTGAATTTTTTTTCAAGCTTATATTTATGATTTTTAACCATTTTCCCGAAAAGAACTAACGCTTGTCGAGAGCCGCCTAATGAGTTTGATTAACCATAACTCGGGCTGTTTAAGACCTAGAAGGCTAAAAATTTCAGGATTTCCCTATCTTTATGTTATAAAAACATGGGGAAAATTTGAGGCTGATCCGATGACCCGCCTGCCTACCATTGTTGTTTTGGCAAAGAAAGACTCATATTAATTATTAATTAAAATAAAAAATTTTATTTTTTTAAATCTCTTTAAGACCACCTCAATTAATTTAAATATAAAATATAGTGTTGAATAACAAGATTACATCAATTTAACTCGATTTATATTTCAAAACTTTTTACACCGGTTTACAACATGGTCACGTGTAAGATTTGTAATGAAGAAATACAACAAAATGACTCATTGTATGTCAAATGTGTTTCTTGTGGTTTGTATTTACATGCTAATACCAAAATGAATAACTGTGCGGAAATTACAGCTTCTGAAGAAAAAGTCATTATTTTAAAAGCTACACCAAAACTTCTATATAGAATAGCAGGGTTGTTCACTAAAAAAAAAAAAGTGCGCCAAAAATGTTTTTCCTGAAGTATGTTGAAGTTTAGGTGACAAAATGATCCCGTATCAATTTTCAGCTCATTTGAGAACGATTTAGGGGTCGCACAAACCCAGGGTAGCTCTCAAAAAGGTTGGCTAATACCGAAAATTAGTGCGAAACATAAAAATTTTTTTCAAAATACGTTTTCTATGCTTCCTAATATGTTTTCGGTGTCGTTAAACTCGAAAATGAGGTCCTCAGAGTCCGAAAATACCTTAATCACCCTTAAACACCGAAAACACCCCATTTTTTATCAAAAATTTTTGGATTTTATAGCGAAAATCGTATATATTCGAAACATCTGGATTATAAATTACAATTGATAACTTAAAAATGTTGAAAAAATACCGAAAACTCCTTCCGTTTATTCCAACTCGCCTTCTTGGCCGAGAAACGCAGGGCTCAATTCTATAACAATGTTATAAGATAGGGTTTTTAGGCAATGTTCCAAATAACGCTGTCATATTGCAATTATACCAAAATACTATCGTTTGGTCTCATTTTTTTGTATAAGTTCTACCTATATCTATGAAGCCTTCAATCTTTTAAAAAAATCTAAAATCATTGCATCCATGTCAAAACACAAAATTTTCATAACAAACGATAAAATTATAGCTCAACAGCAATATGAAAAAGAAATAAGGTCACAGCTAAAAACTAGAATTGATAATGGAGAAAATAATCTTAAAATTAAATACATTAATTCAATTCCAAAAATCATTGAAATTAACAACGAGGATTCAGATAATGAGAACACTATCTCTGATGATGACAAATCTAACAAGTCTTTTGACTCACAAATATCTATTCACTCAATTATATCATCTAATAAATCCTCTTCTCCATCTGAAAAATCAGTCCATACAGACTCACAAAAGTCACAAACTTCAATTCCAAGAACCCAATCGAAGACATCATAAAATAATTCAAAAGTTGTTTCATCAAGTCAATCAAATAAAAATATAAACAAGAGCCAAAAAATAGAAGGTAAAAATACATTCTCAAAAACTGATTATTCACAAAAAATAAATAAAATTAGTAATAATAATAAGTCTGATAAAAAAAACTTGTCTGTCCCTTTAAACACCAAAATAAAAAAATTACAAACATAAACAAAAAAATTAAAAATAATAATATTTGTAAATATTTTAATATATATTATCAAAACGTACAAAGCATAGTTAATAAATATGATGAATTCATTGGAAATGTAAATCTATCAGTTATCAATTATGATATAATTATTTTAACAGAAACCTGGTGTAAGGATAGAGACACTGATAGAATGTTTGATAATATAGATTACAATATTTACAGATGTGATAAGGATATTGAAGGTGGTAAAACAAGAAGTGGGGGTGTTCTCACTCTTATTTCTAAAAAATACAATTCTGAAATAATATATAAACAAAATAATAATTATGAATTACTTATTACTTTATTAAAAATAAAAAATAAAAATTTAATTATAATAAATGTATATTTTCCACCTACTCCTGATCTAGTCTTTTATGTAAAATTTATAGAGAATTTAAATACTATTATTAGTAAATATAAAAATTGTGAAGTAATAATAGCAGGTGATTTTAATTTAGCTAAATGTTATTTCACGATTAACAAAGAAAATTAAATGAAAATTATCACAAATAACAGAAATAATAAAATTAATGAAATAGCTAAATTCCTTTACATCAAACTTAAAGATTTAAAACTGCTTCAATTTAATAATCATAAAAATGCTAAATCTAATATACTAGATTTAATATTCTTTAATACAAAGATTGCAATTAAAATACCTTCTAATCCATTGATTAAAGTTGATATCTTTCATCCACCATTAGATATCAAACTTAAAACTAAATTAATACATAACAAAGTTGAAAAAACTATGTTTTACAACTATAAAAAAGCAAATTATGAAAATATTTTTGAAAAACTAAGTTTAGTTGATTGGGATAATAATTTAAATAATATTGATATTAACACTAATGTAAAATTTTTTTATGATTCACTTAATAAAATCATTCAAAAAGAAGTTCCTAAAACACTACTAATAAAAGATAAATTTCCTAAATTTTTCTCGAAAAAACTTAAGAGGTTAATAAAAATAAAAAAAAATTTATCATAAGCAGTACAAAAAATCTAAAATACACAAGTATTATTACTATAAAAAATTTAATAAACAAAGGAAATATTTTAAATATATCTATAGTCTTGAATATAATGAGTTCATTTCAAAAATTGAAAAAGATATAAAAACTGATCAGAAACCTTATTGATCATATCTGAACAACAAAAAGAAAAATGAAATACCCATAGATATGCACTACAATGATAAAGTTTATGAAGATGATCAAGATATATTAAATATGTATGTATGTGCTTTATGTTTAACCTCTTGAACCTTACGTTATGTCGGAGGTCACCAACAATTAACACAAGCAGCTACCGAACCGCATATTTTGCTTTTATTTCCTCGGAAGTCGATATATACATAGAGATATATACCGCTTTTTCCTTTATTGGAAAATAACTCTAGGTTCTGGAAGCATGTGGATAAATTGTCAGTGAAACTGCAGGATTAGAAGGTGAATTAAAGGATTGATGAAGGGATTGAGGGATTTTTAGGGTTTGGGAGGCCAATTGCGGTCTAAGGTCCGACTTTTTGTAGGAGCCATGCTGACAATTCCGTCTTTAAAACACAGAGTTGCATTTCTACAACTCTATGCTTTAAAAGAGGCGCGAAAAACCTTAGAAAAACGCCCTCTATGCATGACATACGGAGGCAAGTAAATGGCACTTTCCATTTCATCTTGCCCCCTGCGACTCGGCAGCTAGCTCTACTCTCCCTTCTTAAAATAAATATTTATTTTATTAAATATTCATTTCCAGAAAAAAAAGTTGTCACTGCTCTGTATGCGAACCCACTTCATAATATTTTGCAATATTACAAAGCGAGCGCGTTACCTCTGTGCTACCGAGCCGGTTTGATATATTAAATAATTTTGCAGATTTTTTTCATAGTACTTATAGTAGTTCAAATATAGATTTATGTTCTAATAAAATAATATCTACTGAAACAGAAATGAAATTAGAAAAGATTACAGAAAAAGAAATCTTAAATTCAATAAAAAGAATTAAAACTAACCAATCTCCTGGATATGACAATATACACCCATTATTTGTCGAAAATTGTATGCATTACTTGATTTCACCGTTAAAAGTCTTATTTAATCAATCATTAACCCAGAGCAAACTGCCTTACTTATGGAAAATCGGTTTAATAATACCAATATTTAAAAAAGGTGATGTTAAAAACATTAAAAATTATAGACCTATTACAATTTTATCCTGTTTTGCCAAACTATTAGATCACTTAATATATAATAGATTATCAATCTTCATTAATAACAAAATAATACCAGAATAACATGGTTCTACTAACAAAAGGTCAACAATTACAAATTTACTAACGGTTAGAGAATATATTTCACAAGCTTTTAACAGAGGAAATCAAGTACATATTTTGTACACTGATATATCAAAAGCATTTGATTCTGTTAATCATAACCTAATGATACAAAAACTTAAAAATTATAAAGTCAATTCTAATATTGTTAAATGGTTAAGTTCATATTTATGTAATCGTAAACAATTGGTTAAAATTAATCACAAATTATCAAAAGAGATTGTTCCTCCATCTGGAGTCCCTCAAGGCTCCAATCTTAGACCATTACTCTATATTATATATATAAATGATTTAAAAAATGTTATAAATAATTCAAAATTTTTAATATATGTTGATGACTTAAAAATATTTAAAGAAATCACTTCAGATAAAGACATTAAATTATTTAAAACAGATATTATGAGACTACATAACTGGAACTATCTAAATGGTTTAAAATGGAACTTTGATAAATGTGATATTATGGTATATGATAGATGGAAAACTAAAAATAATTATAATATAGAATATAAAATTGGTAAACATAAAATTAAGCAAACCTTAGTAATAAAGTCTTTAAGATTTAGGAATCTTCTTTGAAGATAATTTAAATTTTAATGTTCATATGGATAATATTATATCTAAATCAAAAAAACGCATATATTTCCTAAAGAAAATTGTACAAAGATTTAAGAATTTTGATTCATTACAACTATTTTATAACTCACATATTAAATCTATCCTTATGTATGGATCAATAATTTGGTCTCCACACACAAAGGAAAAAATTTACGAAATAGAAAAAATACAACATCAAGTCTTAAGAATTTTAGCATTCAAACAAAACATTGATTTTGATTATTTTGATCACGATTATAAAGAATTATACAGGGTGGAACTTAATTGCCGCGGTTATTTACATTATTTTAATATATACAAGCAATGTAAAAATCCGCGGTAATTGTGTTCCACCCGGTATATCAAATTTAAAATTAATAATCTTGAGTCAGCTAGAGAAATTGCAGACCTTAAATTTCTTTACAATTTAATGAATAATAAAATAGTTTGTAATGAAATCAAATCTGTCATAAATTTTTATGTTCCTAAAAGAAAAGGTCTAAGAGACAGACAACTTATGTTTACAATCCCTATTGAATTTAAAAATAGCAAAAAGAGTTCGTCCTTGTATAGAATTCTAGAAACTTATAATATGTATAGCAAAAATATTGATATCACTAATAGCAGTGAAATTGGCTTTTATAAAAGCTTAGAGAAATTTGTTGCTAAATTTATTTAAAATATCTACGTTTTATTGAATAAATTTTAATAATTCTTTTGTTTTCTTAAAATTAAAAATTTTTCTTTTTTTCTACTATAAACAAAGTTTATTATACTGTAATAGCTTTATTTAGTAAGTAATATATATAAAAATTTATAAAATAATTATATAATAGAATGTAAAGGGCGAGTCCCGTTAATACGTTTAATAAATAAAAAAAAAAATAAAAAAAAAAAATAATTATTATAAAATTTTTGGTAAATCACCTTTATTTAAAAATTTTTTTTTTCGTAACGCATAAAAAAAATATAATTAATAATTTTTTTGGGGGCTATGAATTTCTAAACATAGTAATTTTTTATATTTTAAATAAATTTAAATTTTAAAATTAAATAATTTTATTATGCAGTTAAAATATTTAAATATTTAAATTTTTGGAAAAAGCTAAAGAATTATGTTTAAAAAGATTAATAGAAGAAATTTTTTGGTTTCATTTTAAGAAAAAAGCTTAATGTCTCAAAAATCTTATTTGCAGTTTTAGTTTAATAAAAGAGCTTAATAATGGTTTAGGAACAGAAAAGTTGTCTATTTTTGAAGTTTACACGCCTCTGTCCTCCTTTTCACTCCTTACACCTTACATATTAAAAAAATTTAATGTACTTTAATTTTAATTGTACATTTCATAAGAAAAAGGTAAATCATGTCTTTCCGACTCAAAGTCTCATCTTTCATTCTTTTTTTTTTGTACATTAGCTACAAAAAAAATGTCCAAAATGTAAAGTTGACATATGTAAATGATTACCAAGTAAACAATTTTATTACTACTTCACTTGTTATTTTAAAAACTCATAACAATTGTGGTACGTAGTACTGTATTTTGTATTTTAACAAAATTTCAATTTATTAAAATTGATTCATAAGGAGTATAATTTTTATCACATTCTGTCAGAGTATTGACTACTGACTTAAAAAAATGTTCAAATTTTGTTTTTTTCTCAAACTTTAATATTCCTTAAAAGAAACCAAAAAAATAGTTTCATTTTTAATTATACACTTGCTTGATTTGTATTTTTTTACATTGCCTATCCATTCTGGTCATTCAATACTCAAATTCCCTTTTATAGCCATTTATCTTTGTAGATCAAATTCAACGAATTAGATACTCAACTCTAAGTCACGAGCAACAAAAAACCTTATCTACTATGTAAATTTTTAAATTCTACATATCAGGATAATCAGAGAGAAAACACAGAAAAAAGAACAGAGAAGCAAAATAAAAATCTCTAAAATTCTCAACCATCGGTCATTGCTGTATTAATCTCCCATTTAAAAAAATTTTTGTATATTAATTATTAATTTATTTAATTACTTTTTTTTCATATTTTTAATGATTAAAAAAAAAACTTGCATATTTTCATTTTTTCAACCCCAATTATATTTTTTTTTTTTTTAATTTTACTATATGATATTATATTACATTTTACGTATATTTAATTACTATTGTGTAAGAAATACCAACCAAATTGGAAAATATTAACTAATAGCTGATTGATAATAATTAGCGTGTTTAGGAAATTAGGCGACAAAATGATATTTGACACAATGTATTTAAATATTAAAAATAATGTGGATTGAGTTAATTAAGTTAATTAAATTAAACTAACACTAAAAAACAATGTTACTTGACGTTACCTCTCTCACATAATAATTTCATAAAATAACGACACTTTACACAGAATAATTAATATAAAATCACTGACGATGAATTGATATAATTAAAACTGTAATTCGCCAATTAATTAGGAAAGACACATAATTAACTGAATTGACGAATAAATAATAACAACTATATATATTGATAAATGACACAATAGACTTGTAAAATAATGAATTGATCAACACGTAATTAAGACGATGTTTAATGTGCTTCTCGTGTCGCAAGACTGATGCTGGTCAGCGAAGGGGTGGGAAAAGACGCTGGTTTAGGCGCACGACGATTTACATAAATTATCAAATTAGTTAAATAGCGCCTGCTTAACCAACGTCGATCTTACAACATGAGAACCACGAGAAATAAAGATTGTGTTTTAAACATTTCCGCCCGCCTCGTCGTGAGAACGACAAAAAATCGTTTTTCTTCAGAAGAAATTCGAGCTTGACAATAAAGTTAAAATTAAAAAATTGAGACGAAGACGTTTAATTGATTTCACCATCGTGAGATGTGGTTTTGTGACACTTGATAAAGACCATTGAGTTGGAGCATGTTGTAGTTCTTGATGAAAAATTGACTTTTGAGTATAAATTTCTGACAAGACCAACTGCACCATGACATGCATTGACTGAATATGATTGATGACGCTTGATTTGACATTAGACAGGCTATTTACAAAAGATAGTTGATTTAAATTAATACATTTTACAGATATGACAATTGACTCGACAACAGACAGGCTGTTTTTAAAGAATAATTTACCTAATCAAATCGTTGCCAATTTTTAACAAGGTCAGTCATTCTCATTTTACATGAAGCCACACTTTTTTCAGGGTCGTTATCAAACACCTCAAAGGCTTTTTTGATTTTCGGTATGAGGGTGGTTTGTTCCAAGATGGTGTTAGCCATGGTCAACCAACACTATCAACATGGAACACGTTTATAGGGAGGGGGTACTTTAGAACTTGAAAATTAAGGGGGGTGGGGTAAAATTTGTCCTATTTAAGGGGGATGGTCAAATGCGTACTATTTAAGGGGAATGGTCAAATTTGTCTTATTTAAGGGGGGGGGGGGTCAAATGAAACTTAGAATAATTAGGAGACTTGGAAAAATCTGAGCTTAAGGACTTAAGATAATACAGGTTTATAGTCTTAAAATAATTTCGATTTAGGGACTTGGAATAATATTGATTAAGGGAATTAAAATAATTCAGATTTAGGGAATCAAAATAGTTTAAGTTTAGAATCTTAACAGCTAGTAAGGTGATAATTACAAATTATAAAATTAGAAAATTGTATTGTAATATTGAGTAACATTTGTATTATACTTAGTCCTAAGCTGGAAGTAAACATGTTTCATGCATTTAGGTTGTGTTTACACAAACCGGTTATAAGTTTTATTATATAAACTTATCAATATTATAATTGATATGCAATTTAAAAAGAATTTGAAATATTAATTTAGAGTAAGACAAAAGAAAATTATTTAAAATGTAAAAACAAAAAATAATAAATTGCACATCAATACAAACAGTGGTACAAATATTTAAATATAGAAATACATGGTCTAACAGATTTTTTGTATAAACGCAATTTAACCAAAAATTTTTAAACTAGTTTAAATTGATTGAACAATTATTAAATTAATCAATTAGTAAGTTAATCAAAACTCTTGTTTTAAAGTAAACAATTAATTGATAGACAATATTGAAATATTAAACGACTGGATCAACCAGGTACAAAAAAATAAATATGAAATTAATAGGATCTTTGAACAAGAACATATAAGTTAAGTATACAATTGAACAATTAAAATTACAATTAAAATTAAAATTTGAAACATTTAACAAAAATTTTGAAATAGTTTTTCAATCAATCCAAAAATATCTTAAATATTAAAGTGATTTACAAAATTTTGATATCTAAATAAATACTTATAAAGAATAACTCTGAGACCGATGACAATGCTCCAACACCTAAATGTTCCAATAGTTCCAGCAATTGAAAGTTGATGTTGAAAAAGAGGTGAAATAGCAGCTGGTGGTTGACATGAGGCAGTTAATCTGACAAGGATAGCCAGGCCATGAACAGCAACATCCAATTGAGAGAGTACCTTAGGAACATCAAATTAATTAGTATCAAATTTTTAACACAATTTTATTATATAGATGATTCTAATAAAAAAGAAATTTCTTTTTTTTTTTTATATAATAATTTTTGAAGTTAAATCTTAATTGAATTTAAATTTTTTTAATAGTTTAATTTAATAGAGAGAGAGAGAGAGATATCTATTTACAATATTTTTTTAATGATTGATATTTACTGTACAATTGATTTATAAATAAAAAGTTTATACAAAATTTTTTTTTTTTTTAAAAGACTTAGAAGAGAAAAAGGTAAAAAGTAAAAATATTTAGTTTATACATAACCATGTGGAAGATTTTTGCATAATAATTATTTGCCTTGATATCAGAGCACACAAAAAAAGAGTAATAGAATGTGTGTTTGATTTTGGCAGAAATTTTAAATTTAATTGAAATATTTTTAAACTTTATAAATTATTTTGTCTAGTTGAATTTATTTTTAATGACAAAGTATTAATTATTAAGAGTATTAGGAATTTCGATTAAAAAAAAATTTTTTAAGTTATTTATTATTTTGATTGAAAAGTAAAAATAAAATTAAAAATAAAAAGAAATAAACAGAAAATAACGTAACTTAAAGTATGCGCTCTTTTAGACGACAGTATGAGGATTGTTATAAGCAAGATGGCAGGAACGACGAATTTTGGTTCGGCACGCACCTGTGGCTTGATACTGAAACATGCACCGGCTCCTGCTTCAGAATTATTTCCCCTTCTTTTTAGACATGAGAGAGACGAAGATGGAAATAGGTGAAGATAACTGTAAATGGCGGCTTTTCTTTCTTTTTCTTCCTCATATAAATAAAAAAAAAAAATCTCCTTTTTTTTTTTTACTTTTGTTTTCTTTCTTATTTTTTGTTGTTATTTTGAAAGTTTTTGATTTGAGTAATAATTATCTTTTTCCTTTTTATTGTCACTTTAAATTTAATCAATTTATTAAAAATTTAAAGAATCACGTGCGCGTCGATTTTGAAAGATTTATAATTAGAATATATCACTTAGTCATCATGGCGAATTTTATCTTTTCAAAAAAAAAAAAAAAATTTCTTTTTTCAGGTCACCACAATATCACTGGTTGCAATTATTTCTTTTTTTTTAGAGCAATTTCACTTTTAAGATGTTTGATGTGCGTTGATTATTAGTGCTCCGTTTTTTTTTTAAAACAAATTTAACAGAAGAAACGCACACCTCGTGAAACTTTTTTTTAAACTTATTGTGAAAAAAAAAGAACTTGTAGACTTGATAGATAAAAAACCTCTCGAAGGACCAAAAATGTGGTGTAAACCGTAAATTATGGTGACTTTGGATGAGGATTGTGGTGATAAATAATAATTTAAAATAATTGATTATTAACATAGGTTTATTAAGACAACTGTACCTTGCGGTAGCTAGACTACTACTTGAGTGCGTTCTCTATTCTCCCTCTCTTTTAGAATCATTTACATATTTATTAGTATAGGTGTGTTTTCACACCAATTATATTATTCTCGGCCTCGCTCTTTGATTTTAACAGGTACACCTGCTTAAAATGTGAAAAATTGTCAATTATTGTTTGGAAATATTTTTCCCCATGTAACGATTGATTTCTTATAGGCCCCACAATATCTGTATGAATAAGGTCACCTATGCATTTTGACCTTGGACCTATACTTTCTGGAAATGGTTGACGCCTTGCTTTACCCTACTCGCATGAACTGCAATTTTTTAAATTGCCTTGAGAGCCTAACTTTTTTAAATCATTTTTATTTACGTGACCAAGCCTTTGATGCCATAATACAATATCATTTTTATTTTTAATTACTAAAATTTTATTTTCGTCGGAAGTGCTTAAGAAGCAAGATGTATTATTTACATTATCAATATTGTTTATATTAAATTCTACTAAAGGAAAGAAAATTTTTATCTTCGTTTTTAATATAGGCGCCTTTGCTATTAAAGGTTGTCTCGTTCCCTTTTACACTCATCTTTTTGATAGAAAGCAGATTATATTCTATATCCAGAACCATTATTGCATCTATATTTATATTTGTATATAAATCTGTATATTCATTTCTCACTTTACATATTAAACTGCCTCGTTTGGTGCCTTTAATTATATCTCCATTAGCGATCTTGATGAGAAATTTTTCTTGAATGTTTGTAATATCGGTCATGAACCTTTTCATGTCCTTCGTCACTAAATTAGCCGTGGCACCGCTATCTAAGATAAAACTGATTTTATTTTGATATGAATTTTGATACGAATTCGTAGCTACAAAACATATTTCATGATTATCACCTTCTGCTATATGGGAATTTCCACCATATCTTGCTGCACCCCGTGAGCTACTCCTGTGCCCACGGTTACCTCTACCGCGACGAAAATATCCTCTACTTCTACCTCGATAATTACTATGCGAATTGTTACCTTGTGTTTGTGGGCAATCACGTATTAGATGGCCAATTTGTCCACATCCTTGTGTTTGTGAGCAATCGCGTATTAGATGGCCAATTTGTCCACATCCAAATCACGACATAGTATTAGAAGAAAAAGAGCAATCTCTATTATTCATACCTGTTGAATTCATTGAATCTGCATTTTCTTTTAATTTAAGTTCAGCGTCTAAAAGTCTCATAATCAAAATTTTCGTTTTGCCTATTCATAATTGTTTCAATTGAAGTAATCACATTTTCATATTTATCGGGCATAGTCAGCAGTAGATAGCACGTTTTGATAATCAAAATTTTCATTTTGCCTATTCATAATTGTTTCAATTGAAGTAATCACATTTTCATATTTATCGGGCATAGTCAGCAGTAGATAGCACGTTGTGATAAACAAAATTTTCGTTTTGCCTATTCATAATTGTTTCAATTGAAGTAATCACATTTTCATATTTATCGGGCATAGTCAGCAGTAGATAGCACGTTTTGGTAATCAAAATTTTCGTTTTGCCTATTCATAATTGTTTCAATTGAAGTAATCACATTTTCATATATATCGGGCATAGTCAGCAGTAGATAGCACGTTTTGTTGCTATCCTCGAGCTTTGAACCGGTCACTTCCAATTCATGAAACAATTTTTCTAGTTGGACGAAATGGTCTTGCATTTCTCCATCGGTAAATCTAAGTTTTAGCAACTTTTCATTACGTACATTTTTGATAGCGCGCTTTTTCTTTCGAAACGATCTGCGAGAGTGGCAAGCACTCCTTTAGCACTTTTTTCCTCTCGTACGTATTCTACGAAATTTATCAGGTAAGTATTGTACAATAGCACACTAGGCTTTGTTATCTTTTTCTTTAAATGAAGCTTTTTCTGTTGCACTTAAAGCTTCGATCTCTTCTTGAATCTTCACTAGCACTGCGCCTACGCCTTCCAAGTTGAAAAATTTTCAATGGTAAGTTGTGGAAAAGGTATACTTTTCAAATTTTATATTTGAAATATCGATAGTTTTTAATATATAACATTTGTTTCTCACACGAAACTTTTATTTTCAATATCAATTTTCAATTTAAATTAACGTTTTACTAAGTTTTTTTTAAAGAAAATTATGTGCAAATTTATTGGCTTTTAAAATATTCACTATATTAAAAAAATAAAAAAAAAATTCACTTTTCAAATTTGCGTACACTGGGCCAATAACCGAACAGAGTTAAAAGGGTATTTATAATGAATGAAACAAGTAATGTAGTGCGTACAATGCTAGAGTTTATTAAGGACTGAATAGATGAATATATTATTAGTATCATATGGGATAATATATTTAGGATAGGATTTTGTATAAGGCGGGGACTTTACTTTTTGTGCTCATGCGTGTACATACATATACTAATACATACATAATATATAGTAAGTATTCTGACAGTTTCCAGCTGTGAAACAATAACATTTATTAGGCAATTAAATATTACTTTCATAAAATTTCAAAATATTTCTACCAAAAAAATTTATTTGTAGGATATATACAAACGAAAAAACCCGTGGAGCATCAGTCTAAACACATGTGTCATAGACGCCTTGATTTCCGGGCGATATCAGCACGGAAGAAATAGAAATTTTCACAATATAAATATAACCTAACAAGGCATACTGCCTTAATTTTTTATTATTCTCTTTATTCACTTCTTTTACAATATTTTTTTCAGTAATATATTAAAATACTAATAATTTAGAAAACAATAATAATACATTTTGATTAATAACTATTAAAAATTATTAAAAGAAATTGATTCTGATTGATTGCTAAAACTTATTAATAAAGCAGACATAAATTGGCGCGCGCAAACGTTTTATTTATTAAATTTTTAACCGGGCTAAAGCATAAAAATTGTGCATTCTTTTCATGAAATAAAGTGATATACAGTCCCAAATCGTTAGTGGGGAAAAGCATTGAGTTCTGTAGGTGTACCATCCAGTTTAGGGCTGAGACTCCCCGAGGTTTTTTTTGTGTGTGCATATACTATAAATTTGAAGATTATTTTCAGCTAAACAAGTTTTATTTTTTACTATAACAAAATCATTTTAATAAGTAAATAATGATTTTAAATAAATTTTTATGATACATATATGTATATATATAAAAATGTATATGATATATATAAAAATATATATGATTATATATATATATATATATACATTTAAATTTATTTTCTTTAATAATTTAAAATACGTTTAAAATGTTATAAATGAACATGTTACATGATCGTTGGTTATGCAAAAAAACAAAAGAGTTATACATTTTTTATTTACGTATCTTTGATTTATGAATACACTTTGCAGTTTATTTAATTTAACAAGGTTTTCAATAAAAATTTTACTTTTATATGTAATATTTTTATATGGCACTAAAAATCATTGGTATAATAAATAATATAAATTACTTAGTTATTGAAATATTCAAATTAAATAGTTTTTAAAATATGACATATAAAAATAAAATATTACTTTTATATTTATATCTAACAAAATAATTAAATACACAGAATTATTGTTATATTCTGCCATGAAAAAATAAAAATTTCCAAAAAAAATATTTTATTGCAAAAGTCATACTGATTGTTTGCCACTTTTGAAATTTTCAATATCTATTTTATTTCATTTTATATATAAAAATATCTTAAAATATCAGTCATCTGTCTTAAACTTGAAACAAAAATTTCCAAAAAAAATATTTTATTACAAAAGTCATATTGATTTTCCCTAACATTAAAAATTTCATATATATATTATACTTTGTTTTATTTATGAAAATTTGACATCTATGACACCTCTTTCGTTTGTCTTAAATCTGAAAATATGAAAATTTCCAAAAAAATCTCTTCCTCAAGTCATATTGATTGTTCATAACTTCATAAATGTCCAATATATCTTATTTTGTTTTATATATATTAATTTCAAAAAATTTCATTCATATATATTTTATTTCGTTTTTTCTATGAAAATATCATTAAATATCATTCCTCTGACCTAAACATCAAAAAATGAAAATTTCAAAAAAATATATTTTATTCCAAAAGTCATATTGATAGTTCACAACTTCAAATTAGTATTAAAATTTATCTTCTTATAAATTTACAATGTATATTTTATGTCGATGAAAATATCATCAAACAAAATATTTTATTGCTAAATTCATATTGATTGTTCATAAATTTATAAATTGTCAATGTATATTTTATTTTGTTTTATATATGAAAAGTTCATAAAATTTCATTCGTGTGTCTTAAACATAAAAAAATAAAAATTTCCAAAAAAAATCTTTTATTGCAAAAGTCATACTGATTGTTCACAACTTGATAAAAGTCCAAAATTTTCAATATATATTTTTGTAATATAAAATAATATAATATATATAGTTTCTTTCAGATATTAAAAAAATTTTTTAAATGATAAATTTTATTGTAATGCGTAAAGTGGTATTCTAGAGATTTCTCTTTATTGAAAGGGTTAAATTAAAAACAAAAAAAAACATGTTTTAGATAACGCTTTAAAAAATACATAGCACTTTAGTTTGATCGTTTTGGTGACATAGATTTTGTATTACGAAGTGATTAGAGTGACAACTTTTTTAGTTTTTAAAGGCTATTGCCGGATAAGCATAGTTATTTGCCCCCCTTCCCTAATCCCAAAAATATTATTTGTAACCAAAAAATATTATAAAATCTAGCCGATAACCGTTGGAATTAGCTTCCTAACTGTGTTGAGCTATTAATCTGAAAATTGCGTAGAAAAAAAGGGCACAGAATGTATTTTAAACCTTCATTGATTTTAGATCCTTAAGACAATTTTAAGACCCCAAAAATTTATTTTTAATTTTTGAAAAACCGGTTTTTTGAGCATAAAAATTATAGCCAGCGTTAAATTTCTTCAAATTGACCTAAAATGATGGCATCTCACTAGAAGTTCTTAAACTTTGTTTACCATCTCTTTCAAAAGTTTTTGTTTCACTTTTTAATAAGTCCTCAATCCTCAATAAATTTCCGTCTGCTTCGAAGCATAGCCACATTATTCCAGTTAACAAAATATCTAATCCCCTCTCATTAAGCAATTATCGTTCGGTATCTCTCTTATCAATCTTATCAAAAATTTTTGAGAAAATAATTCATAACCAATTATCACAATACCTAGTTCAGCATAATATTCTCGACAATTTTCAATCAGGATTCCAAAAGCTACATAGCACCCAAGCTCTTCTGAAAAATTTAGTTGATGACATTTGTAGGGGCTTCCACGATGGTAATCTCACTATCTTACTAATGCTTGACCTTTCTAAGGCTTTCGATCGAGTATTCCATTATCTCTCTCCTTCAAAATGATCATAGAAATATCGAAATCTGGGCCTCCAATAATAATTTCCATTGCAACAAAGAAAAAACCAATTTTATTGTATTTGGATACAATTGTCGAGGAGCTTTATACAAACAATACCACATTCTATTTTAGTGGCAGTCACATACCAATCTCAAAATCAGTAAAAAATCTTGGCCTTTTCCTTGACTCAATATGAGTTGGCACACCCAATTAAATCACATGTTCAAATCCATAAATTATGTACTCTATAGACTCAGATACTTTAAAAATTTCATTCCCCCCTTACTTCGTAGACGCTTAGTCTGTTCACTAATCTTCCCTCCCTTTGACTACGGTGCTTTTGCAATGGGCAAGTTGCTAGGGTATCAATACGACCGCTTACAAAAACTGCAGTATGCCGCAGTAAGATATGTCGCTGACATCAAATTTCCTAACAGAACATCACTTGCTAGACTAAAATTAGGTTGGCTTAATGTTAGGCTTCATCAGAAATACATGAGCGCCATATATATCTATAACACCCTCAATAATTGCCTCCCTGTATACCTAAAGGGCAAAATCAATATCTATGTATCTGCTTGAGACTTACGCCCACATTTACGTCCTCATCTTTCCGTGCGCACTTCGTCATGCTCTAAATTTAATTACTCCCCCCTTGTTCATATGATAAATTTCTGGATTACCCTTCCTGAATCCATCAATCTAGCCCCTTCTTTAGAATCCTTTAAACAAAACCTTAACCACCACCTTTTACAGAATGAAACCTCTATTTCTTTATAATTTCAATTCACTTTTCAAAATAGTTTCTATTTCCCTTGGTCCCAACCCTAATTACTTCCTATTCCTCTCTAGTTCTCACAAATCCCTAACTTCTACACTCCAAAACTTCAATTTCATACTTTTTTTCTCTTCTTTTTCCGTCCCTTTTCCTTTAGAAAATATTTTTATCTGATTCAATTTTAATAAATTTTGTTAAAAAATTTAAATTTATATTTTTACTTTTATATATACTAAATTATTTTATTGTTTTTTACTTTGTTAAATTTTATAAAATTAAATTTTAAAAAATTTTTTATTTATATATTTTTTTATTCATAATTTGTAAATAACGTGCTCGCACAAATTATTTGTTCTATTTCAATGTTTATAATTTTGTACAATTTTTTTCCCAAAACACGTTTTTTTAACATTTTTTTCGGGTTTTTATAAAATTATTAAACTGACGAGTCTGAAAATGTAAGAAAATACTTTACGAAAGATATTATAATAATTTTTGTAAACATATGGAACATTTTTGAACCTTACATAACCTTAAAATTTTATTTGACCATGTTATTCTGCTTTTTGACCTTCCATTTTCACCACCAGAGCTATATACTCCAGTCAAAATATGGGTTTGCCTACACTTACGGTTGCGAATACGAGATTTGCTCTAGTATAGGTTTTTGGGTCTCTGAACACGAAAGTCGGTGTCATTTGGTAAAGAAAATTGTGCTTCACCCTTAAATTTGCAAAAACTACTCCCAAAAGGTGCGTTTTTGCTATATTCAAACTTTCTGCGTTCACACTAGGTCCAAAGGGTTCAGACTAGGTCCAAAGGTTTTCCCGTTAATGGATAGTTTTAGCTAGTATAAGGGTAAAATATTAATTTATCATTAAAAAATTCATTAAATTTGTTTTCAGCGACCCAAAAAACCTTTGTGGACCTAATGACGCAAATTGTGCAGAAACCGCAAAAACGCCACTTTTGGGGGTAGTTTTCGGTAATTTAGGGGGATATATTAATTGTTTATAAAATAATCCATGAAATTCGTTTTCAGTGACCCAAAAAACCCTCCACAATCCAAACGTGGCCGCAAAAAGTGAGAAAATAGCGAAAACACCCCTTTTCGGGGGTAGTTTTAACTAATTTAGGGGTTAAATATTAAAGTAACCGTAAAAAATCATCAAGATTCTTAATTAGCGACCCAAAAAACCCTCGAGAACCAATTCTTGGATAAATCTATTCACTCAGAAGGTGATGACATCAAAAATACCCCCCTTTTGGGAGTAGTTTTTGCAAATTTAAGGGTGAAGCGCAATTTTCTTTACCAAATGACACCGACTTTCATGTTCAGAGACCCAAAAAACCTATACTAGAGCAAATCTCGTATTCGCAACCGTAAGTGTAGGCAAACCCATATTTTGACTGGAGTATATAGCTCTGGTGGTGAAAATGGAAGGTCAAAAAGCAGAATAACATGGTCAAATAAAATTTTAAGGTTATGTAAGGTTCAAAAATGTTCCATATGTATACAAAAATTATTATAATATCCTTCGTAAAGCATTTTCTTATATTTTCAGACTCGTCAGTTTAATAATTTTATAAAAACCCGAAAAAAATGTTAAAAAAACATATTTTGGGAGTATTTAAAAAAACAAAGCTAAAAATGTAATGTTTTTAAAGCGTAAAAACATATGCTTGAAAAAATAAGGGGAGGTTCATAAACAAATTTTTTCGATTCTATTGCATTTTAATCGTGTAGGGACAAAGAAACACGTTTTTTGAGTTTCGAAGGGATGGGGATGAGCTCCTCCTCCAGGACAAGACTGATTTCGTTAAAAAATAATTTTCTTTGCCTTTCTTTGTCTTAAGTGGTAATAAGGGACTAAAAACAATAATTAATGAAATATATTTTAAAAATGGATGCTGAAAAAGATTAAGGGAGGTTCCAAAACGAATTTTCGCAATTCTATTGCATTTTAATCGTGTAGAGACAAAAAAACGCTTTTTTTCAGTTTTGAAGGTGTGGAGATGAGCTCTCCCTCCAGGACAAGACTGTTATAAAAAAAAAAAACTTTTTTTCACCTTTTTAGGTCAATTTGAAGAAATTAAACGCTGGCTATTTTTTTTATGCTCAAAAGACCGATTTTTCGAAAATGAAAAATAAATTTTCGGGCTCTTAAAATGGTGTTAAGGGTCTAAAACCAATGAAGGTTGAAAATACATTCTGATTCCCTTTTTTTCTACGCAATTCTCAGATTAATAGCTCAACACAGTGCGGAGAAACAAAAAAAAACACGATTTTTATGGCTTTTTAAGGTTTAAGGGCGCCTAATATGGGCTAGGAAGTTAATTCCAATGGCGATCAGTTAGTTTTTATAATACTTTTCAGATACAAATAATTTTTTTGCGATTGGGGAGGGGGGACAAATCACTATGTTATCCGGCAATAGCCTTTTGATTTTTTTGGCTTCAAACAGTTGTAATTCTTAATCATGAGCTCGGACTAAAAAAAAAACCGCAAATCGATAGCATTTTGTCCAAGGAAAAATTTGCACTAAAGCACGTCTCAAAAGACCTCTTAGATCCTGAAAAAAATCAGTTTTAGTGAAAAAAGAAAAAAATTTTTTACGTTTACAACCACTAACTTCTGAGATTAATATTTTAGAATCTATTAAATATTTTTTAAAAATAAAAAAAAAGCCTAGAGATATTTATTTAAAGATTACTTTAAAAATTACTTTAAAACCACTTTCATGTGTTTTTGTCCATTCAAAACTTTACAGATTGACTTGTAATATTAAATTTTTAAAAAGTAAATATTGAATTTTTTCAATTATTTCATTTTTATATACCGGGTGGAACACAATTACCGCGAATTTTTACATTCATAACATATATTAAAGCAATGTAAATAACCGTGGTAATTGTGTTCCACCCTTTATATAGGATATAGGATATAATTATCAAATAAAATTGATCTTTAATTTTATCAATTTTATGCTTAAGTAATAGTTAAAAGAAATTTTAATTTTTTCATGAAAGTGAATAAAAAAAATTATTACGAGATTTGGCAAACATTTGACCGCGCGTTTTATCCAAACGGTATTTAAATGTTTGTTAACGTTGGCCCAAATTTTTCCCAACGTTTAGCAAAATTTATGCCAACTCTGTGTCTATTGTCAACCCACCTCATCATTTTTACGCAGGTGAAATATTTTAAAATAAAAAAATTGTTACACATCAAAATAATTTGTATTGTTTTATTTATTTTAAATAATTTGAAACAATAAAAAATTAAGTTCAGCTCCAATTCTGGTCAATAAAATATTATTTTTACTTTTTTTATTCGATAATGTTTGTGAAATATCACCAATTACATACATACACACACACTTTACACACACACACACAGAATTTTTTTAAAAACCGGTTTTTTAGCTTCCTGAGGTCTCAAAACGTGCTTATATGCCAAAAAATCAAAAACCAAAATTTAACCCATCACAATGGTTCTTCATTGACCAAAAGTTGAACCAAAAGTTTAGTAAAATTCACCACAATGAATTTAATAAACACAAATTAACTCATTAACGCCGGGACGGAGAGTTTTGGAAATGAGCAAAAATAAGTATATTCCCTTATTGATAAGTGTCTAAAAATTTCATCCTTATAGTAAAATTTCATGCTCTTTCAGAATCTGACATTATTTTTCACCTACAACCTTTAAAAATACCCTAAAAACGCAGTGCCGGATTTACCATATAGGCACAGTCGGCACGGCCTACAGGCCCCCGCAAATTAAGCCATTAGAAAGGGCCCCCGCAAAATTTTTTTAAAATTGGGTGCCTACAGGCCCCCAAAAGCCTAAATCCGGCACTGTACAAACGGGGGTGAAAGGGGTTGGTCAGGCATTATTAGGAAATGTTTAAATTTAAGTAAACTTCGTATACATCGAGGTCTCATACATTTTTGCCCTATTTACAACCCTTAAAAGGTAGATAGGGGTGGAACTCCTGTCAAAATACGGGTTTGGTTGCATTATCACTGATGAACAATGTTTTTTGGGTCGCTGATCAGTAATTTCGACTTCTTTTTCATAAATAATTAAAATTTAACCCCTAAATTGGTTAAAACTACCCCCGAAAAGGGGGTGTTTTTGCTATTTTTGTACTTTTAGCATCCAGGATATGCCCATATAGATTTTTTGGGTCGCTAATCAAGAATTTCGACTCCTTTTTCATAAATATTTAATGTTTCACCTTTAAAATAGATAGAAGTTCACCTAAAGGGGTGTTTTTGATATTTTTGCACTTTGAGCGTCCAAAGTACGTTCTTATACGTTTCTTGGGTCGCACATCAAGAATTTTGACTTCTTTTTCATAAATTATCAATATTTCACCCTTAAAATAGCTAAAAATATTCCTAATATGGGTATATCCTGGAAAAATAACAAAAACACCCCATTTAGGGGTAGTTTTAGCTGCTTTTTCGTACTATTAGCATCCAGAATATGCCCATATACGTTTTTTGGGCCGCTAATAAAGAATTTCGACTTCTTTTTCATAAATTATCAATATTTCACCCTTAAAATAGCCAAAAATACTCCTAATATGGGTATATCCTGGAAAAATAACAAAAACACCCCATTTAGGGGGTAATTTTAACCAATTTAGAGGTGAAATTTTAATTATTTATGAAAAAGAAGTCGAAATTATTGATCAGCGACTCAAAAAACCTATATGGGCATAATCTGGATGCTAATAGTATGAAAATAGCAAAAACACCCCCTTTTCGGAGGTAATTTTAACCAATTTAGAGGTGAAATTTTAATTATTTATGAAAAAGAAGTCGAAATTATTGATTAGCGACTCAAAAAACCCGTATGGTGCAAATCTAAAAATAATTAGTCACATGCCGGCAGCACCCAGTGTCGCATAGCTCAAAAAAACAAGTATTTTTAAGTAAGTTTAACACATTGTTAATATAAAATTTTTTTAAATAATTTTTGTATTCAGCACGGAAAAAAAATTCTAAGTTGTATTGACAAATAACTTTGTTGAAATATGCCAACAAAGTATTTGTTGAATTGTCATAGTTACTTAGTTGATTCAAACACAGTGAAAATTTTATTTAAAAAAAATTATTTTTTTATTTATTTTTTTTTTTTAAATGAATTATTTTTTTATATTTATTTATGTACATTGTACTTATAGGTATATATTTATTAATTTAAAATCTGTTAAAAAAACCCGAAGAAAAATTTTGACTGCTACTGGGATCGAACTGAGTACCGCGGCTTCCGAGACAGCGTGATTATCCATTCTGCTAACAGGACTTTTGTATTTAATAAAAAAATTTTAAGTACTATATGTTACAGATAATAATTTTCGAAATTATATGCAGAGTCAATTATACATACCCAGCGAAATGCATATTTAAAAATAATAGTTAAAACTATCATAAATAATTTTTAGGAAATCCCATTTCTTTATGATAATAATAATGAATAATAATATAAGCAAAAGTAAATTATGCATACCCGCAGTGAAATTTATATTTAAAAATAATACTTAAAACTATCATTAAAAATTTTTAGGAAATTCCATTTCTTTACTGAATAATAAAATATAAACAAAAGCGCGCTGCTGAAAGAGAAGAGCATAATAGGATAGAAAGAGAAAGAATGAATAAATATTTTAATATAAAAGAAAAAGCATTGACCTAACTATTAAAATTAATCATATTAATGTTGTAGGTTGTTGGTTTATCTAACACTATGTTGATTCAACAAAGATTTAAGTGGTTAACTTAACAATTTTAATTTTGCTTGAATCAACAAAGTATTTGTTGGTTTAATGTTTTTATTTGACAATTCAACGTTTAATCTTTCCATTCAACAAACTTACAATACTAATCATATTTCAGTAACGTAATACGTTTAGTTTGTCTTATATTTTTTTTACGTGAGTACACCTGAAGAGGCCAACGGATTTGTTGGTGAAACATTGTGAAATAAAAAAATTGTTACACATCAAAATAAGTTTATCATTAATATAAATGAATTACTGTACCTGAAAAAAAAATTTAACATAAAGTATCCAAGTTAATTAAGATTTTGAATTTACATATCAGTATAATTCCCTTTGTTGCTTACTTTGCATGCGGTGGTGTAAATTTTCTGACTAGTACCTTTACCCCAAACATTGAACACAAATTACTGCATTGATTAAAAGTTCTTTTTTGTTCACGCCTTTTTTATGCTAATTTCTTCAGCATGAAGGTGCTATTACCAAATCTCATTCGTGTGTATATCTATTAAAAATAAAAGTTCAAAATAACTGAATTTCTAGGTACTTTCATTCACCGTATCATATCAGCATTCTGCAACAAGAAACTTATTTAGCTGTTACTAAACTAACCTATAATATTTTTTAAAGAGTTGGTCTAATCAATATCCGGAAACACGAACTCACGAACGTTCGTGGAACCCAAACATGTACATTTCACGCCTTCGAAAAGTGTTCGTGTTCCATAAACAGAGCTTTCACGAACGTTCGTGAAACATGAACCTAGCATTCGACTAGAGGAAAATAAGAGCTTTCTTTTCACGAACATTTATGAAATAAATAAAAAAAATTTAAAAGGAGGGTTACAAAGGACAGGGGGCTGAAGGCCCCGTGCGCCCTTCATTATAAAAAATTAACTCAGTGTACATGCAAAAAGGGAACTCAATAATTGCGTGTGTATGATTTAGCGCACGGAGCCTGCGGCCCCCCTGTCTTGTATAACTCTTTTTGGTTCCTCAAAGAGGAACCATTGTGTTAGGTCAAAATTTGATTTTCTATTTTTTGGCATATAAGCACGTTTTGGGACCCCAGGAAGCTAAAAAACCGGTTTTTAAAAAAAGTCTGTATGTGTGTGTGTGTGTGTATGTGTGTGTGTGTGTGTGTGTACGTACGTACGTATTGAGATGGCTACACCCGGGGGGTGGTAGGCATCTGGTTCTTTCACTTATATTATAAAAATATAGGATACCAGGATAGGTTTAAAAATAACAACTCAGTGATTTATATTAAGAAATATAAAGAAAACAATTTCAATTTATTAATTTTAAAAATATTTACATGAGTTTACTACGTTGTGTTATATAATTACTTAAAATTTTAATTATAACATTATAGACATAAAAAATATTATTTACTTGAATTTTTATATACAAATGTGGATTAAATACAATTTACAAAGATAATATGTCTATAGCAATGAATGTGGGTGTAAACGTATGAATAAAGGTGTAACATCCGTTTACCCGCGCTTGATATGAAAGTCAACGACAGCCTCTTAATAAGGAATCAGCCGTTTACCCGCGCTTTTATTATAAATGAAAAATAAAAATAATTATCGCGCATACATTTCAGCGGTTTTAATCAAAGCTCACAATTAACATATACGCGGCCATATTTAATTAAGAAAAAATAATAATTAAAAATATTTACAATAATAAATTTAAATACACGGTCCGGTGGTAGTTCGTCATCACCTGGACATCCCGACTCTCATGTGGTATGGCATCTCACATAAGGAACTTAAATATTTAATAATTCTCCCTTAAACGTGGAATGTCGACTTCACGTAGGGGGATTTCACGAATAATAATAATAAAAAATAATAAAGAAAAGTGAAATATACCTTACTTACATGGAGTCGAGAAATGTCCACCAGGACCTTTTGGACCGTCTACACAATACTGTGTATAATGCACGAATGCTTGCTTTATGTGTTTAGTTCACGCTATTTATACCCTTTTCGCCCTATGATTTACATAAGATAGAAAGAGCGCGATAGATATTATATTATAGTTGTCGGTAAAGACGAAATTATACGAAAAGTTTGGAGCTTGTGATTAACAAAACAAAATATTTTTAATAACCAAAAATTATAAAATATGAATGAAAAAACTCTAAATCAAATTATTATATACAAATTCAATTGATTATTATTAATTAATCATTAAATTAAATTAAAAAATGTCATTGAGTCAACTATTACATAAAAGTGCCCCTAAGAGTATGTTACACTTTTTTGAATAAGTTTAGCTAGGGCTAGGTACATAAATGGGAATGGTTTATTATTTACAAAAATTTACATAAAATTAAATTAAATAATTACAGGAGTGGGTAGTGACCATCTCAGTATGTAATCGGTTATATTTCACAAACATTATGGAATTAAGACCTAATTTTTTTTTTCAAACATTTTTTTATCAAAAAAGCTCGAGGTACTTTTTTTTTTTAATTTGGATGTAATACCTGATTTATTTCCACGAAAGTACAGATATTTGAAAGTATGATTTTTACTCGATATCTCGAATCTGATACTTAATTTTTTGAAAATTTTTTTCCCAAAATTTTTTTCACGAAAAAATACAAAAAACACCAATTTTTTTTTCTTTTTGGACGTAGTACCTAATTTATTTCTATGAAAGTACTAGTTTTAGAAAGTTTGTTTATAGTCATTTTTTGGTTCTGACTCCGAATTTTTTCAAAAATTTTTTCTTAAAATTAAAAAAACAAAAAAATTTAAAAACCTGCAATATTTTTTTTTTTTGGTGTTTTTCCTCATTTAATTCCATGAAAGCACTAATATCTGAAAATATTGCAACCGGCGATGTTTTCCAACCATTATGAAATTAACACCTAATTTTTTTTTTCAAAAATTTTTTCACCAAAGAAGCTCTAGGTACTTTTTTTTTTTAATTTCGATGTAATACCTCACTATTTCCACGAAAGTACTTATATTTGAAAGTATAGTTTTTACTCGATATCTCGAATCTGATACTTAATTTTTTGAAAATTTTTTTCCTAAATTTTTTTTCACATAAAAATACAAAAATCACCAAATTTTTTTTTCTTTTTGGATGCAGTACCTAATTTATTTCTATGAATGTACTATATAACATTACCCCATTTCGGGGGTAGTTTTTGATAATTTAAGAGTGAAGCGCAAAGTTCTTTACGAAATGACTCCGAAATTCGTGACTAGTGACTCTAAAAATCTATAAAAGACCAAATCTGGTAGTTACTAGTAACCTCCTAGTAACCTCCCTCCTTATTTTGACTGGAATAATACTTGTATTTTTTGAGTGCGATATTTATACTTTTTGGGTATGATAACGCAAAAACTAGCCAATTCTGGGCATTTTTCCCATGGAGACTATTGCTCAGAATGACATTAAAAATATTATACTATATTTTTAGCTAATTGGACCGGAATCCAATTTACATAAGATTTGTGCGTTTTTATTATAAGATTAAACGAACTTACCTGTGAAGTTCAATCTTAATTTTATAAACGCCTCTTAAGAATGATCAACTGTAGTTCCCTCTATATTTGTGCCATCAGTTTTTAAAGTAGGTAAAACATTTTTTTCCCCGTTTTAATTAAATAATAATAATTTTTTTTTTTTTTTTTTGGGTGGGCACTTGATCATTCGGAAGAGGCGTTTATACAATTAAGATTGAACTGTTGCTTGAAATGTTGCTTGACGCTACCTCTCTCACATAGTTTGTATATTAAAGGCTCATTAAAGAAATTAGTTAACTAATATCACTGAAGATTAATAATAAAATATGCAAAGTACATTCACCAAATAATTGGGAAGGACACGTTGATTTACTTTGACAAATAATTACAAATAAATATATTGATAAAAATGACACAACAGTTTATAAAATAATTAATTAAAATGCACGTAATAAAAAGATGTTGAACGCATTTCTTGTGTCGCAATACTGATGCTGGTCAGTAAAGGGGGAGTAAAAGACGCCAATTTATTAGCGCGATGATTTACATAAATTGATAAATTGTTAAATTAATTAATAGCACTTGCTTGACGACGTTGATCTTGAGACATGAGAACCGCGAGAAATAAAGATTGTATTTTAAACAACGGTTTTTTTTGTGCGAGAATGGAAATCTAATTTACAAAGTTTATTATTATTGAAAAGAAATGAATAAACTAGCTTCATCATTATCATTAATATATACTTTTTATACTATTTCAGAGCACATTTTTGGAGCAATATTTTAGCAATGATGAAAATATTAGGAGGCATCCAAGAAACACGTGAGGAATATTTCGACGATATCATTGGAAACAGCACTTTAAAAAATAAAAATTTTAAAGAAAATGTACAATTAAAAGCACTTATTGCAAAAAAAATGTTTTCAGACACAGTGAGTAAAAAATAATAATTTTTAAAAATAATATTTGAAAAATGTTGCCGAAAATTTTTCAAAAAGTTTGAATATTTTTTACAACGTTTTCAATTATTTTTAACGTCTCAAAAACGTTTATTGAACATCCAAAATATTTGCTGTATAACGACTCAGAAACTTTTTGGAAATGTTATAAAAGGCTGATTCTACACGTGGCGTTTTTGTTGTCTAGTTATAGAAACGTATTTAAAATTTTGCAAATCTAAATGCTATTTAAACATTTTCCGAACCATATAAAGTAATAGTGAAATTTAAATAATTCATTAACAATAAATAAATATATATTAGATTAACAATATTTAAAAACCGTGTTGAGAACCGGACTATAACCCGGATGAAAAACACTACTTTTAGAATTAGCTTAAAAAGTTTCAAAACTTTTTTAAATGTTTCTAAAATGTGTTAAAACTTTTTATTCATCATTCAAAATAAAAATATAGTTCAAAATAAGCATTTTAATTATATTTAAATTAACAATATTTATTTACTAATTTATTTCTACATATTGCATTAACATAATTTTTAACTAATTTTTACAAATTCTTATTATTATTAAAAATGAATTTATACAATAGGACTTTTTTTCAAACATCAACAATCGATGGTGAAGTACAAACAGCTACAAGTGAACTTAATTGCTTGAATAATTATGCCTTTAGTTTTGAGCCATATACATGAAATTTTATTAAATAAATTATTAAATTTTTTACCAGAATGAACTTTCTAACATTAAGAAGTTTACTTGTTGTTACTCATTCACAAGTATAAAATACTTTTAAATAAGTGTTTAAAAATTCTTTAAAAATAACTGAAAACAGCTATTGTTTAAGCCTTTCCCAATATTAAAAAAAAAATATTTTTATAAGTAATATAATTGCTTAATTAAAAGAAATTAAAAACACTATCAATAGGAACAAGAATTTTGATAATTTTTATTAGTTGTTAAATTTGTGATGTTTCGATCTCTGCCACATCCTTTTCAAACACTTATTTGACTGTAAAAGTTATAAATTATGATAAAAACATTATGACCATATACGATTAAATAGATTTTGAAAACTTTCATTGATTAAATTTTAATTAAATTTTAGAATTTAAATTAACATATAATTGAATATAAAGTTTAAAGGATGATTTGAAAATTAAATATGGATATTAAATTATTAAAACTTAAGGCGACTGTTCCGGGTCAGAGGCGTTTTTTGGAGTAATTTTGTAAAGTGGATTTTGAAATAATTATAAAAGATATTGACAAAATTTTTTTAAAATTATTTTAATTAAGTATTTCATTTAACAAAAAAATTTTTTTTTTTAAATTTTAAATCAAGCTCTGTCCACAGATGGCGTTTGGAAAAGACGTCTAAAAAAAAAGTACACTAGCTGCGGGCGATGTAACTCCATTCTGGGTCACCAAAAAAAAATAAAAAAAAAAATGGGTTAATTTAGATAACTTGCTCTCTGCGCTATCGTCGCCCTTTTTTTTAAATTTTGATTTAAAAATTTTTTATCGGATTTTAAAATTTTTGTTCGAAAAAATGGGCTTTTTTTTTGTTGAAAACTGAAGAAAATTTATCATTTTCAATAAAAAATGAAAAATCGGGAGCCGATGGCGCAGAGGAAATGTATTAAGCTTTCAAAAAAAAAAAATAAATTTAAATCCATCGAGCAGTTTTTCTAAAATTTCGCCCGCAGTTTTCAAAAAACCCGTTTTGAGATAAACGCGTTTAAAGTTTGTGGTTTGTATAGAGTGACCCCCGCGAAGCGATAAGAAAATATTAATAACTTTTTTTTGGGGGGGGGATTCAGACTTACAAATTTTTTTGGGCATTCTTAAAGAGTTAGTAAACACATTTATATAAAAAATAAAAATTGACAAAAAAATTTTCTTGACCCGGAACAGTCGCCTTAATATTTCCAAAAGCTCAAAGTTTTCATTCAGGCCAATAATTGGGGAAAACTCATTGTAAAAACTTTTTTTCGCTGCGTCACAACGAGTATTGACTTAAAAACGCCAAAACAGAAACATAATTATTGTTTTGTTATTAATAGTACGTTACTGATAGGGTAGATGAACTAGTGAATGACCATTTTCGCGTTTTCTCAAGCTCTAGTGATTTATTTTTTATTATAAATGAGATTTAAAAAAGGGACATACTGCTAATACTACTGCTTAAGGTCTAAAATATAAATTGCAGTTGTAATTTATTAAATTACTCAACTAATTTTTAAATAATAAATATATTTCTTCAAAACCGTAAAAATCACCAATAATTCACCGGTTACTCCTAGCAAAAGATGGCTTAGGAATCAGTAAATGACTATTTTTTAATAATATTTTTAAACATCATTTACATATTTTAAGTATTTGACTTTTATTAAGTTTTTAGGTTTTCCAATATGGCGGACCCAAAAACTCTAAAAACACCAAATATCATATACCTTCATAAGATTTGAATTTTCAGGTTCAATAGAAACAAATTTAAGATGAAAAATTTCAGAGTTTGACTTTAAATATATTTAAATAAATATATATTTCGGTTTTCCAATGTAATTAGGCTTGAAAACTAAAACACTAGAAAATCAATTTTCTTCATAATATCTGGGTTTTTAAACTCAATAAAAATGAAATTGAGTTGCAAATTTTGCAGAAAATTTATTTTCGTTTGTTTTTGAAATTTTCGGGGCTGCCATATTGAAAAATCGAAAAATATGGTAAAGTTTAAATTATAAAAATTTATCCCCAAATCTTATGAAGGTAAAATTTTTGGGTATTTTTAGAATATGGGTCTACCATATTCGAGAACCGAAACATATGGTGAAGGGCAGAACATGAAAATATGCACCTCAAATTTGTTTTTATTGTGTTTAAAAACCCATATCTCATGAAGGATATTGTCTTTCGAGTGTTTTTAGAGTTTTCGGGTTGGCTAAATTGGAAAACTAATATTAAAGATGACTTTATATTAAGTAAATATATTTGTGATAAAGGTTTAAAAAATTAATTTTTATTTAAAATCCTATATACTGGGTGGAACGTGATTACCGCGGATTATTACATTGCGAGTATATACCAAAGAAATGTAAATAAACGCGACAATTGCGTTCCACCTGGTATATTAAAATAAAAAAAAAAAATATTGATTATTTTTTATTTTACTCAACACTAATTTTAGTTCAGGATGTAGAGACACTCGGCCCTAGTAAACCTGTGGGTTGGCTTAATTCAAAAAAAATTTTTGTTTATTATTTTTTTTTTTTAAAGAAAAGTAATAAATTAAAATTTGTTCCACCCCCCACTTTTCCGCTTAAGTATAAAAACGTGTTATATTGGACCAATTTTTTAATTTTTCAAAATATTTTGGTAACCGTTAATAATAACAAAAATTATGAAGAATGCATAAATGTTAACAATTAAATTCTTGATAAAAAAGGTAATTACAAAATTTTTCATTGAATTAATATTTTTTTGTGAAAATGGTCTTTCAAAAAGTAGCGTAAAAGTGTGCGCCCAGATTATTGTTGATTTTACATTATTTACTTTAACTTTAAGATGAAAATTGTTAGTACAGAGGCGGATCTAGAAAATTTTTTGGGGGGGTCATTTGAATCAAATTCCAAATAATTTTCTAGAAAAGGTCCTTAAAATTTTTTTGGGGGGGTCAAAATGGTACTTCGCGTTATTTATGTAACGTAAAATTAGCTAAAAAAAGGTAAAATTGACCGCTGAGGGGGGGTCAATTGACCCCTTTGACCCCCCCCTGTATCCGCCACTATAGTATAAAATATTTTTAATACATTAAATAACAAGTAGTAACATTTTTGTTAATTTTGATTAAAATGTTGAGTATAATTAAAGAATATTTAGTGTAAAAATAAAATAAAACGTTTGAGATTTTATATTTTATATTATTTTACTGGTGCTATGAAATCAGAGTGTTTAGTAATACACGGTGATCCAAAAATTAAGAAAATATCTGACGGTCACGCTAATATTATTCTTATTATGACACTTGTAATTAACATCAGAGACTTACTTGTCTTATGAGTCAATATGTCCCGAATAGAATCTAAGTTTGGAAGCCGTACTTAAAAGTCTGGCCTAGATCCGGCTTCCGTATCTCGCCATACTTCGACAATATATCGTTTAATCAACTAAATTTATTTAACTGAAACTTTGTTATTTTACTAAAGAAACTTTTTTTTTTTAATTTTAAACACTTTTCATGATAAAATTTATAAAATTTTAAATTTTAATTAAAGAAAAAAAAACACGTAAAGTATAAAATAAAATGCTTGTATTATAACCTAAAAAATAATGTATATTTAAATTTTCTAACATCAAAAACAATCTTAAAATTATTTATCCAAAACACAAGCAGATACAATAAAAATACACGTTTTTACAAATGAATATTACTTAATTTAATAAAATACTAGCGGTATTCTCGCGCGCTTCCGCGCGCGAGGAATGTTCTCTGATTGATCATCCTTAAAAATTAAGTTACTTCATCAAATTTTAAATGTTATATCCATTATATAAAGATCGATGGAGATCTGAAGTTGCTTCTATTCAACTTTTTATTCGCCTTCTGATTGGCCGAATAAAAATCGATTATTCGATTATTTTTAAATTAATTATAAAAATTGCGGTTCATTATCATTAACTTATAACAATTGTATAAAATAAAAATATACTAATAAGCAAATATACATTTATCAGAATTTAAATTAATTCTAAAAATTTAAAGATTAATAATGATTATTAAAAAATTTCGTTTATATGAAAAATTTAAATAAAAATAAAGTTAATGGTTATGTTATTTAGTTTATTTATAAATTAAAATACACAAAAAATGTAACTGATGCGCCAAAAAGAGGTTAAAAGCAAAACTTGTATTATTTATAAAAATAATAAGGACCTTATCTTAGGCTTATAGGTAATAGGCGAAGGAAAAAAAATAAAATTAGGTAAGATTTAAAAATTATATAGGTAGTTTTTAAAGAACCAAACAATTTATACTTTTGAGATAAAAAGAAATAATATCATAAATAATGTCAAAATCTTGAAGCAATTATAATGTGGTTATTTTGTTATTATAAAATATTATTAAGGAAGGAAATTAAATTAACAAATTCGTTGCGGAAGATTTTGGAGCCCCATTAAAAATACATAGAGCCATGGTTCAAGGTTGCCTACGCCGCTGTGAAAATATTAATTGATTATTATTGATTCTGAAATAATTTTAACTCCAATTCAAACCCATCAAATAGGTTCAAAAATGCTTTCTATATATTATACTTATAGTATTGCGATTTATAATAAAAATAGAAACAACCCGATGGAATGTCAAAACTGGAATTTTTGCATATAGGTTATTCTTAGTGAAACTTTATGAAAGGGATGGCGAAACTTTGGGATTTTCATAAAACCATTTCTACTGGGCTTAGTACGTAAAAATATGATTCCATTCAAATTTTTAAGCTTCTATAGATTGAAATGTTTCAAAATTACAGGTGTTTTTAAATTTATAAATTTTTTTTAATTTTCTAGAAAAATGTGATAGTCTAGAAGCCGCCTGTGTTAAATTTATGCACTTTTTTCCTAAGCCTTGTGTAAGGCTACTTATACGTGATTCTTAAGTTTCCAAGTACGCTGATTGCAAATTTTCAGGTCCCGATCCCGAGAGCGTAGCCCTAACACCGATATACCATAGTTTTTGGCCAATTTTAAGTGTTTTTTTGACATTCTTCATATAAAAACTTTCTATATTGACTTTAAAATTTCAGGTAATATTGTCAGGTAGTATATACTGCCATTTTAAAGTCAATCTAGAAAGTTTTTATATGAAGTATGTCAAAAAAAACACTCAAAATTGGCCGAAAATTACGGTAAATCGGTATCAGGGCTACGTTTTCGGGATCGGAATCTAAAAATTCAGCATCAGCGTACCCAAAAATTTAAGAGTTCTGCCTGGAAGCCATTTTTGCAGCTGTAAGCCAATCCCGTAAATGGACGCTTTCTCACCTACTCATGGCTTCAATTTTAGTTAAAATAAAAAATGAAAAGCAGAAAAATAATCTCCGGAAAATTCTGCAGATGGGACAACTTTGCCCGGTCACGGATTATAAATTTTGTTTTATTTATTATGATGTTTTAGGAAAATTTTCCGTGACCGGGCAAAGTTGTCCCATCTGCAGAATTTTCCGGAGATTATTTTTCTGCTTTTCATTTTTTATTTTAATTAAAATTGAAGCCATGAGTAGGTGAGAAAGCGTCCGTTTACGGGATTGGCTTACAGCTGCAAAAATGGCGTCCAGGCAGAACTCTTAAGTATCACGTATAAGTAGCTTTACACAAGGGACAAGGCTTAGGAAAAAAGTGCATACATTTAACACAGGCGCACAGTATAGTAAAAAAAAAAAAGTGGCCAAAAATCGGCTTCAACGCAATTTCTGTTGAAAAAAAACTTTTGCTGGATGGAAAATGACCGTTTTTGTAAATACTAAATGATAGGCTACCGAGATCAAAAAATTTTTTTTTTTAATTTTTTTAGCTGCTGAATGAAAAAAAAAATCTATTTTTTACCATAAAAAGGTAAATATTTATAGTTTTAAAATAAAAAAAAAAAATTTTTTTAGGTACAGCTCTGTATTAAGATATGTACATAAATGATAAATAAACCTAAAAAAAGTGTATTAGTATAATTATACATGGCTGTATGCAGTATAAAGATGTGTTAGTCAACATTTGCAATTTAGTCAAAAAATTAAAAATTTGATTTTTCTATTTTTACTTTTATTTTAAACTTAAATAAAGTATAAAAAATATAAATTATATAAAAACATAAAAAAAATACTTTATTTAAGTTTAAAATATAAGTAAAAATAGAAAAATCAAATTTTTAATTTTTAAAAAAATTTTTTGACTAAATTGCAAATGTTGACTAACACATCTTTATACTGCATACAACCATGTATAATTATACTAATACACTTTTTTTAGGTTTATTTATCATTTATGTACATATTTTAATACAGAGCTGAACCTAAAAAAATTTTTTTTTTAATTTTTAAACTATAAATATTTTACCTTTTTATGATAAAAAATAGATTTTTTTTTTCATTCAGCAGCTAAAAAAATTAAAATAAAAAAATTTTTTTGAACTCGGTAGCCTATCATTTAGTATAAACAAAAACGGTCATTTTCCATCCAGCAGAATTTTTTTTCATCAGAAATTGCGTTGAAGCCGATTTTTGGCCATTTTTTTTTTTTTTACTATACACTGTGAGGCGTCTTCTAGACTATGAGTTAATTTTTTGATTTTAATTTTTGTAAGCTCTAAATGAAACTAAAAACAATTTTTATGAATAAGGGGTATGTAAAATTTCCCACTGAAGACGATTCTGACATCAGTTTTTTGGAAACTACAAGGAAATCCGAAAAATTGGAAAAACTAGAGGTTTTTCAAAGGCAAATTTCTCCAAAAAGGTTGTTTTTTTTTCTTTTAATTGGCCAAAAAAATTTTATTTTCCCATAAACTTTCTGTTTGTAAGCAGTTTTTTGGGGGATATTTAAAAACTCAAAAAAACGAATTTTCATAACTTTCCATTTTCCAAAATTTTCTGGATTTCCTTGTCCCCTAACCGAAATTTTGACATGATCTTTGAATTCCTCGGGAAATACTTACTTAAATATACTTACATAAGTTTACTTCAAGACTCTTTTGAGAGAAATTTTGAACAATACTGTAGTTCTGTACAAAGAAAATAAAATAAAATATAATACAAATTCATAAATTAGTAAAGTAACAATAATTAGCAAATAAATTTTAATTTTTTTAATATTTTTATTTTCTTTTCTGTGCACAGAGTTACAGATTTATTCAAAATAATTATCTCAAAAGAGGTCCTTTGGTAAAATTTTCCAAGTAATCCAAAAATCGAGTCAGAATTTCGGTTATGTGACAAAAAAATCCGGAAAATGGAAAATTTTGAAAAATGAAAAGTTATAAAAATTTTTTTTTATGTTTTTCAGCATGTAAAAGACAAATATGCTCCAAAAACCAGGTGGAGTACTTACCAACGAAAAATAAAAGCCCATAATGAAAAATGTAACGAAATTTATTGTTCCTTAATTTTTATACCATAATCAATATTTTTCCGAAAAATATTATACAGAATATTTAATCAAAGTGTACCAACAAAAAGTTTATGGGAGAACAAAAATTTTAAGGCCAATCAGATTCTCAAGATGCTGTTATTGATTAATTAAAAAAAGCCTTTCAGGTAAAAATTGAAATACGTGGGAAAAGATATAATCTATTCCTCCAATGAAGTAAAAAACAAAAAAAATAATGAAAACTTTCCTTCGAGAATAAAAAACAACACAAATTAAATTTTCTTAAGTAGGTATTTAAATAAATTAACGCAAAAGGGGTAAAATAGTTAATTGCATTTTGAAGGTAAAAATATTTGAGAGCAATAAAAATATTAGTATTTTTTATCAGTATAACCGAATTTTATTTAAATTAATTTTATAACGAAATTATAAAAAAAGCAATTATTCTGCGCGCGCAGAGCGCGCGGCTATTCTAGTATTAATGAAAATTAATGAGAATTAAAATATTATTTATCAATATATAGTAAATAATATAGTAATCGTAATCTAAAATTGAAGACTCAAATATTCTAATTCAAAAATTTAAAAAAAAATATTCTATACTTTAGTAATAACATAAAATAATAATATTTTAGTGAAATTATATTAAAATGTGTATTTATTAAGTACTCCTAATACACATAAAAAATTAAAATTTTAAGATATAGCGCACTTAGAGGGGCAGATTATATTGACACTAATACCAAAAATTCAGTTTATTTATGTATCAGTTAGGACTTATCTAATGGCACGGAAAAAATCGACAGATATTAATATATAGGTAGATTTTAGTGAAATTGTATGAAATTGTGTAATTATTAAGTACTCCTAATACAAATAAAAAATTTAAATTTTAAGATATAGCGCACTTAGAGGGGCAGATTATATTGACACTAATACCAAAAATTCAATTTATTTATGTATCAGTTAGGACTTATCTAATGGCACGCAAAAAATCAACAGATATTAATATATAGGTAGATTTAGTGAAATTATATTAAAATGTGTATTTATTAAGTACTCCTAATACACATAAAAAATTAAAATTTTAAGATATAGCGCACTTAGAGGGGCAGATTATATTGACACTAATACCAAAAATTCAGTTTATTTATGTATCAGTTAGGACTTATCTAATGGCACGGAAAAAATCGACAGATATTAATATATAGGTAGATTTTAGTGAAATTGTATGAAATTGTGTAATTATTAAGTACTCCTAATACAAATAAAAAATTTAAATTTTAAGATATAGCGCACTTAGAGGGGCAGATTATATTGACACTAATACCAAAAATTCAATTTATTTATGTATCAGTTAGGACTTATCTAATGGCACGGAAAAAATCAACAGATATTAATATATAGGTAGATTAGTCAAATTATATTAAAATGTGTATTTATTAAGTACTCCTAATACACATGAAAAATTAAAATTTTAAGATATAGCGCACTTAGAGGGGCAGATTATATTGACACTAATACCAAAAATTCAGTTTATTTATGTATCAGTTAGGACTTATCTAATGGCACGGAAAAAATCGACAGATATTAATATATAGGTAGATTTTAGTGAAATTGTATGAAATTGTGTAATTATTAAGTACTCCTAATACAAATAAAAAATTTAAATTTTAAGATATAGCGCACTTAGAGGGGCAGATTATATTGACACTAATACCAAAAATTCAATTTATTTATGTATCAGTTAGGACTTATCTAATGGCACGCAAAAAATCAACAGATATTAATATATAGGTAGATAATTAAATTTTTATTACCCATGTTGTTTATTTATATTTGTTTTATACGCTAAGTTTGAAATTATAATAAATGCTGATCTGGCCCTGGTCCGGGTTCCATACCTGGCCGGATCTGGAAAGTATGGCTTCCAAACCGGGCCGGAGCAGCCCATACTTGCAGATTCTATTCGGGGTATAATACAAAAATTTAATCGGTTATTCGCTTTCTTCTTTAACTTTTGAGTGATGCGCAAGCGCACTTTCTTATTCAAAAGAATAACAGAAGCGTATTGTAAGAAAATAATTTAAAGAAAAAACTGGCTTCATTAAAGGACTTTTTATTTCTGACGAGGATCCAAAGATACATTTTGACTCATATGATCCTTCAGTAAATTAAATTTTCTACACACACACAAAAATCCTGTATTCCTTGAGCCCGAGCCCCTGTGATGTATACTACCAATATTATCGTGCAGCTCCTCAATTATTTCCGGGCTGCTGACGCCCAGAAAAATTCAGTAAATAATACCGAGTTAATTCTTGTAAAATGACGGTAATGTTATAGAGTCAAATTATTTTGATTTTTATAGTGCGAGCTATTAATTAATATTTTAATATTACACTGGATTTAAAATTGATAAAAAGTCTTATTTAATTTAATTTAAATTACAAAACGAGCGCGTATAACCTAAAAAAGAAATATAATACATGTATAATATTATATGTATACAATTTATTATAAAGGTAAATTGTATATATAAAATATAAATACATTTTTGAAAAGGGTATAGCAATTCAGATAAATTACCATCCTGTAAATTACAATTTAAAAGACACATAAAATTGTCAACAAAAAATCTGTATTTATCAATTATTTTAACAAGCATGCTTTAATATAGTAGTATTCACTTCGGAGTGATTTGGAGTTTGTAAATACTATTTTTTTACTCGAAATATAGGTACAAAAATCTATTCTATTCTATTGGATATTTTATTAATCTAAAAAATATTTCACCTTCTAAAGCATAAAAGTTCTCATTATTTACTCCGTTATCTATAATTGTAAATAAAAAAAATAGTACATAAACTATTATTGACAAAATAAAATTAAAATGTGTATATAATTTAAAAAAATTTATATCATCTTGTTTATTTATTGCAGACAAAATAATCGTTCTATTTAGAAAAAAAATTCTCCATATATTTATTTATTTTATTTTTCGACTTTTTTTATAATTTTATACACCAACAAATAAATATTATTACAACGTGCGTGCCGGCAAAAAATGTTTATTTTTTATTACACGGTACGTTATACTACCGTGCTCTCGTATGATCATGCGCATTAGCTCTTTAATATTCCGGGCTCTGGCAGCCCGGAAATCGTGCATTTTTTTTACGGCACGAAGGTTCACGAGGTCTGAAATTACATGCAACAAAAGCATTGCAATCTATGGAGCAGCAACCCAGCTTCGGGCTGACGCCGCACGGGATTTTTTTGTGTGCAAATTAAAAAAAAAAAAATTTATTATTTAATTCCGTTAATCATATAACGCCAAAAACTCTCGAAAAATTTTACTGAAAATTATTTTTTTTTAAATTCGCTAATAACTGAAAAGAAAAACGGAAAATGAAAATTTTTTTACAATGAAATTAAAATTTAGAGTATGTTCTGTCAAAAAATTACAAGTTTCAAATTTGGTTTTAATTACAAAAGAAAATAAACGAATATAAAAGGGAAAAAACGCATAGTTTTTTTTTTTTTTTGAAGGTCAATTTTTGAGCGGTTCCTTAACTTGGAGCCAATTTTGACGCACAATTTTTATTTCAGTAAAGTTTTGAAAACATATATACAAACTTATGCTGAAAATACTCTTTAAAAAAATTTTCAATCCGCTAAATTTTTTCTTCCATTTATGGGTACTTAAAGTGGTAGAAAACGTGTTTTAACTTCCGTAGACCATAATGGTTAGAATTTATGCATATTTTTTTTTTTTTACATTTTTTTAAAAACAAAGTCTTTACAATTTTATTAATACAATATATTTTCACCTGCAATCTACCAAATTTCTAAAATTAATTTTTTTCGAAGCGCAACAAGCTGTTTTGTAGCGGATCTATTTTATAAGCGCGCGCATTTAAGGAATTTTAAGGTCATATTATAAAGTGCTTTTTACCGAAAATGGTTAGTTTCACATAAAAAATGATAAGAACCTTTTTTACAGCAAATTTTATTTTGAACATTAAAGTATTATTCATAATTTTTGTTTCATAGAATAATTATTGAGATATTTTAAAAAAACGTAAAAAGTTGTCCGAAATAGCATGTTTTTGCACTCCAGCGGCAAAAGTTTGGGGTGGAACAAATTTTTATTCAAAAAACAAACTTTTAAGACAACTAATAAAAAAAAAAATTTTTTTTGAATTAATTTGACCGGACAGTTTTATATCCACATCCTGAATCATTTATGAAGAACTGTATAAAAGAAAATACATGAAAGTTGTTTTAAATTAATCTTTAAAGAAATACCCCTAACCATTTTAAAAATATTGAAATGATTCCGAGAAATCAATCTCAGAAGTTAGAGGTCGAAAACGCAAAAAATTTTAATTTTTTTCCACTAAAACTGATTTTTCTCAGGATCTAAGAGGTCTTTTGAGACAAGCTTTAGTGCAAATTATTCCTTGAAAAAATTCTATCGATTTAATGTTTTTTTTTAAATAAATAAAAACGTTTTTCTTAACCACAAAACTCCGAGATAATGTAGGAAATTCCTAAAGAACGGAAACATAAAGAAGCGTGTAATAAATAGTTATTGATAAGTTTCCCTGATCCATGAATGATCATATGGTCCGCATTCCTTATTTAAATCTTTCCTGAGATATCTTATAATTATTTAAATTAATTAATTTTGTTTTTATATTAGAACCGCTTATCCAACCTTACCTAAAAAATTTTCATGTTTACCTTGTGTAATGTATGTTAGCTCATCATTCGAGATATCCGCATTCCTTACCTTTATATATTTAAGTTATAATTGTCATATTATTATACATCCGCTATATAGAATTTCAGCCTACCATGGAGGCTGAGTATGTAGCAGTGAGTTTGGCTGCACGAGAAACTGTATGGTTGAGGCGATTACTGAGCGATGTCGGATCTCGATGTGAAAAAGAAACGGTTCTTAATATTGATAATCAGAGTGCTATTAAGTTGACTAAAAATCCAGAATTTCACAAGCGCAGTAATCACATCGACATCCGCTATCACTTTGTAAGGCAATGCTATGAAAGGCGTGTAATCGAGCCTTTGCATGTATCGACAGACAAACAGTTAGCTGATGGGTTTACAAAACCACTTAACAGAAAACTGTTTGAACGGTTTATATATCAAATTTGTTTAAAATTGATCAAATAACTCATTGTTTAGTCATGTATGGAAAAGCTAATTTTTAAGCTTGGTAATTGTGTAATTAGTTATTTGATCAAACATTAAGTCAGAAATTGACAAATTTTGTAGTCTATGATGACCAAAGAAATAGATTATTTTTCTTTATCTTTCTTTTTCTTTAGCCCTCGCTAGCTTTCTCCCCCTACAATATCGCTTAGTATTCTTTGACATATTGCCATGCACACAGCACGCGTAAACGGCTCTGTATAAAATTGTATATATATATATATTATACTAGCATAGGTGAGAGGGGGGGGCTCCGCCCCCCCTGATCTATTCCCGGTGTTGTTGTTATTGATTTTTTATTATTATCATGTTGTTATTGTCCAAAATATATATCAATGCCAAAAAAAATTAACGCCTTGAAATAAGCTAAAATTTTTTTCTTAATGTAGACCTTTTACCAGTTCAAATGTGACCAATAAGATAAAATTTGTAGTAAATTCAAAGGAATGGCGTAATTTTGAAAATGCGCCAAATCAGGCTATTTTTGGACCTTTAAACAGACAGAAATATGTCTATATTTCGGGCCCATGAGGTGCTAGGGGACTAAAACTTTAGCTGAGGGACTTTTTTATCACCCCAAAATATACCCTAAAATTTGAGTTGAATATATATAATATATAGTAAAAAGTTTTTTAAATATTTTATAAAATTTTAAAGATACCTCCGTTTTGAATAAAAATTTCAGAGAATACGTAAAAATTAGTGCTGAATTGAATACTATGAAGTGCGATAGCAAAATTTTTCGATAGTATCGAGATATTTCAATTTTTGTTAAAATTTTTAAAAAATGTTATCAAGTTCAAAAATACTAAAAATTAAATATCTCAAAAACTACGATAGCTAATCAGAAAATATAGGGCCTATGTCACCCGCATTTTTTTTTTCTTTATTTTGACACCGGTTTCATGCCAATCGGTTCGGTGGTTCTTGAGTCATTAGGGTACAGACAAACAGACAAACAAACAAATAAATTTTCAAATATATATAGTATTAAGATATATATTAAGATATAGTAAAAAATTTTATTTTTTTTTTTTAATTTTAAATCAACGTACGTTTTTAATAAAAATTTAACTAAGTACGCATAAATTACATTTTAATATAGAATATAAATTACATTATAATATACACAGACCCACAAATAAATGATTAGAAATACCATAAAAATAAAAAAATGAAAAAAATTTTTTTACCAGCTTTATAAATATTTTATAAAATTTTAAAGATACCTCCGTTTTGAATAAAAATTTCAGAGAATACGTAAAAATTAGTGCTGGATCGAATACTATGAAGTGCGATAGCAAAATTTTTCGATAGTATCGAGATATTTCAATTTTTGTTAAAATTTTTAAAAAATGTTATCAAGTTCAAAAATACTAAAAATTAAATATCTCAAAAACTACGACAGTTAATCAGAAAATATAGGGCCTATGTCACCCGCAGACTTTTTATCTTTATTTTGACACCGGTTTCATGCCAATTGGTTTGGCGGTTCTTGCGTGATGAGTGGACAGACAGACAGACAGACAGACAGACAAACAAATAAATTTTCAAATATATATATTATTATTATTATTATTATTATTATTATTATTATTCAATTTATTCACAATAGCAAAATACAGTACACTCTTGTTTACATTCATATTTAGTACATATATATATATATATAATGAAATTTTTATATAATAAATTTTTATTTATTTTTTAAAAATTAGTCAACAAGTATAAATATAAGTTATGTATAATTAAATCAAGTATATCTAATAAATTTAAACAAGTATATATTTATAAGTAATAGTGATAATAGTATTAGTTAGTACATAGTTATGTAAATATGATTAAATATGTCTTTGGTAAAAATTACACAGTATCACAATCTGTTTCGTTAACTATCTAGGTTTGAGAAGTATAATTTAATACTCTTCTTAAATCTAGAAAGTGACGGAAGGTCACGATAGCAGGGGGGCAGAGAATTCCATAGATTGGCATACTTGATATGGAAAGAGTTCTTCCCAGAATCTGTTAACATTGTGGTGATTTCAAGATCTATGCGGGGCCCTCTAGTAGGCTTGTCAGAGTGATAAGGTTTAAACAATGAAAGAAGCAGAGGGGGTTCTTTCATTCGCACCAAACGATACATTATTAGCATGGCAAAAAAGTCTCGGCGGGTGTCAGTGCTTAACCAGTGTAGCTTTTTCCTATAGGGGGTGATGTGCTCATCACGCCTTAACCCAAAAATATATTTTATTCCTGAGTTCGATAGTCTTTGGAGTTGTTTACGGAGTTCAAAAGACATGTCAGCGTAGACAACTGTACAGTAGTCTAAATGAGGTATCACGAGAGACTCAACTAACCTACGTCTCAATAGCTGCGATGTACAGGATTTGATGAACTTTAAACTATATAATGCCTTGTTGACTTTTTTGGTAACATGGTTGATTTGCTGTTTCCAAGAAAGCGTGTCATCCAAAACAACTCCAAGACTAAGGACCTCATCGACAAACGAAATGGTATCACCTTTGCTGTTTACTACGATATCATGGATACCTAATTTTTTGAATTGACTGACTGTGTATGATGTGCCAAAGACTAAATAGTATTAAGATTAAGATTAAGATTAAGATTAGTCAAATTTTTATTCAAATAAATAAGCTCAATTAATTTTTTCAATTAATTCCATTGTGTTACTTTATTGTGTTTTGCCTAATTACACATATCTTAATAAATATCTAGAAGAATCGTTTTTACTGAATATCTTGAATCTTATAATTAATTTAAAAAAAATTTTTTTCTCAAAATTTTTGTCACCAAAAAATACAAGAAATACCAAACTTTGTTTCCTTTTTGGACGCAGTACTTAATTGTTTTCTATGGGAGTACTAGTTTTAAAAATATCGTTTACAGTCAATTTTTAAATCTGATACGTTATTTTTTGAAAATTTTTTTCTCAACATTTTTATTGTCAAAAAATACAAAAAATGCTACTTTCTTTTTTTTTAGGACGTTGTACTTAATTTCTTGCTATGAAAGTACGAATATCTAGAATTATCGTTTGTAAAGAATTTCTATATCTGATACGTAATTTTTCGAAATTTTTTTTTTCAAATTTTTTTTTATAAAAAAATTAAAAAAAAAACCATAATTAAAACCATAATTTTCTTTTTGAACGTAGTATTTAATTTGTTTATATGAAAGTACTAATATCTAGAATTATCGTTTTTAGTACAAATCTTCAATCTGATACCTAAGTTGTCGAAGAATTTTTTAAAAATACTTTTTACATAAAAAAATCAGAAAAAAACAATTTTTTTATAAATTTCAATAATTTTTTTTTTTTTAACGTATTACCTAAATTATTTCTACGAAAGTAATAATCTCCAGAATTATCGTTTTTACTTGATATCTTGAATCTAATAGTTAATTTTTTGTAAAATTTTATGTTAAAATTTTTGCCACCAAAAAATATAAAAAACACCAAATTTTTTTTTATTTTTGTATGTAATACTTAATTATTTTCTCGGAAAGTATTAATTTTAGAAACATCGTTTTTACTCGATTTCTGGGATCCGATACTTAATGTTTTGGAAATTTTTTTTCTCAAAATGTTGGCTACCAAAAGATACAAAAAACAACAGCTTTTATATTACCTAATTTTATTATATGGAAAAATTAGTTTTAGAAATATCACTTTGACACCAATATATTTTCCATAATTTATTCCTCAATTTAAAAATATTAAAAATTTTTTCATTTATGTCATAGCATAATTGTCTAATTTTGTCTTTTAGATTGAATTACGCCAGCTACATAAAAAACTGTCTATATAAAAGACATAATTATCATAAAAGAAGGTTATGTCTAGTAGACTGACAAAAAAAAATCGACTTTTCGATTTTTTAAGGTGCTCAAGCGTTTTTGGGTACCACTTTATGAAAAAAAAAGCCCTAGGTAAAGCGCATCTAAAAATATTTAGTCGTTGGACAGCGCCAAAGCGTTTTCGATTTTTTGAAATTGGTCCAGGAGCGCCGGGGGGGATTACAGCTACTAAATTTAAAAGGCAACATAAAAATAAAACTTCGGGGGGTATTTCATAGTTTTTTTGGTCACTAAAAACGATGGAATCATTTATTTTGAATTATTTCTTTAAGGCAAAAAGTTATGATCTAATTTCAGTCTTAAAAATATCAAAAATTGGACAGTTTTTGGCGTCAAAAACATGCTGCGGACTAAAAAATGTTTAGAAATTATTTTAAAGGGGTATTTCGAATGATAATTGGGTCACTAAAATCGATGAAATCGGTTATTTTCAATTATTCTTTACTGATTCAGAGTTATGCGCCAAATAATGTAGCTTGATTTCCCAAATATAGTATTTTTTTTAGTTAAATGTCAATGTCAAGCGTACAGAGAACTCTTTTGAGCCTCTAGAAAGGTATGTTATCATAGTTTTGTGTTTTTTGAACACCGATGCATTGGTTGTAATAAAAAAATAATAAATAAATAAAAAAATACATAAAAAAATAAAAATAATAAAAATAATAAAATAATATATATAATAAAAATAATAAAAAAAATAAAAATACATAAAAAAATCTAAGCAACCAATGCATCGGTGTTTAAAAAACACAAAAATATGATAACTTACCTTTCTAGAGGCTCAAAAAAGTTCTCTGTACGCTTGACAGTCATTTAACTCAAAAAAATGCTATATTTGGGAAATCAAGCTACAATATTTGGCGCATAATTCTGAATCCGTAAAGAATAAATGAAAATAACCGATTTCGTCGTTTTTAGTGACCCAATGATCATTCGAAATACCCCTTTAAAATAATTTCTAAACATTTTTTAGTCCGCAGCATGTTTTTGACGCCAAAAACTGTCCAATTTTTGATATTTTTAAGACCAAAATTAGATCATAACTTTTTGCCTTAAAGAAATAATTCAAAATAAATGATTCCATCGTTTTTAGTGACCAAAAAAACTATGAAATACCTCCCGAAGTTTTATTTTTTTGTTGCCTTTTAAATTTAGTAGCTGTAATCCCCCCCGGCGCTCCTGGACCAATTTCAAAAAATCGAAAACGCTTTGGCGCTGTCCAACGACTAAATATTTTTAGATGCGCTTTACCAAGGGCTTTTTTTTTCATAAAGTGGTACCCAAAAACGCTTGAGCACCTTAAAAAATCGAAAAGTCGATTTTTTTTTTGTCAGTCTAATTTCTAGTGTAGAAAAAATGTTTCTTTTATGTAAAAAACCTAATTTTTTCCATGAGATGTTAAACTAACAGTATCAAGGAAAAAATCATTTTCAGTTTTTCTTATGTCATTATACTTTGTTAAGTAAAATAGAATATTATTTAAGAGTATTTTGTTATTGCTGATGATGAACCATAGTGCCAAATACTTGGCAGCGTTTTTGGTTCCTCAAAGAGGAACCATTGTGTTAGGTCAAAATTTGATTTTCTATTTTGTGGCATATAAGCACGTTTTGGGACTCCAGGAAGCTAAAAAACCTGTTTTTAAAAAAAGTCTGTGTGTGTGTACGTACGTATGTATGTAATCGGTGATATTTCACAAATATTATGGAATTAAGACCTAATTTTTTTTTTAAAAATTTTTTCACCAAAAAAGCTCGAGGTACTTTTTTTTTTTTGATTTGGATGTAATACCTCATTTATTTCCATGAAAGTACTTATATTTGAAAGTATGGTTTTTACATGATATCTCGAATCGGATACTTAATTTTCTGAAAATTTTTTTTCTAAAATTTTTTTCACAAAAAAATACAAAAAATACAAATTTTTTTTTCTTTTTGGACGTAGTGCCTAATTTATTTCCATGGAAGTACTAGTTTTAAGAACCTTGTTTATTGTTATTTTTTGGATCTGATACTTAATTTTTTCAAAATTTTTTTTGTCAAAATTAAAAAAATAGAAAAATTAAAAAAAATGCAATATTTTTTTTTTTTTTGGGTTTAATACCTCATTTAATTTTATGAAAGTACTAATATCTGAAAATATTGTAACTAGTGATATTTCAAAACCGTTATCGAATTAAGACCTAATTTTTTTTTTCAAACATTTTTTTATCAAAAAATCTCAAACCCCCCCTTTTTTTTTTAATTTGGATGTAATACCTCATTTATTTCCATGAAAGTACTTATATTTGAAAGTATAGTTTTCAAATGATATCTCGAATCAGATACTTAATTTTCTAAAAATTTTTTTTCTAAAATTTTTTTCACAAAAAAATACAAAAAATACCAATTTTTTTTTTCTTTTTGGACTTAATACCTAATTTATTTTCATGAAAGTACTAGTTTTAAGAACCTCGTTTATAGTAATTTTTTGGATCTGATACTTAGTTTTTTCAAAATTTTTTTCTCAAGATTAAAAAAAAAGAAAAATAAAAAAAACTGCAATATTTTTTTTTTTGTGTAATACCTCATTTAATTCTATGAAAGTACTAGTATCTGAAAATATTGTAACTAGTGATATTTCAAAACCATTATCGAATTAAGACCTAATTTTTTTATTAAAAAAATCTCAAACCCCATTTTTTTTTTTTTAATTTGGATGTAATACCCCTCATTCATTTTCATGAAAGTACTTATACTTCAAAGTATGGTTTTTACTTGATATCTCCAATCTGATACTTAATTTTTTGAAAATTTTTTTCCTAAAATTTTTTTCACAAAAAAATACAAAAAATACGAAACTTTTTTTTCATTTTGGACGTAGTACCTAATTTATTTCCATGGAAGTACTAGTTTTAAGAACCTCGTTTACAGTAATTTTTTGGAACTGATACTGAATTTTTTCAAAATTTTTTTTGTAAAATTAAAAAAAAAGAAAAATAAAAAAAACTGCAATATTTTTTTTTTTTTTTTTTTTTGTAATACCTCATTTAATTCTATGAAAGTACTAATATTTTAAAATATTGTAACTAGTGATATTTCAAAACCATTATCGAATTAAGACCTAATTTTTTTCTCCAAAAATTTGTTTATTAAAAAATCTCAAAATACTTTTTTTTTTTTAATTTGGATGTAATACCTCATTCATTACCATGAAATTACTTATATTTGAAATTATGATTTTTACTCGATATCTTGAATCTGATAATTAATTTTTTGAAAATTTTTTTCTCCAAAATCTTCGTCACAAAAAAATACATAAAACACCAAATTTATTTTTCGTTTTGGACATATCTAATTTATTTTAATGAGAGTACAAGTTTTAGAAATTTAGCTTATAGTAATTTTTTGTATCCGATTACAATTTTTTTTTTATTTTGATATAAATTATAACACACAAGAAAGAGTGATGGAAATCTTTTTTTTTGCCTCTTTTTGACTTCCTTGGATTATTTTGCTCGTTGCTATGTTTATTTATGTATGCAGCTTAATGAAATTATAAACAATAATAAACAGCCTAAAAATATTAAATGGTTATGTTTGCATTTTAAAATTAAGATTTATAAAAGTTATCCTGGCATTTTTTAAAGAATCAAACAATTTATAGAATTAAATAATTTATTATTTTGTGATTAATAGAAATAATATAAATAATGTTAAAATCTTGAATCTTGAAATGCAAGAAGTACACTGAGAAAATAAATTATAAGAAATTATTATAAACTCTGGTAAAAACTCCTATCTTTTTATAATAATTGAGCGAATATTTGTAATTTTCGCATCGTTACCAACCATTTCTTTGACAAAACAAAAAAATCATGTTACCCAATATTTTAATTAAGAGATATATTCTAATAAAATAAAATTTTATAAAAAAAAATAAAATTAGCTTTTTTTATATTTGTCTCTTTTTAATTATGCAAAAATGATTTAAAATCCATTAACGCCGGCGCGACCAATTCATGGACGCTAGAATTTTCACTTTAATAACAAAATGATCTTAATAATCTACTTTACCAGCTACTAAAAACGAAAAATGTATGTATAATTGCATAGTTGTAATCAATAATATTTGTTGTAAATTAAGATTACAGCCCATTGTTTGAGGAACCTCAGTGCCAGCTAGTTGGCAGGGTATTTTTAATGCGCCAACTACTTTTCGCGCACCCTCTCCTCTTCAATCGTCAACAAAATAGCAGAAACAAATTGACAGAGTTTAATCATTGTTCTTAAAATACCAATATATACTTATAATAAATATTTAATAACTTATAATAATAAAAATTGAAATAAACAATCATGCAAAATAATTATTTTGTGTAAAATTTAGTGTATAAAATTTTATACATTATTTAAAATGATTTTTAAAAAAGCTTATTTTTTTGTTAGGGTAATTAAATTAATTAAATTATGCAAAATTATAATAATGAATTTATTCACTATTTTTTAAATATTTATATTTTTTTTAAATATCTTGCTAAAATAGTCTTGTTAAAATAGTTTTGCAGCATAACAGCTAGTTTTAAATATAACTATAACCAATAACTAAATCAAGAAAATATATCCAAATAACACACATTTAATTTTTGATATTTTTAATTAATTAAATCAAAACATATTTATTTTAATTTATTTATTGATCCTTATTTTTACAACTTGTTTTTGTATAATAATTAGACGACTAGTTTCAGGAATAAATTCCCATCATCAGGTCTGTATTATAATGAAACTTAATTTATTTAAAACATTTGAATATGATATTGTAACTTTAGATTATGTCTGTATAGACTCACAATTATTTTATGACTAAATAAAAAAAAATTTTTTGAATATTTATTTTGTATACATATGAAGATTTTATATTATGAAGATTTTTAAATTATTTCTAGTTTTATAATGTAATAAAGAATTTAAATTTTTTTTTTTTTTTTTTTTTATAAGTGTTTGAATTCACATCTGTTTTTTCTAATGTACAAGTGCTCCATAGGAGGAAGTTTATATATAAAATATGTTTTTTAATTCGTTTATTCTATTTCCAATTCTTTTTATTATTTATTTTTTATTTTTGCTTTTTCTTATTTTTTATTATGGGTAAATTTAAATGAAGTGAGTGCGATTTGTATGGTCAGGTCTTCAAAACTGCCCCAAAGTATTTTTTTCTGAAAGTACTACCAAAAATAAGTAACCAGCCCAATTTTTAGCCTCCCAGTGCGAAATCTCGATTTTTGGCAGCCATTTTAGTGTTTTTGACTGTCGTAAAAAATGTAAGAAAAATGAGTCATAATTTTTTTTATTATTGCTGTAAAAAACTTATATTAGCATGAAAAATTTTTTCGTTATAGGTTCGGATAGGAAATTTCCCTGGCAATCTGATTCCGGGGTCAAAAATTTTTTTTTACCTTCGCATGCGCGAGAAATCGCTAAATTACGCTGTTTTTTTTCAAAACTTGATTTCTCAAATGCCTATTGGTAAAAAATTTTTTAGTTCGTCTTAAATTTTTCCTTGGACTACATATTTTTAGGATAAAAAAAATTTTTTGATGGGACATTTCTTTTTGAGAGCTCTAAATCAAAAAATAGCAGCTTTTAAAAGATCATTTTTTACAAATTTTGAATTTCCCGCAAAGTCACGTGACTAATCAAAAATCTGACAAAAAATTTGGATTCCGCGGGAAATTTTACATAAGATATATATTTTTACGTTTTCAAAACCTTTTGTGTTCATACGGCAGAATTTAAAGGAATAATTGGGACTTTTTGTTTTTTTTAATTATTTGATAAAAAAATGCTATAAATACCCAAATATACTTAGAAACTTAACAAATTTTATAAAAATAAACTCATAATTAACTAAAACTGCCTATTTTTCATTATTAATAATCTCGTGAAATCAAAATAAAATCGCTTTTTCATTTTACCGCTTTAATTTTAAAACTAAAATAATTTTAAAAGTAAAAATTATTTACTGAAAAATTGTAAATAAACCATTATTTTATAAAACAGAGTGGTTGTTGAAAATGCGCCTTAAAAAACTCTCTGTTTTTTAGGAAGCTCTCTGCTTATAGGAATAACATAAACAAAGAACAGTGTGCTTATTGTTGAAAAAATAAAAATTGTTTATTTGAGTGTTTTTTTAATATTAATGGTTTTTATTTTGTTTTCTATTATAAACATAAACATTGATGGTAAGAACAAACTCTACACGAGTCATGGACTTCCTGATACTTAAGGCTGATTCCAGACGGAGCGCTTCCCGATGAGAATAATATAAGGTTCCGCCACGCCAACTATACAGTCCCCTACTCGGCGCGCTGAACTGGGCCTAGCAAGATGTGTCACGCGGCGATTTCCAGTCCCTTACATGGCGTGCTCCTCTGCGCAAGCGCATAATAGTTTTACATAAAACATATGATCCTTGTTTATTTACAAAATTAAAACCTAAAGCAAAAGTTTTTGAACAAAAATGACATATAAAATTGAAAAAAGTAGTGAATTAATTAAAATTAGGAAAAGGGCTTCTAGATTAAATTTAAAAATTAAAAGTGCAGTAAATATACCTAAAAAGAAAGCTAAACATTATTAACATAACTGAAAAAATAAATGCTGAAAAACCTAAACTATTCTGATTCCCTAAATCAAAAATATCCCAAGTCCCTAAACCCGAAAAAAAAACATTTAAATTATAATAAAATTGTTGTCGACATTTTCTATCATAAGAAAAAAACTAGTGGATAAATATTGACTTTTTTATTATTTTTTACTTACGTTTATTTATTTTTTTATAAGCAATATTACTAATTACTAATTTAAGTAAAAATTAAAAGAACACAATTTTGTGGTTATGACATATTTATTTTGATTTTACTATACAGTGTGTGTAAAAAGTGGTGGAAAAGGGGCACGCCATGCTCGGCACTTGCTATCCCCGCGTGACCGAACGGTAAAGGCCCTTTAATATTATCGGGGCACGCCTACAGAGGTACTTGCTAACGCCAAGAAAACTTTTCCGATCGGGTTAACTTCGAAGTTATCTTAAACCTGTGTTTAAAATACATTGTGTAGTATATACATATATGTAATATAACTACAGAGTTAACGCTAACTGTGAGTTTACAGCGCTCCGTGTGGAACCAGCCTAAGTAATACATGAGAATGTAAATATAAAGCTGAACTCCAAACTAAAAACTTAAAAGACAAAAATTCTTAATTTATTTATTTATTTTCTTTAAATAATCAAAGAACCATATTTTTTTTTATATGTCCAGATGCATCTTTCTTTTAAAGCCGACAACCATACATAAAAAAAATAAATAAACAATTTTTTTCTTTTCAGTTTTTAACTTTTAATTAAGGTTTTCAAAAATATAATTAAGTTCGGCTTTATATTCGTAGTCTCATGTATTACTTAAGTATCAAGAAATCCATTACTGGAGCAGTGTTTGTTCTTACGATCAATGTTCTGGAGTTCAAAAAGAATTAGCTATTACACCATACGAGTCTTCTCAGCCTTAGATACTTATTACTTGATTTCTGCAATTAATGAGTTTTTGAACGGCAGAACAGTAATCGTAAGAATAAACACTGCTCCAGCAATGGGTTTCATGATACTTAAGTAATACATGAGACTGTAAATATAAAGCCGAACTGAATAATATTTTTGAATGCTTTGATTACAAACTAAAAACTTAAAAGACAAAAATTTGCAATATTTTTTAAATAAGGCTAAAAATATCTAGTGGTATTTTTTTAAGAAAAGTGTTTAGTTATAAAATATTAGAGAAATTTTTAGGTAAAAAAAAAATATTTATATGATGCTTAAAAATATATTTTTAAGAATCTTGTAGGACAGTTTTTCATTTAAGACCATTTTGGCAAATAAATATTTTTAAAAATAAAAAGTTAAAGGGCACAAAGGGCATTTCGTTGGCCGATTCACTATATATAGAACTGGGCATATCCTTTTTTATTAAAAAACGTGTACATTTTTAGTTCTTAGGAGGGGGAGATTGCCCCCTTTCATCCCTCACTGGTATAGTTAATTTAATTTAAGTAAAAGTATATTTCCACATCCTGACATTTATTAAATTAATAATGTTTTTAAAACTTTAATAAATTAAAGTATAATTAAAACTAAATTAAGTCTTGTTGTTTCCTAATCACAAGCTCATTTGAATTTAAAGTTTTTGGGTCCAGAAAATAAGGTTTTTATGATTAAAATTTATTTGATTTCCTTACAATATTTTTAATTGATCTACTTTTGATATATAATTCAACTTTCGGCCCATAAATGTTGTGAGATGAAATTTTATGGCCTAAGCTAAGTAAAAATTTAATTTAAGCACAAGTATATTTCAAAATACTGATGCTGATTAAATTAATAATGTTTTTAAAACTTTAATAAATTCAAGTATAATTAAAACTAAGTTAAGTCTTGATGTTTCCTAATCACAAGCTCATCTGAATTTGAAGTTTTTGGGTCCAGAAAATAAGGTTTTTATGATTAAAATTTATTTGATTTCCTTACAATATTCCTAACTGATCTACTTTTGATATAAAATTCAAGTTTCGGCCCATAAATGTTGTGAGATGAAATTTTATGGCCTAAGCTAAGTAAAATTTTAATTTAAGCAAAGTATAAATTCCTAATAAATATATTCTAACTTTTGTGCCATAAATGTTGTGAGATGAAATTAAATGGCCTAAGCTAAGTGAATTTTTATTTCAGCAAAAGTTTACAGTAAACAGATATTTTTTCTTATTCAGCTTTTTCACATTGAGCTCACAGGCTGTACTATAAATATAATTAGCTTATATTATAACAATGTATTATCTTCAGAAACTGCTTAACTTGCCAGGCCCCTAAATAACCAGTAAACGGCGTGAATGCATTGTATCAATAATTATCTATTGTAAAAAAGTTTATGGGCTCTTTATGGAGATCGCCATCTTGTGTCAACAGTTTATTAGCCAATCAAATTGCTTGTTTTCAAATTTGAATTTTTCTATTTTCTTTATAGGTTATCATGGGCCTATATTTATTGTAAACATCTATCTTTGATATTTTTTTTAATGAAGCTAACGGGAAATTTTAATGAAATAGTCTTCTTTTAATTTGGTGTAAAAAGAATTAAAATTTTATTTTATAAAAGTATTAAATAAATTGGAAATTTTTTAAAAATTGTAAGAATATATTAAAAACATATAGTAAGGATATCATCTAAAGTAAAAATCTTGTCTATGAAAATGATTTTTCATTATAAAACAAAGTTCTTTAAATATGACTTTAAAGATTATAAGCAAATTAATGGTTTGTATTAAAAACAAAATTTAAGTCATAGATGAGTAGTAAAAATATTCATTAACGTGATCTTCCACGAAATACCTTTTTTTTAAGTCGACATTTTTTTTAGAAGAGGATAATAAGTGAAAGTAAGAAATTAAACCCATTAACCAAAACGCGTAGTTACTATGACCATTAACTTAAAAGTAGTTACCCCCATAATAGCTTTATCCAAATAATAATTATTTTGCATACATCTAAATCAAGCATAAATCTATAAAAACGATTTCTTTAATTTTATTTTAATTTTCCACCGATAAAATGGTTATTTAGGGGCCTCGCAAGTTAAGCAGTTTCTGAAGATAATAAATTGTTATAATATAAGCTAATTATATTTATAGTACAGCCTGTGAGCTCAATGTGAAAAAGCTGAATAAGAAAAATTATCTGTTTACTGTAAACTTTTGCTGAAATAAAAATTCACTTAGCTTAGGCCATTTAATTTCATCTCACAACATTTATGGCCCAAAAGTTATAATATATTTATAATATATTTTCTGGACCCAAAAACTTCAAATTCAGATGAGCTTGTGATTAGGAAACATCAAGACTTAACTTAGTTTTAATTATACTTGAATTTATTAAAGTTTTAAAAACATTATTAATTTAATCAGCATCAGTATTTTGAAATATACTTTTGCTTAAATTAAAATTTTACTTAGCTTAGGCCATAAAATTTCATCTCACAACATTTATGGGCCGAAACTTGAATTATATATCAAAAGTAGATTAATTAGGAATATTGTAAGGAAATCAAATAAATTTTAATCATAAAAACCTTATTTTCTGGACCCAAAAACTTCAAATTCAGATGAGCTTGTGATTAGGAAACAACAAGACTTAATTTAGTTTTAATTATACTTTAATTATAATTTATTAAAGTTTTAAAAACATTATTAATTTAATAAATATCAGGATGTGGAAATATTCTTTTACTTAAATTAAATTAACTATACCAGTGAGGGATGAAAGGGGGCAATCTCCCCCTCCTAAGAACTAAAAATGTACACGTTTTTTAATAAAAAAGGATATGCCCAGTTCTATATATAGTGAATCGGCCAACGAAATGCCCTTTGTGCCCTTTAACTTTTTATTTGCCAAAATGGTCTTAAATGAAAAACTGTCCTACAAGATTCTTAAAAATATATTTTTAAGCATCATATAAATATTTTTTTTTACCTAAAAATTTCTCTAATATTTATTATAACTAAACACTTTTCTTAAAAAAATACCACTAGATATTTTTAGCCTTATTTAAAAAATATTGCAAATTTTTGTCTTTTAAGTTTTTAGTTTGTAATTAAAGCATTCAAAAATATTATTCAGTTCGGCTTTACATTTATAGTCTCATGTATTACTTAAGTATCATGAAACCCATTGCTGGAGCAGTGTTTATTTTTACGATTAATGTTCTGCCGTTCAAAAACTCATTAATTGCAGAAATCAAGTAATAAGTATCTAAGGCTGAGAAGACTCGTATGGTGTAATAGCTAATTCTTTTTGAACTCCAGAACATTGATCGTAAGAACAAACACTGCTCCAGTAATGGATTTCTTGATACTTAAGTAATACATGAGACTACGAATATAAAGCCGAACTTAATTATATTTTTGAAAACCTTAATTAAAAGTTAAAAACTGAAAAGAAAAAAATTGTTTATTTATTTTTTTTATGTATGGTTGTCGGCTTTAAAAGAAAGATGCATGCTAGACATATAAAAAAAAGATGGTTCTTTCATTATTTAAAGAAAATAAATAAATAAATTAAGAATTTTTGTCTTTTAAGTTTTTAGTTTGGAGTTCAGCTTTATATTTACATTCTCATGTGTATTACTTAAGTATCAGGAAGTCCATGACTCGTGTAGAGTTTGTTATTACCATCAATGTTCTGGAGTTCGAAAGGAATTAGCTATTACCAAATATTTCTTGTCTGCCTTAGATACTTATTACTTGTTTGGCTGAAATTAATGAGTTTTTAAACTGCAGAACATTCATCGTAAGAATAAACAATGCTCCAGCATGGATAACTTGATACTTATAAGTAATACATGAGTCTATAAATATATAAATATGGTCAATATCTTGGTATATTTTATAATTAATTTCCATTAATTTTTTTCATGAGCTATTTGCAAATATTTATCTCTGTTTATTAATTAAATATGAATATTCAACAAGCATGCACAAATTTTTTTAATATCCATTAATTTTCTTTCATGAGCTTTGCAAATATTTATCACTTTTTATTAATTAAATGTGAATATTCAACAAGCATGCACAAATAAACAGTTAGGTAAGTTAGGTTTATTTTTTAATTAATCTTTTATAAAAATTGTTTTTATTAGGTTATACATGTTTAATATATAGAGATATCTTGTGCCGGGCGAGAGCAGACGCTATATATATATATAAAAAATATGCGCATACTCTATATTTCACTCTATACTCCTTTTTATACATACCAGTGATGAAAAACACATAATAATCGAAATTCGAGGTTTTCGATCGAATAGATCGAGAGCTCTTGAAGGTCATCTCAAAATTAGAGAGAGAAACCTCAATTTCCTGTATATTAGTGCTTCTAAGTTTAGTAACTTAACTTAGTCGCGCGCCCTAGAGGGCGCTGTATTATGTTTAATATTTAATAATTTCTAATTTTTCTGATGATGTCTTGGCCTAAAATATTTTTCGGCATCTTTAAATTTCGCCTATAAGGTTTGTATAATTTAGGATAGTTTCTAAAATAAATTATCTTATAAATTGTGTTTTATAAATTTATGATGTGCATACAATATAGGGTTATAAAATTTCCAGAAATTTAAAAAAAATGAAGCGATCAAGAGATCAACGTGTTGATGAGCCTATTCCTAAACGTCAAAAGGTTATGAATAATTTTGATAAAAATGCAGTTGCAGACTTGAACGAAGGTAAAAAGGATTATTAAACTGCATTTTTTAATGAACTATAAAAACTTTTGCTTCCATGTTTATTTTTAAAAAATATTCAGATATTTTTGATGTTATAACAATAATAACAAACAGATTAAACTTTTTTAAATTTAATTCAGAGCGAACTGAACTCCCGACCGCAGTAATACAATAGAGGCGCTGTCATGCGCAATATAATAAGATACATAATACAAAGAGACGTATAATACATATAATACATATATATACTGGAACATCCCACCCACCCATTCTGCGGAGTAGAATGTTAATACAAAAGCTTATAAAAAATAAAGATTTAGTTTTAAAAATTGATTAACAATAAAATATAATATAGTTTATAATAATAGTATATATACAATAATTTTGATTCTAAAATGATTCTAAAATAAGTAATTTTGACAATATAAAAAATAGAATCTTTGACAATAATATACAATTTTGACAATGAGTTACAATCTTTTGACAATAAAATACAATCTTCAGCACCAGCCACCAGATCAGCGGATCTGACAATCTATTGAGACCTCCAATCAAAATTATGATATAATTAAAAAATCAAACAGAAACATTGATTCGCCTAGATCAACACATGTGAAACATACAATTTAAGAATTAATAAGTAATTAAACAATGCTCCCGCGATTCTAAGCAAAACAAAATAACCCTTAAAGAAAATAGTCTCAAAAATGTAAATGAAAAATGTAAAAAGGTACTGAAGAATAATTAAGTTATAAGGCTAAAATATTGTTACATTGTTAAATAAAGAATACATTATTCTATGTTTCTCCCCCGACAAAAAAAGAAAACCGAAAAGACTGGTACTAAAATCAATTACGCCACCCACCTTATTTGATTACTATGAGAAAGTATGCCACCCACCATGTTAAATTTGATGGAACTAAAATTAGAGATTATTGAAATACAAATAGAGGTGAATCCCAAATAAAAGAATGAGAGAAATAGAAAAATGTACAGTTAGAGGTTATAATATTCATAAATTTTAAAATTTACTAAAAGACTAATTTTGACTATTTTTGTATTAAAGCTAACATTGAGAATTAAACATATAAATATTTAATTTGTAAAGGAACGAAAATTGTCTATATAAGTCATATTTGTAAATAACTTAGATTCGTGAGAGCAGTGATATACCTTAAATACTGAAAATTTACAAGACATGTTTAAGTATTTGAAGTTACAATTAACTTTGACAGAAGTTAATGTATAACAAAAAAAAATAAAAATTTATACGAAATTCAAATACTAAAAACTATAATTGTTGACCCAAACGAAGCAAGGTATCCACTTGAATATAAAATAAAATCCAAAATACGACATTGAAGTTGACTTGAAACGTCTTCAGTTGATGACAAAAAATAATATTGAATGATTGCAGTTCCCAACAGAATGACAGAAGACTTCACTGGTAAACAGGATACTTGAAGACTGAATATATATACTGGAACAAAATGCTTTATGTCTTAAACTGAGGACTAAAATTGTCATTTTTTGTTTAATTTGATTTATTTATTTTTTTACAGATCATATCAATGAATGTTCTTTTGAAGAAACCACTAGTGTTAAGTGTACTGAATTTAAAATTGAACTTTTTAAAGAACTTTCAATTGAAGATCAAGAACTCATTATTTTAAGGAGTAAAAAGGATATAGACAGTTGCATATATATTTGTAGAAAACATAAATCATTTTTTTTAACAAAAAATCCTAATAATCAAAGATACTGCTGTAATCCGTTTAATGACCATTCCGAGACAATTATAAATTCATCTTTGAGAGTAATCTCATTAAATTTTTATAATAATTATAAGAATATTACGAATGCTAACGGAATACCGGGTAATAAAATATGTGGAAGATGTTGTAGAATTGCAAATTGTAAAGGTATTGAATCAAATGAATGCTCGCAAGCACCTTCTGATGAATTATCACATAGTGCAACTCCAAATGAAAGTGCTCTAGAAATATTCAATTCTATTTTAGATAAAGCTGGTTTGTCTCCATTAAAATTAAAAGGAGGACGAATGGATGCAAAAATTTCATATGGAAGGAAAAAATTGGACAAGCTTACATTAGAAATGGAATCATAATTAAAAAAATTTTTGGATCTTCCTAATTCAGTTGTTTTAAATAATTTAAAGGAACAGATACAAAAATCCGTGTTCTTTGACACAATGATGTCTGAGTTAAAAAGCAAAATAGAAACTTATAATAATAAAGAAAAATTACAATTATTAACATTGTTGCCAGATGATATGTCATATGGAAATATTAAAAAAACATTAAATGTATCAAATAGATTAATAAACAATGCAAAAAACCAAAAAAAATTACATGGGTTTTTCGCGGTTCCAAAATCAAAAAAAGGCGTTCCTCTATAAGAAGATATTTTAAATCGCGTAAATAATTTCTATTGTGATGACTTATATTCCAGAATTATGCCTAATAAAAAAGATGTTATAAAAATAAGTAAAACTGAGTTTAGAGCCAAAAGTTTGTTACTTTTAAATTTTAATGAATTATATGCCGAATATAAAAAGACTTATCCAAACGATAAAATTGGCTTTACTACATTTTACCGTTTAAAACCTATACAATGCATTACAGTTGATTCAAGTGGATCACATTCAATCTGCGTATGTCCAAAACATCAAAATTTTGATTTGCTTATTAAAGCAACTGGTAGTAGCTTGTCTTATAAATATGTAATATGCAAAGCAGTTTGTAATGCCAACAATAAGAACTGCATGTATAGAGTTTGTTCAACGTGTCCAAAAGAAACAGTGGTAAAATATAGATTACAAGAACTATTTCTAAATGAAGAAGATAGTGAATTCACAGAAATATTTGAGTACATACAATGGGAATCTGCAGATAGGCCAGATATTATTTCTTATTCATGTACTAGAGAAGAATTACTCTCTAAGATTCTTGAGCAATTATATCTATTATTACCTCATTTGTATGTGACCAAACAGCATTCAGATTACTTAAAATCAAAAAAAGAAAATTTACAAGCAAATGAATCTGTAATACAATTAGATTTTACCGAAAACTATAAGTATGTTGTTCAAGATGACATTCAACAGAGCTTTTGGTTTCAAACTGCGGCTACCCTCCACCCTGTTGTAATTTACATAAACATTGACGGAAAGATAATTTATAGGAACTACTGTCTGATGTCCGAAGATTTAAATCATGACGTCCCCATGGTCAAAACTTTTATTAAGAGAATATTAGAATATGTAAAGCAAGAATTTTCTTTAATTCAATATGTTGAGTTTTTTAGTGATGGCTGTGGGGGTCAGTATAAAAATTCAAAAATGTTTCATTTTTTGTATCAGTGTGAACAACTTTTTAATTTTCTAATTACGTGAAATTTCTTCACATCAGTTCACGGGAAGTCTGCTAGTGATGGGCTTGGCGCTAACATAAAACGTCAGGCGGCTCTTGAAAGCTTGAGAAGAATACGAAATAATTACATTCTAACACTTGTTGAATTTCTTAAATTCTATGCTGAACATATACCAAACATTTTTTGTGTACAAGTACCCCTCCCCCCTCCATTTACTTTAGAAAAGTATACTGTATGGAATAGGTACATTAATGCTTTCTGATATATTTTTTAAATTTCTTGCCTTGTGAATCATACTTCAAATTCAACCTACGACTGAAATTATATCCAATAATTTTCAGTATGAAATAGCTAGGTTTTTTTCATTAATAATTATTTTAAAAATGATTTTTTCCTTATATTAATTAATTATATTTTCCTTAGCTGTTGGCTATTCCTGACGGGACCTTTAAGAAATCATTGAAAAATGATAGTTGAAAAACCTTTTTTGTTTTGTTTATGTTATTAAAAGTTTCAATGTAAAAAATATCATTTAATAAATTAATTTTTAACATAAATTATGAAGAAGTGATTTTGGCAATAATTTTGTCATTACTAAAAAAGTTATTTTGTTGAACATTTAGTTTGTATTTTTTGTATTGTATTGTTTGTATTTTGTATTTTTTTCGCATTTCTGTCAAAATAAAAGGAATTAAAAGTGTTTTCTTTTGCGAAAAAAATTTATATTATGGGATGAACTTTTTGAAGTAAGTGTTCTAAAATATTTATATCTGTCAGAGTAAATGGGTCTTAAGCTATTCGCTATTGGGTAACTTACCCATTTCCCCCAATTAGCCACTACGGAATAAAATCCCTAATTGGCTATAATTTTTTGATTCATTTGTTTATTTTGAGATTATTTCTTAAAGGGCCCGTCAGGAATAGCCAACAGCTAAGGAAAATATAATTTATTATATAAGGAAAAAATCATTTTTAAAATAATTATTAATGAAAAAAACCTAGCTATTTCATACCGAAAATTATTGGATATAATTTCAGTCGTAGGTTGAATTTGAAGTATGTTTCACAAGGCAAGAAATTTAAAAAATATATCAGAAAGCATTAATGTACCTATTCCATACAGTATACTTTTTTAAAGTAAATGGAGGGGGGAGGGGGAGAGATATAAAAAATATCATAAGGTAAATTACTATCCAATAATATAATATGATCGTCTTAAAAGTGGACATAGAATGAAAACTACATTTATAACTAAACAGGGATTGGTATATAAGAGATTTTTAGGGTTTTATGATATATTTTATCCATAAAAAAGTAATTATATCCAAAATTTATAAAACACATTAAGTTAATTTTTTAAACAATTGTTTATTATCTATATTATAACTAGATATTAGAAAAATTTATTTATATTTTTAAAAGTATTTTGGATTCTAAAATCAAAATGCCTCTAATTGTAACTGAAAAAAATAAATTTCCTAAGGTTTCCTAAAGTACGATTTTTGCTTGAGATATGATTTTGTTGCCTAAATACAACGCAAAATTTAAAAATATATTTTTTTTTAGTTATAATTACGCATTTTGCTAGCGCATAAAATAATTCAGTTTAATATAGATAATAAACATTAGAAATAGCTAAAAAATCTCTTATATACCATATCAATGCTAAATCATAATACAATAATACTATTACTTGATATACGCCATATAACGAATCATGTGCGTACTGAAAGGCAAAGAGAGAAATAATTTATTCTGGTTTTTAATTCTCTTTAAAAAAAACATCCAATGACACATACTTTCCTAAAAGAATTTTTGGTAAAACTATTCTCCACGTATTTATTTTTAATACAAGTATGAAGGGTATCCACCACAGGGTTTTTTCGCGCAGCATATTTGTAACTAAAATATTTTAGGTATATATAATATTATTTATAATAATTTTTTTATGAAAGAATCAATACTTTACAGTATCTGGTACAAGAATATAAACAAAAAATTGATAATATTTATTTGTTTAAGCAAAAATACGACCTGTTAAACTTTTGTAATTTTTGACTCATAAAAGCCTGAGATTTCAGATGTGAGCAACTTGGATCAAAATTCTAGTTGGCTCATATTGTAAATCATTTAATTCTAGAGGGAGGTATCGAGGAAATTTTTGGCTAAACCTCTTGATTAATTGAGTTACAGCTAATTGTTTATAAAAAAAAAAAAAATTAAAAATGCTCTAATATTTATAGCCAAGCAGAATTTTGATCCAAGTTGCCCCGATCTGGAATCTCAGGCTTGTAAAACCCAAAAATTACAAAAATTTAACAGGTGGTATTTGTTTAAACAAATAAACATTTTCAATTTTTTTTTCATTAAAAAATTATTATAAATAAAATATATAGCTAAAATATTTCAGTTACAAATATGCTGAGCTAAAAACACCCAGTGGCGGATAGAATGACCTTAAATACTATAATAGTATAATTTTTTATGGCAGCATTTTTTTGCGGATGTAATACTTAATTTTGTACCTCATTTTTTTTTTAAGCAAGTACTTTTTTTAGAAATATCGTAATAACTCGATTTCTCAAATTTAATGCTTAACTTTTTGAAAATTTTTATCTCATAAAAAAATAAAAAACACCATTTAAAAGTTTTAAAAAAAGTATGAATGTATAATAATCATTATTATACTAATACTAATAAATTATATTGTATTTCATATCACGGGCCATGTGTGCTCTGAGAGGCAAAGAGAAAGAGAGAAATAATTGATTCCGGTTTTAAGTATTAAATTTATCCTCTTAAAAAAAAACATTTATGACTTATACTTTCCTAATACAATTTTTGGTATAAAACTATTCTCCTCGTATTTTTTGTGTTACATAAGTATTCATGGAAAAAGAAATAGAGAAATAAATAAAATACCTCCTTAGAAGTTATTATTTCCTGTTGATGCTGTTAATGATTTAGATGATTTAAATACGTTTTTAGCTCGAGATATATCGAATTAATTCGATACATTTCGATTGGAGATAATTTTTATAATGTTATAAAGAGTAGAAAAAAAAGACAGCAATAATTCCTTATGAAAAAACGCTTGTTGTGCGAGAAGGGAAAAAAAAAGACGTGTATACTTTGCAGCCAGTCGGCAGCAAAGGTCTAGAGGCTGTGGGACTCGCCTCCCACCCCTATTCCATTTTGATACCGACTGGTATCAAAGAATATAGAAGAAATTGAAGAAATTAGAAAAAAGTATAATAAAATCACAAAAACTGTACCAGGTACTAGATCATTTCATCAAATCAAACCATATAATAAAAACATTATAAAATGTAAATTTAGCAGTACCGATGAAAAAATCTCTTTGTTATTTGATTTGAAAGGTAAAGTAATTAAACCTCGTGATCCTAATACATGTGTAGCATTTGTATTTAATAATACTTGGCAAATAGATTTATTAGTTGCAAATAACGACGAATATTTAGAATCTCAAATTTGCCTTTTTAATAATTCATCTCAAGCAAAGAATTCAAGATACTCTTCAGAACCTTGTGTCATATTAAATATACCTCTTCCGCATATATTATGTGAAATTACCATACAAAAATCAAAAAAAAAAGAAGAAAATTACTATATTTTACCAAAACAACAAGTTATTAAAATAGAAAACCATTTAAAAAAATATAATAATTCTGTTAATGAATTATAAATATGTTTAATTAATATATGTAATAAAATAATAATTATTCATAATTTTATATTATTATAAAGAGTCTTGATAATATATCTTCAAAATAAAGGTTAATTTATAATTTTATAAGACTCATTTTTTTTGAAAATAAAAAATTATCTTAATCAAAATAAATAATGTTGATTTTATTTTAATTTCCCGAGATTATAAATAATGAAAAATAGGTAGTTTTATTTAATTATGAGTTTATTTTTATAAAATTTGTTAAATTTTTAAGTATATATGGGTATTCATAGCATTTTTTTATCAAATAATTAAAAAAAACAAAAAGTCCCAATTATTCCTTTAAATTCTGCCGTATGAACACAAAAGGTTTTGAAAACGTAAAAATATATATCTTATGTAAAATTTCCCACGGAATCCAAATTTTTGATCAGATTTTTGATTGGTCACGTGACTTGGCGGGAAATTTAAAATTTGTAAAAAATGATCTTTTAAAAGCTGCTATTTTTTGATTTAGAGATCTCAAAAAGAAATGTCCCATCGAAAATTTTTTTTATCCTAAAAATATGAAGTCCAAGGAAAAATTTAAGCAAAACTAAAAAATTTTTTACTAATAGGCATTTGAGAAATCAAGTTTTGAAAAAAAACAGCGTAATTTAGCGATTTCTCGCGCATGCGCAGGTAAAAAAAAATTTTTGACCCCGGAATTATGACTCATTTTTCTTATATTTTTTACGACAGTCAAAAACACTAAAATGGCTGCCAAAAATCGAGATTTCGCTCTGGGAAGCTAAAAATTGGGCTGGTTACTTATTTTTGGTAGTACTTTCAGAAAAAAATACTTTAGGACAGTTTTGAAGACCCGACCATACAAATCGCACTCACTTCATTTAAATTTACCCATAATAAAAAATAAGAAAAAGCAAAAATAAAAAACGCTGCCAAGTGATTGGCACTATGGTTCCTCATTAACAATAGCAAACTATTTATAATGGTCTATTTTATCTAATAAAAATTATAATTTGAGATATCAGTATTTCATAAAAAAAAGTTAAATACCGTATTTTAAAAGAAAAAAAATGTTGCTGTGATTTTATGTTTTTTATTTAACAAATTTTTAGAAAAAAATGTTCAATAAACTAAGTATCAGTTATAAAAAATATATTGCCAATATAAAAATTATACGTGGCTAAATTTAAACCAAACCGGCACAAGATGCATGGTCGGGTCTTCAAATCGGTTCCAAAGTATTTTTTTTTCGAAAGTACTACTAAAAATAAGCCTCCATGCCAATTCTTAGCTTATAAGGTTCAGTCCTCGATTTTTGGCGACCATTTTTGTGTCTTGGACTCTTATAAAAAAAGTAAGAAAAATGAGAAAAATTTTTTCTTATTTTCTCTGTAAAAAACACACATTTACATGAAAAATTTTTTCCTCTTAGGCCCGGATAGGAAATTTTCCGAAGAATCCAATTCTGGGGTCAAAAAAATTTTTTGAGCTGCGCATGCGCGAGAAATCGCTAAAATATCGCTAAACCCCCTTTTTTTTTAAATTCGAATTTCTCAAAAGTATATAAATAAAAAATCCTCTAGTAGGTTTCAAAGTACTTCTGATACTTCAAAGTTTACGACGAAAAAGAGAAACCACTGGGTTATTGCGTTTTGAGAGCTCTAGATCAAAATATAGCAGCTTTAAAAGTTCATTATTTACAAAATTCAAATTTCCCGCCAAGTCACGTGACCAATTAAAAATCTGACCAAAAATTCGGATTCTGCGGGAAATTTTACATAAGAATACCAATTTTTGTGTATTTTCAAAATTTTGTATTAATTTTACGAATTTTTAAATTTTTAACCTAAATACTTCAAATTTCAAAAAAAATGCATTTATCAAAAAACAATGTTTTATTGATTTTTTCATTTTTTTAATCATTTAAAATTGAACTAAAGCAAAAAATATAAAATTTTTTGATAAAATATAAGTGAATGAATGTTAAATTTTAAAATTTTAATCATATTAAAAGTTTATATTTCATTTTAATGAATTTTAAATGATTAGAAGTGTGAAAAAATCAATAAAACATCGTTTTTTGATAAATGCATTTTTTTTGAAATTTTAAGTATTTTGGTTAAAAATTTAAAAATTCGTAAAATTGATACAAAATTTTGAAAATACACAAAAATTGGTATTCTTATATAAAATTTCCCGCGGAATCCAAATTTTTGGTCAGATTTTTAATTGGTCACGTGACTTGGCGGGAAATTTAAAATTTGTAAAAAATGAACTTTTAAAGCTGCTCTATTTTGATCTAGAGCTCTCAAAACGCAATAACCCAGTGGTTTCTCTTTTTCGTCGTAAACTTTGAAGTATCAGAAGTACTTTGAAACCTACTAGAGGATTTTTTATTTATATACTTTTGAGAAATTTGAATTTAAAAAAAAAAGGGGGTTTAGCGATATTTTAGCGATTTCTCGCGCATGCGCAGCTCAAAAAATTTTTTTGACCCTAGAATTGGATTCTACGGGAAATTTCCTATCCGGGCCTAAGAGGAAAAAATTTTTCATGTAAATGTGTGTTTTTTACAGAAAAAATAAGAAAAATTTTTTCTCATTTTTCTTACTTTTTTTATAAGAGTCCAAGACACAAAAATGGTCGCCAAAAATCAAGGACTGAACCTTATAAGCTAAAAATTGGCATGGAGGCTTATTTTTAGTAGTACTTTCGAAAAAAAATACTTTGGAACCGATTTGAAGACCCGACCATGCATCTTGTGCCGGTTTGGTTTAAATTTAGCAACGTAAGTATCTTAATAATTAATTATATTTTAATAAGTCATTTTATAAAGTGAATAAATTTTATTATAATAAATAATTATTTTAATTATAAAATTAAATAAAAAATTATATCTTATTAAAAAAAATATAGTAATGAAAACAATAATCAAACATATACTTATTTAAAGCATTGTTGTAAAAGTTATTATTCAATTATTAATTTTTTTTATTGTTTAGTATTTATGCATATAAAATATTTTTTTTACCCCTATTCAAAATTGTCTCTGATAAAATATTAAATATTTTTTTTGTTATTTTATTATAATCTATAATTTTTATATATTTTAGTAAACAACATTTTTTTAATAATTTCTCAATGCCTTCATTAGTTATTTTATTGCAATTTATGCATTCAAATGTTTCCAAAAAATCTAAATTTTCAAAAATCTTATCTGTAATATTTTGTAAAATATAAGAATTAAACATAAGAATTAGTCAAATAAGAGCGATTTTAACAAAAAAATTTTTTAAACTAATATTCGGGAGTCGTTGGGAGTCGTTGGGAGTCGTGATGATTAGAACCTTTCTAAACCCTTTTTAAGCCAATTCGAGTCGATTCTGGCCGAAAAAAAATTTTGACTCCCAAAATGGGAGTCAGGACTCCCGACTCCCGTTACGCACCCCGAAGAAAAAAGAAAAAGAAAGCCAAAAATTTCGACCAAGGTGTGCTGCTACCTATTATCATAATTTCATAAAAAATATGAACATTTCTAACACAGAAAAACAGGATAAAGTCATGTTTAAAATACAAGAAATAGAGAATAATAAAAGTTTTGCTTTAAACCTCTTTCTTAAAGTCTTGGAAATCCTGCCTCTTTTCGACTTGCCTTGATCAACTTATCCGATGTTAAAATATAACCAAAATTTTTTGTAATTTATTTATCAAAAATATCAATATATGTTATGCAAAGAAATTTATTTATTTAATTATTTCATACACATTCTGTTCCTCTGATTTCGTTTGATTATAAAAATTTTATTTTATAAACATTAAAAATTTATTATCGTGCAAACATAACCATTTAACATTTTTAAGTTTTTTGTTATTGTTTATAATTTCATTAGGCTGTATACATAAAAAAACATAGCAACGGGCAAGTTGCTCCGAGAAAGTCGAAAAGAGGATTATTATAAACTAACATTATAAAACTAGTAAATTATCAAATTCGAAATATTGAGTAAGAACAATACTTTCAAATATAAGTACTTTCATAAAAATAAATGAGATATTACATCTAAAATGAAAAAAAAAAAGTAGCTTTAGAATTATTGATACGAAAATTTTTGGAAAAAAAAAATTAGATCTTTATTCAATAATGTTTGTGAAATATCACCGATTACAATATTTTCAAATATTAATATTATCATGAAATTGAATGAAGTATTACACTAAAAAAAAAAAAATATTGTAGTTCTTTTAATTTTTTTGATTTTTTAATTTCGAGAAAGAAATTTTGAAAAAGTTCGGTACAAGATACAAAAAATTACTATACATGAACTTTTTAAAAATAGGACTCTCATAGAAATAAATTAGATACTAGGTCCAAAAAGAAAAAAAAAATTGATGTTTTTTGTATTTTTTTGTGAAAAAAATTTTGGGAAAAAAATTTTCAAAAAATTAATTATCAGATTTGAGATATCGAGTAAAAACCATACTTTCAAATATAAGTACTTTCATGGAAATAAATGAAGTATTACATCTAAATTAAAAAAAAAAAAAAAGTATTTTGAAATCTCTTGATGAAAAAATTAAAAAAAAAAAAATTAGATCTTAATTTCATAATGGTTGTTAAATACCACCAATTACAAAATTTTCAAATATTAGTACTTTCATGGAATTAAATGAGGTATTACACTTAAAAAAAAAACAATATTACAGATTTTTTAATTTTTTTGTTTTATTAATATTGAGAAAAAAATTTTGAAAAAATTCGGTATCAGATCCAAAAAATTACTATAAATAAACTTTCTAAAACTAGAACTCTCATAGAAATTAATTAGGTACTACGTCCGAATAAAAAAAAAATTGATATTCCTTGTATTTTTTTGTAAAAAAAATTTTGGGAAAAAAATTTTCAAAAAATTAAATATCATATTTGAGATATCGAGTAAAAACCATACTTTCAAATATAAGTACTTTCATGGAAATAAATGAAGTATTACATCTAAATTAAAAAAAAAAAAAGTATTTTGAAATCTCTTGCTGAAAAAATTAAAAAAAAAAAATTAGATCTCAATTCCATAATAGTTGTGAAATATCATCGGTTACAAAATTTTGAGATATTAGTACTTTCATGGAATTAAATGAGGTATTACACCTAAATTTAAAAAAAAAAAAAAGTATTTTGAAATCTCTTGATGAAAAAATTAAAAAAAAAAAAATTAGATCTTAATTCCATAATGGTTGTTAAATACCACCGATTGCAAAATTTTCAAATATTAGTACTTTCATGGAATTAAAGGAAGTATTACACTAAAAAAAAAAAATATTACAGATTTTTTAATTTTTTTGTTCTTTTAATTTTGAGAAAAAAATTTTGAAAAAATTAAGTATTAGGTCCAAAAAATTACTATAAACGATATTTCTAAAACTAGTACTCTCATAGAAATCAATTAGGTACTACATCCAAAAATAAAAAAAAAATTAAGTTTTTTTTGTATTTGTTGGTGAAAAAAATTTTGAGAAAAAAATTTTAAAAAATTAGTTATCAGATTTGAGATATCGAGTAAAAATCGTACTTTTAAATATAAGTACTTTCATGGAAATAAATGAGGTATTACATCCAAATTAAAAAAAAAAAAGTAGTTTGAGATTTTTTGATCAAAAAATTTTTGAAAAAAAATGAGGTCTTAATTCCATAATGGTTGTGAAATTTCACCGGTTACATACATACACACACACACACACACACATACAGACTTTTTTTAAAAACCGGTTTTTTAGCTTCCTGAGGTCCCAAAACGTGCTTATATGCCAAAAAATCAAAAATCAAAATTTCATCTATCACAAAGATTCCTCTATGAGGAACCAATAAATAATAAAAAGAATTGGAAATAGAATAAACGAATTAAAAAACATATTTTATATATAAACTTCCTCCTATGGAGGTAAAGTTATAGGTAACTTGTACATTAGAAAAGACAGATGTGATTTCAAACACTTATAAAAAAAAAAACAAATTTTTAAATTTTTTATTACATTATAAAACTAGAAATAATTTAAAAATCTTCATAATATAAAATCTTCATATGTATACAAAATAAATATTCAAAAAATTTTTTTTTTCATTTAGTCATAAAATAATTGTGAGTCTATACAGACATAATCTAAAGTTACAATATCATATTCAAATGTTTTAAATAAATTAAGTTTCATTATAATACAGACCTGATGATGGGAATTTATTCCTGAAACTAGTCGTCTAATTATTATACAAAAACAAGTTGTAAAAAGAAGGATAATAAATAAATTAAAATAAATATGTTTTGATTTAATTAATTAAAAATATCAAAAATTAAATGTTTCTTCATTTAGTTATTGGTTATAGTTATATTTAAAACTAGCTGTTATACTGCAAAACTATTTTAACAAGACTATTTTAGCAAGATATTTAAAAAAAATATATAAATATTTAAAAAATAGTGAATAAATTCATTATTATAATTTTGTATCATTTAATTAATTTAATTACCCTAACAAAAAAATAAGCTTTTTTAAAAATCATTTTAAATAATGTATAAAATTTTATACACTAAATTTTACACAAAATAATTATTTTGCATGATTGTTTATTTCAATTTTTATTATTATAAGTTATTAAATATTTATTATATGTAGATATTGGTATTTTAAGAACAATGATTAAACTCTGTCAATTTTGTTTCTGCTATTTTGTTGACGATTGAAGAGGAGAGGGTGCGCGAAGAGTAGTTGGCTCATTAAAAAAAACGCTGCCAAGTATTTGGCACTATGGTTCCTCATTAGCAATAACAAAATGCTCTTAAATAATGTTCTATTTTAGCTAACAAAGTATAATGACATAAGAAAAACTGTAAATGATTTTTTCCTTGATACTGTTAGTTTAACATCTCATGGAAAAAATTAGGTTTTTTACATAAAAGAAACATTTTTTCTACACTAGACATAACCTTCTTTTATGATAATTATGTCTTTTATATAGACAGTTTTTTATGTAGCTGGCGTAAATCTGTGGTATAAATAATATGGTTTATTTACAATTTTTCAGTAAATAATTTTTACCGACTGAGTTTTAAAATTAAAGCGGTAAAATGAAAAAGTGAATTTATTTTGATTTCACGAGATTATTAATAATAAAAAATTAGTTATTATTATTTTAGTTAATTTTTATAAAATTTATTAAATTTTTAAGTATATTTGGGTATTCATAGCATTTTTTTATCAAATAATTAAAAAAAACAAAAAGTCCCAATTATTCCTTTAACGCCATCCTAAACCCAAATGTGTCGGTAAAAATTCCTTAAATGTCGGCTTTCTTTTTTAGTCTGTAGAAAAAACAAAAAAAATATTTTAAGCTACAAAGAATGATTTTTTTTAGTGAATGAATCAATAGGAAGCCACAAATTTTATTAGCAATGAATTGGCGACCTTTTTCAAAATGAACTCTGCCTTACCGACTCAATGTTAAAAACATAGGGGTTTAGGATGGCGTTAAATTCTGCCGTATGAACACAAAAGGTTTTGAAAACGTAAAAATATATATCTTATGTAAAATTTCCCGCGAAATCCAAATTTTTGGTCAGATTTTTAATTGGTCACGTGACTTGGCGGGAAATCCAAAATTTGTAAAAAATGATCTTTTAAAAGCTGCTATTTTTTGATTTAGAGCTCTCAAAAAGAAATGTCCCATCGAAATTTTATTTTTATCCTAAAAATATGAAGTCCAAGGAAAAATTTAAGCCAAACTAAAAAATTTTTAACTAATAGGCATTTGAGAAATCAAGTTTTGAAAAAAAACAGCTTAATTTAGCGATTTCTCGCGCATGCGCAGGTCAAAAAAAATTTTTGACCCCGGAATCAGATTGCCAGGAAAATTTCCTATCAGGACCTATAAGGAAAAAATTTTTCATTCTAATATAAGTTCTTTACAGCAATAATAAAAAAAATTATTACTCATTTTTCTTACATTTTTTATAACAGTCAAAAACACTAAAATGGCTGCCAAAAATCGAGATTTCACTCTTGGAGGCTAAAAATTGGGCTGGTTACTTATTTTTGGTATTACTTTCAGAAAAAAATACTTTGGAGCAGTTTTGAAGACCCGGCCATACAAATCGCACTCACTTCATTTAAATTTACCCTTTAAATAATATGTTTTTTTATTATTTTATCAAATAATACGTTTTTTTTATTTAGTAACTTATCATTAATTAATTAATTTGCATTTATTTGTGTATTTTTATAAATTTTAAATTCCTCTAGTGTATCCAAAATTTTACCTTTATTGCAAAAGTATATCGGTTTTAAATTTTTATGTATATTGTTAATTTTGTCGTCTGTGTAGTCATGGTTATTATGAATTAAATGTAATCCGTATTTGGTGTTTACTTTTTCAAATTGTTGTGTTCAATTTAAATTTTAATATGTATGCATAAATATTATTAAATATTTTAAAGTCATATTTATTTTTTATGTTCTTATTTATTTCTGTTCATTTAATTTTATTAATTATCCTAATATGTGCAGTATTAGTATATATTATTATACACAATCATGTTTTTTCTGCAATAAAATAAGGAGAAGGTGCGTGAAGAGACGCCGGCGCAATAAAAAAATATATTCGTTCACGTTTCTTAAACGAAAAAAAATTTCGTTTAATTTTTCTATCCGAATTTAGACGTACTCATTTTTACCGACTTTATTTTTTTTTTGAACTATAAAACACGAATGAAGACAGCACGCGCTCCAAAAACTCGTGTGAAATATTTTTTAGTTCAGTATTTTTGTACGAGTAGTGTCTGGGTACAGTCGAGGCTTAGCACTTAAATTTTTTAAAAACTATTTAATTGGTAGACAAGCATCAACCTAATTTAACGCCACTCTGAGTACCTATATAAATATTGACCCTAGAATTCCAGGGGACTGTGTTGAGACCAATCCTCTTCAATATTTTTATTAATGATTTGATGGGGATTGATAACAACATAGTGGCCTTTGCTGATGATACCCTGTTGCTTGTTAGTGGAGAGTGTGAAACTCTCTAAAGTGAAAAGTGCGAGAAAAGTGTGAATTTGGGTAAATATTCACACCATCGCACTTTTAAAGTAGCGACTTTTTTTTTCACACCTCCAAAGCAGTAAACTTGAAATTCACACTTTTAAAGGTGTGAATTTAACCTTTACACTAGGAATGTATAGCGTGTTTCTAAATTCACACTTTTAAAGTAGCGAATTTAAAAACACTTTTAGATTAGAGCGAGACGAATATAAAATCACACTTTTGAAAAAAATGAATTTTTTGCTCGCGTCCTGCGGTATTAAAACCTTAAAAAATTCACACCTTTAGGGTGGCTCTACAAACGCCGTAAATATGGATCGCAACTGCAAACGGCAGCCACAACGCAATGCGCACAACACAACACGCACGCGCACAAAACGATTTTTGTTTGTGCGCATTGCGTTGCGGCTGCGGTTTTTCGTTTATGAAAATCTGTAGAATCACCCTTAAGGTAGGATTCTACTTGGCCCGCTCGGTTTTTAAGCAAAATCGGAAAATTAGTTTACGGGAAAACGGGAAGAGATGATAGAAAAATTTTTTGGGGTTAAATAAATTAACTAATAAAGAACGTGAAAAAAATTTTTTTAATTAAAAAAAAATTTCTATAAAACTAAAGGACTTTAAGGATCTTGGATTGGAAATTAACACAATAACTACACACTATTAATTATGATGTCACAACACTCTTTTAATACTTCCTAAAACAACCTCTGACATATACATCCGATTATCTTAAAGATTTAATATCAAGTGACTTTCTCTTGGTGACAAGGCCCAAGCCGAAAGTCAGTAGTGGGAGAGCGTATTAATTTGGTAATTAATACGCCTCCGTGATTGATGCTGACATCTCTTATTTACCTTAATATAATTACATATATTTGAATATAAGAAATGGACAAAGCCTATTTCTTACACTCCCTCCCTTTGTCTATTTCGCACATAACATAACCTTAATTTTTATACATATAAAATCAGTGTCGTTACATTTTAATATATCTTAGCATTTATCAGTATTATAATTGTATTACATATAATAGCTATAAATGAATTTAAAATGAGTGTAGAATTTAGCAAAGTCAAAATTAGTAAATTTAAGAATTTATATTATATTATAAATATATTTAAACGTCTTTAAGTAGCATCTTCAATTTACTGGTTGACTGCAGAATGTTAATCTGAAAACATACAATTTCATTAATTAGTTTGAGTTTTATTATGTGTATATATTTATATATATTTATATATATATATATATGTGTGTGTGAGTTTATGTATTTATAAGTAGGTATATTAGCTGATGTTATTATTCATGATTTTATTTCTTAGATACGTGAAAGTTGTTATAGGCAGAGGTTTTGTCATTATGTCTGCTAAGTCTTCTTTAGTTGGTATCCAGAGAACTTTAAATTTTCCTTCATCTACAACTTGTTTTATGTAGTCACCATGGGTTTCTGCCATATGCTTTCTTTTACCAGTTTCTTCACGTATTTCTAGATCTTCTATGATTTTCGATAAACTATCATCAAATCTTTTAAGTTTATGACTACCATCCATTTCAGTGCAATCTTTGGATGAAGAATTATCGCACCATATTGTGGCTGGAAATAATGTTTTACCCATGATATATCAAATTGATTTATCGAGTGATATTATTTCTCCTGCTACGTCACTCATGGATAAATATTCAGCTTCGCAAGTTGATAAAGTAACGTATTCTTGTTTGTGACTTCTCCAGGCAATCACGTCACCAAAAAGTTTAATTATATATCCACCTGAAGATATTGATTTTTCTAGATCTCTAAAGCTTGCGTCCGTCATTGCTTCTATATTTGAATATAAGTAATGGACAAACCCTATTTCTTACAAAAACAGGACACTACTTCGCGGTTTCTGAGAACGAACTGGTTTTCGCCTGCGGTAATACAATAAGAGGCGCTCATGCGCAGTATAAAAGATATAATACATCGTATATTACATTACATATAAAATAACGCGTATAATAAATGACAACGTGTATTACATTACATATACGGAGACAAATGCTCTCTTTTTTTTTTATAAATTTTATTGTCATAGCTTTCTGATGCATGAAATTTTTGCTTGCTATAAATTTAAAAATTTTTTTTAATTTTTTAATTTTTTAACATAAATTTAAAAATTTTTTTGAATTTGAAATAATCATTTGATTTTTAATTAGTGACAGTTTAAAATGTTTTTAAATATACTTTTACTTGCCATGTTTAAATTTTTTTTTTTGAATAATAAATTACCGAAGATATTGAATTTTAATTCATCAATCGTAAATTATCGGAAATTTATATGACATATCCTTAAAACCTGTTCGAAATCGTTGTTATTTTAGGTAGTCAAATGACTCAATTATTTTAACTAAACCAAAATTTAAAAAAAAGTTTTTGAGTTATAACTTACCGCAGACATTAAATTTTAATGTATCGATTGGAAGTTTCTAAAAATTTATATATTATAGCTGAACCTTTTAAACCTATTGGAAATTGTTGCCATTTTAAGTGGTTAGGTAATATAATTTTTTATTAATACCAAAATTTAGGGAAAAATTTATCAGGTGAAATCTTTGGGGTTTTAAAAATTTTTTGAAGTTAAAAATTTTTTTTGTAAATTTGTCGCTTTTTTTGGCGATAGAGGTCATTTACCTTTTTTTTTTTTAAATATTCGGTTACTTTTTTATGGATTCAGGTGATATTTTGAATTATGTTTAGTATTCTGTAAAACAGCGAGTTTCAGTTATTAACATCTTGGTAATTTTTTGAAAGTGAAATGGGAAATAGACATTCAAATAACTGTTCCAAATACAGTCGATTTGAAAACGATGTGGAGTATGACGAAAATTCCTACGTTTATTATTGGAAACAAGTAAACAGCAACAAATGGTCCAGTAATCGTGGTAGCAGCAATAAATTTACCACTCATTTAATTGAAAAAAGTGATTCCAAAGACGAAAAGAAACCGTTATTGGGGAAAACGAAAAAGAAATAAATTGAAAATGTTATTTTTGATTTTATAATATCAATAAATTTTTTATGTTTAATTTTCACTGTATTATTATTTGAAACCTCTTTTTTTTTTAAATTAAATTTACTGATGAGGTTTTTTAATATTTTGCGTACCGGAGGAACTGATTAATTTTTTCTACGACGTCACGTCAAAATATTATTTATGAAATTTAAGAAAAAAATTTATTAATAGTTTGGTACCTTAAATGAAATCTATTGATGCGTGTTTATGAAAGAACCATTTGGTATTTAAAAGATGAGTAAACAAAAATATGAAAAATGGAACAAAGTTAGACAGGAGTATGGTCTCAAGCAGAAATCATTGGCACTGAAGCTGGAACGCGATGCAGGTGTTAATATGCCTGAAATTGGATGTGGTCCTCAAGAGATGCACCAGTTTCAGATATATTTCGCAAATTTGGGTGTATGTGTAATTGTATACGACAGTCAAACGTTCGGTACTGGTGAAAATCCGATTTATGATGGGACCGAGTTCTTGTTCGCGAGCAATATCGATATACTTTATACATTGGAAATTATGTATTTTCCGAGGCTTAATCACAGTAGACCAATTCAAAAATTTGAGAGCTGTATCAGCGTTGCTAAACTACTGTATTCGTGCAAAAAGAAATATTTACATTATAAGAATTGTTCCAATCATTGCTATAGGTGTAAACAGATGCTACCTTTTGTGAGCCGGGCTGGCGGGCTCTTCTTGTCGATTATCCCGATCGCAATAGGCAATTTTTTGGTCAGATTTGTTTTGATAAACACAAAACAGAAATTTCAGAAATTTGTGCATCCATGTGGCACTGCCGAGATTGTCTTAGAACCATCAAGTCTACGGATGATGAAAGCTAACATAAATGTTACGAAATTTTTTGTAAAATTTGTCTAAAGCGGGTCAGCAACAATTATTACTGTTTCATGCAACCGATCGTTAAAAGTCCCGGGATAAAGAGCCCGAATGTCATAATTTTGTTTCATGACTTTGAAACGCAGCAATCTGAGACAATTGAGGGTGTTTGCTGTGTTAAAATACATAGGCCGGATTTGTGCATGGTGCATCAAATATGCACTTTTTGTATAAATGACAACGAAGAGAAATTATGGTGTCAAAAATGCGGTATTCATGAGTGCAAATTGAAGAGAGCCCATGAAGCAGTTGGTCGCTTTAACTCTTGAGCGTCAAACGCTGTTTTCCAAGGTAATCTGTCTGGCCCACAATAGCCAAGGTTTCGATGCTCAATTTATATTGAAGTACATTGTCGAGGTTAAGGGTCTTGAACCAAAGTTAAACGGTACGAAAATTGTGCTGATGACGTTGGACAATGTAAAATTTATAGACAGCTTAAATTATTTCCACATGCCACTAAGCGCATTGCCTTTGGTTTTCCTGATACATCTAAGGGTACTTTCCTTCACTTGTTTAATGACCGGAGAATATAAATTACAGGGGGCCCTAACCTGCTAAGAAATATTATTATCCGGATAGCATGTCTTGCAATGCGAGACAAAAATTTTTAAGTTGGTACGACGAGATGACGGTTTCATGGTATGTTTTTAATTTTGCAGAAGAGATTGTTAAATACTGCAGAGAAGATGTTAAAATATTAAAATTGGTATGTATAGCTTTTAAAAAATCATTTTTGGAAAACGGTACAGTTTGTCCGTTCACAGAGGCAACGACGATCGCGAGTACTTGCATTTACAGAAAGAATTTTTTGAAGCCAAATATGGTAAGAATACAAAAAATGAACAAGTGATAAAGGAGAAAAAGAAGAATAAGAATCAAAAGTTCAATGTTAATGAAGAAGCAAAAAAGAAAAATATTACGTTACAAAAATTTATGTAAAAGTTATTTTTAACACACAATAAGGAGGATTGCTAAAATTATACCCTCACTAGTGGCCTTTTTTAAGATATAATTTTATTCAAACAAAAATTTCGATAAAAGTTATTCATATATAATAATGACAAATTTTTTTACTTTTTACAATTTATTATGGCTTTATTAGCGGATATATTATCATAAAATTATTCCATTCATTTTTTTATTTTATGAATTTTGCCTAAACATTTTTTTGGTTATTTGTTTTTAATATTTTTAGTCACTCACTTCTTTTAAATGTACAATAAAATGACCTAATGTTTTACGATCTATTGTTATGTATAACATATTTACATATTTTAATTCTGAGTAACATTTTCTTCTTTTTTTGTATCGATTCTCATTATTCGTAATTATAAATAATATTTATAGTAAATCGTATAAAAATGTTATTTTTTTATTTTTATGATTTATCTGGAAAGTGAAGAGTATTTTTTAAGTATTATAAGATATTTTGGTTTTATTGTTAGTTGTAATTCAATTTGCGATTGGTATACAAATCAATTGTTTTTAAAAAGTAGTTGTATTTACATTATATTTCTACCAAATTTTTTCAAATAAACTTTTTTTTATATCCATGTTAATTTATACACTACGAAAAAAAATTTCAATCCCTAAAAACAAATAAATAAACTTTTAATCACCCTAACCGTTTTTTTAATTTTATGGAAAAAATTTTTTATTTTTTCGTATTAACCGGATTTTTAGGTATCCGTATCGGGGTTAGTCTCACCTAGTCCGGATAATCGAGGTTCCAGTGTAATTCTATGCTTTTAGAATAGCAATTTTGCCGAGTAAAAAATTTGTTGATTAAAAATCTTCCGCTTTTTTAATTTTTAATTACATTTTATTTTTTATAAAACCGACGATTATCTTCAAAATTGAATAAGTAGTTCTTCTATAATTAATTAATATTAACCTGGTTTTTTCATCCCTAATCATGTACAGGATTGTTCGGATGAAAGAGCCCCCAATTCTTTCACTGTTGTTTAATCCATTCATTAGACCAGCCCGTGGTCCTAGAAAGGACTTACTTATTCCATCGTCTTTAACTAATTGGGGCCTTAATTTATTTCAAATATATTATGCTCAGTTTTGGAATTCAATCCCTCCTTGTATCCGTGATTTGCCTACTTACTCACGCTTCAAGAAGAGCACCAAACCTTACTTGCTCAAAAATGACTTCAAGTAGCTGTTGAGCAGCAGGGCGAGTTATCTACTTGACTTTACTAATTAATTTAATTAAATAATTTATACCGCTAATTTTATTGACTGATATACTGATTGACCTAATTATGCTTATTGACTCTTATTTACTTTTGACTTTTACTTACTTATAACACATTGTTAAATTTTCTATTTTATTTTTTATTGTATGCTTACACTGTATACTTTTTTGTGATGGCAAATAAAGAGATGATAATAATAAATTGACGAAATTTTACAAACAAAGGGTCACGGTAAATCTAAGAAATACCTTGTTAGTTGGCGCGGTTATTTTGCTGAATTCAACTCTTGGATTCGGGTTAGTGATTTGATTGATATCTAAACATGGGGAAGAATCAATTTTCTATTGTACTATCGAGCAGTAGCAGTATGCAAATTTATACCAACAATATGACAACGCATTTTATCACGTACACTCAAAATAATTTTGCAACCCACCGTTGAAGTATATTATTTGTAGGTTCCCCTGCATAACAGCAACGCGGCATTTTGGTGTTTCCTGGATTTTTTTTGAAGAGTGAATTTTATTTGAACAGATTTATTCACTTTTTTAGTAAAAAAATTTTAATATTTACAGATTTAAAAAAAATTTAGTTCGAATCTGCTAACTAAATTTTTGAAAAAAATGGACAAAAAACGGGTCAATATTTGAGAAAATATGCCAAATTTCTTAAATTATAGAAGAAACTACATTCTAAATATATTTTGAGGTTTTAGAGTATACAGAATCCGAATCTGCTATCTAAAATTTTAAATTCTAATTTTTGACCAAGAAATGGACAAAAACCGACTAATTTTCGAGAAAATATGCCGAATCACCTGTATTAAGAAGTAATTACATTCTAAATATATTTTGAGGTTTTCGAATATGCAGAATCCGAATCTGCTAACTAAAATTTTAAATACAAAATATTTTCCCAAAAATGGACAAAAAACTGGCCAATTTTCGAGAAAATATGCCGAATCTCTTGGATTATAGAAGAAATTATATTCTAAATATGTTTTAAGGTTTTAGAGTATGCATAATCCGAGTTGCTAATTAAAATTTTCAATTCAATTTTGTGGCCAAGAAATTGGACCAAAATTGGCCAACTTTCGAAAACATTTGCCAAATCTTTTAGATACATTACTTTACATATATAGAAATACATTGGAACCTCGATTATCTGGACCTCAATTATGCGGATTCTGGATAAGCCGAATTGGCATTTTGGTCAAAAACAAAAAATTATGTAAAAGTTATTTTTAACACACAATAAGGAGGATTGCTAAAATTATACCCTCGCTAGTGGCCTTTTTTAAGATATAATTTTATTCAAACAAAAATTTCGATAAAAGTTATTCATATATAATAATGACAAATTTTTTTACTTTTTACAATTTTTTATGGCTTTATTAGCGGATATAAATCTATCATAAAATTATTCCATTCATTTTTTTATTTTATATATGAATTTTGCCTAAACATTTTTTTGGTTATTTGTTTTTAATATTTTTTTTTTAGTCCTCACTTCTTTTAAACGTACAATAAAATGACCTAATATTTTACGATCTATCGTTATGTATAACATATTTACATATTTTAATTCTGAGTTACATTTTCTTCTTTTTTTGTATCGATTCTCATTATTCGTAAATATAAATAATATTTATAGTAAATCGTATAAAAATGTTATTTTTTTATTTTTATGATTTATCTGGAAAGTGAAGAGTATTTTTTAAGTATTATAAGATATTTCGGTTTTATTGTTAGTTGTAATTCAATTTGCGATTGGTATACAAATCAATTGTTTTTAAAAAGTAGTTGTATTTACATTATATTTCTACCAAATTTTTTCAAATAAACTATTTCTTATATCCATGTTAAATTATGCACTACGAAAAAAAATTTTAATCCCTAAAAATAAATAAATAAACTTTTAATCACCCTAACCATTTTTTTAATTTTATGGGTAAAAAATCCCCGTATACCAAATTTTAGAGGGCTAGAGTGAATGTAGCAAGAATGCCCTTTTTAGGACTAGTTTGGGCCAATTTAAGGGCAAAGGTATAATTTGTCATTAAAAATAATTGAATATTCGTAATTAGCGATGCAAAAAACCTCCGTATACCAAATTTCAAAGGCTTAGAGTGAATTTGAATTACATTGGAAATAAGCCATTACATAATTTATAAGATCTGGCACAAATTTTTTCGAAAATTAGCCAATTTCTTGGCCAAAAATTTGAATTTAAGAATTTAGTTAGCAGTTTCGGATTCGGCATACTTGAAAACCCCATAAGATACATAGGATAAAAATCTCTTGTATAATCTATGAGATCCAGCGATAAAAATATAAAAAAGACCATACAAAAGCTAATTTTAGATTTCAAATCAAATATTAAGATAGTATGATAAAATAAGCAAAAAATTAAACACGATTTCTTTTACATAATCGTCAATAGCGAGTGACGCCCCGTAAGAGTTGCCATTTTTCCGACGGCATGTTGAAAAGTAGTCTTAGACAAAGTTTTCTTGAGCGTGAAAAAAAGGAGTTTTTCTTTTTTAGACCGTCAAAAAAGCTAATAATGACGTTTTTTGAAGTTTTTAACCTCAAAATGAGTTCAAAAAAAGTTTATAATCGGTTTGTGTAACTACACAACCAACGAGCATAGAACATGTTCACTCATAACAGTAATAAATCTAAAAACCGAAATTACAATAAATCTTGAAATATAAATTATCCTAAACTTTTAAGTATTCTAAATTCTTGTTCTTATCAGGGCTTGATCAGGTCCTGACTCCCACTTCAAATGATTCTAAGTCCCTAAATTGAAAATATTCTAAGTACATTTAACCCCCCCCTCCTAAAAACGTCAATATTTCACCCCCCCCCTGCCAAGCCAAATTTTTTCAAATACCCCATCTAATTAACATTATCCATGTTAATTAAAAAAAATTTTTTTTGGTGTATTTTTTGAAAACAAAAAGTTTGCCACCAATCACACCCTAATCGGATGATTTGGTCTGGAGATATTAATTTTGGAGTCCAAAACACGTTTGAACCTCCCCCGGTGATCGCAAGGCGGTAGGTGCCGACCCTTGGAATCTTATTTTTTATCGTACAAAATGTTAAAAATATGCTGGGGCCGGAAACCATACCTTATTGCACAGTATAGTCTTTTAATTTTTTTAACTCCAAAAACCCCTATAGATACAGTTTTTATGCCAAAAAATTAAATTTAAAGTCATAATTTAAATGCGGTTTAAAGTAGGGGAGAAGCGGGTTGGTTGGCGCAGCGGGTCATTTGGCGCACCCTTATTCCTTAAAACACGGTTATTTTTTTCATAAAATTTTTGTGGGATCAAAAATTTAAGGACTTATTATTGAAAAAATATCTTTAAAAGGTTTTATTTAGCTAATTACTAAATTATATACGCTTGAATTTAAAAATACGTCATAATTTTTTTAAATAATTAATTTAAAAAAGTAATAAATAAAATTTAAAAAAAAGTGTAAAATCTGGTTGGTTGGCGCAACCCAGACGGGTTATGTGGCGCAAGAATAGAAGGAATTGTTTTGCAAAACAGTGTAATAATTTCGTTTATATTTCTAAAAATTCATGAAAAAATCAACTTATTAACTATTAAATTACATAATATTATGATAATAAATAAAAATAATTAATTAATTCATTAATTTTTGTGAAAATATGTAGGGCCCAAGTGTAAGGTTATGTTATTCTGTGTTTGTTTACAAAAAATAAGTAAAGTAGATAATTTGAAAAATACGAAAAAAAATTTATGTTTTTATGTAAAAAAAGTGTTAAGGATTAATTTTATGATAAATTTAAATGTTATTATTTACAGTATTTATAAAAACATAAACATTTTAATGTGCGCCAACTGACCTCATAGCACCTATGGCGCACCGCCAACCGACCGAAAAACTTATTTTTTTTTAACAAATATTTTCCATTGAATATAAAAATCTTTTCAAAAAAATAACTGTGTTAGTAAAAAAAAAAGGGTTTAAACTTTAATTTAACTTAAAGATTATCTCAAAAACTTGATTATTTTAAGAGTTAAAATAATTTGAAATTCAATCTTTTCGCGTCTGCAAACCGAACCGCTTCTCCCCTATTCGTCAAATTTTCTCTAAAATTGGCCAAGTTTTTGTAAAAAAGTAATAGTAATGTTTAAGGGGGCAAGTGTCCTTAGAATTTTTTGAAAATCGATTTTTTGTTTTTCTTTTTTTTGGGTTCGAAAACATCTTAAAAATATGGAAAAAAATTTTTATAATGATATCTTGAATAATAAGAAAGTTATAGAAGATGAAGCGAGACACCGCTATAGGAGTTATACGTTTCGCCGAAACTTTAAACGCGTTTATCTCGAAACAACGTTTCGCGAACTTGTGGGCAAAATAACTCAAAAAATAATTAAGATATATTTCTGATTTTTTGGCTACTATTTTAAAATACAATTATCTTCTGGATTGATGGAATGATTTTTCCAAAAAATGTCCCATTTTTTTTTTCAAAAAAAATAAGTGAAAAAAAATGCAGTTTTTAAAAAAAATTGAATAATTTTCACAATTTTCCATTTTCCGAAATTCCATTCCATCAACCCAGAAGAAAAATACTTTACAAACATAAAAATTTTTATTTGGTCTGTTTCTGAACAAGTTGGAGGCTGCAATCCTGCCCACAATCAAAAGTGAGGCCTAACTTTGAGTACCTGTATTCGGCGCCATTTTGAAAAAAAAAAAAAAAAAATTAATGTTTAGTAACTTATGATCTAATAAACTGCCAATTTTGAAGAAATTATATCAATTATTTCTACCCGAAAACCTCTCCACAAAAAGACACCTTTTTTTCTTCGCTAAGGACACTTGCCCCCTTAAATTAGGATTAATTCCGATTAAAATTTCAATTTTTTGTCCCCACAAACCCCTAGATAGATACATTTTTTTGCCAGAAAATTAAATTTAAAGCAATAATTGAAGAGCAATTTAAAGTATGTAAAGTATTTGAATCGCTTTTAAATCTTGAATTCTTTGAATCGCTTCTAAACCCCTTGTTATAATTCTTACCTGCTTGCTAAAAATATGAATATTAAAAAAAACTTTCATCAACTAAAATACTTTTTTGCCCTCCCGGGCGTAAAACTCGTTTGTAAAGAATTTTCTGAACTCGTTCTACGCCTAGGTGAGCAATAAATAGTGTAAGCACCATGGGTGAAATACTTTAGACATGAGCATGAACACGCTAGTGCCGAAACTTTTACGCCCTTGATATATAATATCAATATACTATTTATTTATAAAAAAATAATACTTTTTAACAATCACAGTATCTTAGACCACGAGCTGCATCAAAACATTATAGTATTTTAAGCGGCTTAAACACTCTATATCCATAACAGTTGCCTCGTATAAACTATGCATGCTCATAGTCATGGGTATACATTCGCCGCGTCGACGCTATACCTTTCAACAAGCCGTTGAAGCCTTTTCGACGCCCATCTGAAAGGATTAAGATAAGTTCCGGTGTACTAATTTCTCATGCTAATACACTGTCAAAAACAACAGCCAAGTAAGATTTAACAAGAGTCTACGACTAATCAGTCACTATATCTCAAGGAATTCTCAGTCATTCAATAGACTCTGTCATTATAGGTCAAATACCTAAGCGTATTATTCTAGGATTTGTAACAAATAAAGCTTATAACGGAGATCAAAAACTGAATCCCTTCAACTTTCAAAACTTTGAGTTTAATTACTTGTCTATGTACGTGGAAGGTCTATCTTCAGGTCTATCGTCTCTCTCTCTATCTCCTATCTTCTCAGGCTAAAAATCATCAAAAATCTTAAAATTTCGCATTTTTCAGCAGCCATATTGGATCCGCTATTTAGAATTTTTGTAAAATAGGCAGATATTCGATACCCTGTACACAAATTTTTACAAAAAAATAACGAAATTTAGTTTTTTGTATCCACCATATTGATCCGCCATTTTGAATTTTTTGAAAAAAATTTTATTTTTTCACATAAATTGTTCAAATGCCATAAATGAAACCGGTTATATGGTTATACAACTTACAGTTTCTTCTCAGGCTTAAAATCGTCAAAAATCTCGAAATTTCGCGTTTTTCAGTGGCCATATTTGTTCCGTAATTTAAAATTTTTTAAAAATAACTGTATATTCGTAATAAGTACCCACAAAATACGACGTACACAAATTTTTATCAAAAAATATCAAAATTTAATTTTTTCTGACCACTATATTCATCCGCCATTTTGAAATTTCTTTTTGTTTTATTTTACTAATTTTAGTCAAATGCCCTAAATAGATTAGGTTTTAAAGCTCTGTCATATGCAGTTTCTTCTTAGGATTTAATGGGTTAAAAAATGGAATAATTTTGAAAATTGATCGCCATTTTGTGTCCGCCATTTTGAATATTAAAATTTCAATAAAAAAAAGTTCAACAATAATCGTGTAAATAAAAGCAGAGATATTTTTCAGAATGATACTATGAATCAAATACTTTTTAAATAGTTTTGCTAGGGAAAAATACTAATTAACACATTTTTGGCCAGTTTTGGCCATTTTTGAAATAATTAAATTTGTTTTTTAAACTTTTTGTCAACACTTTCAAAAACTCATGAAAACAACGATTTAAAAAAAAAAATTGATTTGATAACTTCAATTTTGAGCATTTTTTAGAAAAAAAATGAGTTTCTAACAAAAAAAAAAAAAACTGCAAGTTCTAATTAAAAAATCGGAATGAGGGATTGTTAGAGAACTCGAAAACAAAAATTAAAAAAAAAAAATTTATTCATAAACTAAAAATCTACGACCTGTAGACTAATTTGGGTGGCACAATAGGACTTCGTCCCATTGGGTTGCCATTCCATCGTCGCTGCCACGAATCCATAATGTGGGAGCGTGCGGCGCGGTAGCCAAAGATGTTTCGCGTGACTCCACGTCATTATTGTATACGTTTTTAGGCTCCAACGCAAGCAGGTCGATAAATTAAAAAAATTAAGTGTTAAGAGAATTACTATTAAGTTACGCCGAGAATCGCTAGGCCAATCAGCTAGTTAATTAATAAGTAAACAAATTATATTTTAGATCATTCAATACGCAAAAATAATTTAATTTATCAGAAAATTAAATAAACACGTATACATGCTCTATAAAAATCATTTACTGGTTTTATAATTTACCATCAGATCCAATAATTTGACTAGTGATCATTTACTAGAACTTTTACTAGATTTACTAGATCATTTACTAGAGCTTCGTTAATGAAAGCCAATGAATGACTGCTGGTTAATTTAAATTAAAAGTCAAACGAAAGTAATTTTTAATTAAAATATCTTAAATAATTATTTTTCAAACATTTTAAGATAATATTCAGTAAAAAGAAATCTTTTATCGGTATTTTATTTTTCTAAATAGAATTTCCCAATTTTGCCGATTTCTCATAATTTTACTAAAAAAATGGGGTTTTTTCATAGTCTTTAAATAGCGGTAGACACTCGCGCTATGTCTAAAATAATTATATGAAATGAAAACTTATACATTTATTTATCAGATCTTGGATTAATATTGGCATTTTTATAAAATCATAAAATGTAAGAAATAATAATTCATGATTGGGTAATTCACTGCTCATCAACCCTACTACTGACAAGTAACACTACCCAGTTGTGACCCGCCGATTTCTTTGAAACTTGATTATGAAAATTTAGGTCTCCAAGTCCTAGAATTGTGTCATCTGCCCATAAAGGAAAAAAATGCCCTTTTTAGGGCTTTTCAGAATGATTTTAGTATTAACTTTAAATAAACTTTAAATGTACTATTGTATAAAAATTGATTGATTTCGTCATTACCATTCATAAATTTGCGATTTTGAGATAATTTAAGATTCTAATTTTTAATTTTTTAAGGGTTGTTTTCAACCCCTTTTCTCGAAAAACATATTTTTCTCAATATTGATGCATTCGATGTTTAAATGCAAGAAAAATAAAAAAAAAGCAGAAAAATTGCAAAAATACTCCAAATTTGAGTAGGGGTTGAAACCCCCAAAATATACCCCAATATTTAAAATATTTTTAAATATCCTGAAACACCCCAGCTAAATTCCATAATTCTCTAATGAATTCGACCGGTTTGGTAATTCTACTGTTAATATGAAATTCTTGGCAATAAAAATAATCCCAAAAATTTGCATATCGCCAAAAAAATAGTTAGGGGTTGCAACCCTTGGGGACCAAAATATTCCTGAAATAACGTTTTTCTAATAACAAATAAAACCGCGTTGGTTTTATGCTAAAATCATGAATACTTTTCAAGATATAAAAAAAAATTGAATTTTGAGGGTAAATTTCAAGGGTAATTTTCACCCCTTAAAACTAAGCGGTGGCAGAAATAAAAAAATACGTGTCGAATATTTTTTGATGTTCTACTTGTACACGAAGTTTCAAAGAAATCGGCGGGTCACAACTGGGTAGTGTTACTTGTGAGAAAAATTAAGAGAGCGAATATTTAACGAAAAATAATGATAATAATAATCATGTATTTAAAATATTTTGTTAAACGCGTCGATTGTAGTTTTATAAAAATATTGTAATTTTCCGTATCATATTGTCTGTTTAAAATTTTTTTTTCATCGTTTATATGTAGAATTTCAGAAAATAGTATTTTCTTATAATTTTTCTCACTAGCAATGGTTTTGGTTTTTTAAAAATCAAATGTATGTTTACACTCTAATTGATGTATGTAGAATACAGAACTTACTTTTTTATTTTGATATTCCTTATATTAATGCGATTAAACAATTTTCAAGAGGTTTGGCCTACATAGGCAAATTCACATTGATCATATTTTTAATTTTTCCTTTTTATTAGTTTGTTATGCCTACTGAAAGTTTTCTTAAAAATACATAAATTAGGACTTTTTATTTTTTTCATTATAAATTTGTTAAGATACTTTAAGTAAGGAAGTACTAGTGTAAATAAATATTAAAATTAAAGGAAAGGAAAAGGATGGGAAAATTAAGGTTAACTTTATTAAAAACTTAAAACTAAAAAAAAAACCTGACTTGAGAGTCTTTTTCGTCTGAGCAAGTGCCCTTACGTATGATTTAATTGTGCCCGCCCTGAAAAGGGCCTGGACTTATGTTTGTTCTGTGGTGACGAATCTCAGAAATTAAAAATTATTACTTTCACACACGCATACACACACATATATATAAAAGATACCTGGAGTAGCTAATCAAAACACTGACTGGACCGCGTCCAGTCACGGTCTAATAAAGACCCACTTGGTGCACACCTCGGTGCCACTAACTGGACCTAATCCAGTTACGGTCTAACACAGACCCACACGTCGATACTTGGCCAAGCACGTCAATTCCCAGATTTTCACGACCAGATTTATCCTCTTTCCAGCAGGCACACATACACAAATTCTATCAATGACCTCCTGGAGCGTCTACGACAGGAACGAAAATTATCGACCTTTGGTTAGCAGAAAAAATATAAAGCGTCTCACCACTAACAACTCTCAGTAGAGAATGAACTCTGCCCGCAACGTTAAAACGCGTATGAGTCTCGCATCTCTCTGTCTCTTTCCACGCGCGCGCTGATTGGCCGAAAATAAAGTTACTATACTAGGGACTTATTCTTGTAAAACACGAATTTATTATTATTATTATTTTTTTAATAAATTAAAAAGACGCGAATATTAAAATATTTTTTAACCTGAATCTCGAGATAAAGAAATTATACTATGATCAATTGTAATCATACAATTCAAGTTATTTTATTATTATGATTTGGTATATTTCTTATGGCATTACCGGTCGGTGACGCCATCTTCATGATCCAACGAGAAGTCGTCTTTCGCGCCCACCTGTCGTGAAATCGAAATACGTCTCCTAGAGGATCATGGAAATATCAAGCGAAAATCAGAAAGATTAATTAACAATTCTCCACCCGGTGCGAGAATTCGAAATTGGAGCACCTAATTACGAGACGTCTGAAGCTAAGTCTAGTTTTATTATTTTGGCAACTGAACGTTCTAATTCACCTAACTGAGTTTTAAGAATCACACGTCTTATTCTACCATCAGAACCTGGTATCAATTTGTGAACTATCCCTTTTTTCCACTGATTACGAGGAGCTAAATTGTCACATATAAGTACTACATCGCCGACTTTAACAGGGGGACTCTCGGAGGTCCATTTCATTCTAGGGAGCAAAGAAGGTAGATATTCTTTAATCCAGCGTGTCCAAAATTCATCAGCCAATTGTTGAGCATAAACCCATTGTTTCCGATAACTACCACTTATCATTTCATATCTATGAGGCGTTGAAAATTTTGAAGAAGCCCCAAAGAGTAAATGATTGGGAGTTAAAGCTTCTTGATCGTCTAATTCAGGAGATACAAAGGTAATAGGCCGTGAATTTACAGTATGTTCTGCTTCAGCGAAAAGGTTTCGAAGAACTTCTTCGCGAGGAGTTTTGGTTAATAAGGTTGCAGTTATAGCACGTTTCACGCTTTTAATTAATGATTCCCAGACTCCACCCATATGGGGTGTAGCCGGAGGGATGAAATACCACCTTGAACCCATACTAGTGCCATAGTCAATCAATTTTTGAAAATTTAAATTTGCCAAAGCTTGTTTTAGCTCTTCATGAGCTCCACGTAGATTCGTGCCATTATCCGAATAGAAGACTGACGGTTGGCCACGCCTTGCCGTCATCCTCTGTATCGCCATAATGCACGAATCAGCAGATAAAGTATCTATTTCAGTAGCTATTTCAAGATGAATTGCCCTCATAGTTAGGCAAGTAAACAAAACACCCCAACGTTTTTCCCTTTTTCTACCTATGGCTACTGTAAAAGGTCCAAAGTAGTCAATTCCACAATGAGAAAAAGGATTAGAACCGTGAGCCAATCTTCCGGTGGGAAGATCACTCATTCTGGGTATCGCTGGTTTATTAAATCTTAGCTGACATTCCGCACAATGAGTAGTTATACTTCGCAACGCCCCGCGCAATCTTGTTATCCAGTATTTTTGTCTTATTTCATTTACTACCGTTTGAGTATTTGCGTGATTAAATATAACATGATAATGAGCAATAAGCAAGCGAACAACTGGATGATTTCTTTTCAAAATTACGGGGTCATTACGAAATTCAACCGCATTTGGAATTTTAGAAGCACGACCTTGAACTCTCTAAAGTCCGCCGTTGTCCAAATAAGGTGTAAGTTTTAAAATGTGACTATTAAGGGGTAATGGCTTATTCGATTTTAAAGCTTTGGATTCCATTCTAAAATCTTGGGCTTGAGCTTCTATCAACCAATGATTTTCAGCTTCTATTAAATCCTCCACTTCAACATCGATACGATTCCAACCTCTAAATTTATCCATAGCAACTGAAACACGAGCTGTTGATCCAAGTAAACGAGACCATTTACTGAATATTAAGGGGTCTGGTAAACGAGAATTACGTTCATAAACTACCATAACAAATGCTTTTGCTTCTAAACGCGATTTTTGCTTATATTCTTCCTTTGAAATAGGAGGTTGGACGGGCCATAATTGCTCCTTTTTGCTTAAGAACTCAGGACCTCTTTGCCAAAACCCATTAGGACCCAAATCTAAATTTTTTGACTTAGTTGCAAGATCAGCAGGATTATCAGAAGAAGAAATCCAACGCCACGAATTTACGTCACTTAATTCATCAATTTCTCCTAATCTATTAGCTACATATATTTGATAATTACGGGGATCTGATTTAATCTAACACAGAACTGTCCGAGAATCATACCAAAATATTTTCCGATCAAAATTTATTTGAGAATCTTTAACAATTGAATCTGCAAGTCTAGCGCCAACTAGAGCAGCCTGTAATTCTAATCTTGGTATAAAATGTGCTTTTAAAGGAGTGACGTAACTTTTACTAGCTATTATTCGCGTACTGATTTCACCGTTATTATATAAAGCGCGAGAATAAGCTATTGCGGCATAAGCCTTTTCACTGGCATCACAAAACGTGTGTAATTCTATAAAAATGGGCTTGTAATCAAATTCAAACAAACAACGCGGTATTTTACAATCGTTAGTTTTTGGAAGATCAGAAATCCAAGCCTGCCACTCGTTAGCGCTATCCTTGCTTATCGGTTCGTCACAGTCCGAACCACGTCTCCAAACATCTTGTAATATAATTTTAGCACATATCGTAAAAGGATTTAAAAAACCGAGAGGATCATATAAGGACATCACTGATCTCAAAATTTCACGCTTAGTAGGTACTTTATGAGATTTTTCATTAACGCGAGCCACTTTTTCCATACGAAGTGCGAAATTCAAAGTATCAGTAAATGTGTCCCATTGCATTCCTAAAGCTTTATCGACACCTGAACCCTCTAAATTTATTTGATTAGAATTTTTCCCAATTTCTTTAGCATTACTGACCAATTCATGCATTTGAAAATTAGCCTGAGAATTTATAAAAGTGACTTCTTTAATACGTTTTTGAGCTTCTTCAACCGAATCTAAAGACTCTAAATAGTCATCCATATAAGTACAATTAATCAAAGCATTAGCCGAATCAGGATGACTGTCTGAAAACATTTCTGCATTACGATTTTTAATATACAAAGCACTACAAAGAGAACTTTTTGAACCAAAAATTAAAGAAGTCATTTTATAGATTTTAGGGGGAGAAGAACGATCTTGACCCCGCCATAGAAAACATTGATATTTTTGATCAGATTCTTTGACTTTAACGCCCAAAAACATATCTTTTATGTCCCCTTTAATGGCCACGCGGCCTTTTCTGAACGATAATAAAATTCCAAACAGAGATTTTAGTAAATCAGGACCAGCTAATAAAGAATTATTATAACTAACACCAGCGTATTCATAAGCGGCATCAAGAACTACTCGTACCTTATCTAAATTTGCAACGTACCTATTTATAAAAAATAAGACGGGCATCCCTTAGTAAAGATGGCAACTTATGTAGCGACCACCTATACTCCTAAAATAATCGTTGTCTATAATCCATATTGGATTACCCCTCATAAAAACGCATTGTTTTATGTGAAAATTGTACTCAATAGGACTTTATGACAGGATTAAAAGAGTATAAAACTAGCATGAAAACCCCAGCCTCAAGGTCAAAGGGTAAATAAGGGCGTGACTCCTTATTACCGCATCAGACACCTTGCTGATGCGGCACCATGCCAGTATTGATAGATGGATATGAAATCTTAAATGAGCTAAGATTCACTTTATAATTTAGTATGAACTCCCAGCCTCAAGGTCAAAGGAGAAATAAGAACGCAAATCCTTATTACCGCATCAAACGCCTTGTTGATGCGGCACCATACCAAAAGATTAAAAAAATTAAATAATAATATTTATTGATGAATGGATGGTTGGTAAAACTTTCACCCTTCTATACTTATCCCTCCTTGGAACTTGGATGCGTTTATGATGGAACTTAATAAACTCAACACTTATTTGAATTAAAGTAAAATAAACTTAATTGATTTATTCAACCAAAGAAATTAATTATGAATTTAGTTACAAAAATATTTACAAGTTTTGAATTTAATTTAGTAAAATCTTTAAGTGTGAAAATTTAGTTTATTTTATTCAATTTATAAGTGAGATGATTGCCGGCTTGAGTTTATGATTTTAATGTTTCTTCTTTGGGATGTTATGCCGGAATAATAAAAATCGATCTGAGATTAACGAGATCACCTCGGAAGCGCGTTGTCGGCGGTCATCCCGCTTATTTGACAGGTGCGTAATAGTCGAATTTACATATATCAATTATAATTATCGATCCCTTCTCTATAAGAAGTTGATCGCGCATTCTTTAAATTTTATAGTAATCACCCCTTCCAATCGATCTATGAATATTTTCTATTACAATATATTTGTGTGTGTGTGAATCTAAATACAACTAATATTTTATATGTGTATGAAATCGTAATAAAAATCTTAGTATATGGAGCATTTATTTAAATGTGGAATTATTTTTCTATATGAAAATTTGCTAAGAAAATAATTTAAAAAAAATACTTGTACGTTTTATTTCCCATAAAAGCGTCGTCGCAAATTCTCAGACTTTTGAACTCCGAAATAAGAAAGAAACCATGAATCGCGAGGAACTGAATCACTTAAAACAGCATAACCTTCGGAAATAAGCCTATTTATTTCCTTATAATACAAAGTTGCATAAGCCGGGTCTCGATCTAACTTGCGTTCCACTGCTTTTAAACGGGATAAAGCTCCCTCAAAATTATTGGGTAAACGCAAATCATTTTGAGCCCATAATAAACCTCTCTCCCAATATCCATTACAATAGCGAGTCGTTTTTTCAAGAATACTTAAGGCTCGTTCATCTGATTTAGATTTTCAAGCGACCTTTTCTACACCTAAGCTCTCTAAAGCAAAGTATTGTTTCACTAACTCATGCAAATTTTCATCGGAGTTACTACCCGCCTTCTCAGTCACAGAAAAAGAAGAAGCTTTTGATATGTGAAATAAACTACGTTTTGCCGGTTGAATTGATTTCATATTTCCATGAACCACCCACCCCAAATGAGTAAGTGAGGCAACTGGTTCATTTTTGTTCCCTTCGCGCAATTTACGAGAAACTATCAAATCCCAATTATCTTGCCCTAATAATATTCGAGGCCTTTCATATTCAAAGGTACTCAATTCTAAATCACGTAAATGACTATAGTTTCCTTGTTTAAAGAGCGAGGAGGTAATTTAAGACTTTCAATAACATAAATCCCGTTTAAATCATGAAATTTAGAATTGAGCACGTTTGAGACAGAACAATTTACCCTAGCAGTATTTCTTGTATCTAAAGGAGTTTCATTTAAACCATCTAAATGAAGAGTCGCGCGGGCTCCTTTTAGGCCTATGGATGAAGCTGTATCACGATCAATTAGAGAAACTGAAGAACCTCCATCAAGAAACGCTAAAATTTTCATTTTTTTTTCGCGGGCCTTTTAAATTTACCGGCAAAACTTTGAGAAGCGGGAATGAATCTAGTCAAGATGATTTTGAGCTACCTTGAGTGGAGTTAACTGAGGAAGTAGGGCGATTAAAAGATTTTCCTTTAGTAAAATGCAATAAAAAGTGATGAGGCCGACGACATTTGTCTCCTGATCCAACCAATTTATTGCATGAAGCAGCTTTACATTCTCTCGACACGTGATCCTGAAGTATACACAAGCACCTATAACAACGCTCCGCTTTAGGAGTTTTAGCCCAACGCCATCTATCATCGCTTGATAACTTTAAAAATTCTTTACAATTGCGAATCAAATGTTCTTTATCAGAACAGTAGTAACATGAACAATTTCGAAGTTTAGAAGCTAAGTTGGCTTTTACCAACTAAGAATACTCGCCTGCTCGAATTATGATTATTACCACGATTATCATTTCGTTTATTTGAGTGATTTGCATCAGATTTATTCGAATCTCGATTAGTATTACCAAACATGGAAACAGTACCAGCAAAGCTAGCTAAGGTAGCTTCTCTATCTAAAAATTCACCTAAAGTTTCTAAAGATGGGTTCTCGCTTTTACCTGCTACAAATTCATTGTATTTTGAAACCATGACTAAAGGTAATTTACCTATTGTTTCCCTAATTAGATCAATATTATAGAGATAACCTCTATTTCCTAAATTAATCATGGCTGCGACATTGTTTTTGACAGTGGCAGCAAAGGGTACGATGTTCATTTTATTAGAAGTCAATCTAGGCAATTCTCTAATAGCAGCAACTAATCTAAGGATGACTTCTTCAGTATTTCCAAATTGTCGTTCAAGGGCATTCATAATTTTGCGACCACTAGTACTTGTCATCATTAGACTTTGTACCGCTTGTAGAGCTTTGCCCTTAAGGCACCTATGAAGACGGATAGCATTGTCAGAATCGCTGTAAGATCCAGCTTTTGTTATCTGATCAAAGCTATTTTTGAAATGCAGCCAATTAAAAATATCCCCATCAAAACTTAAATCCCTCTTCTCAATAGCTAATCTATTTAAGAGAGCATGGTTATTGTCAGAAGAACCAGAGGAAGTGGAAGGGTTTGAAGAATTAAAGGCTTGAATAACGGCTCTATAAATTGTAGCAGATAAATCATTATTGATAAAAGAAGGAGGGACTTCATCCAAAACCGTACGAGTTGTGGTGGCCGTGTCCAATTGCAATTCGATTTGCTGTTTTTCAGCTGCTATAATACGAAGCTTAGCTTGATTTTCTTCAATGTCAAGTTGCGCTTTGCGCTTGCGCAAGTTGACTTCATCAAAAAGGCTGAACAGGCTGGACATTGTCTAAGGCAGGCTCGTTTAGAAGATCCCTATTATTAAATTCCTCTCCTTGATTTAAATTTAAAGGCTCGATATCATCGAACACAAGTGCTCTCGTGGAGGAGGTTGATAACGGCCTCTACCTTGGGCGGCATCGCCCTGCCCTCGGTTGAGTCTGCGAACCATTCCACGACCACGATTAAAATCTTGATTTGCGGGCATTAAAACATCAATTTCAGTAATTAAACTATTAGGAGAATCAGGGCGAGGAACGACTGGCAATCGTCTCAAATTATAATTATTATTCCTTGCATTGGGTAAAAGATCAAACTCCTGTGCCCGTTGCAAGCCGCCACAATCGGGTGCGCCGCGTATCGCTCCGCGAGCTCGACGAGCTCCACGAACAACAGGGGCAACTGGCGGTTGCACAACAACAGGAGCACCACGCCCCACACCACGACCCCGTGCTCTACCTGCACGTCTGCCAGCACGTTTGCGACCAGCCATTTAATTAATTTAAATCAGAAAATATATAAATTCGTAACCTAAATTCTGTAGAATAATTTAAACTAAGGAAAAACGACAAAAGACCTTGTTTTATTGTGATTCAATAATTAAATAAATTTTAAAATGAATAAATGAGAAAATATTTCTGTACTACCTTAATTTGTGCTATTTTTTAATTTCGGAGTTGATCCACGTTAAATAAAATTAAATAAAATTAATTAAATAAAAAATTATATTTTGAGGGCCAACTTCACAAATTTTATCTTATGGGCCAACTTCCTAAATTATATATTTAAATTAAAATTAAAATGAATAAGAACAAATTTTTTTTTTTTATGTGGGTCAACTTCTTAAATTATGTAAATTAAATGAAATTTTTATAAAATTAAATTTTAAAATAAATTATTAAAAATAATTTTTTGAAAAAATTTAAACCTTTGAAGGTGCTAGGGCCACCTTAATTACAAAAATGTTAAAATATTAATTTATATGATAAATAAAGAAAGATGAAAAAATTAAAAAATTAATACTAATAACTCAACTATTATAAAATTTAGCAATCAATATTATTATTTTATTAAGCTAAAATTATTAGGAAAAATATAAATTCTAAAACTTCGCTGAAAAAATTATTAATTTCTAACGCAATAAATTATTTGAAAATATCATGAAAATTATAAATTAAATTAATTTTATTATTTTACTAAAAAGATGCACACAAAATGGACGCCGCGACGCACGCTTGGAAAAAATTCAATGTATAGCTATAACGTATATTAAAGGGAGAAGAAAGATAGAGATGCAATTATAAAAATTATAAATTTTTTAAAAATTATTATTATTATTAAATTTAAAATTAATTAAATCAAATCAAAATTAAAATTAATTAAATTAAAAATTCAAAATAAATTAAAATAAGAAATAAAGCACAACACACGAGTGACGCCGCCGTCGCGCGCGCGCGCTCTTGCTCAGACGAACTCTCAAGTCGGTTTTCTACCGGCAATAATTTCCCGGGTTTTACGGCACCAAATTGTAAATAAATATTAAAATTAAAGGAAAGGAAAGGGATGGGAAAATTAAGGTTAACTTTATTAAAAACTTAAAACTAAAAAAAAAACCTGACTTGAGAGTCTTTTTCGTCTGAGCAAGTGCCCTTACGTATGATTTAATTGTGCCCGCCCTGAAAAGGGCCTGGACTTATGTTTGTTCTGTGGTGACGCTTCTCAGAAATTAAAAACTATCATTTTCACATACACATACACACATATATGTATAAAAGATAGCTGGAGTAGCTAATCAAAACACTGACTGGACCGCCTCTAGTCACGGTCTAATAAAGACCCACTTGGTGCACACCTCGGTGCCACTAACTGGACCTAATCCAGTTACGGTCTAACACAGACCCACACGTCGATACTTGGCCAAGCACGTCAATTCCCAGATTTTCACGACCAGATTTATCCTCTTTCCAGCAGGCACACATACACAAATTCTATCAATGACCTCCTGGAGCGTCTACGACAGGAACGAAAATTCTCGACCTTTGGTTAGCAGAAAAAATATAAAGCGTCTCACCACTAACAACTCTCAGTAGAGAATGAACTCTGCCCGCAACGTTAAAACGCGTATGAGTCTCGCATCTCTCTGTCTCTTTCCACGCGCGCGCTGATTGGCCGAAAATAAAGTTACTATACTAGGGACTTATTCTTGTAAAACACGAATTTATTATTATTATTATTTTTTTATTAAATTAAATAGACGCGAATATTAAAATATTTTTTAACCTGAATCGCGAGATAAAGAAATTATACTATGATCAATTGTAATCATACAATTCATGTTATTTTATTATTATGATTTTGTATATTTCTTATGGCATTACCGGTCGGTGACGCCATCTTCATGATCCAACGAGAAATCGTCTTTCGCGCCCACCTGTCGTGAAATCGAAATACGCCTCCTAGAGGATCATGGAAATATCGAACGAAAATCAGAAAGATTAATTAACAACTAGTCTATAATTAGTAGAGAATTTTAAGTTGTTGTCAGGATTCTTAGATATATAATTTTTGTTCTCTAAAAACAGATCCTTTTTTGATCTATTTGTCAATAAAATTTTAGGCTAATTATTGCTAATAAATAATCACTTAGCTAGTTTTAAGTTAGAATAATGAAATCTTTTGTCAGATTTTTATGCATTTGTTTACTATAATATAAACAATTTTTGCGATTTTTAATAGCGATTTTTGGCTAGTATTATTATGCGAATGGTAATTTAGGTATCTCCCAGAAATTGTTGGTCTCCTGTAACAATTTGTGTAAGCCAAGCAATTTCATTCTCTAAAAATCTATTAATTATACTCCACTCATGGGAGGAGTCAATTTTTTCCCCACTAATGAGGTTGGTTCCCCTATAAGTTTTTTGGGTCGCTAATCAAGAATTTTGGGGTCCCGAAGTCAGTCTAAGGAAGGATCACCCTTAAATTTGCAAATTCACTCTTATTTTGCAAAATTATTTATATTAGCCTTTTCAAACGGAAAAAACTTTATTTCATAATCTGTTTGAGTTAATAGCTGTGAATTTGGTGTATCAAAATTAAAAAATATTAGTGAAAAGTAAATATAGTACAATAATTACATGAAAAAAAAAACTTTATTCAATAATTTTTAGTAACAATTACATTCAGTTTACGTATTTAATTTATTACCTTATAAGCAAAACAGTAGAAATCAATCTCTTTTGAAATAGTTGGATTTCTCTGTCGATTCGGGATCAGCATCCATTATTTTACAAAACTTTTCTTTACCTTTAAAAAAAAAAAGCTGAAGTGGTATCTGATCCACTGAAAGCGTGAATAAAGGCTATTATTCCCTTTAAATTAGGATATTTAAAACTCTTAGGGTGATAAATTGTACTTAAGTGCCTCCACTGGTATCCCATCTGGGCCCGGTGCCTTCTTATTTTTCATTGATCCTATGGCCTCGAGCATCTCTGCCTCGCTGAACAGTGGAATCTGATGCCTGAGAACCTCCTGCTTCGGGTATTCGATGATCGGATGATCAGAAAACAGAGAATTCACTATTCTTTTGGTCGTATCCGCGTCCATTACGCTGTCGGCTAGTGTTGACTTCTTTGCTCAATAAAAGCAAGCATCGCAACTTGCTTAGGCGGACGGCTCTTGCAAGCTTATACCTAGCGTTCTTGAACGCCATGGAAAGTTCCATGGCCTCTGGCCGATTTCGTGCTCTCTGAGCTATCCTTCTTGCGCGATTGCACTCTTGCCGTAGTTCTGCAATTTCCTTCGTCCACCAGTAGACTGGGCTTCTTCCTTTACATGTTTTCGTCCGAGGCATAGAGGTGCCTTTTACAAGGGCCCTCACTATCTTCACGAACACCTCGGCGTCGTGAGTACTTGTGCGCCTTCCATGCTAATCCAGGACGGGGGAGGATTCCTCTCAAAGGTATACTTCAAAGAGTTCTTCAGTTATCTTCGCCACATTCCATCTTATGCTTGTTTTCTGTACGGAGCCCGGTATTGTTGCTGATCCCTTACTTTGAAGGTGATATGTCTATGATCGCTTCCATTAAAAGTGTCCATCACCTATAATGTAGTTATTTCCGCCCTCTCGGAATGACCTCAATTATTATTTATTATTTCAAATAAATTTATATAAGATGCTAAGCAAAAAGGAGTCGTGTAAACACTCGCGCGCGATAATATATGAATATAATGAAACGGTAGCACATGATTGACTTTTATTCTTTAGATCGCGGGAATTTATCTATAATGCTGAATGAGGGAGAGGTGAAAGGGGTATAACCTGTAATAATAATAATTCACTTTATTTAACTATTAAAAATACTAATGTATAAAATTATCTTTATTCAGAACTATTATATAAAATATTAAACACTTTTTAATTATAATTATTAACTTCACTGTCTATAAATTTTAACCGCTAAATAATCGATTTTCATCTCTTAGAAAATAAACGTCACTTTTCACAGCAATTCTTCACGACACACACACATTAATATTTCTCATTCTTTACCTTTTTATTTCTGCATTCTATTTTCTTGATCCAAAACTTCTTTAATTTATTAATAAAAATCTTGCTTTGAATTTTATATTAAAATCCTCCTATATATATTTATGTAAGCAGTCCTTTAATTCCAAGAAATAATAATAATGGCCGCAATACGAATCTTGTACTTTTTATAATAATATGCAATAAACCACTAATTCTTATCGCGGCAATTTATTTATTATTAATAATCATTAATCAAATAATCATTAAAAGATAGTGCACTTTATTCTAATACTTTATCTATTCAATTTATTAATTAATTTGATTATCAAAATTTTACTTTACAAAAATTTGCTTTTCTAATTCAAGATCTAAGCAACAATGCCGTTGTTCCTCTCTCTCCCCTCTTCTCGTTTGTCGATCTTGCGGTCACTCTATATGTGTGTGTCGAGTGTGTGTATCTCTATTACCTATTAAAATTCAATCATTTTTATATAAGGCACTCGCGCACGATAAAATTTCGCGCACTTATGAAAATTGTTTCTTCCGGCTTTTATAGCTATGCTATAATAGTCCTCCCCTTAATGGGGCGTTTGGGACAAAAGCCCTCAAACTTCTATATTCATACATCATACTTTACAATAATTTGTCATAACCCAAGCTTACTCACTTTATTATTAAATTATTTACTTAGACTAATTTATTTACAATTAAAATTATATTTACAAGAGTTTATTTACATAGGATTAAGACTTAGGTCGGGCACAAAAAAAAATCTTTATTTTTCAAATTCTCATAAGCGCAAAAAAAATATAAAAATTTTTAATTACTTACATCCTTTTTACCACATTTCTCCGCTTCTTTTTGAGGGATTTGGGTAATTATAAGGGATATAAGGGTTGATTTGTCTTGTAAATTTAGTTCGGTCATTTTTCCGCTAATTCATGGATAAATATTAATATAAAATAAAGATAAGTTAATCAGAAAATAAAAAACGAAATCAGGAGATTTTTCCTTATTGATTTGTAAATAAAAAAAAAATAAAAATAAATTTAAAAAATTTTAATCATGATTAACTTGTATCTCTAATTATTTTGTGGAAATATAAATTTATCCCAATTCCGAACAAATTCTATAGATTTCTGCATAGGCAGTTGCTAGCAATTTGTCTTACGGTAGGGGGTAAACCGTCAATATCGAATCCGAAAGGGCTAAGCTGGGATAACATATTTTCAGGTCCTTCTACCTGGGATTCTATTTCCGCAATTTCTTCAGGGTCTTTTCCGTTGGGGTCATTTGTCTAGCTGTCTTCATATGGTGGGGCCGCAAATAGATTGGGGTAAATTTCCCAGGTCGGTCTGGCTTCCTTTCCCATTTGGTCAACATACTTTTTATACATGTCCCTTGCTTGGGGGCGCTTGCAACGTGGACATGAATTTAAGGACACCCCTTCCCTTCCACAATTAAAACAAATCTTTTTTATCTTCTCGTTATTTCTACAGTCTCGTCTCGTGTGTCCTGGCTGTCCGCAGTTAAAACAAACGTGAAATGGTGAGTCGACGTCTTCGTCAGTCTGCTACTTCATCTCCTTTAGGATTAAGTACTCCGTCATTCACTTTTTGTAAAGCGGGATCAGTAGATTGGCCTCCCTAACCTTCCATGGATTCCATCACTTCCACATTAGAAGTGGTTATCAAAGCGCTGTTCACGCTTTGAGTATCGAGAATAACCACTTCACTTACTTTTGCTATACTATAGCTTATAACAATAAACTTGATTTAATAAAGCAACCTGAATAAATTATAAAAATTCTTTTATTTAGATTAGCATTTTTTTACTATAATTAAAGTGTAACCTAAACTTACTATAAATTAAATCACTTTTTTTCAGAGTCAGATATCAGGATATAAGAACTCTTTAGATTCTCCAGTAAGGGGTGAAATAACACCAGCTGATGAAGAAAGAATGAGGATATTATTACCATATCACTTAGCACCTGAGTATCTAAGATTCAACCCTTATATATTAACAGGTTATCGAGGCTTTTTAACAACAAAATTGTGCATTGAAAGGTTTTAAACACTTTCATTTATTCTTGTATCTTTAGTTAAACAATAATACTTTATATTTTCAAATATTTTAGCATATTTTGGTGGACAAATGAAACTATAAATATCTGGAGTCATATATTAGGCTGTATATTGTTCCTATCATTAACTTTCTACGATCTTGTACTCCTAAATATTCATGCACCACTAAGTGATAGGTTACTAGTGGTTTTACTTCTTGTATGTTTTCAAGTAAGTTTAATTATTTATTTACTTCAGGTTAATATTTTTAATTTTTATTGTTAAATAATCAAATTGAGTAAATAAAATTTACAAACTATTTAGCTAAATTATATTAAATTTATATTTTATGTATATCCTATAACTAATTTCTTCTAAGATTGCAGAAAATAAGTACGTTATAGTAAAAGTTTGGTGTATTTATAAATTAAATAAAAAGAAGGGTACTTTGGAATTTTTTGTTCGAGGGCAATTTAAATTAAGTATTAATTAATTTGAATTAATTCAAAAGTAATTCCTTGTGAGCCTTATAGACCCGCGAATTTGACATGACTTTGCCGACGAACCTGGTCGCCGACTTTGTCCCAGAGTCTTACTGGGCAAACACACTTTAAACCCCCGTGCGCTTATTTGAACCAAACCGGGACTCTTTTTTCAGGTATAACTTCAGTTTAGAATGCGCAGCCTGCTTTATCCCTGCCTAGGAATGGAAGAGCTCTCTACGATAGAAAGCCCTCCTCCTTTTTTGACAACAGAGTGGCCCCCACGTACTCTGCTACTTTGTTCGAGTTTGCAGGGCTTCGCAGCATTTCCCGGACCAATCACTCTGGCCTCTATAATTGAATCATTATTCCTATTTTGAATTATATCCTCAGTCCTTTATACTTCTGCTTGTGCAACTTTTTTTTGAAACTCGCGAGATAAACTGCTAGTCGTAGCAACATGTAAGTGGATAAAGGATCATAAAATGATGATTTTATTTATTTATAATAATAAAATATAAATATTATTAATAAAAAGGAATTGATTCTATATATAACCTTATAATATAGGTTCACAAATATTTACAATTATAACTAAATACAAATAATAACTTGTACACATTAAAGAAAAAATTTTATAAAAATCAATCATAAAAAAAGTAAATTTATAAAAAAAATCACTTTGAAATACAAGTGATCGAAAGCTTTAAAACACTGTAAAAATTGCAAGTCATTATCAGTCACAAAGACCATGCCACACCATTTAATTACCCTGATAATATTATATCAATATCCAATGTAATCATGCATATAAAAAAATACTGAGAACTCTGCAATCATTATTCGTATTAGTTAATTAATTTATTAATATTTATACTAGGTCCTTCTATATCTAGGGAAACGTATTTTTGACTGCAAAGTGCCATTCGTGAGACATATCACACTGTCTTTAAAATACTGGAAGCTGAGCTGCAGCGCCAAGTCAATGACTTTTTTAAAAAAGGTGTATTTGTGCCCTCAAAAAGTGAGTGGACCAGTCAAATAATCTTGGTACACACAGACTATTGCCAGATTAACAAATGCTCAAAAAAGGATGCTTTCCCCTCCCCAATACGGAAATAAACCCCAGAAGTCACGATACCTAAGTACTTTAGATTTGTCACTTTTCTTTACGTTGAGATTATCAGTTACAATCTCAATAGAATTAATACTTTCATGCCAAAAAAGTATCAAATTCAATAGTATATTAATTTTATCTATTAAATAATAAAATTGATTGATTAATGGAATTATAAAAATCTTATTGATTAAAGTGCTATGTATGCAACAATATTTAGAGGTTTAAAATTTGAAAAGATTAATCACAAGAGTTAAATCTTAATCTTTTAAGAAATTTCTTGGAAACCTAATTGTCGTATAGATTTTAGAATTACGCTCAAAAAGTAAGTAAATTATGAAGACATGGGATACATACAATTTCGACTGAATACTTTAGTTCTATATCTCGATCAAAGTAAATTTCTGAGAGCTGGAATCGTTTCCAATTTCTGAAATACAAATATTAAAGTATTTAGGTCAATACATAATTCTGAAATGTGAACGTTTAAAATTTCTATGACAAATGGTGCCTCATCTTATACAAGACAAAGCATCATATTTTGCATCATGGTTTTAACTAAGTGTATCCAGAAATTAGAAATCTTAAATTTACAGGAGTGTTACATCCTTATTGAGAAGAATAAACGAAGTTTAAGCAAGGGGGTGTAATGCGGTGTTTTAGTAATAAAATATCATTTTTTGATTGACTATTTATTTTAAATATACCACTGCGTTCCGGCAATAAATCTGTTTTATCTAGTGAAATAACATAAACACGGAACAAGCGGGAATTGAAGGAAGAAGAAAACACGGACCTTCTTCTGGAATGTATCCATATTAATTTTATAAATTTGTTATAAAATAAAGTCATTTAATTCATAATTTCATATGGCGTCATCGCTATAATTAAGAAGAAAATATTCGCGTATAAATAACCTATAATTTTGTAGCGTCGGTACCAGAGACAATCCAAGAAAATAACTATAGGGCCTGGACCATGCTAGATTTAGCTTATTTTCAAGAAACAAGTTAAAGGTATTGTGCTTTAAATTTATAATGAGCTCATCGCGATATATATAAATTATTTTTATGATGCTAAAATCATGTTAGATTTAAGAATGTGTGAGTGTATGCACGTAGAGTCCATGGAGGTTGACATCTGCGGCTCATAATAAAAAATACTGTATATTTTATACATATATACATATTAGTTTGTGTAGTCAATATCTAAATCAAGATTTGCTAAATATTTTTGAATCGATAAATACAAATTTTATGTCGGTTTCAACCGAAAATCGTGCTGTTTGTTCAACAGCGAAAATACATACTTCTAGGTTATAATATTTATTTATCTATCATAGTAATTATGCCATTCTTAGGATAAATAAATAAAGTTTTTAACCTAAAAAAAGTGTACGAATGGGACTCCGCGTATATTAAATACATAATTGTAATTTATTTTTGCATAACTAATTCTTTTTTATTTAAATAATTACTTATTATAATTAAAATAAAATTATTATTTATATATTATGTTCACATTGAACTTCCTGTAAATTATTTCAGTCAAATCGCAGAATGATCCTGATATTCATGATCAGTGCCCAAAAAATCCTATGGTAGACCAAATATGACGGTCGGTACCCACTAAACCCCATAGTAGACGATTTCAGGAAGTGAAGTATAATTAACCGTTGTTATTTATTTATAATTTAATAATGTGTCCAGCTTTGAAAATTTATAATCTATGAAGTATTCTATGACAGTTGTCTAGTAATAATTTTGTCAATCTGACATCCAAATCAAAATCAGTGAGCTCAGAAACATAAAAGTATGCATTAAAAACAAACAAAAAAAATAATTGTAAGCAATCTTGCTTTTATGGAGCTTTGAAGCTTCTGAGCTATGTAGCAACAAAAGTTAAGACTTTGGAGCTTTGTACCCATTATGATTTTTATCTAGTATGATTAATTCTTCAACATATCAAAAATTCAACTGAATGGACTTTTACTAGTTACTCCACTCGAATCGTAGTTTAGGGTATTCAGTTACAACTAAACCTCATAGTAGACAATTTCAGGCTGAGAAGTATATATAAACTTTCATTCCACTTTAGAAAGAATAATAATGCGTTGCTTCTAAAGTATAAAAAAATTTTTCTTAAACTAATAAAGAACGGTTGTTACACTTTAGATAGTATAAAGTAATACGTCTACTTTTAAAAATATAAAAAAGACGGCGCGGCGTATACTTTTAAAAGTAAAAATCAAGTTTAATTAAACTTAAAAAAAATAAATTAAATCGACATTATTTTTAAAAATAGAAAACTGTTAATAACACAAAGAAAAAATAGATTTTCATGGATAATTACAATATTTGACCTTTAAATAAGTTTCCTATTTTCCAAAATAACGGACTTAATAAGAAATAAGTTTTAAACATAAAAATGGGTTTCTTGGGCTCAATAATAAAGAATTTTCGATAAAAAATTTCTAATTTTCACCTTTATATAGTTTTCCTTTTTTTCAAAATGTAAGATTAAAGGACAAATTTAGTTATTTGGTCTTTTAAATGATTTTCCATTTTTCCAAGACGACTGACAAAAAATCAATGAAAAAAGATATTTAAACATTAAAGGGGTGTTTTTAAGGTGAAAAAGCGTATTTTTGATACAAATACATTTTTCACCCTTCAATAAACTTCAAATTTTTTATGATGGTGGAGTAAGAGTAATTAAAAATGTCGTTATTTATCGCCAAGGATTTTCAAGTTTAAGAAAAACGATTTTTTAAATTTTCATTTTGTAAAATCAGAACATTTTTTTTGATTTTCCAAAATAGTGAATCGAAAAATTTAAGAAAAAAATGTTTTTATTTCATAAGGGGGTTCTTTAGCCAAATTTTAAAGATTTTTGAAAAAATTTTAATTTTCACCTTCAAATAATTTTCTGTTTTACCAAGGTGGAAAATTAAAAGATAAATGTTTTTCAAATAAGCATTCCATATTGAAGGGGTATCTTCAACATCAAGAAAAGAAAATTCTCGGTATAAATTTTCACATTTAGACTATTCGAGATTTTTCCAATTTTCCAAGATGGCATAATTAGTTGGGTGTTCTTTGTGAACCTACCCATCGATTATACGAAAATGAATGAATTTAGTTAAAACCTAGTGAAATCTTCTTAGGAAGATCCAAAGATAAAGTACTGAAAAATGAAAATTCCTAATATTTAAATTGAGTGAAAATACCCCCAATCCCCCCCCCCTTTTAGCCAAAAAATTAAAAAAGGGTGAAAATAAGCTTGTTACTTCTTTAACTTGATTTTTCACGCCAGATTCGGATTAAGCGGCCGAAAATACCTAGTAGATCTAATAAAAATTTAAAAAAATTGGTTTTCAAGAAATCATAAATTTTAAGGGTTGAAAAGGTGAAAATAAGGGAGTTACACCCCTCTAAATTAATTTTTGCCGTCAGATTCAGATTTAGCGGCCCGAAACACCTACTAGATCCCTTCGAAATTGCAAAAAAGGTTATTTTTTTTTTTTAGCTAAATAGGGGGGGTTGGTGAATATTTTCACCCCTTTTGAATTAATTCATCTTTTTTTCGTAAAAACCACAGCTTTGACCTTTTTTTACACAGGCACCTTGACTAAGTATAAACAATTGAAAATGCAAGCTTTGTATAATCAAAAGATCAGGAAGTATGTTCTGTGAAATATTAATCTTGTGAAAACTATTTCTGTTATAAAAAAACTACGCGTTAGTTATTACACACTCATTACCTAAGTAGTCTATAATCAAAAACGATACCTTAAACATTACAACCTACATAACCTAAGGTAATCGTTATTAAAAATAAATAATACCACAAACCTCACACCCATATAATCTAAGAGTGGTATATAATAAAAAAATTATACTTTAAGCCTCAAGCCCACATAACCTAAGAAAGTGGTTAGTAAAAAATAAATTATACTGCATATGCTACAAGCTATGCACCTACATAATCTAAGGATGTCCTTAAAAAAATTATACCCCAAGCTTTACACCCGCACATAACCTAAAGAAGTTGTCTCTAATAAAAACGACACATCAAGCCTTACACTTACATAACCTAAGAAAGTGGTCTATATTAAAAGAATGACACGTCAACAATCATGGAATCAAAGTGGGAAATTTAAAGGGGGGGGGGGGGTGTGAAGATTCGGCGAAATCTGCTCTAGAGAGGAGCGACTTGAGATTCTCAGGAAATGGTGCTTTTTTGGTGATAAAAAACCTCCCGAAATCGGTTTTTAATTTTGATAACCGGTTTTGACGATATTGGCCAAAATGTGCTCCATTTAAATAACATTGGAAACGTGGTTTTTCTAACATATACTAATCGACTCGAATATCAATTATCTTCAATCTCCATATGATAAATTGAGGGGCAATTCGTGTGCTCATACTTTTTAAAGCTGTTTTCTGAGCGGAATTTTTAGTTTTTAATTTTTAAAAATTCATCACGCCAAATAGAAACAACCGATTTGGACGTGCAGGGTCTCAAAAATTTTTTCAAAGGGTCTACTTTTTTGTGGTTTATTTATTTTTGACTCACCTCTGCATAACATAACCTAAAATTGCAAAAAACGACGAAAAACCTTAAAAAATGGCAGTTTTGTCATTAAAATTTTTTTATGGACAGTAGATATAAATTTTTTGAAAAAACAGGAAAAAACTACATGCAAAATCACAATTTTTTAGAAAAAGATTTTCCTATTTTTTGCTAAAAATCACTGCTTTATCGACAGTGCAAAGTAAAAAATCTTCCTTTTTCTAACTTTGGGCTTACGCAGCTAAAAATTTTTAAATGGGACCCCCCAATTTTTTTTTTCTAGAAGTTACACATTTTTCACGTACTTTCACGTGAAAAAAGTTTTTTTTTGATTTGGGACATCCTAACCTCCAAAACTTTAATTTTCGTTAAAAATAAATGTTTTTTTTCGAGTTTTACTCCAGCCAAAATACGGGTTTGGTTGTATTTTCACTGGCGAACACGAGATTTGCTCTATTATAGGTTTTTTGGGTCGCTGAAGACCAAAATCGGGGTCATTTCGTAAACAAAGTGGGGGCTTCACCCTTAAATTTGCAAAAACTACCCCCAAAAAGGGGTTTTTTTAAACATATTTGCATTTTGTGCGCTCAGATTTGCACCATACGGGTTTTGTGAGTCACTGATTAAGAATTTCGACTTCTTTTCCATAAAAAATCATTATTTTACCCTTGAAGTGACTAAAACTACCCCTAAAATAGCTAAAACTACCTTTAAAAGGGGTGTTTTTTCTATTTTCGTACTTTTAGCATCCATTAGTGCAAATCTCAGCGCACAAAATGCAAATATGTTTAAAAAAACCCCTTTTTGGGGGTAGTTTTTGCAAATTTAAGGGTGAAGCCCCCACTTTGTTTACGAAATGACCCCGATTTTGGTTTTCAGCGACCCAAAAAACCTATAATAGAGCAAATCTCTTGTTCACCAGTGAAAATACAACCAAACCCGTATTTTGGCTGGAGTAAAACTCGAAAAAAAACATTTATTTTTAACGAAAATTAAAGTTTTGGAGGTTAGGATGTCCCAAATAAAAAAAAAACTTTTTTCACGTGAAAGTACGTGAAAAATGTGTAACTTCTAGAAAAAAAAAATGGGGGTCCCATTTAAAAATTTTTAGCTGCGTAAGCCCAAAGTTAGAAAAAGGAAGATTTTTTACTTTGCGCTGTCGATAAAGCAGTGATTTTTAGCAAAAAATAGGAAAATCTTTTTCTAAAAAATTGTGATTTTGCATGTAGTTTTTTCCTGTTTTTTCAAAAAATTTATATCTACTGTCCATAAAAAAATTTTAATGGCAAAACTGCCATTTTTTAAGATTTTTCGTCGTTTTTTGCAATTTTAGGTTATGTTATGCAGAGGTGAGTCAAAAATAAATAAACCACAAAAAAGTAGACCCTTTGACAAAATTTTTGAGACCTTGCACGTCCAAATCGGTTGTTTCTATTTGGCGTGATGAATTTTTAAAAATTAAAAACTAAAAATTCCGCTCAGAAAACAGCTTTAAAAAGTATGAGCACACGAATTGCCCCTCAATTTATCATATGGAGATTTAAGATAATTGATATTCGAGTCGATTAGTATATGTTAGAAAAGTGTAACCCCCCCAAATTTTCGCGCTATTTACAAAAAACCACGTTTCCAATGTTATTTAAATGGAGCACATTTTGGCCAATATCGTCAAAACCGGTTATCAAAATTAAAAACCGACTTCGGGAGGTTTTTTGTCACCAAAAAAGCATCATTTCCTGAGAATCTCAAGTCGCTCCTCTCCAGAGCAGATATCGCCGAATATTCACCCCCCCCCTTTGTTATAAATGTATAGAATTTTACCAGTAGGATTCAAACACTACACGTCAAGTTTTATACCCAAATAACCTAAGAAATTTTTTAATTACAAGGAGATTATACTACAAGCTTTACAACAACATAACCTAAGAAAGTTGTCTTTAGTAAAAAACGACAGTCAAACCTTACACACACATAACCTAAAAAAAATGTCTATAAAAAAATAAAACGTCGAGCCTTATCACGGTGACCTGGAAGCGTTTTATTATTTGATCAAAATGACAAAAAAAACCGTATGGTGGGGTGTTTTCTACACTAAAAAATTTCTACGAATTTCCTATCCGGACCTTCTATCCAGCTACTTTAAGCGTTTGCTGTCAATATTTTCATATTTTCAATATTTTCTTGATTTTTATAATGGATTTCCTTAAAATTATGACCTTGAAAAACGACAAAATTCGATTTTTCTCATATAAGACGTGTTCAAAAGCGAAAATAAATGGTTTCATCGGATTCCTGGGGAAAAAATACATAAGTATCTTTAGTAAATAATATTTAGGATATTTTATTTTTTAAACTAATAAACTTTTTTGATTGTCTTCCTTAAAATTGGGACCCTAAAACACGAAAAAAAATCGATTTTTCTCATATAAGAGGTAGTCAAAAGCTAATATAAATGATTTCATCGGATTTCTGGGGAAAAATACATAAATTCCTTTAGTAAATAATATTCAGAAAAATTTATTTTGTAAACTATTATACTTTTATGATTGATTTCCTTAAAATTGGGACCCCAAAACACGACAAAAGTCGATTTTTCTCATATAAGAAGTGGTCAAAAGCTAAAATAAATGGTTTCATCGGATTCCTGGGGAAAAAGTATACAAGACCTTCTTTTAAATAATAATCAGAAAAACTTATTTTGAAAACTGCTAACTTTTTATAATAGATTTCCTTAAAATTGGGACCCTAAAGACCAATAAAATCGATTTTATACTCCTATAAAACGTGGTCAAAAGCTTTAGCTTTTATTTATTTTATAAATGGTTCCATCGAATTCTTAGGGAAAAAATAGAGAAGTCCCTCTTGTTAATAATATACAGAAAAATTTATTCAGAAAACTACAAAACTTTAAAAATTGTTCTCCTTGAAATTTGGACCCTAAAAGGCAACGAAAATCGATTTTGCTCCTATAAAACGTGGTCAAAAACTAAAATAAATGGTTTCATCGGATTCCTGGGGAAAAAATACTAAAGTATATCAATTGGAACATAATTTTAAACGTAATTTTAATCCACTGGAAAAACTGAAAGTTTTAAGAAAATCCCAATTTTAAGGAGGCAAAAAAAAAAACTTTCGAGAGCTATCGTGGGCTCAAAAATCGATGTGTTGGTCTAAATCCAACGAGAAACTTATTTTTTTTACTTATATTTTCGATTTCTGCAGGCGCGTTAGGAATCCCGGATACTTCGAAAAAAAAAAGCCAGTCATATAAAATAATTCAAATCATCATTATTCAAATTATGAAAATATTGACAGCAAACGCTTAAAGTAGCTGGATAGAAGGTCCGGATAGAAAATTCGTAGACATATTTTAGTGTAGAATAGACCCTAATATACAGTTTTTTTTGTCATTTTGGTCGCATAATAAAACGCTTCCAGGTCATCGTGTTATAACCACATAACCTAAGGAAGGGGTCTTTAATAAAAAAAATGATACTTTCAGAATTAAACCCATTTAACTTAAGGAAATCGTTAATAATAAAAAAATTTATTCTACTAGCTTTACCCCCTCATAACTGGTAAATATTATGATTTTAATAGCTAAATATATTAACAGGAATCAGGAAAATTATGAGAATAAGAGTTCAGGTTTAAATAATCACTGCGTTTAGTTTCTATCTTAGAATTATAGTGCACTATTTTATTATAAATGAGAAATATCTTTTTAACTATATTGAAACACACAAATATATACAATAATTATGTACAAAGAAAAATACACGCGTCCACGTGGGAGATTAATATATAACATTTATTTTAATATAACAGCTTGCAGAAATAATGACGGAAGGCATGTGCTCTTGTCGAACGAGCAGCGCGGACTGTCTCGATACCGGAAGATCTTTTTTTCGGAGTCACAGCGTTCGGTAGCTCTCCGCCCCTTTTTCTTACTTCAGTTAAAAACGCGGTCAGAAGTAAATTACCTCGATATGATAAAACAGTTATTTATTGGCGGTAATTTTAACACACTCCCTTTTTGAGTATCGAGGTAAACATAAAGATAATTTATTAGCCAGAAAAACTTTTCACGATGAATTTTCTTAAATATTCAAAAGTAACTCGTGCCAAGCCTTTTGTGAATATGTCTGCAAGTTGTTCTGAGCTTTTTACATATTTTACGGAGATCTCTCCGTTTTCTTGTCTCTCACGAATAAAGTGAAAACGAACATCGATGTGCTTAGTTCTTTTATGGAACTCTGGGTTTTTAATGAGCCTTATGGCGCTCTGATTGTCAATAAACAAATTAATGGCAAAAGCACATGGATGGCCGATTTCTGACAATAAACTTATAAACCAGATAGCTTCTTTTGTGGCCTCGCTAGCCGCAACATATTCTGACTCAGTGGTACTCAAAGTCACCATACGCTGCCTTTGAGAAAACCATGATATTGGTCCATATGATAACATAAATAAAAAACCTGAAGTTGACCTTCTGGTCAAAATGTCACCCGCAAAGTCTGAATCGGAATAACCTACGACGTTATCATATTTTCCATTACCATTGTACAAAATACCATAATTTGCTGTACCACTCACATAACTTAACACTCTTTTAGCAGCATTCCAATGCGTTCGATCATAAGCATTTAAAAAACGACTTAAATAATTTACAGAGTAAGCTATGTCAGGTCTACTGACTGAGGCTAGAAACATTAAAGATCCTATGATCTCCCGATATGGAATACTTTCATCACACTTTTTCGCATTAAGTAAATTTATGTTACATTCAATCGGTGTACTAACCGGTTTTGCACTCTCCATACCAAAACGCTTTATTACATTAATAGCATATGTCTTTTGATTTATAAAAATTTTCTTATTTTTTAAACATCTAGTTATTTCTACGCCCACAAAAACATTTGGTTTAGTTATTACAATTTCAAATTTAGATTTTAATTTACTTAAAACATTTTTGATTAAATTAACATTTTTGCACATTATTAAACCATCATCAATAAAAACTAACACATAAATTATATCATCATACTTATTACACACATATAATGACTTGTCTGACTCACACACTTTAAAGTCTATTGACGTCATAAAATCTGACATTGTCTTATACCAGCATCTGGCAGATTGCTTCAGACCGTACAATGCTTTATTTAACTTTAGGGCCAGACCATTTCGATTTACATTTTTGGGTAACAATAAGCCTTCAGGCACTCTCATATATACATCTTCATTTAATTTACCGTGAAGAAACGCGGTTTTTACATCAAATTGGCACATTTCGTAATTTTCCCTAGCTGCCAAGGCTAGCATCAAACGTAGGGTATCATACCTAATTACTGGAGAAAAAGTCTCCTCAAAATCAATACCATATGTTTGATAAAAACCTCGGGCACATAATCTCGCTTTATAAACATTTATTTCACCACATTTTTCTGCCTGAACCTTAAAAACCCATTTAGAATCTATTATTTTACAATTTGGTGGTCTTTGAACAATGGACCATGTATTATTTATATCATGCGCAATTAGTTCTTTCTTTATAGCAGGAATCCATTTTTCTTGCTGTGGCCCTGAAACAGCTTCTTTGTACGACGCAGGTTCTTTTACTTCTGTTGAGTTCACCTGGAAACGTAGAGGCTTCTTTAAAGTTTCCCTGCTGCGAAGATTTGGACCAGTGTGATTTTCTGGTGCAGGTGGTGCTTGTTGGCCTTGATTTTCACATTGGCTTTCTGGATCAAAATCACTCCCTGAGTCAAAAGCGTCATCATATATTGATTCATTGAAAGCCCCTGGATATTCAATAAGTTCATCATGGTTGCCACCATCGCCATTTTCTTTTGGTTCCACCTCTTTGTCCATTTTTACCCTAATAACAACATTTTCTATTTTAGAATTTTGAAAATCATAACGTTTATTTTCAGAAAACACTGCATCGTGAGCCTCTATTATTTTTCTATTTTTAATATCATAAAGTCTATAAATTTTTGTTTCAGGTCTGTATCCGACAAGTACAGTTTCCTTAGCTTTCATATCTAGCTTACCTCTAAACTGCTTTGGAATGTGTGCATACGAAATTGATCCCAGTACTCTGAGATGGCTTACCGAGGGCTTTCGCCCTATCCATTTTTCATATGGTGTAATTCTCGTATCGCTGGAGTTTGTGGCGCAGTTGAGCAGGTAAACTACAGCATTTACAGTTTCAGACCATAAGTTCCTTGGAAAGCCTGCAGCATGCATGACTGCTCTGACGTCTTCGATGATCGTTCTATTGTCTCTCTCTGCTCTGCCATTCATCTCTGGAGCATAGCCTGCAGTGGTCTGATGTCTAATTCCTTTTGAAGCTAGAAAATCATGGAATTTTTTATTTAAAAATTCACCACCTTTGTCGCTGCGAATTGCGACCATTCGCCTATTAAATTTATTGAATATTTCTTTCTCAAATTGTATGAATTTTTCCAAGACATCTGACTTATACTTGAGAAAATAAACAAACCTGAAATCAGTAGCATCATCGCGAAAAAGTAAATAATACCTTGCCCCACCGAGCGATGATTCTCTCATTGGGCCGCATACATCCGTATGAAACAATTCACCTGGTCTAGTAGCAATCCTCTCTTCAACCCTTTTATATGGTAAACGATGTGTTTTTGCCAGCTTACAAGCCTCGCAGTCTATCTGCTCACTACTAGTCTTCAGGCCAATGACAGCACCTGTTCTTGACATGTCAGCAATTCTTGTAGAGTTTATATGTCCAAAACGTTCATGCCAAATCCTTGCGTTGGTGGTAGCCACATTCACTTGTAGATCAGGAACTTCAACCTTTAAGAGAAGCCGGTAAATATTATTAACAAGCATAACTCCTTTTGCTATTATTTTATTTTTATGACGAATTACAACAGTTTTATCATGTTCAAAATTAACAGTAAAACCACGAGATATTAAAACTCCGACCGATAACAAATTTTTTTTAATTCCAGGTACGAAAAGAACGTTATCTATTCGACCTTGCACCCATTTATTATTTATGAGCTTTCTTACCATAATCGATCCTATACCTTCGACGGGACACTCTCCCGCGTCTCCAAGTACAATCTTACCACCCCTACTTGGCAGCAAGTGCGTGAACCAATCTCGCCTGTGACTGATATGTCTTGAAGCGCCACTATCCAGTAGCCATTCGTCGTCTTCATCGCCCCTCTCTTCTTTTTGAATACCTGAGTTTATTTCTGCTACCAGTGCATCTACAAAATTACTTTCATCGACATCATATTTTTTTTCATTTTCTTCTTGGTATTTTTTTCTTGCAGCTTTTTTCTTCCGACAATCTTTAGCTATATGACCAGTTTTGTGACAATAATAACATTCTGCGTCCTTATATTTATTTTCTTTATTATTACTTGATTTATTTTTCCTGTAGTTGAAATTTTTCTCTTTTCCATAACTAGATTTATTTTCGTACGATGATTTGTTACTATAATTATTATGTGAAGCAATGAGTGCGCTCGTTTCTTCTTCTTTAATATCCATCCTCCCCTCTTCTTTTATCAGCCTTTCTTGTAATAATTCGATCGTCTGCTTACTTGACTCGACGCTATCCCATGCTGATATGAAAGCGTTGTATTTTGAGGTTAGGCCACCTAATATTTTTGCCATTAGCGACACATCACTCACATTTTCACCAACGTCTTTTAAAACTCTAACCATATTTTCTAATCTAGTTACATATTTTGTTACACTTTCATTATTGTCCATTTTACAATCAAGAAAACGCTGCATTAATACAATTTTACTCGACTCCGATTTTTGTTCATGAAGTGAGCTGAGTTTGTCCCACACTTCTTTTGCTGAATTGCACGTGATCACGTTTTCCACTTGATCATTGTCCATAGTCGACGTAATAATCGACATCGCCTTACCGTCCTCCTTCTCCCACGCCATGATTTTCTCCCCTATCGCTTCGTCCCTTTTCGCGGGATCATCGACAGGCTTCGTCTTTGTCCCCTCTACTATGCATAAAACACCATGCGATCTCAAAATGGAGCGAATCTGAAACTTCCATATTTGAAAATTTTTTCCGTTGAATTTTGACAAATGATGACTGGCGAAATCGGCCATTTTGAGAACAAAAAACTTGAAATTTTTCGACGAAAAAAAAACACGTGGGGAGAAAATAATTTATTTTTCACTTTTTTTTTCTTTATTTTTATAAAAAAACTGTTTTTCACTTTTTTTTTTTTTTTTTATTTTTTTTTTTTTTATATTTAAAAAAAAACACAGATGAAAAAATATTTATGCTTGTATTGCACCACTCGATTCAATTTTCTCACTAAAAAATTGTTACAAAAAAACTTGTTTTTCCTGTTTTTCACTCGCGTGACAACGGCCCATAACCTGGTAAATATAATGATTTTAATAGCTAAATATATTAACAGGAATCAGGAAAATTATGAGAATAAGAGTTCAGGTTTAAATAATCACTGCGTTTAGTTTCTATCTTAGAATTATAGTGCACTATTTTATTATAAATGAGAAATATCTTTTTAACTATATTGAAACACACAAATATATACAATAATTATGTACAAAGAAAAATACACGCGTCCACGTGGGAGATTAATATATAACATTTATTTTAATATAACAGCTTGCAGAAATAATGACGGAAGGCATGTGCTCTTGTCGAACGAGCAGCGCGGACTGTCTCGATACCGGAAGATCTTTTTTTCGGAGTCACAGCGTTCGGTAGCTCTCCGCCCCTTTTTCTTACTTCAGTTAAAAACGCGGTCAGAAGTAAATTACCTCGATATGATAAAACAGTTATTTATTGGCGGTAATTTTAACAATAACGTAAGAAAGTTACTAACGAAAAGAAAATGATACGACAAGCTTTACACCCACATAACCTAAGGAATTCATCTATAAAAAAAACTGTTCCTTAAGATTGTGGCATAATTTTTTTTTAATAATGACTACCTCAGGTTACGTGGATGTAAAACTTGAGGTATAATCTTCCTTTAAGAGCGCTCTCTCCACAACCGGGTGTTTTTTGCAAAGTATATTTGTAATTAAAATATTTTAACCATATATTTATTTATAATAAGTTTTTAATGAAAGAATCAATACTTTTCAGTATTTAGTACAAGAATATAAAAAAAAAAATTAAAAATTTTTATTTGTTTAAACAATTACGACCTGTTAAATTTTTGAAATTTTTTGGTCATAAAAGCCTGAGTTCCCAGATCTGGGCTACTTGGATCAAAATTCTGCTTGGCTCATATTGAAGATCATGCAATTCTAGAACGAGGTATCGCGGGAAATTTTTCGCTAAACCTCTTCAGTACTGAGTTACAGCTAATTGTTTATAAAAAAAAAGTTAAAAATGCTCTACAATTTATAAACAAATAGGTATAACTCATTACTGAAAAGGTTTAGCAAAAAATTTCCCAAGATACCTCCAACTAGAATTGAATGATCTTCAATATGAGCCAAGCAGAATTTTGATCCAAATAGCCCAGATCTGGGAACTCAGGCTTTTATGACACAAAAATTTCAAAAATTTAACAGGTCGTATTTGTTTAAGCAATTAAACATTTTTAATTTTTTTTTATATTCTTGTACAAAATACAGAAAAGGATTGATTCTTTCATTAAAAAATTATTTAGTTAAAATATTTTAGTTACAAATATGCTGCGCAAAAAACACCCAGTGGTGGACACAGCGCCCTTATTTAATAACTTCCTTAGGTAATTTGAGTATACAGCTTGAAGTGTCATTTGTTTAAGATGAAACACGTTCATATATGTCTATAGAGGGGAGTACTTCAAACATGTCATTGAGTGGGGGGAGTGGTCATAATTGAGCTTAATAAACCCCTTTTTATGTTTAAAACTTATTTATTTTAAGTTTTTTAATTCGCCATTTTAGAAAATTGAAAATTTTTAACGGATTTCACAAAATGAAAATTTTATCAAAAATATATTTTTTCTTGACCTTAAAACTCCCTTAAAGTTCATAATTAATTTCTGTAAGTCTGTTATCTTGGAAAATAGGAACCTCATTCAAAGCATAAATTTTCTAATAATCCATGAAAATCTCATTAAATACCTTAATAAAAATTTTCTGTTTTAAAAATTGATGTCGATTTAATTTACTTTTTCAAAGTTTAATTAAACTTGATTTTTACTTTTAAAAGTATACGCCCTCTTTTTTATACTTTTAAAAGTAGACGGATTACTTTATATACTATCTAAAGAGTAACAACAGTTCTTTATTAGTTAAAAAAAAATATTTTTATACTTTACCCGGGAAAAAAAAGATCATGTATTCTCATGTATGACCATGTATGAAATTTATACGTTGCCATGCATGACCATATATTGACATACATGGGGATGTATCATCATGAATTGATTGCGTCTCTGTATAATTGTGTATAACCAAGTACTTTCATACATGGTCATGTATGGTCATGTATGGTCATGGATATCTGAAAGTAACAGAGTAAAAAAAAATTTTTTTGCCCTTGATTTTGTTCCCAAAATTTTGTTCCCCTTGTAACCAACCCCCTTTCTCCTAAAAAATTCAAAAAATGAAGTTTTTCTTAAGCTTTAAAAAACCCAAAACTAGCTTTATTTATTTTAATTTCGAGCGATTTTTTCAGTCGGATGTATTTTATTTTCTGATTTTCTCTAATATTCGATGATCTCAAAGTCCGCAGGAGTTTCCGTTTTTCCACAGTTTTCAATTTTGAGCATTTATGAAGATTTTATGATTTCTTAAAGCTCCAAGATAACGGTAGAGGCAAAAGCAGGTAGGGGGAAGGGATTAAAAATGAACAAAGTGAAATTTTTTTTACCGTATTACTTGTGTAGAAAATAGATGAATACGTTTAAATTAAACAAAACGCAAAAAATAGATCTTTTTATTAAATAAAATAAATCTTTTTATTAAATTAAATAAAATTTAAAATATCGCACTAACTTTCAGTCGGCCATTTTGGATTTTTGGAACTAATTCTTAATCAGGAAGCCACCAGTATCCATTTTTTTTTCAATTTTGATTAAATATTTAATTTCTCATTTTTTCATTGATTTTTGCCTTTTTTCAGGCTTAAATTGACTCTAAAATAAACTAACTTGAATTGTGAGACTTTTTTTAATATCCACATTAAAAATTTTTATCATTTTCAATCGATTAAAATAGGTTAATGAAAAGCACCTATTATTGGCCAAAATAGCAAAAAAAATAAATAATTCATGCGTCTAGGTCATAAATTTCTTAATTTTCATACCATAAACTAACTTTCTAGCCAATAAAATCTGATGAAGAAAAAATTTCTTGTTTTACACATTTTTTTATTTTAAGCGGACTATAAAATATACACATTACAACCGGCGTCATAGCGTACTGGCATATTCTCAGATTGTCGCTCTTGAAAGTTAAGCAACGTTTACGGCGCTGCTCAATCGGATGGGTGACCACTGAAAAATATGTATAAAAAAAAAAAACAAAAAAAAACAAAAAAAACAAAAAAAAAACAAAAAAAAAACAGTATAGATGGCGCTGGTTAGGACTGAGGCATCCGCATAATGTCTATAGATACATATAGGCATTATGTAGATAACGCAGTCCGGGTGCGACCATGTGCACTATAAGCCGGCATGAGAATTCTCTGAGGCCATAGGTTGACAACGCACACAAATAACACTGACACACAGACACAACACACACCGCCCATGCACAGGCGTAAGCCTCCTGTGGGATGCATGTGGACTATCCTCATGTATACGTAAAAGTCGGTAGATCAATATACAATATACATATATTTAAAAAAAACCCGGCTTAATATATTGAAACTCTTTTTTGATAAAATTTTTTAAGAAACTATGAAAAAACTTTGAAAAATGCGTAAATTGTAAACACTACCCCAGACAAAAATTCCGTAAGAGGCAATACTTAAGAATAAAGAGCCATATATCATTTTAAGAATGAAACTATCAAGGTATCTCAATTTATAGAATACAAAAGTTAGGTATTTGATTCTACTAACAGTAAAATTAACAATGGAGTCCGAATTCAAAAACTGATCCAGCTATATTCCTAAGTATTTTACAGTATTTACCATTTCTATCTTCATATTATTAATATGAATGAATAAGTCATCAATCGGTATGCTAGATTTAAAGGAACTAAAAGTTATGTAAACTATTTTTTCAGGGTTTAATGTTAATTTATTATTAGTAAACCAGACCCCAACCAGTGATAAATATTCATTCATCACTACTTGAGCCCTGGTCCAATCATTTTCAATGGCGAATATTGCCGTATCATCAGCATAAGATAAAATTAGCGGTAATAGCTTTAACAGATCATTTACACTGAGAAAAATTGTTGAGTAAAATCTACTTTTGCAACTGGAAAATTTTACTATTAATTTTAGTAAAGTTATTTGAAGAATTGAAAATATTACATTTTACACTTTTGTCCATTATTTTTTACTACAATTAAGGGTAATTTTTCTTGAAGAAGATTGTTACAAAATTTTATTATACTCTTACTCTCTCACATGTTTTTTTTTCAATTTTTGTTTTTTAATTTTTAATTTAAAAAAAAAATTTTTTTTTAATGAATTTTTTTAAAAAAATTTTTTTTAAATAATTTATATTTTATAATTTATACATTTTTGGTTCTTTATATAGTATCTGAAACCAAATTTTGTCACTTGCGAGAAAAATATGTATAAATAAATTCTACTAAAATTAATATTAATTTTTTTTTCCTATTTGGGTAGTTTATAAAATATGTGTTGGTAAAAAATGACATTAAACGCCATTTTGACAACTTCAAATTATTTTACTAATCAAAAGGGTAATTTTTACCAATAAAGTTTTGTGAGTGTGTATATACTAGAAAAGGAAGGGCCCCAATATTGACCCTTGCGGAACTCCTATATTAATAGTCAGAAAATCACTAAATGTATCTCCATACTTAACTGCATGCTGTCTATTTAAAAGAAAATTTTTAATTCATAAATTAGTAATACCCCTTATTCCATATTTTTCCAATTTTGCAATTTAAATTTCATGCTGAACTGTGTCGAATGCTTTTTATAGTCAATAAAAGTGCCTATTACTACTTTACTATTATTAAAACTCTTATAAATATGTTCTGTAACACAATGTAATGCATCCTTTGTGCCACAGCCCTGCAAAAAACTCAGAAATAAAGCCCTTAGATCTTAGGTAATTTAGTTAATCTAATGAGAATAACTTTTTCGAAATTCTTGTCAAGATTTGAGATAAGAGAGACGGGGAGATAATAATTCACCTTTGTAAATTGGGATTATTTCTGCCATTTTCCAGGAAATTGGCCGAATTCCATTAATAATACAGATGTTAAAAATGTATTCTAAAGGGCTTACTATTACTTAAAATTTTTAAACTTTTAGCATGAATTCCATCTACTCCGCCACTCTTATCCTTCAAATGAGCCACAATGTTAGACACCTTACTGAAATTTGTTTCATAAAGGTATATTCATAACTAATATCGATGTTATTTTGAGTTAAATTATTAGCTATGCTACTGTTAGGGAATTTATTTAGTAAATTAACACCAATATAAAAGTATAAAAATTTTAATAATTGAAAAAAAATAAAAAATATACATTTAAAAAAATATATAGAAAACATAATTTTTAATTTTAATACTATGAAAAATTTACTTTTTGATAATTATTAATGAAAATGTATAAAGCATTAGAAATAACTCGAAAAATTTTGTGTTGCATATCTGGTTGTGCATATAAGCACAACGAGCCATTTTAAACTGTTCCTCATAAGAGTTGGCAAGGGGCAGGAATTCATTAAGAAGGATTTTGGCCTTGAAGTTTTCCCTGATGTAAATTAGGATACCGCCTCCATGTGTTTTGCGGTCCTGACGTAATACACTGTAGTCCGGAATGGTCACTATATGATCAGTAACGCTGTAGCCTAATCTAGTTTCAGCTATGCAGAGTGCATGATAGGAATTGCAATTGTTAAGGTACTTATGAACTCGCCACATGAGCATTTTTAAGGATGATGCATTTAAGAAGCCTACTTTTAGGGCAGGTTTCTTAGGTGACGTTGCATGTACAGAGCTGTCTAGTCATTTAGAGGTTTTGGAGTCCCTGGGTATTTCTTGCTAGTAATGACTGGAGCTATATGTTTGAGTGGGTGTTTTGCGATGACAAGTAGGATTACTTGGCAACTGTAAGATATTGTATAATGTATTGTATTGTAATGTATTGTATTGTATATTGTATATTGTATAATATTGTATAATCTGGTATCGTTCTGACAGCATGAGATTTCATCCCATCCCGCCATCTGACCAGGATGCTGTAACAGATATATTTGAAGCCGAGTATTTTTGCGGTTTCTTTTACCGAAATATACTGCGAATGATGTGTGGTAGACAGAACTTCATTAATTAATATTTTCCTATCTGACATTACAATGGCGGCCTCCGAGTTCAGAAACTGTAAATCAATATCTTTTTTTGAGAAGTAATTAAAATATTTTTTGGCACGTATTACCGATTGGACTATATCAGAGTCTTTTAGAGTAACAATAAAAGAGGAATAGTCAGATGTGGGATCCCGAGTGTTTTGCCGTAACGGAGCAAGTCTTACGCCTGATTGAAAGAAGGAATAAGTATTTTTAAAATGGAGAAGGCAATGCATTGTAAACTGTTTTTACTATTGATTTTCATGAATCCTGGAATAAAAAGTTATCTTCTCTCAATCAAATCAGCATTTTGGTTGTTGGTATTGGTTAAAGGTATGCTATTCCTACTTTCATGGTCAGAGTTAATGTTATCTTGGCTGATTATTATGTCAAGATCGTTGTTATTATTATTAAAAGATAAAAAATTTGTATCTAAATTCTTGACTTTGTTAGAATGAGTACTATTACTAAAATTTAAATTATTCTTATTACTACTTTTATTATTGTTGTTCGAATTAATAGAGTAATGTATAATACTATTTTCTGGCTGCCTTCTTGATGTGCTGCTGCTGATAATTGAAGGTCTTGTATGAGCTGGTGAATGTGCTGGAATTGCAGCAGCTGGAGTTGATTTCTGCATCTTATAAATAAGATCTGTAAAGCGTAAATTTCATTGTTTTAGAAGGTTTATGGTTGTGTTGTTGTTGGTGCATAAGATCTTAAGCTCATCCAATGAATTAATTATTTTGTCGATTTGCTTTTGTAAGTCAATATTTGATAGAATAGAGCATGTACTGTTACTACTCTTAGAGTTCATTGTAGGGGGAGAGCTGACACTACCTTGAGTCCGCCTAGCAACATGTTTAGTATTGAGAGGTGGAGCCACACCCACTACGAATATTAGTTGTTTGAACACTTCGGCTACATTTGTTAGAAATAGTGGGGCATATATATTGTGCACTTTTAATGTTTAGCTTCGTGTTAGTTGAGCAACTGTTACTGGAATGAACGTTTTGATGATATAATGTGCAGATGACCATTGGGCTTCCTTTTTTTCCCTGAAATTTGCATATGCAACATAATTTATAGTTGCGAGTTTTATGACGTTGGTATCGACATCTTTGTTATTCGAAGCCATCGTTCGTAAATATTGAAGATCAAGTAATTAGCTCAATCGATAATATTAAAATTTAACAAAATTGCAAATAAGCATTATTTTACATACGTTATAAATTGAATATAATTTAGCCTTTTACATGAGATTTCAAAATCATCTACTTCAAAATTTTCACTTCATTTACTTCATCAATTAGTTTCTCAAAAAACAAAAACTCTTGCCCAGTGAAATATTTAAATACTACAACTTGATTGATCACGTATTGATCAGCTACGCAGTAATCCTTTTTTAATGCATTGAAGCCTTTTGAAATGAATATTGTTTGTAAAATGATTAACTTAGTCGTAACCTATAACGTAAAAATCCTGCTGCTACCCTGCCAATTGTTGACCCAGAGCAATGTGACCGTTATATCAAGTCTCACTAAATCGTCATCAACCACCTAAAGAGCAGATACATTTTGAAAGGTTCTATTGTATCAGCAGTGAAAAGAAATTTCTTCAAAAGAACTAACTATTCACTGAAAAAGTAATGCACAAAGAGTCATAATAATTTGAATAGTATCGATACCAGTTTTTTCATATCCTGTTGTTCCATAGTCAGTTAACCATTATTTAATAAATATAATATCAGTCAAGATAAAAATAGCTTCAAATTTTAAAGAGTTAATACCATGTCCAGTTTTAAAATCAAATATAAAAATATGCTCATATTCAAAACATGTGTATATACATTTTATGTAAAACATGCATAAAATTGCTGTAACAATTTTCACAGAAATTTCATTCAATTTTTGATAAATCATCATTCAATCGTTGCAAAATGTCTTTTTTTTAAAATATTTATATTACTGCTATTCATAACCTTACTAATTATTTCATACAAAATTTCCAAATTTTTGAATTGATTTGCACTAGAACAATTTCAAAGTCTTATTTATTTTTTTTATAGATTAGAACAGAGATTTTTAGCTTAATTTTTTATTTAAAATTTTTCTGGATCATAAACCCTTCTTATTTACAATCTTCACAATAAATTTTTTCATAATTTTTTTTTTAATAGGTTATATTAAAACAGAATTTTTTTTTATATTAATTTTCATTTTCAATTTTTTTTGATTCTGAATAAATTGCAAACTTTTTTCAATGACTTTTTTTTTAATCTTAGGTTTTCACATTATTCTTTCCCAAAGTTTACTGTTATAAGTAAATTTTCAACTACCTGATAGTCCAAACTCCCGGGTTCCGGCACTAAAATGTTTTTGTTAAAGAATACTTTATAAATTATAAATTCTCAACGTTGAACATATTTTTAAAATATGTTTTATTATGTTTTGATATATTTTATTTATTACAATATATATGTCGCAGTACTATAGACATTTTAGTATAATAGGCTATTATCCGTATTTTAGAAAAATGATGCCTTTAAAATCACATCTTGCCTATGATACTAAAATTTTTAGTATTATAGCCTATTTTTAGTATATACGCGTTTTAGCCTATAATACTGACGAAGCGCCGTATTTTAGATATTAAATTTTTTCTAGTCTACTGTAGATCGAGGACCCTTGGACCTACCGAATATTTGCGGTATAATATTTAAAATTAAAAATAACGTTTATCAGATTGGTACAAAAGAAGGGATAATAAAAGGCTGGTTCCCACGGACAGAAGTGCAAAAATGTGCCTCAAAATTCATTTTCATTATCGATGTACCTTGATAAAGTATAGTATCCTTGAGGGGAGATGCAACCAAGCAATCGCTTACGGGTGGTTAAGGTTATAAAAAATGCAATTGTAGAGCTTCTGCGAAACATTGTTCAGCAAATAGGTGTAATTGCTATAAATCTGGGGTTTTATGTAGTTCTAGGTGTCTTTTGAGTGATCCTTGTACAAATAAATAAAAATTTGCTAATCATTATTATATTATAAGATGTAATAAAAAAGTTAATGTAAATCAGATGTAAATGTACACGAAATAAATAAATAACATATTTACTCTAAATTTGGCGCGCGTTTGAATTTTTACTACAGTAAACTAGAAAAAAATTTAATTTCTAAAATACTAAAATTTTAGTATCATAGGCAAAATGTGAATTTAAAGTCTTTATTTTTCTAAAATACGGATAATAGCCTATTATACTAAAATGTCTATTGTACTGCGACATTAGGGGTGTTCAAAAAAATCAACATATCGAATTTTTAGCTGGGTAATCAAAAAAAAGTTTTCATTTGTTGAAAAAATAAGTTACCTAAATTTTTGTATAGGAATATTAACATTTAAAGGTCGCGCAAGAGCTAAAACCACGTTTTTTGACGCTATTTTGAAAAAAATTGAAATTTTTTGTTATAAATGAAATATTTCTTTTTTAAACGCTCAAAATTAATACCTATTAGTATTTTTTTGTAAAGTTACCTTGTACAATGTATCCTAAACTATTTTTTTACACCAATTTAAATATTTTAATACCTTTTGCATCGAAAATTCGTCGTTTTTTTAGCGTTTTTAACCTTTTTTCATTTACCTTTATTTGCCCGAAATTCCAACTTTTTTTACCATACTCGACGAGAAACTACTTTTTTATCATCAAAAAAGTGGAAAAAAACCATAAGAAAAAATAGGATACATTTTTGGACCTGATTCGGCAACCCTAAATTTTACTATTTTTTTCGTTTATTTTACGTAATTTTCAAAGTATACGATCTCATGGCTTAAAAAAATCGTTAAAAATTTTTTGCTAAGTTATTTTTTTTTTCATTTTTTGTCTAGAAATGATAACTGGCAGTTTCAAAGGCTTTTTTCTAATCTGATTAGACTTATTTATAAGTCAAAATAACTTGATTTAAATAAAACCGCCAATATTCTTTATAATCCCAGGTTTCGTATTAGGTAATAAATATCTAATAACTTTAGAAATGTTATCGCACTTACCTTTTTTATTTATAGTTAGGCTGCTTACACACGCAAGTGAATTTGTAAAATGAATTTGTAACGGCGCGTAAATTCAAATTTTAAATAAACCTAAAAATAAATAATAAAATAATAAAATCTATAATAAGCAAAATTAATTAAATTTTCAAATAAATATTGTATATTAAATATTATTGAGAGCCTCGGTAGCTCTGTGGTTAGGTCGTTGGACTTCGGACCTGAAGGTTCGCGTTTCGATTCCCGGCTATATCAACATAAAGGTTTTTTCTTTGAGAAAAATTCTTGATGTTCTTCTACCGTGGGTTCTAGGATTGAGGCATCCACCTAATGTTTAAAAAAAAAAAAAAAAAAAAAAAAAAAAAAAAAAATTAACATTATGTGGATAACGCGGTCCGAAGTGCTTCCAGGGCACTATAAGCCGGCGTGGGGTTCAGGAGAGGTCGCGTACCTCCTGGACCATAGGTTCAACGCTCATACCAGCTACACTGACACTCAAACAATTATACAATAACACTTCACTAACAATTGTCAAAAAGCGCTTTTACATCCTCAACCCATTAAAATAGAGAAAAAGAAAAATTAAAATAGTGCAGGGTGTGATAGCATGGGCAGTTGTTGGTGACCTCTGTCACAACATCCGTATTGAAGTTTAAGATGGAGGTTAAACAAATACCAATACCAATACCAATATTAAATATTATTAGTTTATTTTTTATTCATTTTTACAATAATTTCTTCAAAAATTTAATTCATTTCACTAATTTCAGATTTTCAGGTTTATTTAAAATTTGGATTTTCGCGCCGTTACAAATTCACTTGCGTGTGTAAGCAGCCTTAAATAAAATAAATTAAAATATAATAAATTATAAAATATAATATTAATTTATAGGTATAATAAATTTAGTTATTTTAAAGATTTTTTATGAAATATAGATGGAGTTAGTAAGAATTTAACCGCTGCTGTGATACACTCTGGTTCAAGTAAGGGTGGGTACATAAATAAACAATAATAATCGTGTAAATATTTATGATGTATAAATACATTATATACTCAAATTTTTTATATAAGTTTTTAGATATAAAATAAAACTACAAAGTTTCTTTGTGATTAATCAAAATTTTAGTTGTGTTTCAATCAAGTTTATAATTGTGTTATAACGCTGGTAAGTAAATCAATTTCTTAAACTATTACGTTTCTTATTATTTACGAATTAATTTGTTTTTTTTTTTTTTGAGTACTTGATAGTAACTTAAATTTTTTTAAAAGAAATAGTAATTATCTGATGTACAATTTTGAAAGAGTAATCAATTATTTTAAATTTAAATATAACTAATTTAGATATTTATATTATGGTCATTTTTAGGTTATGTTAGATTTTTCAATTTTTTGTAAAATTTTTAAAATAAAATTTGTTAGTTTTTATATTTATTTTATACAAATTATTATTTTGTATTTTTCTATATTTTTCTTTTAAAATAATATTCTTTTTTTAATATGAGGTTATAGTGGAGAAGCCAGCGTATCATTCCGTATGCAAAAAATTCAATCGCGTGTTGAAGTGATAGACACCAAGTAGATTATAGTTTTTTGACCCGCTTATTCCGAATCTGCAGTTATTTTTTGTCTAAAACTGGTACGTTTGCCGCTAGAGGGCGTTTAGGGGGGTAAAAACGCTATTTTTCGCAAATATCTCGGAAGCTACGCGTCCTAAGATACTTAAACCCAAGAAACATATAGTTTTTTGACCCGCTGATTCAGAATCTGCAGTTATTTTTTATCTAAAACTGGTGCGTTTGCCACTAGAGGGCGTTTAGTGGGGTAAAAACGCTATTTTTCGCAAATATCTCGGAAGCTACGTGTCCTAAGATACTTAAACCCAAGAAACATATAATTTTTTGACCCGCTGATTCAGAATCTGCAGTTATTTTTTGTCTAAAACTGGTGCGTTTGCCGCTAGAGGGCGTTTAGGGGGGGGGGGGGGGTAAAAACGCTATTTTTCGCAAATATTTTGGAAGCTACACACTTAAGATACTTTAAAACCAAGTAATTTATAGTTTTTAGACCCGCTGATTTGAAATATGCAGTTAAATTTTCTCTAACATTACAGTCATTTCCGATAGAAGTCATGATTAGTAAGTATAATTATAAAGATATAATTATAATTATAAACATAATTATCAAGCTCATGTTTCGAATAATACAGATGTATTTAAACATTATTTCTTCTTTTTTTATTTATGAAACAAAATTTATTTTAGAAAAGTTAATTTAAACATTATTATAATGTTTAAAAAAATAATAAGAGATTTATTTAAAGATTCCGTAAAAAAGATTTTTTTTTCATAATTATTAAAATAAATTGTAATTGAAATTCCTTACCCCTATCAAAAAAAAACGCCCTCTAGCGGCAAACGCACCAGTTTTAGCCAAAAAAATAACTGCAGATTCGGAATCAGCGGGTCAAAAAATTATATGTTTCTTGGGTTTAAGTATCTTAGGACGCGTAGCTTCCGAGATATTTACGAAAAATAGCGTTTTTACCCCCCTAAACGCCCTCTAGCGGCAAACGCACCAGTTTTAGACAAAAAATAACTGAAGATTCGGAATCAGCGGATCAAAAAATTATATGTTTCTTGGGTTTAAGTATCTTAGGACGCGTAGCTTCCGAGATATTTGCGAAAAATAGCGTTTTTACCCCCCCTAAACGCCCTCTAGCGGCAAACGCACCAGTTTTAGATAAAAAATAACTGCAGATTCTGAATCAGCGGGTCAAAAAACTATATGTTTCTTGGGTTTAAGTATCTTAGGACGCGTAGCTTCCGAGATATTTGCGAAAAATAGCGTTTTTACCCCCCTAAACGCCCTCTAGCGGCAAACGTACCAGTTTTAGACAAAAAATAACTGCAGATTCGGAATTAGCGGGTCAAAAAACTATAATCTACTTGGTGTCTATCACTTCAACACGCGATTGAATTTTTTGCATACGGAATGATACGCTGGCTTCTCCACTATTATCTTCTTTAAATATTTATTATAAAAAATTAAGTTTTAATATTACTAAACTTTTTAAAAAAGATAACTATTTATATCAGTAAATTTTTAATAAAATATGATACATCTTTTTTATTTTTTTTCACTAGTTTAGTTACAACAATTAAGGAAAATGCCAAAACCAATTACAAAAACATTTTGGTTAGTTGGAGAAGAAATAAAAAACTTATCAGATTCACGCCTACCAAGTAAGAGAAATGTGCTTGCATACTTTCTGAATAAGCACACTACAGATAATAATAAAATTTATTCAGCAGCAAATACCGTAGGCTGATGAAATAATTAATATTTGGATTCAATTTTCTTTGGCTACTCAAGATCAAAAATATATTGTAAAAAAAGTGAAAAAACTTTATGAAATGTATACTAATCTAAAGAAAGGCGTTAATCGAGTCTGTGAGTCAAAAAAACGTGAAAATTTTATTAAAACTTTAAATAATCTTTTTGACATAAGTTCGAAAGCTTATTTAGAAAAAAACAGCAGCGAAGCTAATTCGATTTTTTTAAGACACAAACAAAGTACCACTAAAATTACTAGATCGAGTGTTAGATTGCAAACAAAACCAAAAAATCCTATCATTAATATACTGCAAAATGAAAATAAAGGTTATGAATTACGATCACAGCTTTCTAAATTCTCAGATAGCGGTGATAGTGTAATACTGACGCCTCCTTCGCTAAATGATCCAAATTTTCCTTCCCCTAAGCCCAAACCTGCAAAGCGTATTAAGGTACCAACTCAGTGAAATTTTGTATTTTTGTAATGATTTTGTAAAAATTATTTTACTTAAAAAGTATGTTTATTAGAGCTTTCAAATTTTACAAGATATTTAATGAAGGTTAAAATAACACAAAAAAAAATTTTTTTTTCGATGCCCGAAAAATAATAAACAAATAAAACAAAACCACTTTTTTCAAAATCGGTCGAGCCGATCCCGAGATAATCTGTCCGCCGTGGAGCAAGATTTTTTTTTTCCGGCGCAACTTCAACGCCACCTATATTGAAGCCAAAAAGTGGGCATCGAAAAAAAATTTTTTTTTGTGTTATTTTAACCTTCATTAAATATCATGTAAAATTTGAAAGCTCTAATAAACATACTTTTTGAGTAAAATAATTTTTACAAAATCATTACAAAAACACAAAATTTCACTGAGTTGGTACCTTAAGGTAATTAATCGAGACGTGTCTGCTGCTTTAGATCGTACAAAAACAACTGATAATAATGGAACCTTAATAATAGCAACTGTGGTAAAAAGCTTGGGTATACCTATTGAAGAAGTATCTTTGAGTCGCTGTTCAGTAAAAAGAAAAAGAGAAGGTCACCGGAAAGAAGTAGTTAAAAAAATTAGAAGAAATTTCAATCCAGAATATCCTCTCACAATTCATTGGGATGGAAAATTACTTCCTAGTTTAGCAGATAAAATGATAAAAACTGACAGATCACCTATAATTGTAACTGGTGGGAAAGAAGAGCAGCTCTTATCAGTTCCTGAACTTGCTAGTGGTACCGGATTAAATATAGCTAAGGCAGTAGTTGGAAATATAAAAGATTGGCAAATAAAAGATAATATAAAAGCTATGTGCTATGATACAACGGCCACAAACTCTGGGATAAAAAAAGGTGCTGCTATTTTAATTGAAAAATTTTTAGAAAAGCCTCTTTTGCATCTTTCATGTATGCACCATGTTTATGAACTTGTTTTAAAAGAAGTTGTTAAATATAGTTTAGGTCGTTCTGTTTCACCAAATATAGTAATTTTTCAGCGATTTAAAGCATCATGGTCAACATTTGAAAAAAATTCCTATAAAACTATTCAAGACTCTAAATCTTTGTTAGATATCTTATCTCCTTACAGAGACTGATCTCATATCTTTTGCAAAAACTATGCTTAAAAATCAACAACCAAGAGATGATTATCAAGAGTTCCTTGAATTAACTATAATATTTCTTGGAGGTCAAGTTTCAGAAACTAGCTACAACTTTAAAATTCCAGGACCAAATCATAGAGCTTGCTGGATGGGAAAAGGAATATACGACTACAAAATTTGGATGTTTCAAGACCAATTTGAGGTATAAAAAAGTTTTATTTAAACTAATTTCTATTTAAATTAAATTTTTTATAGAATTATTCTTAATTTCAGCTTTCTAGCGATGAATTAAATGGTATTGAAAATATTTGTATTTTTCTATGTACCGTATACATAAAAGCATGGTATACAGCTCCTTTATCAATATCAGCACCAAATCAAGATATAATGTTTTTGAAAGAATTAATTAAATTAAGAAATATAGATGCAACATTAGCTAACAAATGCTTAAATAAATTTGTGAATCATTTGTGGTACTTATCTGAGGAGCTTGTCTGTTTGGCATTTTTTGATAAACAAGTTACAATAGCTACAAAGATAAAAATGGTAAAATCTCTTAAAAAACCGGGAAAAAAATACGCAGTTTTCGCGCTGAATTGAAAATACAGAAAATTAAAAATGTTCAATTGGAAGATTTTGTTACTAAATCGAGTTATCAATTTTTCAAAATTCTGGGTATCGATGAATCATTTCTTGAAGAAGAGCCACATTTATGGCAAAACGATAATGATTATTTACAAGGTAGAAAAAAGTGCAAAGAATTAAAAGTTATAAATGATGCAGCAGAACGGGGAGTAGCTTTAGTACAAGAATTTAATTCATTATTGACTGTAAATTTAGAAGAACAGCAATTTCTTTTGCAAGTGGTTGCAAAAAATAGAAAAGAAATTCCCAATTTTTAAAAAAAAAACCATTGTAAAGAGCTTGAAATAAAAATATTTTTAAAAAATTTATAGGTTAAAAAATACTTGATTTGTGTATCATTACAAAAATAATATTCACTTTTTTAATTTTAGTTTAATTGTTTTAAATATCTTATGCAATAATAACAATAATTAATAATAATAATAATATTAATAAAATATTAAATAATAAAATTCATCTTGAAAACAAAAATATGATTTAAAATGTAAAATAAAATAAAATAAAATAAAATAAAATGTAAAATCTTTATTATTTAAAACATGTATTAAAATGATATTACTTTAAACTATCATTATGATAAATATAAAAAAGTCTAATTAGATTAAGTAAAAGCCTTTGAAACTGCCTAATTATTATTCCTAGACAAAAAATGAAAAAAAAAATAACTTAGCAAAAAATTTTTAACGATTTTTTAAAGCCATGAGATCGTATACTTTGAAAATTACGTAAAATAAACGAAAAAAATAGTAAAATTTAGGGTTGCCGAATCAGGTCCAAAAATGTATCCTATTTTTTCTTATGGTTTTTTTCCACTTTTTTGATGATAAAAAAGTAGTTTCTCGTCGAGTATGGTAAAAAAAGTTGGAATTTCGGGCAAATAAAGGTAAATGAAAAAAGGTTAAAAACGCTAAAAAAACGACGAATTTTCGATGCAAAAGGTATTAAAATATTTAAATTGGTGTAAAAAAATAGTTTAGGATACATTGTACAAGGTAACTTTACAAAAAAATACTAATAGGTAATAATTTTGAGCGTTTAAAAAAGATATATTTCATTTATAACAAAAAATTTCAATTTTTTTCAAAATAGCGTCAAAAAACGTGGTTTTAGCTCTTGCGCGACCTTTAAATGTTAATATTTCTTTACAAAAATTTAGGTAACTTATTTTTTCAACAAATGAAAACTTTTTTTCGATTACCCAGCTAAAAATTCGATTTGTTGATTTTTTTGAACACCCCTACTGGGACATATATATAAATTAATAATAAATCTATAAATAACGTTACCATCTAATATAATTACCAAAAAAAATAAAAATAAAATTCTATATTATCATATTATGTTTTTACTTTCAAGATCATTAATTAACTTAGAAAAAGATGGATCTAATTTATTTAAGTCTTCTATTTTATTAATGCTATTTTTTTTACTTTTTATATGGAACGATTCTGAAAAAATACGTTCGTGATAGTGTAGTTAAGTATCTAAAACCTTAACAGATTTCCAATCAAATTTATGACCTAATTTTCTATTTTTAGTTACCACACTGTTTTTATTAATATCTAAAGTATAATTGTCAAAATTTTCATTTGATTCTTACACTACGTAACTTTAATAAATAACAGTAGAATAATTTTTAATAACTGGTATAGAATAGGTACATCTTATAATAGATTTTTAAATTTTACCTCCGGTCACACTAAATCACGAAAAATAGGTATGGTGTACAAATTGGTAGACAAAGTACAAAAATTATCAGAGTTAAGCTATCATAAAGAAAATCTAATCTATCTATAAAAGCTATCTAAAGAAAATAAAATATTTCTTGAGTAAAAATGCATACCCAAATAAATTTATAGAATTTAATAACAAAGATATGTTGGATACTTTACATTATAGAAAAAAAATTACATTGAAGGAGACAATTCTTAATAACATTAACAACCAAAAAATAAAATTGTGTATTCTTATTAATAATAATTTATTTTATAGAGTAAAAAATGCTGCACAACCTTATTTTGTCAGGTCATTGCTAAACCTAACTATATGTTCAGTCAAATATTTGTTAGAGGTAAAATAAACTAAGTAAATTTCAGCAACCTCATAAAGTGTAAATAATTGAATATGTAGGTAAAAGTAAACGTGAGTTGGGTGTGAATCAAAGAACATTTTGACAATTATATTTTAAATGATGATAAACACAGTGTGGTAACTGAACATAGAAAATTAGGTCATAATTTTGATTGGAAAAGTGTTGAGGTTTCAGATACTGAACCACACTGCCACAAACGTATTTTTTGTTTGTAGTACACTTCTCCCAAGCCAAGTTTTCCCAAGGACATTTTTCCCAAAAAAAATTTTCCCCAAAAAAAATGATTCCCAAAGGACATTTTTCCCAAAACTTTTTTTTTACAAATTTTAAAATGTTTTTTATAATATTCTTTTTTTATTTTTAAATATAAATTGAAAAATTTAATCTAACCTACTTCACCTTAAAATTAAAACAAAAGTAATAAAATTTTGTATAGTCTTTTGTTTAACCTATTTAGGTGATTGTTTTTTATAAAAATTTTTTAAGGTTGATTAATCGTCACAAAAATTTGACGGTATACGGCCGGTCATTTTCAGTTGAAATTAAAATTAAAAAAAAATTGCGACAACGTCGCAGAATGTTTGTAGAGCGCGTTTCTTATTTACATGATTATTATTATAATATTATGCGTGTATTTTAAACAGCGACGTTGTCGCCTTAAAATTTTTATCGGTTTTTTATTTTTTCTAATTAAAATATCTTTTATACGAAAACCACAATTTATTTAAAAATCAAATACTAGTTTCTTCAATAATTAATTTACGTGGTGCTATTTTTTTTTTTAAATCCATCGTTTAGTTTTGATATTGACATAACATAAAAATCTCAAACCCCTGATTTTTTACTCAGCTCCTATGCTCGCAATGTATAAGGACTCAACTTTGGAGCTTTGTATCTCCTAAATGAAAACCACAGTTTTCTTAAAAATTTTTTTTTATGTGTATTATTATAATATGAAGCCCCTATAAAAATTATATCGATTTCTATCGTGATCAAAATACAGAGTAATCAACCTTAAGTCTAGCAACGTAGATTCTATTTTTTTAGAATCTTTCCATAAAAAGTAAAAAAAAATAGCATTATTAAAAAAGGACTTTAATAAATTACATCTATATTTTTATAAATTAATTAATGTTCTTGAAAGTAAAAACCCAATATGATAATATAGAATTCTATTTTTATTTTTCTTGGTAATCGTATTAGATGATAAGTTAATTTCGTAATATAAAAGTATAGAGTTCTATATTAATTAACTTGTATTATTGTTATTCTTTTTCTTATTGACAAGTAGATATATTTTATTCTACACACGCTCTCAGTGTTAACAGTATTATGAATATTCATATACAATATGAGCTATGTAAACTCAAATCAAAATAGTACTATGTTATAGTTATATAAATCTCTAATTTTTTTACATAATAGGTAAGATTTATGTAAATCTTTTTATATATGTTGTAATAAATAAAATGTAAATAACATTTTATTAATTTTAGTCGTGTTGAAAGAGTAAAATATCTCCGAAATATTGTTATTTGTATTTTTATGGCTGGAAATCATCGTTATTTATTTTTAACTTTATGGATTAGTTGAGATTTATATGTTTGAGGTCACTGATTTCGATTTTGATGTATGTTTAACAAGATCGTTAATTAGCAGCTTTCATTTGTTCTACAAATTGTAAAAAATTTTTAATTTTAATTAAGATTTCCTATATTATTTTAGTATTTTACATAGCTAATTACGAAGCTGATGTGCAATTTACAAAATTATCCATTGACAGCTGTCAATTAGCTTCCATAAATCAAAAACATTGCAAAAATCTTTCAAGTTTAGCAGTTACTTACTCAACTAATTGACAATTAATTTGATGTCAATATCTTGAATTATTTAAGTTTAACAGAAAAATGGATCACTAATTTATAATCTAATGTAAAAATTGCCTTGAATAAAAAAAATTTTTAATTTATCAAAAAAGGTTGTTAAAAAAATAGATTAAATGATATTCGAAATAAATAAACAACACTTGGGATTTAGAACAATCTTTCTAGATATAAAAGGTACAGCAAAATCCATGTTTAGAAAGCTATACACGGTAGAGCTGCTTTGGTTGAAAATTCAACCAATTGGTTGAATTTTACTATTTTTGGTTGAAATTTCAACCAATTGGTTGAATTTTAAACCAATTGGTTGAATTTTCAACCAAAAATAGTAAAATTAAACCAAATGGTTGAAATTTCAACCAATTGGTTGAATTTTCAACCAATTGGTTTAAATTTTCAACCAATTGGTTTAAAATTCAACCAAAATGGTTGAAAATTCAACCAAAAGCTAAAATAAAAAATAAAAATGTAGTAATTATAATACAGAGTAAAAAAATTATCTCTGCATCTATAAAAAGTGCAATAATTTTATAATATATGTATGATATTATATGAACTAGTGATTTTTTATATATTATTATTGATGAGAAGCTGATGAATGACTAATTAAAAAGGTTACTGAATCCATAATTTTTAAATTTAAACTACAATGATATGTGAGATTCTTGGTGTATTATTAATACCATTAATAATTTTTTGAAAAATTAATTTTAAAAATAAATATATTTTTAATAGATGAAACCTTATCATCATAGATCACAGATTGTTGTGGTCACAGTCTAGTTGTTATTGAGTCCGGCCCTTTCCCACTCCAAAAGAAAATTGGAGCTGTGGAAAGGCGATTTTTATCACAGATTTTTATATATCTTTAGGCCCGGCTTGAATTGAAAATAAGTAAAAATTTTGCATAAAATTTAATAACCATTTTATAAAAAAAAACCACAAATAACTATTCTATTTAAAATATCGCTATTTTAACAATTATTTATTTTAACAAATAAAATATTTAAAACGGAGGAACCGTTAATATTGTTTATGTTTTCAATTCAAGCCGGTCCGGCTTAGGTCCTAAAGTTATAAAAATAGGCAATAGCCGTTTCACAGCTCCAATTTTTCGTTGAAGTAGGGAAGGGTCGGGAATTGTAAATTATTGGATAATTGACCGAGTAATTGACTCTATTCTATTATTTTTACTCAAATACCAACATTAAAATATGTTGCAAAAAAATGTTTTATTTTACGAGATAATGGTGAAGCTGGGAGTTGACGGAGAGAAGAGGGCTCAAGGGTGAGCGTATTTGGAAGAACTTTGATTTAGGGACTTAAAATAATTCAGTCAGAATTAAATTTATCTAAAGGCTTAAAAGTCAGAATTAAATTTATGTAAAGGCAGCCTTTCAGAGTAATACTGGATTTTAGAGAGGAATATTCTGATAATTCAAAATAACTATTTATGGTAAATTAAATTATTGGATTCAAAATCGGTAAATTTTGAACAGCCTCAAATTAGCTTCATGAAAATTAGATTTGATTTTCGAGATAAAATTTAATTAAAAAAGGTCTCATAAATCTTTAAAATTTAGTTCCAAATGTAGTGAAAAAAAACAAGCGATGAAAACCGTTTTTTGAGAATAAGAAATACCAAATAAATTTTGTATGGTAAAATAACTACTATAAATATATTATTTTTAAAGGGCAAAATACTTATAAGATACTTATTGTGTTATAAACTAAAAATTTCTCATAGTAAAAAATTTTAGTATTTTATCAAAAGGTATTAGGGGTGTGTGGTTACCCGAGAGTCGACCCAAGTGCCCGAAATTTTGGGTTTTTTGCTTTGAGTTGGGTCAAATTTGGTGTATCTATGGAAGCTTTCGATTCAAAAATTCAAGTGCATACCTTTTCCGAAAAGTTTCGGGCTTCACACGAAATCTGACCTGCAAAAATTTTACAAAAAATACCAAAATTTCGGGTACCCGATCCGACTTTCGGGTCGCCGCACACCCCGAATGTAGGTATACATCCGTAGAATATAATATTTTAAAACAGATTCTGTTATTATAAATTTTATTTTATATACATAAATTTCGATTAGGAAATCATGTTAAAAAGTCAGTATTCTGCGCGCGCTAGGCGCGCGGCCATTCTAGTATATTACAAAATTAATGCACTTTTTATAGATGCAGAGATAATTTTTTTACTCTGTATTATAATTACTACATTTTTATTTTTTATTTTAGCTTTTGGTTGAATTTTCAACCATTTTGGTTGAATTTTAAACCAATTGGTTGAAAATTTAAACCAATTGGTTGAAATTTCAACCATTTGGTTTAATTTTACTATTTTTGGTTGAAAATTCAACCAATTGGTTTAAAATTCAACCAATTGGTTGAAATTTCAACCAAAAATAGTAAAATTCAACCAATTGGTTGAATTTTCAACCAAAGCAGCTCTACCGTGATATATTTATTTATATTAACATGGAACATGTTTATAGGGTGGGGTGTACCTCCGAACTTGAAAATTAAGGGGGTGGTCAAATTTGTCCTATTTAAGGGGGGTGGTCAAATATGTCCTATTTAAGGGGGGTGGTCAAATATGTCCTATTTAAGGGGGTGGTCAAATTTGTCCTATTTAATAGCGGTGGTCAAATTTGTCCTATTTAAGGTGGGTGGTCAAATATGTCCTAATTAAGGGGGGTGGTCAAATATGACCTATTTAAGGGGGTTGGTCAAATATGTCCTATTCAAGGGGGGTAGTCAAATATGTCCTATTTAAGGGAGGTGGTCAAATATGTCCTAATTAAGGGGGGTGACTTAAAAGGGACTTAAAATAATATCGATTTAGGACTTGGAATTATATCGATTAAGGGACTTAGAATAATTCAGGTTTAGGGAATCAAAATAGTCTGGGTTTAGAATCTTAACAGCTAGTAAGGTGATAATTATAAATTAGAAAATTAGAAAACTGTATTGCAATGTTGAGTAACATTTGTATTATACCTAGTCCTCAGCTGGAAGTAAACATGTTCCATGCATTTTGGTTGTGTTTACACCAACCGGTTATAAGTTTTTAATCTGATACCAGATTCAATTTATCTATTTCCCGACCTCGAAAACGTGAATCTTAGTTAATCTATAAAGTGATCTACAATATTTTAAAGTTTTGAAAGATAATTGACAGCCGTAAATTTTGTTTAGTTTTGTCAATCTGAAACCTAATTTAAAATCGGCGACCTCAAAAACATAAAACTTTACTTTATAAATAAAGGAAAAAATGTTTGTAAGCAATCTTACTGTAATTCAGCTTTGGAGCTTTGTGGCCATGGCGACTATTATTCAGAATGATAAAATCTTCAACAAATCAAGAATTAAGCAAATTGAACAGATTGGCGTATACTTTATCCTTTTATCAATTTTCTCTTCAAAGTTCTAAGAAATTTTTTTTTTTTTTTTTAATTATAAAATTTATTTACATAATAGTAAAATACAGTACACTCTTGTTTACATTTCTTAGTCATTTTAGCTTTTTTCTGTAAGGAATTATGTGCTCATCACGCCTTAACCCAAAAATGTATCTAATTCCTGAGTTTGCTAGTATTTTAAATTTTTTTTCGAAGTTTTAGGGACATACCACACTTTTTTTATTTATAACAAAATAATTTAATAAAATCAATAACTGAATCAATACATAATAATAATATTAGTCGATAACACATTATACGCGTCGATGACTAATACATATATACTTAAGTATAGGAGAAAAGGGAATAGACGATAATAACTTGCACATCCATTAGTAATTCCCAAATGTAAAAACATAGGATGCTATTCTTATTCATAACATTTCCTCCCTTGAATACAAAATAAAAAAAAATTGCATTTTTTTTTTTAATTCCTCATAGTTAAAGATGATAAGAGATTAATAGTAGGTCTTCCTTCTTGGATTGGCATTTAGCCTTTTTGGACAACGAGGTTGCCTTTTTGAACGACGAAAGACATGTTCCTCTGGCTCGACTATTAGATGATTATCATCTTGTTCGTTTATTGGTATATTTTGTTCATTTGCTTGATGTGCCACGTCCACCATTTGGTTTTATGGTGGATTATTATTTTCTGGACGTTGAGGAGTGGCGTCAAAGAAGCGAATTTTTCTCTGTTTGTGGATGGAGTTGACTCAGTTTCTGGTTCTGAGAAGATTTTCGATCTTTCTTTAGGTTCGAAAGCTCGTATCTAGTTTACGTGTATTTTGTACCGTTTTCCATGGTACTCTATTTGTTAATGGAGATCCCAGTTTTTGGAAATTTTACCTTGAATCTATTTTTCCATGCGGACATTAACAGACATGAAATAGACAGTCTGTAGAGCTTTGAATTCTCTAAAAGTTGGTTTAAACGAGGCTCTTTGTTTTTGTACCATTTTGGTGTATAAGTCACTTGGCCCTACAGGGTCAAAGCTTGTCCCAATATTATGACCCAAGAACAAGACTGTTGTACAAGACTTTGTTCTGTCATTGAGCGTGGTGCCTTTATAAAATGCTGTAGAAACATATTTAGCTTGCTGTTGATATCGCCAGATGAGCACGACAAAGTTATTAATGCATCCTTGACGGACCCCACACTTCTTTCAGCTGGCCCAGTTGTAGATGGGTGGTATGGTGCTGTCAGCCTATGATATTTGACTCCTGAAGATTTGAGAAAATCTTTAAATTCTTTAGAAACAAACTGCCTTCCATTGTCTGAGACGGCTGTTATTGGAACTCCGTACCTTGAAAATAAATTGTCAAGTATCTCGATCGTAACCTTGGAAGTTGTTGATTTTGTGATAGCCACCTCGAGCCATTTGCTGTGCGTTTTCGTCACAATTTGTACCAGATCTAGCTTCACCTTCGATATCATTGTCTATACCTGGGCAGTAAACAAAAAACGGGAAATACCTCTCATTTTTACGATGCCAAGATGTGCTGCATGGAGTTCATCTAAAACTTGCTTGCGAATTAGTTTTGGTATAACTACTCCGAATTCAAATAGGAGACACCCCGCAGATATTGTGTATTTAGCCTCTGGTGACTTTTAACCATGACGTTCCAAAGATTGACCAGATTCAAGAAATTTTATAAGTTTACCTAGATCTGCGTCTATTCTTGTTTCAGCAGCGATTTGTTCGGCATTTAAGGGAAGCTGTTGGATTTGATGAAGAGTGAAAATTCCGAACTGATCTCGATTCATTACTTCCTCCTTCTTGTAGAAAGATAGCCTGTATATGCTGGTTGTTGATTTTTTTGTCACAGGTAGTCGAGACAGGTAATCTGAATTTATTTTTTCTATTGACTTTTTAAACTGGACGTTAAAATTTAAAATTGGACATAAAGTCTAGGTTATTTGCTATTCTGCTAATGCATAAAGTTGGCAACCGTTTCTTTGGATGAAAAATTTGCGTAAGTGGCGTGTTATCAGTAATTATCATAGAATGACGTTTGTACAAGTATTAGAATATTTTTCAATGCCTCAGACGTTAAATAATGTAAATTACTTCCTTGTAAATTTGTGGATATTTTTGTCCGGTAGCTGTAAGAGTAAGACTTGCATAAGCAATTACTTTTTCAGTTCCTTCACTTAGTTTGTAAGAAAGGACAGCTCCTATACCCGTTTTGCTTGCATTAGTTGCCAATAAGACTGACAAATCTGGATCATATGGCATCAAGACTTGAGGTGAGATTAGCATATCTCTTATTTTTCTGTAAGCTTTATCGGCATCCTCTGACCATCTAAGTTGCATCTTTTTATCATTGTTGGCATTAGTTACCATATCTCTTAGTGGGCGATCTATGGTATAAAGATTAGGTATAAAATCATTACAGTAGACAGCTTTACCTAGAAAAAGTTGCATTTCTTCTTCTGTTGACGGTTTTGGTACATTTTTGACAGCTTCTATGTGCTTATCTGATTTGTAAATGCCGTTTGCATCGATTCTGTGGCCTAATTCTATGGAGTTGGCTACAAAAGTACACTTGTCTCTATTCAGTCGAAGGCCACGAGATTTAAGTTTTTCGAACAAATTAGTAAGTACGATAAGTAATTCCTCACAATTTTCCGAAAATACAATAATATCGTCAAAAAATACTCTAATATCTTTTATTTCATGTAACGCTTCTTCCATGCGGCGTTGCCAGATGGCTGGAATATTGGCTGCTCAATAGACAACTCGTTTTGGACGTATAAGTCCATGTGTAGATGTGTTGAGAGTTAAGATATGACTAAATTCTTCATCTATAGGCAGATGAGTGTAAGGTCCTAGTGACAAAAAAGTTTGGCTCATTTCATGTCACTAAATATATGCTCTGATTTGGGTATCAGGTGCTCGTCGATATTTATTTGATAATTTACTGTTGGCTTGTAGTTACTGTGATTCTTAACGTGCCATTAGTTTTGACCACTACATGAGTAAGGGAAGCCCATTCAGATGCGGTTGAAGGTTGAAACCTTTTTGTAGAAACCTGACACTATTTTTTGATCTGTTTTTTTTTGTTGTAGATTTCTCGTAGCGTATAGGTTACGACGTGAGCCTTTGCAAAGATAGGCCTGGCATCTTTCTTCAGATGAACCTTGGCTGGTGGATCATATTTTTATTTTTTTTTTTTTTTTATTATTATTTATCCTCCGCACTTTAATCCCTTTTTGGATTGTCTTGCAGAGACTACAACAACCACACCATGTATCCACAACCTTCTGTACTGTTTTAATGTTTTTATTTCTTAGGGAAGCCGGTATATCGTCTATGTTACAATATACCGATCGTTCCTTTCAGAAAACTGTTTTAATCTGTTTTAATATGGGTTTTTGCAGGAGGAAGTAGTTACGTGATTAATGGTTGCGAGCTTTCTATTTTAATGAGGGGATAAATGCGTCCGCAGCCGTCTTCAGATCTTATGGGAACTATGCTGAACTTTGCCTGGCTCAGAGGAAACTGCAGAAAACCTCTGTTAGCATAGCGCGGAGCCTTGTTTTCTTCATAGTATTCGATTTTTCTTTTAAATACTATGCTGGAAACAAGTTCCTGGGCCATAAGTCGCAATATAACTTAAAAGTTTTCACTTGACAATTAATTTTTAAATTAATTGAAAAATAAAAACTGTTAAGTCATCGAGGGGACTCGAACCTACGACCCCCATGAATATACTTATAGTATATACACTAAAGGTCGCGCGCCTTAATCCACTCGGCCACGGCTGGCCTTTGGTGGATCATATAATTTACCAGCTGTATCTGAAAATATATCATTATATCTAGAAAGTAATTTACCTAGACTATTACTTTCGTCAGAGTGTGTGGAAGATCTTGTAGTAAAGGCACGAATTGCCTCAGAAGATGACCCAGAAAATAGTTTTACTAAATCGATTTCATGGACAAACTGTTCTATCCAGCTACGGCCAAAAAAAGAGTCGTAATTGCCATCTACGGCATTTAGGTTCAGTCTGCACGTTTTTGAACCTAAGTTGACGTTCACAGGTACTCGGTCCATGCAGTATACCAGATGATCTAAATAATCCGAAAATTGATGGTTTCTTGGCAAAAGACGGAAGTTCTTCTTAATGGCCCGTATTGTCTGGAGATTGACGATTCCATTTCGGGCAGCTAAGTCGAGTTCCATTTCTGTGTTGACGCCATCTATTTTGACAGACAGCATGTGCCTCTTCGCAAACTCGGTCTCCGTGTCATTAGTACTATGAATTTTATAGATAACATCAATACGGCTTACCGGTTCGTTTTGGTGAACGTCGGGACTCTGATTTTGAGTAGAGCCTGAGTTCTTATTTCTGCATACAGTCTTAATAAGGCCTTTAATTCCACATGAAGGACATGATGCGGTTTAGGTATGGGCAACATCGGCAAGCATGATTGACCTCACACCCTTGGCACTTAGTTTGAGAGTGGTTATTGCTGGCGCTTCTATTCCGTTGTGGCGGTTTTCCTGAATTTTGGTCTTGACGGGAATTACTATTTCCACGAACTCTAGAGAAGCTTCTGTTGGATCCCCTTCGGGTATTTCTGGTTTTTGGCTGACTCTAGCCTAGCTTGTTGCTCTGTGTATCAGATCCTGCCAGATTATTTGTAATTTTTAAGTTTTATATAGTATATATATAATTACTAGGAGGCTCCGCCCCCTACGCGCTTCGCGCGCCAACCCCTGTTGAGTGATTAAAAAAGTGGGTTAGTCATAAGAACAACAAATGTAAAATTTTAAATACAATTTTAATAATTATTATTATTTCTATTTATTTACTTTCAATAAAAATATTGTTTATATTGTTTTTCTTTTATTTTAATATTCGTTAATAGGTTTATAATTAATTGAGTTATCGGCTTAAAAATAAAAAAAATTAAAATCACTTAGACCCACAAGGGCTGGTTTTGCCCAGTAGTATCTTATTGACCCAAAAGTATCAAATTAGCCCAAAAGTGTCAATAACTAAGAAAATGGAAAATTTTATTATATCCCATAAGGTTCACTTACACCCACAAGGTCCGGTTTTGACCAATAGTACCATATTGGCACAAAAGTGTCAGATTAGCTCAAAAGTGTCAGAATGGCCCAGAAGTGTTAGATTGGCCCAAAAGTGTCAGAGTGGCCCAAAAGTGACAGAATGGTCCAAAAGTGTCAGAATGGCCCAAAAGTGTCAGAGTTTCATCATTTGACAGCGGCGGCAGCGGTTATAACTTTATAATATATAGAAATTATTATTATTATTATCATTATTGTTATTATGAAATTTATTTGTATAAAAACAAAATACAGTAACACTCTTTTACAATTAGTTAATCAATATATATGTCGTAGCCCTATAGGATAATCGGTTTTATAGACTATAACCCGGTCCATAGAGTAAAAATGCTCGACAAATATTTCGCTATGAAGCTGCGCTTTCCAGTTTTATAGCCTATAGGCCGGCTTTTAGCGGATAAAACTGAAAGATGTCAGCTTCATAGACAAATATTAAAGTTTTGAGAATCTTAGTTTTAAATAATATAAATTTACTAATATTATTTCGTGAATTATTTATATTTATCTTATTTATATTTATCTCTTTATTTACATTATTAAATTCTATCAATAATTAATTTTTAATTATTATTTAAAGAATTTAACGTTCGTTTTTAGATGAAATTAATTTTTAAGAATTTAGCGATGATTACTCGAACCAAGAAATCAATTTTTGATTTATATAACGTATGTAGGAACTCGTCGTCTAACATGTAGTATTGAGTTAAACGAGTTATTCAAATCATTATATCAAATATTAATTTTTTTAAAATTTTTATTTACGAGAAATTAAATTTTTAGTTTATAGAAAGATGTTAGATTGAACTGCTAATCCTAAAAAAAGCAGAAAAAATTTTTTATTTGAGATAAAAAAAACGATCCATGGGAGGGATTTGAACCCACGATCTCCAGTTCTGTACACTGGTGTTTTAACCAACTAGACTACCAGGGGGACCGAAGATTCTCAGCCTCTAGGCACGTTTTATTATCTCAAACACAGCTGCTACACACCTAAGCTGAGATTTATAATTATTATGTAAAGAATTTAACATTCGTTTTTAGAAGAAATTAATTTTTAAGAATTTAGCGATGATTAAGAAAGTTTAATTAAAATTTGATTTAAGAAAGTTTAATTAAAATTTGATTTAAATTTAAATTCAAGAAAGTTTTGAAGAATCGTCATAAAAGATAAGAGAAGTTTTTTTTCTATTTGTGATAAAAATTTAAGAGATTTATTTTTTGAATTTTTGAATTGATGTATAATTTGGTCTAATACATTTAGATAATACTATTAAATAATATAGCTGAGAAATTCCACCAAAAGATTGCGCTTATTATGGTCAACCTTTTGAAAAAAAAAAAAATTGAAGGCACACCTTGCTAGTACGTTTTTTTTAGTTCATTAGATCATATATAGTCACAAAAAAGTCATGAACAAAAAAAATGTTGCGTGTACAATAGTTTTTTTTGAGTTGGAAGGCTCAAAATCACGTTTTTCCGATATTTAAAAAAACCAATTTTTGAAACTTTTTTTTAAACAATTAAAATCATTCTAAACGATATATTTCTATTTTTTAACTTATTTTGTACTCATAATTTACTAAAAAAATCGTTTTTATACAGAAATAACACAAAATTTTAATTATTAGCGTCTTAAAGCAGCTCAAAAATTAAAAAACCGTTTTTAAAAATTAAAATTGCTTATTTAGCTTTTAAAACTTTTTGTAGTGGAATTATTATTAAAAGATAATGATAAAAAGTTGAATTAAATATAACTCATTAGTTACGAGCTTTAGAAATTACCTAAAACAGCTGAAAACAACTCCAAAGCTAAATTAACCAATTTTGGATCATTTTTAAAATAGCAAAATCAGTCTCGTTTTCAATGATATTGGTTATTACTAATTTTTTTACATATTTTTTTATTATTTACTTTAATTATACATATTTAAAGTATTATCTTTCTGTTTAAAATAATTTTTCTTTTAATTTTCAACGTCTTAGAGAAGTTCAAATGTTAAATATTGGGTTTTTTAAAAATTCATAAACTTGGGATTTTTCTATCAGATTCAAATGATGCTATAAATTGAATTAAAAGACAAAATCCCTTGTAATTTTTTCCCTAAAATTCGAACTCACTATTTATTTTAACATTTTACTACGCTTTACAGGAGAAAAATTCATTTTTTTAGTTTTTTAGGGTACCAATTATGGGGGACCAAATTTTAAAAGTTTCGCAGTCATCAAGAAAAAATTTTCTGAATAGTATTTGCAAGAGTTATTAATATATTTTTTCCTCAGGAATTCGATGAAATAACTAGCTTTTTCATCTGGGGTTTTCCTTAGCCATAAAATCTTATTTTTTTATTTTTACTGGTTTTGTCCAGTCTTTTATATTTTGCATTAGTAGCCCATTTGGACCTAAAGGGTTTGAAATATTTAAAATTATCTTTAATAAATAGATAGACAGGAAAAAACTCAATAAAATATGAAATCGTTTAGTCTTATGATAAAAATTCACTGATTTATCAAATTTTTAAATTATTGAGCTCCAAGTAACGTGAAATTGAGATTATAGGAGAATTATTGCAAAATCATTAATTATTAATTAACTCGACTATTCAAAAACAAAAAGTTTTAGTATTTTATTGAGTAGTTTTTCACTGACTATTTATTTATTAAAGATATATTTAAATATTTCAAACCCTTTAGGTCCAAATGGGCTACTAATGCAAAATATAAAAGACTGGACAAAACCAGTAAAAATAAAAAAATAAGATTTTATGGCTAAGGAAAACCCCAGATGAAAAAGCTAGTTATTTCATCGAATTCCTGAGGAAAAAATATATTAATAACTCTTGCAAATACTATTCAGAAAATTTTTTCTTGATGACTGCGAAACTTTTAAAATTTGGTCCCCCATAATTGGTACCCTAAAAAACTAAAAAAATGAATTTTTCTCCTATAAAGCGTAGTAAAATGTTAAAATAAATAGTGAGTTCGAATTTTAGGGAAAAAATTACAAGGGATTTTGTCTTTTAATTCAATTTATAGCATCATTTGAATCTGATAGAAAAATCCCAAGTTTATGAATTTTTAAAAAACCCAATATTTAACATTTGAACTTCTCTAAGACGTTGAAAATTAAAAGAAAAATTATTTTAAACAGAAAGATAATACTTTAAATATGTATAATTAAAGTAAATAATAAAAAAATATGTAAAAAAATTAGTAATAACCAATATCGTTGAAAACGAGACTGATTTTGCTATTTTAAAAATGATCCAAAATTTGTTAATTTAGCTTTGGAGTTGTTTTCAGCTATTTTAGGTAATTTCTAAAGCTCGTAACTAATGAGTTATATTTAATTCAACTTTTTATCATTATCTTTTAATAATAATTCCACTAAAAAAAGTTTTAAAAGCTAAATAAGCAATTTTAATTTTTAAAAACGGTTTTTTAATTTTTGAGCTGCTTTAAGACGCTAATAATTAAAATTTTGTGTTATTTCTGTATAAAAACGATTTTTTTAGTAAATTATGAGTACAAAATAAATTAAAAAATAGAAATATATCGTTTAGAATGATTTTAATTGATTAAAAAAAAGTTTCAAAAATTGGTTTTTTTAAATATCGGAAAAACGTGATTTTGAGCCTTCCAACTCAAAAAAAACTATTGTACACGCAACATTTTTTCTGTTCATGACTTTTTTGTGACTATATATGATCTAAAGAACTCAAAAAAACGTACTAGCAAGGTGTGCCTTCAATTTTTTTTTTTTCAAAAGGTTGACCATAATAAGCGCAATCTTTTGGTGGAATTTCTCAGATATTAAAATGAAAATTGTTACACACAAAATTTAATCTTACGACAGGGAGTGATTTTTCAACCCCATTTTCCTACCTATTGAACTCCAAAAATATAAATTTATATAAAATTTTTTTTATTTTTTAATTATAAGTATCAAATTCGAACCGGATGTCGAAAATTATCTTTCATGGGTAGAAATGGGTAATTATTTCGTTTTTTCATTCAGATTTTCCCAAAATAATGCATATACCTGTGGAATACTTTTTTTCTTTAATTAAAGGTGACCACAAAACTCCGGTTACCGGTCCTGAGCCCGATGCCTCATAAGGCTGAGGAAGAAGGAAGGTAATTCAGACCACCTTATCTAGGTTAAATTGGAATCTGAGATACTGCATATAACTTTCTAGAAGAACTAAGGCTGCCCTATAAACGGATCCTAAGCATTTCTCGGCGTGACACACATGCTGTTATACCACAATGCATTTTCACTGAGTAGACAGCTTATTGCTCTCTGGAATAACTGAGGCTGCCCTATAAATCGGGCGATGCCTTGTTTTTTCTTTGTGCATCGTTTATGAATGTACTATCCACAAGTATCTCTAAGAAAACGGCACAGCAATGGGGGTTTCAAGGTTTTCTCTAAATTTAAGTGCGATTTGAGCCTTTTACAGGGTCGCCTTAGGCCTTATGTAATGGCTCCTAGCATGGGAGATTTTCAAACTGAGCATAGCGTCGTAGCAGATTAATGGTTAGTTACGGTCCTGCTAAACTATGACTCAAGGCTATTATTTTCTGGTTTAGTAATAGACGAAGGTCTTTCTGGATAAGTGGGGCAAACTCAAGCAACCCTAGCTGTTACTGACTGAGCGCCATTCAGTTCTCAATATAGTAAAACTCTGCCCTCATTCCAACAACCCACGCAAGGCTCCACGCGAGTACGCTATGAGCTGCAGAGTTCGGTGGTTTGGCTTAACTACCCGGTTGCGAAGTGTTGACCTAAAACTAGAAAGCAAAGACTTCTTATGTCGGTCACTAACTCTATACTCCTGTATGGTGCAGAATTCAGGCAGAAATTAAACATTAAAAAAAAATTCTTAATTTAATTTCTTAAAAATACAAGCGTTAAATTCAAGAAAATATTGTAAAATAAAATATTGATTGAAAATTTAACCATTTGGAAGAAAATTCACGGCACTCTAAGAAAAATAACCACATAGTTATACTCCCTGGCTCAGAGAGTTATATCAGGGAGTTAACCACCTAAAACAGAGAGTTAACTCCCTGATTTAGGGAGTTAACTCCCTGAAATTTCTGTCATCTCCTCGAATACCTTCGGGATGTAAATCGACCGTACAAAGGAAACCTGTTATCCTAGAGGCGTAATTTTAAATTTTTAATCCAAAACATTTTTCCAATTTTCCAATTTTCCAATATGGCGTACTAAGAAACATGAAAATAAAAACTTCTTACATTACCTGGGGGTTTTCGGGGTCAAGAAAGACGTTTCTATTAATAAAAATTTTAATTTTTTTGCCCAAACATATTTTTCAATTTTCCAATATGGTGAACGAAAAAACATAAAAATAAAAAATTTCTACATTACCTGGGGGTTTTTGGGTTCGAGAAAAACCTTTTTATCCATGAAAATTTTCATTTTTTAGCTCCAACATATTTTCCATTTTTCTAATATGGCGGACCTAAAAACATTTCAGAATAAGCTTTTTGCATTGCCAGGGGGTTTTCGAAGTCGAGAAAAACGTTTTTATGCATGAAAATTTTAATTTTTGCCCCAACATATTTTCCAATTTTCCAAGATGGCAGAACAAAAAACATAAAAATAAAAACATTCTACATTACCTAGGGGTTTTTGGGGTTGAGAAAAACATTTTTATGAAAGAAAATTTTCATTTTTTTCCCCAACATATTTTCTAATTTTCTAATATGGCAGATCAAGAAAATGGTAAGAAAAGAACTAAAGGAAATGCTGCAAAATACTTAAAAGCTAAAAAAACAGTTGACAACGAATAGATACAGCGGCTGAAATTATCAGAAAAAACTTCAAAATCGTATTTTCCAATGATTAAATATGGATGTCTCTTTGCAGTAAAAGCAACGCAATGAGCTGATTCAACGTTTGCTTATACGAAAAATCATGGCTTTATCAAAATTATACACTTTATTTTTGATAAGGAAAATGAAAAAGAATACACCATATACCGCAAAATTAATGTAGAATCGATCATAACATCAGTACATTTTAAAATATTGAATGTTGAAGAAGTATATTGGAAAATTGGAAAATATGCTGGGGCTAAAAATCAAAATTTTCATTAATAAGAACGTTTTTCTCGACCCTGAAAACCCCCAGGTAATGTATAAAGTTTTTATTATCATGTTTTTTCGTCCACCATATTGAAAAATTGGAAAATATGTTGAAGCTAAAATGAAAATATTAATGTTTTTCTCAACCTTGAAAACTCCCAGGCAATGTAGAAAGTTTTTATTTTCATGTTTTTTAGTCCACCATATTGGAAAATTGGAAAATATGTTGGGTCAAAAAAATGAAAATTTTCATAAAAATTTTTTTCTTGACCCCGAAAACCCCCAGGTGATGTAGAAAGTTTTTATTTTCATGTTTTTTGTTCCGCCATATTGGAAAATTGGAAAATTGGAAAATTGTTTTGGATGAAAAATTTAAATTAGGCCTCCAGGATATCAGTTTTCCTTCGTACGTTCCATTTTCATCCCGAAGGTATTCGAGAAGTTGACAGAAATTTCAGGGAGTTAACTCTCTGTTTTAGGTGGTTGACTCCCTGTTTTAAGGAGTTAACTCCCTGAAATAACTCTCTGAGCCAGGGAGTATAACTATGTGGTTATTTTTCTTAGAGTGCCGTGAATTTTCTTTCAAATGGTTAAATTTTCAATCAATATTTTATTTTACAATATTTTCTTGAATTTAACGCTTGAATTTTTAAGAAATTAAAAATTAACAACCATAGGATGCACGTTTGATGTGCCTGCATTGTTTAATCATATGGACGTTATATTACATAAGAAATAGGATAATAATTTTAGATAAACGATTAAATCAGTTAAAAAATCAAATTTATATCCTTTAAAATTTTAGTTCGATATTTTTTATGATTTAACACCTTTTGAGACAAGGTAATGGGTAAGGTAATGGTAATTATTATTACAAGGTAATCCTTGGTTGTTTTTAATATTTTAAAATGTTTTTGCGCTATTAGACAACATAATAATTTTATCCGATATTCTTTAATAATGTATTTTTACAATAAAGGCCAACTAAATATCATTAAGCATTTTAAAAAATAAAACATCAAAGTGCCTAAATTGCTAGGCAGTTATAAATTTTAGATTCTTCTGATTCTGTGAAAAATTTTGCTCGCATCCTTTTGTAAAATATGCTTGCGGGAAAAAAAATTATTTTATATTTTTTTCTCAGAAAAGTATATCCTAAAATTAAAATAGTCACGAAACCAAAAATATGCAACCACTTCCAAAGAGAAGATGCATTATGAAAATTGGAACCTTTTTTTTTATTCACATTCGTAAAAAAATTTTTAATTTGAATATTTGATCATAAAACTCATTTATTCTTTTCAAGCATTAATTAGTGTATTAACTCTAATTATGTTATTTATTTAGGTTTGTATGGTACTCTCGTCAATTTATCATACATTTTCTTGTAGAAGTGAAAAAGATTATTGGTACTTTCTTTCATATGATCTGCTTGGAGTCGCATTGAGTTTACTAGCAATTTACTTGTCAGGTGTATATTATGCTTTTTGGTGCTACAAGGTAAAGTATCTATTTTTTAAATTTATTTTTGAATGTAAAATTCTAATTTAAGTCGAATAAACTTAAGTTTATGCAATCAAACTAATTTACTAAATTTTTAAAAAATTTTGTGAAAAAATTTTATCTGTCTAACCTTTTTGAAAGTGAAATAAGAAATAAACTTTTTGAAAGTGTAAACATTCTCAGCCAATGAGAAAAATGTGATTAGTAAATGCGAAATCATAAGTTGTTTTTTGCAATAAAAAATTGTTTTGAAATTTTTAAAAAATTTTTTTCTGTTTTTGCTGAATTTATTTATATGCTTCAATTCACCCATAGTTTCATATTTTTTAATAAAAAATTATATATATTTATGTATTTATTACTTATTTACATAATTTTACTGTTATTTATAATAAAAGTACAGAAAATATAAATAATAAAAATTAAATAGCTTAAAAAATTTTAAGGTATTACTCGAATGTAGTGTATAAAAATTAAAAAAAACGCTGCCAAGTAATTGGCGCTATGGTTCCTCATTAGCAATAACAAAATGCTCTTAATGGTCTATTTTACCTAACAAAGTATAATGTCATAAGAAAAACTAAGAATGATCTTTTCCTTTATACTGTTAGTTTAACACCTCATGGAAAAAATTAAGTTTTTTACATAAAAAAATAAGATATTTCTACACTAGTACATAATCTTCTTTTATGATAATTATGTCTGCTAGACACTTTTTGGTGTATTTATATCTTGAAGACATAATTACACCAACTATAAGAACAAAGAAAAAATTTTTATGATATTAGTACTTTCACAGAAATAAATTACGTACTACGTCCAAAAAGAAATAAATGTATGGTGTTTTTTTAATTTTTTTATGTAAAAAATTTTGAAAAAAATATTTTTGAAAAATTAAGTATCAGATAGAGAAATCCTTTAAAAACGATAATTCTGGAAACTCATACTATCATAGAAAGAAATTAAGTACTAAGTCCTAAAAAAAAAAATAATTGTTTTTTTCTAATTTTTTTATGCAGAAAATTTTTTAAAAAATTTTGAAAAAAAATTAGGTATCAGATTATAGATATCCAGTTAAAACGATAGTTCTAGATATTTGTACGTTCATAGGAAGAAATTAAGTACTACGTCCTAAAATAAAAAAAATTTTAGCGTTTTTTGTATTTTTTGGCGGCAAAAATTTTGAGAAAAAAATTTTGAAAAAATTACGTATCAGATCCAAAAAATTACTATAAACAATATTTCTAAAACTAGTACTCCCATAGAAATAAATTAAGTACTGCGTCCAAAACAAAAAAAAATGGGTATTTTTTGTATTTTTTTGTGAAAAAAATTTTGAGAAGACATCGAGTAAAAACAATACTTCTAGATATCAGTACTTTCGTGGAAAAAAATGAAGTATATCATCCAAATTAAAAAAAAAAAAGTATATCGAAATTTTGTTATAATTAGGTTTAATACCATAATGGTTGTGAAATATCACCAGTTACATTATTTTCAGATGTTAGTTCTTTCATGGAGTGCGACACACACACACACACACAAACACACAAACACACACACACACACACATACAGACTTTCTGAAGTCTTCCTGAGTTCTCAAAACGTGCTTATATGCCAAAAAATCAAAAATCAAAATTTGACCCATCACAACAACAGACTTTTTTCCGATCAGGGCCCAGATTTTAGAAATTAATAGAGCGATGGAGTAATAGAATCCCCCTCCCTTTTCTATAAATTTTGAAAAACAGTATTCTCGAAAGTGAATGGAGAACTCCTAATAGAAAATATTCCATTAAATGTTCTCCCTCGCTAGTTAGCTATGAAATCAACATAAAACAATGGAACCCCCGCATATTAAACACGTGTTTTATTATAATTTTATATTATAATATACATTTAGTGCCTTTTTATGTTCGTTGAACTACAAAATCGGTATTAGGTAACATTTTTTAAAATAATTTATTTATTTTTGACAAATTTTTTTTTTTATTTATCTAGACATGGCTGTGTATCATTATGTAGCAAATATTTTTTAGTAATTTAATGTATTTGCAAATGATGAATGAAGCTATTGACCATGGTGAAAGGGGAGCTAGCGAATTTGACAACAGATAAAATTTTTAGAAAATATAACTAATAGATAAATAAATAAACAAATATATTCTTTTACTTATATTAAAATTTTAATCTGAATATAAGTTTTAAAATATTCATTTTTGTCAGAACATTTTCAAACTGTATTTTGTATAAATTTTTTACTTTTACTCCAGTATTATTACTGACAACCATCAGGATTGATTTCTTGGGTCGCTGACCAAGAATTTCAAGGTCATTTTGTAAATAAATGTGCGGACTACCATTAAATTTGCAAAAACTACCCCCAAAATGGGGTATTTTTTATGTACTCGTACTTTGAGTGCCCAGATTTGTCCCATATGGATTTTTGGGGGCCCTGATCAAGAATTTGGGTGATTTTTTTATGAAAAATTAATATTTCAACCTTAAATTAGCTTAAATTGCGGAAATAGCCTTATCACGAGTAGTTTTTGCTAATTTGAGCATCAAATATTAATTTTTCATAAAAACATCCCTGAAATTCTTGATCAGCGCCTAAAAAACCTATATGGACTAAATCTAGACGCTCAATGTGCGAAAATAGCTTAAATACCCCTTTTTGGGGGTAGTTTTAGCTTACTTAAGGGTGAAATATAAGTATGTTATAATTATAAGTAATTTAATGTTTTAAATTTCAAATTCCAAAATTCTAATTTTTTATTCTTATTTATAATTTCTAAATATTATTATTTATAAAAAATAAATAAAATGAATTATAACATTATGGAATCATTACTTGAGTCGAAATATAAAATATTTGAATAGTTTCAAATTATTCAGCTTAACGCGCTTTCAAAACTACGCTTTCATTGGCCGAGAGACAATAAACATGACGGCAAGATAGCGATATTATTATCCCTCAATAGTAACAGGGAGAATGGAAAAAACTCCACTCCACTTATTTTGAAAATACATCTGTTTATTATTAATAGAGTAGTTTTTAAGAGTGGAGTTCCATTATTCTATTATTCTATCAGATTCGAAAATCTGGATTAAAAGGTTAATTATTAAACAAACAACATTTTCACTCAACAAAAGGTCAATTATGTTTTTATTTTTATAGCTTATTATTTTTTGTTTGATTTTTAAAGGGATATTTAACTATAATTTTATTTAACAGAAAAAAAATTTTATAAAAGAGAAATTACTGAAGAGCATCCTGTTTTAAATAAAAATTTTTATAAATTTAATTTGGTCCCACAGCTGCACAGAAAGTTTTATATTATAAATGAATAAAAAGAGCTAGAATAGAAATTTATAACCGGTTTGTGTAAAAACAACCTAAATGCATGGAACAGGTTTCATTTATTCTAATTATAATGCAAATGTTACGCAACGTTACAATATAATAAATTTTCTAATTTTATAATTTGTAATTATCACCTTACTAGATGTTAAGATTATAAACACAAACTATTTTGATTCCCTAAACGGGTATTATTCTAGGTCCCAAAATCAAAATTATTTATTATTTTTTTTTATTAAATTGTTTATTGTATAAATATTATACAAAAAAAATTATTGTACAAAAAATTTAAATAATTACAATAAATGAAAAAAAATATGTAATGAAAAAAAAAATATATTTTAAATATAATAAGAAAATAGATTTTTGGTTTTAACCCATTAACGCCTGAAATCGACTTTTTCCGCATCTTTACGTTGGCTACGCGAATCTCGCTGAATTTTTTTCTAATTAACATAAAAATTGGTGTACCACTATTTTTGAGTATGCTCTTTCAGAATCTGCCAAAAAAATTTCGAAAAATTAATTTTTTCATGCAGATTTCAAAGAAATAAAAAAAAAAATGACGTTTTTTTTAAAGACTATTTTTAAAAAACATGAGTTTTCGACCTGAAAAACTTTTCGTAGATTATTGCAATAATAAAAAAGAGTGCAATTTTCGTTCAATCTTTTCGCCTATAACTTGCAGAAATAAAAATTTTACCGTTTTCGGGCAAAAATTTTGTCCCAAAAAAGTGCATTTTTTTAAAAATGATAGTGATCAGCGATCCAAAAAACCCTACTAGATGAAATTTGATGACAGCTAGAGAAAATGTAGCAAAAATACCCCTTTTTAGGGGTAGTTTTTGATTATTGAAGGGTAAAGCACGATTTTTTATAAAAATTATCTCAAAATTCGTGATCAGCGACCCAAAATACCCCTCTAGACCAAATCTGATAAAAGCCAGAGCAAAAGTAGCAAAAATACCTCTTTTTGGGGGTAGTTTTTGCTAATTTAAGGGTGACCGCCTGACTTGTCAAATAAAGTACCCCAAAATTTGTGTTCAGCGATCCAAAAAACCCTACTAGATGAAATTTGATGACAGCCAGAGAAAATGTATCAAAAATACCCCTTTTTAGGGGTAGTTTTTGATTATTGAAGGGTAAAGCCTGATTTTTTATAAAAATTATCTCAACATTCGTGATCAGAGACCCATAAAACCCCTCTAGACCAAATCTGATAAGAGCCAGAGCAAAAGTAGCAAAAATACCTCTTTTTGGGGGTAGTTTTTGCTAATTTAAGGGTGAATGCCTGACTTGTCAAATAAAGTACCCCAAAATTTGTGATCAGCGATCCAAAAAACCCTACTAGATGAAATTTGATGACAGCCAGAGAAAATGTAGCAAAAATACCCCTTTTTCGGGGTAGTTTTTGCTGATTTAAGGGTGAAACCCCGATTTTTTATAAAAAATACTTCAATATTCGTGATCAGCTGCCCAAAAAACCCTACCAAACCGAATCTTGAGAGGCCTAGTGATAATAAAATATGATAAGAGCCAGACTAAATGTATAAAAAATACCCCTTGTTAGGGGTAATTTTTGCATATTGAAGGGTAAAGCCCGATATTTTATAAAAATTATCTCAATATTCGTGATCAGCGACACAAAAAACCCCTCTAGACCAAATCTGATAAGAGCCAGAGCAAAAGTAGCAAAAATACCCCTTTTTAGGGGTAGTTTTTGATTATTGAAGGGTAAAGCTTGATTTTTTATAAAAATTATCTCAACATTCGTGATCAGCGACCCAAAAAACCCCTCTAGACCAAATCTGATAAGAGCCAGAGCAAAAGTAGCAAAAATACCTCTTTTTGGGGGTAGTTTTTGCTAATTTAAGGGTGAACGCCTGACTTGTTAAATAAAGTACCCCAAAATTTGTGTTCAGCGATCCAAAAAACCCTACTAGATAAAATTTGATGACAGCCAGAGAAAATGTATCAAAAATACCCCTTTTTCGGGGTAGTTTTTGCTGATTTAAGGGTGAAACCCCGATTTTTTATAAAAAAATACCTGAATATTCGTGATCAGCGACCCAAAAAACCCTACTTAACCGAATCTTGAGAGGCCTAGTGACAATAAAACCAAACCCGTATATTGACGAAAGTAACTATCATTTTTTGAAAAAATGCACTTTTTTGGGACAAAATTTTTGCCCGAAAACGGTAAAATTTTTATTTCTGCAAGTTGTAGGCGAAAAGATTGAACGAAAATTGCACTCTTTTTTATTATTGCAATAATCTACGAAAAGTTTTTCAGGTCGAAAACTCATGTTTTTTAAAAATAGTCTTTAAAAAAAACGTCATTTTTTTTTATTTCTTGGAAATCTGCATCAAAAACTTAATTTTTCGAAATTTTTTTGGCAGATTCTGAAAGAGTATACTCAAAAATAGTGGTACACCAATTTTTATGTTAATTAGAAAAAAATTCGCCGAGATTGGCGTAGCCAAAGAAGAGATGCGGCAAAAGTCGATTTCAGGCATTAATGGGTTAAGCTAACATTTAATGAAAAATAAATAAAAAGATATAACAAAAAAATAAAAAAAGGTTATAAAAGTAATTTTTTTATGGGTTGTTATAATATATTTTTTTATATATATAAATGGTAGAAAGAAAACAGTATTTTGATTTAAATGAAAAATGAGGAGATGATAGGATTTACAGGTGATAAGTAATGAGTTAGACATTTGTCTCTTTTGTCTCTTTGCTCTACTCTTATCTAAAATACTTTGAACCCATTCTTTTTACCCAAGAAACCTTTTTATTTCTCTCTATAAACCTTTTTAATAGCTTCTTAGACTTCTTCTAATTTGAAAAATATTAGTTTTATCACGTATTTCAAATCCTGACTTATCGTGTCTCATAGAATTCATATAACAAACTTTTGAGCTTTTTGTCTATGAGAGTATATGCCAAGAACTATCCATTTAACAAATTTTCACCAGGAGCATGAATCCACTAATTTGTGCAAGGTCGTTTTGAAAATTCAGACACTCAAGTTAATGAATAAATTTTTAATATTGCGAATATGCTATGTAATTTTCATTCGTAAATATTGTAGAAATGTATAAATGTATTGTAACAATAAATATATAAATTATGAGATATTTAGCATCTTTAAATGTTAAATCTATTCTAATTTTTTAATTATTAAATATTATTAAATTTTTTATAATTTCACATCTATGATAAAATTAAGCTGGGAGAATGTTCCGCATTGTACATTATGTATATATGTTGTAAATATGTTAATGTTTAATATACTTTTATAACTTTATCATTCTAAAAGTGTTTTATTAAAAAAAGTCTGTATGTGTGTGGGTATGTGTGTGTGTGCGTGTATGTAACCGGTCATATTTCACAACCATTATGAAATTAAGACCTAATTTATTTTTCAAAATTTTTTTATATGTATTCTACTTTTTTTTTTTTAATTTGGATTATGGGTTATTTCCATGGAAGTACTTATATTGGAAAATATGGTTTTTACTCGATATCTCGAATCTGATAATTAATTTTTAAAAAATTTTTTTTTCAAAATTTAAAAAAAGAAAATATACAATAAACACCAAATTTGTTTTCTTTTTGGACGTAGTACCTAATTTATTTCTATGAGAGTACTCTACGCGCATTCAAACGACGCAACTAGAAATTTTCAATGATGGTAGCCACCTCCAGATACACTATTTTGTCGGCTGCTCGCTTTTTAAAAAGATAAATCTTATTTATGTGCAAAAAATATATTTTTTTGTTTAAAATAACCTAAGAATATCAGATGCTTTTAAACTGATTATTATTTTTAAAGTATCTGTTTTAAGCTTTATTAAATTCATTTTTTTATGCTACATGTTTAATATAATTAAACTATTTTGAATTACATGCAATTGTAAAATTATTAAATTCTTTTTATTAAATTTGAATTTCTATATTAAGCTTAAAAACATATTGTTTAAAATTTTTAATTAAATTAAGGAGTTTGGAGCTAAATGTGTGTGAGTAAAAATTTATGTTTAAAGGTTATGTAATGCAGAATATATTTTAAATATTGCCGCGTTATAAAGTAAAAAGAAAGAGCCCGCGGCTTGCGGCGCTCGCATGAAGCATCTTTCCCCCACGCACATTGATCGTCATTGTCGCTTTAGACTAGATAGCAACAAGAGCACATTTTAATAATAGCTCCAAAAAACTAGTTTCTTTTTCATTGTTATTTTTATAAATAAATTAAGTAGAATTTTTATGTGCAAATTTAATGCAACAGTTAATTAACTTAAATTAATTTAATTCATACTAGATACATAAAATTAGTTATACAAAGTCAGCACGTGATTGATATAAAATATCCAAGCACCGAAATCATTATTAGTTTATCTTTTTAGTTTTTTGCATACAAGTATCTATAAATTAATAGATACTAAAAAATTATAAGTCATATATAAGACTATAAAATTATTATTTTGTACTGCTATAATTAGCGAATATAAAGAAAATCCTTAAGGTAAAGTTTATATTATTATACTAAGTGATCACAGTTTTTTTTATATAATATTGTATTTTATTTTTCATACATAATTATTTTGATAAAGCCCTAGCGTGGCTATAATAATCAAATCAGATTACGTGTGTGTTCTTATGAGTGTTTGCGTTATATTAATAGTGTGGGCGCGATTCTAAGCAATCATCACAAAGGTAATTTTTTATTATTAATAAAGTAATTATTTTACTTGCACTGGTTTGCAGCTTATTTTTTAGTAACCCTTTGTGATAATTGAGAATAATCGTGCCATGTGCTATTTAATGAGCTCAAAATTATTTCAAGGCCATCGGCCATATTTGTTTGATCATGTGCGCTGCAGCCCGCGAACTTCATGTAAATATTTCATACATAATTCCTCCTTCATGGGTTACCCTATGATTTAATAAATAATATCTTTTATTATTTAAATAAAATTATATGTTCAGCTTTTTTTATAAATAACCTAACCTCAATTTCCCAGCTTTTACCCCGTTTTCAGGAAAATAGTAGCAGAGGAAGCAAAAGGTATTAGTATTTTATACTTTAATTAATATTAACCCTTTAGCATCACAGTGAATTTCTTACAAATGACCCTTCTTTTGATGTCATGGGAGTAGCAGAATCACGACTAGGTAATGTCGTTGATGACCATATAGTAAGCATTGATGGGTACAGCATAATTAGGCAAGACAGAAACACACAAGGTGGGGGACTAATATTATACATCCGCAACTCTCTCAGAGCTAAAATTCTTGCTCATTCTGATACAGAAGTTCTTGGGAAACCTCTCCAAACAGAGTTCCTTATATGTGAAGTTTGGAGTGATGATATTCCTGCCATCCTTATATGTCTTATTTATCGTCCATCAAAATATATATCATTCAATGCTAACCCAGATCTTCTACGCAACCTACGTGACTATTGCTCTTCATATAGTCGCAAAGTTGTCTTGGGTGACCTGAATGCTGATCTCCTTATTAACAGTATTGACAAAAATCTTATTTATAACATAGCTGATGAATTATCACTTCAGGTTGTACAGCATGAGGCAACTAAACGTCCTCCAGGATCAAGTGAACCTAAGAAATGGATTGACATCATGCTTGTTGACAAGAATGATAAGATTGTGTCCTTTAATAACTCAATTCCAACCTTTCACACCAGTTACAATCTCATTGATGTGGATATAGACTTATTGATACCTAAGCCATTTATGGAAAGTTTCACATTTAGAAAATTGAAGGATATATCACCGGAGAGCATCAATGAGTTTCTGGCTGACTGTGATTGGGCACCTCTTCTTGTCCTTAACCCTGAAATTAATCCTGCACTCGACTGCATGAACTCCAATATCTTGAAAGCAATTGATCACCTAGCTCCTCTGAAAACCTATACTCCTAGGAAAAATAAGCCTCCCTGGATGACTGAGGAAATCCAACTGTTAACCAGTAAGCGTAAAGCAACTGAACGTCGTTACACTAGATCAAAAAATGCTGTCTTGCTGAATGAACTCATTTACCTACCTGATAAAATAGAACAACTCTCAGAACTTGCTCGCAGTTCATTTTTACAAGAGCACATTGATAATGCCTTAAACAACAACCAGGATATATGGCGTGAACTAAGGCATTTAGGTCTTTTACCTACTCCTAAAAGTGACCTTCATGGTTTCTCTTTAAATGACCTCAATGCCTACTTTGCAAGTGTTTTCTACATCTCCCACTGAAAATCTTGATAGTGTAGAAGAGTTAATATCAGAAGCTTTAGATGAAGGGTTCAAGTTCACTGATGTATCTCTTAATGATGTGACCTTGGCTGTAGCACATTTCAGTACACAAGCTACTGGGGATGATGACATTCCTCAGAGAATTATTGCTAAATCACTGCCGACTTTAGGCCCCTTATTAGTTACGTTATTCAATACTTCTCTGAGAAGCGGAGTTTTCCCTGAATTGTGGAAAAAATCTCTTTTGGTTGCGATCAAAAAAACATCTACTCCTTCATCTACCTCTGACTTTAGACCCATTGCGATCCTTTGTTTTCTATCTAAAGTCATTGAGAAGCTAGCACATGATCAGATCACATCATTCTTAAAAAACAGCAGTTTACTTGATCCCCTTTAAACGGGTTTTAGACAATTTAGTAGCACTGAAACTGCACTTATAAAACTCACTGATGATATTAGACGCGGTATGGAGAACAGGCTGGTAACGTTTTTACTTCAGTTTGATTTCAGTAATGCGTTCGACTCTATCTCGCCCTCTAAACTTCTTATAAAGTTAAAGGATATGGAATTTTCTCGGACGGCTTTACTGTGGATCAAATCCTATCTTCAAGATAGGCAACTCCAGGTTGTTTCCAAAACATATCAGGCGTACTTCGCACAAATCTTGGTGTCCCTCAAGGGTCAGTGCTTGGCCCGTTGCTATTCTGCCTCTACATCAATGATCTAAAAATGCATCTCCCTATGGGAGTCTTTTACTTGCTCTACGCTGATGACCTTCAGGTATATATACAAGCTCCTCCTGAAGATGTAAACGCAGCAATCGCAACTCTTAAACTAATTGCTGATAAGGTTTCAATCTGGGCTAACAGCGTTTCACTACGTCTAAATCACAAAAAGACTATGGCTATTTATTTTAGTACACCAACTTTTGTTGAACGCCTTAATGCGTTGAATCTTAAAATTAATTTAGATGAAGACACGAAAATTCCATTCTCTGACAAAGCCAAAAGTCTAGGTGTAATTTTAGACAGTAAACTATCTTGGACTTTTCATATAAAATCGATTGAAAACAAAGTAAACAGGATTCTGTACTCCCTCCGGTTCATAAGACATTGCACTACTGAAGACTTACGCATAAAACTTGTACAGGCACTCATTACCCCACACCTAGATTACTGTAATACAGTATATCTGGATGCGAGCATGACACTGAAATCTAGACTCCAACGTTTAAGTAATTCTGGACTAAGGCACATATTTGGTGTTAGAAAGTGATGAGCATATTACTCCGTACAGGAAAAAACTCAACTGGCTTTGCATAGAATCGCGCAGGCTATATTTTACTGGCATATTTATCTATAAAATTTTACGTTTACAACAGCCTCCTTATTTAACAAATCTCTTTATTAAACATCTGCCTAAAGATAATGCCAGGAGTGCTTCACGTAATAAAGAGCTGTCTCTACCTGCAATCAAGGATTGTGGGTCAACATCCTGTCAGTTGCAGGGGGCACTCTTTTGGAACTCTATACCTTCTAACATCAGACACTTGCCCAGCTTAAACTCTTTCAAGGCTGCCCTTCTTAAACACCTGTTCATATGACCCATAATAAATCATTACATACAATATCTCAATGCATTTCACCTTAACTATATATTACATGCAATTCTCGTACTACTATTGCCTTATTTTAAGCATTTATTTACAAATATTTTATATTAATTTTTTATTGTTACTAATTCTATAAAAGACCTAAAGATTCATTTATTTATAAATAATTTATTATATATTTGTTATTAATTGATATATTTACTTTATATTTACTCCATAAATATATGTAAAAGACTGCTATAAACTGTGTATATACAATTTTGTTATATTAACAAATAAAGAACTTTTTACTTACTTACTTACAGTTATAAGTTAAATAATTACAAAAAAGAAAAAACTACATAACATATAAATTTTTTTATTTTCTGCTAAATTGCTTAAACTTAAAAATTTTTTTCTGCTAAATTGTAATTTTAAAAATTTTTCTGCTATATTGTGTAAACTTTCTTTAAATTTAAAAATTTATTATAAAACGTATTATAGTAATTTTCTTTGGCCTACCTCTTTTTTTTCAATTCTCCCTCCGTTTTTGAATTCTATTTTAAATTTTCTCCTGATTCCTCATCAAATTCAATCAACCATTTATCCTTATCTATTTCATCAAAATTATTATCCCAATTTCGAATACTATTTTTTCTTTATATGTCACCATATACCGGGTGAAAATTTATAAAGGTCTACGGAGATTTTTTAAAAAACCGATATGAAAAAATACTCTTTAAATACTCCCATTCTAGTGTACTCTGCACAAAACTCCTTTTCATGTCCGAAAGAATATTCTAATGATAATAAAATGCATAATATAAACATATTTAAAAATATCAGAATTTTTATTTTATCAGATGCATTTATATCAGATGTACTATATTTTTGGTGCTCTCAAAAACACATATCCTCCGATACGAAGATTGAATAAATATTCCTTAGATATATTAACAAGTAAAAATTCTGTTCTAAATTTTTCATAGTATGTTGGCAAATTCTTTCTCCATTCTTTCAGAGATGAAATCCAATAATTTCATATTATTTTTAACTTCTAAACACTTCGAAAGCAAAGTCAGTAAAAACACTAAATCAATACTTTTACACTCAAAATTTTAAACGTAAAAAAAACGCATATTTATAGAAAAAAGTCATAATATTCCTTAAATATACTACGAAAGTATATCATTATAGTATTTTATAAATATTTAAATTCTAAATAATATACATTTCCGCGGAGCTGAATAAGAGGGTTAAATATTAGTATCGAAAAAGAATTTTATGAAGCTTCTTACGACTGTGTTTTAATCGACACAAAATTGTAAAAATAATAAATTTTAGCTAAAATCATATAAATTTCTAAATATTTTAAGCAACGTTTCAATGTTCTTCTGATACTCAAAAAATAGTTAAATAACCTGATATCATCGTTATATACACTGCCGTACAGGAATAAAAAGGCAATATCTCGAGATTTTATGAAAAATGAGATTTTTATATGTGCATAATCGTGAAAAAAAAATCTATCCAGTGGTGCAAAAATTATTTTGATATCACTGATAACAAAAAAGTTGGCACTGCATATCTCGAAGGTTTCATGTATTTGATAAAATTTAACATGGAATAAAAAAAAAATACATGAAACAAATGCATATCTCGAGATATTGCTATTCTTCTCCTGTACGGCAGAGCAGCGCGCATGGAAAAAAATATTTCAATACAGGAGAAGAAAAGCAATATCTCTTTATATGAGTATAGGAATAAAAATGTATATCTTGATATTGCTTTTCTTCTCCTGTATTATAAGCTGATTTGGCGCTGCTATTTTTGCATATCTCTTGTTTTTCATATAAGGAGTGGACATTTTGGAAAAATTTTTTCACCATAATGAAAAGAGCATGTCTTAATTACCTTAGAAACATAAATTTTTTTTTAAATTGTATATAAACCTTTCAAAATTAACTGAAACGCGTTTCTTTAAATATCTCGAAATGAGTTAAAAGTGAGATATTGCCTTTTTACTCCTGTACGGCAGTACACGTGACAAATCGATAGCCCGTCAACCCTGGAAAGAGTATTCTTTAAGTATACTTTCAAACGAGTTCCCAGTCTCAAAAAATATAGAAATCATTGCATTGAGGCAAAATAGAATCTGATTTGGCGTCAACAGAATCACTGAAAACATGATTTTTGAATACTAAAAGAATATAAAATCTGCTTTGAAACGGATGTGAGTTTAAAATTCATTAAATAGTATAATCGTATTCGAAAGGATATTTTTTTTGAAGCTTTTTAAGACTGGATTATAATTGACAAAAACTTGCGAAATTGATAAATCTCGGCTGAATTTTTTTTTAGTTTCCAATGTTTTTGATCATCTTTTTAATATCTTTAAGGGGGATCTACGGATAATTTTTTTTCAAAAAACATAATTTTTTTTTTCTTTTAATGTATTTATATATATTTCAAGAATATGGAAAAAAATTTTTGTTTTATAATTCGCTTTATTTTTTATTCTATGAAGCAAAATAGCGCGCGCCGCGAGAAGTACATTTTTAAAATTTGAACGCAGCTGCTGCTTGAATACCGTTATTCAGCCTATTTTCTAAAATTTAATTCATTTAGTATATTTAATTTCATATTATATTTTCATATTATACATACATAGAAACACATATACTGTGTATTAGTGTTAAAAATAAAAAGGGCCAATCGCAGAAGTAGTGAGTTAGCTAAAAAGCGGAAAAACGAATTACGAGAAGTAAATGCTGCTCAAGAGATGGAATTTGAGGAAGTTAAAGGATTGCTGTATGGTCTCAGAATTGCCGAAGATTGGTAAGTTAAGTATTTAAGTAATTTTCAACTCATATTTCCATTTTTTTACGCTTAAAATTTTTGCTCATTTTTTAAAAACACGTTTTTCAATCTTTTGAATGAGATAACTCCACAACTACTGAACCGCTTTGCAATTTTCTTTTTTTATTTTCTTCCTAATAACTTATACCAACAAAAAACAAATAAAAATAAAAAAAAAATTTAATTTTATACATGGAAAAACTTGTTTTCAAATTTTAAACGCGTTTTTCTCGAAACGTGTTTTTTTAAATCACCGTGCACGATAACGGAAACACTACTCAACCGATTAATTTGCCCTTTTCACGGTTGCATAAACAACATATTTACCAGGGATTGACGTATCGTTTTTTTTTATATCTGCCCCAGAAAATTTTTAGGACCGATTACAAAATAAAAGAAGGCACTTTTTTGACTTTTTTTTTATTTTCACCGCCACAGCGTGAAAAATCAAAATTTTTGAAAATACTTTACGTTGATCCCTAGCTTTAACCCTTCAGAAAAATAATATATATTTTTTTTTTTTCAGATGATCCTAAGTTGGGTTACGCTGCACGGCGCAAGTCACCTTTTTTTTAGTGCCTCTCAATAATCTCCCGTACACCGGCATGACGTCATACAAAATAAAAATATTTTTGTATTCTTAAATATTTTTTAAATAAATAAAAAAATTTCATTTCATTACCTGTAACCGTTCTTTTTTTATATCCCCTTAAAAATCGCTCGAAATTTGAGCGCCTTACCCGTAGATCCCCCTTAAAATATTTCAATCATATTCAAGGAAGGTTGTCTCATAAGTATCTAAACGTGACGACTCGATAGCCCGTCAACCCTTGAAAGAGTATTCATTAAGTATACTTTCAAACTAGTTCCCAGTCTAAAAAAATTTAGAAATCATCGCATCAAGGCAAAATAGAATCTGATTTCGCGTCAACAGAATCACTGAAAACGTGATTTTTAAATACTAAATGAATATAAAATCTGCTTCAAAACGGCTTTGGGTTTAAAATTCATTAAATAGTAAAATCATCTTCGAAAAAGTATTTTATGAAGCATCTTACTACTTACTCTGAAGCATCTTACTACTTACTCTGTTTTAATCGACACAAAATTGTAAAAATAATAAATTTCAGCTAAAATCATACAAATTTCTAATTATTTTGAAGTACGTTTCAATGTTCTTCTGATACTCAAAAAATAGTTGAATAACCAAAAGTTGAAGGAGGTCTAAGCCCCCCCACCACCCCTGATTCGCATTTCCTTCTGTTTGTGTTGCTTCAAAAAATAATTATACACTGCAAATTTATAATTATGCAAACACTTTCAGATTTTTCAGATGAGGCTCAGTCCCTGTTGTTCACATTTACTTCAATATTTTTCTGTTGCTTAAGAAAATCATGTTTCACTACAAATTTATAATTATGCAAACACATTAAAACTATTCAGAGCAGCGTAGGTGAAACATTAATGAAAAATTATAGGTTCTGGTTCGGCGGTTTTTTAGTCATTAGGGTAGAGACAGATAGACATACAAACAAATTTTCAAATATATATAGTATATAGTATATAGTATTAAGATATGTATATATAGATTGTTCTAAAATTGACTGAATCAAGTAATACCAATTGCGACATTAAAATTTTATCATATTTTTCAGATATTTCACTTTTTAACAAAATTTTCAAAAAATTTAATTTTTTTTAAAATAGTAAATATTTTTTTATTTTAACTTTATTTTAACACCGGTTTTATGTAATTTCTTTCATTTTTTCGAGTCTCATGATGAAACACATAGACACACAAGCACACAAATAAATTATTACGGCGTCCGGGGCCCTATTCGCGATCTTTATGTATATATATTTTACGTACGTAGGTACGTATGTACGTATGTACGTAAGTATATACATGTAAATAAGTTTAGTAAACTCCATAAGCTAGAAAAAAAATGAAAACATTAATTAATTAAAAAGTGCATATTAATTGAATTGAATTATAAACGTAAATGCAGTCTAATTATTATAATTAAAAAAAGAATAATAAAGTATAATGTTAGATAAGTATTTGACTATAATAATTTATGTTAAAAAAGAATTATTTCTTTGTAAAAATATATGCATTTTTTTTTAATAGAAAAACTACAACATAAAAGTAGGAATTAGCTGTTGACGTCTAATTTAAGTTCTATAAACTTTGAAGTCGTTAACTCAGTATTAACAGTCCATGCTGTAATTTCAATTCGGTGCAAGATATTTGGTCCAGGAATTGGTGGCAAATCTGGTTTAAGAAAATCTTCAGTCCTCTACAATACAAGTTTTACCTGACTATAGTTCTTTATATAAAATAATAGTAGAGTTTGTAAACGTTCTTTAAACGTACTTATTACTTTAAAGGTTCCATCTACCGCAACCTCTTTATGATGCCATGTGTCTTGTTTTTTAAGAAGGTAAAAAATCTTAAATTATATCTCAGCAAGGTAAATCCTTCTTTGTATCGTCAACTAGAAAACTATAATATAGCTATTCCTCCTACTGATAGATTTTGAAAAAAAGAAGAAAAATTAAGAAGGGAGCAACCATACGAACGTACCACATTAAATGTGTACCATAATTTTCATAATGAAGATGAATGAAATTATGAAGTGATAAATACTTGTGAAGATTAGAGCAGATTGGAGTGTTGATGATATAAAAGATTATGATCACAAAGCTTTGAAAATAGAGGGAAAAGTTTAGATAGTGACAAAATGCTAGTAGACGGATTACAGGATGAGTTTACAACAGAAGTTTCACAGTCCGATACAGAAAAAATTGATGAAACTGAATCGGATTTAAAGTCACCTGATTCTGAAGGCAATAATTATATTAAAATAACTTGAATTAGAAAACTCTGAAGTAATTTTTTATTTGCTAAAATTTATATAATTTGTCATTTAATAAAGCTGTATTTTTTCCAGTTGAGTCGACAAGTATTAGCAAAATGAATGTCATCTCCCAGAAGAGAGAAAGTACTTCGAATAAATTTTGAGTCAACGAGATCTTAAAGATAAACTTTGCTATTACATATAATATAAGCATTTTGTTTTCGTCTTACTTTGTTATTATAATTATATTTGTTTTATTTTTCTTATTTTTTTTAAATGTAAATTGAAATAATAATATATATTCGCACAATTGTTAATTATTTACATTAAATTAAAAGCTGTATGAGGATTTGTAAAAATTTGAAGCATGTATTTTTTCAAAGTTAAGTATTGAATTTTTTCATTAAGAAAAAATATAGTCATTTTTTATACAATGTAATAAAATTTTTTTGTTTTAATCTGCTTTTGTTTTGCATTTAATATTTAAGATAATAAATATTTTGCTGAGAAATAAAAAAAAAAACATTTTATAATATATAAAAGAAATTCAACTTTATTATTACTATTTTTTACATTATAATATTATAATAATAAATACTTAAAATACTATTGTTTTAAAAAAAATTCCAAATGCAAAACTGATAATAAGAGATTATAAGTAAGTGACGCCCTCGGTAAATAAAACTGAGTAAAGACCTGCATAACCATAGTAACTAAATATTATACAAATATTACAAATTTTTAATAATTTGGAAATGTTTAATTAACTTGAAACTCCTAGTGATGTATAATTAAGAATTAATTTTTTTCCAGGACTTCATAACTTTCTCTGTATACTATTCATGGTTCTATTATAAACTCATATAATGACTCGAAACTCATGCGCAATCTTATTAAATTAAAATTAACATTTTATAATAAACAATTATTTATTATTTATACTTATCATTTCTAATTTACTTGATGATTATTCAATCAAGCATTAGAAATTTAATGTAAATCAGCAGACTATTTTTAACAGTAAAAACTTTGTTTAAAAATAGTTTATTAAAACTTCTTCCAATATATATATAGGATACACATAACACAATTTTTTTTTTTTTTAGTTGATAAGAAAAAGAAAAGCAAAATATAAGATATAAAATAAAAATTTAAAAAATGAAAATGAGATATACATATATACATATGTATACATCAAAGATCGATATTAAGAAATAGTTTTAGAACATTACACTTTTTTTTCTAAATTAAATTATTTCCACTAAATATAAAAATTAAAAATTTTAATTAATTTTATAATAAATGCTGCACAAAGCAAAACTGTTATTATTGTTATTTAGTTAATAAACCATGCAACTTCACAGGAAATATTGAAATCTTTTATCCCAAAAAAGTAAATTTAAGCTTGAAATAATTTTAATAAGTTTTATACATATATGCAATAACAAAAACTATATGAATAATGAGACGTCATATAAGAATTATTGAATTAATTGAAATCATACAAAATCTTTAAAAAATAAAAAAACAACCAGAAGAATACATTTTGCAACTATAAATTTTAACAGTAATTATATTAAATCCAATATTCCTGTGAAAAAGCATGTATGTAAGACACTCATATTTTCTACAGCAAAAAAAAAAATTTACGGAATCTCATACAATCTTAAATTGAAAATGACATAATATGTAGTATTTTTTATTATTTATACTAATCATTTCTAATTTACTTGATGATTATTCAATCAAGCATTAGAAATTTAATAAGTAAATCAGCAGACTATTTTCAGTACAAATGTATAAATGTCTGTCGTATATTCTTTATTCATGTAGTCTGCAAGTAAAAAATATTATTAATTTGTTTATTTAAAAAAAATAAATAAAATTATCAATAAAAATCTCACTGGCTGTGTTGAATCATATTATTCTTTTTCTGTTATAAAATTAGGTATGGTACTTCCATCTACTGTTTTAATCATTCCCTCTGAATTTATAATTTGTACTGGAGTTTATTTGTACCCAAAGGTACATCTTGTGAATCCATAGCAGAAGCTGAGTTAACCAAAAATGAATGTACCTGGGTTTTCAATATTAGAAGTTGGCGTTTTAGGTACAAAAACTTTTGTTAACAATTTATTTTGATTTTGAAGTGCATCAAGCATTCTATTTTGAAGCCCTTGATTACCTATTAAATAAAATATCAGTTGATAACAAATTAAATTATAATCATTGTTTGGATACTGACATTCAAGAGCTTTAATGATTCTTTCATTCAATTTTAAGGTATCAGCTGATGAAACTAAAACAAATTTTTATATAAGCAATTTTTAATTTGTTTAATTTTTTATTGAATTTTTTAGAATACATACCTGCATTTTCTGCTGATGTACTCTGGCCAACATTTGCAGTGTCTAAAAAATTAATTAGTTTTTGTGATTATAAAAAAGGATCATATATTATAAAAAAGTATTCTTAAAATTTTTTAAATTAAACAATTGTGTTTTACCTTGTACGAGAACATAATTAGTTTGAGTAGAAGAATCTATTACTCGAACAACGACTTGTGTGCATACATCATAAGTAAGTTTTTTATGATACTTTTCATTACTTATTATTGTCAAAGGGCTACAACTTTTGAACCTCTTTTGTCTATTATCTAAGATAGGATCAATGATTTCTCGTTTTTGGGATTGCTTTGTCTGGGACTGCAGTGCACCGCTAGTTATTGTGCTAGTAAGAACTTTAGCACTTGACTTGGATCTATTAGTTTTACTTGGTATGGGTCTGATATAATTTTGAAGAGAACTATTTAGGACACCTGATACTCCTGATGGTGCATACATTACTGAATCTTTTGCTTCTTCATCAGATGCTTCGCTTCCACTGATCATAATAGCAGAATCTGATAATTCTGGATATAAATTATCATTCTCATTGAAGCTATGAGAATCTTCTTCTTTGCTCCAGTCTTTTTCACTCGTATCAACTTTACTCGTCGATTCTTTATTTAAACTGATAGCAAGATTTAAAGATTGTAAATAAGTTATTACATCTGCGTTTTTTTTTGAAATCTTTGTGCCATATAATTTATTTCTTTTTTCAGCTTCTCTGGCACTACCTTTCATTCTTACCCAGGACTAAAAAATATTTAAACACTAAATTATTTGACAGAATTATAAAATTTTATTTTTTTTTTACCTGGTGCCATTCTACTGTACTTTTAACAGCTCCAGGAAGTGCGTTAAGCTCATCATGTACAAACTTCCATGTATCTGATGTATTAATACCTGTTTCAGGATTTGTTAAAGTCGGATACTTTTTAATATAATAAAATAATTTATCTAGTTGTGGACCTAAAGCCTTGTTTATGATTGATTTTGTTGTTTTGTCATAATTTGAAATTTTTTTGCTGTAAAATAAATAATATATAATTAAAAAAGAACTATTAGGTATATATAATAATAAGCTATTTTTGGCTACTAAAATGCAAGTTTATATAATAACAAATCGATAAGGTAATCGATTTAAAAATTTTCTCATTATAAACAATAAATAAATAAATAGTTACCTCCTACTCATTATGATAGTAAATACTAAATAATTAATGTCACAACATTTAAAACTTGTTAAATTAAATGATAAGCGAAATGCAATAAAAATACTTATATTGTATATACTATATGCGAAGTTAAAACGCGCCCTTCACAATAACCAAGATGGACGATATACGTCCTGTATTTATCAAAGGATGATTGGTTTTTACTTGTTTCTGATTGGATATTATTTTATTTTATTTTTTTATCAATAGAGGGCACGAGTATTTAAACAAGTCCAAAGTTTCCGTATGAAAGATGTTACAAAGTATACCTATATTAACAACGCAATTAGTATATTTTTTAGATATTTACCAATTGAACGAACTTAATTGCGGTAACCCAACTTCTTTAATAGGTACATTTGTATCCAATCCATAATTTTGAAACAAGCAACAAATAGTATCCTCATCAGTAGTAAATTCAATTATTTTTCCATTATTACCGGTGCCTCTTTGCTGGATGGTATGATATTGTGTGTTCTTTTGCCTAGTGTTGTAAACAAATCTTTTCCACAACTACAAGCAAATGATGAAATTGCAAAAATTATAATTATTTAAAAATTAATTTAAAATAATAATAAATACCGATTTCCACTGCTTCAAAGTTTTCAGCTTTCCTAGTTTGTTCAATTTTGGAACAACTTCGTTCCACAGTTCGTTAGCCTTATCCTTGCCAGAAGTCCCCAGCTTATAAATTTCATTTGTTGCTAAAAGTGAATGTTCAACCATGAAATTTATCAATTCATCCATTTGATTTTTTGATAATGACCCCATTTTTATTATCTGCTTTGGAGTATTTTTTATTATTGTGAGTGAAATCTTAAATCAATGGTTCAGTAATAGGAGTTAAAAATTTGTGCAAGTAAAAGTTATGAACTTACCAAACAAGTTGTAGTTTATTTATATATATACAAATATACGAAAATATTTTTTTGTAGATCACTAATATAATTATATATAATTGTCAACATGGATGTTTACGAAGATAACGAACGCCGAAACCATCCAAATCTTATGAGGTTAATAAGAAGGGTCGTAAGAGATGTTGCAAATCCGTTCTTATTGCCAGAGCGGCAATTCAAAGAAGAATTTCGGTAAATTGAAATTCTTAAATAATTTTTTTCCAATTTTTACGATAAATACAAAATATTTATACCTATTTAACTAATTAACTATTTAAGTTATTTTCAATTATACGTGTAGATGTATGTGGCCAAAAATTCACGAAAAATTGAGAATATCAATATTTAATTAATTAAAAATGTTAATTTTTTTGTTTTCTATTAAACTTTAGACTTTTATGGAGTGCGAGCAATTAAAATTATATTAATATAATATTTAATTAGTTTGTAATTAATTTTTTAAATTTCAAAAATTAATCGGGTTGCATATAGGAAGGCTCAAATTTAAGTTGGGTTTTCAATTCTCTTAACTTTTTTGGAAGGCAAGAAATAAATATTAAACTAATCATATCATATTGCAGTCACGGATGATCAAATGCCAATCAAGATTTCCTTCCTCTTAAGAATTTATAATTTTTTTTTCTTTTTAATGTATTTCAGATAATGATTAATGATTTCAAATATTTCATTAATGTCCCAATCGGGAAGTTACTCTTGTATTACGCGTATTTCAATCGTGGCTTCAATTTTGCCTTATTTATTATTATATGAAAAATTTTCAAAATTAATTTACTTAGCATCTTAAAAAATCGAAACGAAAAAATCAATTTTCTCAAAAACTAATTTTTAAAATGACTTGAAATTCTATATATTTAGATAAAGGAGATACTGACGATTAAAGATATGTTTTTGGTTTTACTTGAAAAATTTGACACTATCTAAACTTTTCCCTCTATTTTCAAAGCTTTGTGATCATAATCTTTTATATCATCAACACTCCAATCTGCTCTAATCTTCACAAGTATTTATCACTTCATAATTTCATTCATCTTCATTATGAAAATTATGGTACACATTTAATGTGGTACGTTCGTATGGTTGCTCCCTTCTTAATTTTTCTTCTTTTTTTCAAAATCTATCAGTAGGAGGAATAGCTATATTATAGTTTTCTAGTTGACGATACAAAGAAGGATTTACCTTGCTGAGATATAATTTAAGATTTTTTACCTTCTTAAAAAACAAGACACATGGCATCATAAAGAGGTTGCGGTAGATGGAACCTTTAAAGTAATAAGTACGTTTAAAGAACGTTTACAAACTCTACTATTATTTTATATAAAGAACTATAGTCAGGTAAAACTTGTATTGTAGAGGACTGAAGATTTTCTTAAACCAGATTTGCCACCAATTCCTGGACCAAATATCTTGCACCGAATTGAAATTACAGCATGGACTGTTAATACTGAGTTAACGACTTCAAAGTTTATAGAACTTAAATTAGACGTTAACAGCTAATTCCTACTTTTATGTTGTAGTTTTTCTATTAAAAAAAAATGCATATATTTTTACAAAGAAATAATTCTTTTTTATCATAAATTATTATAGTCAAATACTTATCTAACATCATACTTTATTGTTCTTTTTTTAATTATAATAATTAGACTGCATTTACGTTTATAATTCAATTCAATTAATATGCACTTTTTAATTAATTAATGTTTTCATTTTTTTTTTCTAGGTTATGGAGTTTACTAAACTTATTTACATGTATATACTTACGTACATACGTACATACGTACCTACGTACGTAAAATATATATACATAAAGATCGCGAATAGGGCCCCCGATAGGACGCGCGACTAAGTTAAGTTCAAACTTAGAAGCACTAATATACAGGAATTTTAAGTTTCTCTCTCTATTTTAGCTTTCTCTCTCTAATTTGACATCGGATATTTATCGAATATGTCAAATTTCGATGTTTTTATCGAATTACGATTTTTTTATCGAATTTCGATCTTTTTGATCGAATTTCGATTTTTTTGTCGAAGATCGGCGTGTTTATTTTTTACACATATAATAAAAATTTACATTACACATACACATATAATAAAAATATAGCGTCTGCTCTCGCCCGGTACAAGATATATTCAGATATAATTAAAAAAAATAAATGGTCAATTGGAGAAGAAACAAAGCGTGTTTATAGCTTTTCTATTCTATCTATCTATTATTTTAAAAAAAATAGCTGTTACAAAAAAAGAGTGTATATATATTAGAAAAAAAGAGTGTACATTAGAATTTATCCATTTATAAAAAAAAAAATTTTTAAACTACATGGCTAAAAAGAATTTTGTTTTTAATTAAAGTTTAGTAAGAGAAATGCAAAGCGAGAGCAAAAGTTTTTTAAATAAAATGTACCATATTAGCAGAATAACCTAATAAACCTGTTGAAGTGATTACTTTTTATTCTACTTCTTATATGAATTGGTGAATACCAAACTGTATTTTAATTTAAAACCAGCTTCTGAAGCAGGTCTAACTTATGTAAACACAAAAGTTTATTGGGAATTCATCGATATAATTTATTACCAATAGTTCAAAATCGTTGTACAAGAAAGAATCATGAGCCATGAAATCATCCTGTTTGCATAATTGAAAATTATTTGATAAATATGAAAATTATTTGATAAATAAAATCCAAACTAGAATGTATAATCAAATTTGGACCTAAAAAAATATAACATCCATGTAATAAGTATTTTACAAGTAGTTTCATTGATGTGTTCTTAAAAAGCCTTGGAAAGCCATTACTGGATTTTATATACAGTTTGGGTCCAAATTTTATAAAATTCTAATTTAAATCTACTTTGTCAAGTAGTTTTCATTTATATAAGCAGGCTTAATTCTTTGCTTCTGATTCTTACCCATAAAAATATCCAGGATTTTAGAAAGAGCCATTACGATGAATTAATTCATCTATTACATAAAGATTCTAACTTCCTAAAGTAGGTTTAGACAATGAACACAGATTACTCTAAGTTCCTCAATCCAGATCCCAGAAACCTGTTAAAGTGATTACTGTTTTTTCTACTTATTTATTGGTGAATACCAAATTGCATATTAATTTAAAACCAGCTTCTAAAGAGGGTCTAACTAATGTAAACATAAAAGTTTATTGGGAATTCAACGATATGGTTTATTACCAAGTTCTGTATGTTTGTACGAGTAAGAATCATAAGCCATAAAATTTTCCAATTCACCCTGTTTGCATAATTGAAAATTATTTGATAAATAAAATCCAAACTAGAATGTATAAACAAATTTGGACCTAAAAAAATATAAAATACAACTAATTAGTATTTTACAAGTATAGTTTCATTGATGCATTCTCAAAAAGCTTTGGAAAGCTATTACTGGACTTTATATATAGTTTGGGTCAAAATTTTAAAAATTTCTAATTTAAATCTAATTTATCAAGTACTTTTCATTTATGTAAGCAGGCTTAATTCATTGCTTCTGATTCTCACCCATAATAACATCGAGTAGATTTTTAGAAAGAGCTATTACGATGAATTCCCAATATACCTGTTTAAGTGATTACTCCCGTACGAAGCCACTGTATACAGCCGTGTATACATTTTTTCACGGAATACAGGCACTGTATACAAAATTTTTTTTTTTAATATAGCACTAATTAGCAGGTAAGGAATTGGCCCTATAGGGATTCGTAACATAGTCAGGGGCATTATAGAAGAGGAATAAATAAATTACTATGTAAAAGGTAATTACTGAGGATATAAATGGACTCTGGAGGTAAAAAATGGCTCCCACATGATAAAATAAATACCAACTGATTAAATTAGTTATCCAGAGGCTTATTGGGCCCGACCAGAAAAAAATGAGATCTCGCTGTACAAATCGATTCCCAGGGAAAAAAATGGACTATAAGGGTAAAATATGGGTTCAGCAGGAAAAAATGAGATCCCGCTGTATAAATCGATTCCCAGAGATAAAAATGGACTATAGGGGTAAAAAATGTGTCCAGCAGGCAAATAAATGGTAAAGAGGCACCTGTGTATTTAAAGTTTATTCTTCTGCAAATATATGTTCATATGTAAATTAAATCGCTGGACCAAATTTTCTTTTTTTCATAAATTTTTTCTTACCGTATTATTTATAAATATATTATAACTTTTGGGCCATAAATATTGTGAGATGAAATTTTATGGCCTAAGCTAAGTAAAAATTTAATTTCAGTAAAAGTACATTTCAAAATACTGATACTGATTAAATTAATGTTTTTAAAACTTTGATAAATTAAAGTATAATTAAAACTAAGTTAAGTCTTGTTGTTCCCTAATCACAAGTTATATTTTAAGTTTTGGGCCAAAAATGTTGTGAGATGAAATTACATGGCCTAAGCTAAGTAAATTTTTATTTCAGCAAAAGTATAAACTCCTAATAAATATGTTATAACTTTTGGGTCATAAATGTTGTGAGATGAAATTTTATGGCCTAAGCTAAGTAAAAATTTAATTTCAGTAAAAGTACATTTCAAAATACTGATACTGATTAAATTAATGTTTTTAAAACTTTAATAAATTAAAGTATAATTAAAACTAAGTTAAGTCTTGTTGTTCCCTAATCACAAGTTATATTTTAAGTTTTGGGCCAAAAATGTTGTGAGATGAAATTACATGGCCTAAGCTAAGTAAATTTTTATTTCAGCAAAAGTTTACAGTAAACAGATAATTTTTCTTATGCAGATTTTTCACATTGGACTCACAGGCTGTACTTTAAATTTAATTAGCTTATATTAAAAATACCATAAAAAATAAAAAAATAAAAAAAAATATTTTTAACCAGCTTCAAAAATATTTTATAAAATATTAAAGATACCTCCTTTTTGGGAAGATATGACTTACGCCACCGTTAAACTACGTCACCGGAGATTTGCCACAGAGAGTTCGCCACAAAAGTATGACCACCAAAAAAAGTTGACACTAAAAAATTGCATACAGAGTATAATATAAAAACATTTTTTGGATACGATTCTAATTGACCAACAGTGATTTTTACATGGATATTTTTAATTTCAATTTTTGATATAAAAAATTTAACCACCTATAAAGTTTGACACAAAAAAGTTGACCACAAGAATATTTTTTTAACATTTTAATCTTTGATGCAAAATGTTTTGTAAAATTAATCTCTATAATACTAAAAAATAGGAAAAAAAAGTACCACATTGTATGAAATACTTTTATTTTTTTTTAATATTCTCGTGGTCAATTTTTTGGTATAAAACTTTATGGTAGTTAAATTTTTCGTGTCAAAAGTTGACATTCAAAATAAACGTATGAAAATCATTGATGGTCAAATAGAATCATATCAAAGAAATGTTTTTCAATTATAGTCTGTATGCAATTTTTATGTGTCAATATTTTTTGGTGGTCATACATTTGTGGCGAACTCTCGGTGGCGAAATCTCTCGTGACGTAGTTTTTCGGTGGCGTAAGTCATATCTTCCCCTTTTTGAATAATAATTTAGGAGAATACGTAAAAATTGGTGCCGAATCGAATGGTAAAAACTTGGGACAATAAAAGGCCTCTATAAAAATGGTCTAGAAAATTATTGCGAATTATACTAGTGCATTAGGAAGGCTTTATTCTAAGTATCTCCTAAAAATAACCAATTTTTAAATTAAAAATAACCAAGTATTCTTGAATGAAATAACCATTCACTTTATACTTGAAGTACATGCAAGGGAAAAATGAAAAATGAGGAAAAAAAAATTTAGGAATTATATTGATGCATTAAAAAGGCTTAATTCTAAGTACCTCCCAAATAGAACTAATTTTTAGGACTTTAATTACTAACAAAATTATTAAATGTGCAAAAGTCCTACAGGCAAATAAAGTCTTACAAGAAAAATATTCAGAGAGTATTTCACAAAATATTTTTCCAGTTTATTTTGGTACACTAAGAACATTTAAAAATTAAGACCTCCCTAATAGACAGATTTTTAGCAAGATTATTGTACTCTGAGAAGGTTTAAATGAAAATACCTCAAAAAATTATCCAAATTGTAGGTAGTATTATTGTAATTATTGATTCAATAAAAATTTTAGAGAAAATGATACTCTAGCAATTTTCAGTCAGTCGTATGCAAGTTTAATAATCTTAATGACAATAGGTACCGAAAATTGGTTATTTTCTAAGTCCCTTAGGATTAAGCTTCATAATGCAGCACCATTACTCAAAAACATTTTTTGCCTTCGATGCTTGGACAAGAATTCATTATCAGTTGGTCTTATGCAAATTTAATAATCTTAGTAACAGTAATTTCAATTAAGTGGGTATAAAAGGCATGCCAGTAAGGTAGAAAAAAGGCTATGAAAGAACAAAAATAAGGCAGCTGATAAAGTACACCAAAGACTGAAGCAGTTGCAGCAAATTGACCAAACCGACCAGCAGACCAACCTATAGGACAGCAGCGAAAAAAACCCCAATAGCATTGTGAACAGGCAAAAAAAAGAAGAAAAACTAGCTTTCTAAAAAGATCACAGAAGAAGTAAGCAAACTGAATTGTAAAAGAAGGTTTAGAAAAGGAAAGAAGCATGTGAAATGTGAAAGGCTCACATTACTTCGGAGGGGAAAACCTACGAGGAAACACTTCTCAAAATAAATAAGAGCGTTAACCTGATAAACTTTACGACGGGCCCTAGTTAAAATGTTCGGGACATCATTCTCATGCTGAAACTGGAAACTCAAAATCTAGATGAGGTCATGAATGAACAGGAGATAAGTTGCCAAGGCAACCTATTTAAAATCTCCATTTTCAAAATTCTAACCCTTTACGTGGTGATTACCCCTGTATAAGGGGTAAAAAAAAATTACAAAATAAAAATTTTTTTTTACTTTTGCATAAAAAGGACTGCACAAAATAATTATAAATGTAAATCTTTTAATTGTTTTTACCATTTACCATACTTATAAAAAGACCTGGCTGGTTATATTTTTAACAAAGCATGCTAGGAGAATAAAAACGATTACACTGGAAAACAACGATGATGTAGAAATTTTATATGAAGTTAAAAGGGAACTTTATGCGATTGAGATTTAAACTATTGATTAAAAAGGATTGAGGAATTTATTAAGTTTGAAAATAAAATTGATTTTATACATGAATTGCTTGTGTTTTTTCTTGAACTCCTTTTTCTATGATTCAACACGTGACCTTATGAGGTTTGATGTTTGTGCACTGAATTAAAAAAATCAGTGTACGTGCAGGGTACCTTTTTATAAAATTTATATGAAATTTCATGCGCTGAATTAAAATCAGTATTTCGGGTTGTAGTGTATGTATGTATATGTAATAATGTATGAGACGACTGCAAAGTGCTGCCATCGTGTAACCAGCTCAAGCATCGTTCTTAAGTATAAGCGGCGCTTGTGTCATTCTGTATATGACATTCATAGCAAGCACATGTCCGTTATTTGTATCCTTACTTTGTATAATTCATAAGTGTACTTTTATTAATAAAGAATATTATTAAACATATATATATTCATTTCATAATATATTATCCAATATATTACATTGGTGACGAGTATAAAAAAGTGAAAGTGCTATGTAAATGTCGGAGTTAAAAAAGGACTTAATTTGAAGAGAAAAATAAACAGTTAAAAGCTCAAAGGGAGCAGTTGCTAAGAAAGCAACAGAAATTCAACGAAGCGATCAATCTCTTCAAAAGTGAAAAGGAATTAAGAATTTTCAAAAAAGTGCAAAGAAAATTCTCAAAGTGGAAAAATGGCAAATAACGGGGCATTAGGTTATATTGAACAGTTCTCAGGGGAGGACTGGACACCGTGGCAAGAACGGTTAGAGCAATTCTTTGTCGTGAATGATGTCAAAGATGAGAAAAAAGTAGCCTATTTGCTAACATTAATTGGTAAAGAAGGATATGCCTTATTAAAAAATTTATGTATGCCAGATCAACCATCAGCAAAAAGTTATAAAGATTTAGTGAAACTGATAATGGACCATCTACAACCACCACCTAGTGAAATTTCTTAAAGGTACAAGTTTAAAAAATGTGTACAACAAGAAAGTGATAGCATTAAAGTTTTTCGTGCTAAGTTAAAAAAGTTAACAACGTACTGTGGGTTTGGTGCAGATCTAAATAAGCATCTTCGGGACCAGTTTGTTTGGGGAGTCAGATGTGATTACATAAAAAAAAGACTACTTGGTAAAAAAGAATTAACTTTTGATAAAGCCGTTGAAGTGGCTGTTGGAATGGAGGCAGCATCGAAGGACGCAGCCGGCATGAACGTGTCAAGTTCCGAGAAGTCCGTCAATTTTATAGCAGACAATAAAGGCGCGAACAGAAAAAGCGGGAATAATAGAAGTCAGGTTAGTAACAAGACTAATAATAACAATAAGAGCGCGCAGGTTTGCTATTGTTGTGGTAAGCCGAATCACATTTCTGCGAATTGTCATTTTAAGAAATATAAATGTAATACGTGTAATAAAGTCGGTCACTTAGCGCGTGTATGTAAATCAAATAAAAAAGAGAATAAGACACAAAATAATAATACTAGTAATAATAAAAATTTTAATACGCAGAATTTTTTAAGAGAAGATCCAAGTGACACTGTAATGGAAAATTTTTATAATTTAAGTGACTTAGATAATAAAAATAATAAATTCGAAATTATTCTTATTATAGAAAATAAAAGTATTATTTTTGAAGTGGATACAGGCTCGCCAGTATCAGCTATTTCGTGGAATTTTTATACAAAAAATTTCGGTGCATTGGAATTGGTTAAATCCGTCAGACGTTTTCGTAGTTATATTGGTGATCCAATGCAACCTCTTGGCATTATTAAAGTAAATGTAAAATATAAAAATAGAGAATGTAAGTTAGAGCTTTTTGTATTGCCGGGAGATAGTGAGCCGATACTCGGGCGAGACTGGATCACTGTTTTTGATTTAGTAAAAATAAATCAAAATAGTAATGAATTAGTTATTAATAATATCAATGAAAATAATTTAACAAAAATGTTTAAGGAAGTTTTCTGCGAAAAACTTGGCGCGTATAACATTAAAAAATGTAAAATAATTTTAAGAAGAGATTTTAGGCCTATTTTTAAAAAACCCAGAACAGTGCCTTACGCAATGAGAGAAAGGGTGGAAATGGAAATCGATCGGCTGGTTAAAGAGGGTTTGCTAGTACCCGTTGAAAGCTCTGAATGGGCAACACCGATCGTACCGGTCTTGAAAAAGAACGGTAAGATTCGGATTTGCGGTAACTATAAAGTCATCCTCAACCCACAAATGGTTATTGACCGCTACCCGGTGCCAAGGGTTCAAGAGAGTTGCAATTTTCATTCAAAACTAGATTTATCTCAAGCGTCCCAACAGGTGGTACTAGATAATGAGTCACAACCGCTAACGACTATAACGACGCATAAAGGGCTTTTTATGTACACAAGGTTAATTTACGGTATCGCGTCGGCACCGGGGTGGTTTCAAAGGGAAATGGAAAATTTACTGTCAAACTTAGCGGGTGTTAAAGTATTTTTTGACGATATACACATACAGGGTCGCACGCAAGCTGAGCATGACGAGCGGCTAATCACGGTTTTGACTAGACTAAAAAATGCAGGCCTTACACTGAGCTTAGATAAATGTGAAATTAATCAGTCAAAAGTTAAATTTCTAGGTTATGTAATAGATAAAGATGGGGTTCATATATCATATGAAAAAATTGGTGCTATTCGCAGGATCCCTAGGCCAACGTGCGTTAAAGAGTTTCAAATTTTTTTAGGTATGTTGAATTATTATTCTAAATTTATTAAGAAGTTTTCTGATATAGTTAATCCGCTATATAAATTACTATGCAAAGATAGTAAATGGAATTGGACTAGGGAATGCAAATCAGCGTTTATTAAAGCCAAGGATGCATTGGCATCCCATGATGTATTGATGTTATACAACACGGAATTACCGGTTAAAATAACTTGTGACGCCTCACCAGGGTAGGGGCCGTGCTATCGCATACATTGAAAGATGGGGTAGTCAAACCCGTGGCGTATGCATCAAGGACTTTAGCAAAAGCGGAACGGAATTATTCGCAATTTGATCGTGAAGCTTTAGCTATTGTTTATGGCGTAAAAGAATTCCACCAATACGTGTATGGTAGGCATTTTACCTTAGAAACAGATCATAAGCCCTTAACTTATGTATTTGGGGAGGGAAAAGGCTTACCGCAAATGGCCGCAAACCGAGTGCAAATATGGAGTGTATTTCTTTCGGGTTATGACTATTCAATGAGATATATTAAAGGTATTGAAAATGGCAACGCAGATTGTTTGTCTCGTTTAAATTCTGAAAAAAGTAATGATCTCATTGATGAGTCATTTGATGAATACTCCTATATTAAATTTATGGAAGAAAATATTGGGGTGATAACGTCAGATAAGGTTAGGCAAGAAACTAATAAAGACAAAACGCTTGTACAAATCAAGAAATTTATATTGTTTGGGTGGCCTCATGTAGTATTAGATAATTTTAAAAAATTTAAAACGTTAGAAAATGAACTGTCTCTGGAAAAAGGTTGTATAATGTGGGGTCATAGATTAGTTGCACCAGAATCACAACGCGAAATTCTTTTAAATGAATTACATGAAGCGCACATGGGTATTGTTAGAATGAAATCGTTGGCTCGTTCTTACATTTGGTGGCCTGGAATTAATAATGACATAGAAGCTATTAGAAAAAAATGTCAAGTGTGTTTAGAAAATGGGGCTAATCCCAGAGCTAAATTACATGTGTGGAACTGGCCGGATGCACCAAATGAAAGAATTCACATCGATTTTTTGGGACCAATAGAAAATCGGATGTTTATGGAAATCAATGACGTGCATTCAAAATGGGTTGATGTCCGTGAAATGAGTAATATTACAACTGAAAAAACGGTCGAAGTCTTACGAGACTATATAGCAACCTGGGGATTACCGATAAAAATAGTTAGTGATAATGGTCCAACTTTTTGTTTGGCAAAATTCGCGGATTTTATAGAAAAAAATGGCATTCACCATATAAAAACAGCACCGTATCACCCAGCGTCGAATGGTGCTGCAGAAAACGCGGTTAAGACCTTTAAAAATAAGTTTAAAAAATTAAGAGAAGATGGTTTCTCAGTAAAAGATTGTTTATCCAAGTATCTATTCCACTACCGCTCTTCGCCTCATTGCACAACCGGTGTTCCACCAGCAGAGTTACAAATAAATAGAAAATTTAGAACTCGCTGGGATTTATTAAAATTAGATGTAAAGAAAAGAGTTGATTGTAAACAAAATGATCAAAAGAAGCATTTTACTGGTAATAGAGAAATTAATTTTAATGTTAATGATATAGTAATAGCTAAAGATTATAGAAATAATAAATGGAAAAAAAGTATAATTACAGAAAAAATTAGTCCTATTACTTATAATGTTAAAACTATAGACAATTTGACTTGGAAACGACATATAGATCAATTAAATCCTTGTAATTTAGAATTTGAAAATAATAATAACAATGTTTTAATAAGCAATAAAAGCGTAATTCAAAGTCCAATAGAATCACAGTCACTAGAAATAAGTCAAAATAATGATTATAGTAATAACGTCAATGGAAATAAGATTGATGAATGTATAGTTAATACAGAAAGTAATAATAATGAGCTTGTAAATAAGCCAAGTATTCAACCTATGTTAGATGTAGGTAATGATTCAAAAAATGTAACTAAAGAAAAAATAGATGACAATGTAAATGTTCGAAGATCAAACCGAATCAGAAAACCTAGGGAAATACTTGACTTATAATTTAAATTTGAGAAAAGATGCACATATATACATAAAAATATATATAAGAAAAAATAAAATGATTAATAAGGATATATATTATATATATATATGTATCAAGCATTTTTTAGGGGGGAAGGATTGTAGTGTATGTACAGTAGTTCCTCGACTTACGAACCCTCGACTTACGAACTTTCGGACTTACGAACTTTTTTTTAGAACGTGAAAAATTTTGAATTTTATAAAAATACGCAGTTTAAAATCTGTGTGAAATGGGATGAGAAATAATATTTTTGAAAATTAATATAAGTAAGCTTATTAAAATATAGAAACCTGACATTTTCTGGAATTTTTAATTTTTATACCATTGCTTTATATTTTCCTCTAGATTTATTTTATTGTTTATAATTTTTTTTAAATTTAAAATAAAGGATTTTTATAATAAGCTTATCTAGGTTCGCCGTTGATGCAGAGGAATGATACTTTTTTTTCTAAATAAATATTTAATAAAAATTAAATATTTATTATAAGAAGGGAGAGTAGAGCTGGCTGCCGATCCGCAGGAGACAGATGAAATAGAAAGTGCTATTTACTGTCTCCGTATGTCATGCATAGAGGGCGTTTTTCTAAGGTTTTTCGCGCCTCTTTTAAAGCATAGAGTTGTAGAAATACAACTCTGCGCTTTAAAGACGGAATTGTCAGCATGGCTCCTATAAAAAGTCGGACCTTGGACCGCAATTGGCCTTCCCAAATCCTAAAAAGGTTAAGAGTTACGATAAGAGTTTGAGAAACGGTTGTTAAAGTTCCACCAACCCTGTATATCCCTTCTAATCCTACAGATACACTAACAATTTATCCGCATACGTCTCCAAACCTAAACAATTATTTCCATTAAAGGAAAAAGCGGTATATATCTCAATATGTATATCGACTTCCAAGGAAATAAAAGCAAAAAATGCGGTTTGGACCGCTTGTGCGAATTGTTGGTGACCTCCGTATAACGAATTGTTCTAAGAGGTTAAACAAACGCATATAATAAGCTTATCTTTAAGCATTCATTTTCAGACATTTAAATTCAGTTTTCGCCAGTATTTAATACTTTTTTTTTTCATTTTTCGACTTACGAACTTTTCGACTTACGAACCAATTTTTGGTCCCAAAAAGTTCGTAAGTCGAGGAACTACTGTATGTATATGTAATAATGTATGAGACGACTGCAAAGTGCTGCCATCGTGTAACCAGCTTAAGCATCGTTCTTAAGTATAAGCGGCGCTTGTGTCATTCTGTATATGACATTCATAGCAAGCACATGTCCGTTATTTGTATCCTTACTTTGTATAATTCATAAGTGTACTTTTATTAATAAAGAATATTATTAAACATATATATATTCATTTGATAATATATTATCCAATATATTACACGGGTACTTTATATTATAATTGCTTTCTGCTATAAGCATAAATTTATGCTAAATCCTAAAGTAACTTTAAAGTTTTCTTTTTACATGTAAAATACAATGATAAATATATTTCCTTAAATTTTTTTGTTTATGTGAAAGCTAATTAACTTTATTAGAATTAATTGAATTTTAAGAACTAACTAGAAAACTAATTAAATTAAATGAGCTAAAGCTAATGGCCAAAAATGCTTCTACTTAATAACTGAAGTGCACTGAGTAAATGGATCTTGATCCTGCAGATTAGTTTTTTAAGATAAGTATATTTGTACAGACATTTGACTTTATCTTAAATATATTTCCTCTCCTCTTATTTTTTAAAAAAACTTGCAATAGGTTGTTAGAATATGCATAACAAGTGATTTGTAGCAATAATTGTTAGAATGCTAAGATATCTTTTATACTAAATTGATCCACTAAAAAAAATTATATTCTTAAAATCAAAATCTAAACCCTGCTAAAGGGAAAAACGCCCTGTTAGTCTTACGTACCCTAATAATTTTTAATAATTAAAATATAAACCCTGATAAAGGAAAAACCGCCCTATTTGTCTTTCGTATCACAATAATTTTTCCAAAATTTAAGTGTACAGCTGTAAGAAATAGCTTTGTCATTTTTTACATATTTATATATGTATTTGAATATACAGTTTTGTATATAAATATAAGAGATGTCACTAGGGTGTTAAATTAGATGAGAATCTAAAGTAACTATCCCCTCTTAGAGGATTAGGCCCTCGTGCCTCTCTCTGTGTATATAAGTTAGTTAGTCGAGGTAGTGACCGTACTGTAGCAATGTATTGTGTGTATGATGAGAGTAGACGATATATGAAATGAATAAAGAGTTGGGATGTTTAGAAGAACATAATGAGTGTTATTATTGTAATCAACTACCAACCCTCAACCTTTCTATTATAAATCCTAATTGGTAGCAGAGCGTGGTTTCAATTCATGGAAAATTTGGTGGTTGAAAAAAAAAAGGCATGGATGGTTGATATGAATATAATATGTGTGTATTTGTATTTATTACGTTTAAAAATAATAAAAAAAATAGTGTGCGTTCTTTTCTCTAATTAAATAATTAATAAAAATTATTAATTATAATTTAAAAATAAAAATAAGAGAAATGACGCAACGACAAATAGATCAGAATATGTTATAAAAGAAGAATTAAAAAAAGAACGCATAAAATAAGATGGCCGATGACCTATTGTTATGAGACAGCATTTTTAAGTAAAAATCAAAAATGGGCTTTACAGTCACTATCGGCAAAGAGAAGGAAAGAAGTATTCTTCTCCTTTTTCTTATGTCCGGCGTTCCTAATCTCTCTCCCGCGCTTAGAGAATCCCTGACTCTCTGGGCCGCGTATTTGTACGGTCACTTTCTAAAAGTGACGGAGGGAGTTTCTATGTATATTTCGGGGGCCTAGTGTAAAATACGCTGCCCTTTGCATACTATATTGTGTCTCGCTCGCACTTAGATAATAAAAAAAAGGAGTTCGTTTTTTGAATATGTATATAAATATCAGAAGTTTAAAAATCAAATATTATTCTCTCAAATATATTATCAACATTTAAAAATATAAATATGATGAAATTCACATAAATTTTTAGACGTTTTTCTGAAAAATACTTTCAGATAAATTTTCCGTAAATTTTCTTCTGATGAATTTTTGCAAAAATATTTTCAGATGAATTTTTCCGAATTAAAAGTTTTAATAAATAATAACAATTTTTCCAAAAACCTGTTTTCAGATTAGAAAATATTGTCAGATGAATTATGGATAAAATATTTTCAGATGAATTTTCCGAATAACAAAACATATCTAAAGATAAATAAAATATTTTCAAATGAATTTTCCGAATAACAAAACATTTATAAAGTTTTGTAAAATATTTTCCGATGAATTTTCCGAATAAGAAAATATGTTTTCTAATTAATAAAAAAAAAAAAATATTTTCAGATGAATTTTCGAGAAAAATTATAAGTTGAATTTTCCGATAAAAATATGTATTTGGATAAGTTATCAAAAATATTTTCATATGAATTTTCAAAAATTATAAGTTTAATTTTCCGCTAAACAAAATAAGTTTTAGGATAAATTTCTCAAAAAAAAAAAAAAAAACTTGCTCAGATAAAAATAAAAAATTTCAGATAAATTTAAAAGTATTATTAGATAAACTTTACGATTAACTAATATGTTTTCGGATAAACTATTTAAAAATTTCAGATAAATTAAAATTTTTTTTGGGGTTGAAATTATAGAAAAATACTGTATGACAATTTTTCAAAAAAAAAATCAAATTAATTTTTAGCAAAATATTTTCAGATGAATTTTCACTAAAAACATATATTTGTAGATGCATTATTCATAAAGAATATTTTGATTCGCAATTTTCGAGGAATCTTTTTCAGAGCTGAAGTTAAAAAGTACGAATTTTTATGAAATTTTCGAAAATGGGATAGTTTCAAGAATCTTAAATAAATGTATAAAAGTCTTCATATTGATTGATTTTCTAAAAATTGAAAAACAATTTTCGTTAAATTAAAATTTAAGTTTCAAAAATTAAGGAAGTTAATAAAAATTATAAATTTGAATTAAGAAAAATCTTTTGAATAAGATATTTTTATATAAATTATTTATATAAGTATTTAAAAAAAAAAAAAAAAAATTTAAATGAATTTTTCAGATGCATATTCTTTTATAGTAAGTAAGTATAATATTCTAATTCACTGCTTTTTAGAAAATTTTGAAGAAGTTTATAAAGGAAAAATAATTTAAGATTTAGACGTTGAAATATGAGAGAATATATTTGAAAACTTAGAGATATAAATATAAGAAAATGGTGTTATAATTAATTCAGTCAAAATAAAATAATATAAACATTATAATTTGCTCAATAAAATTTAAAAGTTCAATTTTCTTAAATTTAAAATAAATTTTATATTGTGGGAATTGTCTCTGAGTTTAGTGGTTCGTTCATGCTTGCCCTGCGGTTTGAATCATTCTGCTGGATTCGGAGGGAGTTGTTTTCAATATTAAAATAAAAACTTAGTAGAATAAAATTTTTCAGAAAGATCCTTTTAGATCTTGAATGTATTTGAAAATAAACAGATGTTCTAAGGCATACATAATCAAAATTTTTTTTGAGCAAATTATATTAATGCTGGGGTCAATAATAAGAGGAAACTTGTGTTCAGTGTACTCTTTTTATTGATTAATGGAATCAGCAGGATCTTAATTGAGACCCATGCATGTGCGTGCGCAACCCAAAGCTGACTGATTTCTGTGATAAAATCAGAGAATCAAATTTCGGTGAGTGGTGTGCATGTGTGGTGTTCACAATGAGAAAATCTGATTTCCCTTTCTATTTAGCGCAACTTTATGTTCGGTTGCCCTAGATCAGAAATTGGAAATATTACTCTATTAAATCTAAATGAAGAAAATTATCTGGTACTTAAGAGGTAAGCTAAAAATAGCATTTAGTGATGTAATTTGCCTTAGGATGATGTTATAGGCTTCTAAAATAAAATAAAATAAAATATCAAAACAAAGAACATATTTAACAGAGAATATTTCCAAAAACCAGAAGATGGCTAAGTAATTAAAATTTTGATTCTTTTGAGATGCATATAAATAATTGTAAATGACAATTTAAGATGACAAAGGGTTGATCCAGAAGATGGTGACCTTAATGATGAATGTAAAAATATTATTAAAATTATGTTTAAGTTAGACCATCTAAATTTGACTGAAAAATAAATTAATAAATTGTTAATGAATCAAAATATATTTAAAGAGGTGATTTGAGTTAGGATCTCAAATCAAATAAAGAAGTTATTCAGATGATACTTACTGGGATAGAGTTCCAGGTGGTAATAAGATGTGAAATATTCAGATAAAAAATTCAGAAGTAAAATATTTAGAAGGAACACATTGGGTTAGAAACCTAAATTGTGTAAAGATGAAGAGTGTTTAACGTAAGGGTAATAGACGTTAGATCTGAAATAAGAGGATATGTAAGACGAAAAAGATGAGAAAGCCAGATAATTATTCATACCTAAATTTAAAAATTTATTTTGATTCACAACCAAATAAACTTGAAATACCATTTAACCATTTTACAAAAGAGAGAGACACAAATAGAATTTAGACTATACATAAATAAAAAAAATACGATTGTGAAAATATATTGGGTTTATGTAGCTGAAGTACAAGTAACCCATAAATTAGACGTGAACAGGTCCATAAATAGGAAGTAAAATAATGCCCATAAAAATCAGAGGTAAAATAGTGTTTATAAATTTAATGCGCAATCAGATTCATAAATCAGATAAAATAATGTGCATAAATTAAACTTCAAATTTGGCCCATTAATCAGACGTAAAAATATATAACAAGAGGTTAAGATTTATAAAAATTACATTATAATTAATGTTACATTCAATTAAATTTTACTATAATCCACCATGCCTAACTTAATTAAAATAAGATTCAAGATGTCATAAACTTGAAAATTAGAACATCAAGAGAAGATTGAAGTTTCAAAAGATATAGTAAGTAGACTGAAAATTAGCATGAAGAAGTTTTAGAATTAAGATTTGAATGAAAAATAAAGAAACAGAAATTTTAAGACTAGTAATCTTGAAAAAATAACAAAATTATCCTCATACACATAAATCTAAATATGTAGATCTAAGTCTAAATATAAAAAAGAGCATTAAAGAGGTTTAATAAAAAAAAAAAAAAAAAAAAAAAAAAATAGAGAGGTATCAAATTTGAATGGGTACAATTATTAAAAGGTACAATAAAAATAAAAGGTTTATAAGAAGTAAAAATGGAAAGATTTACACGAGTAATATCAGAGGTAATAAAGTCCGTTGCAAAAGCCTAGAAAAGTTGAAACTATCAAGTTACTGTGATTTGGTGAATAGATAATTTTAAAAGTAGTTATCATTATGCTAAAAGATTATTAAGGTTTATGAGAAAGTTTTATTGATATGATGATGCATTCTTGAAGGCAATTAAGAAAACATAATAACATGTAATATAAATTATTAGTATGAAAAAATGAGTCAGATTTAAAATAAATATTAAATATATAAACTAAATATATATTAGTACAAAGCAATGAGTTTTCTATCAAGGCAATCGCAGAAAAGGATAAAAATAAAAATAAGAAGTAAACTCTAAAGATTTAAGAAAACCTAAAATTTGGAGAAATTTTTACAGATGTGGTTCTGCGATTGGGAGGGAGAAATTGGAATAACTCATTGGTTAAAAGTATTGATTAGAAAAGTAAGACTTAATTAAAAGATGAAAAATAATACGATTAAAGTTAAAAAGATGAAAAATAAAATTTCAAGGCTCAATTAGTTTAATAAAATAAACTGCATTTGCGATACAATATATTCACCTATAAATACATACCTAGAGGTTTTAAAAGAATGACATTTTATGATATATTGATAATTAGGATTGTCATAAAAGTATCAGAAGGTTATGTTACCTAAAACTTTACTATATTTACAAAGTTAAGCTGTAAGTAAAATTAAAGCAAAGATTCAAAGCAACAAAGGTTAAGTTTTCTATTTATGATATCTGTTCTTTAAACTTGACTATCAGAAAATCAAAAACAGCTTATATTCGATTACATTAACTCAGGTCTTCAATATTTAAACGAGAAAAATAAGAATTATGTATAAACGACTTCGATGTAGTACAAAAAGCCTGGCTCCTAAGAAAACTATGATGATAAAGTAACCAAAACAAATTAAAGATGCAGTTTGAAGTTTAAGGAAAATAAAGGTTTGTTTATAAGATTATATTTAATTGGTAGAGGTTATATTAATTTGTCGAATTTCAAAATGTAATAAATATATCTAAAGAATAAGCTAACAATTTAAAAATCTCCTAATAAAGAAATACAACATTTATAAATAAAGAATCAAGAAAACACATGTATAAAAATCAAATTAAAAATCTGATTTAAAGTTGAAGTATAAATTAGATTTAGAAATTTTCAGATGGTTGTTAAAATAATATTTCTAAATAATGATATTTAAAGAAAAGTATTTCTTAAATTTAAAATGCAAAAATGAAAGGATTAATTCTGTATTCTCTAAAATAAATAAATAAATAAATAAAATTTATAGAGTTGACTCAGATGGTTGTTGAAAGAATAATCCTGAATTTTGTTTGAAATACGTAAGTAAAAATGTCAAAGTTAAAATAGGAATCTAAAGCAGCAATATAGGTAATAGATAGAAAGAAGTATCAAAGATATTTTAAATAATTACTAAATCATCAAAAATATGTAAATAAAATTAGTGTACGTAAACAATTAAATGCAAACGAGGTAATAAATTTAGAAGATTTACAGACTTAGAATTTTTAAGAATTAGACAATTTTCTAAATACAAAAGTATAATTGAAGTAATTAGAAAGATCTGAATATAAAATTAAATGCAGAAAGTTTAGAAATAATTTATGATACTTTAGAAATACTCTAGACAGAATATTAAAAGAGATTTAATAATAAAAGAAGTTATGTAGTTAAAATATTAAAGAGCATTCTAGAAATTAAAATTCATGAGTAAATAAAAATTATAAACTAATATATTTGTTTGTAAATATTATTAAAAGTTCATTATATGAAGCGATTATATTTATAAACAAAAAATTATAGTTATAGAGTTAAGATATTTTTCTTTCAGAAGTAGTAAGAATTTATAGGATGATAAATTATAAAAATTTAACTTGCTCTAAATGATGTCAATCATATGTTAGATATATAAATTGATACAGGCAAAAATTTAAACAGAGTCTATATATAGAGAAAGTGCAATGAAAATAAGAAAAAGTTGAAAACAATTAGCAGAAAAAGAAAAATATACATGAAACTTACAAACATAATTTTCATCTAATGAAAACTAAGATAATAAGAAGATTACAAAATGCCAGAAATTCTAGTACAGTATCTGTAGCAGAATTTCAAAAGAAATAGTAGCCTTACTGTAATAGAAGTTTTGTCAGAGTGAGAAGGTGCCTTGAAAGCATTGATAAAATGTTTTAATTATTTAAAAAAGGCTTCTAATCAATAGAAAGAGTTTTGAAAAAGTTTAAAGAATTGAAAACAGCTGCAGGATTTAGCACAAAACAAATAGAAACAAATTTCATAAATTTTAAAAAATATGCAAAGTTATAGGTGCCGCCCTTAAAAGCAAATATAATAAATTTATGCACAGGTACTCTTTTTTTTACACAACGCACACTGATTCAGAAAAATAAAAAGCGGCAAAAAATTAGCTTCAAGCGAGGTTTTAATGAATTTCGATGCGGTTTGCGGCATTCAGTTCCTAAAAATGTGTATTTACCGAAAAGTACGGCAAGAATTTCTGATTATTTGAATTTTCACCCCTTAAGTACTTAAAACTACCCTTAAATAAGAGTTTTTTTATAACATTCATTTTTTGCAAAAATTAGTTACCAATCACTTTTATAACTATTATAAACATTAAAAATTGTGAATTTTCATGAATTTAAAGTAGAAGAATAAAAACTGCCCCTATTAAAACCCTCTGAAGTACCTCTGAAACTACCCTTAAAATTCTAAGGCTATTTGCATGTGCAACTCAATTTCTTTGAGTAGTTTCAGAGGTACTTTGGGTTTTAATAGGGGCAGTTTTTCTTCTTCTGCTTTAAATTCATGAAAATTTACAATATTTAATGTTTATAATAGTTATAAAAGTGATTGGTAACTAATTTTTGCAAAAAATGAATGTTATAAAAAAACTCTTATTTAAGGGTAGTTTTAAGTACTTAAGGGGTGAAAATTCAAATAATCAGAAATTCTTGCCGTACTTTTCGGTAAATACACATTTTTAGGAACTGAATGCCGAAAACCGCATCGAAATTCATTAAAACCTCGCTTGAAGCTAATTTTTTGCCGCTTTTTATTTTTCTGAATCAGTGTGCAACGCCTTTGTGAAGTTGTTAGATATATATCTCTTGAGATTTTATTTGAATCAAATCTTGATTTTTTAGTATTGAAGCACATGTTTTAGCAGCAATGTATTACACATAATAAATTAATTTTTTCTTTGCATAGATTTGTTCTGGGATGCCAAATAAATTAAAAGGTTGTTAGATAATAAAAAAGGTACTAAAAGGTACATGTTACGATATAAAATAATAATTATTTAGCAAGCAGTACTTAGTTTGAGAGCTTGGCGAACACTGGCGTACGGAAATCAGTATTACGATATAGAGGGCGTGTATACTAATACACACACACTTAAATATTTACTTATATGGCTCATTATCGTTTTTTGCAATAATAACGTACAACACGTTTCCGACTAACAGATGCATTGATTTAAAAAATTTTTTTTTTTTAATTTTCAATTTCAATTAGTTTTTAATGGTACACCATAAAAATCAACATGATTTAATGTTTTAACTACTATAAAACATAAAAATATAGCAAAAAAGCCTTTACCGTTCCCTGTCACAGAGGAGATTCCTATACTTTGAGTATCTGTCACTCACACCTATCCATTAATTTTCAAAAATTTTTGTTTTGGGCTTAATTGCTATATCATAAGGTTCAACTTTTTCCATATAGAAAAAATTTAAACTTAGTTTTACTAATTATTGCAAGGGTGAGAAGGTGTGTCACACGATTTTACAAAATTTTTATGAAAAACGTAATTTAATTATATTTAATTTGATTTTTCTTCGTAAAAACATTTTTAAAACCTTTTAACCGCATAAATAATAACTTAAATACATAAACAAAAAATTCTCACTCCAAGAGCGCTTAAAATGATTGTTAAATAGGAAAACAAAGTGGGTTTAAGTTCAGAAATAACGAAGGGACAAAAACAAAAGCCTTTACCGTACCCCCCTAGATCTCCTATTAAAAAGCGTTGTAATTAAAATATTAAAAACTTAGCAAGTTTCAATCATAAAAATACTTTAATTTCCAAACGGAAAAGTTTTTTTGATCATTTGTCTACGAATTATTTTGATTTTTCTATAAAAAAGCCTTCACCGTTCCTGCCTTTAGCGTTCCTCATTTTTGTTAAAATTATTAAATATTTTTAAAATTTACCTCCAAAACTCGTTTTTTTAGTAAGAATTCTTTAAAAATATATGATATTGTTCTCTAAAATACATAAAACCTAGAAAATTTCATGTATTAAGGCCGTATGTAACGATTTTGGTTTTTAATGGTTTTAAGCTGTTTTTACCTTATAATTATATGAAAAAACGTAATAAATTGATGTAAAAGGTTCGTTATGGTGATTTTTATGCAACACTGAATAAATTTTGGTGAAAAAAGTCTAAAAAGCCTTGTTCGGACTTTAAAAAAGGAATTTTTTATTTTTAGTTTTTGTAAGATATTTTTTCAAAAAAAATGAAAATGAGCCATATACACAACAGCATCCCTTGTGGGGAATTCAATTAGCTACACTTTCATAAAAATTTCTCGAAATTAAATTATGTTAATTTCACATTTTTCTTCTGAGTTTATTTTTTTTTTAATTTTTCTGTTCTTTAAATATCACGAGACTATAGTTTCTTAATAAGATTCACTTTGATAGTGAGCTACTGGTTAACAAGTTTCTTTATATTTTATTTTATTTTGTATTGTATATTATTTCATTTATTTTAGAGTTTTTTTTATTTTATGTGTTTTAGAATTTACTTTTACTTTCATACAAATAGAGTTCACTGTTTTAAAATGGAACATGTTCATTGGATGGGGTATTTGAAAAAGTCCGGCTCAGCAGGGGGGGGTGAAAAATTGACGTTTTTAGGGGGGGGGGGGGGTCAAATGGACTTAGAATATTTTCGATTCAGGGACTTTTAGTGCAGAAGTACCTAGAGCATTGGTGCAGAAGTACCTAGGGACCTATGGTGCAGAAGTCCCTAAAGACCTTTGGTGCAGAAGTATAACTAGGAACCTTTGGTGCAAAAGTCCCTAAAGACCTTTGGTGCAGAAGTACCTAAGGAGCATTGGTGCAGAAGTACCTAGGGACCTATGGTGCAGAAATCCCTAAAGACCTTTGGTGCAGAAGTACCTAGGAACCTTTGGTGCAGAAGTCCCTAAAGACCTTTGGTGCAGAAGTACCTAGGGAGCATTGGTGCAGAAGTACCTAGGGACCTATGGTGCAGAAGTCCCTAAAGACCTTTGGCGCAGAAGTACCTAGGGACCATTGGTGCAGAAGTACCTAGGGATTTTGGTGTAGAAGTCCCTAAAGACCTTTGGTTCTTTAAGAATAAAATTAATAAAAAATAAATTCATATTATTTAAAAAACTATAATAATTTGAAAATTTAATTAATTTTGTTCACTTTGATGTGTAAGCAGCATGATTTCTATAATAAAAATCTAAATATAAATATTTGGATATAAATATTTATATTATGAACACAATAGATACTTTATTATCCGTGTTATAAGCAGAGTTGGGCAAATATGACAGAAATGGATTTTTTTTTCATATCCATATTCTATATTTTTTCATATATGGAATCCATATTAATATGATATGGATATGAAAAAAATATGGAACCCATATGGGGGTCATTTAGGACATGAGTGCCATAATATGGATTCCATATATGAAAAAATATAGAATATGGTTACGGAAAAAAAATCTATTTCTGTCATATTTTCCCAACTCTAGTTATAAGTGAACATGTTCCATGCTCGTTGGTTGTGTAGTTACACAAACCGGTTATAAATTTTTTAATTTTACAAATCTGTATTATATTCGTTTTATCTTATTTTATTTTATTATCAATACTTTATATAGAATTATATTTATTTATTTTATGTATTTAAAGGGTCAAAAATTAATGAAAAACCTCCAGCTCCAAGGATTTTGATTTTCGATTTTTTTAACCCGTGCGACCGAGCACTTGAAGTTTCCCATTTAAATAACATGGGAATTTTGGTTTTTTAGCTATACAAATTTTCACAAAATCCAAAAAGCGTTTTAAGAAGCTAAGTTTTACTGAAAACATACTTTTATATGTTTTAAAGACATGCAAACAGCCCTGCATTCATTCCAAAGGGAATTTCGGGGTTCGAAACGCAAATTTACATGTTGGTTCAATCTTATAAAATAGAGTTTTTTGGTAATTTTCAGTAAACACTGCAACATTAAAAATTAACCAAAACACTTCTAGTTGTTCTATTTTTTTTGGTGTAAGTGTCACCTTTCAAATGACGTAAACTGTATATTTTTATCGCTGTTTCTCTCAGCGCTATAGTCAATTAACCTATTGGTAATTTTTGACCCGAAAGGCCCAATTTTTAAATTTGTTTAAATTGCTGCCAAATTTTTTTTTGAAACCCTGAAATTGGGACTATGACTTTAAATTATCATCTCTGGTTAATAATTTATTGAAAAGCAGTGAGTAAACAATTTTTGGAAATTTGAAGCTTGTAGAAAATATTTCAGACCTATAAAGCTCAATTTCGTCAATAATTACAATTTTGAGAGCAGTTTAAAAAAATTCAAAAATTGTATTTTTAGACGAGAGAATAAGAATTTAGACGCTGAGAGAATCAGTGGTAAAAAAACCCAATTTACGGCATTTGAAAGATGACATTTATACCAAAAAAAGTAGACTAACCAGAAGTATTTTGGTTCATTTTTGAGATTGTAGCGCTTTATCGAAAATTACCGAAAAACCCTATTTTATAAGATTGAGCCAAAATGTAAATTTGTGTTTCTAACCCCAAAATTCCCTTTGGAAGGAATGCAGGGCTATCTGCATGTCTTTACAACGTATAAAAGTATGTTTTCAGTCAAAATCAGCTTTTTAAAACGCTTTTTGGATTTCGTAAAAATTTATATAGCTAAAAACCTTAAATTCCCATGTTATTTAAATGGGAAACTTCAAGTGCTCGGTGGCACGGGTTGAAAAAATTGAAAATCAAAATCCTTGGAGCTGGGGGTTTTTTATGACCTAAATATTCGAAAAAAATGGGGGGAGTCAAAAAATATAAAAAAAAAAAAAAAGACACACTCTAATACATACATACATACATACATACATACATGGGCATATCTCACCAAGTGGTTACATTTCTAATTTTATAAAATAAATTTTATATTTGAGAGCACAATAATGATATTTGGATAGAAGTTTAATAAAACAATAAAAATTAAATATAAAAATTAAGATTTTCTTTGCCTAACTTAATTTTAAGCTACGGTGTATGATAAATGAACTTCTTAAATTAAAAAATATATTTAAGGTTATAATTACTAAATGATGAAATAAGTTCTTAAAAATACTGAAAAATAAAAGGTATATAACAATAAATTTTATTTCTGTATAAAAACCAAATTTCAAGTAAAGCAGCCTGGTCGTGAAGATAAATTTTCAATTTTTTCATAAACAAAAAATTAAATATTTCACAGACTTTGCTATAAGTATAGCTAGGCTAAGCTCCCTGAATATTTAACTCATAACTCACATAAAGCCTAAAATATATTTATTAACAAATTATTTTAAAAAAATTTATATTTTTACAGTTTCATATAATTTTAATTTGTATACAAATTTTTCTTATAAGAAAACTTCCTAATTGTTTCAAAAAATCACTCAAAGCATTCAAATTATTTGTCTTTAAACTTCCTATTACTAAATAATTATTTTAAAAATTCTTTATCTTCATCCATAATTTTTATTTTACTACTGCTAAATTCATGGGCGGATCCAAAAGGGGTGGTAGGGGCCCCTTAGCTCCAAAAAATACTTGTATTTTGTTCATAATTTTGTTTTTTTTTTTACAAATTTCATGAGAAAACATACAAAATTTTGCTTAAGTGCCACCCCACAGTGGGCTAGAAAAAGTCAAAAAGGAACAAAATTCGGCTTCAGCGTAATTTTGACTGAAAATAAAATTTAAAAAATGGAATTTATAGGTTGTCATATATATTAAACGATAGGATACCGCTTTTTTTGAAAAAAAAATATTGGAAAATTTTTTTAGGCGTGGGAAATCAGCAAAAATTTTTTTAAATTTGGCACTAAAAATGGGATAAAATGTCAAATTTATAAAAAAAAAGTTTTTTGATGATACATATACATAAAAATATGCTGAAAAAACCATAATTAACCTAAAAATTTTATCTCAGCTGTGTGTGTGTCTACTATTGTAAGTGTGTTAGTGGAATATTCGAAAAAACTTAAAAATTAAAAAAAAATCAGAGTTTTATTAATTTTTAGTGTTTTTTACTTCCTAAAACGCTCAAATAAAGTATATATGGGTTTTTTGCATCTACCTTGGTCTTATCCTACATCTGTGTATTTTTATGTCTGTATGTGAGCGTATGTAAAACAAAAAATAACCACTTCATAATTCAATATCATTATGATTAATTTAAAAAAAACCAACTGAAAATACGAAAATGCGATTTAACTCACAAACACATACACACGTACACATACAACCATACTCCCATAGACAAAACTGCACACATTTTATATCAATACACACATACATTCAAGTTTTGTCACCTATAAACAAGTTAACCATTTCATTATTTAATATCTTTATGATTAAATTTTAAAAAATCTACTAAAAATGCGAAAATTCAATTTTACACACGCTCACATACAGACACAAAAATACACAGATGTAGGATAAGACCAAGGTAGATGCAAAAAACCCATATATACTTTATTTGAGCGTTTTAGGAAGTAAAAAACACTAAAAATTAATAAAACTCTGATTTTTTTTTAATTTTTAAGTTTTTTCGAATATTCCACTAACACACTTACAATAGTAGACACACACACAGCTGAGATAAAATTTTTAGGTTAATTATGGTTTTTTCAGCATATTTTTATGTATATGTATCATCAAAAAACTTTTTTTTTATAAATTTGACATTTTATCCCATTTTTAGTGCCAAATTTAAAAAAATTTTTGCTGATTTCCCACGCCTAAAAAAATTTTCCAATATTTTTTTTTCAAAAAAAGCGGTATCCTATCGTTTAATATATATGACAACCTATAAATTCCATTTTTTAAATTTTATTTTCAGTCAAAATTACGCTGAAGCCGAATTTTGTTCCCTTTTGAATTTTTCTAGCCCACTGTGCACCCCCTCCTGGGATCCTGGATCCACTCCTGGTTAAAATATGATCTCATTAACTTATTATAATTTATTAAATCATTTAGTTGTGCCTTTGATGATTTTTGAAACATTTTTTTAGGGTTTTTGATTTTTTTCAAAATGAATATTATTTAAAATATTATTAAATAAATATTTTTTAAAATATTCATTTTCATGATCCACGAAGTATGACCAACAAATACAAAATTTTATTTTTTTTTAAAGCATTAAATTCAAATCAAAAATATATTTTTTGAACTAAGAATGAAATATAATTAAAACAGCGTGCATAATATTTAAAGAAATACATAATAATTAAAGAAATTAGGCAAAAAAATTTCTTGAGGCTTGAGAAGAAATATATTTAAACAAATTTCAATATTTTTTTTTTAAATTTTCATTAAAACCCTCATTTATGCCATATAACCACTTGGTGAGATATGCCCACATACATACATACAGACTTTTTTTTATAATCAGTTTTTTAGCTTCCTGAGGTCTCAAAACGTACTTATATACCAAAAAATCAGAAGTCAAAAATTGACAAAAAACAATGGTTCGTCTTTGTTTAAACATATAAAAATAACATTTGGCTTGTGAAAAAATAATGTTTTTGTATGGATTCAGACCATTCTTTATATTTAAATTCTCTTTACTTTACGAAATTCTTTTGAAAATCACCTATTTTAAAAGTTTTTTTTTTTGAAAATCAATTTTAAATCCCGCTTATTAAATAATTTATCAATCTATAGATTATCACAAAACTTATTTAAATTTTTAGGTTAAAAATTTTAATTTACAGCGACCCATCAGTGTGGCTTGACATGATGGACTAATAATTCAATGTTAGATACTTTGGTTCGGAAAGCGGTGTTAGATACTTTGCACAACAATGTTAACTACTTTTCTATCGAAACTGATGTTAGATAATTCAGAATTTGATTTTAGATACTTTGATTCAGAAACCAGTGATAGATACTTCGGAAAGCGATGTTAGATACCTAGGAAAAGAGTGTTAGCTACTTTTGTACCAGAAAACTGTGTTATATTCCTTGGAAAGTGGTGTTAGTTATAGTTCTTATAATTGCAGTTCCCGAATTTGGGAAAAACTTTTGTATTGATGAAAAAATCTATATTTTGACCCCAACATATTTTCCAAATTTCCAAGATGGAGATCCAAAAAAAATAAAAACGGCGAGTCCTTATATTACTAAAAATATTTATAAGCAATAGTAACACAATCACCAATTAAATTAATGGTCACATTAGAAATAATTTTTCGATGAAAATAGATTGCGGGATAGTATATAAGCATCGGCAATGACGAACTAACGAAGTCACTGACGGATTATAATTAAAGGTAATTTATATATTTTATAATCTGTGACTTGGTCACCAAACAAACATAATGTTTTTTAAAACCTTTAGTTTCCTATTGTGAGCAGTCGGATCTTATGCGGTATAAACGGATATCGGAATTCTATTCAACGACAAAAAAACATAAGTACCCGTTGGAAAATTCTTTTTTTTACTTAACAGGGTTTTGTTCCCTTTTGAAATGGTTTTTTGACATTCAGGCTCAAGATTAAAGCCTAAAACCTTTACCGATTGATAGAGTATAAATCAAGAAGTCTAAGCCTAAGTAGAAGAAATTAATTGGGCAAATTTTTTTTTCTTTTATTTGAAAGGTGCAATGATAAAAAATATAATTTATCGTACAGGTGCTACCTAAATAAAATTTTGTACCCGGAATTGCAAACTGCGGAAACTTTCCTATACGGAACTAAAACGAAATATTTTTCATCGTAAAATAAGCATTTGACAGCAAAAACAAGAAAATTTCAAAATTTTTCAAAATATAACCCCCCCCCCCCCTGAAGAAGAAGAAAATTGGCGTTTTGATAAATTTAAACATTAAATTTAATCATTAAATTTATCAAAACGCCAATATTTTTTTCCTATAATTTAATCATTAAATTTGATGATTAAATTTATCGAAACGCCAATATTTTTCTTCTTCAGGGGAGGATTATAAACTGTAATTAAAATTAACATATTCCACGATAATTGTGTTATGCTTTGGAAAAATTCTATGTTATACCTTTAAGTAGAAAACCTTATCTACCGTTTAAAATCCTTGCAAGCTTTAATTTAAATGGTTCCAAGTGAAATCTACAAAGAAAGTAAGAACAATCTTTAATTTTTTCAGTTTAAAACTTTGTATATATTATATTTTTAAGAACAATTATAAGGAATTTGATAATATCTATGTAATTCGTCGTTTAATTGCAAATATTCATTCATATTTTTATTTTTCAGAGTTTTCAATACTTTTATTTAGTAACAGTGCTATCTATATTTATATTAGCAATGGTGTTGCAATTACCAAAGTTAAACGTTGATGATAATATAAAATTGGCAGTATTTGTTGGTTGGGCAGCTTATGGGGTATTACCAACCCTGCACTGGACTATTCTTATGGGTGGAATGGAAAATCCGATGGTGAATCTCTTACTTCCTCGAGTCTTAGGAATGTACTTTATAAGTGGCTTAGCATTTTTAATATACTTCAGTAAAGTTCCAGAACGATTTTGTCCAGGTAAGAGAATATAATGGAAGTCTCATTTAATAAAAAATTTTTTTTAATGGAAAAAGTGAGTATTTGATAGCTAAATAACAAATGAAAACAATTCCATTGTCCACTTCGCATTAGTGGTTTAATTTAAACGCCTAATTTATGCATTTGCATTAAAAGGGTTAAATTTCAAAAGCCTAAATAAGTTATGAAAAAATATAAATAAGAAATAAAATGTCCTATATTCCAACTAATAGTACATAATTTGGTATTTCACTCTATACATGGAGTGACATTGTCAGTAGAAACCTCAATGTATTTTTTCTATATATCATAATCAGCTTTAAATTACTTTGATTCCTTACATATTCTTGCAAATGCATTTTATTTAATAAAAATCTTATGTATATCGCTCATTTTCATTTTTTTGCAAAAATAGTGTCACGTGGTCGTGTATACCGTTTAAAGTAAGAATTTACAAATTTTTTTGTCTTAAAGTTTGTATTTCAAAAAGTTGTTGACCATAAACCATAAAAATTAACAAAATTTTAAGTTGAAAATAAAATTTGTGGCTAAAATATGACAAAAAAGCCTTTACCGTTCCTATTAAGAACTTGGTGTTTTAAGCAAAATAAGTGCATGGATTTTTATTTCCTTTTTTTTAAAGTTTGTATTTTACTTAATTATAGATTTACCAACAGCTATTTAACCTTAAATTAATGTTTTAGATGCTATTTTAGTTTAAAATATGACCAAAAATTGCGTATTTATTCACAAAAGCATAAAAATACTTTTTTATACCTCAAGAAATAACCGGTTAAAAGCACAATAATAAAAATTTTTTAATTTTACTAAGTTTTTATGACAGTATCAAATTGATCCTTTGATAAAAAAATTTTTACTTTATGTTTTATAAAAACTGCAGCAGTAAAACAAGATTTTTATATTATTTTTTTTAAATCTATTTTTGCAAAAAAAATGAAAATGAACCATATAAGATGACCACAAGTGGTTATGTTATATAACTGAAAGCAAATAAATTGCCAAAGTTATATTATATACAAAGTACACAAATTCATGGCATCAGATGTTAATATGAATGTAATATTAATCAAATGTCTGGTAATCTATTTTAATAAAATAAATTTGCCTATTTATGGTCAAATGCAAGCAAGAATATATAAGGCACATTCTACAATAGCCACATACACAAATATAGAAGTACCTATGGATAGACATATTTGTGTATGGCCAACCTTCAGATAACTGCGCCCTCTATTTTTCTACATTAATTATTGTAGACTTTTTACCTGCTGGTAAGGCAGATTTTAAAATTAGGTTGGCCATACACAAATATGTCTATCCATAGGTACTTCTATATTTGTGTATGTGGCTATTGTAGAAGCTGCCTAAAGGATTAAAGTGATTTAAAGTATAGGTTATTTTTATATAGAAAAAATACATTAGGTTTCCTACTAACGATCTCACTCAATCTATAGAAACCCCAAATTATATACAATAAGTTGGAATACAAGAAATTTTATTTTTTATTTATATTTTTTCATATTTTAATCTGGTAGTACATTATGGTCATATATGTTCATGTATATTTTAAATGTGTTTTATTTTAATAAAAGTTTTGATAGCAAAACAGATACTATAAATATTTTAACCATCCATAACTCATCATAGTACAGATTTTAACCGCGAAATAAATGTTAGCGATCGGAACGCTAACTTGTTTTAAAAATATTACTCCAACACTCGTTTTCTAAATGATCTTATCTTTAATTTTAATTAATCAATACATTACACAGACAAAACTAGTTAGGTTGACTCTATATTAGTTGATAATTGCAGTACTGTTGTGGGTTTTGATTTGTTGTGGGAATGAGATAAATTGGTAAATTTATGTTAAGGTAAAAGTGGGGAATAGATAATAAATTATTATCTCCAGTAAGCATAAGATTTAAAAATATTTTCTATTAAAAATCATTATTTTTTTTTTGTATTAGCAAAGTTTGAATATTAAAAAATGGATTTATAAGAACAAGATATTGTTAAAATAATTGAATATTTTATATTCATATTATATATAAAATTAAGTTTATTAAATATTAATTAGTATATTTCAACGGTTTGAGAACTTGGCCCATATAACCAATGGTATCACCCTTATTATTTCTTTATTACAACTTTTTCGACTTCATATTTGTATTTTGTTGTGTCAGTGTTAATGTTTGTGTAATGTCTGGGCGTTAGTTTTATGTGTGTAGGCGTTGTAACCTATGGTCCAGGAGGTACGCGACTTCTCCTGCACTCAGCGACTTTTGGTATGGTGGCAGTACCAATAGCGCTGGTATTGTTATAAGTCAATAGTTGGTATCGTGAGAGTGCCAACTATTACTTTTTGAATAAAGAAGTTAAATATCGGTTGTCTCATTATCATTTTTTGTTACATTATAATTTTTGATAAATAGTTTATTGTTTTGTAAAAAAAAAATTTTATTAAAAAACATGCATAAGAAATATTATTAATTAAATTATAGTCGGTATTATAAGTTTTGAAAAAATAAAAATATTTTAAAATATTCTAGGTTAGGATCGCAGATATTATTATCGTAATATTATTATTATGAAACATTAATATTGTATTATTTTCATATTTAAATATTTAAAAATATAAATATTTTATCATCTGAAAAGGATTTTTTTCCTTTCTATCAATCCTTATCTTCATATTTTTCGATCAAAATGCATTTTAAAAATATATGTATATTTTTAGTATATTACTTTTGCATATCTAATATACTAAAAATATTATTTTACCTAAAATAATAAAAACAATTAATATACAAACAAAAGTATAACGTTAATAAAATTATTTTTTATCCTAAAAAGAACATGTTACTTTAAGTATACAAAATAAACTTTGAAAATCGCTACAGCTGATTTCAAGTAATTCACCGAGTTGGTAGCGTCACACGACCAACTTTGTTTCTCTATAATACCGGGTATATTGTACTTGTGAACACACCAACACTGGTGCTGCCATTATACAAAAAGTCGCTGAGTGTAAACCCTACGCCGGGTTATAGTACCCTGGAAGCACTTCGGACTGCGTTATCTACATAATGCCGGGTTTTACGCCTTAATTTAACATTATGCGGATGCCTCAATCCTGGAACCCACGGTAGAACAACATTAAGAATTTTTCTAAAGAAAAAAACTTAATGCTGATATAGCCGGGAATTGAACCGCGGACCCTTGGGTTAAATTAAGTCCAACGCCTTAACCACAGAGCTACCGAGGCTCTTCAAGTTTATTAAATATATTTTATACATTATATTACATCTCTTATCAACTATAAGTAACAGATTAGGGACAATGTCCAAAACTTACAATACAATTCTTATTATATTTTATATCTCGTTTACTTATCTTATTATCTACCGATCATTCACCTTACGCGTTTTAACCAAATGATATTTCATAATTTTAGAATTAAATTCTTACTTAAGGCACGCTTTTAGTTATTAAAAAAAAATTTTCGATTTTTTTTATTATTTTATTTTATTTAAAAACTATTTAAGAATGTGTAAAAAAAATTTTGTAATAAAATTCCAACGCGTTTAGGAGATATTAAAGTTTTTGTAAAGATATTCATATATGTAAGTATACTAAAAAAAAATTTTAAACGCGTTTTTCTCGAAATGCCTTTTTTGATTCGGCTTGAAAAAAACTCTCTTTCAAAAAGCATACATCCGATTTACCTAATTTTTTTTTTATTTTGTTAAGTAATTAAATACGCAGGGTTTAAACCGACAAAATCAAAAAAAAAATTTTTTTGGGCCTTTTATTTAGTTTATAAGGTCCAATTTCGTGCCAAAAAAAAACGTTTTTTTTCATTTTGCTGGCATTTTTTTAATATTTATAAAAAGTTGTATTTGTATTGACCAATACTGGGCATAAATAAAACAAATTAGTTTTTTTCATAAAAATGATGTTATTATTAGATGTTTCGCCTATTTAGTCGAAATAAAAAAAAAAAAAATCCTTGTTGAGTTGCGGAATAACATTAAATGTGTTGTCATCAATAATTTCTTTTATTTTTTAATATAATCCAAATCTGAATGGGATTTTGATGAATATTTTGTAGAAATGTCTCTACAAAATATCAGCACTTTTATACCAAGTCGATTCGCCCTTCTCATAAAATACGAAATAACTAAGGAGTTTCTAAACATATATAGTTCCCTGTTTCGCAGTCAGCTGGTAAAGCTAAGCCGTCAAACTCTATAAATCCTAACGTACCCTCGTCGAACGACATGATTTTTTAGAATGGGGAATGGGCGCAGAGTTTTTTGGTTTTGAGAACTAACTAAGGTGAAAAATTTATTTTTTTAATGAAAAATACTTTTATAATTTTTAAAAAATAAATTGCGGTCGTTATTTAAGGAATTTTTTACCTAAAATAGTTAAAAAATTCTAGAAAAAATTTTGTATCAATAATGAAAACAGTTTTAAAAAAAATTAAATCAGACTTGTACTTTTTGAGAAATTTCGCTCACCTAATTCAAAACTAGCATTTTAGTCAGCGCGATATTTCATGTCATTTGTGGTGTCATTTTTATTATATTTTCTTACCTTATGTGCTTCTAAGGCTCAACGTATAGTTAAAAAATTATAATATTTTTGCTGAATCTCGTGGAACCTATTAATAATAACTTATAAATTTGCTTTAAAAATGCTTGATCTGCATTCCCCGAAACCACAACGGCCACGGTAGAGAAGACAATGTTTCGTAATAATCACTTATGAATAAAAAGACCCGCTGAACACGAGTCTGGGGTCCGTTTTGCGAATTTTTTCGTCAATTTTTTGTAATTAACAAATAATTGGCCAATTTTGCAATAATTTGTTATTAAAAAAAAATTGACCACGAAATTCGCGAAACGGACCCTGAATTTGTGTTCAGCGCGTGGAAAAACATAAATACCACCTGTTTTTATCCTCGGAAAATGAAATATAATTTTTGGGCTTGATTAGTATGGCTGGCGCCTATATTATTCAAAATGAAATAACCCAATTTTTATAAGGATTTTTACCATTTTTATATAAAAGTATCATAATGTAGGGTGAAAAAGGAAAAAATTTACGTGTAGGTTATAATATTTGATGAAACTAATTCTCAACAATTTTCCTAAATTTTGACGAAAATATCTGAAATCTTCATTTAAATAACATAGTAAATCAACATGCTTGTAGGCACGGTTTCCTGATAGAATTAAACAAACTCCTTGGGGGTGGTGCTTTTTTATGTTGAAAACATCTTATATTTGCCCAGTGAGTAAAAAAATTATAAAAAACATAAAATAAGACACACTCTAGTGCACTGAGAAAAAAGTTTGGTCAGGATAACCAAAATAATTTTTTAATAAATATTAGGTTATACAAATAAAATATAATTTAAAATTAAAAAAAAAAATAATAAATTATTTGAAATATCCTAAAATAATTGTAAATACTAAAAAATATTAGTAAAAATTGTCAACACACCAAAATGTAAATCTATAGATTTAATAAATTTAAATTTATTATCATTATAAATATTAAAATATATGAGACAAATTACAATAACATAAAACAATTTTTTTGCCCGCCTAGGCGTAAAATTTTTTGTGAAATTTCAGCACGCGATTGAAGCCCAGTAGGGCAAAAAATAGTGTAAGCACCATGGGCAAAATACTTTAGACACTAGCGTGAACACATATCACTCGTACTAGTGCTCACGCTAGTGTCTAAACTTTTACTATGAAACTTTATTTTACTAAGTTAAATTAATCAAACTCATTTAAAATTAGAAACGAGAACCCAAAAGCATTTTGGTTCCTCATAGAGGAACCTTTGTGACAGGTGAAATTTTGATTTTCGATATTTTGGCATATAAGCACGTTTTGAGACCTCAGGAAGCTAAAAAACCGGTTTTTAAAAAAAGTCTGTGTGTGTGTGTGTGTGTATGTATGTATGTATGTATGTATGTATGTATGTCGCACTGTAACCGGTGATATTTCACAGCCAACACGACATTAAGACCTACTTTTTTTTTCAAAAATTTTTTCACCAAAAAAGCTCGAGGTACTTTTTTTTTTTTAATTTGGATGTAATACCTCATTTATTCCCATGAAAGTACTTGTATTTGAAAGTATGGTTTTCACATGATATCTCGAATCGGATACTTAATTCTGAAAATTTTTTTCCTAAAATTTTTTTCACCAAAAAATACAAAAAATACCAATTTTTTTTTTCTTTTTGGACGTAGTACCTAATTTATTTCCATGGAAGTACTAGTTTTAGAAATATCGTTTATAGTAATTTTTTGGACCTAATACTTAATTTTTTTTAAATTTTTTTCTCAAAATTTTTGCCGCCAAAAAATACAAAAAACACCAAAAATTTTTTTATTTTAGGACGTAATACTTAATTTTTTCCTATGAAACTACGAATATCTAGAATTATCGTTTTTAAAGCATTCCTCCATCTGATACGTAATTTTTCGAAATTTTTTTTTTTTTAATTTTTTACATAAAATAATTAAAAAAATACCATAATTTTTTTTCTTTTTGGACGTAGTACCTCATTTTTTTCCATGAAAGTACTGATATCTAGAAGTTTCGTTTTTACTCGATATCTCGAATCTTATAATTTATTTATTGAAAATTTTTTTCTCAAATTTTTTTTCACCAAAAAATACAAAAAATACCAATTTTTTTTTTCTTTATGGACGCAGTACTTAATTTATTTCTGTGGAAGTACTAGTTTTAGAAATATCCTTTATAGTAATTTTTTGGACCTGATACTTAATTTTTTCAAAATTTTTTCTCAAAATTTTTGTCGCCAAAAAATACAAATAACACCAAAATTTTTTTTATTTTAGGACGTAATACTTATTTTTTTCCTATGAAAGTACGAATATCTAGAATTATCGTTTTTAAAGGATTCCTCCATCTGATACGTAATTTTTCGAAATTTTTTTTTTCAAAATTTTTTATACATTAAAAAGTTAAAAAAAATATTATTTTTTTATTGACGTAGTGCCTACTTTATTTCTCTGAAAGTATTAATACCTAGAATTATGAGTTTTGAAAATTTTTTGGGTATCAGGGGAAAGTTTATCCACTTTCTTTATTAAGGCCACTGTCTCTTTATTGGGATTTTTTTTTTCATTTTTTTTTTAATTCATTATCTTATGTTAAAATATTTCAAGAATCTAAAAAACAAATTTCAAGCAAAAAAAAAAATATGTTTTTTAGATATTACGATTTTTATGGGTCGTAGTCATATGAAAATATACGCATTTAAAAACTTTAAACGCGTTTTTCCCAAAACTACTTTTTTGAAATCGGTTCCCACGCTAGCTCAAAAACTAATTGAGCTATTGACATGAATCTTGTTTCATTTTTTTCGTTATTGCAATACCTAGTATGTGAATCAACAATATCAGCTTTTTATGCATCAGAAAATTTTTTATTGTCCGTTTTAGGCGCATTTTTTAACGTCAAAAACTGCATTTTACGTTTTTGGTTCACCAAATGGTCAATTTTTTGTATTTTTTGCTAAATTTTGGTTCACATACAAGAGGAAACTATAGAGATTAATATGACTTTTTATTTTTTTGTTTTGATGCCTACAATAGGCGCTATGATGGGAACCGTTTTTCATTTTTTTTTTCGAGCCTCTACTTTCACGCAATCTACAAACTGTAAAAAAAAGCATATGAAACAAAAATTTTTTTATCTAGAATAGTTTTGTAATTATTTAAAAATAAATTTTTAAACTTTTATAATAAAACAGCTGAGAAAAAAAATGTTGAAAATCCTTTGAAAATCGTCACAAAAAAGAGACAGTGGCTTTAAATTTAGAATATTTGGCACAATTATTCTAATATTTTATTTTTTTATTAGGTAAAATAGATCATTGATAACATTTTGTTATTGCTAATGAGAAACCATAGTGCCAATTACTTGGAAGCGTTTTTTTTTTTTGTATACTCATGGTAAATGCATTTTTTAACGAAGAACAGTAAATTGTATTTAATAATTTTCTGAGTTCTTACAAGAGTATACTTGAAAATGTTTTCAAAATTTGTTAATAATTAATTTCTTAACTAAAAATAAAATGTTATGGTCTTAATCTTGTTTGTTTTTTGAATTTTTTCTGTTACATTATCACGGCATAACCTTAAAATTTTAAATTTATAAGCGCACAACAAAACCAATATAGTTTAACTCTTTCCTGGGGAATCTCCCTAAATCGTTCTCTGTGTGACTTCCCGGGAGAAAATCGATCATGTATCCCCATACATGGCCATGCATTAATGTCTTCATACATGGTGATACATGGCCATATATCGATTATGTCTCTGTATGACTGTATACTCTAGAGACCCTAGATTACCAGAGACAGACAGACTCACACGTGGTTCCGGTTTGGCAGCCATCTTAGCTAGCAATCAGGAAAACAATATATTAGGCGGAATGTTTAAAAATAAAAATTAAAATCAAATTATTTTATTAATTTTTTTCATAAATTTATTTAAAATTATTTTATTTATGTTGGGATAATATAATACATGAGTTCACAATACTAAAACCTCGATTATTTAATTAGTGGAAGTTAATGTAATTATCAAATTCAAAGTATATAGGTTATATACATATATTACAAATTTTCGGAGTCGTGTCTTTCTTTACTGCTTTTAAGTTTTAAAATTATTAATATTCAATGCTAAAAGTTGTAATTAGTTTAATAAATTATTTTAAACAATAATAATATTTTTAATAAACAATCATAAAAGAAGATAACACTTATTAAATATCATACGAATTAGAAAGATAAAAATTATTTTTGAGCAAATAGGAATATTATAATTTTTTGCATTGGGTATAATTATGCGGAAGATTTTGGCGTATTAATTTTCAATTTTTACTAATTATAATATAATAGTGCTTTTAATTATTTATACAATTAATGTTAATTTCAATTATAAATTCTTAAAAATAAAAATAAAAGATGTGTAAATAAGTAAAATAGGTATTAAAGAAAAAAAACAAAAAACATTTCTGTTAAGTGAATTCAAAATTAAAAAAATAATTTTTTTTTACATGTTCAAGCTTAAATTACGCTTATACTATATGATTTGATACTTTAAAACAAAAATCAATATACCTATAAGCAATAAGAGATTAAAAAATAAAGCTTAATTTTAAAATAATATATAAGAAAACATTGAATATTTATAGTTTTTACAATTTACACCATCAAATCATGCCATAAAATAAATATTTATGTACCTAAGAAAAAAGTAAATGCTTGTTTTAAATTTTTACTAGTTTTAATAAAAAGTTAATGAACAAATTGAGTATGAAAAGGTTTCAAAACATATCTAATCTTTTTAAAAAGCCCTGTTTTAGAAAATGTAGTAAAATTACTCATTTCCAAAAATAGTTGTTCATTTTTCAAATGAAAAACAATTCAAACATGATATGCAATTTTAAATTTTTTTTTTAAATTTTAACAAAATTTATGTTTTCACAGAATTAATATAAAAGATATAACTTTTCTTAAAATTTTCTTGACTTAATTAGTATAATTTTTTTTACTTTCTATTTTATTATATACATAATATTTAACTATACCTCGCTTATATAACAAAAAGATGCATTAAAATAATTCATTCCATCAATGAATTTGCGCAGTCTTTTTTTTTAAAATCCTGTGCAATTTACTATAAGTAGTTTTTAAGCAGTTCCAAAATTTATTTTTTTTATACATGACAAAAAATTAAATTCTCGTTTTAAATTTTTGCTATTTTCGTATTCTCAATTTAGTATTCAATCTTATAGGCTTGAAAAAATAGGAATTATTAGAAATGAGAACTTTTATTTTAATTTCTTGTACGTGATTTTTATATTTAAGGATTTTAATGTAATTTTTGATAAAATTCTAAAACTATATTAATGCAATACTAATATTTCTTGAAAAAAATTGCATTAAACATTTTTAATTATAATTATTCAACGCTTACAAATCTAAATCAGATATTTACATATTAAATAATAAGTAAATACAAAAATAAACGCTTAATTTTCGAAAAATGAAAAAAAGCGCATTTGTAAGCACCTCAATTTTCCCATTTAAATAACATGGGAATTTCGATTTTTCAGGTTTCTAATTTTTTACAAAGCTTGCAAAATGTTTTGAAAAGCTGCTAATCGATGGAAAGTACTATTTAAATACATAAAAAACGATACCCAACTTCGAGTAGCCAAAAAAATATTTTTCAAGCGATTTTACCAGGTAATAAACGTAAAAAAATGCTCCATTTAAATTACACGAAGCCGTGTTATTTTAATGGGCATTTTTTTACGTTTATTATCGGGAAAATCGCGTTAAAAATTTTTTTTTTGGCTACTCGAGGTTGGGTATCGTTTTTTATATATTTAAATAGTACTTTCCACCGATTAGTAGCTTTTCAAAACATTTTGCAAGCCTTGTATAAAATTAGAAACCTGAAAAATCGAAATTCCCATGCTGTTATTTAAATGGGTTGAGTAGATACTTACAGACAGGTTTTTTTTAAAAGCAAAAGCAAGGTCCACTCTAATTGAATTATTCTTTGAATATAGTTACATTTTTATAAAAATTTTTAAATTCAATTACAATTGTTTTTATTTAATTTACAGTAAGGTGCATGGCCATGCTTTTACTAGCTTGCATAAATTCAGGGTTGATACCTGTAGTATTCACTCCGCACATAGATTTTATTCTGAACGAGACGAATTTTTTTATTATTTTTTCGTGAAGTTTGTGGCACTCAGGTAGCAAGAAATTAATTTTACGTATTTTATACGTATAAAATTGAATTAAATCAATATCTAATTCCCAAACACTAGCATAGTAAGAACGAAAAATTACTTCCATGCCTATGATAAATTTAAAAAGACTATCGTTGATAAAAAATAATGTTTCATCACCGTAGCATTTAAAACGAGTTAAGCTTGCGAACGGGCTTTCTGAGCTTTGTAAGGAACCTGCTGCACCAATACAAATAGGGCAAACTGTTTGTTTTTGTTTGATAGAGCTTACTATGTACCCTCCTATGTAATACAAACAATGAAGCTCCAAGAAATTAAACATAACTGTAGCGTTACTCTTAGGAATATTCTCGAAATCTTGATTATTATACTTTTCTTTTTCAATGCATTTACTTTTTTTCTTTTTTTCTAACATCACATCCAAGAATTCACTAAAAAAATGTCTGTCATCTTCTTGATAGCTGCTGTTACTAACGTTTTTCATATACTGAGCTATAGAAACCAATTTCAAATCGTTTTTTACTTGAAGTGCACTGGGTGTCACATGTTTAACTCGAAGAAGGGAAAATAAATTCTCAAGGCAATCTTGAGAGTACCTTGATGTCAATACATATTTAAACCCTTCAGAATTTATTAAATAACTAGAAAGTTCAATTGCAGATTTTGTAGATATTAATATACCAGTCTGAAACGGTTTCCACCATTTTTTGACACCTACGTTCATATTTTGGACAAGTTCCATTATTTCTTTAAGATAATCTATAGCTTCGTCAAATTTTTCAACCTTATGTTTTGATAAAGCTAATTTAAACGATCTAGATGTCATTAGTCGAAACCATTTTGCCATTTTGCTAATGAACCAGGCTGTACTAATAAAGTCATTGTTTTGAGTTTCATTACCATAAAAATTCACAGCAGCTCCAACAGCATGATTAATAACGTGTGTTGCATTGTCTACTTTCATTTTATTGAAATGACCTTTTCCTTCAACAAGTTTCCTCTTCAATTTAGGTGTCAAACTAAGCGAAAAATTTAAATTTTCATTTACTTCACAAAGCTCAGACAAATGTGAAGCTTTAACAACATTTGTTGGTAAATTATTTTCTTTAACAACATATTCAGGAAGGTATACTATTTTATTATTTAACAACCCTTCTTTTAAATTTTTAAACGCATGAGGTACATCATGGAAAAAGTATAATTTACGGTTAATAGTATCAACTGGGTGTTTGGCGTAGTTTTTTACAGTTGAAAATCTAGAAGCGTTTATTTGAAAACTTGACCAAAGAGCTTGATTCATTGAACCCATGTCAGAAGTTACACCGTGAACTTTTAACCCTATGCTTTCTGCCTTAATAATGATCTCTTCAACAATTGGTTTTAATACACGTCCATCAACTGAATCGGTTGTGAAATAATAGGCTACCACCTGTTTCCATCTGTCTCCAATACCTCCGAGCATAAAAACTAAAATATGAGTAGCTTTAAGATACTCTCCAGTTGCAGTTGGTATTGTTGCATTTCCAATGTTATGCTTTGAAGCTGGGTCATAAAAAATAGCAGGTAATATAGACATTTCGTCTAAAAAAAGGATGCAATGTTTTGCAAAATCCGAGAAACTCTTGACTTTAATAGCTAGAAAATCAAAGACTTCTCCCAGTATACCTGGCTCGAAATTCAAAAATTGTAATTTTTGTTCAAGCACGCTCAAACTAGGAAACGGATAACCCCGGTTTCTTAACTCTTGGTAACCAGTTTTACCACAAGTAAATTTAATTGCGAAAGCATCTTGCAATGTTTCATTTGACCATTCCTTAACTTTTTTTATTTCTTCACTCAAAACCCTAATTTGATCTTCATTTAAAATTTTTTTACTATATTCTGGAAAACTTTGAGTTCTGCGTACTTTCTGTTGAAGGCGTTTTACCTGTTTTTTGACTGTTTGAAGTTTTTTTTTTAAAATATTTTTTTGTTTTTGACTTTGCAGATATAAATTATAAAACTTTTCATCAGAAGCGTTATTAATGTTAGCCGTATCTAGATTTTGAGTTGTTGGAGCCATATTTTCATCTTCAGAATCTGATGAGATTAATTCAACCATGTCGAAGGACTCCTCTTGAGACTCATCCTCAGGATGATTTAAAACTTTATTTATTTGAGCATTGTTTTGATCAAAAAGATAATCTGCAGAATCTTCATCAGGAATATATTGACTCTCATTTACGGTATTATTTTGATCTGCAGAATCATCATCAAGAATGAAAGCAATTTCATTGGTTTTTTTATTGTTATGATTAAAAACATGATCTTGATACGAATCTTCATCAAGAATATATTGACTCTCATTTACGGTATTATTTTGATCTGCAGAATCATCATCAGGAATGAAAGCAATTTCATTGGTTTTTTTATTGTTATGATTAAAAACATGATCTTGATACGAATCTTCATCAAGAATATACAGAATCTCATTAACAGAATTATTTTTATCAAAAAGATAATCTGCTGACTCATCATTAAGCTCGTAAACAACCTCATTTGCTGTCACAGAATTACTTTGATTAACTAGATTATCTTTATTATTATTATTTATTTCAAAATTAAAAGTTTCAAAATCTTCATCATTTATAGCTTCATTATTTAATGTTATTGTTGTGGTACTACTGGTATTTTGAGAGGAATCATCGTTCAATCTTTCTTCTGAAAATAAAAACATTCATAATGTTGTAAGATACATCTTAAAAAGTAAATATTTAGTAAAATATTTCAAGAAAAAAATATATTTTTTAGGGTTAAAGAAGAAATTAAAATTTGATTTTAAATAAAAAAAAATTTATTGTGTAAGATTTCAAGACAGTGAAATTTGCTGTCAGGGCAAAATTTTACTGTTGTTAAACATTTAAAAGCAGATATTTTTGATTTTGTTTATGAAGAATTAATTTAATGTTAAAAAAATATATTACAAAAATCGATGGAAAATATCAATTTTCATATTATTTATGTTTGTGATAGGTGAAATTTTGATTTTTTATTTCAATCAAAGCTTTTTGCATAAAAAAATAAAATAGAAATATTTTTTTTTTTTGGATTCACAACCATTATGGAATTAAGACCTAATTTTATTTTTTTTTTTTAATTATTCATCAAAAAATCTCAAACTACTTTTTTTTTTTTAATTTGGATGTAATACCTCATTTATTTTCATTAAAGTATACTTATATTTGAAAGTATGATTTTTACTCGAGTACCTAATTTATTTCTATGAGAGTACTAGTTTTAGAAAGTTCGTTTATAGCAATTTTTTGGATCTGATACCGAAATTTTTTCAAAATTTTTTTCTCAAAATTAATAAAACAAAAAAATTAAAAAAACTGCATTTTTTTGTGTAATACTTCATTTAGTTTCATGAATGTACTTATATTTGAAAACTTGTTCCAAAATTTTTGTTACAAAAAATAATACAAAAATCAACAAATTTTTTTTTTTTTTTTGGACGTAAGTAGTATTTAATTTTTTTGTATGGGAGTATAATATCGTATATGATACTGATATGAATATATGATATCGATCTGTTAATTAATTTTTTTCAAAAAATTAAAAAAAGAAAAAAAATACCACTTTATTAGGTATCGTAATTTTCTCAGAATGTTAATGCTAAAAGAGGCAAATTATAATGGAAAAATTATGATAAAATCATTTTCGTGGCCTTTTTAACATTGTTAGCTCATTGTTTGAGAATCCATAATGCCAATTACTTGGCAGCGATTTTTGTCTTTTGTCTTTTTTACAATAATAATTTTTATGATTTATATATAATTAAAACATTTTTTAAAGTAAAGATAAATAAAATATTTTTTAAATTATAATAACATTCGTTTAAACTTAATTAAGTACTTAAAAAATCGATTTTTGTAAAAAAAAAAAATGTAAGGGATAATGAAAATTGGTATTTGCACTTCATTTTTCTAAAAAAATGTTTTAAAAATAATTATATTTATCATATTATTATATATTTATTTGAAACTATTGTATTAATTGTATTAATAACTATTGTAACTATTAACTATTGTATTAATTTATATTTCAATTGTAAATGAGTGTATACTAAATTTTTGTCATGGCAAAATAAACTGAATAATAATAATAATAATATTAAAGATTGATTACTAACTTTAAAAAAAATTTTCAATATCTAATAATAAAGAGAGAATATATTAATGTAAAGTAGAAATATTTTAATATTTTAATATTTCTACTTTTAAAATTTTATTAATTTGTCAGTTATTGTTAATTGTAAATTAAAAAATAAATATTTATTTATATTTTTTAGGATTAGGTAGTTGAAAATATTTTTGTGCAATATTTTTTTTATCCATATAGACAAATTCATAAAGTTGAAATAGATTATGAAATACAGAAGTCGAAGACCACTATATATAGTATATTTAAATATTTACTCTTAATTAACAATTAAAATTAATTTTGCATTTTGAAGCTACCAATAATAAATGTTTAATTACTTATTCATATCTCTACAATTATAATTTATTATATGATTTCTTATAAACTGTAGCTATTTATACTTAATTTTAAAAAAATATCTGTTCGAAGGTAGCTTGTATGAATTATATCAACTCTTAGTTCTTACATAATTAATAATTTTCAAATTACAATATACAGATATAAACATAAAAACGATATTTTATAGTTAGTACAAAGATAGAGACAATTCTTTTCCTTAGTAATAATGAGTACGAAGAAAATATTGTGTTTGAATGACAATTTACCAATAATTATTTGATCTTGTTGCACTGCATCACCTGGTACTGCATCATGTTTTAATTTTTTTATATCAGGCCTGTTTTGCCACATTTCAGGAGCAAAATGATCCTAAATTGAAATTGATAAAGGATTATCTCATAATGATAGAATGTGCGCTGACAAAGTTAATAGATAGGATCACCTTACCTCGCATAAGGCAGAATTCTTATTAGGGTTCCAAGTTACTGAATTCATTTTTTGTCTCACATAATTAGTCCACACCAGACACCTATTATTATCATTCAATGGAAAGTAGCACATCTTTGCTCTATTTCTAAACTGTTCCTTGAAAGAGTTTTTACATGTTTTTATAGCACAAAATGGCATGTTTAATTATTAAAAATGAGAATTCCTTAATTTCTATACATATAATATATAATTTAATATCTAAAATTTTGAGTAATAAAACAGATCTTACATTATGCACTTTAAAGATCTTAAATAGGTATAAACATGTTCTTATAGCTTATCACAAACTTAATTGAAGCCTGCAAGAGATTTTTTGACAATGTTAAGTAATTGCTAAGATTCTTTATTTTGTAGTACCTGCATATCAATAAATCAATAAAAGTTTTTTGAAAAAGAAACAAAAATCTGTCTTTAATTAATTTTGTCACTTATATATACTATTATAGGATAGAAGTACTGTAAACATTTATGCAGAATCTAAATTAAAAAAAATTTTAATACTCTACTTAATATTTGTTTACTACACTTTATAGATTATAGTTAAAAAATGGCAATTAACAATATAACCAAGTATAAAATATCTAAATAAAATGTTTAATTCAGTTTTCACAAATAGTCGCGACTTTTTTTTTGTTTATACCTTATAACCTCAAAACGCCTTTACTTATGCAAAAACAAATCTGACAATTTAAATTGATAAACAATGCAAACAGGCCAATCACGCAAGAGGTGCTAGCTAAGATGGCGGATCGTAAACGGACCAATCAAAAACAGTCCCCCTGTCTGTCTGTCTCTGGTAATCTAGGGTCTCTAGTATACTCCCATGTATGATCATACATGACAATATATAAGTTATTTTTAATTTATTTAAAAAAAAAAAAAAAAAAAATACCAGGATTTGAACCCGATTTGAACGCCGCGGCCATAAGCAAACACTTAGCTGACTGAGCTAAATGGATATTTGAATATTTGAAGTGATTTTTATATATTTATTCAAAATATTTTTTTTATAAATTTTAATTAAAATGCCTCATCAGTGCCAACGAGAATCGAACTCGTGATCTTCTATTTGCCGGATAGACGCTTTAGCCAACTAAGCTACGGCACGAGACGACACTCGATGATACCAATGATACATTTATTCTCTCTCAAAGAAGGCAACTATTCGACCAAGTGCCAGAAATTATATATTATTAGAATAATATTTTATCGTCCGATGATAATTGAAATATGATAAATAGTATTTACTTTTATCGGTCTTTACGGACTATTATTATTATTTATCAATACAAATGAATGTAATTGATGAATAATATTTAAACTGCTTTATTGTTAATGATCGCCAATAGCGTGTATCCATTAACAGCAGTTTAATAAATTTTTTCTAAATTAAAAATAAATTTTTAATTTAATTTTTATTTTGTTTCTTAGATGTTAAGAAAACAAAAATTAGGAAATTAGGCAAATAGAAGATCACGAGTTCGATTCTCGTTGGCACTGATGAGGCATTTATTTTTTCTCAAAGATTTTTTTCTTAACATCTAAGAAACAAAATAAAAATTAAATTAAAAATTTATTTTTAATTTAGAAAAAATTTATTAAACTGCTGTTAATGGATACACGCTATTGGCGATCATTAACTAGCAGTTTAAATATTATTCATCAATTACATTCATTTGTATTGATAAATAATAATAATAGTCCGTAAAGACCGATAAAAGTAAATACTATTTATCAAATTAATGTTTTATTATCAACTATTTAAAATTTATTAAAATAATTAAAAAAAAGAAATTAATATAATTATCAAAAATTAAATTTTTCCTAGTTTTAAACCTAAAAATTGTGTTTTCTATATACATATTTTTTTTAAATGCATACACTGTAAAAAGTAACTTTCTTAGATTTACAAAAAAAATAGAATTTTTTCGAAAAATTAGTGAATTTTCAAAAAATTTTGTAAATATTCGATAAAAATCGTAAATTTACTAAATTTAGTATATTATCGAAAAATTCGAGAATTCTCTATTTTTTTTTGTGATTTTACGAAAAAAGTTGTAAATTCACAACTATTTTTCGGAAATTTTTTCAAAACAACTTTTTTTCGGAAAAATGGAGATAAGATCAAATCTTATCTCCACGGTAGACAGTTACAAGTTACTACAAGAACAGCATCCTCGAATCCCCTTGGAGTTAATCTTGGTGTTCCACAGGGTTCCGTACTGGGTCCACTCCTGTTCTGCCTCTATATTAATGATGTCAAGCAACATTTGGATGCAGACATATATCATCTTTTATACGCGGACGATTTGCAAATTTATGTGCAAACTTCCCCTGAAAAAATAAAAGAAGCATTACAAAAGCTTTCATCAGCAGCTAATAACATCAGTATTTGGGCCAAAAACGTATCCCTGAGACTTAATCCGGACAAGACAAAAGCCATATATTTTGGCACCAACCATTTTGTTGACCAACTAGACAAACTAAAGATGCCTGGGGTGGTTGTAAGTGAGGGAGTCACTGTACCCTTCACTAGCGAGATTACAAGTCTGGGAGTAATTTTAGACAATAAATTGACCTGGGAATCACATATTTCACTTGTGAGTAAAAAAGTCAACAGAGTACTTTACACACTGCGATTTATTAGGCAATGTACAAACGAAGATTTAAGAATCAAGCTTATACAAGCGTTAGTGGTACCCCACTTAGACTATTGCTCTGTTGTATACCTAGACTGCTCGATAAATCTGAAAGACAGAATACAAAGACTGAGAAATACATGTTTAAGATACATTTATGGAATCGGCAGGGACACACATATTACTCCTTACAGAGACAAATTAGGGTGGATAACCACAAACAATCGTAGGTTATATTTTACGTCCATCATTATACATAAAATCCTTCGTTTGCATCAGCCTGAATACTTAACTCACATTTTCAAAAAGTACGTTCCCAAAGAGACAGCCAGAGGTGAGTTAATAACACGTGAATTAGAAACCCCTGAACGTGAAAAATGGCATGGTGACTGCTCATTCCAAGTACAAGGTACAAAAAGCTGGAATTCCCTCCCTTCATCAATACGATTCCTCCCTTCACCTAACTCTTTTAAGGCAGGTTTATTAAAGTACTTAAAAAGTTCTAGTCATACATACAAAGACTCAGTCTTTTAATAATGTTTTATCAATACTAAATGCATTAATGTTATTAGAAATTTAATATTTCCTTATTTTCCTGTTACTATGGTCTGTTTTACTCATTGTTGCCATGATATTACTAAAATTGTTACTTTTCATTTGATAAAATTATGTTATATAATGTTATTAATAAATTATTGTATAGTTACATCTATATTTTTATAAACTTTATAAACATACTGTTATAATTGTGTATCATATTTTGTTCTGGACAAATAAATCATATTTACATTTACATTTACAATTTACAACTATTTTTTGTAAATTTTCGAAAAAAAATTGTAAATTATTAATTTTTCTTGCGAATTCACAAAAAAAATCGAGAATACTCGAATTTTTTGTTAATATTCTAAATTTAGTAAATATACGATTTTTTTCGAATACATACACGGAAAAAAATTCTAACTTGTATTGACAAATAACTTTGTTGAAATATGCCAACAAAGTATTTGTTGAATTGTCATAGTTACTTAGTTGATTCAAACAGAGTGAAAATTTTATTTAAAAAAAATTATTTTTTTATTTTTTTTTATTTTTTTTTTTTTTTAAATTAATTATTTTTTTTTTATAATTATTTTGGTTCCTCAAAGAGGAACCATTGTGTTAGGTCAAAATTTGATTTTCTATTTTTTGGCATATAAGCACGTTTTGGGACCCCAGGAAGCTAAAAAACCTGTTTTTAAAAAAAGTCTGTGTGTGTGTGTGTGTGTGTGTGTGTGTGTGTGTGTGTGTGTGTGTGTGTGTACGTATGTAATCGGTGATATTTCACAAATATTATGGAATTAAGACCTAATTTTTTTTTCAAAAATTTTTTCACCAAAAAATCTCGAGGTACTTTTTTTTTTTTTTGATTTGGATGTAATACCTCATTTATTTCCATGAAAGTACTTATATTTGAAAGTATGGTTTTTACATGATATCTCGAATCGGATACTTAATTTTCTGAAAATTTTTTTTCTAAAATTTTTTTCACAAAAAAATACAAAAAATACAAATTTTTTTTTTCTTTTTGGACGTAGTACCTAATTTATTTCCATGGAAGTACTAGTTTTAAGAACCTTCTTTATTGTTATTTTTTGGATCTGATACTTAATTTTTTCAAAATTTTTTTTGTCAAAATTAAAAAAATAGAAAAATTAAAAAAAATGCAATATTTTTTTTTTTTTTGGGTGTAATACCTCATTTAATTCTATGAAAGTACTAATATCTGAAAATATTATAACTAGTGATATTTCAAAACCATTATCGAATTAAGACCTAATTTTTTTTTCAAACATTTTTTTATCAAAAAATCTCAAACCCCCCCCCTTTTTTTTTTTATTTGGATGTAATACCTCATTTATTTCCATGAAAGTACTTATATTTGAAAGTATGGTTTTTACACTATATCTCGAATCTGATACTTAATTTTCTGAAATTTTTTTTTCTAAAATTTTTTTCACAAAAAAATACAAAAAATACAAATTTTTTTTTTCTTTTTGGACGTAGTACCTAATTTATTTCCATGGAAGTACTAGTTTTAAGAACCTTCTTTATTGTTATTTTTTGGATCTGATACTTAATTTTTTCAAAATTTTTTTTGTCAAAATTAAAAAAATAGAAAAATTAAAAAAAATGCAATATTTTTTTTTTTTTTGGGTGTAATACCTCATTTAATTCTATGAAAGTACTAATATCTGAAAATATTATAACTAGTGATATTTCAAAACCATTATCGAATTAAGACCTAATTTTTTTTTCAAACATTTTTTTATCAAAAAATCTCAAACCCCCCCCTTTTTTTTTTTATTTGGATGTAATACCTCATTTATTTCCATGAAAGTACTTATATTTGAAAGTATGGTTTTTACACTATATCTCGAATCTGATACTTAATTTTCTGAAATTTTTTTTTCTAAAATTTTTTTCACAAAAAAATACAAAAAATACAAATTTTTTTTTTCTTTTTGGACATAGTACCTAATTTATTTCCATGGAAGTACTAGTTTTAAGAACCTTCTTTATTGTTATTTTTTGGATCTGATACTTAATTTTTTCAAAATTTTTTTTGTCAAAATTAAAAAAAAATAAAAATAAAAAAAACTGCAATATTTTTTTTTTTTTTGGTGCAATACCTCATTTAATTCTATGAAAGTACAATTATCTGAAAATATTGTAACTAGTGATATTTCAAAACCATTATCGAATTAAGACCTAATTTTTTTTCCAAACATTTTTTTATCAAAAAATCTCAAACCCCCCCTTTTTTTTTTTAATTTGGATGTAATACCTCATTTATTTCCATGAAAGTACTTATACTTGAAAGTATGGTTTTTACTTGATATCTCCAATCTTATACTTAATTTTTTGAAAATTTTTTTCACAAAAAAATACAACGAAACTTTTTTTTCTTTTTGGACGTAGTACCTAATTTATTTCCATGGAAGTACTAGTTTTAAGAACCTCGTTTACAGTCCCACGTAAAAGGATTAAGCTTAATTTTGGTTAAGCTTAATGAATTAAGCTTACTGGAGTAAGCTTACTGGATTAAGCTTACTGAAGTAAGCTTACGGACTAACCTAAAAAGGCTTAATTTTTAAAATTAAGCTTACGGACTAACCTAAAAATACTTAATTTTTAAAATTAAGCTTTTTTAGGTTAGTCCGTAAGCTTACTTCAGTAAGCTTAATCCTTTTACGTGGGGTAATTTTTTGGAATTGATACTTAATTTTTTCAAAATTTTTATTATCTAAATTAAAAAAAAAGAAAAATAAGAAAAATTGCAATATTTTTTTGGTGTAATACCTCTTTTAATTCTATGAAAGTACTAATATTTTAAAATATTGTAACCAGTGATATTCCAAAACAATTTATTATCGAACGAATACCTAACTTTTTTTTCCAAAAATTTTTTTATTAAAAAAATCTCAAAATACTTTTTTTTTTTTTAATTTGGATGCAATACCTCATTTATTTCCATGAAAGTACTTATACTTGAAAGTATGGTTTTTACTCGATATCTTGAATCTGATAATTAATTTTTTGAAAATTTTTTTCTCTAAAATCTTCGTTACAAAAAAATACATAAAACATCAAATTTATTTTTCGTATTTGACATATCTAATTTATTTTAATGAGAGTACAAGTTTTAGAAATTTAGTTTATAGTAATTTTTTGTATCCGATCACAATTTTTTTTTTTATTTTGATATAAATTATAACACACAAGAAAGAGTGATGGAAATCTTGCCTCTTTTTGACTTCCTCGGATTATTTTGTTCGTTGCTATGTTTATTTATGTATGCAGCTTAATGAAATTATAAACAATAATAAACAGCCTAAAAATATTAAATGGTTATGTTTGCATTTTAAAATTAAGATTTAAAAGTTATATTAGCATTTTTTAAAGAATCAAACAATTTATAGAATTAAATAATTTATTATTTTGTGATTAATAGAAATAATATAAATAATGTTAAAATCTTGAAGCAATTAATGTGGCTATTTTTTTTATTACAAAATATTATTATTATTATTATCATTGTTGCGGAAGATTGGTCAAATGCAAGGAGTACACTGAGAAAATAAATTATAAGAAATTATTATAAATTCTGGTAAAAACTCCTATCTTTTTATAATGATTGAGCGAATATTTGTAATTTTCGCATCGTTACCAACCATTTCTTTTATAAAAAAAAATAAAATTAGCTTTTTATATATTTCTCTCTTTTTAATTATGCAAAAATGATTTAAAATCCATTAACGCCGGCGCGACCAATCCATGGACGCTAGAATTTTCACTTTAATAACAAAATGATCTTAATAATCTACTTTACCAGCTACTAAAAACGAAAAATGTATGTATAATTGCATGGTTGTAATCAATAATATTTTTTGTAAATTAAGATTACAGCCCATTGTTTGAGGAACCTCAGTGCCAGCTAGTTGGCAGGGTATTTTTATATTTATTTATGTACTTATAGGTATATATTTATTAATTTAAAATCTGTTAAAAAAAACTGAAGAAAAATTTTGACTGCTACTGGGATCGAACTGAGTACCGCGGCTTCCGAGACAGCGTGATTATCCATTCTCTGCTAACAGGACACTTGTATTAAATAAAAAAATTTTAAGTACTATATGTTACAGATAATAATTTTAGAAATTATATGCAGAGTAAATTATACATACCCAGCGAAATGCATATTTAAAAATAATAGTTAAAACTATCATAAATAATTTTTAGGAAATCCCATTTCTTTATTGAATAATAATATAAACAAAAGCGCGCTGCTGAAAGAGAAGAGCATAATAGGATAGAAAGCGAAAGAATGAATAAATATTTTAATATAAAAGAAAAAGTATTGACCTAACTATTAAAATTAATCATATTAATGTTGTAGGTTGTTGGTTTAACTAACTTTATGTTGATTCAACAAAGATTTAAGTGGTTAATTTAACAATTTTAATTTTGCTTGAATCAACAAAGTATTTGTTGGTTTAATGTTTTTATTTGACAATTCAACGTTTAATCTTTCCATTCAAGAAACTTACAATACTAATCATATTTCAGTAACGTAATACGTTTAGTTTGTCTTATATTTTTTTTACGTGTACAAATTTTTAAATTTACTAATTTTTCGAAAATGTTCTAATTTTTTTGTTAATATAAGAAAGTTACTTTTTACAGTGTAGGCATTTTTAATTTTTTTTTCAATTATTAAAATTTTGTTACTTTCATATGTTATTAAAAAAGCAACCTAAGTTTTATTAGTAAAAATCTATTTTCGGCAAAAAAACGAATTTATCTCAATATAACAATAGAAGTACGGTCTATTTAAAAAAAAAAAAAAAATAAATTTAAAATTTACTATATATTAGCGTTAACAATTTACTAATTTACGCATTTTTTCAAAGCTTTTATATATTAGTTGAATATATGTGTATATTTTATATTCCGCTGAAAATAAAAATATTTGTAAAACGAGAAATTTTTTCTCCATCAGATTTTACCATCACCATCAGTCTAGAAAGTTAGTTTAAGGTATGAAAATTAAGAAATTTATGAACTAGACGCACGAAATATTTTTTTTTTTTGCTAATTTGAAAAATTCAAAATGTCCGACTGAAAATTAGCGCGAAATTCAAATAAAAATATATATTTTTTTGCGTTTTCTTTACTTTAAACGTATTCATCTATTTTATACACAAGTAATACGGAAAAAAAATTTCAATTTATTTATTTTTAATGCCTTTCCTCCACCTCCTCTAGCCTTCACCATTATCTTGGAGCTGTTAAAAATCAAAAAATCTTCATAAGTGCTTAAAATTGAAAACTGTGGAAAAACGGAAACTCCTGCGGATTTTGAGATCATCAAATATTAGGCCCCATCTACAAAAGCCGTAAAATGGGGTTGCAAATGCAAGCGTGAGCGCAACGCAATGCGCAAAAACCAATTTCGACTACTGCGCAACTCGACATACACAAAATCTTCTTCTGCGCATTGCGTTATGCTTGGGTTTGCGGTGCGCCTGAATTTTACGGCTTCTGTAGATGGGGCCTTAAAGAAAATCAGAAAATAAAATACGTCGGACTGAAAAAATCGTGTGAAATTAAGAAAAATAAAGCTGGTTTTGGGTTTTTTAAAACTTAAGAAAAACTTCATTTTTTGAATTTTTTAGGAGGAAGGGGGGTGGTTGCAAGGGGAAAAAATGAAAATTTTTTTTTTTACTTTATTACTTTTGTGGAGATAAATGGGTAAAATAATTGTCATTTTTAAACGTTTAATTTAAAAAAAAAAAAACATAAAAAATGGCCCTTATTTTTATTTGCATTTTGCCCTAACCCGGGAGAAAATCGATCATGTATCTCCATACATAGCCATACATGGTGATACATGGTGATACATGGCCATATATCGATTATGTCTCTGTATGACTGTATACTCCCATGTATGATCATACATGACAATATATAAGTTATTTTTAATTAATTAAAAAAAAAAAAAAAAAATACCGGGATTTGAACCCGGGCCGCCGCGGTGCGGCGCGACGTCTTCATGAATAAACACTTAACTGACTGATCTTAATGGCTATTTGAATATTTGAAGTGATTTTTATATATTTATTCAAAATATTTTTTTTATAAATTTTAATTATTTATTAAAAATAATTAATGTTTTATTATCAACTATTTAAAATTTATTAAAATAAAAAAAAAAGAAATAAATATAATTATCAAAAATTAATTTTTCCTAGTTTTAAAACTAAAAATTGTGTTTTCTGTATATTTTTTTTAAATGCATACACTGTAAAAAGTAACTCTTAGATTTACAAAAAAAATAGAATTTTTTCGAAAAATTAGTGAATTTTCAAAAAATTTTGTAAATATTCGATAAAAATCGTAAATTTACTAAATTTAGTATATTATCGAAAAATTCGAGAATTCTCGATTTTTTTTGTGAATTTACGAAAAAAATTGTAAATTCGCAACTATTTTTCGTAAATTTACAACTATTTTTTGTACATTTCAAAAAAAAATTGTAAATTATTAATTTTTCTTGCGAATTCACAAAAAAAATCGAGAATACTCGAATTTTTTGTTAATATTCTAAATTTAGTAAATATACGTTTTTTTTCGAATACATACAAATTTTTTCGAAAATTTACTAATTTTTCGAAAATGTTCTAATTTTTTTGTTAATATAAGAAAGTTACTTTTTACAGTGTAGGCATTTTTAATTTTTTTTTCAATTATTAAAATTTTTTTACTTTTATATGTTATTAAAAATGCAATCTAAGTTTTATTAGTAAAAATCTATTTTCGGCAATAAAACGAATTTATCTCAATATAACAATAGAAGTACGGTCTATTTAAAAAAAAAAAACTAAAATAAATTTAAAATTTACCATTAGCGTTAACAATGTATTAATTTACGCATTTTTTCAAAGCTTTTATATATTAGTTGAATATATGTGTATATTTTAAAGAGCTATTACGATGAATTCCCAATATACCTGTTTAAGTGATTACTCCCGTACGAAGCCACTGTATACAGCCGTGTATACATTTTTTCACGGAATACAGGCACTGTATACAAAATTTTTTTTTTTTTAATATAGCACTAATTAGCACGTAAGGAATTGGCCCTATAGGGATTCGTAACATAGTCAGGGGCATTATAGAAGAGGAATAAATAATTTACTATGTAAAAGGTAATTACCGAGGATATAAATGGACTCTGGAGGTAAAAAATGGCTCCCACATGATAAAATAAATACCAACTGATTGAATTAGTTATCCAGAGGCTTATTGGGCCCGACCAGAAAAAAATGAGATCTCGCTGTACAAATCGATTCCCAGGGAAAAAAATGGAATATAAGGGTAAAATATGGGTTCAGCAGGAAAAAATGAGATCCCGCTGTATAAATCGATTCCCAGAGATAAAAATGGACTATAGGGGTAAAAAATGTGTCCAGCAGGCAAATAAATGGTAAAGAGGCACCTGTGTATTTAAAGTTTATTCTTCTGAAAATATATGTTCATATGTAAATTAAATCGCTGGACCAAATTTTCTTTTTTTCATAAATTTTTTCTTACCGTATTATTTATAAATATATTATAACTTTTGGGCCATAAATATTGTGAGATGTAATTTTATGGCCTAAGCTAAGTAAAAATTTAATTTCAGTAAAAGTACATTTCAAAATACTAATACTGATTAAATTAATGTTTTTAAAACTTTAATAAATTAAAGTATAATTAAAACTAAGTTAAGTCTTGTTGTTCCCTAATCACAAGTTATATTTTAAGTTTTGGGCCAAAAATGTTGTGAGATGAAATTACATGGCCTAAGCTAAGTAAATTTTTATTTCAGCAAAAGTATAAACTCCTAATAAATATGTTATAACTTTTGGGTCATAAATGTTGTGAGATGAAATTTTATGGCCTAAGCTAAGTAAAAATTTAATTTCAGTAAAAGTACATTTCAAAATACTGATACTGATTAAATTAATGTTTTTAAAACTTTAATAAATTAAAGTATAATTAAAACTAAGTTAAGTCTTGTTGTTCCCTAATCACAAGTTATATTTTAAGTTTCGGGCCAAAAATGTTGTGAGATGAAATTACATGGCCTAAGCTAAGTAAATTTTCATTTCAGAAAAAGTATAAATTCCTAATAAATATATTATAACTTTTGGGCCAAAAATGTTGTGAGATGAAATTATATGGCCTAAGCTAAGTAAATTTTTATTTCAGCAAAAGTTTACAGTAAACAGATAATTTTTCTTATACAGATTTTTCACATTGGGCTCACAGGCTGTACTTTAAATATAATTAGCTTATATTCTAAAAATTTATTATCTTTAGAAACTGCTTAACTTGCCAGGCCCCTAAATAACCAGTTTATCTGTGGGAAATTAAAATAAAATTAAAGAAATCGTTTTTATTTATAGATTAGTTCTTATTTAGATGTGTTCGAAATATTTGATAATTGAATAGAGTTAAGTTAATTTAGTTAATGGTCATAGTAACTGCTTTTTGGTTAATGGGTTTAAATCCTTTTTTCACCGTCTAAAAAAAATTTCGATTTACAAATAAGTATAGTTTCTAGGAAGATCACGTTAATATTTTTACAACTATAATCCTTAAAGTAATATTTCAAGAACTTTGTTTTACGATGAAAAATCATTTTCATAAACAAGTTTTTTACTTTTTAAAAATATTCTTACTATATATTTTTTATATATTCTTATAATATTTTTAAATCATTTCCAATTTATTTAATATTTTTAAAATAAAATTTTAATTCTTTTTACAAAATGTCAAAGATAGATATTTACAATAAATGTATGTAGGCTATAACCCATAATAACCTATAAAGAAAAAATTCAAATTTGAACACAAGAAATTTGATTGGCTAATAAAATTTTCATATAGAGCCCATAAGCTTTTTTATAATAGATAATTATTGATACAATTTCCATTCACGCCGTTTACTGGTTATTTAGAGGCCTGGAAAGTTAAGCAGTTCCTAATTAGGCCCCATCTACAAAAGCCGTAAAATGGGGTTGCAAACGCAAGCGTGAGCGCAACGCAATGCGCAAAAACCAATTTCGTCTACTGCGCAACTCGAAATACACAAAATCTTCTTCTAAGCATTGCGCCCCTTTTTACGTCTTTCGTAGATGGAGTTTTTGAGGCTGTTTCTACAAACGCTGTAATAAATGGGAGTTGCAACTGCAAGCGTAGCCGCAACGCAATGCGCAGTGAGGCCCCATCTACAAAAGCCGTAAAAGGAGGTCGCAACTGCAAGCGTGAGCGCAACGCGATGCACAGAAACGAATTTTGTCTCCTGCGCAACTCGACATACACAAAATCTTTTTCCGCGCATTGCGTTGTGCTTGGGTTTTACGGCTTCTGTAGATGGGGCCTTAAAGAAAATCAGAAAATAAAATACGTCGGACTGAAAAAATCTTGTGAAATTAAGAAAAATAAAGCTGGTTTTGGGTTTTTTAAAACTTAAGAAAAACTTCATTTTTTGAATTTTTTAGGAGGAAGGGGGGGTGATTGCGAGGGGAACAAATGAAATTTTTTTTTTTTTACTTTATTACTTTTGTGGAAATGGGTAAAATAATTGTCATTTTTAAACGTTTAATTAAAAAAAAAAAAAAAACATAAAAAATGGCCCTTTTTATTTGCATTTTGCCCTAATTTTTAGTCAGCCACTTTGAATTTTCCACTTTACCTGGCTAACTCATGATCAAGAAGCACCCAGTACCCATTTTTTGTGTGGGTATTTTCACATTTTGTTAAATTATTAAAATTTTCATTTTTTAATTGTTTTTCGTCATATTTAGGCTTAGATTGACGCCACCACAATGGCACAATTTTAATTGCGAGACTTTTTAAATATCTACATTAAAGATTTTGATCAGTTTTAATCGATTAAAATAGATTGTAAGGCTAGTTCCACAAACCTCCGTAAGCGCAGAAACGGAACCGCAACGCAATGCGCACAGCTCGATTTTCGTTTGTGCACATGCGTATTGTGCTGTGCGCATTGCGTTGCGGCTCCGTTTCTGCGCTTACGGAGGTTTGTGGAACTAGCCTAACTAAACAAGAATTTAATTACGTGAAAAAATAGCAAAAGACGCCTATTTTTGGCGAAAATAGCAACACCAAAAATGTCTAGCGGACAATTTCCGTGTACGGTTTATAACGTTCTTAATCTTCATACATAAACTAACTTTCTGGCCAATAAAATCTGATGGAGAAAATATTTCAAAATTATGCAAAAAAATTTTAATAGACCCCAGACGAGTAGGATGCAGCTTAAAAACCTTATAACGCATGTACGCGCATAAGCTTATTATCAATTTTGCCTTTTCTTTTCACTTGTACATGAAAATGTGTTCCGATGCATGCTTATACATGGGGATGCATGGGGATATATTGAAAAAAAAATTTTAATCTTTTTTCTTATCCATGACCATACATGACCATACATGACCATTAGAGTGGACCTATTTTTGGACTTTGTGGAAAAACTTTGCTCCCCGGGTTTTATTGTGAAGTTTTAGTCATAAAAAGTTCCCAGTTCCAAGGATTTTGCTTTAGCCCTGCAAAAACACGTGCCTGTAACCACATCAATTTTCCCATTTAAATAACATGGGAATTTTGAGTTTTTAGCTATACAAATTTTCACAAAAGCCAAAAAGCGTTTTAAAATGCTAATTTTTACTGGAAATCATACTTTTATATGCTGTAAAGACATACAAACCGCCCTGCATTCATTCCAAAGGGAATTTTGGGGCTAGAAACGCAAATTTACCGAGTCACAATTTCAGGGTTTTCAAAAAAAGTCAATTTTCATCATTATCTTTGAAAAACGATATCTTAAAAACTATTTAAAGAAATAAGACGAGTAAAAAATTTTTGGAAACTTGAAGCTTGCAGAAAACTTTTAAGGCATATAAAACTCAATTTTGTCAAAAATTACAATTTTGGCAGCAATTTAAACAAATTTAAAAATTGGGCTTTTCGGGTCAAAAATTACCAATAGGTTAATTGACTATAGCGGTAAGAGAATCAATGATAAAAATACACGGTTTACGTCGTTTGAAAGGTGACACTTATACCAAAAAAAGTGAACCAACCAGAAGTGTTTTGGTTAATTTTTGAGGTTGTAGCTTCTTATCGAAAATTACCGATAAACCCTGTTTTATAAGATTGAGTAAACATGTAAATTTGCGTTTCTAGCCCCGAAATTCCCTTTGGAATGAATGCAGGGCGGTTCGTATGTCTTTACAACATATAAAAGTATGTTTTCCAGTAAAAATTAGCATTTTAAAGCGCTTTTTGGCTTTTGTGAAAATTTGTATAGCTAAAAACTCAAAATTCCCATGTTATTTAAATGGGAAAATTGATGTGGTTACAGGCACGTTTTTTTGTAAGGCTAAAGCAAAATCCTTGGAACTGGGAACTTTTTATAACTAAAACTTCACAAAAAAACCCGGGGAGCAAAGTTTTTCCACAAAGTCCAAAAATAGGCCCACTCTAATGACCATGTATGAAAATGCTTGATTATACACAATCATACAGAGACATAATCAATTCATAATGATACATCTCCATGTATGCCGATATATGGTCATGCATGGCAACGTATAAATTTCATATATGGTCATGTATGGGGATACATGATCGATTTTCTCCCGGTGTACATTAGTATGCGTGTATGGAGTAGTACTACAGCTATGTAGTAACGTTTAAAATTATTTTTATTCATTAAATATAAAAATATTAGTTATTTACAAAAGATTTATCAAGTATTTTATTTTAAATAAATTAATATATCAAATAAATAAAGTAAAATAAACTGCGTAAAGCGTGTATCACGTGACTTGTGGTGGGATCAATTCCTCAGGAAAAAGTTAATGATAATTTTTTATTTAAAATTTTATGAAATTTAATCATTTTTTCAAAAAATTAGCCACTATATTGAAAAAGATTTACTTTTTAATTCTTTTTTTATTTTAAGTCTTTTTGGTAAAATCTACTGGATCTTTGGTAAAATCTACTGAATTTTTTGGTTCTGATAAACAAAATTTTTGTCATCATTACTAAATGCAATTTTACAAAAATTTTGGTCATCCTAACCATACACTTTTTTCTGAGTGTGGATATGTATTTTTATGTTGGGCAATTTATAGTAATATATTTTATACCATGCACAAGGTGAATTTCTTCTAAATATAATAATTTTTTCTGTACTGTGGCCCGAAAGTACGTATTTCCCGGCAAAGACGTATTTTCTCGCCACAGTCGCAGAAAAATTTTGTACAATATTCGGCCATAAACAAAGAATGACCCAAATCGCAGTTTACCATCCTCGGCTTCGCCTCGGAAGGTAATTTACGTGCGATTTGGGCCATTCTTTATTTTTCTTTTCCCCCAATAAAGAAAAAAGCAATTTAAACCTACCCCCAATGCTGTACTCGCACCTACCCCTAGAATAAGCAAAATCCTTAAAATTTTTAACAAATTTTCAAAATTATTAAAAATTTTTTTAAGTATTTTTTTTTTTTTTTTTTGCATTTTTCCCACCCAAAACTTATTGTTAACTTTATTTTAAGTGTTTTTAAGCAATTTCCAGCAAAAATTTTAGCGATTTGGTGGGGGGGGGGGGGGGAAACGAAGAAGATCCGTCCATTTATATACAGCTTTTCAGTGTATACTTTAGTATGCGTTTTCTTAAAAATTCAATGCTACGAAACTTTTCTGCGCTGATTCATAAGAAAAAAATTTTAAATTATTTATTTGTTAATTTGGAACCCTGTATCTGATTTACAGATTTTATTATAATAAACTTTTACTTCCCATAATTTATAAACATTTTAAAATGATATTTTTAGTATTTACAAAAATTATTTAATTGGAGTTTGAAATTTTAGTAGTAAGTTTTGTTTATTTATTGCATTATAATTTAACCTAGAACTTATTATTTATCCTTAATACGGCTTTGATGTAATAATATTATTACTAACCTTAAATTTGAATGTAATTAATGATTAATTATTATTAATATTATCGATTTTTAATAAAATTTAGTTAAAATAATACTTAAAAAATCTATACTTTATAAATAATAATTTTAATAATTTACTACGATTAGAAATTCCCACAAATATATTTAGTAAAAAATTTAAAATTGTCAATATTCAAATTTTTGTATTAACCAATTATAACAAGGTTTTTAGCTATAAATTTCAGCCTTCTGTATTTTAAATGCACTGATAAAAACTTTTGGTTTAATTCATGAAAAAAAAGACAAGCTATCAATTTTCGGAACTCTAGCTAAAACACTTTCTTCGCGTGATAATTTTTCCTTAGCTTGTTTTTTGTATTGTGCACCACTTAACCTAACACGAGGAATTCCACTCATTTTTTTAGAATTTATTTAAATTATTTAAAATTAATAAAAATATATAATATACAATAAACAGATAATTTAAAAAAAACTAATCTAAAAACTGCAATTTAAATACACGCTTGAACTTGAGATTTCAACGTTATTGATTTTTTTCTATTCGTGTGACTCTGTTGTTTTGTTTATGGTGTATATTTGTGTTTTTATAAATACATTGATTATCGATTAAAAATTCATTTCGTTCTTGAAAAAATAATGCACGAAAATTATTTTATTATCTTAAATTTAAGAGACCTTTTACTTAATTTATATTTAGCAATCGTATATTGATATACGTAGTGAGTGTAGATCATAGAAGTAATTTTTATTTACTTCGAGTTCGATGGTATAGATAGCGAAGACTACGCCATTTCATATATTTATACATAGGAGTTGGTTAGTATATCCACTGAGTATTTTTCACTAGTGGCGCTGGTGGTGGTATGAAGATAGTCAATAAAATGATGCGCGCTAATTTTAAAAAATTTTAATAATTTGTGTTATAATAATAAATTTAAAGTTTTTCTCTTAATAAAAATTTTTAATTTAAACTTTAAACATTTTTCAATTTAAATAAAAAAAAAAAAAATTTTGTCCTCAAATTTTGCCGCCCGAAGCAATTGCTTCGTTTGCTTGTGCCTAAATACGGCCCTGATTGTAGGGAAAATCAATCGATTTTCTGTTTATTTTTTTTTTTTTTTGGTTCAAAAACATCTTAAGAATATGGAAAAAAAATTTTTTGCCCTCCCGGGCGTAAAACTCGTGTGTAAAGAATTTTCTGAACTCGTTCTACGCCTAGGTGGGCAAAAAATAGTGTAAGCACCATGGGCGAAATACTTTAGACACGAGCGTGAACGCAAATCACTCGTGCCGAAACTTTTACGCCCTTGATACTTAATATACTATTATAATGATATCTTGAATAATAAGGAAGTTACAGAAGATTAAGCGAGACACCGCGAAAATCGTAAGATACATTATTCTAAACTTTAAACGCGTTTTTCATGAAACAACGTTTTTCGAATTTGTGGGCATGATAACTCAAAAATAATTAAGATATCTTTCCTAATTTTTTGGCTATACTTTTAAAATACAATTATCTTCTGGATTGATGGAATGGTTTTTCAAAAAAATGTGCCAAAATTTTTTTATTGCAAAGAAACATGTCCAAAATATTACAATTTTTGAAAAAAATTTAATAATTTTTACAATTTTCCATTTCCCGAAATTTGAATCCATCAATCCAGAAGAAAAATGTTTCACAAACATAAAATTTAATTTGGTATGGTTCAGAACAAGTCGGAGGCTGCAATCACGCCCGCAATCAAAAGTAAGGCCTAATTTTGAGCACCTCTATTCGGAGCCATTTTTAAAATAAAAAAAAAAAAAAAAAAAAAATTTTTACTAACTTATAATCTACTAAAGTGCCAATTTTTAAAAAATTATCTCAATTTTTTCTACCCGAAAATCTATCCAGAAAAAGTTACGTTTTTTTGTATCTGCCACCTTAAAAACAGTTTTTTACGGTTTTGAACCTTTTTTCATTTATGTTTCTGGACAATAGCTACAAAAGTACGATTTCCTTGCCGCTGCGTGGCCAAGAAAATTGACCTTTCTCGCTACTACCGCAGAAAAATTTTATACGGCCCTTGTCAATAAATAAAGAATGCCCCAAATCGCAGTTTACCATCCTCGGCTTAGCCTCGGAAGAATTATTGTGCAATTAGGGCCATTCTTTACTTTTCTGGACATGAGCCATAAATATACTATATTGGCCCGAAATTTCAACTTTTTTTACCATACTCAATGGGAAACTACTTTTTTATCATCATGATGCAAAAAGTGAAAAAAAATCATAAGAAAAAAAAGGATACATTTTTGGACCTTATTAAGCAACCTTAAATTTTACTATACTTTTCGCTTATTATACGTAGTTTTTAATGCATAAGACAGCCCAGGGAATTCGAAATTAATAGAGCAATGGAGTAATAGAATTCCTCTCCCTATTCTATAGTTTTTGAAAAACACTATTCTCGAAAGTGAATGGAGAACTCCTAATAGAAAATATTCCATTAAATGTTCTCCCTCACTAGTTAGCTATGGAATCAACATAAAACAATGGAACCCCCGCATATTAAACACGTGTTTTATAATAATTTTATGTCATAATATACATTTAGCGTCTTTTTATGTTCGTTGAACAACAAAATCGGTATTAGGTAACATTTTTTAAAATAATTTATTTATTTTTGACAGATTTTTTTTGTTTATCTAGACATGGCTGTATATCATTATGTAGCAAATAATTTTTAGAAATTTTAAAAATTTTGACACCTTAATACAACATTAAACATGTTTTTTAAATTAGAAATTTAATGTATTTGCAAATGATGAATGAAGCTATTCACCATGGTGAAAGGGGAGCTAACGAATTTGACAACAGATGAATTTTTAGAAAATATAACTAATACAATTAAATAAACAAATATATTCTTTTACTTATATTAAAATTAAATAAAAAAATTTAAAAGGGGGTTCTATACCATCAGGAATGTACGCTGTCTTTTAATTATTGACTAATTCTTGGTCCTTAACAATGTTATCATTGATAAAAAAATTATACAGCTCTATGATTCAATAATATTAAATTTATCGTTATGGATAAAAGATTAAATTTAAATAGGCCAGCAGTGATAATTTTTCACCCTAACTTGAGAAACCGCTGTCTCTATTTAATTTTAATCTTTTATCCATAACGATAAATTTAATATTATTAAATCATAGAGCTGTATAATTTTTTTATCAATGACAACATTGTTAAGGATAAAGAATTAGTCAATAATTAAGAGACAGCATACATTCCTTGGTTTTTTGGGTCCCTGATCAAGAATTTGGGTGATTTTTTATCCATAAGATAAATTTAATATTATTAAATCATAGAGCTGTATGGAGGCCGGAAGGAGTCTCCCGGAAATGCTGCGCAGTACCGCTAACTGGTACAGTGTAGCAGAGTACGTACGGGCGGCACTGATTAAAAAAAAGGAGGAAGGTTTCCTCGTAGGAAACTCTCCTCCTTTATTGACAGGGTATGGCGAAGAAATGCCTTGGCTTCATTTTTTCCGGACCGAAGTAATACCTAAACAGGGAGTCCCGGTCCGGATTCTATGATATTGTCATAACTGCAGGAGGGTGGGGAGTTTAGTGGGTATTGTAATTCCTCCTCAGTTATACTGAGTATCTGAGCAATTAGAAATTTGAGGTTGAGTCCCACATAACCATACAGCACGGGGTGTATGGTATGCGGAAAAGCATTCTCCTCGTCCTATCTCTGAAGGGGCCAAAAAAAAAAAAATCATAGAGCTGTATAATTTTTTTATCAATGACAACATTGTTAAGGATAAAGAATTAGTCAATAATTAAAAGACAGCATACATTCCTTGGTTTTTTGGGTCCCTGATCAAGAATTTGGGTGATTTTTTTATGAAAAATTAATATTTCAACCTTAAATTAGCTTAAATTGCGAAAATAGCAAAAATTGCCTTATCACGAGTAGTTTTTGCTAATTTGAGCATCAAATATTAATTTTTCATAAAAACATCCCTGAAATTCTTGATCAGCGACCTAAAAAACCTATATGGACTTAATCTGGACGCTCAATGTGCGAAAATAGCTTAAATACCTCTTTTTGGAGGTAGTTTTAGCTAATTTAAGGGTGAAATATAATTAGGTATAATTATAAGTAATTTAAAGTTTTAAATTTCAAATTCCAAAATTCTAATTTTTTATTCTTATTTATAATTTTTAAATATTATTATTTATAAAAAATAAATAAAATGAATTATAACATCTTTTTGGTTTTCTGATCACTTGGAAAGTAGATCAAAGCTCAAAATTCTTAGCTTGCATTATTACGATTTTTCGGGACATATAGCCCCATATTTGAGAATTCTGTAAGACGAAATTAGGTTCATGACTAGGTATTTATATTTATTTTGAAATCTTTTTTTAATTTAATAATATAAAAAAAGTAAAAAAAAAAAAGCAAAAGAATATTTAAGGCAAATTGGCAATTATTTTGGAGCTCTCCTCCCCAAAATTTGGCTTCACGGTCAACAAGTAGTTAGTTATAGTTAACGAATAAGTTAACAAATAGTTAACGACATAACGTCCAACAAAAATGATTTTCATATCAGTGTATGTTGTCAAATTTGTATAAAAACTTTTCTTATTTTTTTTTAATAAATTATTTAATAAATTATTTAATAAATTATTCAATAAACAAGAAGATTAACCCTAAAAATCATTTTTTTTAGAAATAAAAATTCCTATACAAATTGATTCCTGCATAATACCTAATACCTACACATAAGAACACACGCACACACACACACTCATATACTCATATATATATATATATACATACTGTTATGAAATAACTAACAAAATAAATAATTAATAATTAAATAATAGTTACGTAAGATAATAATTATAAATATTTTAAATTAAACTTATAAATAATATTTAAGCTAATTAATCAAACAATAGATATTTTAAATTAAGAAATCATAACATAGAATTATGAAACTTAACATAAAATTATGAAATTATAACAGAAAATTATGTAATAAAACAAATAGTTTAAGAAATAATAATATTTATATTTTGGATATTTTAAATATTTGTAAAAGATGATTTAGTATATAAGATCAATAAAATTGTAATAACCAGGAGTCAAATATCAGAAGTTGTCATCGACGTGTACTTATATCTGTCTTTAATAAAGTTTAGTTTTTAAATAATAATTTATTGTGCTTATTTGGATAACCTATCCTGGACAACATTTGTAAGTATTTATTTATATTTATCTATTTAATTACAAATAATCCTAGCCATTAGACTCTTAACATTGGTTCCAATAATGGTTTTCTTTTGTTTAATCTTAGAAAATTAGAATCGAACCTGTAATTTTTTTTTAAGCCAGAAATTTTTAGTATAATTTTTTTTTCCTTATTTAAACTTTATTTTTATTTATTTTGTTTTTTAAATTAATACTTTGTTAAAATGGATAAAAAAAAGAAATTAAATAAGAATACTCAAATGGATACAAAATTTTGCTTATTTTGTGATAAAGTTAATCATGAGATCCATTTGTGTAGAAATTTGCATACTTACAAAATGAAAATAGCTTCAAGCTTTATTGAATACAATTTGATTACTAATAACGAAGAAATATTCAAAAAAAGTCATAAAAATTATGCATTTAAATGTTATTTTTGTAAACAATGGGGGCATAAAATAGAATATTGTTTCTTTTTAAAAAATAAAATTATGAAAAATATTTCTAATAACTAAAATTTCATAGAAATTGCTCTTAATTCAAAAATTCTAATATTAATATTTCTAATTATCCAAAAACTATAATAATAAGATTATTTTCGAAAATAAAAACATAATTTTTTTGTTCATAAACATATAAATTTTTATTTATTTAATTAAATCTTTCTTGCAAAATAAATATTAACTCTAATTTTTTTTTCTCCCCTCATTATAAAAATCATAGAAATAAAAAAATGAGTAATTTTACTAATAAAAAATAGAATAAGATGGGTTATTGTTAATTTTAATCATTGATTCACTGTTCTTTAATAATTTTATTCATACTTTTTTAATTTTTCTCATTTTCTTTAGCAAAATAAAATAAAATAAAATTTTTTTTTATGCTAATATATATACACTTAAAAGAATAATGTTTAAATATCTTTTGGTAGCACTTATTGCACAATTCTTATTTTGTATAGCTAATTAAAAATATGCTTTATTTCGCAGTTTTCACAAATAAATATATGTCAAAAAAATTATTTTTCGTTTAAATTTTTGTTTAAGAATTTTAACAAGTATTTTTTAAAAGAAAATTTTTACAGAAAACGAATAACACAAATATTATCAAACTTAATAATAATTTCAATATCAGACGTTAATTTTTTTTTCTTTAATAATCAAAGTTTGAATAAAAATGAACTTACATAATATGTATTCTTATATTCTATACGTAAGCATAAAATAAGTCTTACAAGCATTTACAAGTCAAATTGAAAATAAATAATTTCATAATTTAAGTATATCGTGGAAAGGTCAGTTTTTAAATAATGTTGAATGAATGAAAATAAAAAATTAATAATGAACGTATACATGAAAATAATAAAATAATGAATATATACATGAAAAGAATAATTATTGCCCCAAAACTATAAATACAATCATTGAAACTTATAAATAACGAAATAAAAAATAGTATCGAGTAGCCAGACGGAGAAACCAAATAGTTTTATAATTCCCGCTTTTTAAAGTGGATACGCAATTTTTTTTTAATACATAGGGAAATGTGCACGTGAAAAATGCCAGTATTGAAATTTCAACATTAGCTAAGACAATTGAAAATGCAGTTTGGCCAATTGCAGAAGTAATAGTTGAAACTAATCAAGAAAAAGTAGATGCAAACATTTCCCTAACCTCAAAGTTAAATATTAATACAAGCTACTAAAGTTCTCAGATTGCTAATAGATTACCGAAAACGCCATCACGCGTACAATGTATTTACGATGATAATATAATTAATGATTTACTTAAAGACGCACAACAAAATAACAATACTCTTAATACATCGTACGATATACATACATTTTGTAATACATACACATTACAAAATAATAAAGAATTATTAAATAATGAAAATACTCTTAATACATCGTACGATAAACATACATTTTGTAATACATACACATTACAAAATAATACAGAGTTATTAAATAAAATATATTATGAAATGAATCCCTATGAAATGAATTATTATACAATGAATTACTATAAAATAAAAAGCTTGCAAAATAGCTTTTCTCCCTCTCTGAATGCAAGCATTGAAAATTCAGAATTAGCTTTAACGGTGGTTGAGAGTAATTTTTTTTTTAGATTAGACATTCCACGATATAACTTATCGCATACACATATAAAATCTAATTATGATTTTCTTTTAATTTTACATTTAAAAAATTCAATTTTTAAAAAGTTCAATTTTTTTTTTCTTCAATAAAATAATACAAAACCCTAATCTCATCAAAATTACAAAAACAATATAAAGTGTTATTTAATGCAATTTTTTTTTTTGCTAATTTAATTTTTACTTAGTCAGGAAATCATTTTGTAAACCACACTAATAAATATTTGTTTGTGAAATGAAGCATATTCAGCAAAAATTTTATGAATTATAAAATACTAATATGTATCTTATGTTTCAGGTAATACAAATTACAAAAAAAAAAAGAAAAAAAATTACATAATAATCATTTAATCTTCATTCTCTTTTAATTTAGAACCATTATCAATTCAATTCAAAGGTTATCAATGTTCAGGTTTCAGACAACTTTACTCAACACATATATACTAAATATTGATTGAAATACTAATTTTTTTGAATGCAAGCATTGAAAATTCAGAATTAGCTTTAACGGTGGTTGAGAGTAATTTTTTTTTTAGATTAGACATTCCACGATATAACTTATCGCATACACATATAAAATCTAATTATGATTTTCTTTTAATTTTACATTTAAAAAATTCTTTTTTTTTCCAAAAAAAAAGTTCAATTTTTTTTTTCTTCAATAAAATAATACAAAACCCTAATCTCATCAAAATTACAAAAACAATATAAAGTGTTATTTAATGCAATTTTTTTTTTTGCTAATTTAATTTTTACTTAGTCAGGAAATCATTTTGTAAACCACACTAATAAATATTTGTTTGTGAAATGAAGCATATTCAGCAAAAATTTTATGAATTATAAAATACTAATATGTATCTTATGTTTCAGGTAATACAAATTACAAAAAAAAAAAGAAAAAAAATTACATAATAATCATTTAATCTTCATTCTCTTTTAATTTAGAACCATTATCAATTCAATTCAAAGGTTATCAATGTTCAGGTTTCAGACAACTTTACTCAACACATATATACTAAATATTGATTGAAATACTAATTTTTTTAACAATAAGTAAATATTACTTAAGAAGTTATTAAAGATATATACATCAAAGAAATTAAAATTAAAAAAAAAAAGGAATAATTGAAAATAATCTTTATTTACAAAAATCAATTATTATTTCAATCAATACATTTTTAGTTTGCATTATTTTTCTTTAAATATTGTTTAAACATTTAATTAAGTGGGTTTATTATTTTATAAGTATTTTATGTAACATTATTTTATTGATGCAATAAATGATTCACATTAAAATAAAGAAACAAATACAAATAAAATGAAATTAAATATTTAACTCTTTAGTAGTAAAAATTTTGACAATTAAATTTACCAAATTAGAAACATAAAAATTAAATTATAAATTAAACATATAAACAAAAATATATCGATAATAATAAATTGCTAAATTAGTAATAAGTTAGTGAAATAGTTACAAAAATAACAACAATTTATTTAATAACACGGATTTTACACTTGAAAGATTAATGATAATAAGTATATATATAATTTTTTTTTCTCTCCATATTTTCCATTCTCCTTCATAAAACTTAGAAATTTTGCAAAAAAAAAAACAACACAAAAGCATAGCTCCAGACATAAATACAAAAATCTACAAAATTGAAAATCCAGATAAGTCAGTTGGGAAAGAATACCTCAAAAGTTTTATTTCAGTCAAAACTGATCAGAGTGCACCTGAAAGTTACTAGTCAAAGAAGTTAACATTTGAGATTCATTCAAATACCTTGATTTATTGTACACACTCTGCCAAGGCATACACTATAAGAAGATTCGTAGAAAAATGTAGATAAATTTATAAATACGTAAATAGGTATGTAAAACATAAGTAAATATGTAAACAAGTGCATTTATACTTATATAAATAAAAAGAACCAAAAAAACAAGACTTAAAACCCAGTTAGATATTCTGTGATAAAAATAGTTACTGTGATAAATAATTATATATTCTGTGATAAAAACAATTAGATATTCTATGAAAAACTTTACGTTTCTTCTATCAACACTATATAATTCACAATCACAATTACTCAAGAATTTCAAAAAAAAAAAACAATTAAAAACCAAAAACTAATTTTCTCTTCATCATTTGTTTTAATCATATAATTAAAACTCAAATAGTTTAAATCCTAAAATTCAACATATTCAAAACTCAATCTATAATTTATGCAAAAATTTCTATAAAATTATCCTTAAAACAAAACAATAAATATCCATAAAGCTAAAACCTCAACCTAGAATCCTCTAAAATCATATTACTATAAGTTAAATATGCAGAAATATTCTTAATATATAATATTATAATATTAAATATCATTTCACTGAATTATTATTATGAATTAAAGGTCAGGAAATAAAAATGCACATAAAAATTAAAGAAGAACTATCTTAAAATTTTTTTTAACAATAAACAATTTTGTATACTTCAAAAGAAACTAAAACTGCTGAATCATTCATTGTTATTAATAATATTTTATATTTTTATATTAACTAACAATAAAACAGTAAAATTTTCTTTGTAGCATAAAAAATAATGTAAAATTAAACATAACAAAATCTTTAAAGATAAATTTTTATTTTGATTTTCCGAAATCAAATATTTGTTCATTACGTTATCATAAAAAAAACTCCACTCACAAACTTGTTGAGGAGGAAGTAAAATGGGTAATTTTACTGAATCTTAGTATCAAAATTTTAAAAAATTTTCTTATGTTTAATTATAGTTTGATCTTTAAAATAATTAAAATTTAAGTAATTTTAATTTTAAAATATAATTTTAAAACAAAACATAACGCCTCCAAAAAAAAATTTTTTATTTTACAAAAAATATAACTAAAGAACATAAGTTTTTCCAATGTATCCAAATTTTTTCTTTCATTTTTTTTTTTTGATTTTCCGAAATCAAATTTTTGACAGTTTAAAATTAAAATTTTAAACTCCCAAAAGCTTAACGGGGAGGAATACCTGAAGTAAGGTAACCTTACAAAGTTTACAAAATTTGGTTATAACGTTTTTAAATTTTCCAGACACGAACAATCATATTTATTTAAAGTTTATACGTATGACATTAACAATATAAAAGAATAATAATAATAATAATTTGTTTTAATTTTGTTTTAATTTTTGCAATGTAAGATAAACTCTTTAAAATCAATGTACTTTTATAAAAACATTTAAATACCATAAGTATTTATTATTTGTAAATTGCTGAACAAACAATATTTAACATACTTTATCTGGTTTCCGAACCAGATCGAAATAAAACTAACGTTTTATCTCGAAACTTAGAGGGGAGGTGTTATGAAATAACTAACAAAATAAATAATTAATAATTAAATAATAGTTACGTAAGATAATAATTATAAATATTTTAAATTAAACTTATAAATAATATTTAAGCTAATTAATCAAACAATAGATATTTTAAATTAAGAAATCATAACATAGAATTATGAAACTTAACATAAAATTATGAAATTATAACAGAAAATTATGTAATAAAACAAATAGTTTAAGAAATAATAATATTTATATTTTGGATATTTTAAATATTTGTAAAAGATGATTTAGTATATAAGATCAATAAAATTGTAATAACCAGGAGTCAAATATCAGAAGTTGTCATCGACGTGTACTTATATCCGTCTTTAATAAAGTTTAGTTTTTAAATAATAATTTATTGTGCTTATTTGGATAACCTATCCTGGACAACATTTGTAAGTATTTATTTATATTTATCTATTTAATTACAAATAATCCTAGCCATTAGACTCTTAACAATACATACACACATACACACAAACATACATATATATATGTATGTGTGTGTGTATAATTAAATAAATATAAAATAAATATGTTTTGATTTAATTAATCAAAAATATCATAAATATAAGTAGCTTAAAAAGTCGTTTTTTGCTTAAAAAACGCGTTTTCTGGTCAATGTAAGGGTAAATATTGGGTAGATAGACATTGAAGTATTATACCCCCAGTATAATATTTTTTAATTATTATTTATAATAATAAATTTTACATATAATAAAATAATAGAAGTATTTAATAAAGGTAAATAATAAAATAATAAAATAAGATAAGTTTGAATTAATAATAAAGAAAAAGGACAACATGAACCACAAGTACTGGCTTTCCGATGACACTGGCTGCTGCGTCATATGGCTTTGAGGCCGAGCCCAAACTTCCCTTACAATACAAGGGAAAGGGAATTGCCACGTTTGGGCCAAGTGCGGGGAGACAACTTACATAAGTTGCTATCTCTCCCCTAACGACAGCTCGGCAGAGCTGGCTACAAATCTGGCCAGCATCGAGAGCACGGTCCGAACGGCGACTGGTGGCGTCATCCTTGGTGGAGACTTTAACGCCAGGGCTCTAGAATGGGGGATGCCAACGACTAACCCCAGGGGACGAATGGTGCTCAAAATGGCCACTAGGTGCAAACTAGTGGTCCAGAATAGAGGCAACAGGCCCACTTACGAGAGGCCGGGTTGAGGTGTCTCTATCCCGGACATAACCTTCGATACAGAAGCTGCGTCCGGGAGAATAGGTAACTGGAGGGTGATGGATGATCAATACAATGGTAGTGATCATCATTACATCGCTTTCCCGGTATTGGATGGAACCTCACAACGACCTCCGTACAGGAGGCGCCCCCTCTAATTATTTCACTTAAGCATATCTAAATTGTTAATTTTAATTGACTCTCAATAAATAAATTTTAAAATAGTAGCTTCCCCTTTAACGGATTTTTTTTTCATTTTTATTTTTAATTTTAAATAGTATTGTGTCCGGGCTGTAAAAAAAAATGTTTAATTTAATTTTGATGTATAATACACATTGAATTATTAAATTTAAATTCAATTTATTAATATTTTCATATATTTTATTTAAAAAATAGAGAAGTGACTAAAAGTTGCGTCTGATGTGTGTCTTCTAACAACTATGCAAAAATTTATTGTTAAAAACTATTTAAAAAATTTTTTATTTGCTGTACTTTACCAATACAAATATTTTATCTCTAAAATATAGTAAAATAGCCTGAGAAGTAAATATACATTGAATCATGTGAAAAAATTTCATTATCAAAAAATAATGAAATTTAATTGAATAAAATATTTTTAACCATAAAATATATTATTTATTTTCTATTTTAAGCCTTGTAAAATATTATCCTCTTCTTTTTGTCTTAAAAGTTTTTATTTGAATTATTGTTTAAATTTCAATATACTTAAATTATTACATCTCTTATACCGGTATAAAAAGTTTACAACGAAAGTAAATTCTTGGTATCTCTAATATTAATAACCAAAGAATCTAATGATGGCTTACAAGAAGTAAAACTAGTCCACATTTTTTATCTACTCCATTTTAAAATTTTTGCCAGCAAATAATAATGATATAAAAACATTTGTTATCTACCGATATAGAGAAAATGAAATCTCTAATATTTTAATAACCAAATGAGATAAAAGCTTGAAATTTTCTCAAAAGATTCTAATAATGACTTGCAAGAAGTAAATCTAGTCCTAATATTTTGTCTGCTCCAATTTATAAAAAAATTCTATTTTAAAAACATTCTTACCTAACGATACAGAGAAAGTGAAAAAAATAAAATCTAATAATTATAATAACTTAATGAGATAAAAGCTTAAAAATTTTAGAAGTATTTAACTGTAGCGGGTAGAAAAACAAGGACAACTTTTTCTTCTTCATATAGCCATTATAATAATCATTTGAGAAAATTCAAAGCTTTTTTTTTTATTTGGTTCTTAAAATATACAGTATTCATTTTCTTCAGTCTTATAATATCAGTAGTGTTTTTGAAACAAAATTTTTTTCTACTAAAGTAATGAACTGTAGAAAATAAAAACTAAGAACTAGTTTATGTTCTTGTAACTCATGCTCGAACTCATCTTTAGAATCTTTTGTAAAAATTTTAAGTTTTTATCTCATTTGTTATTAAAATAGCAAATAAAACAAATTTTTTAAATATATTTTAAAAAATAAATATTTCCAAATTTTGAAAATCATAGAATACACACATCAGATACAACTTTTTGTCACTTCACTACATATATTTAAGGGGTATCTCTCATTTTTTTATCGATGTTTAAAAAATTTTCAAATCAATTTATTTCAATCATTTTATTATCAAAGTTAACAACTTTTCTTTTTATATTATTAAACTATTATTAAACATTAAGAAAAATGAAAAAAAAATTATATTTGTCGTTTTGTTCATATTATAGAGGGCGTCAAAGTATAGTCTGAAAAAAACGGTTCCCACGATTTCGCCCCTTTAGGACAGCTGAAACTAAAAAACAGGATAGCATTATGTTCTGTAGATTATTCTCTGGAGTTGGTACCAAAATGAGGAAAAAATTTTAAAAATTGACCATTTGGTGGGCATTTTAAAAAAAAATACGATTTTTGGGCCGAAAATGGCCCGAAAATCGACCATAAAATAATTTTTGGTGCATATTAAGCTTAGTCCGAGGTACCAACTCTAGCTATAACTTTAATAAAGAAAATGCACCAAGCTTTGTGTCAATTGCTCAATTAGTTTTAGAGATATCGTGGGAACCGTTTTCAAAAAGTCATTTTGAGAAAAACGCGTTTAAAGATTTTTTTTAGTTTTAATTAATATATTTCAATTTTTAAGGTCTATAAAACTTGCAAATAACTAGCCATCAGTCCTTGGACCATATATAAGTCCTTCAAAATCCAAATAAGCTTGTTCCTGTTTTTGCAAGACCTGCTTTTCGCCCATACGAGCCTCTTTTTTAGCTGCTTTTCTTGGTTTTTCGATAGACGAGTACGTTTAGAATCGTGTTTAATAGCGTTTTTTTATTTTTTTTTTTATTTTATTATTTATTTATTTATATATTTTTAAATTTTTATTATTATTAATATAAGATAATGTAATAAAATTAAATTTAAAAAAAAAAAAATAAAAAAAATATTGGTATAAAATTATTAATATCTTAATATCTCAAAAACCATATTTTTTTTTTGCCCAAATTTTTGTATGTGCATTCTTAAGAGGTTTATAAACAATAAAAAAGAATAAAAAAATTTTCAAAAAAAAAATTTAAGAAATGAGAGATACGCCTTAAACAATATATTTTTACATAACTTTTTTTTTAATTAGGAAATATCAAAATATTAATAAATTTAATTTACACTAAATAATCCATAGTGAAAAAATTAAATCAAACATTAAGCACTGGGGTTTCATTAGGTTAGTGTTCTATCTTAATATAATACACCGTGACGGCCCGTGACTGGTCGCATAAATAATGAATTTCCATTTCGAAGTTTAGTTTAATTAAATTAAAATACGATAATAAAAAGGAAAAAAGGCATATAATTTTATTTTGTATAATAAAGAAAAAGGAAAACATATTTATTACATAACTATATAATAATAACTAAAACGAAACAATTTATTAAATAAAATCGAACTATCGAACGTCAAAAAATTCGATAAAAAAATCGAACTATAATAAATTCGATTTCGACTTTTAATATATATTATCATATTAGAGAGAGATAGAGGAAAATCGGCGTATATCTAGGGTCACGCGGGCACTTGCGTCCCGGGGCGACCGCCCCTGTAGATTAACTATTGATATTTTATTAATTTCTATATACCCCAGGGGTGTATGCTACAACATACATATACCTAAGTATTTGATATTTTCAACAGAAAATTAAAAAAATTTTCATTTGGTGGATGTTTCTATTTTAAAAAACAACTTTAATCAAGATAAATTCAAAATATTTAGAATAATATTTTTAAAATCCGAAAACTGCGCATGCGCAGATAGTGCCGACCTTACGATTTAAAACTCCTTATTTTTGGACTTTATAGGCATAAACGGACACGCTGGTGCAAAAAAATTTTGGGACGTCATTTTTTTTATTCAATTTCATTTTTGACCCCCGTGTTAATGGAGTAGTTTTTAAGAGTGGAGTTCCATTACTCTATTATTCTATCAGATTCGAAAATCGAGGCCCTGATAGCCTTAAAAGATCGTTAACAATTTTTTATTTTATTATTTTTTTTCATTTATAGTCTAGAAATGATAATTAGACAGTTTAAAAGGATTTTACTAGATCAGATTAGAGATTTTTATATTTATTATAATGATATAGTTTAAAGTAATTATATTGGGTAAATTTAAACGAAGTGAGAGTGAAACTAATATTCAGGCCTTCGAAACTACTCCAAAGTATTTTTTCTGAAAGTACTACCAAAAATACGTCACCAGCCAAATTTTTAGCCTCCTAAAGCGAAATCTCGATTTTACGGCAGCCGTTTTTGTGTTTTAGCCTCACTGTAAAAAGTAACTTCCTTAGATGAACAAAAAACGCTGCCAAATGATTGGCACTATGGTTCCTCATCAACAATAGCAAAATATTTATAATGGTCTATTTTATGTAATAAAAATGATGTTTTTTTAATTTTTTTATATGAAAAATATTCAAAAAAAAAAATTGAAAAATTACGTATCAGATGGAAAAAATCCTTTAAAAACGATAATTCTAGATATTAGTACTCTCATAGAAATAAATTAAGTACTAAGTCCAAAAAGAAAAAAAATTATTATGTTTATTTAATTTTTTTATACAAAAAATTTTGAAAAAAAAATTTTTTAAAAATTACATATCAGATAGAGAAATCCTTTAAAACCATAATTCTGGATATTAGTACTTTCATAGAAATAAATTAAGTACTACGTCCAAAAAGAAAAAAAAATTATTGTGTTTTTTTAATCTTTTTATACAAAAAATTTTGAAAAAAAAAATTTCGAAAAATTACATATCAAATGGAGAAATCCTTCAAAAACGATGATTCTGGATATTAGAACTTTCCTAGAAATAAATTAGGTATTACGTCCAAAAAGAAAAAAAATTATTGTATTTTTTTAATTTTTTTATTAACAAAATTTTGAAAAAAAAAATATCGAAAAATTACGTATCCGATGGAGAAATCCTTTACAAACGATAATTTTAGATATTCGTACTTTCATAGGAAAAAATTAAGTATTACGTCCTAAAATAAAAAAAATTTTGGCGTTTTTTGTATTTTTTGGGGACAAAAATTTTGAGAAAAAAATTTTGAAAAAATTAAGTATCAGGTCCAAAAAATTACTATAAACGATATTTCTAAAACTAGTACTTCCACAGAAATAAATCAAGTACTGCGTCCAAAAGGAAAAAAAAAATTGTCATTTTTTGTATTTTTTGGTGAAAAAAATTTTGAGAAAAAAATTTTCAAAAAATAAATTATAAGTTTCGATTTATCGAGTAAAAACGATACTTCTAGATATCAGTACTTTCATGGAAAAAAATGAGGTATTACATCCAAATTAAAAAAAAAAAAAAGTACCTCGAGATTTTTTGATAAAAAAAATTTTGAAAAAAAAATTAGGTCTTAATGTCGTGTTGGCTGTGAAATATCACCGGTTACAGTCCAACATACATACATACACACATACATACACACACACACACACATACAGACTTTTTTTAAAAACCGGTTTTTTAGCTTCCTGAGGTCTCAAAACGTGCTTATATGCCAAAATATCGAAAATCAAAATTTCACCTATCACAAAGGTTCCTCTATGAGGAACCAAAAAATGGAATATTTTCGAAAAATTAGTAAATTTTCAAAAAAAATTTCTAAATATTCGATAAAAATCGTAAATTTACTAAATTTAGTATATTATCGAAAAACTCGAGAATTCTCGATTTTTTTTGGTGAATTTACGAAAAAAGTTGTAAATTCACAATTCTTTTTCGTAAATATACAACTATTTTTGTAAGTTTTTGAAAAAAAATTGTTAATTATCAATTTCTCTGGCGAATCCATAAAAAAAAATCGAGAATACTCCAATTTTTCGATAATATACTAAATTTAGTAAATTTACGTTTTTTATCTAGTAGGGGGCAAGCCCCCTGCGCGCTAAAGCCCGCCAACCCCCTCGAATTAAATTTTAAATGAGAAATAATTCAAACTTTAAACAGAAATTTAATTGATAAAACGAATTGTCTATTTTATTTATACATTATCTTCATTACAATCTTCATCTTTGAGTATAAATATTCGAATGTTAAAAAATGGCTGTAATTGACGAATAAAAAAAAAGTTTTGCTATAAAAGGAAAATAAAAAAGAAATTTATTTTTTTAAGTTACTTTTACTCATTGGGTGGTTACTTTAAGGTACTTTTTAAATAAAATTATGTATGAATTAACCCTTGATATAAATGTGTATTTTACAAATTATGCAATCACAGTCCCTCGGTGCTACGCACCTTGGGACCTGTACACCTTCCCATTTGATGTATTATAACTTAGCATCACTTATTTCATAAATGGATTCCTCATAAAATAACTAATTTTTATTTAGCCAAAACGTGAAATTTAAAAAAAATACCCCTTATTAGGGTAGTTTTTGCTGATTTAAGAATGAAGCGCTCATTTTTTAAATAAATGACCCCGAAATTCATGATCAGCGACACAAAAAACCTATTGTAGACCAAATCTGGTGGTGACGAGTAACTATACTCGTTATTTGACTGGAGTAATATGTAAAATAGTATTTTTTCAACTTTTTTCAAATCTGCCGTTAGTTTTTATCTACTACCCTTTTATATACCCAAAAAATAGGTGTGAAAAGGGGAATTTTGGGAAAATGACGGAAAAATTTTCTCAACTTCTATAGAAGATATATTATTTACTCTTTAATTTATTGAAAATATTTAATTCAATTTCATTGCAGCTATAAACGATCAGACTTTATTATTTAAACAATCATTTTTATCGAGAAGTAAAATTCTGTGCTAACATGACACATGCACAAGTGTTTATAGATTTTGTATTTTTATTATTAATAACTTTTATTTTATTTTTATTAAATTTCATAAGTATTAAAAATTAATTTAATGATAAAATTTTTATATATAGAACATTTAATTAAATATAAATAAACATTTAATATAAAAGTTACTTTTTAAATTTTTATTTATAATATATAAATAATTTAATTTAAAAACAATTTAAAAATGCGCGCCATTAAAAATAACAGAACAGTATAAGGTTTAATTTGTACACCGCAAGAGCGCGCTAGTATTAATTACTAAATGAATAACAGCTGATGGGTATTGACCGATCGGAATTAAGTGCCTCAAAATTCTTCCGACATTTCTAGATATTTGTAGGAGACTAGGGGACTACGCGCCCTTCGCGCTAAAGCGCGCCAACCCTTTCAAATTATATTTTAAATGAGAAACAATTTAAACTTTAAACAAATATTTATTTAGTAAATGAATTAACAAAACAAATTGTGTATTTTATTTAACATAATCTTCATTATAAGCTATAATTTATTATTTTAAATTTTACTTTATGAATTAACCCTAAATTAGGTACATTTTACCAATTATACGATCAGAATAAACCTTCCCGTTTGATATAACTTTATATCGAACTTATTTCATTAACTGATCTTCATAAATAACTAATTTTTTATTTAGGACAGAAAATAACATATATTAATAATATTATATTATTCACCCTTTCACAATGAAGAAAAAAAAAAATAATAATAATAATAAAATACAGAATTTTAAAATACGCGCCATTAAAAATTAACAGAACAGTATAAGGTTTAATTTGTACACCGCAAGAGCGCGTTAGTATTAATTTCTAAACGAATAACAGCTGATAAGTATAGACCAATCAGAATAAGTTTTAAAATGTCTCAAAATCAGCGTTACATTTAATTCTTTTAATAGAAGATATTTTAAAATTTTTTCGAAAATTTATTAATTTTTCGAAAATATTCTAATTTTTTTGCTAATATAAGGAAGTTACTTTTTACAGTGCTCTTATAAAAAAATTAAGAAAAATGAGAGATAATTTTTCTTATTTTTTCTGGAAAAAATCTTAGATTAACATGAAAAATTTTTTTTTGTCTGGTGTTTTTTTTTAGCTAAAAACTGTTTCATTTCGATATTATAATAAAAATAATTGGAAAATAATAAATAAGTTTGTATAAAAGTTGTTTTAAGTTATAAAAAATAATTTTTAATGTACAAAATCTTTTATGACATTATATAAACTTACTAAAAAAAATAATTGTACCAAAAAAAAAAGACCCAGAAACAACAGGCAGCACAGAGAAGCCCAGGGTTTCTCAAAATCAAAATTTTAAGAAAAATTATAATTTTAATGTAAAAATTATACTTTTAAAGTAAAAATTAATTAACTAATTAATTAACTAAAATTAATTTTAATTAATTCATTAGCTAATTAATTTTTACATTAACAGTATAATTTCTACATTAAAATTATAATTTGTCTTAAAATTTCGATTTTGAGATGCCCTGGGATTGCCTGAGCTGCCTGTTGTTTCTAGGTCTTATTTTTGGGTAAAATTATTTTAACATGGAACATGTTCATTGGATGGGGTATTTGAAAAAGTCCGGCTCGGCAGGGGGGGGGGGGGTAAAAAAGTGACGCTTTTAGGGAGGGGGGTCAAAAATTGATGTTTTTAGGGGGAGGGTTGAAAAATTGACGTTTTTAGGGAGGGGGGGGTAAAAAATTGACGTTTTTAAGGGGGGGTGAAACATTGACGCTTTTAGGGGGGGTCAAAAATTGACGTTTTTAGGGGGGGGGGTGAAAAAGTGACGTTTTTAGGGGGGGGTGAAAAAGTGACGTTTTTAGGGGGGGGTGAAAAAGTGACGTTCTTAGGGGGGGGGGGGGTGAAATGTACTTAGAATATTTTCGATTCAGGGACTTTTGGTGCAGAAGTCCTGCACGCTGCGACCGGAAAAGACGCGTTTTCTCACCATTGACGAAGAAAAATCGTATACGACCCTTGTCCGTAAATAAAGAATCACCCAAATCGCATTTTACCAACCTCGGCTTTGCCTTGGATGGTAATTTACGTGTGATTTTGGCCATTCTTTACTTTTCTGGACACGGGATCGTAATATACTATTAAACCTTTTAGTTCTTTGTTTCCAAAAAAATATTTTTATGTGGGATTGAGATCATGTATATCTAGAAATTTCAAAATTCGCGTTATTTTCCACTGCAGGATTTTTATTTTAGGTTAAGGATGTTAACTACCTCTTTTGTTTGAGTAAAGATTTTGATAAACATTGGTATTTTACAAGAAATCATATTAAAAAATATATATTTAAAATTTAAAGATTCTAGGGTGATGTCTTCATTGTTAAAAAGTTATAAATAATTTTGCTTTTTCGATTTAATGATAGAAAGAAAGAAAGAGATATTTAGCTGCTTATGTCTATTATCCCCAGCTTCATACCCTAAATCCTTAAGGCGCAAACAAGAATTCATAATGGTACGCGTTTTAAAGCACCTCTTACTTTTATAATTATATATGTAATAAATAGTACAGGGCTATAAGTACATCATTTATTTTATCTACTACTAATAAATTATAATTTAATTTGTTAAAGGTTGGGTGGATTTCATTGGCTCATCTCATCAATGGTGGCATGTACTAGTCGTCTTAGCTCTATATTATTGGCACAATACAGGCGTTCTTTACGTAGAATATAGAATGAGTCATGGATGCCAGATAGGTAGAAATATACCTTTATGACATACGATCTTTGGCGAGTCATCGCGTAAGATATTTATTATTACTTAGAAATAAAATGTACCCTGACAAAAGCTGATTTTTTATACAAAAAAAAGCTCTACCTTATCTCGAGAAAAAATCCAGTTCTTGTGGTCACAATATTTTAAAAACTATTAACCAAATTATTGTGATATATTAAACTTAAGCTTTTATCATAATTTTAATGACCTGTGTAGTTTTAGGGCCTAATCCGATTTTTTTTTTTTTTTTTTTTTTTTTTGAACTGACATATACTGACGTAGGGTATCCCAAGGAGGCTTAAGCCTGTGCTGGGGCAGTTGCGGAGCAGCCGACTTTTAAGATGTTAACTGAACTTGTATTCACCCGAACACTGTCAATGATTAACCAATTATTCATTAGTTATTCATTGACAATATCCGTGACATAGGAAAACTGCAGAAAACCTATGCCAAGAACAGCCGGATACATGTTTTCTACATAGTATTCGATTTTTCTTTTAAACACTATGCCGAAAACACGATCCTCACCAGACAGCGTATATAACGTCAGTACAAACTCTACATGAGAATCCGAACGGTCACCCATCCGGATATCAACCGCGCTCATCTTTGCTTAACTTTGTAAGCAAACGTATAGAGTTTATACTACCGCGCTACGAAGCTGGTCGATTTATAAAAACATTTTTAAATTTTTAAATGATATCTAACTATAAGATACAAAAATTTTGTTAAATATACTCAGAAAAAAAATTAAAAGAAATTATTATCAATACTGGTATAAAAATCTTATCTTCTCTAACAAAAATAACAACTTAAAAGGGGAGTTCAATACATTTGGAACACCAAATTACACTAAATGGTTATGGATGAGTTTGCTATATTGAAAAAACATGCCATATTTATGTGAAAACATGAGTTTTTGTATTTATCTCTTGATTTCTCTTTGCAGTATTTTTATATTAGCAATTTTATCTAAATATGTACCGTTATAATGCAAAGAGAGAGAAAGATATTGTTATAATAGTATGTGTCTAAATTATGCGCTAAAAGAACACATTTTCTTACGCGCGACGCCGACAGCAGCGAAGTTGCCGGTCTCTCCTTTTTACATAACGCGCGCTCGTTCTTCTTTCTCTCTAACTCTCGTACAAAAGAGAGTACACAAGAGAGACTTTACCATTTTTAGAAAACGTGCTCCTTTTGCATTGTAATTATGTAAACCATTTTATTAATTTAAATCAAATAAATATTAAAATTTCAAGTGGAATTCACATAAATCATCTTTTTATTTTATAATTCGGTCTAATACTTTCCTTTAAAAAACCTATTAAAATTCATTAACATTCCGACTACCCTGCGTTCATTCCAATGGATTTTTTGGGCCTAGAAACGCAGGGCTCAATGTTATGGAATAGAGTTTTTTGGTAATTTTCAATGAAAACTAAAACTTCAAAAGTTAATCAAAACTCTTCTAGTTGGTATCATTTTTTTGGTGTAAGTATCGCCTTTCAAACGTTGTAAACCGCAATTTTTCATCATTAATTCTCTCATCACTATAGCTAATTAACCGAATGGTCATTTTTGGTTAAAAATGACCAATTTTCAAATTAATGTCAAATTTGTAATTTTTGATGAAAATGGGTTTTAAGTCTCAATTTATTTCCACAAGCTTCAAATTTCCAAAAATTCTTTACTCTGCCTTTTTCAATTATTTTTTAATCAGATATGCGATAATTTGAAGTCGGAGTCCCAATTTTATGATTTTATAAAAAAGCTCATTTTAAATGTTAATTTCGAAGAGCCATTTCTTAAAAAGGACTCAAGGATATGAAACGGGTAAAGAATTTTTGGAAACTTGAAGCTTGTAGAAATTTTTCGAGACGTATAAAACCCTTTTTTGTCAGAAATTACGAATTTGGCAGCAATTTAAAAATTAGTCATTTTTAGCCAAAAATGGCCATTTGTTATAAGCTTTTTACATTTGGGGGTTTTTGAGGTTGAGAAAAACGTTTTCAATGATGAAACTTTTCATTTTTTTACCCAAGCATATTTTCTGATTTTTCAAAATGGTGAAAAAAAATCCTTTTTTGTCAGAAATTACGAATTTGGCAGCAATTTAAAAATTAGTCATTTTTAGCCAAAAATGGCCATTTGGTTAATTGGCTACATTGAAGAGAAAATTAGTGATGAAAAATTGCGGTTTACGTTGTTTGAAAGGTGAAATTTGCACCAAAAAAATGAAACCAACCAAAAGTTTTTTGGTTATTTTTTGTGGTTTAAGCGTTTCATTGAAAATTACCAAGAAACCTTATTTTATAACATTCAGCCATGCGTTTCTAGGCCCAAAAGGCCCATTGGAATGAACGGAGGGTAGCCGACATGTTTTTTCAACATAATAAACTCATTCATAACCATTTGGTGTAATTTGGTTTTCCAAATGTATTGAACTCCCCTTGTTAGTACTACCTCTTGATTCAGAGAGTTATAACTCCCTTAATTCAGGGATTTGACTTCCTAAAATTTCTGTCATCCCCTGGAATACGGTATAAAAATGAACCTTCCAAAGGAAACCTGATATCCTAGAGGCATAAATTTTAATTTTTTATCCAAAAAAATTTAACGATTTTACAATATGGTGGATCAAAAAACATGAAGAAAGGAACTTTCTACATTACCTGGGGGTTTTTAAGGTAGAGAAAAAAGTTTTCATTGATGAAAATGTTTATTTCTTTGCCTCAGCATATTTTCCGATTTTCCAAGATGGTGGACAAAAAAACATGTTAAAATAAGCTTTTTACATTTGGGGGTTTTTGAGGTTGAGAAAAACGTTTTCAATGATGAAACTTTTCATTTTTTTACCCAAGCATATTTTCTGATTTTTCAAAATGGTGAAAAAAATCATTAAAAAAAAATAACTTTCTTGCGTTGATATATATAAGGCAGCAATGTTCAAAAAGCTAATTTTGGTATATAAGAAAGATATATTGGGTTTCTTACTGATGATCTCGCCAAATATATCGGAGTGAAATACCAATATGTACTATACGTTGGAAACAAATAGGGAATTTTATTCTCGTCATTTTCATTTTATTTAATGGTACATGGATCATATAAAAAAAAAAAAAATTTTTTTATTTAATCTGTTAAACGAACATTCATGATTTACATTCATATTAACATCTAATGTCATGAATTTGGCGCTTTGAATGTAATATAGCTTATATAACAATTTAACCACAGAGTGGTCTTGTTATATTATACATTGATTGCATGTATATATTTTTCTCTCGCAAAGGAAATGAAATCGCGAGGGTTTATAAAGCTAACTTTGGTACATAAGAAAGATATTTTGGGTTTCTTACTGATGATCTCGCCCAATATATCGGAGTGAAATACCAATATTTACTATACGTTGGAAACAAATAGGGAATTTTATTCTCGTCATTTTCATTTTATTTAATGGTACATGGATCAAAAAAAAAAAAAAAAATTTTATTTTTTCTGTAGAATAAACTTTTTTCGATAATGTATCAAACATAACATTATGGATTATTTCTTTTGCTTTTTTTGGCTGGAATCTAGAAATTTTTAAGCATATATTAAATTACTTTAAGATTAAGAAAAACCATATATAAACTTTACCTTTCACTCAGTTTTGCCATAAACATAATTCTAATGCTGAAGAATAAAAACCAAAGAAATTACGTTCTTTATATTAATTTAAAAAAAATATTATAAATTTTTATACTTATCTGAATCAAACTTGTTTATTTAACTATATCCACCAAAGAATTTAAAATAAACCTGAAAAAATTAATAACAAATTTATAAACACAGGCCGTTTAGAAAACGAATTTAGTAAATTACTAGATTTATATTTATGTTGGTACTAAAGGGGGGCGGAATAATTTTTCGTATTTATAAACGATTTTGGGCTTCTGATCAAACTTGGGTGTTCTCTTTTTATGTTTTTATCATGATTTTCAGTTAAGTTATTTTGTTGTTTAATTATTTTCAAATTATTGTATGTTTAATGTTAGGAAAAAAATATTAAGGTATTAAAAATTTTCTCTTTTTTCTCTCTTTATGTTTTTATCATGATTTTCAGTTAAATTATTTTGTTGTTAAATTATTACACTTCATACTTAATACTTTTTTGAAAATTAGGTGACAAATTAAATGAAGGAGACTTATTAGCAGAAATTGAAACTGATAAAGCAACTATGGGTTTTGAAACTCCAGAATAAGGTATAATAAACATACAATAATCTGAAAATAATTAAACAACAAAATAACTTAACTGAAAATCATGATAAAAACATAAAAAGAGAACACCCAAGTTTGATCAGAAGCCCAAAATCGTTTATAAATACGAAAAATTATTCCGCCCCCCTTTAGTACCAACATAAATATTAATCTAGTAATTTACTAAATTCGTTTTCTAATACGGCCACAGCCATTAACCTAGCAGTCGACTATAAGCAGACTAACCTAACTACTAGTGAAAGTCTTCTAGTTTAAATTTAAGCGCGTAATTTAAAACAACTTTTTAAACTTTTGCTACTATTTTTTTAAAAACGTGGATAAAAATAATAAATAATCTTATATAAATTTGTAAATTTATATTTTTATTAATTATTATTTTTATGCAAAATTTTTAAAAAGATGATATAATAAGTTTTTTTTTAATTATACGTACTCAAATTTAAACAAATACTTGTATTTCAGCAGTATTAGCTTTTAATTACCTACTTACAATATACATCAAATTGCTGTTAACAAATTTGTTATTATCTTTTAATATCTTAAGGCACACAGGTAGAATTTGATTTAGGTAATTACTTTTAGGTAATGATTTTTTTCAGAATTAAGAAAGATTAATATAAACTCGAAAATTCAGATATTTTAATCAAATTTAGGAACTCAAAGTATATTTTATATTTTCGCAGACATTTTAGTAAATTATTATAAAGGAAAGTTGTTGCCAGTTTGATTGTTCAGTAATCTTCAGCAAACGATCTTGTTATGGTGAACAATAAATAAGAATAACCTAAACCCTATTATTTATATTAATTAATGCGGATAAAAAATTTTAACATTAAATATGAGTCATTCTCTGTCAGAAAAGCAAAACCTTCCAGGTCGGGTCGCTGAAACCGACTAAAAACATTTTTTTGCCAATTACCTATCCAAAATGGACTATGTCCCCAAATTTTAGCCCTTAATATGGAAAAATAAGCCCAGGGCGAATTTTTGAAAAAAAAACGCGTTTTCATCTTTTCTCAGCCACCCATTCTTCGTTTATATGCCATTCCTCCTAGAAATTATTAAAAATAATGAGAAAAGAGGTACTATAGTAAAATTTCCTCAGGAATCCATTCCTGCCATTAGTTTTGAAAAATTCCTACACGGGGAGCCGCAAAATCGATAAATTCACAGGGTATTTTACGGAAGCTACAGAAAAATTATATATCCGAGTTTTTTATTAAGCTTCTCAGAAAAAGCGTGTTTTTATATATATTTTCGGATGCCATATCAACCTAGATGCGATCGAACTTCCTAGACCCTAAAATAATCAAAAAATCGTGAATTTTCCTCAATTTTTCTCATTTTTTTTCAATTTTTTGAATTTTCCCGATCTAAATGACTCCGAATGATATAAATAAGTTAAGATTCGGATTCCCAGGGAAATTTTACATACTTTCCTTATTTAAATAATTTTTAGGCTTTAATGTAAACGATCTCAAACCAAATGCTTTCAGCACTGTGATGGTGAAATGCGCCCGTTTAAAAATTTATTTTCTTTTTGTCACCTTGACCCCACAAGGTATACATTTTTTTTCGCATTTCTTTCATTCCCATAATTAAAATTCAAAATTATTATTTTATTATTTTATTTCTTTTTGATTTTACGACTTCCAAAGAAGTGAAATCAAAAAGAGTCGTTAAAGCTAACGGGACTCGACATATTAGTGTCCAAGTTGCGAAATCTATTGAAGGGATTTGATCAGTCGTCGAATTCATGTCATTGCGTAATGAATAAATAATATTAATTACATTCCGATCTCACGGTCCACACAGGCAATGACAAATTTTCGACAGCTGTTCAACCTCCCCCACGAATAGAATTAGTATATATAGGACCTCAAAAGAGGCTCAGAACACAGTCTAACTTCGGATTCACGGCTAGTAGGCCAGGCTTTTGGCTGGCCTACACACTAGTTTTTGGGACTCAAGACGCATCATCACGCCTCGCGTTTATTAGCTTCAGTTTTGTCTGTTTTATTTGAAAATAAATTTGTTTAAAAGTTCAAATCTTGTGTATATTTATTTTTTTTTACTTTTTACTCCCGGAGGTCAGCCTGCAATAAGGAACAGCATCTTAGGTAAGTAAAAGAAAACACAAAAATTTAATAAATGGAAAAAAATGCAGAAGTAGAATCAAGTAGACCAGAAGTCCCAGAGGGCTTAAATAGGGACATGCCCTCTAAAATTAAATAATCTGACGAGATCTGGAGATTACTAATTGGCTCTAGATCTGCTGTATCATGGCATCCCTTGTGGGGAGAATTCTGGGCTAATTGGCTCTATTTCTGCATATCTTTTCAAATATTTCAAAATAATAATTAAAAAAAAATTTTTTTTGTTTTTTTTTGTTTCTCATTTTTTTTATTTTATTTTTACAAGATTGTGCAAATTCTTGCGGTTTTTTTTTTGGTCGCCTTTTAATTTATAAATAGGTCGAAAACCACAGTAGGGTCCCCTACGTAACTTCAAAAAAAAGGACCCTCTTGATAGGAACTTGTCAGAGGAAGATTTAAATTTCGATTAAATAAATAAATGAATATTTTTTTTTAACCCTCTTGATAGGAACTTGTCAGAGGAATATTTTAAATTTTGATTAAATAAATAAATAAATATACTTTGTTCTCTTGATAGGAACTTGTCAGAGATAAATTTAAATTAATCCCTCTTGGTAGGAACTTGCCAGAGGAAGTTAAATAAATAATTAAATTTTTGATGAATTAAATAAACCCTCTTGGTAGGAACTTGCCAGAGGAAGTTAAATAAATAATTAAATTTTTGTTGAATTAAATAAACACTCTTGGTTGGAACTTGCCAGAGGAAGTTAAATAAATACATTTTTTTTTAATAAAATAAAATAAGGGTTGAACCTTGCCCTATACAAGTAAATAAATCAGCGCTGAAATAAACTTTACGGATTGAAACTTGTCCGAAGTATAAAGAAAATAATTTTTTTTTTGGAACTTGCCAAGAAAAAAACGAATAATAACTTATTCAAGATGATCCCTTCTGCAGGCCAGAAGTAAAGATTGTTTGCCACTCCAACATTGTAGCTCTCCTAACATCCGCTTTAATATATTCTAGGTCTCCCTCATTTTTCCTTTCGTATGTAAGCTTGCGCTCTTGGGCAAGTAGCTGAATAGGAATAATTCCTGCGATGACAAGAACTGCCGCTTCCGAGACAGTCCTGTATGCGCAAGAAACCCTCAGAGCACCCTGCCTCTGCACTCTTATCATACCTTTCGAATATATATCCTTATCCAGTGCCTCACTCCAAATCTCCGCTCCGTACAATAGAATAGAGTGAGTTACGGACATTAGCAGCTTTCTCCTGCTGGACTTTGGTCCACTCATGTTCGACATCAGCCTGCTCAGGGCTAACGTCGTGGTACCTGCCTTCTTGACCCTTTGAGAAATATGTTCGAAATAGGTCCGCTTCGTATCCAAAACTATTCCAAGATATTTGGCGAACCTTTTCGTCTCTATAATGGTATCCTCGTCAACCTGTATTAGAATAACGGTATTGACTTGCTTCCCCGTAAACATCACGATCTCGGTCTTAGCGACTGCCAGACTTAATCCGTGCTCTTCCATCCATGCGTTTGTCTTTAAAATGCAGACGCTGAAGCTATCCTGTGCTTGTTGCACGTTCCTTGCTATGATCACGAGGGCAATATCATCCGCATAGCCTATCATAAAGCAGCCATCCGCTAGCTCCATCCTCAGGATACCATCATAAGAGATGTTCCATAGGTCAGGTCCCAATATGGAGCCCTGAGCTGCGCCAGCTGTCACTTTCCTACTTCTCTTCCCTTGAAGAGTCTCGTACAATAGTACTCTGTCACTTAGGTAACTCTTCATTACCCGCATCAAATAATTTGGTACTGCAAAATCATTTAGTCCATGAAGGAACTATGTTCACTTTGCAGAATTGAATGCGTTCTTGACGTCCAGGGTGACCAAAAGAGTAATTTTACGTGAGTAATGATTACCCGTTTGGGCCCTAGTTATCGCGTCAACGACCTCCTTCATAGCCCCGATCGTAGACCTCCCCCGTCTAAATCCGTATTGCCGAGGAGATAAATCCCCTGCTGCTTCTACTGCGTTTAAGATACGCAGTTGTAGCATTTTTTTGAAGCCCTTTCCAGCTGTATCCAGCAGTCCTAGTGGTCGCCAGTAGGACGGGAGTGTGGGATCTCCTTTTCCTTTACTGATAAGGACCAACAGTGCCTTTTTCCATCGCCTACTGAATACTCCAGCTCGTAGGCACGAGTTGTACATCATTAACATCAATGACGGACACTCGTGCGCAGCGATTCTTATAATTTCGGCTGGTATGCCGTCTGGGCCGGGGGCTTTCTTATTTCTGAGAGAGTCTACGGCAGCAAACAGCTCTTCTTGCGTGAAGTCCGGGATTTCGGTTACCCTAATGTCCTCCTCTTGGTCTATTCTCGTCGGGTGCATCGGAAACAGAGCATCAACTACTGTCCTTGCTTCCTCTTCGTCCATTAGTGAGCTAGCAGCAAATCCCCTTAGCTTTTTCGTGACTATCTTGAAGCCCAATCCCCAGGGGTCGTTGTCCACTTCGAGGCACAGATTCCTTTCGCAGCGGATCTTACTGGCATTGATTGCCCGCCTCAAAGATCGCTTCACTTCCTTATGAACTCTCATCAGTTCCCTTGCTTCTTCGCGAGACTTGGCCCTAGTTGCTCTTCTTCGCGTCATGTGGCTTTGCCTGCGTAACTCTGCAATTTCTGTGCTCCACCAATATACAGGTGGGTTCCTTCCATTAAACCTTTTTCGAGGCATGGAAGCGTCACATGCTTTTTTGAGCAGCGTCATTACTTCGGATACTACATTCTCCGCGTCTTCCTTACTTCCTACTCTGCGGGGTTTTATTAGAATTGCCCTTTGTCCCATCATTAAAACTCGTATAAATTTTTCTTTGTTCAGCTTATTGAGGTTCCAGCCTCTTGGTTTTGGCCTATATGCCTCTCCAGGGGGCAGTCTCTCATGCTGAATTTCGAACGAGATGTACTGGTCGTCGCTCGCAGTAAAGACTTCCATAACGTGCCAGTTATTGACTCTCGTACTCAGGCCTTCGGATGCGAAGGAAACGTCAATTATAGTTTCAGTGAAGCTGGGCCTTCTAAAGGTTGTGGTGTTACCCACGTTTAGAACAACGAGACCCAGCCTTGACACCATTTCTAGTGTCGCTGCTCCTTTTGAGTCAGTATAGGGCATACCCCAGTCGACAGCTTTGGCATTAAAGTCTCCTGCAACAATTAAGTTGCCACCCGCTTCTCTCACGAAGTCCTCTATGTCTGCCAATTTCGTATAATAGTTCTGTATACGTCCTGTTGGAGTTAGGTAACAGCTGACGTACGTTATGGCTTTGCTTTTAATCCATGCAAAACCCCTGCCCCTTCCTGATGCTTCGACTGGAACATTTCCAGGATTTGCGACCCAAATAGCTGCGGTTCCAAATTCATCCGCGAACCAAGTGGTTGGGTTTGGATTAGACATTGGGTACTGCTCGCTGATGATCCACAGGTCAGCCTTGATCTCCCTCTGAGTTTGATACATGAGCTGGTTTGCGGTCCAGCTTCTGTGCATATTACCTTGGACAACCCTGATCATTTTATGATCGCTTTTTTGAACTCAGCGCACTTCCTGGAACCCGGAAAGTGCTTGAGTTCGTTTCCCTTCATTTTAGCAGCTTTGCAGAGTAAGCATCGCAGCTTTCCTGTGCATTCGTCTGCCTTGTGGTTTTCCAGTCCACATTTAAAGCAAAGTTTGCTTCTATCGGGCCCCTTGCAATTTCCTGCAATATGCCCGTAGGTTAAGCACCTGTAGCATCTAAGTGGGGTAGACTGCAGTCTTACTCTACAGTTCCCCAGGCCTACCTTAATGCTACCTTTTTTGATCAGCTTAAACGCAGCCTTTTCGTCCATCTCTATTGTCACTAATCTCTGCTCCCGAATATTAGGCTGAGATAGCTTTACTTGAATCGGTCCGGTTTTCTTCAAGGCAGCTTTTAGGGCTGCCTCTACTTCTTCTTTCGTGGTAAGGCAGTCGATGTCCCGAATCTGGAGGTTCCGACGTGGCGTCAAACATGCGACGTTCACGTTCTCCCCCATTGTTGCCTTGACTGCCTCGAAAAGAGCTGTTTGCCCTTCTGTTTTTCCTTTCATCTCGATCAATACGTTACCGGCTTGAGTTTTTCTTACTGAATAGATGTTAGCTTCAGTAGCCTCTTCACTAACGCTTTCCTTGATCTGCTTCAAGACATCCGCGTACGCTTTCCCTTCTGGTAGCTTAATTGCGACTGCCTTGTCTCTAGCTCTAGGAAGCTTCGCTTTCCCCTTGGCGTTCCCTTTCTTCTTTTCTTTTTTTCTTTCCTCGTCTTTTTCTCTCTCTGCCTTTTTCCTTTTCTTTCTCCTGTTCCTTCGGCCAGTGTAATCTTGGAATTCCTCGTTGTCCCCGAGAGGAGTCCCGGTAGTTTCCGGCGTCTTGTCTCCATTTCCTTCCGTTTCCGTCACTGTTTCGTTTCTTACCAACGAAACAGTAAGTCCAGGATACGTTGGCGGCTTGTTAAACCTGGCAGCTGAGAGTTGTTTTGCCACGGATGCAGCAGAATTGGCTTTCTGTGCCGAATTTTTTGGGCTACTCCCGCTCGCAGGCTTCTTTGAGGGAGTCTGCTTTCCTGAATAATAATAATAATAATAATAATTAAATAATAATAATAATAATTAAAATAATAATAATAATAATAATAATAATAAATCCGGTTCGGTTCTCGGACCGGACCTATGAAATGCCTTTTACGATGGCCTGTTGCGCGTTCACCTCCCGGAAGGAGCTTCTCTGATCGGGTACGCGGACGACGTGGCTCTGACCATCACTGGCAGGGACATGCAGGTAACCCAGGAGAGGTTGAATCTAGTCATGAGACAGATCAACCTCTGGATGGGCGAGCACCAGCTCGCGATCCCAAAAACGGAGATCGTACTGCTGACCCGTCGCACAACAATTTCCACGGACATCGATGAAAATGTCTATGATGGTGGAAACCCTCACACGATCCAAGCCAAGACATCGGTTAAGTACTTGGGAGTTCTGCTTGATAACAAGCTGAACTTCTGTGAACAATTTCAGAGGTCGAGTGAGAAGGCCGCGTCGATCGCATCCTCCTTGTCAAGGCTCATGGCCAACATAGGAGGGCCCAAACCTGGGAAGCGAAGATTGTTGATGTCCGTTGTCAACTCTGTCCTGCTTTATGGATCTGAGATCTGGGCGGATATCACCAAATTTGCCATAAAATATCGTCTGTGCAGCGGCAAGTGGCCCTGAGGATCGCCTGCGCATACCATACGGTATCGCTCGAGGCGATCCAGGTTGTAGCATCGGTCATACCCATCGACCTGCTAGCGTTGGAGCGGAAATACATTTACGATAGTGTAGAGGACCGCGAAGTGGCATCCACTCGCGCCCGCTCCAGCTCTATGGAAAAATGGCAGGAACGGTGGAAAAAGGAGGAAGAGGAAAATGCCCGATGGACCCGCAGACTGATTTCAGATCTGCAGGCATGGACTGGACGACAACATGGGGAGGTGGATTTTTACCTCACCCAATTTTTAACTGGACACGGGTACTTCCGTAAAGTAATAAAAGAATGTGCTGAATATTAAAGTGAATCAATTCATAATTTTATTTGTTATTATTAAAAAGACTAAACGATGCATGACATGGGTTTTTCCTCGACTGGGTCAACTCTCGGCAGCGAGGGCTGGGAATTACTACTTCTTCATTTAAATTATCATTAATAACATTATTTTTCTTTTTCAGGTTAAAAAAAAAAAAAAATAAAAATAAATTTTTTTATATAAATTAATAAGTATTTTTTACCGAATTTCACAAATTTAGACTTATTATTTTAAGTTACATCAAATGAAAATTGTGGTGTAAATTTGATGTAATTTAAAAACATAAGTCTTAGATTCGAAGTTTAATATTTGGCAGAAAACAGCATTTAGATTTACATCATGGAAGTTGGAAGGGATGCATGCGACATACTTCATCAACTTCAAAACCACCAAAACAATTTTAAAAATGAATTACGAGGTTAAAGTTTAAAAGAACTCATGCATAAAACCATGACTTTATCAGAAGTGCCTCGGAATCTGAATGCCTCGGCATACCAATTTCTTAGAAGTGAAAGAAGGTGCTGGATCAAGGGCAATAAAAAAAAAAAAAAATCACCTTGGTCAAAGCTAGCCTGAATGATGACTATGTTAATTTAAATATAGATAGGGGAAATACCTTCTGGGTATCTCTTCCCGTTAAACCTAGCGACAGTCAAAAATATAGTTCACATACAGTTTATGTGACGTCGGGTTACAACGTGTAAATCCTAGAGAAAAACAATTAAAATTTTTTTTCTGACTATTTCTTTAAGTTTTTCCTACCAAAATAAATCCTAACCCTTAGTTATCTTAGTGTCACCAGGATCCAGTAGATCTAACAAACAGCGGCATCTATTCAGATCAAGACCTGCAGAAGTTGAGGGAACACATTAGCTTTCTATTAGAAAAAGCTACCCTCCTAAATACCCTAGATAAGGGTATGGTAGGGTAGCACACTATTAGTCAGGGCGCAAGCCTTGCGAACCTTTTCGATCAAAAAGAAATAGAAGGAAATTGCAGAAAGTTATTGGAACCAAGTTTGGATCAAGTTTTTCAGCTTCGGCATGATCAGTGCAGGTATCATAGCGATCTTGCTCAATTTTTAAAATATATATAGTTAATACTTGACACCGCTGTAAGGTGTTATACGATGCATTTTTATTTTTGGATGGTCGTTTCATAAGCTGTATTTGTATCAATCATTTAACATTTGGTGACGCTGGGAAAAAGATGGAACCTCCTAAATGTGGGATGGACACAATAGAAAAGCAACCTCCTCAAACAGACACTTCTCCAACGCATGTTTATCCAAATTGTCCCAAGGACAATCTCCTAGCTCAGCCCCTCCTAAAAGGTTATAAGGGAATAATTTTTATAATAATGTTTCTCTCTCAGAATTATACGTTGAGCCACGGCAGACTATATATTATATAAAAAAAAAAATATATAAATAAATAAATAATAATAATAATAATAATTAATTAAAAAATTTTTTTTTTTTTAATTAAAAAAAGAAAATAACATTTTTTTTTCAAATTATAACGAATGGGTCATGGAATAGATCATAAGTTTAAGTATAATGTTTATACGGTATGGGTTATGAATTTATTAGTATTGTAACATATATGAATTAAAAGTTTAGGTACCTTAAGAATCTCATTTATTGTTTTGACATCTACGGTAATCACAGTTTTGAAATTAACAGTCTAAATAAAAATATAAGTATAAAAATAGTTGTGAAACTTAGCTTTAAGGTTACATTTTTCTCTGTGATATGTGGTTACAGTATCTTTGGAAGCTGTAAAAACATTCTCGGCAGCGAGGTGTGATGGTGAAATGCGCCCGTTTTAACATTTATTTTTTTTTTGTCACCTTGACCCCACAAGGTATACATTTTTTTTCGCATTTCTTTCATTCCCATAATTAAAATTCATAATTATTATTTTATTATTTTATTTCTTTTTGATTTTACGACTTCCAAAGAAGTGAAATCAAAAAGAGTCGTTAAAGCTAACGGGACTCGACATTTTAGTGTCCAAGTTGCGAAATCTATTGAAGGGATTTCATCAGTCGTCGAATTCATGTCATTGCGTAATGCATAAATAATATTAATTACATTCCGATCTCACGGTCCACACAGGAAATGACAAATTTTCGACAGCTGTTCAACCTCCCCCACGAATAGAATTAATATATATAGGACCTCAAAAGAGGCCCAGAACACAGTCTAACTTCGGATTCACGGCTAGTAGGCCAGTCTTTTGGCTGGCCTACACACTAGTTTTTGGGACTCAAGACGCATCATCACGCCTCGCGTTTATTAGCTTCAGTTTTGTCTGTTTTATTTGAAAATAAATTTGTTTAAAAGTTCAAATCTTGTGTATATTTATTTTTTTTTTTTTACTTTTTACTCCCGGAGGTCAGCCTGCAATAAGAAACAGCATCTTAGGTAAGTAAAAGAAAACACAAAAATTTAATAAAAGGAAAAAAATGCAGAAGTAGAATCAAGTAGACCAGAAGTCCCAGAGGGCTTAAATAGGGACATGCCCTCTAAAATTAAATAATCTGACGAGATCTGGAGATTATTAATTGGCTCCAGATCTGCTGTATCAACACAAAAGTCGGATTTTCATCGTTTTTCAACAATTTTTTTGAATTTTCCCGCGCTAATAGACCTAATAAGAGTCAAATAAGTTCAGATTTGGTTTCTCCAGGAAATTTCATATAACTTCTATTCTATGAAAATCTTTAGGCTTTAGTATAAACGAGTTTATTACAATGCATTTCAAAATTTTGATTTTTTTTTTTACAGTTTTTTGTATTTTTGCGGTAACTCTAACAAAAATAACCATGTAGTACTACTCTCTGGCTCAGAGAGTTATAACTCCCTAAATCAGGGTGTTAACTCTCTGGAGTCGTAATCTTGGAGGCGTAATTTTTAATTTTTCATTCAAAACAATTTTCAGATTTTTCAATATGGTGGACCAAAAATTTTTTCCAAGATGGCGGAACAGAAAACATTAATAAAGGAACTTCATTGGTGAAAACATTTATTTTTTCACCCTTGCATATTTTCCGATTTTCCAATATTACGGAACAAAAAACATGAAAAGTAGATATTTTTATATAACCTAGGGGTTTTCCAGGTCGAGATAAGCGTTTTTATGAATGAAATATGCTAGGGTAAAAATAATTTCATAATTCAAAACGTCTTTCTTAAGCTCGGGAATCCCCAGGAAATATAGAAAGTTCCTCTTCATGTTTTTTGTTCCGCCATATTGGAAAATCGGAAAAAGTGCTGGGGCCAAATAATGAAAAATTTCATTAATAAAAACGTTTTTTCGACCTCGAAAACCTTCAAGCAATGTAAAAAGCTTATTCTGAAATGTTATAAAGTCTGCCACCTTGTAAAACTGGAAAAAATGCTAGGGCGAAAAAATTAAAATTTTCATTCATGAAAATGATTTTCACAACCTCGAAATCCCCAGGTAATGTAGAAAGTTCCTTGATTTAGGGAAATCTAACTCTTTGAGCCAGAGAGTAGTACTACATGGTTATTTTTGTTAGAGTTACCGCAAAAATACAAAAAAATGTAAAAAAAAAAATCAAAATTTTGAAATGCATTGTAATAAACTCGTTTATACTAAAGCCTAAAGATTTTCATAGAATAGAAGTTATATGAAATTTCCTGGAGAAACCAAATCTGAACTTATTTGACTCTTATTAGGTCTTTTAGCGCGGGAAAATTCAAAAAAATTGTTGAAAAACGATGAAAATCCGACTTTTGTGTTGAAAGCATTTGGTTTGAGATCGTTTACATTAAAGCCTAAAAATTATTTAAATAAGGAAAGTAAGTAAAATTTCCCTGGGAATCCGAATCTTAACTTATTTAAGGGCTAAAATTTAGGGACATAGTCCATTTTGGATAGGTAATTGGCAAAAAAATGTTTTTAGTCGGTTTCAGCGACCCGACCTGGAAGGTTTTGCTTTTCTGACAGAGAATGACTCAATAATAGTTTTTAATTTATGTGGGTGTGGATCCCATCAAGGTTATTAAAGAGAAAATACTCAACAAATATGTGATCGTGCCTGAAATAAAAAAGCCTTAGCTTTTTTATAATTCTTTGCGATTTTTATTTATGATAAACAATGGGATTTAATGTTTCTGGAAGTTTAAAGTCTTTAATAAGTGTATGCATGCATATATATCAATTGTTTAAAAATTTTTTTTTCTTCATAAAAAGCATTTTCTGCAAAATTGAAACTATACTATTTAGCGGAGTCAAATAAAGATTTAATAGTGATGTAAAAGGGGAGCCAGGTTTTTTTTTATTTTCTGATAGTTTGTATAGAACTTAGTAACAGGGTATGTTTTTTGTAGATTTTAAGCTTCCGCTTCACCAAAAAAATGGCCAAAAACTGTTTTTTGATGAATTTTAAAATATCTCTGACTAAAGTAATCGTAAAAAAAAAAAGTTGAAAATTTTCATTATTGAGAGTACAATAGAACTATGGTGATAGGGCCGCATTAAAAGTAGATTCTAATCTCCAAAAATTGATTTGAGCAATTTTTTTATTTTTTTTACTAAAAATGTAATAAACCCTGAATAAATTCTTGGATTTTTATAAAAATTGGTGGAAATGCGTATTCTACGTATGCTATCAAGTGGTAAAATTTAAAAAAAAATTGCCAAATGGGCAAAAATTGCCAAATTTTGAAATTAGCGTAATTTTATGAAAGAATATTATAGGTTAAATTTTTTTTTTAAATGATAGGTTTTTATATGTACTTTAACCTGAATGTACTTTAGGTTATGCTAATTAAATATTCGTGCCCATTTTAGGGCATTAATGTGAAAAAAAAATTAAAATTAAAATCTTTTAATTGGAAGCTTGGCCCCCTGCAACCCATTTTTATTCAGAAATACGTCCCAATCCTTAAGGAGGCTTATCCGTTAAAAAAAACGCTGCCAAATAATTGGCACTATGGTTCCTCATTAACAATAACAAAATATTCTTAAGAGTCCTGCACCCGCACTATTGTTTTTCAAATTTTTTATTTTTTTTTCGTTTTTTTTTTTGCATCTTATCAGAGTAGTCTCACATTCTATATTCAATTTAGAAAATTTTGGCATAAACTCTTTTTTAATTTAATCAAAAATAAGGACATGAGTTGGTCAGAAAAATTTTTTGTCGAAAAAAGTGTACTCAAAATTTTTCTGACCAACTCATGTCCTTATTTTTGATTAAATTAAAAAAGTATTTATGCCAAAATTGTCTAAATTGAATATAGAATTTGAAACTACTCTGATAAGATGCAAAAAATTTCTAATTTAATAAATAAACGAAAAAAAAATAAAAAATTTGAAAAACAAAATGGTGTGGGTGCAGGACTCTTAATGGTCTATTTTACACAGTAAAAACGATAATTCTAGATATTAGTGCTTTCATAGAAAAAAATTAAGTACTACGTCCCAAAAGAAAAAAAATATTGCTATTATTTTTATTTTTTTATGTAAAACATTTTGAAAAAATAATTTAAAAAAAATTAAGTTTCAGATTCAAAAAATTGACTATAAAAAATATTTCTAAAACTAGTACCCATAGAAAAATATGAGGTACTACTTTCAAAAAGAAAAAATATATTGCTGTTTTTTTTATTTTTTTATGCAAAAAGTAAATGTAAATGTAAATGTAAATATTATTTATTTGTCCAGAACAAAATATGATACATAATTATAACAGTATATTTATACAATAGGGGGCTTGCATGGGTCTTAGGAATAAAAAATCTTTGCTATTTTCTGAAAGTGTGTATTTTTTTAAAAATTTTCGCATAATACATTTTTCGAAAAATTGCAATGATTTAATTTTAAAATTATTTTTAAAATGTAAGAGATTTTGAATAACCCGCTTAAATGTGACGTCAAACCTCTGAAATTTATCCGCGCCGGCGCGAACTTCTCTTCTGCTTTTATTTATATTTTATAAATAATGTAACCTAAAAAAATTTATTAAAGCGATCATTTTTAATAGTAAAAAAAAAACGTTATTTAAAAAAAAATATTTGTATTTTGATTTTTCAAAATAAAAAAAAAAATGAATGAAGGTTACACAAAGGCAACTTCTTTAAATTTGCCTAATGTAAATTTAAATATGTTTTTAATGTTTTTTCAAAGCAATCCATTGTTTAATGGTGCTGAGTTAAGAGGAACTAAAACAGCAAAGTAAGTAAAAAATACTTATATTTTGTATACAAAATGATAGAAAATATATGTGATTTAGGTCAATGCGAACTAATTATGGAAATTCAGCTATTGGATATGTACAAGTCATGAGAAAATTGCCATTGTGCTTTTGCGAAGCCAAAATTGTTCCGGAGCACAGACTCAGAACAAAAAAATATGCTGTTAGAGTTATCGTAGATGAAGAAAAAGAAGTTGTTGTGTCAGCAGATTGCTTAGATTGTACGGCTTCTTTAGGTATTAATAAATTTTATTTATAATTTTCACTGAAAAACTTTAAATATTTAATGCATATTTTATAGGAGGATGCAAGCATGGTGTTGCTTTCTTAGCTTGGATTTACAGAAAGTCAGAAGAACGTTCTCCAACTTCTGAAGAATGTTATTGGAAAAAACCAAAAATGGCTGATATTGGCACAAATGTAAAAAGTGTTAAAATAGAAGAATATGCTGCAACTATTATTAAAAATAAAAATCAACCAAAGTTTAATTTTAACAATGATATTGTTGAAAATTTTTTAAATAAATTATTAGAAAAAACAGATGGTCAAAATAACGTAGACAGTCACATTGTTAAATTTTTTAGACCTTCAGTATTTCAAAATATGTCATTACACTATTGTTCGATATTGTATGAAGGAAGTAAAAAAGATCCATTTGAATTTATGAATTTTTGTAAACAATTTTTAACTAAAGAGAGCATTAGGTCATGTATGATTGAAACCTTAGAACAATCTGGCAATAAAATTTGGTTTGAGCTGCGGTATGGGAGAATAACCGCTTCGAACTTATATGAAGCGTCAAACTGTTCAACATTCAATGGTTCACTAGTAGAAAGCCTTCTGGGCTTAGTTAAAATAAATTCACAAGCAGTACAGCGGGGAAAAAATTTGGAGCAAGCTGTTTTAAGTGAAGTTCAAAAGATGTTCAAAACTCAAATAAAAAAATGTGGATTAATTTTAACTGAAGAATATCCCATTTTTGGCGCCTCCCCTGATGGGATTACTCATGATGCTGTTTATGAAGTTAAATGCCCTTTTAATGAAAAAAACATTAAAAATTATTATGATGACGGTAAAATAAACAACAAAGTCAGAGCCCAACTTCAGTTGCAAATGTTTTTAGCAAAAAAAAATATAGGATATTTATGTATTGCTAGTCCTAACTTTGAAAAAGATAAAAAGGTAACTACGATTAGAGATGAGTTTAGTTCTAAATTTTTGAGTGCTATAATAAAAAAAGCCATTACTTTTTGGATAAATGGTATTTTTCCAAATTTAATGAGCTCGCTATAAAAAAAAAAAACATTTTGACTAAGAATAAAATAAATAATTTAAGGCTATTTTATGATATTAATTTATTATTTTGTAAAAATTCTTTTAAAAAATGATCACTATAATACATAATAATAAAATAAAAAATCTTTATTTTGAAAATTACATTATGATTGTTTAATTATTTCACTTTGTAAATTTGTAAGCGCTGCAGCAACAACTACAGCATCATCTATACAATCTACAATCTTTGTATTCATGCAAGAATTTTTATTTAAAAAAAGAAAATTTCTTATTCTCTCTATAGCTCTTTCAACATGGATTCTAGTAGATGCTATTCTTTTTGTCAACTTAACATCTTCTTTGCTACTTTTAACTCCAGTTTGTACACTCGGTGGTCTAAATACTTTGCAGCCTTTTTTTTGCAACATTGCATCCAATCCCTTAAATCCTCTATCGGCTAGAACACATGAATTCAGTGGGATAATTTTTAAAAAGTCACAGTCTTCAATAATAGCCATATCTGAAGTCCTACCTCCATAGCCTTTTGAAATATATGTGATTAAACCATCAGGTGTGATGCAAACAAAATATTTTGCAGTATTTCCTTTCTTATAATCTGACCAAGTTAAAGCTTGATAATAAGCATCTGATGGCTTTTCTAATTCAATTTCAAAACAGTCAATAATGCTCTCAACATTTTTAAATCTGTATCTGAATGCTATTGGCAGATTTAATAAAATTTGTTTTTTTGTAGGCCAAAATATTAGTTTTTTTAATACCAAAGCTAATGCTTTTAAAGTTTTTCGAAACACTTTACCAATTTGACTTTCAGATAAACCAAATTCATAACCGAGTACTGAATGTGGTAAATTTAACCTTAGCTTTTTTAGAGTCAAATAAATATTTTTGACTGATATATTTGTAGCTTCAGTTAACATTTCAATAACATATATTGAAGATTTTGGAATACCTAAGTAAATTAAGGGATTATCTTCAATCAAAATTTTAGTGTAATTAGAGTATACTAAATCTTTAAAATAAGCTTGTTTTAATATTTTTTCTCCACTGGTTGTTGTTGTGGAATCTGGAGTTTCATCAGTAAATAATTCAGAGCTGCTCCCGAAAATACTGTTTGTGTGTACGCTGTCAAGTGTTGAGTTAAAATTATTTTTTTCTTTTTTTTCACTTATACTCATTTTTTCTAAACGATCTGTAGCTGATTGCAATAATTTACAAGAAACGCACACACTAACATTTTCTGTTTTATGCATTATACATGCATCTTTACTTTCAATAGAAATTGTCTGCACATATTTATCTACTTTTTCTACATTTATTGTTTGAACTTCTTTACTATTCGAATTGAAAATTTCTTGATCTTTGTCAAGTGTGCAGAAAGAATTCATATTTTCATCAGTTTTATCATTGAAAATATTATGTGTGTTAGCGGGATCTGAAATGAATAAATTAAATTTTTTGATATTTAAAAGGAGAATATGTTTGTTATTTTCAAAATTACCATCTTGATTTATGTTCATATCTACATCAAGTACTTCAGCGGTATTGGAAGAAAATCGAGGTATAACATCGTCTTTGAGTCTTTTTCTTGATCCTATCATTAACCATTCATAATAATTTACTAAATCATTTTTCAGATCAAAATGATCCTCACAAAAATAAGCCCCTTTTTTTTTCTTATCTGGAATACCAGCAGCTTCATACCACAATTTCCTTTTTTGTGCATTTTCGGGAACACAAACAAACTCTTTATCTGGAGTTCTTATCGTTGTATTTTTACAAGGAGGATAAGAACAAGCCTTATAGCTACTTTTTTTTAAATTTTCTAAATTATTGCCTAACATTTTTTTACTTAAAATATTTGAATTTATATTAATTATTACGTTCAAAATACGATTCACAAGGAGATTCAATATTAAAGGTTATGAATAAGTTGATGTAAATATAAATATACACTAGCAGAAGTTCGCGCCGGCGCGGATAAATTTCAGAGGTTTGACGTCACATTTAAGCGCGTTATTCAAAATCTCTTACATTTTAAAAATAATTTTAAAATTAAATCATTGCAATTTTTCAAAAAATGTATTATGCGAAAATTTTTAAAAAAATACACACTTTCAGAAAATAGCAAAGATTTTTTATTCCTAAGACCCATGCAAGCCCCCTATTTATAAAAATAGAAATGTAACTATACAATAATTTATAAATAACATAGTATAGCATAGTTATAACAAATAAAGTGAAACAATTTTAGTAATATCATGGCAACAGTGAGTATAACAGAAAATAGTAACAGAAAAAATAAGGAAATATTAGATTTCTTATAACATTAATGCATTCAGTCCTGATAAAACATTGTTAAAAGACTGAGTCTTTGTATGTATGACTAGAACTTTTTAAGTACTTTAATAAACCTGCCTTAAAAGAATTAGGTGAAGGGAGGAATCGTATTGATGAAGGTAGAGAATTCCAGCTTTTTGTGCCTTGAACTTGGAATGAGCAGTCACCATGCCATTTTTCAAGTTCAGGAGTATCTAATTCACGTGTTATTAACTCACCTCTGGCTGTCTCTTTAGGAACGTACTTTTTGAAAATGTGAGTTAAGTATTCAGGCTGACGCAAACGAAGGATTTTATATATAATGATGGATGTGAAATATAACCTACGATTATTTGTGGTTAACCACCCTAGTTTGTCTCTGTAGAGAGTAAAGTAAAGTTTTGGAAAAAAAATTTCAAAAAATAAAGTGTCAGATTGGAGATATCGAATAATCTAATAGATATCAAACAATCTTCCTGAAGATACACAAAGCCTCCTGAACGATAGACAGGCTTTTAAATCAAGTCTTAAAATTATATATAATACGAAGTATTAATTTGATGCATTTTCTCCGAATCTCTTAATAATTAACTTATAATTAAATAAATTAAATCTTGTATATATGAATTTATTGTATATTTTATATTGTAAAAATTTCATATATGATATTTTAAGTGTATTTCATGTATGTAATAAATTTTAGACTGTGATAAGAATGAAATGTATTAATGACAAATAACTAGTAATTATGTTATAATAAAATATTATTGTAATATACTATGTAAAGGGTCAAAAACCCGTAAAATTTTATCATCATTTGATGTTAAAATATTAAATCAAAAAAATCAAAATAATAACGATATTTTCAGATAATGGTACTTTCATAGGAAAAAATGAGGTACTAAATCCAAAGAGAAAAAATAATATTGCTGTTTTTTTTATTTTTTTATACAAAAAATTTTCAACAAATTAAGTATCGAGTAAAAACCATGTTTTCAGATGATACTATACTTTCATAGAATTAATAGAAGATACTTAGAAATGGTAAAGAATATTACTCATTCTCCGGCATGTAAATATTCTTTACCACGTCAAAATATATTTTTTTATACATTAGTGATAAAGAATTTATCATTATTTATACAGGTACACGTGTAACAAGATCAAATTTCTATAGGACTTTTGAATTCTGACAATAAAACGGGACACCATAGCACCGCTGTATTATAATATACGTTCAATCCCCTCTCCTAAGTATAAAAACTATCCCTCGTGGAAAAAAAAGAACATAACATCCCATAATATCCCATAATATCCCATAATATCCCATAATATCTCCATTTTTTGGCACATAATATGAGATAATATGGGATATTATGGGATAATATCTCATAAATGAGCAAAAAAAAAAAAATGAAAAAAAAAAGTAAAATTATCATTAGAACATTAATATTAGGATTGATAGGCAATATAGGTGGCAGTAATAAAAAGTATATTAATATAATTATATTCTGAAGGCAAAATTATTTAATTTTTTTTATTAATTTTAATTTTATTCTTGTTAAGATACTTGCTCTCTAAGTTCTAATTTGTAAAAATACAGCGAAAATTACAAATTAACAAATTGCAGTCTGTAAACCTAATAATTTACAAATCAGAATCAGTAAACTTTAAAATTACAAACCGGTAACTGAGATTTATAATCTGTAAATATTAAAATTACAAATTTGAATTAGTAAAGTTATAAGTTACAAATCGGCAAGCGCCAGTGTACTTTGTAAACCTTAAAACTACAAATTATAATTTGTTATATTAGAAATTACAAATTTTAGACGGGAAAAGAGAATTTGTAAATTAAAATTAACAAATTAGAAATAATACAAAATAAACGCAAAGTCAAATAACTTCCATTTTCTGATCTTGTCCGTTTATTTATTTTAATTTAGATTTATTAATTTAGTTTATTAAAATATATTTTTTGTTATGGATAATCAGCTTTTTAAAAATTCAAATAATCAAAACAATGGTAATTGCAATTTATTTTTCATTTGCTTATGCACACTAGGTATAAGTGATTTCCAAATCTTTTGTAAAACTTTATTCAATAAACTTTTTAAACAGACAAGATCAGAAAATGGAGGTTATTTTACTTTGCGTTTATTTTGTATTATTCCTAATTTGTTAATTTTAATTTACAAATTCTCTTTTCCCTTCTAAAATTTGTAATTTTTAATATAACAAATTATAATTTGTAGTTTTAATGTTTACAAAGTATGCTGGCGCTTACCGATTTGTAACTTATAACTTTACTAATTCAAATTTGTAATTTTAATATTTACAGATTATAAACTTATTTACCGGTTTGTAATTTTAAAGTTTACTGATTCTGATTTGTAAATTATTAGGTTTACAGACTGCAATTTGTTAATTTGTAATTTTCGCTGTATTTTTACAAATTAGAACTTAGAAAGTGATTAATTATAATTATAAAGAGCTTGGCCGTATAAGATAGGCAAATTTGCACTCACCCTGTATAGCTAATTTCAATTAAGCATGTGTTAAGGTATCAAAAAAGAAAATTTTTCGCGTTTGTTTTAGCCCTCTAGCCCTTTTCTGTTGCCCACTACCTCAAAAAACGTCTAAAAATCGACATTTTTTTTTCACATATTTTCATAATAACACAACTTTTCGCCATGTTAACCTTTTTAGACCTAACTGGGCTTATTCGACGGGGAATCTAACGTACTTTTTGAGAATATTTTTTGCGTGCCCTCCACGGCCCTTCTCCCTCCACCAGACGCTTAAAACTGGATTATCCAACAGTCAAAAAATTAAAAAAAACGATTTTTTTCGAGCACGTTCGGAGGTTTGCAAAAACTTTTTTTTTGCTTATGTATATTTTTTATTGAGCATTACCCTAGTGGTCATAATTTTTAATTATAGGTGGTGGAACATGCCGAAAAATCGGAAAACCCGCTTTTTTCTTATTTTTTTCTTTCATCTTTATGGCAACATAACTTTTTGCCATGTTAACCTTTTTACACCTAACTGGGCTTATTCGACGGGGAATCTAACGTACTTTTTGGGAATATTTTTTGCGCGCCCTCTACGGCCCTTCTCCCTCCACCAGACGCTTCAAACTATATTTTCCAACAGTCAAAAAATTAAAAAAAACGTTTTTTTTCAAGCACGTTCGGAGGTTTGCAAAAATTTTTTTTCTTTCTTATGCATATTTTTTGTTGAACATTACCCTAGTGATCATAATTTTTAATTATAGGTGGTGAAACATGCCGAAAAATCAAAAAAACCATTTTTTTCTTATTTTTTTCTTTCGTCTACATAACAACATAACTCTTCGCCATGTTAACCTTTTTGGACCTACTTGGGCTTGTTCGATGGGGAATCTAACGTACTTTTTGGAAATATTTTTTTCGCGCCCTCCACGGCTCTCCTTCCTCCACCAGACGCTTAAAACTAGATTTTCAAAAAATCAAAAAATCGAAAAAACTATTTTTTCTTATATTCTTCTTTCATACTTTTACTATTACATAACTCTTCAGCATTTTAACCTTTTTCGACCTACCTGGCCTTGTTAGATGGGGAATCTAACGCATTTTTCGAAAACATTTTTATTCCTCGTACCTCCCATCCCCCTCTTTCCCCCCACTAGACGCTTAAAACTTTACTTTAGAAAAGTCAAAAAATTAAAAAATCCGACATTTTCCTAGCACTTTAAAAGTCACGGTAAATAATTTTTTTTTCTAATGTATATTTTTTGTAGAAGATTACCGTACTGGTCATAATTTTTTACTATAGGTAGTGGAACATGCCTAAAATGATTTGAAGATTAATTAAGAATTAGCAGTATTGAATATTATAGACGAAACACGCTTTAAAAGACACGTCAAAAAATTTTTTTCTATATGTATTTTTTTTGATGAGCATTACCGTAATGGTCATAATTTTTCATTATAGGTGGTGGAACAAGACCAAAAAACGTTTACACTCAGATAAAAATATGGAATGGTCTTATTTAATCCACGCTCAACCGACTATTTTTTTGACGATGATTAGGAATACGATAATACTGATAATTAAATATATTTATATTTACAAACATTTTTATTTAAATTTATTAATGGTGGTTTATTTTCTTCTGTAATTATATACATTTTTTAATACTGATTTCATAAGAATGATCATTTTCAAAAGTATGTAGATTTAAGAACCTATAATATGTAAAAATTATTAAAATTTAGTGCATTGAAACAAAATAAAATTATATATTGTTTAGTCTATACTATATTCGATACTGCTAATTATTAATTAATCTTCAAGTCACTTTAGGAATGTTCCACTACCTGTAGTAAAAAATTATGACCAGTACGGTAATGTTCAACAATAAATATACATAAAAAAAAATATTTTCCGAAAAATGAGCTTAGATTCCCCTTCAAACAAGGCCAGGTAAATCAAAAATGGTTAAAATGTTCAAGAGTTATGTAATATTAAAAATATGAAAGGAGAAAATAAGAAAAAATGGTTTTTTCGATTTTTTGGCATATTTCACCACCTATAATGAAAAATTATGACCAGTTCGGTAATGCTTAACAAAGATTACACACAAGAAAAATAAAATATTCTGAATCTCTGAACATGCTAAAAAAAAATCGTTTTTTTCAATTTTTTGACTTTTTGAAAATCTTGTTTTAAGCGTCTGGTGGAGGGAGAAGGGCCGTGGAGGGCGCGAAAAAAATATTTCCAAAAAGTACGTTAGATTCCCCATCGAACAAGCCCAAGTAGGTCCAAAATGGTTAACATGGCGAAGAGTTATGTTGTTATGTAGACGAAAGAAAAAAACAAGAAAAGAATGGTTTTTCCGATTTTTCGGCATGTTCTAACACCTATAATTAAAAATTATGACCACTAGGGTAATGTTTAAAAAAAATATACATAAGAAAAAAAAGAAGTTTTTGCAAACCTCCGAACGTGCTCGAAAAAAATCGTTTTTTTTAATTATTTGACTGTTGGAAAATCTAGTTTTAAGCGTCTGGTGGAGGGAGAAGGGCCGTGGAGGGCGCACAAAAAATATTCCCAAAAAGTACGTTAGATTCCTCGTCGAATAAGCCCAGTTAGGTCTAAAAATGTTAACATGGCGAAAAGTTATGTTGCTATAAAGATGAAAGAAAAAAATAAGAAAAAAACGGTTTTGCCGATTTTCCGGCATGTTCCACCACCTATAATTAAAAATTATGACCACTAGGGTAATGTTCAATAAAAAATATACATAAGAAAAAAAAAAGTTTTTGCAAACCTCCGAACTTGCTCGAAAAAAATCGTTTTTTTTAATTTTTTGACTGTTGGAAAATCTAGTTTTAAGCGTCTGGTGGAGGGAGAAGGGCCGTGGAGGGCGCGCAAAAAATATTCCTAAAAATTACGTTAGATTCCCCGTCGAATAAGCCCAGTTAGGTCTAAAAAGGTTAACATGGTGAAAAGTTGTGTTATTATGAAAATATGTGAAAAAAAAATGTCGATTTTTAGACGTTTTTTGAGGTAGTGGGCAACAGAAAAGGGCTAGAGGGCTAAAACCAACGCGAAAAATTTTCTTTTTTGATACCTAAACACATGCTTAATTGAAATTAGCTATACAGGGTAAGTGCAAATTCGCCTATCTTATACGGCCAAGCTCTTTGTTAAAAAGTTTAAAATAATTTTGTATTTAGGACAAAGAAAATAAAATTTTCTTTTAGATGAACATTATAATTTGTACATCAAATCTACTTCGCGCGCTAGGTTTTTGAATGAAAACTTAAAATTTTTTTACAAGAAAACGGAAAGAGATAATAGGAAAATTTTTTTGTGGTGAATAAGTACACTAAAGTAGTATTAAAAAATTTTGTTTTATTCATTTTTATGAATGTAATCCACCTTCTAGAAGGGGCTCTTAACTATATCTTTTAACTTGAAAATAAAAAATAAATAATTGTTATTTTACAATTTAAGTTAAAACTAGGGGTTTTTTGGGGCACTGAATCAATATTTTTGGTCAGGAATGTGAAAAAACGTTTGCGTTTGCGGGAAACTCGGAAAATAGGTGTTTTTTCATTCTGAAAAGTGAAAATCGTAAAACATTATTTTATTCAACTAAAAAACGGTATCTGGGGGTTTTTTGGGGTGCTGAATCGATATTTTTTGTTAGAAAATTGAAAAAATGCTTTCTTAATCGGAAAAATCGCAAAACAGGCGTTTTTTTATCCTAAAAAATTAAAATCATAAAATTTTATTATATTCAGTTAAACAACGATTCCTGCGGGTTCTTTGGGGCGCTAAATCGCTAATTTTGGTCACGAACGTGAAAAAACGGGAAATTTGGAAAATAGGCGTTTTCTCATCCTGAAAAATGAAAATCGTAAAACTTTATCGGTTTTCGGTGTAGCTAAACTCATTTTCGAGTTTAGCGACACCGAGAACATATGAGGTAGTATTTTGAAAAAAAATTTTGTCGTTCACACCAATTGTCGGCGTTAGACAGCCGTTTGAGAGCTACTCTGGGTTCGTGCGACCCCTAAATCGTTCTCAAATGAGCTGAAAATTGGTATGGGATCATTTTGACACCTTAACTTCAACGTACTTCAGAAAGAATATTTTTGGAGCACTTTTTTTTTTGTGAATAACCCTAATGGAACATACTTAGTAACTACTTCACGCGTTAGATTTTTGGACGAAAATTTGGAATGGAAAAATTTTTTATTTAATTATTAAAAATTTAAATGCATATATGTATCATTTCAATTTGACGTGCCAAAAAGCAAACGGCTACCATCCTAGCTCAAAATTCTTTTGTCCGATTTTCTCCAAATTGTAAACACATTTTTATTCTTTCTATACTTTTTTGTAAAATTACCATGAAAAAAAATTGCGTTTTTTACGATTGTTATTCAAATCTTCATACCTCCCTCAGGAATCGTCGTTTAACCATAAATATAATAAAGTTTTATGACATTATATTTAATTTTTTAGGATAAAAAAACGCCTGTTTTACGAATTTTCCAATTAAGAAAGCATTTTTTAATTTCCTAACTAAAAATATGGATTTAGCGTCTCTAAAAATCCCTAGAAACCGTTTTAACATGTAACATGTTCATTGGATGGGGTATTTGAAAAATTCAGGATCGGCAGGGGGGGGTGAAAAAGTGACGTTTTTAGGGGGGGGGGGTCAAAAATTGACGTTTCTATGGGGGGGGGGGGGGTGAAAGACTTAAAATATTTTCGATTTAGGGACCTTTTAGGGTGCAGAAGTACCTAAGGAGCATTGGTGCATAAGTACCTAGGGACCATTGGTGCAGAATTAGCTAATGAATTTTGGTGCAGAAGTCCCTAGGGACCTTCGGTGCAAAAGTATCTAGGGACCATTGGTGCAGAATTTTTAAAGAATTTACTGTAAAAATTAATAAAAAATAAATTCATATTAATTAAAAAACAATAATAATTTGAAAATGCAATTAATTTTGTTCACTTTGATGTCTAAGCAGCATGATTTCTATAATAAAAATTTAAATACAAATATTTGGATATAAATATTGATATTATAAACACAATAGATACATTATTATCAGTGTTATAAGTAAACGTGTTCCATGCTCGTTGGTTGTGTAGTTACACAAACCAGTTATAAATTTTTTTAATTGAATACAATAAAGTTTTACGATTTTAATTTTTCAAGATGCAAACGTTTGTTCACATTCCTGGCCAAAAATAGCGATTCAGCGCCCCAAAGAACGCCCATGAATCGTTGTTTAACCAAATATAATAAAATTTTATGATTTTAATTTTTTAGGATGAAAAAACGCCTGTATGCGATGTCCGATTAAGAAAGCATTTTTTTAATTTTCTGAAAAAAAATATCAATTTAAGGTCTCAAATAACCCCCAGAGACCGTTTTTTAATTGAATAAAATAATGTTTTACGATTTTCACTTTTCAGAATGAAAAAACACATATTTTCCGAGTTTCCCGCAAACTCAAACGTTTTTTCACATTTCTGACCAAAAATATTGATTCAGCGCCCCAAAAAACCCCCAGTTTTAACTTAAATTGTAAAATAACAATTATTTATTTTTTATTTTCAAGTTAAAAGATATAGTTAAGAGCCCCTTCTAGAAAGGCTTCTGGCGGATAGAATATATTTCTCTGGCGGATAACTTTACATTCATAAAAATGAATAAAACAAAATTTTTTAATACTACTTTAGTGTACTTATTCACCACAAAAAAATTTTCCTATTATCTCTTTCCGTTTTCTTGTAAAAAAATTTTAAGTTTTCATTCAAAAACCTAGCGCGCGAAGTAGATTTGATGTACAAATTATAATGTTCATCTAAAAGAAAATTTTATTTTCTTTGTCCTAAATACAAAATTATTTTAAACTTTTTAACAAATTTATAATTATAATTAATCAAGTATGTTAACAAGAATAAAATTAAAATTAATAAAAAAAATTAAATAATTTTGCCTTCAGAATATAATTATATTAATATACTTTTTATTACTGCCACCTATATTGCCTATCAATCCTAATATTAATGTTCTAATGATAATTTTACTTTTTTTTTCATTTTTTTTTTTGCTCATTTATGAGATATTATCCCATAATATCCCATAATATCCCAATTATCTCATATTTTGTGCCAAAAAATGAAGATATTATGGGATATTATGGGATATTACAATAAATTACAATAAATCCTGAAATATATACTATCCTAAGTCCATACCCGAATAGAATCGTAAGTATGGGCTGATCCGGATACGGCGTGATCTGGCCCAGATCTGGCCCGGATCTGGGCCGCATCGGCCCATACTTCAGATTCTATTCGGGTAAACTTAAAGTATTCTAAGTTGTTGTTGTTATCAGGGCCCGATCAGGTCCTGATCAGGTCCTGACTCCCACTTCAAATTATTCTGTCCCTAAATCGAAAATATTCTAAGTTCTTTTCACCCCCCCCCCCTAAAATCGTCAATTTTTTACCCCTCCCCCCCTCCTAAAAACGTCACTTTTTCACTCCCCCCTGCCGAGCCAAACTTTTTCAAATACCCCATCCAATGAACATGTTCTATGTTAAAAATTACTATAAGCCTGGTTCCTAAAACTAGTACTCCTATAAAAATAAATTAGGTACTACGTCCAACGAGAAAAAAAAATTTGATATTTTTTGTATTTTCTTGTGACAAAATTTTGAAAAAAATTTTTTGTAAAACTTAGGTTTCAGATTAGAGATATCGAGTAAAAACGATAATTCTATTCTCTTATATTAGTACTTTCATATAAACAAATTAAGTACTATGTCCAAAAAGAAAAAAAAATATGGTATTTTTTAAATTTTTTTATATAAAAATTTAAAAAAAAAAAATTTGAAAAATTACGTATGAGAGAAATCCCTTACAAACGATAATTATATATCCTTTAAAAACGATAATTATATATTATTAATAGATATTCGTATTTCATAGGAAGAAGTTAAGTACTACGTTCTAAAAAAAAAAAAAATTGGCATTTTTTGAATTTTTTGGCGACAAAAATTTTGAGAAAAAAATTTTCAAAAAATTACGTATCAGATCTAAAAATTGATTATAAGCGATATTTCTAAAACTAGTACTCTCGTATAATACTATTAAACTTGTTTGTAATATTTTTGGATTATTAATGGTTTTTTATAGTTTCTTTTCAATTAAAGCTTGCAAATAATAATAACTTTAAAAAAAAATAACTTTAAAAAAAAATTATGTCAGTAATTGCAATTCCTGCAAAAATGTAGTAATACACTCAAATGAAAAAAATCATATTCTACAGTACACTTTCAAGAATATGCTAGAGAACCTTCCCAGTGTAATGTAATAACCCCTCTCTATACAGAAATAACTGGCAATTTTGCACACCCTAGAAACATGCACATTATTCCATTAGCAACCTAACTATGCTATACAAAATTCCCTAGTAACTAAAGTCCTTTTAGCTAATGTAAAATCATTAACAATAATAATAAATAATTAATAAATAATAATTATAATAATAATAACTAAATCTCAAACATAGAAAGTATATAGTATAAGTTTCTAGTTTTTACCCTTGCTTAAAAGTACGCAAGGACAACAGGATAATAAAAGGAGAAAGGTGTGAAATAACTCATCAACGTATCTTTGAAATCTCGTCAGCGAACACACATCATTTTTGACTTTCAGTAAAGACAGTTCAATTTTTAACTAAAACCTAAATTGTATTTTTGTGCTTATAAACTTTCATTGTTTAAATGTATAATATATTAATTTTATATAATTGTCAATTTCACTTTACTTATGATTGTTCTTATTTATTAATTGTGTTCTAATTTGTTTAAACTAATTATTATAAATAAAAGTGTTCAAAAGCAAGTTATAATAAACCGCTCATCAATTTAAAACTATAAGTTACTAGTAATTATTTAAACCACCTTTGCAAATATAAAGATAGGGAACCCATTTATTTCGTACTTACAGTTTTGGCCAAATAACTAGGCCAATTCCGTAACAGTACAATTGGTGTCAGAAGTGGTCCTATCTAGTTTAACAAATGACAATTTCATGCAATTTATCATCTAATTTTACAAGTGACATTTTTTTTTAATGCAAATTTTAGTGTGGTGACAATTAGAATGACAATTTTCAACTAATTTATTAAAGTGACAATTTTCAATTTTCAAGTGACAATGCAACATTTAAAACACTATTAGTAAAATTAAAATAAGCAAAAACATTAATTTTATAAAATATCATTTAACAACAAAATAATACAGGTTTAATATTCTTCAATAATTAGTCATCAAACGGTATAAAATACCTTAATTTATTGCTTTTATTTTTTGGAAGTCGTAAAAAAAAAAGAACATACAAAAAACCAGAAAGAAGAAAGTAAAATGTGTATGTGTTAATATTTACGTGTAGTACTACAAAATTCAAAAAAAGACAAAGATTAAACTCAAAAAAAAAAAGAAACAAATGTGGAAAATGTATGTATATAATAATAAATTCACCACTAAATGTTAACTAACATATATTTATTAATAACAACACTGAATGAACATGAATATAATAATGTATAGAAAGGCGTATATAAAGAACGTGTGTACTGTCGTAGGTATAGTATAAGAATGCTTGAATCGTGGCGTGGTTGAGCCGCGTAAATGTGAGTGTATATGTGTATATGTGTAGGTGTATGTGAGAGTGTCCCCACAGTACTCCCCCCATAATTTGAATTTTGTGATACATATTTTACAAAATTAATGAAAAAGTATTTGATCTTAAATAATATTACAATTTTACAGTATGTATAAAATTTACAAAATTGATGAAAAATTATTCTTATTAGATAGTATTAGATAATATATAGTGTATATAGAATTTTACAAAATTAATGAAAAATTATTTGTTTTAAGAACATATTACAAAATATATCATTTATAAAATTTTACATATAATTTTTACATATTATTTATAATGTGTTACAATTATTTATATTTAATTTGAATTAAGAGAAGGAAAAAAATTTTGTTTAATACATTGCATAAAAAAAAATTTTTAAAGTGAATTTTAATTGACATTTTAATATATTTATAATTTATTTGAAAATTGAATTTAATGATAAAAATCTAATTATATTTAATTATTTAGTAATAGTTACAAACTATGTGTTTTAACCTATTTTAGGTAAATTAAAATTAACATTTTTCTTCTTATTAGAATACGTCCTTAACGGTATGTAATCCTTTGGAAGAATATTCATTGGTTGAACCACAGGAATTGCTTTGAGGATACCTGGTTTAGCGTAATTATGGTCAGTAGTATTAGCATTTGGCATACCTGCTTGTCCTGTTTTTGGTGCACTTGGTGGTGCTGTATTTTTCTTTAAAATTCTTGGTGGTATCTTAGCTGAACTTTTAGAATTGGTTGAACCTTTGGGCCTACCTCTCGGTCTGGGTTGAACTTTGGCATTAGTCGTAGAAGTTGTTGTAGATTCTGTTTGGAATGTTATGTCAGTTGCTTGGGTAGACGTTCCAGGTACAGCTTCAGGTTGAACTGTTACGGCTGGACAGGCTGGACAGGCTGGACAGGTTCCACAAATTCTCTTTCAAGATATGCTGGCTTGAGACGTTCTACGGTAACCCTAGATGCTTTCCCCTGCCTGTTGATTTCGAAGACCTTATCGGATGGGCGAGAAATAACTTTGAATGGCCCTTCATATGGTTTTTCCAAAGCTCTGGTATCTTCGACCCGGAGGAATACGTGTGAGCAATCCTCGAGAGACTTGAAGTAGAAAGGTTTAACCTTATGTTTATGAGCTGTTGGGACTGGCTTAAGGTCTCGCATATGTTCTCTATAGGACTCTAAAAATATTTGGCGTTCTGGATTAAAATCATCAGCGTGGAAAAACTCACCTGGAATACGTAATGGTACACCAAATAAATATTCTGCTGGAGATGCATCCAGGTCTAACCTGATACAAGTTCTGAGACCCAGGAGAACCGTTGGCAAGGTTTCTGTCCAGGTGAATCTAGCGTCGTGGCACATGATAGCAGCTTTGAGTGACCCGTGCCAGCGTTCAACTAGGCCATTTGAGGCTGGATGATAGGCTGTAGTCCGTATTTTCTGAGTGCCAGTGAATTTGAGTAGAGCTTTGAAGAGTTCGGCTTCAAACTGTGAACCTTGGTCGGTAGTCACAATTTTCGGAGATCCGTACCTACAAATCCATCCATTGTAGAAAACTTTAGCTACAGTGTCTGCAGAAATATCCCGTGTAGGAAAGGCTTCAGGCCACCTGGAGAAACGATCCACAGGTGTTACGCAGTAGCTAAATCCTTCTGATGTTGGCAAAGGTCCGATAATGTCCACATGAACATGGTCAAATCGACCATCTGGTGGAGCTATGACATCCGGTCTTGTAGTGACGTGTCTGGAGACCTTTGACTGTTGACAACTTATACATGTACGTGCCCAGTTCGCAATGTCCTTTCTCATAGACGGCCAAAAGTATCTTTTGGTGACGAGTTTGGAAGTTGCTCTGCCACTGGGATGAGACAAGTTATGAAATCTGTTGAAAATTTTTCGTCGAAGTGAAGACGGTATATAAGGCCTGAGGACGTCAGTTGATGTTTCCAGATAAACAAGAGTTTGTTCTGGGCCCCAAGTCATACGTTTTAGAGTGAAAGATTTACGAGGCGACTCGATAAGCTTGGCTAGTTCTTGATCCGCATCTTGCAACTTAGTTAACTCGTCAAGTTCGAAATCCTTTGGCATTTTAACAGCATTAATTCTAGATAAGGCGTCTGCAACAACATTATCATCACCTGGAATATAGTAAACTTTTGTAGTGTGTTGAGTAATAAAATCAAGTTGTCGTAGCCTTCTAGGTGAACCTCTATCTGGGCGTTTTTTGGTCTGCTTAAGAATAGTCTTAGATGAAGGTGGTAAAAATGGGTTAGTTATAGGTTCGTGGTCAGTGTGAATTTCAAAATCACAGCCTTCTAGAAAATCTTGAAAATGTTTTAAACTCTCGTACATAGCTGTAAGTTCTCGGTCATACGTACTGTACTTCTTTTGAGTTCCATTGAATTTTCTAGAGAAAAATTTTAATGGCTTCCAAGGCTCGTTGCCAACTTTTTGCTCAATGGCCGCCCCCATGGCGGTATCTGATGCATCCGTGACGAGACGTAGCTTGGCGTTCACAGCAGGATGAGCTAGCAGAGCAGCGTTCGCAAGGTCATTTTTACACTGTAGGAATGCCGCTTCTGCTTCTGGTGCCCAGTTAATTGGAGTTTTATCATTTTTCTTGCTATTAGACAGATAGGCATTCAAAGGTGCCTGTGCCTCGGCGGCTTTAGGTATATTACGTCTATAATAATTTATCATACCTAAAAATCGTCGAAGTTCTTGGACGTTCTCTGGCTTAGGAAAATTTTGAACTGCTTGCACCTTATCCGGCAGAGGGGATGTACCTGCTTCAGTAATTACTTGTCCTAAGTATTTAACTTCTTTTGCAGTGAAGGTGCACTTGGCCAGGTTAATGGTAAGTCCATGATCACTGAGTCGTTGAAAAACTATCCTCAGGTGATGTAGATGCTCTTCTGGAGTAGATGAGGCAATCAGCATATCGTCAATGTAGCAGGCAACAAAAGGTAGCTCCTTAAGAACCTCGTCAACGAATCTTTGAAATGTTTGGGCTGCTCCACGTAATCCGAACTGCATAACCAAACATTCATAAAGACCCAGAGGAGTAGTAAGTGCTGTTTTTTGGATGTCCTCTTCCGCTACTGGAATCTGTTGGTAGGCTCTTTCAAGGTCAAGCGTTGTAAAGATTTTCTTACCGTGTAAAATATTGGCGAAGTCATGGCAGTGTGGAATTGAATAGCAATCCGGGATCGTCATTGAATTCAGCCTGCGATAGTCCCCGCACATGCGCCATTTACCTGTTTCTTTTTTAGGAACCATATGTATTGGATTGGCCCAAGGACTGTTGGAACGTCGGATCCAGCCTTTTTTTAAGAGAAATTCCAATTCATCTTTAAGAACCTGAAACTTCTCCTTACAAAGACGCCGTGGGCGTTCTGCGACTGGATGACCTGTAGTAGGAATGTAATGTTTTATCTTTGTACCTGTTTTAACCTTTGGAGGGGTCAATCCCGTGACTTCCGGAAAGGCGTTGAGCAGTCTTGATACATCGGAAGATCGTTCAACTGCATGTACGTCGAGGAATGGCCGCCTGTCTGAATAACCTTGAGCGGAGCGTAGAGAATGTTTGTCGATGAGACGTTGATCCTCCATGTCCACTAACAGCTTGGTGTCCACTAAAAAGTCTGCACCAATGATTGAACTTGGAACTGCTGCCACACAGAAGGTCCAGGTTATGGGGCGACCAAGGCCGAAGTCTAGGACTAACTCCTTGGTTCCATATGTTGTAATAGGAGAACCGTTAGCTGCAACCAGCTGTATAGTTCCTGGTTTACAATTCTTGGCATAAGGTGGTGGTAACAAGGATAGCATAGCTCCTGTATCTACGAGGAAGCTTGTCCCTGAATTTTTGTCCTTAACAAGTAGGCGGTTTCTAGTAATAAAACCATCTTGCCCCACCAGATTGCAAGATGGGATTACTAGTTTCCCTGATCCTGCTGATTGGTAGGCTGATTGGCCCAACTGCATTTTGAGCCCTTGTTGCAGTTACGGCACTTAGTTTCATATAGATTGTGATTTTTGCAAAATGCTTTGTTATAATCTGGCAAGGTTCCTCTTGTTTTGGATTTGCCGCGGTCTTTATTCCTGTCGTTTGAGCGGTCGCGACTTCGGTCGCGGCTACGGTCGCGGCTACGACTCGATCCAGAAGCCGTAAGTTTTTTTACTTCAGCTGTTAGCTCCATAATTGCTTTTTGGAGCTCTGTAGTTAAGCTGTCGTTTTGCCGGACAGCGTTTACCGAAAACGACGGTGTAGCCGGCACAGCTGGGGTGGGAGCATTTTCAATTATTTTGTCCGCCATTTGGGCCAGCTTGGGCAGTCCTTCAGTTTCCACTATTGCCAGTGGGATCCTGACATAATCTGGCATCCGTTCCAGGAACAGAGATTTCAGCACGGTCTCATTAACCTTGCCGCATGCCTCAGCCTTGATCCTGGCCAAGAACTGTGACGGTTTTTCGTCACCTAACGACTTGCCCTTGAATAGGGCCCTCAGTTTTGCCTCAACTGAGGTCCCCAAGGATTCAATGACCCTGTTTTTGAGAACATCAAATTTTGTGGTGGAGTCTGGAACTGTCTCGTCCAGTAGCCCGGTCACATATGGTACAACCTCCTTTGGAGACAACGCAGTCATGTATGTAAACTTGAGCTCCGCGTCTGTAATGCCATTTATTGTAAACAGGGCCTCCACCCTCGAGAACCAGCCCTTGGGGTCCTCCATCCAGAAGTCTGGAAGTTTATTGATTTTATTGTTCTGGTTTGTTGCTTGGTTTGGTCCGGTAGGCATGATTGTTTCAGTACTGTTTACCGATTCGGTTTCGCTAAGGTCCGAAGATACTGTTTCTAATGTTAGAGGAGATTCTGACTCACTATCTGAATCCAATGGAAGTGTATCTTCCATATACTACAAGATAAACGGGGTTTTTTTTAAATAATTTATAAATTTTGCAAATTTATGCAGGAATAACCCGTATATATGGCAAAAATAAAAAATTTTTTAAAATTTGTAAAAATATATAGGAATGATCTATATATAACAAAAAATTAAGAAAAATTTATAACTGTTAGACTTGTACTGGAATGCTCCATATATAATGTATAAACTTGAAATAAATGTATCTATGTACATATAGTTATATATGAGGGAACGTCCCGTATATATGTGAAATACTATGAGTCAAGAAGCAACTCGTGTGTATGTATATAATATTATATATATTTATATATAGAACCTGTTTTGAAAGTGACAAGTACCGTTCGAAGATCGCCAGATGTGATTTTTAATTGCTTTTTTTTAATCTTGAGTCATGAGAAAGTTGACAACGCCCAAAAATAGTTTCTTGATGACGAATTTTTAACTTTTTGTACTCACTTTAATATTATTTAAAATAATAATGTTATTATTTGGCACTTAAATTTTCTGATATTTTTGATTTATCACTTAATTGTATTATGTGCACTATTTTTACAGTTTAATTATATATATAGTTCATTAATTGTTATAACAATTTAATTAGTTAACTTTAAATTTTGCGCGATTTTTTTATCACGTCGGGGTCACCAATGTGGGAAATGTATGTATATAATAATAAATTCACCACTAAATGTTAACTAACATATATTTATTAATAACAACACTGAATGAACATGAATATAATAATGTATAGAAAGGCGTATATAAAGAACGTGTGTACTGTCGTAGGTATAGTATAAGAATGCTTGAATCGTGGCGTGGTTGAGCCGCGTAAATGTGAGTGTATATGTGTATATGTATAGGTGTATGTGAGAGTGTCCCCACGCAAACAGTGCTAGTGCTTCCATCTAAAGTTTAAACGAAACAAGTGCTGGTACTATCGATAAAATAAACATACTGTTTTAGCTGTCGATAAAAACCTATTACTATCGGTAAAACAAACGTACTACTTTATCTGTCGATAAAAATGAAATACATGTGCTAGTGACTCCATCTATTGAGCAGCATTCAAACAATATAAAACTTCTAGTGCCGAGTGCTTCCACCTGTAAAAAAATATATACAATGTACGCAGACACACGTATACTACAACAGCTCAATCACCAACGCCAAAGGAAAAGAGAAAGAAGAAAGAAGAAATCAACATCGATGCCAACTGTACACATTGTCGCCTACCTCTCAAATTCATGATTACTGTATACACACAATAATTTTAGCTAAGTAAATTTCTATTCTTTTTATGTTTGAGCAAATTTTCCTTTTAATAATATTCTTCTAATAACATATATACATATTATAATTTTTATATAATATCACATAAATTTTTATAATTAATCTACATATAGAATATTCTATTTCCACATTTATCGCTATCAAACCTTTATTAAAATTATAAATTTTATACCATATTTACCCCCTTTATTTTCTTAAATATTATTAAGTAATTTTTTTAATTATTATTAAGTAAATTCAGTTCAATCATAAATGATTATATGTTACTACTGCTATTGCAAATAATTTTACATTTAGTAGATTCATTATAAATTGCATTATACAAATTATATTCTTTTTATTTTTAGATACCCTCTCTATTCTAAAAATATTTTTACCTCCCTTAATCAACAAAACATATAAAGGTATATTTAATTTTAAATTACACAAAATACGGCCTTATCTTAATATATTTTCACATTGAATTACCTTTAAATTTTAATATTCTTCACAAATAAATTAAACCTAACAAATTTAACAAGCCTGTTATAATATTTTTTTTTTTGGTAGCAAACATATCATAAATTAACTATGAGTACCAGACGTAACAATTATAGCTATACTAGCGATACCGATCAAGACCTCCCTCAGGAACCTGGCAGGTTTGTGAGAGCTCCAAAAAACAACTTCAGAAATAACGCAAACAATAATTATAATCAACAATATAGATAAAATTTTAATCACAACACGAATACCCGTAACTACCAAACCAACAAACAACCTAACCCTGATAACAATAACACAAATAAATTTTGCACAAAAGGTAGAATCCCGGGTCATAATATTGAGGAATGCAATTCTAAAGTCTACTGCAAGTACCACAAAGTTTACACGCATTCCACCGAGGATTGCAGGAAATTAAAGATGTTGAATGCCCTGCGATCACTAGAATTAAACAACTCAATTCAAAATAGTTCCTCGCATAATTCCGTCCAACATCAACCCCAAACGCAATCTCATAACACAAAGTTCCCCCATTTTAATAACTACAATAATTACCCCACAAATAATAACAATACTCAAGCTAACAATCGGAATAATTCACAATCTACATTTACAGACAGCACTAGCAATAATACACAAAATTTAAACTCCCAGGGTCCCCAGCAACCAGCCTCAGCTACGAGGACTCCCAACCAGCGGCAACACGTACAGAATACCGCGCAATTATGAATATTAACATAAACCTCAGAAAAACTCGTGCACCCACTATACAACTTAGTAGCCTTGATTTAAATATTCACAATTCCAAATTTCTCATTGACACCGGTAGCGAACTGAATATAATCAAAATAAATAACATCAAAAACCCAAGCATAATTGATAGTACAAAAATCTACGGTCTTTCAGGCATAGGTAATGACTTTATACATACTTTAGGTACAATCACAATTAGTTTTGATAGTTTTAAATGTTTAATGAATGTTGTAAGCGACAATTTTATCTATCCCTTGGGAAGGCATTTTTGGCATACAATTTTTAGAAAAACACAACGCCTCCCTATCGTTTTCAGATAAATTACTAAGTATACCAGGCTTAGAAAAACCTATTCCTTTTATTGAACATAGTATTGCCCGTCTCCCTGCTAGATCAAAAGTACTTATATCCCTTAAAGTCGGAAACCCTGAAGTCAAAGATGGCTACATACCCAAAATTTCAGCCGGGCAAAATGTCTACCTAGGAGAATGTTTGACTACTAATATAGATGGCCAATGTCAAATTTATGCTTATAACTGTACCATGCACGATGTCCAATTAAATATTCCACCCGTAACCATGGAAGACTACCATACAGAAACTAGACTGCTTAAGCACATATTCAAAGTTACCAAAGCTGAAGCTATTAAAACAAAAAAGGACCGTATTATGAACGTATTTAAAACCCTTGATTTAGAGCTATTAAACCCAGAGGAGAGGAATCAAGTCGTCGAAATAGTAACGAAATTTCCGTATCAATTTCATTTATCGGGTGATCCCTTATCATTCACTGACGTGGTACAACATAAAATAAATACTAATGGATTACCCCCCGTAAATGTTAAACAATTTAGACATCCACCTAATATACGTGAAGAAATCAAAAAACAAGTTAACGAACTTTTGAAAAACGACGTAATACAAGAATCGGAGAGCCCTTATAACAGTCCAGTCTTTTTAGTTCCAAAGAAACCAGGGCCTGACGGTAAAAAACGGATGAGATTAGTTTTAGACTATCGCAAATTAAATGAACAGATCGTTTCTGACGTTTTCCCTTTACCATGTATTACGGAAATACTCGACCAACTCGGTTAAGCAAAATACTTTACTACGCTTGACATTTTTTCTGGGTTTCATCAAATCTCAATGAGCCCCAAGACTGCGAGAAGACAGCTTTTAGTACCGCCTACGGAAAATACGAGTTCAAGAGAATGCCCTTCGGTTTAAAAAACAGCCCTTTAACCTTCCAAAGGCTAATGAATAAAATCTTATCTGGTTTGCAAGCCATAGAATTATATATATACATGGACGATGTCATCATTTTTGCCGACAGTATTAGCTCCCATAAAATAAAACTATTAAAATTTTTTGCCCGTATACAAGCCGCTCGACTCACATTACAACCCGAAAAATGCCTCTTTTTAAGACGACAAGTTACATATCTTGGTCATTTGATAACAGAAAAAGGTGTCTCCCCCGACCCTGCCAAAACCAAAGCCGTAAGAGATTTTCCTCGTCCCAAAAATGATAAAAACATAAAACAATTCTTAGGCCTCGTGGAATATTATAGACGCTTTGTACCTAATTTTGCACAAATAGCCAAACCATTGACTCTATTATTAAAGAAAAATACGCCGTTTACCTGGGAAAGCAAACAAGAAGAAGCATTTTCGACTCTAAAAAATATTTGTGTTCAGAACTCTTACTACAATACCCTAATTTTTCTGAGCCGTTCCTGATAACCACAGACGCAAGTGATTATGCAGTGGACTGTGTTCTGAGTCAAGGAAAAATCGGACAAGATCTGCCGATCGCGTACGCATCACGTACATTAGTTGGCGCGGAACTTGAATATTCTACGAGAGACAAAGAATTTCTCACTATTATTTTTGCTCTAAAACATTTTAGACCATACATTTATGGCGGCCATAAAGTCATTATAATTACTAATCATAAAGCCTTAACTTGGTTGAATGACATAACAGGTTGTGACCGTTTCCAACGATGGAAAGAAAAACTTAAAGACTATAATTACGAAATTATACATAAAGAAGGGAAACTTAACAAAAACGCAGAAGCACTTTCACGTAACCCAGTTCTTCCTGTTAACACAAATAATGAAAGTACGCTAAACAATTTTTCACAAAATCAAATGCAACATTACTACTACGGTATTGAAGCAATATTTTTACTTGATAATCACACAAATTCAGCAAATTTACTGGAATCATCTCAATCAATAAACAATACTCAATCATTGCAAAACCCAAAATCTAACAATTACCACAACGGTCAGAGTACAAAAAATATAAATGATTTAAAAAATAATGATTCTACCACACCTTACGTTATTGACCTTACTTGCGTGGAGGGGTCATCATTTGTCGGCGGACGCGCTAAGATACGTGATGTCGTTCTCCACCCAAGCGGGGTTTCTAATGATACAGCAAAAGAATAAAATAACTTTGAATTACAAGACTATAGCGACTTTGCTTTACTAAATCAAAATAAACCTGTATTCATAAAAAACTCAACCGTTGTAAAAGATCCCTCAAAGGATCCGGTAAATTGTACAACACATCGTGTGACTGTAGTGGTGCACCAGATCAACGATCTGCTCTTTCACACGATGTAGACACGTGTCAAACCCCCGCGAATAGCATACACTCAGAAAAAAGTGTTCACAAAAATAACATACAATCATCTAATAAATCTCATACAAATAGCATACACTCAGAAAAAAGTGTTCACAAAAATAACATACACTCCTCTAATAAATCTCATACTAATAGCATACACTCAGAAAATATTTCTGCCAGTGTTCATAACAATGCCACTCACTCGGGATCATCTTCTGATGCTCACAATAATCGCACACACCCAAGGAAACCCCTTGAGAGTGTTCACAAAAATAGCATACACTCAGGATCGCATCCTGCCATTGTTCAAAAATCAAAGCAACATTATTCCAGTACATTCACTGCAAATATTTTTCAGAAAAACAGACAAACTCCAAACCTCGACTCTGACCAATCAGATGAGGAACTTGAAATCTATTGGGAAAACGATAATGAAATAACTATATTATACACAGAACTTTTAAATTTTAACAATGACAATGAAGTCCTTCTCAAATAAATCAGCAGTTAAACTCAACATACAGAATATTACCTATTCAAAGCACTAGACCAACTATATTTTCACCAGACAAATTGTACATGAGAAGAGACAACATACTAATTTGCTTACCAGCAGACTGCTCTCAAACTAACACATCACTAGAATTGACAGAAAAGGGGCTCCTTAATCTAGAAGCTGTTAAGTTATTTAATCCTAAAGTTGGGCAATTAACATGCTGAAGGCTCGAAGATGAAAGAATGGTTTTTACAGCTTTTATATGTTCAAATAAAACTGAAAATCCTTCCATGCAAATTTTCGCAAATTGCTTAGATATTCTTTTCTACCATATGTCTCAATTAAATCTAAATTCTTTCAGCCTGCTTAAGTCAGACGAACTTTTAAAACGCTTGCCATGGATCTCAGTAGAATACGCCTTAAAATCGCGAGCAGATACAGCCAATTATTTTGTCACAATTTGTACCGGAGTAGTAATTGAATTTCCCGAAAATGAAAGACTTGACGTTATAATTAATTCCCACGACTCAGCTATAGGTGGGCACAAAGGAGTCTCCAAATGTTATCATAGAATCAGAGAAGGCTATTTTTGGCCTAATATGTTTAAAGACGTTGCTGAATATATTAAGACTTGCGAACATTGTCAACAGTTTAAATTAACTAGAGTAAAAACGAAAGCACCTTTAAAAATTACCACCACCTCCTCTAGAACGTTTGAAGTAGTAGAAATGGATATTGTAGGACCACTACCAATAACAGATTCAGGCAACAGATACATTTTAACGATCCAAGATAATTTAACCAAATACTCTGTTGCTACCCCTCTCATCAGCTTTGCATCTGAAGACGTAGCTATCGCCTTTGCCCGCGATTTTATTTGTCTATATGGAACTCCGGAAGTCTTGAAAACCGATCAAGGATCTAATTTTCAATCAGAACTCATAAAACAATTTGCGAGAATTTTCAAAATTCAAAGACTGAGATCAACAGCCTTCCACCACCAGACGATGGGCTCAATTGAACGCCATTCATAATTGTAATAATAAAAAATTTTCATAACAATCTTTGTCCAAAAATTTTTTCAAAACAATTGGCCCACATATGTTTGAGAAAAATGCTAATTTAGCAGCTTTATATTTACCATAATTGTTTGTAGATCTCATTTTTCTATTAAATTCTGAACATATGTCATGAAATATCATTTTAGTTCTGCGATCAAGTTCTTCTCTCAAAGAGGGTCTTAATTTATTTTTTGTTGAACGTTCAAGCCAGAATTCTAACAATCTGTTCATTCAACCTAAATAAATCATGTGCATTGGATCTAGGATAAAGTCTTTGACCATACCAATGTGAGGAGTTATTTTAATGAATGGAGAAACTCCAGTATGATAATTTGAATGAGTAAAGTCTCGAAAAGATTGATTAGTCCTTTTTTTATAAATTGAATGAATAACCAAAGTCTTACTTCTACTTTTACCTTTAACAACATTTTTACCTTCAATTTCACATCTCTCACAAGCTTTACTTGCAGTGTGAGAAGCACAACATTTTAAATAATTTCTAGAAGGTACGTCACATGTAAAGAATTTGATTTTTACAGAAAAACTTATTGAATCAATTATTATGCTATTTTTCATTAAATAACTGATTTCAAGAATAAATTTCTTCAGATACTGCATTAAATCTTTAGGTTTGCTGCAACCAGAATAAAATGCAATAGCTAAGGGTTCATAAACTTCTGCTTCATGAAATATATGACATGAAATGGGCCAGACACTTTTTTTACTGGATTTGAAAGGTTAATTTAATTATTATTAATTTAATTATCTCATTTAATTTTCGGGTATTAATTCTCTTCAAAAAATGGGTCAAAATTTGTCTCAGAATTACCCTTAAAATTGCTAAATCCGAAACTACTCAATCAAATCCCTTGATATTTGGCACACTTATTATGTATCAAAAAGCTACCATTTTGCACTAAAACTTTTTTATTTTGGATATGTAGGTTCAGAGATATCATCAGTCAAAGTAGCCGTTTTTAACCCATTTTTAAAAACAACATAGCACCCACAAAACTTTTTAAAAAATCAACCAATTACCACGCAAGTGGTCTCATTTTCTTTGTTTTAATAAATAACAACTTTTAAGAAAAAAAAATTTCAAAAAACTTACCGTTAATCTACTTTTATTTCAATTTTTCTGTTTTTAAAATGTCGACCTGCCGCCGCTCAGTGCCTAAAATGGGCACAGTAGATTTACAGAGTTAAAAAGGCCAATGAGAATAAAAAACTAGACCCTTTTCCAGTCAATTTGAGAAAACCAAAATCTTTTTAAGTTGCCACCATTTTTGGACAGAGGGGGGTGGCCGGGTTGAGAAATAATCGCCCATATTTAAATTTAAAAATTTGAATGCTACCATTGCATAAAAATATATAAAATTAAAAAAATATTTAAATGTAATCATTGTAAAAAATATTTGAAATTACAACTTTTCTATAAAACAGGAGACTGTTAGAAAAAAATTTATCATGGCGTATAGTTTCTAGTAAAGTCAATAAAAAAAATTCAATGTTATGATTGCATAAAAAAATTTAAAATTACAATTTTCATATAAAACAAGACAAATACAAAAAAAAAATTTTAATGCAATCATTGCATAAAAATTTTTGAAATTACAAAAATATTTCAATGCAATCATTGCATAAAAGTATTTGAAATTACAAAAATATTTCAATGCCATCATTGCATAAAAATGTATGAAATTCCAACTTTTCTATAAAACAGGAGACTATTAGAAAGAAATTTTTAATGGCGTATAGTTTCTGCTAAAGTCAATAAAAAAATTTCAATTTTATCATTGCATAAAAAAATTTAAGAATACAATTTTCATACAAAATAAGACAAATACAAAAAAAAATTTAAATGCAATCATTGCATTAAAATTTTTGAAAGTACAAAAATATTTCAATGCAATGATTGCATAAGAATATTTGAAATTACAACTTTTCTATAAAACAAGTGTAGTGTAAATGTGTGTATTATATGTTATGTATGTTTAGGAGTACTCCCTCCCTTTTTGTATATATTCTCCCTTTTATAAGTTAGTGTTCGTTGAGACGCCGAGCTACAAGCGTCGTTACAATAAACTATTGTTATTCACATATCTTTTCTTTTTAATAAGTCCACCATATCCATCACCATAATATCCATTATTTATCAACATTTTTGGCATCCCTGGAATGAACCAACGCATCAAGATAAGTTAAATTTTTTAAGAAGAAAAAGTTAAATTTTTAATCAAGAGCACGTGCAAAAATTTTTTTAAAACAAAAATCAAGTATCGACATCAGTTTGATCATCTTTTTTTTCTCATGGCGATATAGCAATTTTATTAGAAGCAGTTATATTTTCAGTGCTATATTTTTCAAATTTGTGTTAAATTTTTGTGCAAAATTTTTTTTTAAAGAAGTTTTATTGGTGATGGAAGGTGAACAAAAAAAATAAATAAATTTGCGTAATTTTTAAAATTACACAACGAACAGGCATCGTTTTCTCAAAAAATTATGTTTTTTCTGCCAGTGAAAAATCTGAACATTTAATTTTATAAAATTTTCAAAAAATAAAAATCATCGTCATCGCAGAATTGGCGCGTAAATTCTACCGCCCCCTCAAGTTATCAAACAAGAAGACGCCATTACGCGCGCAGCACATATTTAAAATTCATGGCAGCTAGTTAACAACAAAAAACGAAGAAGAAGAGAGGAACCACCGCGCATCAAAAAGCGGCGCAAGAAATTAAATTCAGTGATGGCGGCTTCTCAATTTTGAAGAACATAGAATATATGGAAATTCAAGGGGCCCTACTACAACGCATCAAATTTCGACGCGAGTCACTCCACCAGTATAACCACTCAGCGATCAACATTTTTATTTGAATAAGAGATAAGTTGATATTTTTTAATCTAAAAAAAACATTTTTGGCATCCCTTGTGGGGAACGAACCCACGACCTTTGAATTAGAAATCCATATCAAAGGATAAAAATCCGTATCAAAGGTGCATATGCAGCCTTTGAGAAAGACCTTAAAGCAATGTCAGTGTCTGCATGTAAAGCTCGCATGAGCCACTTAGAGAAAACTTGGTCTACTTATGATCAAAATAACATGTTATTATTAAATCACAAAAATTAGCCAACATTGGGTGACCAAACCTATATTAAAAATGACCATTTTTCTCAGGTGGAAGAGTTTTATATCCAATATATGTGTAAATTTCAAACATATGTAGATCAAAGCTCCCTAATAATCAAAATTCGGAACCTCAAACACAGCTTAGACCTCACATAGTAACACTGGATAATGAAAGGTTACCACCCTTGAATATACCCCATTTTAGTGGTGATTATACTACTTGGGAAGCCTTTAGAGATATGTTTACATCCTCAGTAATTAACAGAAAGAATTATTCAAATGTAGCAAAATCGCACCAGCTAATTTCAGTTTTAGAGGGTGATGCAGCCACTATAGCTGCTTCATACCAGCCAACTGATGCAAATTTTGAAATAATTTGGAATAAGCTTAAAGAGAGGTATGAAGTCAAAAAAAGACTTGTTCAAGCTCATATATCAAATCTTTACTCTCTTAAACCTATTACCAAACCTTCAGCTTCTGATTTAAAAAAAATTCTTTCTGGTATTACTACTCCGCTATCAGCTTTAAAAGGTTTAGGTAGACCAGTAGATTCTTGTGATGACCTTATTGTTTTTCATGTTTTAAATCTTATAGATAGTGATTCGCGATAACATTGGGAATGGTATTATAATACCCATTGTAACAATCCAGCCCCTACCACCCCCAATGATACTGCAAATGTTACTGTTAATGTAAAAGCCACTTCTGAACCTCCTACTTTACAAATACAGTTAGAATTTATAGAAAATCAAATTAGTATTTTAGAATCAATTGAAGAAGCTGGTAACAGTAGTACTAATAAACAGTAAACTGATTTCAATAAAAATAAAAATGCAAATGTTTCTACTAATTCAGCTAAAGTTTTTGCCACAAATTTAACGCAAAATAAGTATTCTACATCTACTCAAAGTACGAAAATAGCAAACAATGAATGCATTACATGCAAAGGTAACCATTTTTTCTCATATTGCTCAGAATATACAAGTAAAACACCCAAGCAAAGACAATAAATGGTAGCGAAAATACATAGATGTTACAATTGCTTGGGCGCTCATTTTATAGCTGATTGTAAATCTACTAAAAGGTGTACTATTTGCAAACAAAAACACCACACTTTATTGCATATCAAAGAATATAAAGCTAACACTGAAATTTCTAATAAAAGAAATAATACTAGTCATTCAAACAGTAGCAAAGAAGTGGCTGGTACTGAATCAGTAACATTAGCAACTAATTCTTGACAATTACTTAATCAACCCCCTTTAGCAACACCTTTAGTCAGGGTATCAGCGAATAATGGTTTAGAGTTTTTAGCAAGAGCTTTAATTGACCAGTGCTCACAGGCCTCATTCATTACTACCTCATTATTTAAAAAACTTCAGGTTAAAAAACATTCTGCACAATTACCTGTATCTGGTATTGGCGGTAAAAATGATGTATTATGTTCACATATGGTCAATTTCGATGTTAAACCTTATTTTTATTCTGATTTTATACTCAATGTAGAAGCCTTTATTATTCCGACCATATCTTCTTATGTACCAAAAACAAATATTGAACCTGAAAATATTGCTCATATTAGAAATTTACAACTCGCTGATCCTAAATTTGCTAAAAAAGGTCGTATTGATATTTTGCTAAGTACAATTTGTCATTCATCGTTAATTATTGATGCTCGTAAAGGCAAAGAGCACGAGCCTATTGCCACTATTTCAAAACTCGGCTGGATAATTTCTGGCAACTCTGGTATCAACTCAAACTCTTGTCTACTTATTGCAAACCTTCATGATAATTCAGATCTCTCATTTAATTTAGAAAGATTTTGGCAACAAGAAGAAATTTCAATTTCTCCACGAGCACTGCTTACTCCGGATGAGCAGGCTTGTGAAGATTATTTCGTAAATACACATTCGCGTGACTCTGATGGTCACTATATTGTTAGATTACGCTTTAAAAATTTAGAAACTGCAGATCTAAATTTAAATGGCTCCTATCAGCATGCGAAAAAAGTTTTCGAAAGAACTGAACTTCGTTTTAAGTCTAACCCTGATTTTGCTCAGGCGTATCATAAGTTCATGAAAGATTATGAAGATTTAGGTCACATGGAACCTTCTCAAGTAATATTAATGTTTATTCGTTACTAATTTCTGCCACATCATGGCATTTTAGGCCCCAATCGCAAATTTCGTTCAGTTTTTAACGGTTCAGCCAAAGATTACAATAAGGTGTCTATAAATGACTTATTACACAGTGGTAGTAATTTGCTACCTGACTTGGCTGAACTGCTAATTAATTGGATGAAATATCAATTCGTATTTGTATCTGATATCGAACATATGTTTCGACAAATTTTAGTTCACAAAGACGATAGGAGATTTCAGCAAATCTTATGGCGGTTTAATGATTCGGAAAATTTGCAATCCTGGTCGTTAAAAACAGTCACTTATGGGATGATAAGTAGCCCATACCTTGCTAGTCGCGTTATTAGACGATTAGCAATAGACGAGGGTCATCGTTACCCTTTAGCTGTAGAAATTTTAAATCGCGAAACATACATGGATGATACGTTATCTGGTGGTTACTCATTCTCAGAAGCTCTTAAAAAACAGGCGGATTTAATACAAATTTGCAAGGTGGGTGGCTTCTCATTGCATAAGTGGATGGCAAACAAACCTCAATTATTGAATTTCCCGGTAGCAATTCGTGCGGAAACGAAATTGGCTAATTCTTGTTTTAATTTACTGGGGTTGAATTGGTGTCCAAACACGGATCATTTTACGTTTGACTTTCAATTGGACCAACTGAAAAATGATCTCACAAAGAGGCAGGTACTTTCTGCAATTGCTAAACTCTTTGTTCCACTAGGCTGGCTTGCACTAGTCGTTATTACAGCTAAAATATTTTTACAAAAACTTTGGAATGAAAAAAGCCCAAAACTTGATTGGGATACAAAGTTACCTGATTCTTTGCGAGATGAGTTCTAAAGTTGGTATAATAGTATTCATACAGTTAAAACTATTAGAATTACAAGATGGTTAAAGTATGTCCCAGGTGCAAAGTATGAAATTTACGGGTTCACAGACGCGTCAGATACAGCTTATGGCGCTTGCACATATTTAAAAGTAACACTTCGTGGAAAAAGTACTGTTCATCTACTCCAAGCTAAATCAAAAGTCGCGCCGTTAAAGCCAATTTTGACAATTCCTAAGTTAGAATTAAATGCAGCGCATTTATTAACAAAATTAACTATAAAAGTACTTAGAGCATTAAAATAAGATGAAGTAAAGATATATTTATTCTCAGACTCAACTGATGTGTTATGTTGGTTAAAAGAGCATCCTTCAAAATGGGAAAGATTTGTAAAACACAGATGCTCAGAAATTCATACTTTGCTCCCTGATGCCTACTGGAGCCATATAAGGTCCGCTGATAATCCTGCTGATTGTGTGTCCAGGGGTCTACCTCCTGATCAGTTACATACCTTTTCTCTTTGGTGGGGAGGGGGAGTAATTGTTAATAACCCAATAGATCTTCAAAATAGCATATTGAGCAAATCAATAAAATTAGCCAATAATGATTGTCAGGTTTCTTCTACAAAACAAACTCCTAAAGTAATTATTTGGGATTTGATTGACAAATATTCTGAATTAAATAAGCTACTGAGAGTCACATCTTATGTAATTAGATTTATAGATAAAATTTCTATTAAAGTAAAAGATAAATTTAAGCAAAAATCTAATTTATTAAGCAACTCTTGGTTTTCAGTAAAATACTATTTAGGGTTCTGCAAATTAGTTTCAGTACCTGAATTAGTAAGGGCTAGAATGATTTGGACTTATTTAGTTCAAAGAAGTTACTTTTGTAAAGATATTAAATTACTCATGAATAACCATAAACCTGATGATTTAAACTTACGTCGTTTAGATCCACTTTTTGATCAAAACTTACTTCGATTAGGTGGTCGTATTCACTTATCATTACTAGACTATGACCAAAAACATCCTTGGATCTTGCCAAGCAAATTTTCTTTTTCAAAACTTTTAGTTGATTTTTGTCATGATAAAACCCTACACGGTGGTGTACGTCTAACACTTTCAACATTAAGGCAAGAATTCTGAGTTATAAAAGCTAGAAATTTAGTTAGAAGTCGAATTCATAAATGCAATACATGTATTCGATATGGAACAAACAAGTTAAATCAAAAAATGGGCATACTTCCTTCATGTAGAGTAACTCGACCTGATAAGCCTTTTAGATTAAGTGGTGTAGATTATGCGGGTCCCTTTGATACCCTAAGATTTAGAGGTCGTGGAGCTCAAAAAACGCTATACAAGTCGTACATAGCTGTTTTTGTGTGTATGAACACAAAATTTACAGAAGATCAACAAGAAGTTTTAAACTGGTTAAAAGGACAAATAGACGCGATTAAAAATAATACATTAACATCCAATATGATCAAAAGAGTAATAGTACAAGGAAAAGCAGGATCAGGATAAAGCACAGTAATAAAAGAAATGGTAAAAATAATAACATCTGCTTTCGGGGAAGATGCAGTCAAAATTGGAGCACGTACTGGCATGGCTGCTGTAAATGTATATAGGCGTTTCTACCTAACTGTTACTATTTCTGTAATGCAGCGCTTTAAATGAATAAGCTTTATGTATATAGTTCAGGAAATAGTAGTTTTTGACCCCCAATTAATTCTAAGGCGAAAAATGTTTGGGATAAAAGTTTTGCGTATTGATGTGTACAATAAGGGGAATAAGTTTTTTCAATTCCCAGGGGGTAGCTAATTTCGGCAAATCAATTTTCAGTTTAGGTTTTTTAGTTTTTTTTAAATTACGCGCAAACTATTAAAGATAAGAAAATATTTTTTAATGCAAAATAATGCCAATCCAATCCCCTATCAAATGAGTCCCTATAGCTTTCCGTACGATCTACCCATCCAGAGAAAATTGAAAATTAAAGTGTACCTTAAATTGACTTCCGCGCGCATTATTGATATGTATATATGATAAAAATATACCTTCTTCGGTCCAAAAAAACTGAATTTTAAAAACGTACAATTTTTTTTTATAAAAAATAAATTCTTCACTAGGTTGCTAATACTCTTGTCAATAATAAAAAAATATTTTGAAAAAATTGTCTCTTAAATTTTGTCCACGTGGACAAATTTCAGCTTGGACAAATTTCTTTTAAGTTAATGGCCAATTTGGGGGGGGTTAGAATAAAAATTTTGAAAAAATTTTTATTAGTTATTATTTTGTATATCATCAGGAAAAGATTTCAGTTTGCGGAATCTAAATATGTCTTATACGCCCTCCAAAATTACAACAGAAAGATTTGGCCAGTCAAAAAAAAAAATTAATTTTTGTACCTCTGAATTTCTTTTTAGAATATTTATTTAATGAAAAGTGTTACAACAATAAGCTAGGTCTCATTTTAATCGTAATTTTATGGAGATTTTGATGGTATTTTAATTTTTTTTTTTGCGATTGCGAATGTTTATGTATACGCTAAAATTGCATTTAGTTCCATGCAAGAAATTTTTCAGGTTTCTTCAAAAAGTTTTTTAAGCCGTTTAAAACTGTAATTGAATATCGATTTTTTTTTTTTGTATTTTATTCTTAAGAAGTTTCTTAATCCGATCATGTAAATAAGAACTCAGTAGGATACCATCGCCCATGGAAAAATCGATTAAATGTAACACGTTCAGAAACCTGTTGGTATGTATTCAATGATTTTTTACTCCGAGGCTATGCGCTTGCGTCGCGTATATCTAATCTCTGCTTATACCGAAGGAGACATAAGAGAATCGAGAGTTAGTATATAATATGTCGTTGTTTGTGCGTAAAAAAAAATATAAACGTTTTAAAATAATTGTTTAAAAGAGATGTTAATTTTTTATTTATTTATAATCTGTTAATAACTTAAGTAATTTTATATTTTTTTATGCAGTTTTTAGTAAATATTAGTAATTTTTTGTCTTATAAACCTGTTGCATAAATCATTTTAAACTACTTAATACATATTTGCCCAGAAAAAATTACTAATATTTATTAAAAACTGCATAAAAAATATAAAATTACTTACGTTATTAACAAATTATAAATAAATGAAAAATTAAAATCTCTTTTAAACAATTATTTTATTAACGTTCATATTTTTTTTACATTTGCCATCCCAAAAAAACATGTGAATAATGGTGCCAAACTTAATATTACCTAAAATTCAACGATTTATTAACAAATTAAAATTAATTTAAACAATATTTGTTTATTAAACAGTAAATTTTATGATAAAAAAACAACATTTGAGTAACCAAATAATTATCTCATACTACCAATTTTATTCAAATTTTAATACAGATAAATTTTTTTGTTTAAACAATCTGTAAACAATTTAATATTGTTTATAATATTGCTAATAATAAATATTTTAAGTCATATTTTTCATAAATTCAACTTTTTCTGTCAAATCTAAGGATTTTGAGATATTAAAGAAAAAGTTATATTCCTTGATCGCGCACATTAGGGTAGTTTTTGCTAATTAAAGGGTAGCAAATTAATTTTTAATAAAAAATTCCCTGAAATTCTTGTTCAGCGACCCAAAAAACCCATATGAACAGAATCTGATTACTGAAAGTACGAAAATAACAAAAACACCCCTTTTGAGGGGTAATTTTTGCTAATTTAGGGGTTAAATATTAATTTTTCATAAAAAACTCCCTGAAATTCTTGTTAAGCGACCCAAAAAACCCATATGAAAAGAATCTGATTACTGAAAGTACGAAAATAGCAAAAACACCCCTTTTGAGGGGTAATTTTTGCTAATTTAGGGGTGAAATATTAATTTTTCATAAAAATCTCCCTGAAATTCTTGCTCAGCGACCAAAAAAACCCATCTGAACCAAATCTGGCCGCTCAAAAATCGAAAACATAAAAAAAAACCTTTTTAGGGGTACTTTTTGCAAATTTAAGGGTTTTTCCCCAATTATCTACCCTCTGGGAATTGAAAAAACTTATTCCCCTTATTGTACACATCAATACGCGAAACTTTTTTTCCAAACATTTTTGCCTTAGAATTAATTGGGGGTTTAAAGGATTTTTGGAAATTATTTCTTGAACTAATATTAATTTTTTTTTTTTATTTGTCTAAAATTATTAAGCATACTATATCCCAACTATATCAATTATTTTTACAACAAAAAATTTGCTTATAACGTAAATATAGAGAGCAATATCAGTAAAATTATGAAAATCAGCTCTGTGGAGATCGCGATCTTACTTCTAATAGTTAATGCCATTTCTATACCGTTCAATGGAATAACTTATACTTAGAGTATGTGATAATTAAGAAGTTGAATATTAAATTTTCACAAAGGAAAATATTGTGCTATCAATCGTAGTGAATTTATACTCGATGAAAAAGACGTAGCTCGGAATCCAGTAATTTGAAATTTTCACCAGTTTACGTTTTTTTACATTCTTACCGTCTAATGTAATTTAAATTTAGTTTTTTTGAAATATTCTATAGCGATAGCGAGTAAAATGAAGTAAACTTGATGATTGTGCGTTTTATTTTAAGCATTTAAATACAAGCGAAATCACTAGTGCCGCAAGCGTAACTTTATAAAAAACTCATATTTTTTAAACAGCACGTGATATATAATAAAATTTTTAACTTTACAAATATTGTGATCGATAATAAAAATTATTTTTTTTCTTCTTGTTAAGTTGGTAACGTAAAGTTTTCACTACAAATTTTATAATTCTGATAATAAAAAAAAATTATTTAGTATTGATACGACTATTTTGTTTGTTTATATGTTTTTAGGTTAAATTTTAATTATTATCAGTTTAATTTTGAAATAGTAATTAGGTACTGTAAACACGTTGGGTAGCTGATTGAGACGTAATTTGTATAATTTTATAGATGAAAATTAAGTTTTTTATTTTAGGTATCATGTGAATAAATTCATAAATTTTCTGAATCCTTATTCTTGGATAATACTTAAGGGAACTACCCAAATCACCAAAATTTTATCAGGAATACCAAAGAATGATTATTTTTTAATGTTTTTGAGGAATCTTTGTGTGAAAAAGTATTTTTTAGAAAAAAATTTCTGAAATCATAAAAAAATAAATAAAATGATAACAATTTTAGAGACAAAATAACAAGGTATTGCAACAAAGGTGAAAATTTGATTTGTGTTTTATATAAATTTTGCTAACAACATCTAACAATTTAAATGATTTTTTTTCAAATTATGCTGCTTTATTTAAAGTAAGTTTCATTTTAAAAAACTATTCAAAAAACGCACGTTACATATCATAAAAAACGCAATACAAGTCTCAGGATTTTCTTTAGTTATACTAAAGTACAATAGCTCAGACTTCCTAACGTATTAATTGTAAGAATTAGATTATTTTAGAAGTTCATTTTGATCTAAGAATAAAAAAATAGAAAAAAATAACTTCCAACCAAAAATGAATTAGGATTAAAATTAATATTTAGAGTCCGCTTTAACCTAAAATGCGAATACTTAAATTAATGCATTTTTCTCTTATACCGTCTGGTAATTAGCAGTTACAAGATTATTTCTTACAAATATTTAGTATTATGAATAAACTGTATAAATTTTACAAGTGTGCCTAAAAATTTAAGTTTAAAAAAAAAATTATCGAAATAGTAACGGTTAGGTAGAAACATGTATATGGAAAAACATATCACTCATTACTACGATTACCTTTAAATTATAAACAATTTGGTTAATTAGAAAATAAAAATGCCAAAAAACTACAAACTGAATTAAAAAATTTGAAATTTCTGTTAATTGACGAAATGTTATTAATAGGTTTACGTACCTTATATCAAATAGAATCACGGTGTAGAGAAATTTTTGCTTACGAAATTGATGAACCTTTTGGTGGAATAATAATATACTTATTCGGAAATTATAACCAATTAACGCCGGTAGGACATACGGCAATATTTAGTTTAAAAAAATCTACTGACAAAATGCAATCGCAAGGAGGACTTGTTTTTAAACAATTTCAGAAATATTTCTGTTTACAAAATGCACACTGAAGGAAATCAAACACCATATTCAAAATTATTAGATGAAATAGCAAATGCAGAATTGTCGCAGGAAAAGTACTGAATAATAGAAGAGAATCTATAATACCTAAAAACGAATTGGATATGTTTGAAAATGCAATACATTATAATCGAAATGCATACAAGTAGATGCACATAACGAAAAACATTTAAAAACACAGGAAACCCAGTAGCTCGAATTGTAGCCACAAATGCACCTAATGTAGCCATTCGTTGTTCAGATGATCAGGGTTACAAAATGTTTTATACTTATCTAAAAATTGTCGTGTCGTTACGGGCAAACTTATGGACTGAAGGAGGTTTAGTAAATGGTACTTTAGGATATGTGAGAGAAATAATTTATGCTGAAAATAATTCGCCACCGCAATTACCAGAAGCTATCATGAATTTGATAATTATAAAGGACCCTATTTATATAAAAATCTATTTCCAATAATACCTCTAAACCGTACATGGACACATAATAAAATACAATGCAGCCGAATACAAATACCACTTATGTCATCATATTCAATAACCATACATAAATCCCAAGGCCAAACTATTTATAAAATGTTTCTCCATATTAGAGACAGTGAAAAGCAATTAGGTACCACTTAGGTAGGATTAAGTAGAGTTAAATCAATAAACGATTTAATTCTAATAAAAGACTACTCTTTTAAAGACAAACAAAAGTTTTTACACAAATTGAAAAACGATATTCACTAAAATATAAAAATAAAATAAAAAAAAAATTATATTTAATTTCATACATTAATAATTCAATAAATTATATTTTTTTTCATTTATATGCCTAAATTTATTTTAAAAAACAAAACAATTACTCCTAGAACAAATAAACTATATATACGATAAAATAATACTTATACAGATGATTAAATACGAAACTATTAATTTTTAACTTGGATTATTTTTAAATAAGAAACAATAATATAATGATTTAAAAAAAATTATAAAATAAATCAAAAAATTTTCTGTAGCTTCGCTCAGTCTTATACTCGTCCCGGGTAATCTAGTTCTATAATCCTGTGCATATGCAGATTAGGATTTATTATTTCTTTAAGTTGTTTTTCTATACCCAAGTAAGCAAATTCTCCTACAGATCCATTAGCGTCTTCCATTTTTTCAATACAATACTTGGCTTTGTTGCACTTAAACAATGTTCTACTGGTTTCAGGACAACTCGGTAAATTTCTTTTTTTTTTAATTTTTAATATATCTGAACCAGTATTCTGTGCAACATTTTTTTTATAAATACATGTTTCAATTTTTTAATATCTTCTTTCGCAGGATTTGTTTCTTTTTCACCCGTTGCTATAAAATTATTTAAAATACTTATTGATTGTATTTTTGTTGATTTACTAGATTTTTCATCAGTATAAAATTATAAAATATTTATTTAAATAAATAATCAGAACTAAATATTTTTTCTTTATTTTATTTATAGAGAATAAGTAAAAGAAGCAATACCAATTTTTAAAAGTTTGCATCCATTTTTATCTTTATTTGTTTGTGAAATTGATTTTCTTTTCAAACAATTAACATGGACAGGATTTTGAATGGTATTTATAGAAAACAAAAAAATTAATTAGAAAAAAGTTAAATTTAATTATTTAGCAAATCTGTATTTTTTATTTAATGAGAACCTTTGATTAATGTTTTAACAATGGAATTTTCCTGTAACTTATCCATAATTTGTTGCCCTAATCTTAATTTCATTGCATCATTTTCCAGATTTTCTAATGCCTGTTCGTGTGTTCTTGATGCTATATCTAATTTTTTGTCTTTATAATAATTATTTAATTGTTCAATATAATTATTGAGCATGTTAATAAATTTTTAATTTAATTAAATCTTAGAACTTTATTTTGATTAAAAATAACCTAAAAATTCGATGAGTAAATTATGAAAATAAAACACACTATAGTAAAGTTACGATTAAAATCAAATGCGCAATTTCTTGCGCAAGTAGGGCTTGCGTTCTACGTTTGGATTACGTGCGACAGTTACCAGCGGTTTACTCTACGTTGTTGTATATTACAGTCAAAAAAGCTACCAGGGTTAAGTCAATTTTAAAAATTGAATATAAGATTATATAAGTATATTAATTTTCTATTATTTGAAATTCAAAATAGCGTATTTATTTATACCTGTTCAATATTACTTTGATAAAGTTATTTATTACCTATTATAATTTTATTATTCTAAAAAATAATATATATTTTATATATATTACCCCCCCAAATAATTTAAAATATTTATATTTTATGAATAATATCGGTTACGGTTCTGATACGAACTAAAAAATCAACCCATTTCGAATCTGAGATGGATTAAAAAAAGTAAAAGTGTCCATTTTTAGTTTTTTTATGTTACTATAGATGAATTAGACCAGTAAGAATATTTTATTAGCGTTTTTTCCTTGGTCCTGTTTGTTTTAGATACAACATTAAACTTGTAAAGACTAGAAAAATTTTATAAGTTTAGCTGATTCACCTACGCTTATAGTTAGCGAACTCGTTACTGCAAAAATTTTAGTTCATTTAAGGCTCACTTTACTACTAAATAGATTTTATTAACTAGCTAAAAAAAATTTTATCATTAATTCTTGTATTATCCTTTTTAGCTCCAGCAGTTTTCTCTATGGATTGTGCTTGTGAAATGGAAATAAACAGATGGTCGTCAAAGAAAGAACTTTTTTCCTTACCATATTATGCTGAAATGGGGGAATTTTCTTGCCTTATGAGGAATCCATTTCATTCTTATGCCCAGAAATTTTTGTGAATATTTATCAAAGTTGACAAGTGTATGGAATTAGCATTCTTAATAGTATATTACGACCTATGGCTAGAAGAATGGCCCAAATCGCACGTAAATTACCTTCCGAGGCGAAGCCGAGGATGGTAAACTGCGATCTGGGGCATTCTTTTTTTATGGCCCAGGGTCGTATACGATTTTTCTGCATCAGTGGCGAGAAAACACGTCTTTGCCGGACGCGCAGCGGCCGGGAAATACGTGCTTTCTGGCCGCTGATCAGAAAAAAATATTGCAGTAATGAAGAAATGATGCATGAAAACGACTGATTGACACCTCACCTTTTTTTATGATTTGTAAAATTGAAAAAATTCAACTTTTTAAAAAACATGAAAATAAAATTTTTTTAATATTGCTTTAAATTTCAAGAAAAAACAAAACGATACATAGTGTGAAAAAATATCTATTTGTTCAACAAGGGGAAAAAAATAGGATTTGGTTTTCAATGCAGTTGTATAGACAACATTGAAAGTAAAATTCCCTACTTTTTACCCGTATTCAACACATATATAGTTTTTCATTAAAAGCGAAAAAAAGATCGCCTGAAAGTAAGAATGTAGATCTTTTTTGCAGCGTATAATGAAAAATAATTTTTAAATATTTAAAATACAAAATATGATCATATAATTTTTCTTTTAAAATTATGAATACTGAACATACACAGTAAAAAAAATGTGCACAATAATACTACACTTTAGTATTTTAACTAATAATTCTGTAATATTCGTACAAAAATAGTAAATTTACTACAATTAAAAGTAATTTAGTAATATTAGGGGTCAAGCTCCCTGCGCACTAAAGTGCACCAACCCCCTCAATCATATTTCATCTTTAATCATAGTAAAACTGTTTCAATTCAATAATAAAATCAGTTATATAGTATAAGATTTAGATTGCAAATAATGAACTTTTCCCATAATTTTAATAATCTACAGATGTGATGTATTATTATTTCAATTATTTCAAACTCTATTATTTCAAACATTTTTTATTAAAATTTATAATTATTTTTACAGTTTATATATAATAAATCAAAAATTTGACATTTAAAATTGGCTTTAAATTTTTGTACAACGCGCTGCTATAGCACTGCATAGCATCAATACATCGACAAATTAGATAAAATCGATGACGAAATTTTTGGAAGATTTTATAATAATATCAGAAAATTATTGTATTTCTTATTTCCGTATTTTTTAATAAATTTAATTATATTATATATTAAATACACAAAATTTTATTAAAAATAATTAAGTATTTTAAAAGATAATAAAAATTAAATAACTCACGAGAGTATATGTGACAGAGAACTTCTTGTATTTTACATCGCTAGTACTAATAAAAAATGTAAATCAAGCGCATGACAAAATCAGCACGACCAATCAGTACACGAATAAATTAGACAAAAAAATCTGTCACATGAATTTTTTAGAGATAGAATTTAGTAGTAATTTTACTATTTCGTAATATTATTTCAACCCGATCAAGAATTGCGGGTCTATTACTATTGTAAAGTTCAAAAAAACCATCGTAAAAATATTGTTAAAATTTTTTTTACCAGCGACCCTCGTCATTTTCTTCATAATATAGTAAAAAAAAAATATTTAAAAAATATATGTGTTACAAATTTCGAAAAAATCCTATATATATTAAAATGAAATAATTTAAAAAAGTTGTCACCCTAATCAGTGTGTTACTCAAAATCTATATCACCAAAACGATCAAACTAAAGTTCTATGTATTTGTTAGTGCGTTATCTAAAACAATTTTTTTTGGTTTTTAATTTAACTCTTTCATTAAAGAGAAATCTCTAGAAAACCAATTTAAAATGAAATAATTTAAAAAAGTTGTCACCCTAATCAGTGTGTAACTCAAAATCTATGTCACCAAAACGATCAAACTAAAGTGCTATGTATTTGTTAGTGCGTTATCTAAAACAAGTTGTTTTGGTTTTTAATTTAACCCTTTCATTAAAGAGAAATCTCTAGAAAACCAATTTACGTTAAATTACAAAAAAATTGATCTTTTAAAAAATTAATATCTGAGACAAAATATATAAATTATTATATTATTTTATATAACAAAAAATATATATTAAAAAATTTCTACTTTTATCAAGCTGTGAACAATCAATATGACTTTTGCAATAAAAGATTTTTTTTTGAAATTTTTATTTTTTGATGTTTAAAACAAACGAATGAAATTTTATGAAATTTTTTAATTCTTAAATTTTTTAATTTTTTATTTTTTTAATTTTTAAATAAAAAATTTTTTTTTTTAAACACAGAAATGAAATTTTAGGAAATTTATAAAGTTTAGGACAAACACTATGACTTTTGCAATAAAAGATTTTTTTTTGAAATTTTTATTTTTTCATGTTCAAGACAAACGAATGAAATTTTATGAAATTTTTTAATTCTTAAATTTTTTAGTTTTTTAATTTTTTAATTTTTAAATTAAAATTTTTTTTTTTAAAACACACAAATGAAATTTTAGGAAATTTATAAAGTTTAGGACAAACAATATGACTTTTGCAATAAAATATTTTTTTAATAAATTTATTTATTTCGTGTTTAAAACACAGAAATGAAATATTATGAAATTTATAAAGTTTCGGACAATCAGTATGACTTTTGCAATAAAATATTTGTTTAATAAATTTATTTATTTCGTGTTTAAAACACAGAAATGAAATATTATGAAATTTATAAAGTTTCGGACAATCAGTATGACTTTTGCAATAAAATATTTGTTTAATAAATTTATTTATTTCGTGTTTAAAACACAGAAATGAAATATTATGAAATTTATAAAGTTTTGGACAATCAATATGACTTTTACAATAAAATATTTTTATTGAAAATTTCTTTATTTCGGTTTTAAAACACACAAATGAAATTTTAAAAAATTTATAAAGTTTTGGACAATTATTATATGAATTTATGAATATTATATTATAATATTATAAATTCATAACATTCTTATTTATATATTCATATAACAATCTAAATATAATAATTAACATTAAATTACAAAAAAAATTATCATTTGAAATTTTTTTTTAATATCTGAGACAAAATATATATGTATGTGCTTTATTTAACCTCTTAGAACCTTACGTTATACGGAGGTCACCAACAGTTATTTGCACAAGCGGTCCAAACCGCATTTTTTGCTTTTATTCCCTCGGAAGTCGATATATATATTGAGATATATACCGCTTTTTCCTTTAATGGAAATAATTAGATAGGTTTGGAGACGTATGGACAAATTGTGGTGAAACTGTGGGATTAGAAGGGATGTTTAGGATAGGTGGAACTTTAACAATCATTTCAAACTGTATCTATTCATAGCCTTTACTAGGGTTTGGGATGGCCAAATGCGGTCCAAGGTCCGACTTTTTAATAGGAGCCATGCTGACAATTCCGTCTTTAAAGCGCAGAGTTGTTATTCACAACAATTGCTTTAAAAGAGGCGCGAAAAACCTTGGAAAAACGCCCTCTATGCATGACATACGGAGGCAAGCAAATGGCACTTTCCATTTCGTCTTGCCCCCTGCGACTCGGCAGCTAGCTCTACTCTCCCTTCTTAAAACAAATATTTATTTTATTAAATATTTATTTTCAGAAAAAAAAAGTTGTCACTGCTCTGTATGCGAACCCACTTCATAATATTTTGCTATATTACAAAGCGAGTGCGTTACCTCTGCGCTACCGAGCCGGTTGACAAAATATATATATTATTATATTATTTTCTATAACAAGAAATATATATTGAAAATTTTTTGACTTTTATCAAGTTGTGAACAATCAATATGACTTTTGCAATAAAAGATTTTTTTTGGAAATTATTATTTTTTCATGTTTAAGACAGACGAACGAAATTTTATGATATTTTCATAGAAAAAACTAAATAAAATAAACAATTACAATTTATAAAGTTATGAACAATCAATATGACTTTTGCAGACTTAAAACAGGCAGATAAAATTTTATGAAATTTTCATTAATTTTTGGACAATCAATATGACTTTTGCAATAAAATATTTTTTTTTAATGATATTTACATAGACGAAAAAAAATAAAAGATAAATTGACAATTTATACAGTTTGAATTATATAAACTTTTCATATATAAAACGAAGTGAAATATAGATTGGAAATTTATAAAGTTTTGGACAATCCATATGACTTTTGCAATAAAATATTTTTTTTGAAAATTTTTATTATTTCATATTTAAAACAAACGAATGAAATTTTATGATATTTTCATAGAAAAAACTAAATAAAATAAACAATTACAATTTATAAAGTTTTAATTTTATGAACTTTTCAGTAAAATATACATTGGAAATTTATAAAGTTTTGGACAATCCATATGACTTTTGCAATAAAATATTTTTTTTGAAAATTTTTATTATTTCATATATAAAACAAACGAATGAAATTTTATGATATTTTCATAGAAAAAACTAAATAAAATAAACAATTATACAATTTATAAAGTTATGAACAATCAATATGACTTTTGCAATAAAATATTTTTTTAGTAAATTTCTTTATTTCGTATTTAAAACAGACAGATAAAATTTTATGAAATTTTCATTAATTTTTGGACAATCAATGTAACTTTTGCAATAAAATAATTTTTTTGAAAATTTTTATTATTTCCTAATTAAAACAAAAGAATGAAATTTTAAGATATTTTCATAAAATTTTTGACAATCAATATGACTTTTGCAATAAAATATTTTTTTTGAAAATTTTTATTATTTTATATTTAAAACAAACGAATGAAATTTTACGAACTTTTCATATATAAAATGAATTAAAATATACATTGGAAATTTCTTAAGTTTTGGATAATCAATATGACTTTTGCAATAAGATAAATTGACAATTTATAAAGTTTGAATTATATGAACTTTTCATATATAAGACGAAATAAAATATAAATTGGAAATTTATAAAGATTTGGACAATCCATATGACTTTGTCAATAAAATATTTTTAGGAAATTTATTTATTTCGTGTTTAAAAAAGACAGATGAAATTTTATGAAATTTTCATTTATAAAACTTTCATAAGTTTTGGACAATCAATATGACTTTTGCAATAAAATATTTTGGTTCCTCATAGAGGAACCTTTGTGATAGATGAAATTTTGATTTTTGATTTTTTGGCATATAAGCACGTTTTGGGATCTCAGGAAGCTAAAAAACCGGTTTTTAAAAAAAGTATGTATGTGTGTGTGTGTGTGTGTGTGTGTGTGTGTGTGTGTGTGTGTGTGTGTATGTAACCGGTGAAATTTCACAACCATTATGGAATTAAGACCTAATTTTTTTTTCAAAAATTTTTTCATAAAAAAATCTCAAACTACTTTTTTTTTTTTTTAATTTGGATGTAATACCTCATTTATTTCCACGAAAGTACCTATATTTGAAAGTACGATTTTTACTCGATATCTCGAATCTGATAACTAATTTTTTGAAAATTTTTTTCCCAAAATTTTTTTCACAAAAAAATACAAAAAATACCAATTTTTTTTTTCTTTACGGACGCAGTACTTAATTTATTTCTGTGGAAGTACTAGTTTTAGAAATATCGTTTATAGCATTTTTTTGGACCTGATACTTAATTTTTTTTTAATTTTTTTCTCAAAATTTTTGTTGCCAAAAAATACAAAAAATGCCAAAATTTTTTTTTTTTTAGGACGTAATACTTAATTTTTTTCTATGAAAGTACGAATATCTGAAAATATTGTAACCGGTGATATTTCACAACCATTATGGAATTAAGACCTAATTTTTTTTTCCAAAATTTTTTCATCAAAAAATCTCAAACTATTTTTTTTTTTTTTTAATTTGGATGTAATACCTCATTTATTTCCATGAAAGTACTTATATTTGAAAGTACGATTTTTACTCGATATCTCGAATCTGATAACTAATTTTTTGAAAATTTTTTTCTCAAAATTTTTTTCACAAAAAAATACAAAAAAAACTTAATTTTTTTTTATTTTTGGATGTAGTACCTAATTGATTTCTATGAGAGTACTAGTTTTAGAAATATCGTTTATAGTAATTTTTTGGACCTGAAACTTAATTTTTTCCAAAATTTTTTTCTCAAAATTAAAAAATCAAAAAAATTAAAATATCTGTAATATTTTTTTTTTTTTTTAATGTAATACTTCCTTTAATTCCATGAAAGTACTAATAATTGAAAATTTTGCAATCGGTGGTACTTAACAACCATTATGGAATTAAGATCTAATTTTTTTTTCAAAAATTTTTTCATCAAGAGATTTTAAAATACTTTTTTTTTTTTTTAATTTAGGTGTAATATCTCATTTATTTCCATAAAAGTACTTATATTTGAAAGTATGGTTTTTACTCGATATCTCAAATCTGATAATTAATTTTTTGAAAATTTTTTTCCCAAAATTTTTTTCACAAAAAAATACAAAGAATACCAAATTTTTTTTTTGTTCGGACGTAGTACCTAATTAATTTCTATGAGAGTAATAGTTTTAGAAAACTTATTCATAGTAATTTTTTGGATCTGATACCGAATTTTTTCAAAATTTTTTTCTCAATATTAATAAAACATAAAAATTAAAAAATCTGTAATATTGTTTTTTTTTTTAAGTGTAATACCTAGTTTATTGAAAATTTTTTTCTAAAAATTTGTTAAATAAAAAACATTAAATCACAGCAACATTTTTTTTCTTATAAAATACGGTATTCAACTTTTTTTTTATGAAATACTGATATCTCAAATTATAATTTTTATTAGATAAAATAGACCATTATAAATATTTTGCTATTGTTAATGAGGAACCATAGTGCCAATCACTTGGCAGCGTTTTTTTTTAAGTGGTACTCTTAAAGTGGTGTTTATTTTGCTTAATTCAATACTAATATTTCAATGCTATCATTGCATGAAATATTTTACATTACAAAATTTCTATAAAAGAGGTCAATATTTGAAAAAAACTAAGTGGGGTATATTTTGCTAAATTCAATACTAATATTTCAATGCTATCATTGCATAAAAATATTTTACATTACAAAATTTCTATAAAAGAGGTCAATATTTGAGAAGATTTAAGTGGGGTATATTTTAATAAATTCAATACTAATAATTCAATGCTATTATTGCATAAAAACCATTAAAATTACAACATTTCTATAAAACAGGACAGTATTCGAAAACATTTAAGTGGGGCATATTCTGCTAAATTGAATACTAATAATTCAATGCTATTATTTCATAAAAACAATTGAAATTACAACATTTATATAAAAGAGATCAATATTCAAAAACTTTTAAGTGAGTATATTTTGCTAAATTCAATAGTAATAATTCAATGATATTATTGCATAAAAACACTTGAAATTACAACATTTCTATAAAAAAGGATAGTATTCCAGAACATTTAAGTGGGGAATATTCTGCTAAATTCAATGCTAATATTTCAATGCTATCATTGAATAAAAATAATTGAAATTAAAACTTTTCTATAACACAGGACAATATTTGAAAACATTTAAGTGGGGTATATTTTGCTAAATTCAATACTAATAATTCAATGTTATAAAACAGTAGGACAGTTTTCGAAAACATTTAAGTGGGGCAAATTTGCTAAATTCAATACTAAAATTTCAATGCTATCAATGCTTAAAAACATTGAAATTACAAGTTTACTATAAAACAGGGGAAAAAATTTAAAATGGTGTTTATTTTGCTAAATTCAATACTAATATTTCAATGCTATCATTGCATAAAAATATATTAAATTAAAAAATTTCTATAAAATAGGTCAATATTTGAAATCATTTAAGTAGGGTATATTTTACTAAATTCAATACTAATGATTCAATGCTATTATTGCATAAAAACAATTGAAATTACAACATTTCTATAAAAAAGGACAGTATTTGAGAACATTTAAGTGGGGAATATTCTGCTAAATTCAATACTAATATTTCAATGCTATGATTGCATAAAAATAATTGAAATTACAACTTTTCTATAAAACAGGAAAGTATTCGAGAACATTTAAGTGGGGAATATTCTGGTAAATTGAATACTAATATTTCAATGCTACGATTGCATAAAATCATTTGAAATTACAAAATTTCTATAAAACAGTTCAGTATTCGAGAACATTTAAGTGGGGAATAATCTGAAATACTAATATTTCAATGCTATTATTGCATAAAAATAATTGAAACAACATTTCATGTCTACAACATGAAAATATTTCAAATATTTTAATCTATATTGTCGGGTGTTTTATATATGAATAAATTCGAAAAATTTCATGGAATAAGAAATTTGATATCGGCTGACTTAAACATTAAAAACCCAAAAATTCAAAAAATTTGATTTTAAGTCTTTTTTTTGATATTTCTCTTTAATGAATGCATTAAATAAAAAACAAAAAAAAGTGGTTTTAGAAAAGTGCTTAATAAATAGAAAGCGATTTAGTTTTTACATTTTGATACAAACCATTTTAAGTTATCAAGTGGCAAAAATGACAACTTTTTGAGTTTTTAAATTTAAACTTCTTAGCTTTGAACAGTTGTAACTCTGAACCGAGAGCTCAAATTAAAAAAAAACAAACAGACATTGATTGAATTTTTTCCAAGGATTAAGACCTCTTAGATCTTGAGAAAAATCAGTTTTAGTGAAAAAAAATGAAATTTTTTTATGTTTTTGACCACTAACTTCTGAGTTTGATATCTCAAAATCTTTTGAATATTTTTTAAAAATTAAAAAAACGGCTGGGGATATTTCTTTAAAAATTAATTTAAAACAACTTTCATGTATTTTCGTCCATACAGCTCTTCATAAATTAGTGCTGAAATATATTAAAAATAATCAATTTTTTCGATTATTTCATTTTAATATTTATAGGATAAGATTTTATGATTAAAATATTTTTTAAAACAATTTTTAAATGAAAAACAAAAATTATTTTAATTTCGCACAGCAATATTTTTTATTTTTAGACATCAACGGATAGTGTGATAGTTAAATGTTCAATATTACTGTCACATTCTGCCGAGCGTAGCGAGGCCAATCAGCTAGTATTTATTAAAAGTTTAAATTAGCTAAAGAAATTTGAACTTTTCGTAATTAGCCACGTTTTTCGTGTTTCAATGCTAAAAAAAAAACTCAAATCCTCTATTACTAAAATCGTAAAAATGTTCATAAATTATTTTTTCGCCCGAATAATTTCTGGAAAAAAAATCACCGACGCGATACATAAAAATGTTTTTCAGATGTTTCTTAAGCTTTTTTAAAATTTAGAAATGTAAATGAGGTCGGATAAATGATTTTATAATAATTTTTCTATTTAATTTTTTCATACTTTGGCATTCATTTTTTTAGAGAAATTTTGGTACTCAATCAAAACTTTTAAATTGGTTTTAGAATTTTTTTTCAAAATGTATAATTAATTAAATGTATAATTATATATTTTAAAAATTTTTTAAATATATAATTTTTAATAATCGATGAAGTAAGAATGATGGCCACAAATATCTTTTCTATGTAAAGCACATGAATCAAATCAAAAACATATATCCTTTTTGCTCTAAGAATTAAATATACAAAACTCTTTCATGTTTGTTATTTTTATGTTAATTTTTTTGCGTAGGAAGTAGAGAAATACGATACACCTATTGTTCATCATCCGAACAGACAGTTATGTGGGACTCGGCTTATCTTGCCTTTGCGCACTAAAACTCTAATTCCTTCTTACCTTATGCGAGCGTATCCAGGGAACGCTTTCACATTACTTCAGAACAGTTTTAAGGTTATTTAGTTCTATTCGTGAACTCCATCTTTTGACGTGCATCCAGTGACTCGACAGTCTGTTTAAAGACTCCGTCATTCCATCTGATTAAAATTCGGTCTTTAAGTGCTGTCCTCTTAAATAAAATATATTTTAACTAAAAATATACGCCATTTCCCAATATCGTCAAAAAAGAAGGTTAATAAATAATCATGAATAGTTATTTAAAATTTATATAAAAAAGTATGAAATACTTTTTATGTTCCCAAATTGTTAAATATAATTAAAAAATTATTAAAACAGAAATTCATTTAATAAAAACTTTTCTATTTGATCTAATAGGAACTAAAATTATTTATTTAAAAAAATTTTACATCGACGTTTCGAGAGTATGTACTCTCCTTATCAAGATCTAAAAAGATCCATTATAAAATTTAGATGAAAAACAACAATTTTAAAATTAAAATCTAAAGTTATTTTTACCTTATTAATTAAATTACATAGTGTATTACAACTTAATGTAAAAAATTGTATATTTTTTTAATCAGGTAACTAAACTTCTGTAAAGAAAAATTTTAGAATTTAAAAATTTTTTTAGATTTATTATAATTTAACAATAAATGAAAATTTATTTTTATATGAGACTTACTAATTTTTGTGAAAAGGTTATGCTTGAGAAAAGGATTTAATGTCAAAAATAAATATTTAACAAAAAAATTTTTTTGAGAATTTTACACAATTAAATTATTATATAATATTTTTAAAGTTTATGACTGAACGTGTGTAGTGTAACTAAAAAAATCTTACAGCTTATTGAGAGAAAAAAAGGGGAGAATTTTAAAAGAAAATTGCGCGTAAACTGGAGGGGAATGAATGGTTAAAATTATCGTGATACAGAAAATCTACTATTAATTAAATTGATAGTATTTTTATAAAAATATTTTAAGTTTTGGGTATCATACATGCGGTTTAGTGTTTTTTTGTAGCTGTGAATATGTATCATTTCTGAGAACAATCTATTGTATGAATTTTTTTCAATATCTAAAATTTTAACCTTATTAAAATCAAATTTATGATTGGTATTATTTGTATGAGTATATGAAACAGAGTTAATGTTCTTTTTATTATGAGCTTTTTCATGTTCTTTAATACGTTTTTTTAATTTTCGTTTGGATTGACCTATGTATACATATTCACAGTTTTGACATTTTATCTGATAGACAATATGACTTTTTTCATATTTGTTTAATTTACCTTTACCTAATCTGATTAATTGATTAAACCTATTAGTAGTTTTATTAATAATAGAAATATTAAGATTTTTAAGACTATTTTTTATTAAAAACTAAAAAAATGAATTTTTCTTTTGTAAACGTAGCAAAATGTGAATATAAATAGTGAGCTCGAATTGTACGGGAAAAATTACTAAGGATTACGTCTTTTAATCCAATTTATAACATCATTTTTGTGCGCATGTGCGTATGAGTACAAAGTTGTCTGTTAAATCGCTATTCAAATTTTTATTTTTTCTTACTTCTCAAAGCATTAAATAATTTTTCTAAGTACATATAAATATATTTTTAAGATAGTGAAATAATTTAATCAGATAATTGGGCATAAAAAGTGTTAGTGTTTTGAAAAAAATAGTTAAAAAGTTTAAGCCTCATGCAATTCATGTCAGTGGTTATAAACTCAAAATAGTGTTAAATTTCATATTATATAATTGTTTAAAATAAATCTTTTCTAACTTATCGACAATCAAATGATAAATACTTATTTACCTTAGCATTTATTTATTTTAATTAATTAATTTATATATTTGAAATATCGATCAAATTCTCATAAATTATTTGCAATGCCTGAGCTTCAAGAACTTTTATTAAATAATGATATTAAACAACTTATTCAGGGATGTTATAAAGCATTCGAAGGTTTTGGGATATCCTTACAAGAAATTGCTCAAGAATTAAAAAATGTTAATTCTCAAGTTTTGAAAAATATAGAAGAAATTTCTTCATCAAATAATGAAATAAAAATTCTTCGCCAAGCAATCATTGTTGCAGAAACTAATATAGACCAAATTCGCTCAAATTTGGATTTTTCTTATAATTGTACTGAAGTCCTTTTAACCGGTTTACCAGAAGATTGCTCCTTAGATAATAATCAGACTATTGTTTTCAACTTTTTAAATAAAATTGGTGCAGACTATTTGACTTCTCACGTTTTAAATATTCGACAAAGCTAACAATCAGAAATAAATTTAGTTATTAAATTTTCGTCGTCACAAGTTCGTAAGTTTGTCATGGATCTCAAGCGCCGTCATGGTAAAATAACATTTCAAGATATTTTGAATTCAGCTTTTGTATCTCATGTACAAGCAAATAAGAAAATATATTGTAATGATCTTTTAAGTAATGAATTATACACTGAATATCAGCGCGTCAAAAAACATTTCCAGAATAATAAAGATGTATACGTGTATACTTATGAAGGTGCAATTTTTGCAAAGCTGAAGGGTCAATCATCTGAACCTATCACGCCAACTACTGATCTTGATAATTTATTTAATTTATTTTAAAGTAATTTTTATTTTTACGTTCATTAATTATAAATTTTCCTATCAAGTTTTACTTACTAACAATTTAATTAAAAATCAATAATTAAATTATGATAATTTCTATAAAAATATTTCCATTCTTGTATCTATTATTTTACAAGTAAATTTTCAGTTTAATATTATTAATATTTTAATTCAATTATCTTATCTTTAACTTTGCATTTAAATTTTCAATTTATTAATATGTACTTTTAAATCTTTAATTCAAAACAATATAATTATTTTTTTTTTTTTTTTTTTTTTTTTTTAAGGGAAATATGTAAATCTTGCATCAGCCATGGAGTGTTTTCGGGCCTTCAAGACCCGCAAATTTCCATGACCGCCCAATTGTACAAAGTGTACAACTGAGAGACCACCGGCGAACGCGGTCGCCGGCTACACCCCAGATTCCTACTGGATAAACACACTTTAAACCCCCCGCGCTTGTTTGTCCCAATCCGGAACTCCCTTTTCAGGTTTATACCTGAAGTTTGGGACGCGCAGCCTAGGCAGCCTTCCCCCCTGCCTGGGGGCAGGAAAGCTCTCTACGATAGAAAGCCCTCCTCCTTCTTCGGGATCGAGAGATCGGAAGCTGGAGCCCGTGATCGCCCAATTACAGGTTGATCCGTCTTATGACTCGATTCAACCTCTCCTGGGTCACTTCCATGTCCCTGACAGTTATGGTCAGGGCTACGTCGTCGCCGTACCCGATCAGGGAAACTCCTTCCGGGAGATGGACGCGCAACAAGCCATCGTAAAAGGCATTCCCCAGGTCCGGTCCGAGAACCGAACCTTGCGCGATGCCTACACTCAAAACCTCCGTCTCCGGTCCCGCAGGTAATCCTTTAGTACGTTACCCAGATACCTGGGTATCCGGAAATCGTACTCGAGGGACTGGATCATGTCATCCCACCTGGCCGAGTTGAAAGCGTTTTTGACGTCCAGCGTTACCAGAAGGACGTCCTTGCGGAGGACGCTTTTCCCTCTCAGCCTCTACGGTATCCACGACACGCCGGACGGCGTCTATCGTGGAATGCCCTTCACGAAAACCATGCTGCTCCTTAGAGAGACCACCGCCCTCCTCGATTGCCCTTCTGAGCCTTGCCCGGAGCATGCTCTCCATCACCTTACCAATGGTATTTAACATACACAAAGGTCTGTAAGATGATGGAGAGTCCGGGGCTCCCCCTTGCCCTTGTTCAAGAGCACGAGACGTACCACCTTCCACTGCTTTGGGAACACTCCAGCCACCAAACACGCATTAAACATGCTTAACAGGATACCAGGGATTACTTTGACCGCTCTTTTGAGCACTTCCGCCGGTATCCCGTCCGGCCCCGGCGCCTTGCCATTTTTCATGGCTTTTATGGCCTTGACCATCTCACCTTCGCTTAACAGCGGAACTTCCTCCCTGGGTATCACCTTAACCGGGTTTTCCTGGATGGGCCTTTCAGGGAAGAGAGCACCGACGATCCGTTCAGTCGACGCCGCGTCCATCATGTTGTCGGACCCCCGGTTCAACTTGCCCATTACGACTTTGTAACCTAGGACCCCCATGGGGTCCTTGTTTACATCTTCGCGTAATAAACGCAGACATCGAGCCTTGCTTTGACGGATGGCTTTGGACAGCCGGTGTTTGGCGTCCTTGTGTTCCTGAGAAAGCACGGCGGCCTCAGGTCTGTCCCGTGCTCTTTGCACCTTTCGTCGTGTCCTGTGGCATTCCTTCCAGAGCTCAGCTATTTCGGGAGTCCACCAGTACACTGGCTTTCTCCCTTTCCAGGGCCAAAGGTGAGGCATGGAGGCATTACAAGCCCCGCATAATAGAGACGTTACTTTCTTAACTAAGATTTCAGCCTCATGGGGACTTGTGGCCCCTCCATGCCAAGCGGGGATGGACGCTGACTCGATTCGAAGATACTCCTCAAATCTGTCTTCGTCCATTTTTGGGACGTTCCAAACCAGGGGGTGTCTCCTGTACGGAGGTCGTTGTGGGATAGAGGTACCCCAACCCGGCCTCTCGTAGGTGGGCCTGTTGCCTCTATTCTGGACCACTAGTTTGCACCTAGTGGCCATTTCGAGCACCATTCGTCCCCTGGGATTAGTTGCTGGCATCCCCCATTCCAGAACCCTGGCGTTGAAGTCTCCACCAAGGATGATGCCACCAGTCGCCGTTCGGACCGTACTTTCGATGCTGGCCAGCTTTGTAGCCAGCTCTGCCGAGCTGTCGTTTGGGGAGAGATAGCAACTTATGTAAGTTGTCTCCCCTCACTTGGCCCAAAAGTGGCAATTCCCTTTCCCTTGTTGGGTAAGGGACGTTTGGGCTCTGCCTCGAAGCCATATGGCGCAGCAGCCAGTGTCATCGAAAAGCCAGTACTTGTGGTTCATGTTGTAATATTGCTCGCTTAGTAAGAGGATATTTGCATCCTCTTCGCGAGCAATTTGATCCAACAATGAACCAGCTTCCCGCGCGTGTCGCATGTTCCCTTGGAGAACCTTGATCATTTCCGATGACACCTGCTTCTCGCCACAGCCAGAACCTCCTGATAACTGGGGTAGTTTCCCTCTCCAGGATAGTGCTCCGTGGAGCACTCATCCTTTCTGGTCTTTCAGAGGAAGCACTCAGGCTTATCCTTGCTGCACTCTGTCCTCTTATGGCCATCTTCGCCACAATTAAAACACGCCTTACTTCTGTCTGGGCCTTTGCAGACATATTGGCTATGTCCGTAGCCCAGAAATTTGTAGCAGCGCCTCACGTCTGCACGTAGGCGCACTCTACTCGATGCCCAGCCGATCTGGATTTTGACCTTTTTGGCCAGGTGTAGAGCGTCGGCCTCAGGAAGGTCCACCACGGCCATCTGTCTTGTTGTGCCTTTGGTTTTGAAAATGGACACCTGGAATAGGTCTCCATTTTCAACACCTATGGCCTTGGCAACAGCTGCCTGAATCTCCTGTTCTTTTGTGACCCCATCCAAATCTCGAATTTCAAGTTTTAGTGTCGGGATCAAGTCACGAACATTCGACTCAGGGCCCGTGACCGACATCACCGCTTCTTTAAGTTTTTGTCGGTCCTCGATGGCCTCGAACTCAATAAGGACGCTGCCGTTTTGAGTTTTCCTAATGCGGTGGACCTTCGAGGTTAACGTTTCTCTTTAAATCGAGAAGCGTTTCCTCGTAGAATTTGCCCGCCGCTGGGATAATCTGGAAGGCTTCCTTCCATTTCCTATACCTGCGCCTTCCCACCTTGGAAGGAATTTTATCCTTATCGACAGGTTTCTTTGTCTGCTAGGTCTTCTTGACTCTGGGTTTTTTCTTCCCTTTAGTCTTCCAGTTTTCCTTTCTATGTAGCTTCGGGGGTTGCGCCCCCCTTTGTTGCTCTTTTCCATCAGCCACTTGCGTTGGCTTAGTTGGCTGGTCCGTCTTTTCGGAAAGGTCATTTCCCTGCTTAAGCTGCAGCCTTTTAAGCTTCCAATGCTGCTTTCTTTCCTTTTTGGACCGACGCCTAGGGGCTTCCTTATCTCCATCCTTGTTGGGGGAGGTCCCAGGGTTATCCTGAGGGCCGTCCTCCTTGGTGTCGTTAGGTGCCACCTTTGAGTCATCTTCCTTGTTGCGACGTTCTCCCCCCGCAGGTTGATTCTCTTTTGGTGGCCGCATGACTTTATTCTGCTCCACCTGCTTTTGATTTAGTTCTAGCAGGATTTCTTTCTTCTTTTGTTTGTGGAGCAGTTTCTGTTTTTGTCGACGCTCTTTTTTCTCCTGTTCCAGTCGTACTTTCTCCTTCTTCCTCTGCTCTTGCTCCTTCCTCTGGTTTTCTTGAAGCATCATTTTCCTTCTTTCCTCTTCCTGGAGCTCTGCGTTGTTCTGCTGCTCCACCTCAGATTTAGCTATGTTGCTAGAGTTGCTGAGGTTCTTCTTGGGGATCCTTTTCCTATCTTGTCTTGACTCTGGAGAGTTCTCCTCAGAGGAAGACGATCGGGTTCTCTTTGCCTGCTGTTTATGTTCTGCTTTTTTAAGAGCATACTCAATATCTTGCGTTTCCACATGCAGTCTCTTCGTTATTAGCTCAAGTTGAATGAGCACATTGCCGAAGAGATTTACTCCATTTTTGATTGGCATGCCGCAATTTTTTTGTACTGATGTACAGTGATTTGACATGCTGCGATGAGCTTCCATCATTTCCTTATGGTGTTTTTCCAAAGCCTGTACAACGTCCTTCAGAACAGAAATGTGGTGAAGGAAGGCATTGGGCTTTTCGACCACTGCTTGATCAAAGGCCTGTTCTGTGTCAAGACTACCAGTGCCATATGCTAAGCTCTGCAGATATTTAAGGCTGTTCGCATAGCTTGGTTTTTCAGTATTCCCTGCACCTGGTGCAGGTAGTGGATGCTGAATATGTTCAAGCAAAACTATGGCTTCCAAGTTCCTTACCTGGTTCCCCCTGGGTGGAAGATGATGCTAAATCCACCTCCATGCGAAATTGTTGGCCCTCAGAATCCATGGGGCCGGTGCCAGCCACCGGGGCTTTCCCACGATCGGAACCGACAGCTGAATTCGACACTTTTTGAACAAGTGACTTATCAGCCTGAGGTATATCAGTTTTATCATTTTGCATATTTGTCATTTAAATAGCCTGTGTCACTGGACTAAGCGCCCTTAAATGGATTCGGGTAAGGGTACCCTCTGTGCGATGTGATAACCTGGAAAAAATAAAAAACCTGTAAAGGACTATTGTAATTAGTGTACCTGTAATAAAATGGGAAAAAGTAAGGAGATAATAGGACCGGGGATTCAGACCCGCAGCAATCCTCACCCTGGGTACAAGACACAGGGGGGTGACTATTGCGAGTCCTACAGATCTGATGTCTGCTGACATAATACGATATTTTACCCGTCGTATTAACAGGATCCTCATAGGCCATTCCTAGTGATTGGTCAAGATCCCAATGATTCTTATAAAAGTAAGATTACTTCCACAGATGATCAAATGATCACCAGGTGAAAACAGCACGTGCCGTTCGATCATTCGATTTGCACTGCAAGAAAGAATGCGACATCCACCCAGACATCTGCTCCTGGGACTTACACACCTGTGCAATTTAATTAAATTTTAGGTTAGTCAGGGAAGCTCTGAACAAAAAAAAGCTTCTTGACTAGCCATGGAGTGAACGCCCCAGGGCTCACCGAAATCAGGGATCCTAGGATCAGTCATGTCCGTGCCCAACACCTGCAGCTGCAAGGGTTTATCTGATAATTACCGCTTCAAGCCTTACGTCCCGAAGTTATTGGCTGCAACACATATATCACATTTAAAGTAAACAGTTTTTTGTTTAGACAGAAACACATGCAGCCAATCCCAGCGAACTTTTCAGCTCTTTTCGTGGCTATTTCTGAATCCCCCCAACAGATAGCAGGTGAAGGGCACGAACATGAATGAACCAGCAGCAACGATTACCTTGCTCTATAGGGCAAGGCAACATTGCTGCGGAGCCCTGCTCCAGAGAAGCCCCAGCCATACGTGCCATTCATTATATTAATATACTAATGTCAATAGCATTAGCGCAGACGCCTTCCTAGACAACGCACCCCTCACAGTGAGTTCAAGGTCATCGGGCAAGAAGTGATTCCACCTGGCATCCGAGAGGGAGCAAGGTGGAGTTAATAAGGATCTTTAACTGTCCAATAAGAGAACCATTTAGGATCTCAGCCAAAAGCCGTCGGCTGAGTGACGCACAGGTCAAATTTCTCTCCTCAGCCACCATTTTTGAAAATCCCGTAAAAAAGCTCTAAAAAACGTTAAAGAAAGAAAAAAAAGTAGGTTTTCGGTGTAAAAGTTGATGAAAAATTCGAATATTCAGTCAGATTTTTCCTACTCTATGACGATTCGCGGGAAAATTCAAATTTGTGTTAAACTTTAAGTGAAAATAACTCAAAAGTTTCCCGCTAAAAAAAAAAAATTTTTTTCTCAAAATCTTCAAAAATTGCATATATTTTCCTGAAAAAAATTTCCCGAGGGTAATTTTTGTTTTAAGCGAGTAATACCGATTTTCGTTCTTTTCAATTTTGACTTGTTATTTATTTTGCTGATTTCCTGCTAAGTTACGTGACCAAATGAAAATCTGACCGAAAATTTGAATTCTGCGGGAAATTTTACAAAGGTATAGTAATTTTAGTATCCTTTGAATGATACATCTCAATTTGACAATTTAATTAAAATGGTTTATTAAAATATAGAAAAAATGAAAATTTATAAAATGGGATTACATTTTTAGCCTAAAAATCATGTAAAATCTAAAAATAAAAATACTTCTTTTGGAAAAAACAAAAGTTATGTCTATTATTAATAAAAAATAAATTTTTTTTAAGTTTAGATTTTATTTTCTATCAAAATGTCTATAAATAGTTAGAAATTTACCCAAAAATCAATATAATCCCATTTTATAAATTTTCATTTTTTCTATATTTTAATAAACCATTTTAATTAAATTGTCAAATTGAGATGTATCATTCAAAGGATACCAAAATTACTATACCTTTGTAAAATTTCCCGCAGAATTCAAATTATCGGTCAGATTTTCATTTGGTCACGTAACTTAGCAGGAAATCAGAAAAATAAGTAACAAGTCAAAATTGAAAAAAACGAAAATCGGTATTACTCGCTTAAAACAAAAATTACCCTCGGGAAATTTTTTTCAGGAAAATATATGCAATTTTTGAAGATTTTGAAAAAAAAATTTTTTTTTTTTAGCGGGAAACTTTTGAGTTATTTTCACTTAAAGTTTAACACAAATTTGAATTTTCCCGCGAATCGTCATAGAGTAGGAAAAATCTGACTGAAAATTGGAATTTTTCATCAAATTTTACATCGAAAACCTACTTTTTTTTCTTTCTTTAACGTTTTTTAGAGCTTTTTTACGGGATTTTCAAAAATGGTGGCTGAGGAGAGAAATTTGACCAAAAAACTTTAAACCAGCATAGCACCCTTCAAAATTTATAGAAAACCTTCAAATTCGGGGAATCATCTATTTTTAAGTTGTTTTATCGAAAAAAAACCAAATTTCCTATTTTCGAGATCTGGCATATCATTTTGTGTGTTTTATCCATGGAATTACCCTTAAGTAACCTTTTTAATTAGTCATTCGTCAGCTTCTGAGCCAAATTAAGTAATAATAATAAATAAAAAATCACTAGTTATATAATCTATTATAATATTAATTAATTCACTTTTAATGGATTCACAGATCATTTTTTTACTTTGTATTATAATTACATCAATTTTATTTTGTGTTTTAGCTATTAGTTGAATTTTCAACCATTTTGGTTGAATATTCAACCAAATGGTTGAAACTTTAACCAATTGGTCGAAACTTCAACGAAAAATAGTAAAATTCAACGAATTGGTTGAATTTTCAACCAAAGCAATTCTACCGTGCATATTTGTATCAAGACTAAATTGCTTTGGTTAAATTTTCAAATAAATTAATGACTATTACTCAAAAAATGTAACCAAATTACTATAATGCTTGCTAAAATGTCAAAAATAAAAATTTATAAAATATAAATATTTACAGATAAATGTTAACCGCGGGTGAACAAAATAAGTAATAACAATTTAAACTAGCCTCTACAGCTTTATTTTAATTTCGAAAATACTAAAAACTTTGAAATTATCCAATGATTGAAAGAAAAATTTAATTGTAAGTTTATAAATTTATTTGTACTTAAAAGCGAAAAGAGTTATCAATATATACTTTATAAATAAAATAAAGAAAATGTTGCTTTTAAAATATTTTGTGCAGAATATATTTACAATACTTGCATTATAAGATGAATAATACTTACATGGACAATAACTTTTTGATTTTTTAGCCCATAAGCAATAAACAATGTCTCCAGCATTAAGTGAAATTTGGGGCTTAATATTAACTAAAAACAATTTTTATTATAAAATTTTATATTTAAAGTTATTAAGTAATTTTGAGATGTATTTTTATTTTGTAGTGAAAAATTTGCAACAATATAAGTAAGTTTGTCAAAGTTAAATGTCTGAGAAAAAATTAATTTTTACACTATGGTATTAAAATTAAATGTTCATGATCTTTCATTTTTTTTCACAATACTTTAACTCATGATTAATAATATAATTAATGAATATTTTATTATATGTGATTCATGAATTCTGAAAACGCTTGTTTACTATAATATTTATAATAAATAAAAATATATTTCTTCAATTTTTAAACGCTAATTTGAATTATAAAGAGAATTGCAAGAAAATTTTAGTTTTTTAAAAAAATGTTATAGCATATACCAACTACATGTGAATTGTTAATTCTCTCGTTGTTTTCAACTTTTTCCAATTGATCAGAAGCGAAGTCTTTGATTTTTGCATTATTAAATTCTTTATCTTCAATTAGATATTCTTGATTCACACCAAATTCAGAATCCACAAGCTTTTCATCAAATACCTGAACATCTTCATCTGAACCTTTTATTACAATCTGTTTTGATTCTTTAGATGCCCTTGTATATTCATTAATACTTATTTGGATAGTATAATTTTCTTCATCATTGCTGAGTGATAAAAAACATAATGTTATGATTATAGAGAATTAATAAATTAATTTCTCTATAAGTTAATATCTAATTTGTAGAGTTGTGATAACAGGTATTTTAAATTGTATATATACAATTTAAAATACCTGTTATCACAACTCTACAAATTAGATATATTTATTTAATTGGAAGGCAGAATATATGAATATTATTTTTTATTTTTCAATAATTTACAAAAGAATAAAATGAATTAAATATTTTATTGAATCCAGGGCCATGTCCAGGGCTGAGGAAATAATCTACTATCTTCGGACCAAAGTATGAATATTATAAAATTGTTTAATAAGGGTGCGCTAAGTATGAGATCAGCTCTGATTATTATTGGAGATCGCGAAATTTAATATAATTCAAATCTAATTAAATCAATATAATTCAAGAGAATTATATTGATAATTAAAAATTTACCTTACATAACATAAAATTACACTAGAAAATGTATCACACGATCAAAAAAACCAATGTAGTCTGTTACACAAGAATCTTACTATTATTGTTTCAGGTCTAACATGGTTTTAATAAAATATATCTGTGCACCCACTCAGAAATCGTCATTAAAAAATTAAAAACAAGACTTTTTATTACTACACATACTTACTTTGATATTTCTTTCAAGATAATGGATTTTTTTACATCACCACTTGCAAAAAAACTCTGTTCAATTACGATATCACTAAAATAAATAAATTATTTAGAGATTCTTTAGAGAAATAAAAATATTTGCTGTTCAATAATATTTACAAGATACGAATATTTCGTGATAGAAAACATTCAAAGTTTGAGGGAACAGACCCATACTTCAGTCTTCTTCTTTTTTCGTTGTCATCTTGAAAACACGACGCTTGAAAATGTAAGCTGCATATGAAAAAGTTGGGACTAAAGTTTAAACCCAAGTGGGCAATTATCCTGACCCAATTGCTATCAAAAACGCCTTTTTTACAGGGGATTCTAAAATTCAAAAATTATTTACAAATATTACTTACATAAAAATAATAATGTTCTTATATATATAAAGTTGATATTTGAATGTGATTACTTGTGATATGTTATTTTGTTGTAGGATTTATGATCCATAGGGATAGCAGTACTTTTGCAAATACCACACGTTGCAGGCATTTTGATGTATAATTTAAATTTATTCCAAACTAAAATTTTTAAATATGTTTCATAAATATATGCAAGAAAAGTTTTGTGATTGATAAATAACGATTAGGATTGGTTAAAGGTACACGCGTACATGCATTTTTAATTAAATGATTTTAGTTTTAAGGTGTTTATAGTTATTATTTATTTATCATGCGTGCGCATGTATGCATACGTGAAATATACACGTGTATGGGTCCTTTTCACAGGAACGGTATATGCAGCCCTCCCCCTTCTTATATATGAAACGAAAGCTCTTTTCCAATATTTTTCAGAGTCCAAATAAATTGCGCATACATTGGAGAGTTAACAAAAACAATTTTTTGGAGCATATGTGTTCAAATTGTCCTAACCGTCCGCTGTCCTTTTGATTAATTACAAACTTTGAGTATTAACATACGGCTTAAAATTTGAACTTAAATTTTTCTGTAGGGTGCATATGACGTATTCAGGTGCCAAAAATTCATTTTTTTTCAACGAAAATTTTAATGCAGTCCTTTTAGCTTCTCGTCTAATTCAACTCTGTCCCTCAGTTGTAACTATTTTTATTTTTATTTCGAGAAGGTACCACTTTGGCTATGATATTATAAGTATTAAATGGTCCATGATCAAACTTAGGTCATTCCGAAATGCGAATTTCTTTGCATATTCTTTAACACGAAATACTTATAAAATCAAACAGAATTTCAAAAGAAAAAAGATGAAAATAATCAATTAAATAAATTAAATTTCTTATTTCATAAAGAAAACGTAATTAAAATTATTTAACGATTATTATTTAAAATAAAATTTTCCACAAATCAAGGTATCAATTTTCTTTTATATTTTACAGAATTTTACAAATAAATAAAAAATAAATTGCTAATTATTTATTTTGTACATCATTATTTCCAACTCGAAAAATTAGAAATTAAACAATAAATTTTTGTTAATAAAATCTCATTTATTTGCTGTATTGTCTTGGTCACGTATTTTGTATAATTTTTTTATTTAAAAATAAAAAAAAATAATAATAATATAATACTAAAAATAATAATAATAGGCATGAAAAAAAATATACCTATTCACATACAAGTTTTATTTTTTTAATATAGGTATATATCTAATAAATATGTCTACAAAAATATTGAATTGTTTGTTAGTCATTTCTTAAGATTTATAAGATTCTTATTGTACCTATATTACTTTTTTTATTTTTTACCACTTGCGCCAAAGATATGATAAAGATATATATAATATAGGACTTTTTGAAGAATGAAAAGATTTAATTAAGTCGTAAATATTATTTTTAGCATTATCTTTTTTTATAATTTTTTTATTTGTTAAAAATTAAAAATTTTATTGTAACACATTATTTATTATTTTTTAATTAAATAAATGCTATTAAAAATTCAAATATTTTTCACAATATATTTAATGTTGATATTGTAAAGAGAGAAAAAACATTATTTTCAGGGCGGATACAGGAGAGGGAGGTGAAAATGGTCAATTGACCCCCCTTCAGCAAAAATTCTTACGACCTTTTTTTAGAAAAGTTTTTGTAATTTGATTCCAAATGACCCCTCCCTTAAAAAAAAATTATTTTAATTATTATTAAAAAAAAGTAGAAATTTTTAAGCAGTCTTACGCGGTTAACCATATTGATTTAAGTATTTAATTGTTTCAGGCTTTTATCAGTACAAGACCAGAAAAAATTTAAAGAAAAAAAAAATCTGAGATTTTTCCATATAAACCCCTTTCGATTTTAGGCAAAATAAAATTGTCAAAAAATCTGCTTTCCCTATTTCATCAGCGCTTTTTTAATTTATATTTTCAAAATTTATCTCAAGAGAAAATTATTTAATACCCATGAATGTGAATACTGATTACTGTCCCCTGGTGCTAGGCGCCTCGTAGTATAGCATTTCAAACCTCTATTTTTGAAAACCCATAACAAATTTCGAACAGGTTAGATTTTCAATTTTAATAGCTCAAAATGTTCGTAAGGAATTATAGAAAATTTGCAATAAAATTTTATCAGCCGCTTTTAACCCCTTGACCCTTTTAAGGGCAGAAAAGGGGCAAAATATTTTACAAGAAAATAAAGTTATTTAATTGACAAAAAAAGTAATTTTTTTAATAGATGTAAGGTACATATCACAGATTACTTTTGAAAATTTACTTCAAAGATATTCTGAGGCGAAAAATGGTCCAAATTTAAGGGTAAAAATGGGTAACCAGAGGGGCAAAATAAGTATTTTATCTTGCGTTTGGGTGAAAAGTAATTTTTTCATGTTTTTTAAATATAACAAAGATTATAATAAAAACAATCGTTTTTGAATTACTTGAGCTTGAAATATGGGCAAAAAGGGCAGCCCTAAAGGGCAAAACACGCACTTTACGTCATATTTTTATGAAAATTAAAATGTACTCATTTTTAAGGACAAGATTTAAGAAATTATGACTTTTAATTATGTGTTCTTAAATATGGGCAGAAAGGGCAGCCCTAAAGGGCAAAACACGTAATATACGTAATATTTTTATGGAAATTAAAATGTAATCATTTTTAAAGACAATGGTTAAAGTTGCCCTTTTATGGGCAAACTGCATAAAATTAATACATCCATAATTGTAAAATTTTAAAATTCATGAAAACAATTAGTTTTCCTTTGTTTTTACTTTAAATTATGCACGGATCTATTGATGCCGTATTGTGATAAAATTTTCAAAAATGTCTCTTATATTTTGAACCTGTTTTTTTACTATAACTTTTTTTTGGATAAAGATACAAAAAAAAAAATGGAAGCATATTAAAGAATATTGAATCAGTAACCCTTTAAAAGTCGTTATTATAAATTCTGTTGCAATGAAAATGGTGAAAATTCAAGTCAAATGGACGAATTTCGTAATATGATTTTGCTCTTAATGGCCATATCTCATTCAGCATGGGTCGTAAAAAAAAAGAAAAACATTAAAATGTTCAGGAAATTATCCTTTCAAAACTAGGTTGAGACAATTTTTTTACAAACCCAATATTTTCCTTAAAATTTTCCTAAAACTGAAAAACCAACTTAGAAATAGCACGTTTTTGGAGTAGTACAATGCTGTAGATCGTAAAGTATGTCATCTAATGCAGCCAAAATTTTTGAGTATAATAAGAAATATATGATTAATTAACCCCTATTTGGGTTTTTCTACCTAAGTTTTCCTTCACTCCCCCCCAGGACCATCCTTTTTAAAATTAAAAAAAAAAAAAAATTTTTTTGGCATAACTTTTTTAATATTAATGATACATACCTCTAATTAGTCTCAAATTCGAGATAATTTTAAGCTTTATAAAAAAGGGAAAAACAAATTTTTGCCTAAAATTGACGAGTTCTGAGATAATTGAGGAAGAAGATTAATTATCAGTATGTTTTCAAGTACAGCGCCACCTATTACAGGCTGAATTGACTTCGGCAGCGGTTAATAAAAATAAAAAAACTTAAAAAATGATTGATTTTCTATTGAACTTTCATTTAAGCCATTAAACTTTTCTCTAAGTAAAGTACTTTTTGAGTTATAGCAGAAAAACTAACACAGAAAACGAATTTCAAAGGGTGAAAATAGCAATTTTCCACCCTTCATATCTCCAAGGGAAAGCATTTTCAGAAAAAGTTGTTCTGAGGTTTTTTTCTCTCAATTACATCATAAATACGGTTTCGGTATTTTTTTTTGATTTTGATAATGCCCCACGGAGGGGTGACGGGGGGGGCTAAATTTGGGTGGGGTGAAATTTTAATTTTATTGCAAACTAATAATATACATGAACCAATGTTTTAATGGGCAGATATTTGCAAAAACATGCTGTTCGGAAAAATCCTACCCCTATTGCTTGAAATGCTATACTATCGGATCAGAATCCTTTTCATCCCTTAAAATATATATTTCTTTTTTCCTGGATGGCGAAATTTTTATAGGATGAAAAAATACTCGAATTAAAAAGAAAAAAAATTGAATTTACGAACAATATAAATACGTCCTATTATTTAAGTCACGTTTTTTTTATAAAAGCCAATAATAATAATAAGGCACTTATTTAAATATTCAGAAATTGGACATAATAAACACTCGTAAAAACATATTAAAAACACATTTGTATCCCGTTGTATCCTAAATAAAAATTAGAATGTAAGGAAATTTCCTTATTTCTTCGTTTTTTTAATATAATGTCATTTTTATAAAATTTATTAGCTATACCTATTGATAATTTTTTTTTTAATAGTTATATTGTACCTCTACCATAAAAATAGAGACCTTTGCGCACACGTGGTACTGCAGATGTATTAAGAATACCTATATATATACAAAAGAATTTTTAATTTCTTTATTATAGGCATGATATTTTTATGGCTTTTCTTATAATTTTTTTCCTTTTTTTGGTTTATTTTTTTGAGAATTTTTTTTTTGTTATATTTTTTATTATTTTTTTTGTAAATACGTGAAGATAAAATTGGGTCCGAAAAAATGATAAATTTTTTCATAGATAAATATTTTTTTGTTGATAAATATTTTTGTAAATATTAAATATTATTTTAAAATTTTGTATAGTGTAGTTGGGGATTTTTAACAGGATTTACCAGCTTTTCGTGACAAATTTTATATGCAAAATAGAATTTTTATTGGCAGGTCTTTTCAATGTGCGTTTACTTTAATGGCTTAAATCGAAGGTTAAATAATGTGCGATTTTCCGCATGAAAAGTAATGACTGAATGAAGAAAAAATGTTTTAATAAAAGCCTGGTATATCTGCGTGTATAAAAATTATTTTGGTATATCTTTTGTCTTTTGAAAATTATTTAAATCTTAAGATCAAGTTTTATGCTTCTGTTTTATATTAAGATGCGGACCCCATGTTGTGTGTTTGTCTTTCTCATGAGAAAATAAAAAATAGACTTTTATTAAAAAGGTGTGTAAATTCCTATTTTTAAAATAAACAAGCCAACAGGACACCAAACAAACATTATTACTTAATTGATCATTTTTTATCGATATTTTTATTTAAGTCAACCCGGAACCTACACATTTCGACCTTGCGCATTAATTTTCTTACACATTTTCTTACACGAAAAAAATATTACACATTAAATTCAAGACCAAAAGAAATCTTATACAAGTGTAGGAAAATTAATAATTAAATATTTTATATATTTTAATTGTGAAAGAATATGAAAATTATAAAAATATAAAAAATATTTCATTATTATTTTTCCTACACTTGTATAAGATTAATAAAATTTGAAAAAAACGTGAAAAAATTGAAAAAATTAATAAAAACGTGAAAGAAAATAGATTTGCAAGATCGAAATAAGTACCTACTATATATTTATAACAAAAATTAAAAAAAAAAGTTTTGTTATAGTGTTTGCAACAATACAAGTAGCAATAAAATATGAATGTAGTCCTGTCGACCATCATGCTATTATTTAATGCCATAAAAGCTCCATGGAAAAAAATGATTGATATTTATGTTTTTTGACCCGCTAAACACGAATCCGAGGTCCGTTTTGCAAAATTCGTCAATTTTTAGTTATTAACAATTAATTGCAAAATTTAACAACAATCTAAATTTTAAATATCCTGTTGCTAAAGCAATTCAAAATTTTGATAAGCCCCTGCTTTTATTATACATATTTTGACTCACTTAATCCAAATTTCTAATTTATAAGGTCGTATGATTAATTGTTTAAACAATATTTAATTATTAATAAATTTTTTAAACATATTTTTTTGAAAATTACGTGTGAAACTTTTGTTTATGTATTTTTTGACCCTCTGATCACGATTTGAATAATGATCAAACATTTGAACTTGTTTATGGGAAGGGGGTACCCGGAAGGGGGTACCCTCAAAATCAAGAGAATCAGGGGGGGGGTCAAAATTGTCCGATTTAAAGGTGGGTGTCAAATCTGATTGAAAACTCATTTCTGATCATACTGAAATTGCTCATTTCTGATCATAATGAAATTGCTTTCATGCCAAAGAATATCCTTGAAAATTTTTAGCTATGACTTATTTTTTATTCAATAGTATTTTAGTAATTATCATAAGAACGAGTTAGCAATATTATTTTAAATTAAATAGAATGTAATATTATTAAAAACAAAAATATTGCATTAAATAATTCTCTCACTTATCGCATTGAAGTATATTAACTTTTGGAGTCTAATTTATTAAAATCTATTTGATTATTTAAACAACAAGAAGTTAAATTAGTTATATTATTTTTATTAAGAATAATCAAAAATAAATGAAGGAATAAAAAAAATGCATATAAAATTAATAAAAATTTTTTAATAATAACAGTTAAATTTCCCATAGTCTTATGACTTTTTCTTTAACATTAATTTAATTTTTATAATTCTTAATCAAAATGTAGGTATTAAAAATATAAGATTTTATTGTTTAACATCTAAATAATTAAATAAATTTTAATATACTGTGAGTTTTTAATGTTCTTTTGAATCGTTATGGCATTCAAGAAACTCATATCGATAAAAAGTAAACTTAAAACAAAACAAAAATATTAAACTCATTTCTGATGATAATGAAATTGCTTTCATGTTAAAAACTATTCTTGAAAATTTTTAGCTATGACTTATTTTTTATTCAATAGTATTTAAGTAATTTTCATAAGAACGAGTTGTCAATATTATTATAATTTAAATAGAATGTAATTATTAAATTAAAGAATATTGCATTTAATAATTTTCTCACTTAGCGCATCGAAGTATGTTAACTTTTGGAATATAATTTATTAAAATCTACTTGATTATTCAAACAATAAGAAGTTATTAATTTAGTTATATTATTTTGATTTTGAATAATCAAAAATAAATGAAGGAATAAAAAAAAATGCATATACAATTAATAATAACAGTTAAATTACCCATACTTTTAGGACTTTTTTTTAAATATTATTTTATTTTTTATAATGCTTAATCAAAATGTCGTATTAAGTAATATAAGATTTTACTGTTTAAAATCTAAATAATTAAATAAATATTAATGCTGTGAGTTTTTAATGTTGTTTTAAATCGCTAGGGCATTCAAGAATCTGACAATTCTGACATCGATAAAGTATTATATTATTTGTTATAGATAGTTTATTAAAGTATATACACTAGAAAATATAAAATTACAAAATAAAAAATTATACTTACTTACATGTTAGATTGAGTTTATAAAAGTATTAAAATTTTAATTATTAATAATCTTTACATTATGTACATTTAGACACAATATGTAATTACTCCCATACACTAACAGGACTGTATACTAAATCGGAAGTATACATTTAGGGTTAAAATGGTTTATTTGTTTATTTATGAATTGAAGAAGGACAGAAGACTACAATGTAACACGTGACTGGTAATTCTCCAACAATTTAAATAAAAAGTTTGAGTTTCACAATAATGTTTCATTTTACAGATTTTAGAAATGTTTAAAGATTAAAATATGTTTACCAGAATATATAAAATGAAATTAAAAATAATCTTTACTTTTAATTCAATTAATATAAATACTTAAAAATGTACGAATTTAATTTCTTACTCTTATGTTCAATATTTTTAAACATTTGTCTTCAAAAATTTTTTTAAATTAGAAATAGGAAATTTCGGAAAAATGAATATAAAATGTAGAATGCATGCTGCTGTTAATGACATTTTTGAAAATTATCTGAATACACTTTTATTAGTTATTTTTAAATGGCAATATTTTATTAATAAAATACAAGCATATACATAATTATGTACAGATGCTAAAAATTGTAAAATTAATTTTAAAAAAATAATTATATTGTATATTATACATATTTTACATACATGATAATTTAAATATGACTTTATAAAACATAAATAGCGCTTGAGCAGACATAAATACTTTCTTTACTATTACATACTTGGATTTAAAAAACACAACTTTGATAAATTATAGTCTGAGAGACCTTAGAGCATTACAATTTTTTCTTCTTCAAATAAAATATTAAAAAAGCAATACACTGTTTCATGCATGAACTTTTCCTCTGCTGTCTTAAATAACGCAGTGCAACCATCTTTGCTGCAAGGATACAGCGGTTGATGAAGAGATAATATTGAATTTACTGTATCCTCAATTTTTTTCAGTCTGTCCAGCACGGTCTCTTTGTATTCATTATTTGCCTCCCTATTCTGATTTCGCCACCGTTTACCTCCTCTGCTAACAAGCTAAAATATATGTATTTTATTAATAAGAACTAAAGAGAATATTTTATAATATTAGGGAAATGCTACTTACCATAGGATTTTGCCTATTTTCAGTACTGTTCAAATTTTGTCCATTAAAGGCTGGCCGAACATTGTAAGGATTGTTCCGATGCTGTCTGTTAATATTATTTGTGTCCATTTTTTTAATTTTTCTGAAAACAAAAATGCACAACACTACATTACATTGATGAATTTAGAAATTAAAAACAAAAATCAATTGACTATTATTATAATAATTAAGATGTAATATTCTTTTTATTTTAATAAAACTTATTTTGAATTTACAGGAAAATAAATAATCATCAGAAAGTAAAAAATGATTGATTTAGTATAAGTCTGGTACTCTTAAGATTTTCAATTTTATTATTATTTACAGTAATATTTAATTATATGTATTCATATTTGTTAATTAAAATATTTTTGTAATTTAATGTAATGAGAATTAAATAACTAAATAAAAGCAAATTTTGAATTAGTGGCAAATAAAATACCATAAAAAAAATTGCAAGAAAAAATAAGTTATTAAAAATGCAAAATATTATAAAAAGAATATGGATACATACCTTTTATGGAAAAAATAAAATGCAGCTAATTAAATATTTTAAGATATTTCACTTAGCCCCTCAAAACAACAGTTTCAATGTAACATTCTCTTATGATAAGATGATCTTATGATATTGATTTAAAAATGAAATGAACACAACTAATGCTGGATAAGTACTGATTTATATTCTGATTTATTCACAATTTCAAAAAATTTTAGCAAACGAAATTGTGGTAGAGTAGGGGTACACCATACAATTTGCAGTACCCCCTCCAAAAATATGTCCGTTTTCGATGGCGCGAAATTAGTTTGACACCTAAATGTTTGAATATATAAAGAATACCTATTCAGGGAAAAAATTAAATATAAATTTTTAAGAGTAATTTTCTAAAAGAATTATTTTTAGAAAATATTATACAACTTTCAACGTTAATAGACCCAATAATATGAAAGCATTTCAGTAATAAAATTTAATAAAATTTAAATAATCATTTAACAAATATCCAATGTTCAGAATTTTTGGGAACTCAAAACGGTTTTATAGCAACTAGTTGATATTTTATTTAACTAATTTTGTAAATGGTTTAATTTGGTATTTCAAAGAATAAATAATTTTGATATTAAAAATTTTTTCTCTTGACATGCATATCTTATTATCTCTGTTTTCCAAGCCAAAAAAGTAAATTATTAAATAATAAAAAAATTAATTAAATTATGAAATAATCTAAGCTAAGTAATAAAATTTTATTATAAGAAAAATATTTTAATTTTAAATGTAAAGATAAATAATGTATATAATATATTAATTAATTCATAAAAAAATTTTCAGAACAAAAAGTTGGAACTAATTATATAAATTTTTGTTTTTAATTTTGCTGCATACAATATTATTGTTGACTTTTGAGTAAAAATCATATTTTACTCTTATAATCAAATTTGAAAACAAAAAAAATATTTACATATTGTACATTTTAAAAAATTTGAAATATATTTGCCAACTTTTGAGTTACTCCTACAATTTTTAATTAACTTATTTTTAGTAAAATCATTTTTCAGTTTTAAAGTGACATTTAGGTGAAAGAAATTTATAATAATCGATCATAATAAAATTGAATTACATTCGCGTTTTTCATATGTCTTTTTAAATTTGCCCTTTTTTAACCAAATTTTTAAAGGATTCCGTTTTTTAACATAGCGTATTACAGTTTAGTACTACTTATTGTTATTAAAAATACAAAACCAAGGACAATAAAGTAAAATCCATTAACAAGGAACTGAAAAATATTAGTTAAACAATATATTTTAATTTACTACAATCTTAGTAATAACCAATTTATAGTAATTAACATACTCTAAAAAAATAAGTTTACAAAAGTATTGAATCCAAATATAAAAACCATAACTATCTGTTAATAAAAATTTTGCTATATCGAAATTGCAAAAATGTATTATTTGATTAGAACCTTAATAATTATTGTTTTAGAATATTCCAGAATTTACCTGCATAATAAAATACCTGCATAATTTTCTATTTAATTTTAATCCTTCAATTACATTTGGAACAAAATTGTAATAGACATATTTTTTTAGTAATTGAAAAAATATTTAAAATATTACTTTTATCTCTGACTTTTATTATAAGAATAAAAGATTTATTTGAATAAGTAGAGGTACGCACCTGTTAACTTGAGTCATATTTTTGTTTAATCCTTTTTTGCTGTTTATTAAATTATATCTGTTTTGAATTAAAACATGCACACTGTCATTCAATTTTTCTCTGATCACTTGAAAATAATCGGAAAGCAGAATTTTTTAGGAAATATAATAATCTTTTGTGTGTACGTTTTCTTATTTTTAGATATTAAATTTTAAATATTTAGTTTTAATTCTTATTTTATCTGACAAACTGAAATTAATCATTTTAAAAGTTAACCATATAATACAATTTAAAAAATAAATTAATGAAACTTTGATTTATTTTAATTACAAAAAACTTATTCTGAATTTTTCTTTTACTTCATTAATGATTAAAGTTTAACTACAAAACTACAACTTAATATTTTGACTTTATTAACCAATTTTCCATTTCCATTTGGTCAATAAAGTCTAAATATTCTATAAGTTAAATAAAATGCAAAATACTCGGCAAAATAGAACCAGTGATCATTTCAAAAGTACCTATATATTTTTCAGCTGTTATTTTTTGTGTAGCAGAAATGTCGTCTGCTTCTTTTGTTTGTTTAAAAATATTTAAAGTATATATATTTGTATACTAAATATAACAATATAGCAACAATATCTTTTTAATATATATTTATATATATTATATTTATTTGTTCTTTGAGTTTTCAAATGAGAAATTTTATTTTGATAAACTTCATTAACAAAATCAAAATGTATTTATTGCAGTTGCAAGTATTGTTTGAAATGGAAACATTTATAAAAAAATATTCTTTTTTTATCTACCAAGCTTATTTTGTCAGTAAATTATGACATATTTTATTTTTCCTTACAATGATAAATTGCCTTTTATTGAAACAACAAAAATGAATTCCTTAATAAAGAATAGCAATAATTTTTATTCAAATGATGATTGTCTAATATCACCTACACAAGAAAATTGTTGTGGTCAATTTTATAATCATATATCATATTTATCAAAAATTATTATGAGAATGACAGGACAAAAAATTTAATCAGTAAGAGATAGATTTATATTCAAAGAATTATTTATCTCCTATTAAATACAGTAAAATTGTTTATAGTATTGAAAATTCTTCAGAGGGATTCTCTATTCATTGAAGTAGGTTTGCGTTAAATTCAACTGATTTAAGAATGAGTTTTTATAAAATGGGTTAATTTTACATAATAAGATTGTTTTTATGGAGCCTGTTTCAAACCCATATACTCCTACGCCTTGAAATTTAAATTCAATGAAATTCAATCAAACTTTATTTAAATCGTTTTTTTATAAATGCATATAACTGTATATACTGGTATAATATAATTATATACATTTATTACCTTTAAAGGTATTTGCGAGAAATTACATAAATAATTAAATTATTCAAGTACTAATATTTGTATTGCCCTATTTGAAAATAAATAATAATTATATCAAAATAAAATGAATTTAAATGAACAGGGTTTCCACTATTTTTTTGAAGTAAAAATCCCTGATTTTCCAGCCCAAAAATTAGTAAATTTCCCTTACTTATTTTTTTGATTTTCCCTGACTTTCCAGACCAAAAGCGTACAATTTTTAAAAATATTATATACTCTTTATTTAAATGCTATTTAAAATGAAATATACCACAGTAGTCTAGAACACGAAAAAAGTTTTACCACGATTCTCCTAAAAATCTCTGGCTTTTTCTGTTTCTATAGGGTCTCCTGAGGCAGGAAATGCTTGTCCTAAAATTAAAACCGTTGCTCTCGGGGAGAACCGCCCCGATTTGGGGTTTGTTGGGGGGTAAATTAAAAATTTTTTTTTTTTGTTCTATTCAACTTCTATAAAACAATGTTTTATCGCATGAAAATATTTTTGATCTCTTTAAATTTAAAAAGTAAATTTTTTTTGACATTTTATTTTTTAATAATTTTTTTCCATATGCTTTCTTATCAAAATCCCTGACTTTCCCTGACATTCCATAACCAAAATAAAAATCCCTGACTTTTCAGTTTTCCAGACCGAGTGGAAACCCTGATAAATATTAAAAAATGTTTAATATTATAGCATTAATTAATTATAATATGCATAAAATTTTTTTTATTTTGATATTTTTTAACCAGTTCTACTGTTCTACAAGGTATGCATCAAAATCAAAAACCCTATATTTTGTCACTTGATTAAAAAATAGACATTTAAATCTTATTTATATAGATTAAAAAAACTTACTTTCTACAAACTGACGGTTGAAATTAAGAAAAAAAAAAATTGTATAACTTAAATTATTTGCTTTTAAAAAAGTAAATTATAAAATTGCAAAATAAAAATTCATAAAAATTTTTTTTTGATATTTGAAATTTACTTACACACACTAATATAGAAATAAAAATAATTTATTAGTATAATTATAATAGTATCACAGTTTTAAATTAAGGGCCTTTTATAAGCGTATAATTTTTCATGATCATAGAAATATTTTATTTTGTCGTACATATGTCCACTGTAAGACTTTATTAAATCAGATTCATCAAATGTTTTATATTTATTTTTTTCTCTAATACTTGACTAATTATTTATTTCACCAAGAGCATTTATGTAATTCAATTAAAAATTGATGCACACTGCTTCAATAGTCGCTAAATATCATCGAGGACTTTGTTATTGCTGCCTCTAGAATTGAGATATACTGGATTTTAAAATAACACATGGTAAATCTAAAACAGAGAAGTTATTTAATATATGTGATTAAGTTAACATTTTACCTCTAAATCGTTTGTCCTGAAAATTACGTTTGATTTACTCCAAGTATCATGCTCCAAGTACTATATATTATAAAAATTGCTCTTTGAATTGGAAATGCATATGACAATAAAATATATTTTTGTGAGATCAGGAAATTTACTACACAACACGATCTATGAGACAATTTTTAATTAAGAAATACCAAATTTTAAAATATAAATTGACATTAATTGTATATTTATTTTAAATTTAAAAAAAATTTCACCTGTGTTCTTTATTTGTTTATTGAATTTTGATTAATAGTATTTTTTTAAATCATACAATCATACATTTTTAAAACATACATTGTTTTTCCACCCGAATCACGTATGTGTTAGTAGTCAGCTGATAGGTTAAATACTTTATACATTTAAAAATTAAAAATTTTTTTATTTATAAAATGAAAAAGGACAGAAGACTACAATGTATCACGTGACTACTAATCCCCAAAAAATTTAAATTAAAAGATGAAGTACCCACAATAAATGTTTAATTAAACAGATTTAAAAAATTTTTTTAAATTCAAATATAAATTCAATCAATGTAAATATTTTTACATGTTTCCAGAATCGAGTAGATTTCAAAATTAACATTTTTATATACATGGAGTCTTTCTCCATAGTCTGTATACCCGGCATTGGATTTTCGAGGGTTGTGCGATGAAAAAAAGTATGCGCGCGTTTAGATGGCGTAACCCACGTTACAAAACCAACTCTCAAGCCTCCGACAGAGGTCCTTTAAGAATATATTCTCTGGCGACTATAATCCTGGCACTATGGTCAGTTGTGCTTTGAATTTTGAGCTGTTAAGGTGATTTTTTGGTCTTCTCTTGCTTATAAATTTTCTTTTATTTAAGTCATTCAAAATTTTTACAATTTTAATAATTAAATAAATTCGATGGAGCATCAAAGAAGAATTCGTAGAAAATTAGAACTACATGAAAGGATATGGGATGATCGTGTTTATAATGTCAGTTCAAGATCAAATAATATTATGTAAGCAAATTTGTAAATTAATTAACTACTACAATTATTAAATTAAATTATAATGCTTAAAATGAGTAATATTATAAATTTTATGCTTATATGTTGCAAAGAAAAAATTTTAACACGGCTGACAGAATGTCTTGCCTAAGGTCTGGAAATTTTTTTTAGACATTGCATGAAAATAAAAAATGGGGCAAAAGATTCAATAAGGCTGATATAATAAAAATTATATCTTGCCCAGAATTGTGATATGATGCCAAGAAAAATTATTTTAACGGCTGACGTAATGTCTTGCCTAAGGTCTACAAATGTTTTTATACATGGCATAAAAAATGAAAAAAGTAGCGAAAAATTAAATAAGGCTGATATAATTGTATCTTGCCCAGAATTGTCATTATTTTAGTGAATGCCATCGCACAAAACATTTCCATGCGCATAATAAAATGAATTATGTATTGCTGGAAAAAAATTTTTTATTTCATTTTTTTTATAAATGTGTTATGTGTTGCTTGATGAGTAAAAAAATTTTTTTTAGTTTAAATCAAAGCAAAAATACTTGGATATGGTCTGAAAATAAAGACAATTGGCTGACGAAATGTCCTGCCTTAAATACAAAATGCCTTATTTATGGTCTGTCAATAAAGCAAATTGGCTGACGAAATGTCCTGCCTGACACAAAAAATCGTAAGTTAGTAAATAATAATAAAATATTAAATAAGAGTTTTAATAATTTTTGTTTTCAGATTTCATTTTATTATCTTTATATTAAATATTTGTTTTTTAATTTCAGTTATCTGAAATGCAAAAGAGACTTTTGCACTGAGACTGCAAAGGTCATTGATATGGACTTAAATGACATAAGAAACATAAGGAATCACGTTCCCCATTGCGAACCGGACCCCGAAGCAATTATCATTGCTCGGTTTAGGGACGCACTGCGGGCGTCTCTACGAAATAATTATTCATCATTGAAAGACTTTATGATTCAATGCTGTTAGTGTAAGTAAAGCTTTATAAAAAGTCTCATATTTAATATAGCTAATAAAATTCTCTTTTTAAATTTTTTAGTCATCCAGATGCTAGATTATTGGTACCGTATAACTCTATAGAGTCAACAATGAGGAGATGGAGGAGACAAAATTACCCTCCAGCTCCAAATAATTTAAGAATGTTTGCTGAACAGCTAGCAAACAATGAACAGTTAGGACAGTACGATGAAGGAGTATTAAGGGCTTACCCTGTTCAAGATACCAATGAGATTGGCATATAATATTTTATGACATTAATTTTGTAAGAAACCGAATGGCCGGAGTCAGAAAAATTTTTATTGATGCAACATTCGACTGTACTCCTCAAATTCAAAACGTTTATCAGTTTCTTACTGTTATGGGAATTACGTTCGGCCATGTAAGTTCAATATACGAGTTTTAAAAGATAATGTATAAAATATTTGTAAAAATCTCATTTTATTCTCTTTTTTTTCAGAGTATACCATATAACGAGGTTATTTTGGGGTCAATTTAATTATTTTAATTATATATATATTTTTGGCAAGCGAGTGTCAGTTAATAAATTTTTATAAGAGCGCCTTTTAACTGACACGCGCCGGTAATATTGTTGTATAATAACAATGATAATACGGGGGATTGACCTCTTACCTTGTTACTGGGCTAGCTCTTGCATAAGAAACGATCTCCTCGGAAAGTAGGGGGAGTTCTAAATAAAGGGTTAAACTAATTAACGGAATAAAGAAACCGAACCGCGCACACACATACATTGAGCCCGAAGCACTTATTTAAATTACCGTTCGGCGATCTTCTCGTAGATATCGTTTGTCTTGGAGTCGTCGTCGGTGGCTACTGGCGTTTGTATATCTAAAGGCTTCTCTTGGAATAGCTGAATTCCGCAGGTGGCACGACGTCGTGTACAAAACTTTTGTACCTTTTTGTGGCTGCTACTTGGCTGATTTCAAGAGGCCGTCGTTGGCTTATTCTCGCGAAGCTTTTTGATATTGCTTCGCGCGTGTACACTTAAACTTTATTACTTATATTTTTGTCGACAATTAATTAACTAGAATATGAACCGGAACTGCTTTACGTGACTTTTGGTCCAATTAAAACAATAAAATTTAATTACTAAAATCCGGAGTCACGATTCTACTTTTCGTATGCGTGTGCACCTGTTGCTAGCTGCACGCATTCTGATTCTTGTTCTTCTCTTCTCTTCTTCTTCCGGCGCAAGATAGTTGCGTCGTAGGAATCTTCTTTTTCTTAACCGTCGTCTATTGTATGTGTGTGTATGCGGCGGTTTATTTTATACTTATGCACATATATATATATACATATTAATGTAATATATACATGTGCATTTGTAGCGAAAATGCTTCGTTACAACCATTCGTATGGGCACTAATGTCACGTAAAACTGAAATAGCTTATAACATAATTTTTCAGCACATCAGCGAGTTGATCAATGGAAATTTAATAGAAAAAATTCTCTGTGATTATGAAATAGGATTAAGAAATGCAGCCAGAACTATCTTTACTAACGCAAAGGTGACTGGCTGTTTATTTCATTTTGATAGGGTAGGTATAAATTACTGTAATTGCAATGAACTAGTATAAATGTTATTAAATTTTTGCAGGCTTTGTTGGGAAAAGTACGTACACTTGGTTTATCGCGTTTTGTGGACTCCAATGCTGAAGCCACTTTATTTGTAAAAAAAACAATGGGATTAGCTTTTTTACCACAAGAACAAATTGAACTGGCTTTCACAGGTGTAATAAACAATTTATCTATCAGAGTAAGAAATAGACTGGCACCATTTATTGATTATTTTCAAAGTTTTTGGCTCAATAGAATTAAACCAGTGGGATTCACTATTTTTGGCCTTGAAACGAGGACGAACAATGTCCTCGAAAGTTATCATAGTCTATTGCAGCATGACATAGAAAGTCACCCACAAGCATGGGACCTTTTTTGTAAGTATAAAAGCATGTAAAATAAAAATAAAATGCTTTTCTTAATTATTTTAAAAAAATTTTACTTCACTGATTTTAGGTAAATTAAAGAAATTGCAACACAAAGCAGTAGCTGATATTATTTTTTTAACACAAGAAAGGCGTATTAGGCGCCACCCTCGTTACCAAACAGTATTTAGAAACCAAGTTTTAAAAAGAGGTATAAATTTAATAATTATATTTCAAAGATTAAATAAATATATAAATATAAATATATATATGTATACATTCAAGATTTTAATAATGTTAATTTTTGCCTTAATGTGGAGATTGTATTCGAATGGAGTACTCTCAACCGAAGAAAGCCTCGTTATTTTCAGCAATTTAAAGGGAAACATAGCCAGAAAAATGGCTATTTTTTCAGTCAAGACAGTAGATGTTATTTCAAATTTCTATAGAGAGTATGAAAATTATCCTGCTATTCCAGATAATTTTGAGAATGTCGTCGATGACGAATTTGATTTTAACGTATTACAGCCAATAGGAATAAATGAGCGGATAAGACCCATTGAACCAGCTCTATTGGTAAATGGTAAGTTATTACTTTTTATTTATGTAAATTGATTAATATTTTTGTGTATTTAAATAAATTTTTGGATTGTTACAGGATTGCAAAATGAAGCATTAAATCAATTTATTGATCAAGTTTTATTAGTTAATAATGACGAAGCTCCTGGTGCAATAAGAGATGCAGCGCTGCCACAAAGGGAAGCACCAGCACAAGTACCTGCTGCTGCTGGAAGAGAAATACCTCAGATACCAGCAGTATTTCAAGCACGGGAAGCTCCAATTATTCCTCAACCACTTGCTCAAGCAGCAAATCCAGCAATAGCAGCTGCTCGTCTAATACCAGAACAAGTGCGAATCATGCCAGTGGTGGCAAATATCTTTCAAGCACAAGAAGCGCAAATCGTTCCCCAAGTAAATGGTGAAGATGCAGCTCCAGCAATAGTACCTGTTCGTCAAATACCAGAACAAGAGCAAATCAATCCTGTAATAGCTGGTAAGAGTAATTTCATTAATAATTTTCTGAAATATAATTTTTTCAATTTAAATTAATGTTTCATGATTGTAACAGGAAATAATAGGAGGCAAAGAAGAAGGAGGCAACACAACAGAAGAAGAATGAATAGAGGAAATTTAGAAGGCCTAAATATCCAGGCTGGAGGATTACCAAGAGGAATACCATATAATATTGTTCGCAATGCTGTCAATGAAAGAAGAATCGTTGACATCCCAGCAGAAAATTTTATGCGAGCAGCAGCTGTGATAAATGAGCCAATTCCAGCACAGGCTCCTATTCAAGCAATTCAAGGTATTTAAATCTGAAAAAATGTTTGCTTATTGGTTTATTTATGTGTTTGCTGGTTTATTTGTTTTTGCAGTGTTTTATATATATATGAAGAAAAAATAGGATTTTATTCTGCATTTGCTAAAGCATGGTTAATGAAACCAAAAATAAAAAATGTAGTTGCTAAATAAGCCTTTAAGGTTCTATAATGTCCAAAAAATAGTTAGCGTTAGTGAGAAGCTTCATGTTGATTGCGATGATAAATTGTTTTTTTCTGCACAATAAACTAAAGTAGCTGCAAAAAGTCATTATTTTAAAAAGTATAAAGAAACAAAACTGATAATCAATTGTTATATACATGTATTTTTAAACACAGCAATTTTTTTTTATATACAATTTATTTGTGTGTATAAAATTATATATATTTATTGTTTACACAAAAAAAAATTAATTCAATACTCTATCTTGCTAAAATATAAATCACATGTTGAGTATTATAACAAATATTATCTGGTAATATTTATAAGCTTACCAATGCTAACTATTTTTTGGGCATTACAACCTTACAAGGCTTATTCAGCAAGTATTTTTTTTTATTTTTGGTTTCATAAACCTTTGCTTTAGCAAATGCAGAAAAATATTCAATTTTTTTTTTCATATATTATAAGACTTTTAACATACGTCAAGTGACTAGTAGCTATATAGTGTGACGGGAGAAAGGGAGAAGAAGTAGGGAGAAAACCATTTTTTTTCTTGTACTTTTTATGCAAGCGGTTATTAAAATTAATGTTTAAAAAATATTACTGATAGAAATTAAAAAATGATTATAACTATAAATAAATAAAAGGCGGTTATTCTCCAAGAATAAAAAATATTTTTAATTATTTTCGTTTTTACTTTGAGCAAATAAAAGAAGGAGGTGTAAAAGTTGTAGATTATTTATATTTTTGGGGTGAAATTTCTTATTGTTATAAATTTACATTTTTAAATATTATTAATTAAATTATCAGAAAATATGACAGCTATTAGATTAGTAAAATTAATAGAAAGTGTCCCTTAGTTGTACAGTATTTGAATGCAAAAGTTATGGAGGTATGAAAGATTTAAAAAAAAAAAAAAATTTCAAAGTTTCCTGTTCCTGTAAATAGAAAATGTGGAAAATATAAAAATATTCTAAATCCTTTTAATAAATAATCTAATATTAGAAAGGCAAGTAAATGGATTAACGCTTTAAAGCGAGGTGTCTTGAACGAGTCTTTTATAAGTTAATTGAGAAGTATTAGAGTCTGGAGATAATATTTTTTTTTTTTTTAATGAATTATGAAAAAAGCACGTAATAACAAAGATTCCACAAACAAAGTTTTTGTTGAAATCTGTGCAACAAACAAATAACAAGGTTGCAAAATAAGAGGTGGATTTTTGGTGTTCACAGTACTTTTATTAAAAGGATTTAAAATATTTTAATATTTTCCACATTTGCTATTTACAGGAATAGAAAACTTTGAAAATTTTATGTTTTTTTTTTGGAATCTTCCATACCTCCATAACATTTGTATTCAAATTTAATTGTGTTCTTTTTAGTAAATCTTGAGTGTTTAGATTAAGCTTAACATATTTTTATGTCTTATTCATACCTTAATATTGAACTTAATCCAATCAAGACTTTAAAAATCCCAAAATTAAAAAATTACTTAAATTTTTTTCTTGTTTTTCTCTAACATGATCAGCTTTGCTCTACCTGTCTTTGAAAGTATCTAGTATATTTTAAAATTTGTTGATATTTAATTAACAATTTTAATTTTTTTTACAAAAAATTAATTTTCCTGATTTGAATATCCACATATAAATAGGGCAACCCGCTTTATATTTTGATATGAATAATTCAGTTTGGGGGCAGTGTAGGATATTTAGTAGTATAAAAACATACCCAGATCTAAACAAACCCTCTATGCAACGTTATGATAGCAATGTTAAATGAGTATTATCTAGAATATATTCCTTTGAATAATTTGATATTGAAAATTGTGATAGGTGAAATTTTGATTTTCGATTTTTTGGCATATAAGCACGTTTTGAGACCCCAGAAAGCTAAAAAATCGGTTTTTAAAAAAAGTCTGTATGTGTGTATAGCACTTTGACAAAAAAAGAAAATCAAATTTGTAAAATAAAAATTAATAATTTTTTTAATTGTCTCAGGTTTATCCATTTATTCATATTTATTTATTTACACATATATACATTGATATAATTATATGAATAAATATTGAAACATTTTTTTTACTTAACAAATTTATAAATGAAATAAGAAAAATATTTGTGCTTTAACAATAACTTGTTATAAAAAAAAATCTTAGTACATTTTTTATTTTCTTTGGTTTAAAAGATAATATCTATTATTAATATCACTGTAATTTTCTTCGATTTCATAATCATCAAAATCATTATAAACTTCATTATTTGAAGTACTTGCTTGATCCCTTCTATTTCTTCTACGTCTTGAACGATTAACTCTGTTATCAATTGCTTGACTCAATACAGGTTTTAATTTTGTTTCTATTGAAGTAAATAAATGCAAAACACTTGGAGAATTCCTTAGAATGTGTCCTATGTAAGCACTTACGTCATTGTGACTCTTAAAACTACTGTACAAATTGTAAAGTAAAGTACTATTTATAAATTCAGAAATATTAATGTTTGGATATGGATACCCTAACAAATCATTTAAGTGTACGATATGCCTCAAACAATTTTGAAGTTATGAGAAACCATGAACAATAAATACATTGAATTTTTTTGGATTTCTATATAAAGTTTCACTGGTTTAAAAATTTTTTATACAGAATGGAGCTGCTAATATACAATCCTCTTTTCTTATTTCATGATTAGCTTGATATATATTGATATGATCTGATGGAATTTAAGAGTTTCTTGAATTATTATAATGTTCCAATCTTCTGTAATCGCGACCATGCTTGTTAAAATTTTTGGATGATCTAATTAATTAAACCTATATTTTTATCAATTACATGATAAAGTAAAGAAAATAATACTGCATATACATGACAATTTGTTTTAAATGATTCTTCAGCTTCATCCATCCAATATTTTATAACAGTAATGTACAACCTCCAATTAGGTGGAAAATCCATCAAAAAATTATCTGATATTTTCAAACAGTTATCTAAAATATCTTTTCTAAGTTTAATATTCATTTTACGCAACTGAGATAAGGAGGGTAACATTATAGGACTATGCATAGTAATTTCACGATTCATAATATTTCTGCTTTTACCTCGAGTAAAGTATATGAGTTTTTTGTAACGATCTATTTCATAAGTCAATAATTTAAAAATAATATCAATTATCTTAAAGCTTATTTCCATGCAGCAAATGTAATCAAAGCACTCAACTTGTATTGGGCAAATATATAGTTGTCTAGTAATCATGTCCATGAAATAACAAGGATAATGGCCTGCATTGAATTCTTTGATGAACCAAGATGGTAAAAGTTTGTACAAATATTCCTCGTTTTTTGGAACTATACACTCATCTAAGATTCATCTATTTTATTGTCTGCACATTCTTCATTAAATTCTAAGTCAGTTTCATCTTCTTTTTTTGGTTCTTCTTGAACAACTATATTTTCAAGATTCACTTTGTAAAACTTATAAGGTTCATTTGGTACTCCTCTTGTGACTGTGTTTATATGGTCATTGTCAAAACCTAATGGATAGAGCATAGTTGGAGATGCTAATAAGCAACCATTAATAATCATTTCTATTATAGATAGAATTGATTGCCACGGTTCTTTTTTTATCTTACTGAGTATTATAATAATTGCTGTATTTAAGGTATGATTTTGAAGAAAATTGAAGGTAGTTTTGATTCTTCTTTGCGTATCATTATATTTAAAAATATATAAAAATCCCTAAAAGTTTATCGTTTAACATAATCATTGCCAAGAAGAGCAGCTGCTATGGGCATGACATTTTTATCCATATCAAGAAATATTCTTAAAAATTTATCTATGGTATAAATTTGGCAAGGTTTCACATATTCGCCTGTTGACTTCCGAATGCATCTTTCAAGTGTATTTACTGGAATATATGTAACATCAAATATATAAAAATCTGAATCGTTACTTAAAACTGGGCAATTTAATAATCTTGCAACAGAAGCAATATCATCATCAGCTTCAAATAATGATGTAACATATTTAATATGTTTTGGCTGAACAATATATTTGAATAACTCTTTAAAGAGTATAAGAAAATCATTATATCTTTGGCTATTTCCAGGATTAATTAAAGAAGCACTCATAGCTCTGTCAATAGTTCTTTTCTTTAAAGTTTTTTAATTTCTTTTCCTCTGATCTACCATCAATTATAATTAATGGAATTATTTTAAATTGTAATAATGTATCCAAAAAATTGACTACTATTTGGGAATATTTATCATAATCTCCACCAAAGCAATTGTATGAGTCCTTAAGCTTTGTGTACAAATGTGAAGAAACAGCAATGCCATTGATTACCAAATAAGTATTATGTAGTTTGTATCTATCAAAACAAACATCTGATTGTTGATGAATATAAGTAGTTAATCCTGGTATACCCATTATATATATAATGAAATTATATATTAACGAAATAAACTTTGAGTATTCTAGACCTAAATTTGTTGCAGCATTATTTAGAAAAGTAAGATATATTACTAACCTAAAAATTTTAAATTTTTTTACAAATTTAATTCACATTTTAATTTTTGCTATTTTATTTTTCGAACATATCTATTAAATTATTCTTAGTTCTTACTTATTATATATCTGTTTCTCACACAGCAATCTGTTGGTAATAAAATTTTTTGAATTTCAATTATTGAACACTATTTTCATTTTTTTTATGAACCTATATAAAATAAAAATCAAATTAAAAAATTATCCATGGAGGGGGACACAGCGCTTTTTAAAATTTATTTATTTAAGTATTAATAATTAATTAAAATTAATAATTTATTGAATATTCACGTATTAGTTAATTAAGAGATTAATGATAAATATTTCATTTATTACCATATAATTTCCCCCTGTACTGATAATTTTTTAATTTTATTTTTATATATTTTACAACCATTTTATTACAATGTGACAGGTCTGTTAAAAAAAAATAAATAAACATTTTTTTTGGAGCATGCGAGTTGCAAGTAAAAATGTGTGCGCGGTTGCATTAGTTCAGAGCTGCGATGATGATGTCGCTCTTTTTTGGCAGGAAAGGACCCCGCACTATATAGTATAGGATTTTGCCTTTCGGTCGAATTTTGGATATGTTGTAGTTTTTATCATTCTGAACAAAAGTAGCAATATTTTTTTACTTTTTGAATGTAGTACCTAATTTTTTCCTATGAAAGTACCAATATCTAAAAATATGGTTATTACTCGATATCTCCAATCTGACACTTTATTTTTTGAACTTTTTTTTAAAAAACTTTTTGCACAAAAAAAAATAAAAAGCAATATTCTTTTCCTTTTTGAAAGTAGTACCTCATATTTGTCTGTGAGAGTACTAGTTTTAGAAAGATTTTTTCTAGTCAATTTTTTGGATCTAAAACTTAAATTAAAAAAATTTGTTTTCTTTAAAATGTTTTACATAAAAAAATAAAAATAATAGCAATGTTTTTTTTTCTATGAAAGTACTAATATCTAGAATTATCGTTTTTACTAGGTAAAATATACCATTAAGAATATTTTGTTATTGTTAATGAGGAACCATAGTGCCAATTACTTGGCAAGCGTTTTTAAATTTATTTTAATTACATTTTTTTAAAGAAATAAGAAATTAAAATTATGTTTATGGCTCGTTTTCATTTTCTTTGAAAAAATAGCTTTCAAAAAATAAAAATAAAAAATTCCTTTTTTAAAGTCCAAACAAGGCTTTTTAGACTTTTTTCACCAATAGTTATTCAGTGTTGCATAAAAATCACCATAACGAACCTTTTACATCAATTTATTACGTTTTTTCATACAATTATAAGGTAAAAACAGCTTAAAACCATTAAAAACCAAAATCGTTACATACGGCCTTAATATATGGATTTTTCTAGGTTTTATGTATTTTAGAGAACAATATCATATATTTTTAAAGAATTCTTACTAAAAAAATGAGTTTCGGAAGTAAATTTTAAAAATATTTAATAATTTAAAAAAAAAGAGCAACGGTGCAGGAACGGTAAAGGCTTTTTTATAGAAAAATCAAAATAATTCGTAAACAAATGAACAAAAAAACTTTTCCGTTTGGAAAGTAAAGTATTTTTATGTTTGAAACTTGCTAAGTTTTTAATATTTTAATTACAACGCTTCTTAATCGGAGATCCATGGGGGTACGGTAAAGGCTTTTGTTTTTGTCCCTTCGTGATTTCTGAACTTAAACTGATTTTGTTTTCCTATTTAAGGACCTCAATGTGAGAATTTATTTTTTATGTATTTAATTTGTAATTTATGTGGTTAAAAGGTTTTAAAAATGTTTTTATGAAGAGAAATCAAATTTAATATACATAAATTACGTATTACGTAAAAATTTTGTAAAATCGTGTGACACACCTTATCACCCTTGTAATAATTAGTGAAAGTAAGTTTAAATTTTTTCTATATGGAAAAAGTTTAACCTTATGGTATAGCAATTAATCCCCAAATAAAAATTTTTGAAAATTAAATGTTTGGTGTGAGTGACAGACACTCAAAGTATAGGAATCTCCTTTGTGACAGGGAACGGTAAAGGCTTTGTTGCTATATTTTTATGTTTTATGGTAGTTAAAACATTAAATTATGTTGATTTTTATGGTGTACCGTCAAAAACTTATTGAAATTAAAAATTAAAAAAAAATTTTTTTTAATTAATGCATCTGGTAGTCAGAAACGTGCAGTACGTCACTTTTGCAAAAAAAACAATAATGAGCTTTATCCGTTTTTAAATATATTCTTACATTATAAATAATTTAATAAAAATTTAAGAGTGTCGAAAATGATTTTGATGTTCAGTCAACTACTGTTTTGAATGGTATTGAAGTTTAAACTTATATGACCATGTTTAGTACATCAGAAGTGCATTCAAATTTAAGTTTTGCCAACTCTCTTAATAAAGTAGCTTCAGACTATAGAATTAATCTTTTGTAAGTTTTCTTTTAATTTCTTATTTCATGAAAGAATTTAATTTAAATAAATACAAAAAATATTGTAATAAGAATGTATTCTACATTAGCGGGTTTTGTTATACTACTGCAAATACTATACTGTAACCAAGTTTTTGTTTCTTAATCCAGAATCTGGATCAAAAATCAAGTGAAGTGGTTAATTTGAAAAATACGAAAAAAATTGTAGGTTTTTATATAAAAAAGTGTTAAGGATTAATTTTATGATTAATTTAAATGTTTTTATTTACTTTATTTATAAAAACATAAACATTTTAGTGTGCACCAACTGACCTGATAGGTGCACCAACCGACCGAAAATCTATTCAAAAAAATAACTGCGCTGCTAAAAAAAAGGGTACAAATTTTAATTTAATATAAAAATAGTTTCAAAAACTGATTATTAAAATAATTTAAAAATCTATTTTTTCGCGTCAGCCAACCGCTTCTCCCCTATAGCTTCTAGTCACGTGACGTATGTTAAAAGCCTTATAATTGAAATTTTTTTTGTATTAAAAAATTACTTTTATAATGATATGATTGGTAAACAGTTAATTCTGAAAATTACTTGTTATTGATTTTGCATGAGTTCATAAAAATGAAATTGATTAAAAGGTTTTTTATAATAGTTGAAAACATTAAAAATGAATTTCAATCTCTTGTTTAAAAAAAAAATTTATAACTAATAATTTTATTGAACAGCAGTAGTAGCTGCTCCAGCAAGAGAAGTACCAGTTGTACCAGAACGAATATTAGCCCCTGCAGCCGAGCTAAGACCACAAGATGTAGCAAACGAAGGACCTGCCGCTGAAGCTGAAGAAGAACAACCAGCAGAAGAAGGTAATATTTTTCATTAAATATTACGTAAGAAATGTTGCAATAAAACGATGATTAAATTTGCAAAATGTAGAGATTTTAGTTTAAAAAGATTATAGATTGAATTATAGTATAACGGAATTTCGCAATGCGTTTTAAAATCTTAAAATTTGCTATAGTATCAATTTTTTGAAAAAAATGAATAATTGAATATACATATTTGAAGAATGAAATTTTATCATAACTATTTAGTCATATTAGTAAATCATAAGCAACTTTGCTAAAAAAAGCATTCTAATTAAAATAAATCTTTAATAAAAAAGTAAATTAAAGTTTAGAGTAACTAAAGAGAAAAACGATAAAAAAGGAATAAAAAAATGACAAGTATTTTTATGATTCGATGCCAAAAAATGCATTCTAATTCAGATATTACTTCAATAATAAAGGAAATTGAAGTTTATAGTGATTAGAATGAATAGCGATAAAAATAATGAAAAAATTATAAGTATTTTTGTGATAACTCGTTGCCAAAAAAAAGCATTCTAATGAATATATTACTTGAATAATAAGGAAAATTAAAGTCTGTAATGATTAGAATGAATAACGATAAAAATAATGAAAAATTGTAAGGATTTTTGTGATGATTCGTTGCCGAAAAATGCATTGTAATTAAGATATTACTTCAATATTAAGGAATTTGATTAACAAAAAAATGTTTCAAGTAAAAAAACTTTTTGGAAAATGAAATAAATTATTAATCGAAAAATTATTGAAGCAAAAATGAATCGGATGCTTTTTTCTAATTATTTTTTATTTTTACTACAATTTAATTGCGAAAAATCATAATAAATAAAACAACGATTTCTTGTAGGTAACATTAACTGAAAAGATTCTTTAATCAAAATAAGATAATTAAAAATTATATTATTCACCTTATGTTTCAAAAGTTTAAAAATGTAAAATAAATTATTGAAAATACCATTTTTGTATTTTGTGTAATTTTTAAAGCGGTAAATAAAGTAAGAAGACTTTAAGTCAAAAATATATTCCAAAAGGTCATACAAGATTTGAATTCGGCTATATGTTATTTACTTTCTATTAAATTTTTGTATAATTTAAAAAAACTGTAAAGACTGATTTAAAATTTTCATAAAGTAAAAAATTTATTGATATATAAAGTTGAATAAAAAGAAACTGTAATGTACACATAGTAATTAATTCAATTGGGAATAGAAAAATGATGATGTAGGGTACTTCCTGTAGTTTGAGAAGGCTCTGGTCTTTTCCTGCATGATTGAGGTACTCTGTTCCATTGTTTGTTATTCCTTTTTTGGCTATTTTAATATATTTTTCTGAAAAAAGTTTTAGCAGTTGTTAGAGGGAGTCAATGACTAATTCAAATTGTTAAGATTTTGGACAGAAATAGTAAAAAAAAAATATTTCCATAATAGTATATAATAATTATCTGGTACAGTACTGCAGGCTATACTTGCTAATTATTATATTTTCTTATAATTAAAGAAAGAAGTTTAAAAATAAAAAAATAAATTTGCCCAAGTTTGATAATACTGAAAATACTTTTTTTAAAGTATGCAATTATTGACTAATTTATTCAATTTAAGTGAAAGTGCGCATTTTTTTATTAACTCGCAGATATAAAAAATCATCTAAAAGTTACATATTAAATTAAAATTATTTGCTTTTTTTTGTCGGAAACAAATATAAATATAATTATCAAATCATACTTTAAACATTTATTTAAAGAAATTTCAAAATTACAATTGATTTATAGAAGATCATATAAAAAAAGGAAAAAATAAAAAAGTAATTTTTATGAATGAAATATATGGTGAATAAAATAATATTTAAATTTAAAAAATTATTTTATAAATTAAAATAATATTTAAAAAAAGTACGGGAAACAAACATCTTTCTCTTAAATAGAAATAATTTTGGCAAATTTTAATTTTATTTTTACATATTTTGTAAATTACAAAAAATTTTTTTTAAATGTTCTAAAGCATGATTTTTTTAAAGTAAAAATTAGCAAAATTTTTGAAAATGTTTAAGAGTCATTCTCTGTCAGAAAAGCAAAACCTTCCAGGTCGGGTCGCTGAAACCGGCTAAAACCTTTTTTTTACCAATTACCTATCCAAAATGGACTATGTCCCCAAATTTTAGCCCTTAATATGGAAAAATAAGCCCAGGGCGAATTTTTGAGAAAAAAAACGCGTTTTCATCTTTTCTCAGCCACCCATTATTCTTTTATATGCCATTCCTTCTAGAAATTATTAAAAATAATGAGAAAAGAGATACTATAGTAAAATTTCCTCAGGAATCCATTCCTGCCATTAGTTTTGAAAAATTCCTACACGGGGAGCCGCAAAATCGATAAATTCACAGGGTATTTTACGGAAGCTACAGAAAAAATATATATCCGAATTTTTTATTAACCTTCTCAGAAAAAGCGTGTTTTTATATATATTTTCAGATGCCATATCAACCTAGATGCGATCGAACTTCCTAGACCCTAAAAAAATCAAAAAATCGTAAATTTTTTTCAATTTTTCTCATTTTTTTTCAATTTTTTGAATTTTCCCGCTCTAAATGACTCCGAATGATATAAATAAGTTAAGATTCGGATTCCCAGGGAAATTTTACATACTTTCCTTATTTAAATAATTTTAAGGCTTTAATGTAAACGATCTCACACCAAATGCTTTCAACACAAAAGTCGGATTTTCATCGTTTTTCAACAGTTTTTCTAAATTTTCCCGCGCTAAAAGACCTAATAAGAGTCATATAAGTTCAGATTCGGTTTCTCCAGGAAATTTCATATAATTTCTATTCTATTAAAATCTTTAGGCTTTAGTATAAACGAGTTTATAGCAATGCGTTTCAAAATTCTGATGTTTCTTGTTTTTTTACATTTTTTTGTATTTTTGCGGTTACTCTAACAAAAATAACCATGGGGCACTATTCTCTGGCTCAAATTGTTATATTTCCCTAGATTAAGGAACTTTCTACATTACCTGGGGGTTTTCGAGGTTGTGAAAATCATTTTTATGAATGAAAATTTTAATTTTTTCGCCCTATCATTTTTTCCAGTTATTGTAAATATGTATTTTTCGTATATTCGCGCTCATTTATTATCATGTGACGGGTTCGCGTGTGTGTAACGAATGTGTATGTGAAGAGGCTTCCTCCCCTTCTGATGTCAGTCTAAAGGTAACAGCTTACGAGAGCACACGCGTTGTATATTATATTATAAAATTAGAGCCACGAGGTTTATACTCTGTTACACGACATTAAAAATATTTTATTTTATTCTTTATAATAAACTGCAGTTATTAATTTAAATTATAGTCAATATATATTTATTTATTCCTTCACTCATAATACTAAATTAACATTACAAGTCATCACCAGTTTTACAAGGTGGAAGACTTTAAAACATGTCAGAATAAGCTTTTTACATTGCTTGAAGGTTTTCGAGGTCGAAAAAACGTTTTTATTAATGAAATTTTTCATTAATTGGCCCCAGCACATTTTCCGATTTTCCAATATGGCGGAACAAAAAACATGAAGAGGAACTTTCTATATTTCCTGGGGATTCCCGAGCTTAAGAAAGACGTTTTTAATTATGAAAATATTTTTACCCTAGCATATTTCATTCATAAAAACGTTTATCTCGACCTGGAAAACCCCTAGGTAATATAAAAATAATAATCTACTTTTCATGTTTTTTGTTCCGTAATATTGGAAAATCGGAAAATATGCTAGGGTGAAAAAATAAATGTATTCACCAATGAAAACATTTTTCGCATCCTCAAAAACCCCCCAGGCAATGTAAAAAGGTCATTCTGAAATGTTTTTTGGTCCGCCATCTTGGAAACCCAGAAAATGAGCAGGGGCTAAAAAATTTAAAATTTGATGAATGAAAACGTTTTTTCCAACTTTGGAAACCTCCAGATAATAAGAAAATGTAGAAAGTTCCTTTATTAATGTTTTCTGTTCCGCCGTCTTGGAAAAAAATATGAAAATTGAAACAATTAAAATTTTTATTTGTAAAAACTATTTTTTCAACCGCGAAAACCTTCAGGTAAAGTGAAAATGTATATTTTCATATTTTTTGGTCCACCATATTGAAAAATCAGAAAATTGTTTTGAATGAAAAATTAAAAATTACGCCTCCAGGATATTAGCTTTGCCTCGTACGGTTCATTTTCATCCTCAAGGTATTCCAGGAGATGACAGAAATTTCAGGGAGTTAACCCCCTGCCTCAGGGAGTAAACTCTCTAAATCAGGGAGTTAACTTCCTAAATCAGGGAGTTAATTCCTTAAATTAAGGTTACTAGGGTTATATTAGGGTTAATTACTTCCTGAATTAGAGAGTTAACACCCTGATTTAGGGAGTTATAACTCTCTGAGCCAGAGAGTAGTACTACATGGTTATTTTTGTTAGAGTAACCGCAAAAATACAAAAAAATGTAAAAAAACAAGAAACATCAGAATTTTGAAACGCATTGCTATAAACTCGTTTATACTAAAGCCTAAAGATTTTAATAGAATAGAAATTATATGAAATTTCCTGGAGAAACCGAATCTGAACTTATATGACTCTTATTAGGTCTTTTAGCGCGGGAAAATTCAGAAAAACTGTTGAAAAACGATGAAAATCCGACTTTTGTGTTGAAAGCATTTGGTGTGAGATCGTTTACATTAAAGCCTTAAAATTATTTAAATAAGGAAAGTATGTAAAATTTCCCTGGGAATCCGAATCTTAACTTATTTATATCATTCGGAGTCATTTAGAGCGGGAAAATTCAAAAAATTGAAAAAAAATGAGAAAAATTGAAAAAAATTTACGATTTTTTGATTATTTTAGGGTCTAGGAAGTTCGATCGCATCTAGGTTGATATGGCATCCGAAAATATATATAAAAACACGCTTTTTCTGAGAAGGTTAATAAAAAATTCGAATATATATTTTTTCTGTAGCTTCCGTAAAATACCCTGTGAATTTATCGATTTTGCGGCTCCCCGTGTAGGAATTTTTCAAAACTAATGGCAGGAATGGATTCCTGAGGAAATTTTACTATAGTACCTCTTTTCTCATTATTTTTAATAATTTCTAGAAGGAATGGCATAAAAAGAAGAATGGGTGGCTGAGAAAAGATGAAAACGCGTTTTTTTTTCAAAAATTCGCCCTGGGCTTATTTTTCCATATTAAGGGCTAAAATTTGGGGACATAGTCCATTTTGGATAGGTAATTGGTAAAAAAAAGGTTTTAGCCGGTTTCAGCGACCCGACCTGGAAGGTTTTGCTTTTCTGACAGAGAATGACTCTTAAAGTTATTCCATTTTTTTATTTTAATTATTGACGTAAAATAAATCATTTCTTTTTGTAATGAATGTATAATAAAATTGATACTTTTCAACTACTTTCTTTTTTTACTATAATTTGTATGTGTTTCAAATTAAATTACTCTTGAATTGTACATTTTTTAACAATCTTTTAATATTTTAGGTCCAGTATTTCCACATTGCGTTATATGCTTGTTCCAAAAGCCAACGTATTCCTTTGTACCCTGTGGACACATGTGTGCCTGCGGAGAATGTGCCCCAATAACATATCAAAGTAGGAAAAAATGCCCATACTGCAGGAGGCCATGTTCACGTAATCAGCCACCGATAAGAATTTTTATTTAGAATATTTTATTTTCAGATTTTTAAGATGAAATTTAAAAAAAATTTTTATATTTACTTTTAAGGTTACTTGTGTAAAAATAAATAATGTCAAAAAATAGATGTCTGGTGTTTTAGAAATTAAAATATGTGTTTTAAAATATTTACTGAAATAAAAAATTTTATTAAAAACTAATGTACTTCTCAGTTTAATAATTAAAAAAAATTACAAACATAAAATTGAAATTTATAGAGCCTTTTCTTTTATTTATATACTTTAAAAAATATAATGTAACTAAATTTACTAGCATGATACTGAATTCACTATCCTGCTGCTAAATTAACTATAGTTCTAGTAAATTCAGTGGCATCATTATAAACAATAACAATATAAATAATTATTTTTAAAACAAAACCAATAATTATTAATAAAGGATTAAAAAATTTTTTTTAATTTAAAATTTAAAAAACCAATAATGTTTAAAATACTTTTAAGTCCCAAGAGACCTAAATGGTAAGTATTTATTAGTTTTCAATTGCATAAATTGATTTCTTTTCTTGTTTGTCGACCTGCAAATAAACTTTTTTTACATTTATAAATGCATAAATTGATAAACAGGAATTAACATAAACGATTGTATGATGACTTAAGTTTATATATAAACTTTGACGTATATACAGGGTGGAACACAATTACCGCGGTTATTAACACTGATTGAATATATACTAGCAATGTAAAAATCCGCGGTAATTGTGTTCCACCCGGTATATTTACTTGCTCATTTTCAGACCCATTTTAGAATCTATATTTAAGGTATTTGTAAGGTGAAAAAATGTGATAAAGGATAAACCAGGACTTTTATATAGACTTTATTAAGAATAATCATTGGAGTTTATAAAAAGTATGAGAATGATAGCACAATTTAATGAAGTTTAATATAATAAATAAAAAGCTAAAGATCATATATTTTAAATTTATTTTAATAATTTAATAAAAACTATGTAAATAATCTGAAATTATACTGGCTAATATACTATAATGAATAATCAAATTTTGTGGTATGTTTTTTATAAGGTTTTAGAACTATAGTTAAAGCAACCAAATAATATAAAAAATTTATTTATTTTTTTTTTTGATATATATATTTTTTACAGTCCGGGAACTATTAGCCCATAATGACCCTTTTATCATTTTATAATTATTTTTATTTATCGATTTATATTGTAGTTTATGTCCAGTATAAATGTTTGTGTAATGTGTGGGCGTTAGTGTTATGTGTGTAGGCGTTGTAACCTATGGTCCAGGAGGTACGCTACTTCTCCCAAACCCCACGCCGCACAGTGTAGCAAAATGGACAAAAATCGCTCTTGGACTGAGTTTTTGAGCTATCGACTTGAAACTTGTTTTGAACGACATTAAAATAAGCCTGCTTTCGGATTTTTCATATTTTTTTATTTTTAATTAGCCTATTTACATGACCTCAACCTATTCATTAGTCGAAATTTTTACTTCCTACATTTTTTGCACTCTAAAACAAACGGAAAATTTTTTTGTGTTAATCCTGCATTATATACATAAAAATTAAAAAACATTTTTAAATAAATAGGTAAATAGTAAATAGGCTAATTATAAATAAATATGAAAAATCTGCAGTGAGACACGAAAGCAGACTTATTTTAAAGTCGTTCAAAACAGGTTTCAAGTCGATGGCTCAAAAACTCAGTCCAAGAGCGATTTTTGTTCATTTTGCCACACTGTCCGCTAGCTTATAGTGCCCTGGAAGCACTTCGGAGTCTTCGGACTGCGTTATCTACATAATGCCGGGTTTTACGAGTTAATTTAGCATTATGCGGATGCCTCAATCTTGGAACCCACGGTAGAACAATATAATCTAAATAATATAAATCTCAATAAATCTATACTTACAACGACATCTGTGAAATAAATACTGAACTCACCTTACAATTCTAAAAAATATTTTTTTCGCAAATTGCATATTCTAAATTTTGAACATATTCTATATTTTTTTTCTAAAATTTTGGTATTCTGAATTTCACTTTTTCTAAATATTATATTGATTAATCTTCTGAATACTTCATTTATATGTTTTGCACAAATATTTTATTACTTTATTTTTGTATTTTACACTTTCGAAACAAATTACATTTTTACCGTCATGATAAAAGATTTTTCTAAAATTTGCGTAAACCTAACAAAATTTTTCTGAAAATCATCCATTCTTTTTATTAGGTCTAAATTTAAATTGCCTATTCTAAACTTTGATACCAAAAAATATTATTTTGAAATTTCTATCGGTTGCCGATTCTGTAAAACACCAATTCTGAGTTTTGACTGGCGCCCATTTATTTCCATGGAAGTACTAGTTTTAAGAACCTTGTTTATTGTTATTTTTTGGATCTGATACTTAATTTTTTCAAAATTTTTTTTGTCAAAATTATAAAAATAGAAAAATAAAAAAAAATGCAATATTTTTTTTTGTTTGGGTGTAATACCTCATTTAATTCTATGAAAGTACTAATATCTGAAAATATTGTGACTAGTGATATTTCAAAACCATTATCGAATTAAGACCTAATTTTTTTTTCAAACATTTTTTTATCAAAAAATCTCAAACCCCCCTTTTTTTTTTTTTAATTTGGATGTAATACCTCATTTATTTCCATGAAAGTACTTATATTTGAAAGTATGGTTTTCACATGATATCTCGAATCGGATACTTAATTTTCTGAAAATTTTTTTTCTAAACTTTTTTTCACAAAAAAATACAAAAAATACCAATTTTTTTTTTCTTTTTGGACTTAGTACCTAATTTATTTTCATGGAAGTACTAGTTTTAAGAACCTCGTTTATAGTAATTTTTTGGATCTGATACTTAGTTTTTTTTAAATTTTTTTCTCAAGATTAAAAAAAAAGAAAAATAAAAAAAAATGCAATATTTTGATAAATTCTATGAAAGTACTAATATTTTAAAATATTGCAACTAGTGATATTTCAAAACCATTATCGAATTAAGACCTAATTATTCTCTCCAAAAATTTGTTTATTAAAAAATTTCAATTTATTAAAATTTCAATTTCAAAATACTTTTTTTTTTTTAATTTGGATGTAATACCTCATTCATTTCCATGAAATTACTTATATTTGAAATTATGATTTTTACTCGATATCTTGAATCAGATAATTAATTTTTTGAAAATTTTTTTCTCCAAAATCTTCGTCACACAAAAATACATAAAACACCAAATTTATTTTTCATTTTGGACATATCTAATTTATTTTAATGAGAGTACAAGTTTTAGAAATTTAGTTTATAGTAATTTTTTGTATCCGATAACAATTTTTTTTTTATTTTGATATAAATTATAACACACAAGAAAGAGTGATTGAAATCTTGCCTCTTTTTGACTTCCTTGGATTATTTTGCTCGTTGCTATATTTATTTATGTATGCAGCTTAATGAAATTATAAACAATAATAAACAGCCTAAAAATATTAAATGGTAATGTTTGCATTTTAAAATTAAGATTTAAAAGTTATATTGGCATTTTTTAGAGAATCAAACAATTTATAGAATTAAATAATTTATTATTTTGTGATTAATAGAAATAATATAAATAATGTTAAAATCTTGAAGCTATTAATGTGGTTATTTTTTTTATTACAAAATATTATTATTATTATTATTATCATTGGTCAAATGCAAGAAGTACACTGAGAAAATAAATTATAAGAAATTATTATAAATTCTGGTAAAAACTCCTATCTTTTTATAATAATTGAGCGAATATTTGTAATTTTCGCATCGTTACCAACCATTTCTTTGACAAAACAAAAAAATCATGTTACCCAATATTTAAATTATTAAGGGATAATTATATATTCTAATAAAATAAAATTTTATAAAAAAAAATAAAATTAGCTTTTTTTATATTTGTCTCTTTTTAATTATGCAAAAATGATTTAAAATCCATTAACGCCGGCGCGACCAATCCATGGACGCTAGAATTTTCACTTTAATAACAAAATGATCTTAATAATCTACTTTACCAGCTACTAAAAATGAAAAATGTATGTATAATTGCATAGTTGTAATCAATAATATTTGTTGTAAATTAAGATTACAACCCATTGTTTGAGGAACCTCAGTGCCAGCTAGTTGGCAGGGTATTTTTTATTATGAAGATTTATTTATTTTTTGTACTATTAAAATTTAAAACAATAGAAATAAAATAAATGTATACATACATATTCGTTAATTAACATACTTATTTAAAATAATATCTAAATTTATAGATTCTGTGTAAATTTTAAATGATTTAAATTTAATATTTAAAAAATTTTTAAAGTCAAGTTTTAGTCAAGAAAATTTTTAAATCAAAATACTAAAGTTACAGGCACATTTATACAGTAGCTTTCAAATATTTAAAATAATAGTCTTTTTTCTCATTAAATTATTTTAATAAACAAATATATTTGACTCAAATTCTTTGTAATGTAAAAAACTTATATGTCTTATTTATTTATTCTCTATCGGATATATATCTACCAAAATATATATATATATATCTATAGATATCTACCCACTAAAACTCCACTCCCTTCCTACCTTTTGCGAGCCTATCTCGGGACCATTTTCACATTACTTCAGCACAGGTTCAAGGCCATTTAGTTCTAGTCGTGAACTCCATCTTTTGACTTGCGTCCAATGACTCGCCAGTCTGGTTAACGCCTCCGTCGTTCCATCTGTTTAAACTCCGTTTTTTGTGCTGTCATCTTCAATAAAATATATGTTAGTTGAAATATAAGTCATTATCGTCAAAAGAGAAGGTAATAAATAAATATATAAATATATAAATAATTAAATAAATAAATAATTATTATCCTACCATCTTCGAATGATTGCGGTATTAAAAGAAAGTGCAGGAATGATTGTATCTTAGTGCAATACCTGCAGTCATCTGGATAACCGCAGTACGTCTCAATATTAGTCTGTACTTTGGACTTCAGGTTTTGTGGTGCAGAGTATGTACTCCACATACAGGCTGATTTTGGACCATACTTCTTCACTTCGAAGCATCAGGCCAACCACATTTTCAGGTGTGATTTGATCGATGTTAGCTTCTAATCGAAACTTTTTAGCAGCCCACCTATCAAATTTGAAAAATGTGTGTTCCGGCGTGTCGTCTTTGCCAGGACAGTATATACATTCAGCACTATTTATCTTCTGGATCCGAATGAGGTAGGAGCAAAAAAGTCCATGTCCGCTTAGAAATTGGATCAAAAAATAATTAATGTCCCCATCCCCTCTATTTATCCAAGGTGATATCTCTCCTATCAATCTCTTGGTCCATTTGTTCTCCGTGTACTCGGTCCAACGTTTCTGCCATTCGCTTAGGCTGATCTGGCGCTAAGTAGCATTTGCGCGCTCAATGCCTTCCCTCTCTTTGTTCAGATAGATATACTGTCTCTCAAGAGCCAGCAGATCTATAGGGATTACCCCTGGCGATAAGTAGAGCTGCCTCCAAGGACACTGTGCGATAGGTACAGGAGATTCGCAGGGATCCTTGCCTCTGAACGCTCGTAAGCTTAGATACATAACTGACCTTCTTTATGCGACCAGCCCATACTTCTGCCCCATACAGAAGTATTGAGTGAGTGACCGACATAAGAAGCCTGCGCTTTCAAGTCTTAGGTCCACATGTATTTCTCATGAGCCTGCTTAGCGCAGCAGTGAGCCTGACAGCCTTCTCCGTGCTTCTCAGAATCTGTGCCTTAAACTTCAGCAGTGTCCAGCAGCACTCCCAAGTACTTTAAGTAATCCTTTGTTTAATTTAATTTAATTTAATTTAATCCTATCCTCCCCAATACATATTGAGATGATGGTCTCAATATGTTTACGCGTGAATAGGACAATCTCAGTTTTCGCCATCGCAAGATTTAGACCGTGGTTTTCCATCCAGTAGTTGACTCCATGCATTGCCTCGTTCAGTATCTCCTCAGCAATTTGTACATCTTTTGTCTGGATGACTCAGACCAGATCGTCAGCATATCCGACGGTAAAAGTATCCTCCGGCATTGGGAGTCTATGTACCTGATCGTACATGATGTTCCATAGATCCGGCCCGAGGACTGATCCTTGGACTGCTCCTGCAGTTACTCTCCTCAATCTTGTTCTTTGCGCAGTTTAAAATATTATTTCTTGATCGCTCAGGTAACTGCTGATGATTCTTCGCAGATATTTTGGTACCTGGGAGTTCCTTTGCCCCTCCATATAATCACTCCACCTTGCTGAATTAATTTACATCTAAGGTCACTAGTAGCGTGATTTTTCTAGAGTAGTGATTGCCTGTATGTTCATTCTTAATGAAACGGGTGATGCTGCTTATGGCATCGATAGTTGACTTCCCTCGGCGGAACCCGTACTGTCGGGGAGAAAGGTCTCCTGCAGTTTCTACAGCCCTCAGTATCCGGGGTTGCAGCATCTTTTCGTAATTTTTCCAGTAATCCTAGAAGACGCCAATAGTTTGGCAGCCTAGGGTCCCCTTTACTCTTGCTGATTTGGACTAGTCTGGCTCTATTCCAGAGTTTGCTGAAGACGCTTGCTCGTGCACAGGTACTGTACATGCACATAATAAGCTGTGGACACTCGTGTACAGCTATCTTCAGAATTTCATTGGTTATTCCATCAGGCCCAGGTGACTTTTCATTTTTGAGCGATACTACTGCTGTAACAAGCTCCTCTACGGTAAATTCGGGGATATCCTCCTCGTCATCCTCCTTCTCTTTTTCTCCCTCTCAGGGTGGGTAGGAAAAAGACCGTCAATTATACGGCCAACCTCCTCTTCGTTCATAATGCCACTTGCGGAAATCAAGTGTCAGCATACCCGACGGTAAAAGTATCCCGGAGATAATCTCTGGGTATTTATCTCAGATAATCTGGAACTCTGAATACCTGCTCGAGGGAGTACAATATATCGTTCCACTTAGCCAAGTTGAATGCGTTTTTTACATCCAACGTGACGAGCAGGGCGTCCGGTTTAATTTTCGGCCACACTCGTCTAGCCCTCATAACCACCTTCATGACCTACCCGATCGCACCGATCGTGGAACACCCTTCACGAAAACCGTGTTGGTCGTCATTAAGGTCACCCGCTTCCCTAATTACCTGCCGCAATCTTCCTCTGACCATTCTCTCCATCACCTTGCCAATGGTATTTAACATACACAATGGTCTGTAAGATGATGGAGATCCTGATTCACCCTATCCCTTGCTTATCAGAGCCAAACAAGCCACTTTCCAGTCCCTTGGAAAGGCGCTTGCCACGATGCACGCATTAAACATGCCAAGCAGGAGACCAGGGATTACCTTTGCAGCCACCTTAAGGGTTTCCGCGGGTATTCCGTCTGGTCCTGGCGATTTCCCATTTTTCATTGACCTAATTGCCTGAAGCATCTCCGCCTCGCTAAATAGCGGAACTTGCTCCCTCGGGACATCCAAAGCCAGGTGTTGTTGGTTTAGATGATCCGGAAAGAGAGCGTCCACTATTCTTTTGGTCGCTGCTTCATCTATCATGTTGTCACACGCGGACTTAAGTTTGCCCATAACAACCTTATATCTGGGGCCCCAAGGGTTGCTGTTGATATCATCTCTTAGCGCCCGAAGACGCGCTGCCTTGCTGAGGCGGATGGCTTTCGTCAGCCAATGCTTGGCTTCCTTGTACTTTTTAGAGCGCGTAGATGCGCTCTCTTCCGTCTTCTGCGCGCCCCGTGACAGACCCTCCTAAGTTCCGCAATTTCCTCATTCCACCAGTACACGCTTCTTTTGCCCTTCCAGGGCCGTTAATTATTTTTACATAGTAGACATTCTACATTTTGACTTTCAATATTATTTTATTATTAGCTTAAACATACAAGACATTCGCTTGGGGTTGACTTGAAACATTGAGGTTTTTAGAAACTTAATTTATCAAACAAGTATTATTTTCCTCTGTTGACTCAACTATACTTATTTGAGACTCAATGAATTTAATTAAAATGGTAAATGTAGGAGGATCTGAATTAAAATTGGTTGATTCAGTTGCTACAGTATCAATGTTTGATGCGATATTATTTGAATTAACTGACAATGATAAAGTACTTAAATAAAGTTCCCATTGCTTCTTTGTTTCATTATCAAACAAAGAAATAATGCGGAAAATTATCAATTCATCCCAGGTTTCTATTGGACTGCCCAACAACTTTAGTTCTGATAACGGGGTATTGATACCTACAAAAATTAATTTTAAATCAGCTTTTGAGGGTTTTGACATTTTTTTTAAAGAAAAAATAGACGCGACATGAGAGTTAACCAAACGACGTTTGTTTTCATACTTATCGCATAGTTTGTCCCAAACAATGTTAAAATTGCTATCAGTTAATGAATAGCCTTGGACAAGAATAGCCGCATCATCTTTAACATGTGTTTTTAGTTGCCTAAGTTTGGTTATATCTGGGACACCTCCCGCGCACTTTTGAACTGTGCCGGCCAAGTATCGGCCAAAGTTCGGGCGACGTTCGGCAAAACGCTCTACCGACGTGTGGCGCACGTATAGCATACGTCCTTTGGTACACATCTCCGCGACGTATAGCACATACTTCGGCCCACGTATGGCAGAAGATTTTTATTTTTTTTTTGTAAAAAAAAAAAAAATTTACTCGGTTCAGGAATTGAACCGGTGACCCTCTTTAAAATTTTAAGAGGGTTAAGGATTATACGAGTGCGGCCAACACTCGTATTTTAAATATATTGCATAAATGACTGTAAAATATTGTATCTTATTGTATTTAAATTAAATTGATATCAGATTTTTCAAGTTCATTTAGAGAGTACTTCGTACAGAAAATGATTGTTTTTCACAACTTGAATATTTTCCAGTTTTCCCAAGATGGCGAAGTATATATTAAAATACTGATCTAATATTCGTAAAATAAGGGCAGGTGCAACGATATAAAATTTATTTTAAAATTTTTTTGGTTTTTCCAATATGGTGGATCATAAAATTTATTTAAAAACTTCTATTTATTAAATATTTATTAAATATTATTAAATAATAATTATTATTTAAGAATTTAAATTCTTAAATAATAATTATAAATCTCAGCTTGGGTGCGTAACAGCTGTGTTTGAGATAACAAAGCGTGCCTGGAGGCTGCGAATCTTCGGTCCCCCTGGTAGTCTAGTTGGTAAAACACCAGTATACAAAACTGGAGATCGTGGGTTCAAATCCCTCCCAGGGCCCGTTTTTTTATCTCAAATAAAAAATTTTTCTGCTTTTTTTAAGATCAGCAGCTCAATCTAACATCTTTCTATAAATTAAAAATTTAATTTCTTGTAAATTAAAATTTTAAAAAATTAATATTTGATATAATGATTTGAAAAAATCGTTTAACTAAATACTACATGTTAGGTTTAACAAAAAAAGAGATGACGAGTTCGTACACCTAACAGTGTTGAGTTATATACATCAAAAATTGATTTATTAGTTCGATTAATCACCGATAAATTCTTAAATAATAATTATAAAATATATTTTATTGAAGATGACAGCACAAAAAACGGAATTTTAAACGGATGGAATGACGGAGTCCTTAACCAGACTGGCGAGTCATTGGACGCAAGTCAAAAGATAGAGTTCACGACTAGAACTAAATGGCCTTGAACCTGTCCTGAAGTAATGTGAAAATGGTCCCAGGATAGGCTCGCAAAAGGTAGGAAGGAAGTGGAGTTTTAGTGGGTAAAGGCAAACTAAGTCGAGTCTCACATATCTGACAGTCCGGATGCTGAACATTAGGCGTAATGCATTTCTCCACTTCCTACGCAAAAAAAAAACTGCTACATATAATTGTGCATATAGTGTTTTCTTCAATATTAAAAATTATTTGGCTATGTTATTTCTTTTTTCAGTTGACATTAAAAAATAAAATCTAATCAAGAAAGCTTGATGATGTAAATTGTTGTTAAACTTCTTTTTTAATTTCAATGACACAGCTCCAAAACTGAAAGACCAGGACTCCCCCATTTTTTAATTTAAAATAGGTGAAAGTGACCAAGTTCAGACAAAATTTTTAATTATAGTTGTTTTATTTTCCTATAATTTCGAACAATATTTGTTCCTCTTCAGGGAATTTTTTCTATATTTCAAAAAAGATTTAATTTTTACAATATTTTACATCATGATTATTAGTTAAAAAGAATATATAAGAAAGTTCTTTTACCTTAATGTATAAAAATATAAAATTATACAACGTCATATTAAATAGATAATAAGTCAAAAAAATAATTTTTCATTAAGTGACAATAACACTTAAACGTTTTGTTAAAATTAATTATAATAAATAAAACTAGAATTATTATATTGCACATTGTTAACAGTAATTTAATATAAAACTAAAACGTGTTATTGAGTGTCTTAAAGTTATAAAAATTAGATTAAATATAATGATACATGTTTTTCTGTTATGTTTTGCTTTTGTCAAGTACAAATTATTGTTCTAAAAACTGTGATAAAATATATGTTGGCCAAAAAAAACGACTATTAAAAACAAGAACAGAAGAACATGAAAAAAACATAAAATTAAAAGCTTTACAGCATAACGTAATAACTAAACACGTCTTAGAACACAATAAGGAACATCAATTCGACTATGCAAATACACAAATTTTGCATAAAGAAGCTAATTTTTTAAACGTTCTTTCGCCGAAATGATCTACATAGATAAACAAGGAAACAACGCATTAAACTATAACACTGACTGAGAGAATTTAAAAGACTCCTACAAAGCAAAATAGAAAGTTCCCATAACATAAATTCATCTAAACCTTCATTTTCTAAAACAAAAATATCAAAAAAATTTTCTATAATTCTTTAATATTACAGCATACTTCATATACTCTCAATAATTCTTCATACCGCCTGCGCAGTAACGAGCTAACTATATTATACACAGTTCGCTTTTAAAACGTCTGCTAGAACAATAATTTTCACTTGACAAAAGCAAAACATAACAGAAAAACATGTATCGTTATATTTAATCTAATTCTTATAACTTTAAGACACTCAATAACACGTTTTAGTGTTATATTAAATTACTGTTAACAATGTGCAATTTAATAATTCTAGTTTTATTTATTATAATTAATTTTAACAACACGTTTTAGTGTTATTGCCACTTAATGAAAAATTATTTTTTTTGGATTATTATCTATTTAATATGTCGTTGTATAATTTTATATTTTTATACATTAAGGTAAAAGAACTTTCTCATATATTCTTTTTAACTAATAATCATGATGTAAAATATTGTAAAAATTAAATCTTTTTTGAAATGTAGAAAAAATTCCCTGAAGAGGAACAAATATTGTTCGAAATTATAGGAAAATAAAAAAACTTTAATTGAAAATTTTGTCTGGACTTGGTCATTTTCACCTATTACAAATATTCAACATTATTAGACGTAAAGAATTCAAAACATTTTTAATCTAAAAATATTGTCCTTATAAAATAACGAAAGTAATAAAGAAAGAGAGAGAAAGAGTAATAAATAAATAAGACATATAAGTTTTTTACATTACAAAGAATTTGAGTTAAATATATTTATTTATTAAAATAATATAGTAAGAAAAAAGACTATTATTTTAAATATTTGAAAGCTACTATATAAATGTGCATGTTACGTTAGTATTTTGATTTAAAAATTTACTTGACTGTATCTTTTAAAAATGTGTGGCAGAGTAGGTATGGGCGCCATTGATTAAGAAAATGGAGGAAGGTTTCCTCTCGTAGGAAAAAAAAACTTTATTGACAGGGTATGGCGAAGAAATGCCTAGGCTGCTTTTTTTCCAGACCGAAGTAATACCTAAACAGGGAGTCCCGATACGGATTCTATGATATTATCATAAATGCAAGAGGGTGTGGAGTTTAGTGGGTATTACCACAAATTTGAGGTTGAGTCCCACATAACCATACAGTGCGCGGTGTATGGTATGCGTAAACAGCATTCTTCTCATCTTACGAAAAAGGCCCTTTTTCGGAAGAGGCCAAAAAAAAAAAACTATGCAAAAATAAGCAGTATTTTTATAACTGTGATACATATAAGAATATGACTCCTGCTCAAAGGTATGAATATATCAAATCTTTGCATAGATGTTGCAACTGTCTTTGAAAACATAAATTCAATCAATGTAAATCCAACACACGTTGCGCTATTTGCAATTACGTTAGTAGATTCATTAATCAGAATTCTCAAACTTCTAATAATGAAACTTTGGATTCCAGCCAATTTTTATCGTCAGAATCAAGTAATGAGTCTACTAACAGTAATGTCGATTCTGAAGACTTACCAGGAAATACTTCCTAAAATTAACAATATATTCTATTATTTTAGTACGACACTTCTCGACCTTAACTCGTCAAATCCGTATTCTAGTTTAAAGATAGGAGAGTGGTGGGTGTCAACTGAAAATTCTTTCATAATTCTTCATATTTGTTTTCCACTTTTTCAATACATTAGCTAATCTGTATTCTCTTTAGGAATATGATAGTGGTGTAAAGTTGATAAAAATAGTAGTCTAGATTTTCTTTCCTTACTCTAAACTTATAATTTTCTATCTGTAGTGCAAAATTTAAGCAAGGAGGGATGCCATACCGGGATATAATTAATTAGGATAAGATAAAATTATAAAGTTTTAAAAGTCAAAAAATATTAATGTCGGTGACATAGTTCTAATTGCTGATGGGAATTTGCCTCCTTCAAAATGGGCAATTGGCCGTATATTACAAACCTTTCCGGGTCCTGACGACCTTACGAGGGTGGTAAAAGTAAAAACTATACTTCAACATTAATAAGACCATACGTAAATTAAAATTAATTAATAGTCTAAATATTAAGTCAGATTAAAATAAAAAATTTAATTAAAAAATTTATTTTTAAAATTATTATAATATATTATTATAATTATTATATATTATTATATGAATCTCTCATATTTTTATAGAATATAACTAATAAATTTTTCTGTGTCATTGTATAGTTTATTTATTTATTTATTAAAATAAAAAGCATGTACATAAACTTTAAAAATTTTTAATTTTTACAGGGTTTAATTTTATTAATTTCAATTTTTATTTTCTAATAAATATATTTCCTAATAATTATTGTATATAATTTTTCATACAAATTTTAAAATTTTGTATTCAAAATTAAGGGGGTAGAATGTTCAGAAAATGATGAATATAAATTTATTATATGTTAATGTAAAAAAAGAGAGAGAGAGTAAATATGCACGCCGTCTCCGGCCACTGGCCCGATCCATAGTGTACGCCTTACCTTGTTCTATGTAGCACCTACTATAATGCGGTGCGTATTACCCCTCCCCCCTCAATTTTCATAATAAATTATTTTATGTTATATTTTAAATACTCGCGCCAGAAAATAGATAAAGTAGGTCGCTTTACAGTTTATACTTATGCGCCACTAGTTTCAAAAAAGAGAATTTCTCCTTCTTCTTGGATTAGCGCTCGTCCGGAGCAACAGAAACTTACAGATGTATTTTATAATAGTTTTTCAATTTATTTAAACAATAGTTATTTATAATAATCATATAAACAATTAGCTAGTCATCCGGATATACAAGATCAAACAAATTATTTTGTATTATCCAGAAATAGTGAAAATTAGCCATGTGTATAAGGCTTAATAACACGAGGTTGGTGTAAGCAAATTCTTGCAAGGTAAAAGTTTATTGTTATCGAATTATTATTATTATATGTGATCACAAGCATCTTATTTAATTATTTATTTTATATTAGAATTATTGATTATTATTTTTATTAGAGTCACGCGTTTAGTTTTATAAATTAATTAAAATATTTTTGAAAAGCCATCGCAGGCTATATATAATACGCGAAATGTATGTTTGTATGTGTGTACAATATTGTGACGTCACTTAGATTCAATTTTATAGTATAAAAGTAAAATATATGGCACGGTAGGCCACGATATTTATACCATGGCAGACTGCAGCTGCCCACATTTTTGTAATAATTTTATAATCATCATATCTAGTTATTCTTTTCAATAAAATTTACATATTTTTCATTATTACAACAATAAAATTAATCTATTTATTTATTACTAACTAAGCTCAAAGTTACCATTTTCCCATAATTTATTCTAAAATATATATTTATTTATATACATCATTTTTTCATTATATGGCATCCCTTCCGGTTTTATATTGTTAATATTTATTTATTTAAATATTCCATTATAAATAAAATTAACTCACACCTTTGGATAAAATAAAATAGTTCAATAATAGATAATTGGAAAAATGGTTCATTTTAAAATTTAAAATTTGTTTACTACGGAAGACACAGTAGGTCTATATTTTATTTTACAGAAATTACTGCGCCATTTATGGCGCCGTTTCTAAGTTAAGTTAGAAACACACTAATATACAGGAAAATACTCTTTCTCTCTCATTGATAATCGCAATTCGAGCAAAAATACTCGAAAGTCGGAATTCGAGCATAAAAACTCGAAAGTCGGAATTCGAGTGAAAATACTCGCATCGCAAGAGTAATATAGCGTCTGCTCTCGCCCGGTATATCGAGTCGAGCGAAAATACTTACTATATACACTACTTCTGCACTCGTAACGTACATAAATAAATGTTATGGAGTAATATTTTTATTATTAAAAGGTTAATGAAGTATTGTTATGGATATGTTATGGATATAAAAATTATTATATTTACTTCTATAAATAAAAAGAAATTCAACTATAAAGGATTCAAAAATATAACCTAATAAGTATCATGAAAATCCATTGCTGGAGCAGTGTTTATTTTATTGATAATGGTTTATTCTTATAATGAATGTTTATTCCATTGATAATGGTTTATTCTTATGATGAATGTTTAAAAAGTTTAAAAACTCATTAATTGCAGAAAACAAGTAATCAATATCTATAAGGTTAACAAGACTCATATCGTATAATAGCTAATTCCTTTTGAACATTGATCGTAAGAACAAAGACTACTCCAGTAATGGATTTCTTGATAGTTAAGTAATATTTTTATTTTTTAAATGATGAAATAACTATCTCTTTTTTTTTAGGTATATGTCTAGCATGCAAATCAGTCAGCAATAAATAAAAAAAGTAAATAATTAAATGAACAATTTTTTTCTTTTAAGTTTTTAGCTTTTAACTAAGGGTTTCAAAAATATAATTCAGTTCGGCTTTACATTTACAGTCTCATGTGTATCAAAAAATCCATGACTCGTGTTGTGTTTGTTCTTACAATGAATGTTCTGCAGTTTAAAAACTCATTAATTGCAGCAAAACAAGTAATAAGTATCTTAGACAGACAAGAAACATTTGGTGTATAATAGCTAAATAACCATCTCTTTTTTTTATATGTGTCCAGCATGCATCTGTCAGTTATAGCAGAAAAAAGCACATAAATAAAATAAAAAAATTAATGAAAAATTTTTTCTTTTAGGTTAGAGTTTTTAATTCAGGCTTTCAAGCATATAATATAGTTCGGCTTTATATTAACATTCTCATGTATTACTTAAGTTTCAAGAAATCCATTGCTGGAGCAGTGTTCATTCTTACGATGAATGTTCTGCAGTTTAAGAACTCATTAATTGCAGAAAACAAGTAATCAATATCTAAGATTGACAAGAATCATATGGTGAAATAGCTGATTCCTTTTGAAACCAGAACATTGATCGAATAAAAAATATTATTCGCATTCATTCATTTTTTTTTTTTTAATAATAAAAAAGCTTTAAAAAAATCTCTTTTTTTTCATATGTCTGGCATACATCTTTCTATTAAAGTAGACAACAATACATAAAAAAATAAAATAAATAAATAAACAATTTTTTCTTATAAGTTTTTAAATTTTAACTAAGAGATTCAAAAATATAATTCAGTTCGTCATATTCGCAGTCTCATGTATTACCTAAGTATCAAGAAATCCATGTGTTTGTTCTTACAATCAATGTTCTGGAGTTCAAAAGGAATAAGCTATTACACCAAATGTTTCTTAATTATTTTGAATTTGTCTCCAATTGTAAATATTATAAATAAAACACTTTAATATTTTTATGTAAATATCTTTTATTGTTCCTTCTTTTTACAATTTAATCATTTTGTTAAAAAACGACGCGTTTCGGAAAGTTAACTTTCCATCCTCAGGTTTGTCTCAATTAATGAGAAAAATAAAATTATATTAAAACACTTTTTGAACATAGTTTACGTCAATGTTGCATGGTCGAGCAACTGTATAATACTAATTTTATTTAATATTTCTATAAAATCTAACGTGTATTATTTAAAAGATAAGAAAATAATGACAATTTAATACATAATAATAATACAATAAATATCTTATATTGTGTGTGTGAATAATTTCTATTATAGATATGATTACAAAACCTGTTTTAGAGTTATTTAAAGTTTAAAGGGAAATATATGGATTTTTAAATTTTATAATAATTTGTCGTATAAAATATTTTTATTGAACATCAATTTATCGTTAAGCATGTTATCTTTGTCTATTTTTGTATTTTTATATATTTCGAATTCTTCTAAAGTATCCATATATTTTCCTTTCTTACAAAAATGTATAGGTGTTAAATGTTTGTAAATGTCCTTACAATCATGATTTTCATTGATCAGGTGCATTCCAAAGTTAGTATTTTTACTGAGGTCTGATGTTATTTTTGGCTTGTGTTCAACGAACCTTTTAGAAAAACTACGACCTGTTTGGCCAATGTAATATTTATTACAGTAAAGACAATTAATTTTGTATACACCTGATTCATGAATAAAATCTGTTTCGTTTTTCTTTCTTTTCTTTTTAAAATTATAATGTTTTTTCAATTTGTTGTTAGTTCTAAAACCTATACGTATATCGTATTTTTTTGTGACATTGCTTAAAATGTTTGATGTTTCTGTAGTGTATAATGAGCCTATGTATTTTGTTTTGCATGAGTTTTGTGATGTGGCATTTGAATTATTATTTTTTTTTTTGTGTTTTTCTATTAGTTGGTTTATTAATTTGATATTATAAAAAACATCTTAATTTTAAAAAGAAAAGAAAGAAAAACGAAACAGATTTTATTCATGAATCAGGTGTATACAAAATTAATTGTCTTTACTGTAATAAATATTACATTGGCCAAACAGGTCGTAGTTTTTCTAAAAGGTTCGTTGAACACAAGCCAAAAATAACATCAGACCTCAGTAAAAATACTAACTTTGGAATGCACCTGATCAATGAAAATCATGATTGTAAGGACATTTACAAACATTTAACACCTATACATTTTTGTAAGAAAGGAAAATATATGGATACTTTAGAAGAATTCGAAATATATAAAAATACAAAAATAGACAAAAATAACATGCTTAACGATAAATTGATGTTCAATAAAAATATTTTATACGACAAATTATTATAAAATTTAAAAATCCATATATTTCCCTTTAAACTTTAAATAACTCTAAAACAGGTTTTGTAATCATATCTATAATAGAAATTATTCACACACACAATATAAGATATTTATTGTATTATTATTATGTATTAAATTGTCATTATTTTCTTATCTTTTAAATAATACACGTTAGATTTTATAGAAATATTAAATAAAATTAGTATTATACAGTTGCTCGACCATGCAACATTGACGTAAACTATGTTCAAAAAGTGTTTTAATATAATTTTATTTTTCTCATTAATTGAGACAAACCTGAGGATGGAAAGTTAACTTTCCGAAACGCGTCGTTTTTTAACAAAATGATTAAATTGTAAAAAGAAGGAACAATAAAAGATATTTACATAAAAATGTTTCTTGTCTGTCTATAAGATATTACAACATATGATTCTTGTCAGTCTCAGATATTGATTAATTGTTTCCTGCAATTAATGAGTTTTTAAACTGCAGAACATTCATCGCAAGAAAAAACACTGCTCCAGCAATGGATTTCATGATACTTAAGTAATACATGAGAATGTAAATATAAAGCCAAACTTAATTATAAGTTTGAAAGCCACAATTAAAAACTCAAATTTAAAAGAAAAAAATTGTTCATTTATTTATTTATTTTTGTATGAGTATTTTTCAACTATAACTGACAGATGCATCCTAGGCATATAAAAAAAAAGAGATGGTTGTGTCATTATTCAAAGAAAATAAGTAAATAAATTGAGAGTTTTTGTCTTTAAGTAGAGTGTCTCTAAGTTTTTAGTTTATAATTAAAGCATTCAATAATATATTTCAGCTCAGCTTTATATTTGTAGTTTCATGTATTACTTAAGTATCAATCAAGCATGACTCGTGTTGTGTTTGTTCTTACGATCAATGTTCTGGAGTTCGAATCAGCTATTACACCATTTTAAACGGCAGAACATTAATAAACACAATAAATATACTTAAAGCCGGACTGAATTATATTTTTGAATCCCTTAGTTAAAAGCTAACAACTTAAAAGAAAAAAATTGTTAGTAAGGGGTATAGAGTAAAATACATGTTGACTATATGAAAGAACCTCATCATAAATTTCACTATGGAGTAAAATGGATCTCGGCTGTCCTATATTGTATGAAAAAACGAAAAATTTCACTCTATAGTATTTTCATTTTTTTCGGTTTTTTGCACCGAAAAAGGTTTAAAACAGTTAAAAACCTAAATATCTCATTTGGTATATAGTTCATTGAGTCAGTGGAATCAAAATAATCTGATATTAATGGATTTAAGTAGGTTTTTGATTGGATTTTTAGAAAGTTTGGCTTTATTCCAAAAAGCCATTTGAATCAGTTAAAATTCTTTATAAACCAAGTTTTCTAACAAAAATAATTTTGATGGACCTGGATTTTCTTAACAATTTTTATTTTTCCAAAAATCGAAAGGGTATGTATATATGGAAAATTGTCAGATTTTTTTTCTTCAAATTTTTCGTTGTTTGATACCGAAAAAGGTTTGAAACAGTTAAAAACTTAAATCAATATGGTTTATCAGGTCAGAAGCTCAAAAAACCTAGCATAAATGGATTTAAGTAAGTTTGAAAATTTTTGGAGTTTAAGAAATTTTGGCTTCATTTGCACGTGATTTGCACAAAACAATTTGAATTGGTTAAAATTCATTATAAACCAAGTTTTCTAATAAAAAAAGTATGCTATTGAAATGGGTGAACTGGATTTTTTTGACAATTTTTATTTTGCAAAAATCAAAAGGGGTATATGGAAAAATTTCCGATTTTTTTTTTCTTCAAATTTTCCGTTGTTTGATGCCGAAAAACGTTTGAAACAATTAAAAACTTAAATCAAAATGCTTCACTGTGTCAGAGAGTCCAAAAAACCTGATATAAATGGATTTAATTGAGCTTGAAAATTTTTGGATTTTTAGAAATTTTGGCTTTATTTGCATAAAACAATTTGTATTGGTTAAAATTCATTATAAGTAAACAGGATTTTCTGAAGCAACAGAAACAGAAGTAAATGCGATACAAAAATAAATTCTGATTTATACCGTTTTTTGTTTGCAAATCGGCACAGTACAATAAGTTAATATATCTGAAAATTTTATTTTGAACAATAATTTTATGATTTGAAGAATCATTTTCGATATAGTATTTTTCTCTACAGTTAATTTGGGAAATAAGAAATACCCAAATTTATATATATCATTTTACCTTCGATACAAATCAATTAATTAGTATATGCAAAATTAATTTTTATGGCCTAAGCTAAGTAAAAATTAAATTCAAGTAAAATTATATTGTGAGATGAAATTTTATGGCCTAAGCTAAGTAAAAATTATATTTAAGCAAAAGTATATTTCAAAATATTGATACTGATTAAATTAATAATTTTTTTAAAACTTTAATAAATTAAAGTAGAATTAAAACTAAGTTAAGTCTTGTTGTTTCCTATCACAAGTTATAATATAACTTTATTTTGGGCCATAAATGTTGTAAGATGAAATTATATGACCCAAGCTAAGTAAATTTTTATTTCAGCAAAAGTATGAATTCCTAATAAATATATTATAACTTTTGGGCCATAAATGTTGTGAGATGAAATATATGGCCTAAGCTAAGTAAATTTTTATTTCAGCAAAAGTATAAATTCCTAATAAATATATTTTAACTTTTGGGCCATAAATGTTGTGAGATGAATTTTTATGGCCTAAGCTAAGTAAAAATATAATTTAAGTAAAAGTATATTTCAAAATATTGATATTGATTAAATTAATAATTTTTTTTAAACTTTAATAAATTAAAGTATAATTAAAACTAAGTTAAGTCTTGTTGTTTTCTATCACAAGTTATAATATAACTTTATTTTGGGCCATAAATGTTGTAAGATGAAATTATATGGCCCAAGCTAAGTAAATTTTTATTTCAGCAAAAGTATGAATTCCTAATAAATATATTATAACTTTTGGGCCATAAATGTTGTGAGATGAAATTAAATGGCCTAAGCTAAGCGAATTTTTATTTCAGCAAAAGTTTACAGTAAATAGATAATTTTTCTTATTCAGCTTTTTCACATTGAGCTCACAGGCTGTACTATAAATATAATTAGCTTATATTATAACAATAACTGAAAACTAATTTTAAATAGATGTAAGACTTTAATAAATTAAAGTATAATTACGTCTAAGTTAAGTATGGGTTTTTTGGCATTTACATGCGATCTGAGCCCAGAGACACTAAAAAAGGATAGAACAATAAAACTTTTAAGATTATTGCCTATACACTTTCGGGCCGTAAAGTTTGTGAGATCAATTTTTTTGGCCCTAAGTTAAGTAGCATTCTAGTTAACCTAAAATTTTGATATAAACAATTTACAAATAATAAATTATCATTTCTGAAACTCTTTATGAGCACAGTTTTTTTATATAATTTTTTTTATAACTGAAAACTAATTTTAAATAGATGTAAGACTTTAATAAATTAAAGTATAATTGCGTCTAAGTTAAGTATGGGTTTTTTGGCATTTACATGCGATCTGAACCCAGAGACACTAAAAAAGGATAGAACAATAAAACTTTTAAGATTATTGCCTATACACTTTTGGGCCGTAAAGGTTGTGAGATCAATTTTTTTGGCCCTAAGTTAAGTAAGCATTCTAGTTAACCTAAAATTTTGATATAAATAATTAATTTCTTTTAATGGAACCCCTGGGACCTGTTCGTCACCCAGGGTCTTCCATAAATATAATTTGCTTACATAATTATTATAAACATTTATTATTTTTACAAAATGCTTAACTTGCCAGGCCCCTAACCAGTAAGCTTATCGGCGGAAAATACGAACTGTAGTGCTGACATTTATTTGTATTAATGCTGAGCCAGAGGCGGAATCATGGAAGTTTTGTTAAACGCATACGTTGCCTGCCAATCACAGAGCAGCTTGCCAGTTTGGAATTCTCCTCCGATATCCCCACTTTTTCAAGTTTCTGTATTTCTTTTCGCGGTTTCTTTTATTTTTACTCTCTATAAATTTGGAGCGTATTATTTTCTTAAAATGAAAATAATAATTATTAAATTTTATAATAAGAAAATTAGTATGATCACGTATATAAAAAAGTTCACATTATAATGGATAACAATTTTTTATTATTTTTATAATAAATGTATATATAATATATTGACGTATTGCGTATATTATATATTTTTGTTAACCAGCGTTGTTGTTGTTGTCTCTATGAGTATAGGGTCGCAGATCGCATTTATTTAAAGTGCATAGTATATACCAACTTAAAAATAAATTATAAAACGCGCGTGATTCAAAATAAGCAAAAAAATTATAAATTAATATTTTTATGTAGGATCATGTAAATTGTTGAATATAATAGAATTGGTATGTATAATATTGAAAAGGGGAAAAACAAATGTTATACAGTTTACTAAAATTATTTGATAAGTCTTAATGTTAATAGGGATTTGTATAAAATGAAAGAAAGACAAAAAACTATAAGTAAAGAGGTAGTATATTTAAAAAAAAAATAATAATGGGTTTTTATGTTACCCAGTAATTATATATATATAATTATAATTATACATAAATTAACCCATTACAATGAGTTGTACTACATCAGTAAAAAACTAAAAAAAAAGTTATTAAAAATTATTTTTGATTTTTTCATAGTTATAGTGTAATTATTTTTAATTCTTTTACCATATCAATTTTTTAATTTTAATAACAATATTAAATTGTATGGAAATCTTGTTTTTATTTTTTTAATTTTATAACTTCTAAGTTTTAAATCTACTTTTTTTTTATTTTTATGCATTTCTTAAATGCAGCTAATCTTTATTATTATAAATGGCTTTTTATATTTTATAATTAAAATATTTAACATTAACTTTTATAACAAAAAATTAATATTCTTTTGATTATAAGAAAACCACTGTCAATATTAAATATTAAATATTTGCTTACAAATTATCAGAAAAAAAAATAAATGTTTTATTTCAAGCATTGTTGATTTTTTTAAAATTAAATTTTTATATAAAATATTTTATTTTTAATCTCTTACTTCAACTTTAATTTTTATTCAATCTAAAATCTAACTAGTCTTTTTATTGTATCAAATGACCTTTTATATTTTTATGTCAAATTTTTACATACAGTTTTAGTAAAAAAATGAATATATTTTTAGTTAGAAGAAAATAAAAGTATGTTTTGAAAAGAAGAAAAGACTTATAATGTACACAAATTAAAATTTAAAATAACTTTGTAATTATTAAATATGACTTATAATTATCGGTATTATATAGGTCATTTTATAAAAAACAAAAATTTGTAAATAAATTAATTCATTGTTATCAATAAATTAATTTATTGTTATCAATAAGAATAAATTCATGCACTTTTTAATACATAGAAAATTCTAAAATAATATTCTTTTTCTTATACAGGACATTTCTTTATCATATAATTTATTATTATTTCTTTATCACATTTCTTTATCATTCGCATCGCATGGCTACTTTTTTCATTAATAGACAATAATAATTTTTATTTGCCTATATTATTTTTTTATAATCTTTTATACTTGTTTTTAATGTTACTGTTTAATTTTAATAAATATTTTTCAAATATTTATATTTACATGTTAAATTATGCTTAATGTTATATTTTAAATTTTGGTATAATTATTTTTTTATTGAAACATTGAATACTTTTAGTTAAGGTTGAATCAGGTGTATAAAAGTAGAACTTTTCGATTGAAGATTTCTAGAAATCAAAACTTCTGCCATCTTTTATTCTTGAAGCCATTAATCTATTTATATGTCCTTTAGAAATTAAAAATAAAATTAATAATTTATTGACTACAGCCGGAGATATTAGCGCTTAAAATTTCCTTTATTTTTTAACTACTAAGTTAATCAAGACCTTTTTATGAAGTATCTGATTTTCAAATTCTTTGTATTTAATATTTAGAACATTTTTTAGCATGGATTTACTGAAAATAATTTCACTTTCTAAAAATAATATTAAATGTTTTTCAAGGTTTTTTATTTTAGACCTAACCTATAATTATTAAAATGTCTAAATATTATATTAAAAGATTTTTAATCATAAACTTTATAAAAATATAAAAAAGTCTTGATGATTTTAGTAGCTCAAAAATTAAGGAAATTTTAAGTGCTAATATTTCCGTCTGCAGTAAATAAATTTTCATTTTTTTTTTAATTTCAAGGGACATGTTACTTGATACATATTTCAGATGCTTCGATTTCCATAATCTTAAATCGAAAAATGTTATAATTATCTACCTGATTCAACTATAATTTTAAAAACTTATATATTTAGTATTTTTCTTCCTTTAATCTCTCTGCTGCGATTTGTTTTTGATTGCAATTCAATGTAATCAAATTTCACATCTACATTATAATTCTTAAGTCTTAGTGTTTTTTTATCATTATTTGCAGCCGGTGCCAAATTTTTTCTTTTTAAATTTATCTGCGAAAAAATAACGAACATTCAAAATAAAAATAAAATTTTATATAAAATCAATATAATGAATAATAGGTATAAAAAAAAAAATTTTTACTTTTTTTTCCTCATCATTTTGTACATTACTTTCTTCAAATGAGATGACGTGAACTATTTTGTTTGCGTTGTACTGCATGTTTGCATCGAATTCAGCATTTGCTGCTCTATTCTGATTATCTTTATCCGCTTCAGTGGTTTTAAGATTTTCATTTTCAAAATCTACTTCAGATTCTTTAAAGATATTTATAAAGTTTTTAATACAACCGTGTTTTTATTGTGATATATTTTTTTCTAATGTATTCATTTGAAATATATTTACCTGATTTCTCATATTGGTCTATTGAGTTATCTGTAACGGGAGCAGATTGACAGGCCTCGATATAATCGGGAATTTGTTTATTATTAGTGTTTGCATCCAAGTTGGATGGCTCAGGTAGTTGATCTGCGTTATCTTTCAGTAGCATTTCCTTTAAATAATTTATTTTATCAGTATGGAATTCTTTTACTGTGTTGTAGCAGTAATTATCAAAATCTTCATTCGGATCTTCGTCATCGCTATCATCGTTTTTACTGTCTTTTTTTTGCATTTGATAATTAACGGCATCCATAACCGGATTCATATCCACTAAAAAATTATATTTTTTCTTTACCAATAAACATGTAGACATTGTTAATTTCTTTTTGCTTTAAAATATAGGATTTAATTAACGAAATTTATCAATTGAACAAAATGAAGAGCAAGAGTACTTTTTATTAATATATATTTTTTATTAATATATATTAATATATATTTTTAATATATATTTTCATGTGCTTCTATTATAGCATAATTATATTTTATTGTAATCAAAGTATACGGGATTAATTAAAATGAAATTAACCCAGTATAGAGAATGCTATAGTTGGACATTCAAATAAGAAGGGGCTCTTTAAGGATACCCCAGCGTATATTCAACTTTAAATTTTAACATGGAATATGTTTATAGGCAAGGGGTGATTTTAGTTCTCAGCTGTAAATAAACATGTTCCAACCATTTTCGTTGTGTTTACACAAAACAATTATGAGTATCTGTTATTTAAATTTTAAATTTGTACCTATATCGCATAATTCAAATATATTGTTATTAAGTGTATATTCTGATGTTTGTTGTAAAAATTTTTCTACACTCCAAGGGGGTATGCATACAATCGACCTCCATGCATCTTTTATTTTATCATTCTGTAATTTACTAATTTCTTGTGTAAAAATTTTTTTTCTTTTCTCCAATTCTTTATTTGATGTAATTGTTATTTTATTCATTTCATCTAATAAACAAATTTAATAGTAAACATACGACGTTTATGGTAATTCAAAATAATTCACTTACTTAGTAGAGTATACGTATTTGGGAAGTTTTTTAACTTGCTATTCAAATAAATTTTATACTCAATATAGTAGTCGTTTGTTCTCTCGACCATTTCAAAAACGCTGAAAACTTCTTGACTTTTAGTTTCCAACCATGATTTTTTAAAACTTGTGATGAATCTTTTCCAGCTCTTGTTATTTAAAAATTGTTCATCAATTTTTTTTTCAATGCATTCAAAACCCTCTTTTACCTTATCCAGCGGTAAAAGCGCAAGATTTATAATCTTTTTTAAAATCATATACGTTGATCCAGAATAACTTTCATCGATTTCATAAGTGCCACCTCTACAGATGATTCCAAACTTTTTGGCAGATTCTATTATTTCCTGGAATACGTTACTTTTTAAAATTTGAACTCTAAAACTTACTTACAAAGCATTTTTTTAAAACCCTTTTTCGAGTAAATAAAAGTGGTTTTATTATTCAATTTACTATAAAATGTAACGGAAGTTCAATATAGCGGGTCAAAGTTTACCACTAAAAAAAAACGACGCGTTACTTTAAAACATATAAAAAAGGTATTTTTAATCAAACATCGTTCAATTAATATTAGGCATATTTTGTTGCATACACATAGTACATTTTAAACCAAGGGAGCAAAAAAAAAGAATGTCCCAGATCGCACGTTAGTCAGCAGTTAGCAGTTAGGTAAACTGCCATCTGGGGTATTTTTTTTTTGCTCCCATGGACAAAACGAAATTTTTCTTTCTCCGTGGGGTGAAAACGCGTTTATTTCGATCTCGTTGCGGGGCGAAAAAAGTATTTTCGGCCCGCTAGGAAGAAAAATTTTTTTATTTTAAAATGGCGAGTGTAAAATCAAAGTTACAAAATTTAACGATTTTTTATTTAAAATACTTTTTCTTATCTTTAAAAGTAACGCGTCAATTTTTTTTAGTGGCCAATTAGAAACTTTGACCAATATTTACTTTTCGGTAGACTTATCGTTAATTGAACTTGAGATTCCGAAAAATTAAACATTTTTTAATACGGAAACATTTTTAGAAATGTAAATTTTGGTTTCAAATGAATTTAGCTTTCAAAAAGAACTCGACACGTGAACTGTTAATAAATGTAGAGTAGAAATTATTTTTAAAGATAGTAAAAATATTCGAAATATCCATTCCTAACTTTTACTCTAATATTTACTAGTTCTAGTCTAGTTTTAAAAATTACTATTAATTGGAGTAAAAATCGCTACAAAGAATAGTATAAATTAGAGGACATTCTTACATATGTCATTTTCAATATTTTTACCAGCATTATAAGAGTAATTTTTCAAACCTATAAAACTTATTTTCGTCGGAAATCACATTTTTGAAAGTAATTTACAAATTAGTCTTTTTGAAATTTACAAATTAGTCCAAATAACCATTTGATTTATTGTCTATAACAATTAGAGATTCAGATAAAAATACCCTGCCAACTAGCTGGCACTAAGGTTCCTCAAACAATGAGCTTAATACTTAAATATGACAGAAAATTTGCGAAGAAATTTTCAAAAAATTTATTATCAGATTCGAGATATCGAGAAAAACCATATTTTCAAACATAAGTACTTTCACGGAACTAAATGAAGTATCACCTCCAATTAAAAAAAAAAAGAAAGTATTTTGAGATTTTTTAATGAAAAAATTTTCGGAAATCGATAATGGTTTTGTCACTGGTTAAAATATTTTCAGATATTAGTACTTTCATGCAATTAAATGAGGTATTACACCAAGAAAATAAACAAATATTGCAGTTTAATTTTTTTGTTTTTTTAATTATGAGAAAAAAATTTTTTTAAATTCGGAGTCAGATACAAAAAATTACTATAAAGAAACTTTCTAAAACTAGTACTCTCATTGAAATAAATTTGGTACTACGTCTGAAAAGAAAAAAAAATTTGCTATTTTTTGTATTTTTTTGTGAAAAAAATTTTAGGAAAACAATTTTCAAAAAATTTAGTATCAGATTCGAGATATCAAGTAAAAACCATACTTTCAAATACAAGTACTTTTGAAGAAATAAATGAGGTATTACATCCAAATTAAAAAAAAAAAAGTAGTTTAAGATTATTTGGCAACAAAATTTTTGAAAAAACACTTAGATCTTAATTCCATAATGTTTGTGAAATATCACCGATGACATACATACACACACACACACACACACACACACACACACACACACATACAGACTTTTTTTAAAAACCGGTTTTTTAGCTTCCTGGGGTCTCAAAACGTGCTTATATGCCAAAAAATCAAAAATCGAAATTTGACCTATCACAATGGTTCCTCATTGAGGAACCAAAATTTCGGTATAAGAAGCTTTAAAGATTATTTTAATACCAAACAATTTTGAAAACAAGTGTCTTGGGTAACTTGAATTCAAAATTTATAAGCAATCAGACAAATCAATTAAAAAATTGTTACATAAAATGTATAACTTTTTAAAAATTTTTAACGTATAAATCCTTCATTATTAATTTTCTAAATACCTTGCAGATGCTTTTATTTTGTCACTGTTAGTCACGTTGGTTTGCTATTTATACAACCAATTTTACCGAATCTTATGGAGATTAGATTGTTTTAAGATCTCTTTCGTAGGCTAAAATATAGTACCATCTATCATGGCATTAACCGTGTATGAAGGATAATATTAGAAAAAAGAAAAAGAAAGAAAAATTGTTTTTATTTATCACAAGGATGCTTACCATTCCATAGTGAAAGAAACTGCCATAAACCTTTACATTTTCAAAAGCATTTTTAATAGAATCATGCAGTGCTGGATTAAATGGAGCTACTACGTACTTTGGTTGGAATTTTTGAGCAATATTTTTAAAAGGATTCCAAATACACTGAAATGCTCTAGTAGTTAAGCGAGTCATTATTGCCCATCCTACCACTGTTGACTAAATAACCAGAGAAAAAGAAGGTAATTAATATAAAATACATAAAAATATTAATTGCATTTTTAAGCAATACATTGGTTCCACATAGACGTGCTTTTGTCATAAAACTAGTATTTTAACATGAAACATGTTTATATACAGGGGTGTACTTCAAGCATGTAATTTTAAGGTTTTTTTGGGATTTACAGATTTATAATTATTATCATGTAGGGAGTTATTATAATTTAGATCTACGGATTTATAATAATTTCTATTAAGGGACTTAGAATAATGTCTACCAAGGAGTATAGAATTCTAAGGATTTTAGGAGCTAAAAATTATTTTTTATAAACAATTATTAAGGTTTCAAGATATAAATTTCAACATGTTCCACATTCCTTGGTTGTAAGTTCACAAACCGGGTGTAAGTTGTTTTTTTTATTTCGTTACAATACCTCTTTCTTTTATAGACAAGCAATAGTTTTTTAGAATTTTTTTTTGACAATCGATATCCCTCACCGAATATTTTAATTTTGTACACATTTTTTTCAAAAACAATATCTACAATTTTTGTAATATCAAAATATGGTAATTCCGTAATGTTTGTTTTATTTTTGCAAACAAACCGCGTAGTTTTAGATTATCTGACAAAAAAATGGGCAAAACAATTTGCCATAAATATGGAATATTGTATTTACGAGATAATGTATTTCATAAACATCGCCAATGATTATTGGCCAAATATGGGCATAATTTTTTAAACTTGTTTTTAATAATTAACTTTTAATTTTTCATATTCTTGATAAGTATTTTTTAATATTTTAATGAAGTAAAATGAAATAAAAAATTTTCTGTTTTTTAAAAAAACTTATTTATTTGATCAGCCAATCTTTTTTTTTTTACAATACAAGAAGTTAACACGCTAATAAAAAGTAAAAAATACTAACATAAATTAAAAAATAACCTTGTGTTGAATAAAAGCAAATAATACTAACATAAATTATACTATAAATTTTAAGTAAAAAAATACTAAATTTTCTTTTTGACTGTCAGAATATTCAAACATCAGATTGGATTGCCTCTTGACCAATGGAACCTGTAACATAAATAAGTGCAATTTTTTTGTTACTTTACTTTTAAGAAATCAAAATTAACGACAATTGTAAATTTTAAATATTAATTGCTCTGGAAATGAAAAATCGAAAGTACCCAAACGAAGACTTATTTTTATAATTCTTAAAATATCTAAAATTTGAATAAAAAAAATCTTAAAATATTTAGAATTTATTTCTATTTATTATAAAAATATTTCGAGACTTTGATAATAATAAATCGATAAATTAATCTCAGGTATTATTGATAAATTTTATTTTTAATCTTTTTTTTTGCAACTTTCTGGCTGAAATTTTTATGGAATTGAATTTCAGCAGCTTAATTAGTAAAGATTTTATTTGGTTAAAAATGAAATCTTTAATGAAATTTCTTTGATAAAATTGAATTCTAAATATTTTAAGATTTTTTTTATTCAAATTTTAGATATTTTAAGAATTATAAAAATAAGTCTTCGTTTGGGTACTTTCGATTTTTCATTTCCAGAGCAATTAATATTTAAAATTTACAATTGTCGTTAATTTTGATTTCTTAAAAGTAAAGTAACAAAAAAATTGCACTTATTTATGTTACAGGTTCCATTGGTCAAGAGGCAATCCAATCTGATGTTTGAATATTCTGACAGTCAAAAAGAAAATTTAGTATTTTTTTACTTAAAATTTATAGTATAATTTATGTTAGTATTTTTTATTTTTTATTAGCGTGTTAACTTCTTGTATTGTAAAAAAAAGATTGGCTGATCAAATAAATAAGTTTTTTTAAAAAACAGAAAATTTTTTATTTCATTTTACTTCATTAAAATATTAAAAAATTCTTATCAAGAATATGAAAAATTAAAAGTAAATTATTAAAATTAAGTTTAAAAAATTCTGCCCATATTTGGCCAATAATCATTGGCGATGTTTATGAAATACATTTTCTCGTAAATACAATATTCCATATTTATGGCAAATTGTTTTGCCCATTTTTGTGTCAGATAATCTAAAACTACGCGGGAATACATAATTTTTTTAAATGTAAGTACTAGTTTCATTAAAACTTTCAAGTAGTTGTCAATGCATGATTAGTATTGTAAAATATACGAGATTTTCAAAAATTTACTTATTTTGCGTAAACTATATAACAATCCTTTTTTTCGCATATGCCCAGAATTTACTTACAAAAGTGTATTCTCATATACAAATTACCCATTGTTAGAAAAAGAATTAATTAAATATTTTAGGAGTCTTACAAAGGACATTAGTTATGAGCAGAAATTATATGAGTGTTTCTTTATTAATGTAAGTAGACGCTAACCTTGTTATACTTTTTCATCATTATACTTAGAATTCCTTTAACGCCTACAATATTTGGATGAATATCAGTATCTAGATCCAAGAAAACTTCTTTAACCTCGTTTAGTTCTTTTGCAAGAGTTTGGTCATACAGTATCAAATGTTTAAATTTGGTTGAAGATGATTCAAGTTTAGCAGTTAACTCCGATTTGGACTTTTTTAATTCAAGCGCTAATGGAGTTTGATCTAATTTTAAGCTTTCATAGAAAGCATCTATACTTGAAAATTTGCGACTGATTCCACCATACAACTGATCTTTCTTTCTCTCTTGAAGGTCCTACATTTTGTGTTCCTTTGATTTTAATGTTACTGTTTTTAAGAATTTATAATATTATTATTATTATTATTATTATTATTATATTTTTTTAATTTTTGATATTTTACTAATACTTTGCAAATATAAAAAATAAATTAATAAATGTTAAATGCTATAATGTACATAGTACAGCGTATATTATTCGTGTTACTCCATGAAATATAATTTCTAGTGAATGATTTTTTTCGTTATTTAAGAATGCCTTATTTTCCCGGCACTAAAATTCAAAAATAGGAATTATTAACGTCAGCTAGAAACTCTTAGGGTATTTTTTTCAGACTGATATATTATATGCAAATATTTACATGTGTCGTTATAATGAAACTTATGAAGCTTATATCGTAATCTTTAATTTGTAAATTTTGCATTTAAATTTATTTAATTTTTACTTTGTTCACAAAAAATTAAACCATAGTTACAAGCATAGTATCAATACATTTTTTTAAGTATTTCAAAACAATTCGATAATGGATACTTCGATTCTATTATAATAAAATAAAGAAAAGGAAACTTTTGAAAAATTTTAGTAAAGATGAGAAAACGCTGTGAATAAAGCTTAAATACTTACTGTGAATTAAGCTTGGAATTTCAAGGACGGCATATAGAAGATGGAGTTTTAACATGGAAATTATGCATAGACAGGGGGGGATGGGGGTAGTAATTGAAACATATGATGGGGGAGGCGGTCAATTGTGGTATAATAAGGAGGGGTTATAATGGCTTAAAATAATTCTATTTTAGAGACTTGCGTGTTAGTTGTCTGTGAGTTCAAAAACCAGTTGTAAGTTTTGAATTCTGAATATACTCATATTGTTCAAGAAAATAAATAACTGTTTTCAAATGTGATTATTTAATTATTTTATAATAAGCTGAGAAATTTAAATTTAAATTAATAATATTACGATAATATTACGAAGTTTCATATATCATGCTACTAACACAAGAGCGCGTGTACATTACGAAAGTAGTTAACAAAATTATTTTACACATTAGTTTTTTAGGACTTTATGTTCTATATACTGGTTTTTATAGCGGTGCTTAATTTCTTTAATCTATTTAATTATGTACTCGATTATGTATGCTTGTAAAATAAAGAAGTCATTTGCACTAAATTTTTCTCGTTATATGACAGACTTTGATTTTTCAAAGAGAAACTTTTTTTGATGATATATTGGATACATTAATTAATTAACAGGCACGTATCCAGAAATTTTTTTTTGGGAGGGCCAAAAAAATTTTGGAGGGGGCCAGAACCTAATAAAATTAAAATTGGTGGTTTAAAATTCTTAAAAATCAATCTAAATTTAATGGTTTCTTATTTTAAATTGTTTATAAGCAATAATTGTTAATAAAAAATTAAAAAATTTTTAAATTAAGGTTAAATAGTGCTGTTATTTTTTCAAAAATTTTTTATTTTGGAGGGGCCAAGGCTCCCTTAGACCCCCACTGGATACGTGCCTGAATTATTTTATACTTCTGTCATGCAAATTTTGTATCGTGCTCATTAAAAATATTTTTCTTTCTCACTGTAGAAAAATGGTAGTCAATATATTTTCTAATAAAAACTTTAACGAAAAAAAGAGTTGTCTCCATTAAAAGATTTTCATCTTTCTTAGTTAATTTATTGAAAATTACTTACAAAATTAACAAAAAGCAAAATTTTTTTACAAAACTCAATTTTAAAAATTATATCCGATCTATGGGAGTAAATCGTTAGGTAAAATTATTCTTTTACAATTTAAATTCAAACATTCATGCGTATACCCGGTTATCTGTTCGTGAACAAATTTAAACATTTAAGCAGTTTACCTAAGAATTTAATTGTAAAACACATTAAATACACGAAACAACACATTATGAACATGAAATTGAAAAATGTTTGCTTATTACATGCATTTTGAGAATTATGTACATGGTTAAGAATTTACGAATTCTAAACCTTTATAATATTATGAAATAAAAGGGTTAAAAAAGTATAAAAAAAAAAAAAATTGGTTTACTTATTGGATACTTTTTCCTCTGCAGTAAGTGGCGAAGATAGATAGCTCATTGGCGATTTCTTTTTTTTTTTTACTTCTCGCAGTTGATGAGATTTAACATCACACGTATGATTAGGAAATTCCGTACTTATTCTAAAAGTACCATCTTGGTTGAAATAAATTTTATAGTAACACTTTTCTTTCCATTTGATGCAACTCCACCTGCAACCATCAATAGTATTCAGTACAACTATTATCTGTGCCTTGTAATATTAAAATTAAATTTTTTATTGCTAACAATTTATGTTTAAAACTTTCTATTATCCAAAAAATAAATCTGACTTACAACCCTCGTAGGTAAGGAGATAACTATGGTAAATAATAGCACGTGTAAGAAAAACAGCTAAATTTTTGGTCAGAGATAGCAAAGGTCAAAATATTGTCACCTTCTGTGGAACGTCTTTTTGGCCGCGGGGTATGGAAAAAGTTATGGGTCCACAAAGTCTACATTAATACATTAGGCCAAAAAATTCCCACTTTCCATTAGAAATTTTTTGGTATCTTGGGTCTGGAGGGTAATGTCGGGACATCAAAGTCTCGCCGTTTACCCGCACTTTAAAAATTTTCTTTAATACAAAAATACTTTGATGTTATTTAAACAATGAAGCTATAAAAAATTTAAATTTTCTTAGAAAATATTATTTTTATAAGTAATATTAGATGACATGTTTTGGGTTCTACGGGTTCCTTAGATCATAATATAAGGTGACGAACAAATGAGGAAAAGCAATTATGTCGGAATTTTTTTTTTAGTTTATAATCTTAGAATCACTTTTTTTAATTATTTGAAAAAAACCCACATCTTTTCGGACAAGTAACTTTTCTTAATTAAATTTTTCTTATTTCGTATGTTTTCTAGTAGGTATATAAGTATAAATAAATATATTTTTTAGTATGTAAAGTTATATAATTATACTTTTGAGTACATATATAAATATATTTTCAATACCGCGAACTCTTACTTATATCTGAATATCTGAAAAACCACATTTTTTTTTTATAAATTTTTTATGTGCATTCTTAAGAGGGGCTCATACACAACGAAAAAGAATAAAAAATAATTCCAAAAATATTTTTAATTTTTGAAAGATGTACCTTAACTCGTACACTAATACATAACATATAATCCTCCTGATGATATTATTCAGTTATGGCAATTACATTTAATTAAAACTTTCTTCAATATATAAATTTTTTTAAAATTAAATATAATTGCCACGACTGCACAGTATCATGAGAAGGATTATATGTTATGTATTACTGTACCAGTTAAGGTACATCTTTCAAAAATGAAAAATATTTTTTGAATTATTTTTTATTCTTTTTCGTTCTGTATAAACCCCTCTTAAGAATGCACATAAAAAATTTTTAGAAAAAAATGTGGTTTTTCAGATATTCAGATATAAATATATACCCTGCCAACTAGTTGGCACTAAGGTTCCTCAAACAATGAGCTTGATACATTAATATGCCACTGATATCACCGATTACAGTATTTTTTTTATTTTTTTGTGACGAAAATTTTGTGAAAAAAATTTTTAAACAATTAAGTATCCGATTAAAGATATAAAGTAAAAACCATACTTTCAAATATAAGTGCTTTCATATTTCAAAGAGAAGTACTTTCATGGGAAAAATGAGGTATTACATCCAAATTAAAAAAAAAAAAAGTACCTAGAGCTTTTTTACTGAAAAAATTTTGAAAAAAAAAATTAGGTCTTAATTTCATAACGGTTGTGAAACATCACCGGTTGCAATATTTTCAGATATTAGTATATTCATGGAATTAAATGAGGTATTACACCCAAAAAAAAAAAGGTTTTTTAATTTTTTTGTTTTTTTTATTTTGAGAAAGAATTTTTGAAAAAATTTGGTATCACAACACAAAAATGACTATAAACAAACTTTCTAAAATTAGTACTTTCATAGAAATAAATTAGGTACTATGTCGAAAAAGAACAAAAAAAAGTTGGTGTTTTTTGTATTTTTTCGTGAAAAAAATTCTGGGAAAAAAATTTTCAAAAAATTATGTATCAGATTCGAGATATAGAGTAAAAACCATACTTTCAAATATAAGTACTTTCGTAAAAATAAATGAGGTATTACTCCATTTAAAAAATAAAAATTTTAATCCAAATTAAATAAAAAAAAAAGTAGTTTGAGATTTTATGATGAAAAAATATTTGAAAAAAAAATTAGGTCTTAATTCTATAATGGTTGTGAAATTTCACCGGTATAATATACATACTTTTTTTAAAAACCGGTTTTTTAGCTTCCTGGGGTCTCAAAACGTTCTTGCCAAAAAATCAAAAATCGAAATTCGACCTATCACAATGGTTCTTCACTGAGGAACCAAAAACCGAGTTTGCAGTAAGAAAAATATATTTATATGTACTGAAAAATATTCTTATTTATACTTTTATACTAAAAAACATACGAAGCAGGAACAATTGTGCCATCAAACGCGATTCTAAACGTAATAGTCTAACGAACAACCGAGATAAAGCAGCTACAAATGAGGCTCGTATAATTTTTATAATTTTTTTAACACGAAGCATGTTTATACAAAGGGCTGCCTGCAAATGTATTTAAAAAAGGGGATGGCAGAAAAATTGGAATATTCAAAAATTAAAGTTTCTAGGAGATTAATTTAATACGTTAAGATAATATTTTTTTTTTAGAAATTTTGATAGTAAGTAAAGTAGAGGTTTGAAACAATAATCCAATAGAAAATTTAAAATATCTTTTAATATCAAGTGTCAGTGAAAGAACGGATTTCCATATAGGTAATTTCAAATGAAACTTTATTTTTTAAATATTACAATTAATTTAGGAAAATACTAAAATTAAATAGAATATTCAAAAAACACAACAATAATAAAAAAAGTTAATAAATATCATTTGGTACTTACATAATTTTTGTACTACTGTGGCTGTGTAATCTATAATCTTGATACCACATTCTTCCTTGAATTATAGTTGGTAAGGTTTTTTGCAACTCAAATGCACTTTTAATTTCAAAATTTAGATCATCCGACATTCTCGGAAAATTATGTTAAAATTATTTATTAATAGAGCCACAGACTAATGCTGATTTAAACAAAATTGCATATATTATTGTTTATTGACAAAAAAGAAATTTATCTCCGTAAAAATCAAGTATTATTCAAAGACAAGGAAAAAAAACAGCAAACAAACAACACAATTACTAATGCACAATAAGTAATTAAACGCCGCTTACATTAAAATATGGACGACACATTAAAAATAAATTTAGGAAACACTTGTAGTAAGTTTATAATACTTGTAAGCGCGAATAATGTAAAGAAGAGGAGAGGATAGCGCGGACGCTTCAATTTCTTATAATTTCTCTATCTCTTTCTGACGTACAAATATAAAAATAGGAGCAGTGCAAAGTGGAGAAATGCGCGCTATATTTTTACTGAGTTGAGAAAGGTCAGTGTGAAGCGCGCGCAGCTTTTATAAAATGCAAACGGATTGATAGAAAAAAGAATTTATGTGTTTTCGCGGTGTCGTGTCAAAGTGACGTGTTATTAAATTAATTTTAATTATTTTAAGAAATTTAGCAGTTAGGTTAAAATAATTTACTTAAATTATTAACGAGCCTGATAATAATCATTTATTTTATTTATTAAAATAAATTAAAAAGTGTATTATGTTGTGACATTATATTTTAATTAAAAAATGCAAAATTTTTTTGTTTTTGTAATTTATTGAAACAGTATCAAAAAGCCACAAAAATTTTGTATTATTATAAATGAAAGTGAATTTGTGTTAATGTAATTTTTTGTGAATAAAATTTTAATATTAACAAGTAATATTATTAATAATAAAAAAAACCGTGATCATGGAGAGGTAGACTTCTACCTCACACAGTTCCTAACTGGTCACGGTTATTTCCGCGATATGCTTTTCAAGTGGAGCAAGGTGACATCTCCGGAATGCTTGCATTGCCCGGACGAGCTGGATACCGCTGAGCACACCTTTTTTGGGTGTCCTCGCTTCGCTGAAGGGCGACCGCCCTTCGATGAATGGAGGCCGGAAGTAGTCGTCCCGGAAATGCTGCGCAGTGCCGCTAACTGGTACAGTGTGGCAGAGTACGTACGGGCGACACTGATTGGAAAAAAGGAGGAAGGTTTCCTCTCGTAGGAAAATCTCCTCCTTTATTGACAGGGTATGGCGAAGAAATGCCTGGGCTGCATTGTTTCCGGACCGAAGTAATACCTAAACAGGGAGTCCCGGTCCGGATTCTATGATATTGTCATAAATGCAGGAGGGTGGGGAGTTTAGTGGGTATTGTAATTCCTCAATTGTGTATATCTGGGCAACCCCAGATACAAATTTGAGGTTGAGTCCCACATAACCATACAGTACGCGTGTATGGTATGCGTAAATGCATTCTCCTCGTCCTACGAAAAAGGCCCCTTCTTGAAGGGGCCCAAAAAAAAAAAAAAAAAAAAAAAAAAAAAAAAAAAAAAAAAAAAAAAAAAAAAAAAAAAAAAAAAAATTAATAATAAAAAAATGGCTGAAGAAGAGTGCGTTTATTTTAATGTTGGGGGCCGTGGTGGAGCACATTATAAAGATAGAAACTACCACATGTTTAATGTGTGCCTCGTAACAGTTGTGTTTCCGAGAAACTGGAAAGTAGCCCACCTGGCTCTCCATCATCTTACTGACCATTGTGTATGTTAAGTACCAATGGCAAGGTGATGGAGAGCATGGTCAGAGGAATATTTTGGCGGTAAATTAGGGTAGCGGGTGACCTCAGCGACGACCAACATGGTTTTTGTGAGGGGCGTTCCACAAACGGTACCATCTAGCAGGTCGTAAAGGTGCTTATGAGGGCCAGACGAGTGCGGTCGGATATTAAACCGGACGTCCTGCTTGTCACGTTGGATGTGAAAAACGCATTCAACTCGGCTAAGTGGGACGATATGCTGCACTCCCTCGAGCAGCTATTCAGCGTTACGGATTATCTGAGAAATATACTCAGAGATTACCTCCGGGACCGATACCTGTGCTGGGACATACTCGATGGCAAAAGAGGTAATCAGTTAATCTATCTTCTTCTAGTCAAAATCTGTAATAGAAAATTGCATGCATGTTCAAGAACTTTCAGATAGCTTATCAGCAGAAAGAGAAGAAGTTAAGGAAAGATGGATTATGCAAAGAGTTTTGGCCATATTACCAGTAAAATTTCAACATTTTAGACCAGCATGGGATAACGTAAGTGCAGCTGACAAAAATTTAAGCACTTTATTTGACAGGCTCAGATTAGAAGAAGATAGATTAACTGATCGTGAACCAGTTAAATCTTTGCCTCAAAATGCACTTTTTGCGAACCAGGTTTTGCAAACGCATATGCCTTTTAATTTATCCTCTGCGTTAACTGTATTAAAAAGAGGATATAAACAAGAAGCAGATGCACAGAAATCATTTTTTAAAGATAGAGAAGGAAATATTGTTATAGTGGCAATAAATTAAAATAATCTATTTAGACCTCATTTTCGTCAGGAAGAATCAGTAAAAGATGTAACTGTAACTCCTTGTTTTTAACCAGTGTCGCCCGTATGTAATCTGTCATACCAGTTCACGGTACTGCGCAGCCTTTCCGAGACGACTCCTTCCGGCCTCCATTCGTCGGAGAGTTGTCACCTCTCAGCGAGGTAAGGACACCCAAAAAGGGTGTGCTCAGCGGGCAATGCAAGCGTTCCGGAGATGCCACCTTGCGCCACTTGAAAAGCGTTTCGCCGTAACCAGTGAGGAACTGTGTGAAGTAGAAGTCTAGTTCACCATGATCACGATTATCCACTTTTCCAAGTCAATGATGAGGCGTGCGTCTAACGTCCCCTCGTTTCAACATCCCACCTATGCTACCATCATTCCATTGTGCTGGAGCGAGCGTGAACAAAAGCAACGTCTCGTTCTTCTTCCTCACGATTATAGATCTCCAGCCTTTCCAAGGCAAGCAGATCGATAGGAATTACCCGAGCCACTAACTGGATCGCCGGGTTTGTTACAGTCTTGTACGAGCAAGTTAATCGAAGTGCCCCTTGCCTCTGTGCTACCTTTAATTTTTTGCAGTACTTTTTTATGCAGACATTGTTCGCCCACATCTCTGCACCGTACAGCAATATGGAGTTGACTGTTGTCATCAATAGCCCCCTCTTCCCACATCTGGTACCTTTTCCGGGACTGCCAATCAAAGTCCGTGATCCAACATCCGGCTATTGATAAGGCGCATGGCCTCATCTAGTGTATTCTGATCGTCTTCTGTCTCTCGAGCTGTTATAGTTAGAGCGACATTGACCGCGTATCCGATCATGAAGCATCCATCCAGAAGCTCAATCTACAGCAAGCTGTCGTAAAAGACATTCCACAGATCAGGGCCCAGAAATTAACCCTGCACTATGCCTGCGCTGAATACTTTACCTCTTTTGCCATCGAGTATGTCCCAGCACAGGTATCGGTCCCGGAGGTAATCTCTGAGTATATTTCTCAGATAATCCGTAACGCTGAATAGCTGCTCGAGGGAGTGCAGCATATCGTCCCACTTAGCCGAGTTGAATGCGTTTTTCACATCCAACGTGACAAGCAGGACGTCCGGTTTAATATCCGACCGCACTCGTCTGGCCCTCATAAGCACCTTTACGACCTGCTAGATGGTACCGTTTGTGGAACGCCCCTCACAAAAACCATGTTGGTCGTCGCTGAGGTCACCCGCTACCCTAATTTACCGCCAAAATATTCCTCTGACCATGCTCTCCATCACCTTGCCATTGGTACTTAACATACACAATGGTCAGTAAGATGATGGAGAGCCAGGTGGGCTACTTTCCAGTTTCTCGGAAACACAACTGTTACGAGGCACACATTAAACATGCTAAGGATGAGACCAGGGTTTACCTATGCAGCTGCCTTAAGGGTTTTCGCGGGTACTCCGTCTGGTTCTGGCACTTTCCCATTTTTCATTGACCTAATTGCCTGAAACTCACCCACTCGTGGTGCATCCGTAACACACCACTGGCGCACAGTAGGTGTGCTCTAAGTGGACGTCTTCTTGATTTTTCTAAAAAAAATAAAAATGAGCCATATATGATCAGCTGTGTGAAGTTATAGTTTAATTGGAAGACCACATCAGCAAGTCAACGTACTTTTCACATGTGATTTTGTATCTGCATTTAAAATGTCTTTACATTATATTCTGATGAATTGCTAGTTATAAATTAAGCAAATAATTGCCTTTAAATTTATTCTATTATCCAATTATTCCTTTATTATTTGTCACTAGAAAACCATTATAGTTTCATAGTAAATAAAAGACATTTTTTTAACTCGTTACCTTCCAAAGGGTCTATTTGTAAATTAAAACTAGTCCGTATTAAATAATTTCTAAACAATTCTGGTAACATCTCATTTACAGCAGACTAGCAAACAGAATTATGTAATAATGAATGAATCAGCTGTTTATTTACTTTTATAAACTTTTTGTAAACTTTTTAAAATGTAAGAATAACAATTAAACATAAGAATTCCAGAAAGTTTAATAATACTTTATTAATAAATATTTAATAATAATTATTTAATCAAATTTTTTTGTGCTGTTTATTTTAGGCAATTGGTGGGCTAAAACTACTTTTTAAATATTTTTCGTATCTGATCCCGCCTAATGAACTTGCGTACGGGCCATTGGAGAATTAGTTTCTAAGCCCTTCTTTGACTAATATAACTCAAAACTTTTACACACAATTCATCGGCATATATTTATTCATATATTTGTTTTTAATTTACAAGACTTATTTTATGCATTGTTAAATATTTAATATTTAAAAATTTAATTTGTAATTTTTCAATAAATAATTTAGACTTTTTGAATAATTAGAAGTGTTTGTATTAGGAGAAAAGTTAATTTGTATTCAATTATAAAATGTTTGACAAAAATATTTAATTAAAAACTTTGTTATTTTAACAAATTTGTAAATTTATACTACTTTCATTACTAATTACATTAAATTTATAATTTTAAAAATAAATTTTGCGTATTTTTTTTATTTCATTGAAAAAACTATTATTGGTTCATTGCAGTCTGGTACGTTCGTATAAATAGCCCAAGTCTTCGCTATGCAATCGAAAATCCCTATAATAAATTATTATATTTATTAAAAAAAAGGATAATTCTAAAGGATAATTCTAACAAAAAAATATATTAAGAATAGTTATATATTTTACCTGTAGAAATGGTTTTAACATAATCATCATTAGATATATCTTGATATATCCTAAAGCAATCATCAGATTGGTCACTTAGTATACGTATTACATCTTGAGCAGATTTAGGAGGTAAATGCTTATTAATTGCATCCATTCGACAAACACTACTATCAATAATTAATCCGTCAATCTCCGGGATCTCAAGATGAAGGTATCTAAAATAAGTTTTGACACTCTTAAATCTAATATAAGAATTAGTAAACTTTTGTAATAAGAATAATATAATTTAAAAAAAATATTTAAAAGACATTTTTAACTTATTTTTATTCCGATTTATTATTTCTAATGTTAATATTTTATTATTAACCAGTTCAAAATTATTCTAGTATATTCTGACCCTACTAATATAAACTACTAAAATATTTACCAAATTTGCTGCTAATAAAGATAAGGATTTTAATTATAATAATAAGAGTTATATAAAGTCTGGTTTAAAATATTGATAAATCTATAGAGAAATTGAGTTATAAAAGGTCTCAAAAGTAGAAATTAAGATTTTTTTCGTTGTAACATATTAAAATTATATGATTTCGTCAATCTTAAGGTATTATTATTTTATTAAACAAGTTTTGCTAGCATAAAATTTACAATTTTTAAAACAACGTGGGCTATTTATCATTGAAATCGTGATTAGCGACTATTTTAGATAGCTACAAAATGGGCTATTACGATTAAGCGGTAGAAGTAAGCATAACTTAGGAATATTTGGTGACTATTCCTGGAAAATGGCAATATATTGTGGTTTACCGATAATTTTGCATTGCTGAGGCCTCTATTATCTGCTATCAAAACATAATGAATATTGGTTACAGTTTTAGCTTCTTTGACATCCCCTGGGTTCAAAACCATAAAAAAATAATTTTTCAGAGCAGTCAGTAAATTTTAGGAAAAAATCTGAATTATTGTTAAATTCATATTATGTAATACAAATTTGATGTATGCAAGAGACTTGGAGTTAGTTTAATCTTATTTATTTGTTGGAGGAGTATTACTTGTTACATAATTTACAAATAGAATGTTAAATAAAAAATTTATTTTATTTGCAATTTTTGTATTGTACTAGTAAAAAATTAAAAATTACTTTACCAAAAAAATGACATTAGTTTTATTATTTTTATGATTTTTGTTCGTCATAATTGGATCATTATGTGCATTAGAGTCGACCTTATTTTGAACTTGATGAATAGTCGTAATTCTCATGTTATTTAAACAGGAAAATTGAGGTGCTTATAGGAACGTGTCTTTGAACTGCAAATGCAAAATCCTTGGAGTTGAGGACTTTTTATGTCTAATAGTTCACGAAAAAAACCTGGGGAGCTTAGTTTTTTGCAATGTCCAAAACAAGGTCCACTCAAATGTCCATTATTTCTTATTTGCACGAAAACACGGTTTTTGAATATCCTAATATTACCCTCTTTTTACAATTCATACTCAAATTTTTAGTTAATTTCTTATTAACATAATACAATTTTGTACTGTAAAAAGATGTTATGTATGAGAATCTCTGTATTTATTTGTATTTTTTTTAATTTGATTACCGCTGACATAGGTGCGTACTTTCTATTTTCTTTCTCTCTCTCTGTCTCTCTATTCTCCTACCTACATTTATTTTTTTTGTTTTCGGGAGTCATTCTGTCAAAATTCAAGTCTTTAAACGCTTGATTTATCTAAATGTATAAATATTATTAATCAAATATATATTATTTTATTATTAAATAATCTGTGTAATAATTATTTAAAACCAATACATGTTTTTATGGCTTACAAAGAAGAAAGAAATTCCAAGATTGAGTTAGGTTTCTATTTAAAGTTTGAAACATCAGAACCGGCTTCTCCTACTCATGTAGTTCCTAAGAAAAATGGCAAAAATGGATTATTGATGAACAACTGATTCCAAAAACGGAGCGCATATTCATAGATATTAAAGGAACCAAATTCTTCTGTCACCTGGATCTGACTAATGCATGAACATCTATGAACATCTTCCTGTAGATGAAGTCATATACTAAATACACCTACACACCGGTTATCCGTGCAAAACGATCCATTTATGGAGTTGCTAATATACCAGCAATATGGCAACGTCGAACCGAAGAGGTATTACAAGGTGTCAAAGGCTTCAGAGTATTTTTTGAATGCATCATAAAGTTTTCAGAAAATTTTGAGGAATCACTTAATGTTCTCGCAAGCCTGTTTGAAAAAATTAGGCATATGGTCTTCGATTGAGGGCACATTTCCACTAACTTGAATAATTTTAACCCATTTTGAAAATGATTTTTTCGTATGTTAATTATACAGTATTATACAATATACAGAATTTTTTTTTTTTATAAACAATTATTTTTACCCATAAAGATGCTGTTGAAGTCAGCGTCTCAAAAAAAGGGACAAATCTGCTGCCATCATAGCTTTATTTTGGATGGTCCTAAACAAAAAAAAATCAAAACGCTTAAAATGGAAGATTGGACTAACATGAAAGGAAAATGTTGAAAATTAACAAAATTATGCACTCTGAAAGCAAAAGTGAAAAATTTATGACCATTTTTGCTCCTAAAAATGCATTTAGAGTTTTGTTTTATTAAGTTTTGTACTCTGGCACGCTTGATAAAAACGGCAGTAAAAATTTTATTATTATAGAAAATAGTTTAAAAATTTTTTTTACCTTATGTTGACCCTTTCTAGAATCAGAAAAAAATATTTAAAAAAAATGGCCCAGAACAGTTTTTAGAAGAAAAATCCCCTGGAACAAAGAAAAATGTACATTTGTAGCGACTCAATAGAATTTTCTATTAATTCTATTTTCTACTAATATGGGCATATCTTAGGCGCTCAAAGTGCGAAAATAACATAAACACACCATTTAAACGGTAGTTTTAGCTGCCTTAAGGGCGGAATATTGATTATACAGGAACAAAAAAAAAAGTCATATGCTAGAAGGTAGACCCCATGGAATGGGGGTTTTTGTTGGTGTTAAAACCGAATATGGCCATAGAAATGCAAGTAAACTAGCAAATTTGCCCCCAGCACTCCCCCCATATGCCCCCCCAAAAAATGAAATTTTTTTTTTTTTGAAAAATGAAAATTGAACTATTTACTTATGTTTTTTGGGACGCTTATACCAAAAATGTATACAAAAAATGTTTTTAACCAACGTTTGGCCCTGTAAAAGACCCCAGTGCCCCCATTCATACCCCCCCAAACGGGTAAAAATATGTTTATTACAAAAATTAAAACTTAATATGAATTCTTATATTTTTTGGGACGGTGAAACCAAAAATGAATATAAAAAATGTTTTCTACTAATTTTTGGCCCTGTAAACCACCCTAGAGGCCCCATGCACCCCCCCCCCCCCCAAAACGAGATATATAAATTTTTATTACAAAAACTAAAACTTAATGTGTATTCCTATGTTTTTTGAGACGCTGTAACCAAAGATGCATATAAAAATTTTTTTCACCAATGCTTGGCCCTGTAGACCGAACTCCCCCCCCCCCGCCCCGAACGGGTTAAAAATATTTTTATTAGGAAAATTCAAACTCAATGTGTATTCTTATGTTTTTTTAGACGCTAAGACTAAAGATGAATATTAAAAATGTTTTTAAACAATGCTTGGCCCTTAAATTAATTGTCAAAGAACTCTTATTAGAATCCCAAAAAAAAAACTTTAATTTTTAAAGATGCTGAAGCATTTTTGGGTGTCATTTAATGAAAAAATAAGTTCCACGTAAACCGCATCTAAAACATATTTAACCGTTGTATAGCGCCAAAGCATTTTCGATTTTTGAAAATGGGCTCAAAAACGTCGGGCGGGACTAAAGTTACTAAATTTTAAAGGCAACATAAAAATCAAATTACGGGGGGTATTTCATAGTTTTTTTGCTCGCTAAAAACGATGGAATCATTTATTTTGAATTATTTGTTTAAGGCAAAAAGTTATGAACTAATTTTAGTGGTTAAAATACCAAAAATTGGACAGTTTTTGACGTCAAAAACTTGCTACAGATAAAAAATGTTTAGAAATTATTTTAAAAGTGCATCCCGCATGTTTTTTAGATTACTAAAAACGATGAAATTGATTATTTTTATTTATTATTGACGGATTCAGAGTAATGGGCCAAATATTGTAGCTTGATTTTTCAAATTTAAACTTGCACAAAAAATATTCAAGATATTATTATTATGCTTGTTGTTACTATTAATATTAATAATAAATGATTCACCCACGTCACAGAATTTAAAAATTGAGTAGATAATAATTAAAATTAATAAACATGAGTGTATTACTGATGATGACAGTGTAACTGTTGAAATGCGCATATAATTGTATATAATTATTAAATACGTCACAAGGCAGTTAATTAATTAAAATAAAATAAAATAAAAGTTATGCATATAATCTAATGTGTTTATTAATTTTAATTATTATCTACTCAATTTTTCAAATTTAGCATTTACTTGAGTTAAATGACTGTCAAGCGTACAGAGAACTTTTCTGAACCTCTAGAAAGCTAAATCGTTATATTTCTGTGTTTTTCTATCTAGCCCAGAATTAATTGCTAAGATTTTTTTTAAGGGTGCTAGTTTAGTTCAGTGTTAACACAATGTCATAATAAACTTTCAACTTTCCAAATAATGCTGTCATCTTGCGATTCAACTAAAATACTTCCAGTTGGTCTTATTTTTTGTGTATAAAATACACCTTTTAATCTGCAATTTTTAATCACTGATTTTCTCATGGTAAAGTTAAATAAACCTAAAGCCCAATTATTGGCCCAAAATGACTAATTTGAATTTTTCACTTCAATAGGTCTTATAGGTCTCAAAAATTTTGTATAAACTTTAAGTTTTCAAAATTTTTTTACTTGATTCTTTTAATTGTTCGTTCAGCAGATATGATAATTTAAAGACACAGTCTAAATTTGAGGTTTTTTAAAAAAAAACATATTTCATCATTAAATTTGTAGAACCATATCTCGGAAATATCTAAAGCTAAAAGAAGGAGTAAGAAATTTTTGGAAATTTGGAACTTACAAAAAGTTTTTGAGACATATAAAACTCAATTTATTAAAAATTAAAATTTTATTACCAATTTGAAAATTGGTCATTTAGGACTAAAAATGGGCATTTGGTTTATTAACTATTACGATAAGAGAATCGGTGATTAAAAATTGCAAATTACGGGGATTAAAAGGTGTATTTATACAAAAAAAATGAGACCAACTGGAAGTATTTTGGTTGAATCGCAAGATTAAACAAAGGATGATCTTTTCGGTAACGCGTAAAATGGGAATGATTACTATAAAGTAAATAATGTTTCGTCGCTTTTGATTTACGTTTACCAGGGCAATCACTTACGGTTGATTTTTTAAAACAAAAGGTTTTGAATTGCACACCTTCTCTTGAGAAAAATCTAAGCTTTTACTGGGCCAAAATGATTACAAACTAATAGTATCGCGGGTAATGCTGCATCGAACACGTTGCTAGATTCGGTAGTTCATGGTGATATATCTACTAATAATTTCTTGTCTTTTTCTATACGAAGGTAACTGTGAAGTTGTTGAATTTACTAGCTTATCAGATATTCACGCATTGATTAAAGGTTTTTTTTTTGAGACTTTAAACATAAAAAATATTAAGCGCATTGCAAAAAAAGAAGAAACCTCAAATATTTTAAATTTGACAGTATGCTTTAAAAATGGGCATTGGAAAACAGGTTTGTTATTGGAAACATGATAATTGCAATTTACCTGATAATTATTTTGCGGCAAGAGTGCTCTGTAGGCTAAAAGCACTTGACCTAAAATATGTGGATTTATATTATCGCAAAATGGAGCATCTTATTTTGCGAGGGATGCGAAGTTAAAGTTAAACTTGATGTCCCTTCAGTCGAGTTATTTGGTACGTTACGCATTTTGTTGTCACAAACGAAAATAAAATAAAAAAAATGCGCTTCGTTTTTGATGCAGCTTACATGTATTGTAGTATAAGTTTAAATAATCAATTGCTGCTGGGTCCTGACTTCACCTTACCACCAAAATTACAAGTTGAATTTCAGTCTTTACGTCAACTGAAAAATGGAAACATATACGTTAGATGTTCAAATAAAGAGGACAACCAGACATTTATTTCAGAAGTTAAAAAACATCTTAACAGTAAAATTATTATTGAAGAAGAGAAATTATTAAACCCAAAAATCAAGATCGTAGGCGTTCATGATGATGATAATATATCAGAACTTAATAATATCATAATAAATAGAAATTTTTCCAATATTAAAAATCCTTTCTTCAATATTTTGTATTAAAAAAAAAATAAAAGTGGTAATTCTTGGATATTATTTGCAGAGGTCAATAAAAAAACATATGACATTATAGCTAAAAATAAAAAAATTTTAGTAAATATGAGTTCATGCAAAGTTTATAATGAATTGCATATATTGAGATGCTATAAATGCTCTGGATATGGCCATAACAGCAAAAATTGTAGGAACGTTGAAATTTACCATATATGTGGACAAGGACATTCAAGGTATAATAAATGTAAGGATGCATAAACTGCATTTGCTATAATAAACATTATGATACAAAATTACAAACAAATCATTTTGCTTCTGATGTCATGCAATGCTCAGTGTATAAATCGAAAAGAGATCAACTTGTATCCAGAATTGACTACAGCACTTCCCCTTTATTATCACAATGTTAATGAATAATGAAGTAAGTATTAGCAAAAATCTATTTACGGAAACCACTTGTAATAATATAAAGCAGTATAAAAATGTAACAAAAAATTTAATTGGCTTAAATATCCTACATATGAATATTAGATCTCTAGTGATCTAATATTTTAATAAGCTAATTTTTTAGAATTTGAAATCTTATTAAAAAAATTGATCAATAACCTAAAAATAATAATTTTAGCAGAGACGTGGAAAGTACCTTATATAAATATTTATAAAATTGATGGTTAGGACTCCATTTTTAATGAAAGTAGTATTAATAAATCAGATGGTACATTAGTCTTTATTGATCAAAATATTAATTATACTACAAGAATTATTAATATAGGATTAATTAAGGCCATTGAAATTTCTTTTGATAATGAAATAATTACAGTTATTTACAGAAACCATGAAATTAATACTAAGAAATTTGTCGACGATTTAAAAGAATATTTAGAATATAGTAAATATAAAAATCATCATATAATTGGTGATATAAATATTGATATATTTGATAAAAATTTTTATAAAAATAAGTATGGTGATACTGAAAGATACATAAATAATTTTTTAGAACTGGGATACTTTCCAGTTACTAATAACATAACTAGACCAAATAAAAATAAAACTGGCGGAACGTGCATAGACCACATATTTGTTAAGACAAATTAAAAAAATCTATTAAATCTTTTACCTGTCAAAGTTGACAGGTAACTACACTGACCATTATTTTATTTCTTTAAACATTGATGCTAATATAGATTATGATTCTAATAATAATAAAAAATGTTACTCAATAAATTTTAGAAAATTAAAAAACTTAGCAAATAAAGCTAATTGGAATAAAGTTTATGAATTTCAGGACGTTGATAAAGCTACAAATTTTTTTGTTAATACAATTAAAACAATAATAGAAAATTCACAAGTAAAAAGTAAAAAAAAATAAAATAAAAGAAGTGATTGGATTACTGACGGCTTAATAAAATCATGTAATACCAAAGAAAAATTATATATAGCTTGGCAAAAAGATAAAAATAATAAAACCAAAGAATTTATTTATAAAAAATACTGTACACGTTTCAAAATTCTTATAAAAAAAGCTAAACACTTATCTCTTGATAACGAAGCCAAACAAATAGGAACAAAAAATAAAAACTTTTGGAAATTTATAAATAAAAACGTTTTTGGAAATAAAAAAAAAACAATAAGAATATTGATCACTTAATAGTTAATAATAAGAAAATTACCAGCAATAAAAACATAGCCAATTCCATGAATAACTTTTTTGCAAATATAGACAAAAATCTAAATTCAAAAAAAAAAAAAAGAAAAAAACATTTTTTGTTTGTAGTCAAGAAATAAGAGAATCTTTTTTTATTGATCCAACCGATAGTAGAGAAATTGAAAATATTATAAGAAAACTAGCTGATAATGTCGCTTGTGGCGCTGATAATATTAGCAATAAGGTAATAAAGAGTCTGACTCATATTTTGGACCCCTTAGTTTACATTATAAATCTTTCTATAAGTAAAGGTATTTATCCCACATATTTTAAAAAAGCTATTATTATACCAATCTTCAAAAATGGCGATCGTCACCTAATTTCCAATTACAGACCAATATCCCTTACGTCAAATTTTGCAAAAATTTTTGAAAAGATAATTAAAGTAAGATTAGTTACTTATCTTGAGAAATTTTCTTTAATCTCTGATAGGCAATTTGGTTTTAAAAATGGTTTCTCTAGAAATGATGCCATTGCATATGTTACTAAGTATATTTACAATAAATTAGATCAATCACGTAAACCCTTAGGAATTTTTCTAGATCTAGCAAAGGCTTTTGATACGGTGGATCACAAGCTTTTGCTGGATAAATTAGATTCATTAGGTATAAGTGCATTGACCAAAGATTTTTTTTCAAGTTATTTGACTGATGGAGAACATAAGGTTAAAATCAATGATGTTTTGAGTGAAAGTAAAATGGTTTCGATAGGTGTACCTCAAGGTTCAGTACTAGGACCTTTACTTTTTAATATCTATTTAAATGATTTACTGGTTAACTGTGAACATGCAGTATCATTTGCTGACGATACAGTTTTACTCATTGATAGTAAAAACTGGTACGAAACTCAAGATAAAGCCAACGTTGTTCTTCAAAATGTATACGAATGGTTTGAAGATAATTTACTCACAATTAATGCCAAAAAATCTAATTTTATAACTTTTGCCTTAAAATATAATATGTTACCTGAGAATTTAAACTTACAAATTATAGATAATAATGAAATCCTAAAACTGGACAGAGTTGAATCAGCTAAGTACTTGGGAATCATTATTGATCAATTTATGAGATGGGATAAACATGCCTTTGAAATTTAAAAAAATGCAGATACCTACTTTTTTTATTTCATAAGCTAAAGTTTCTACTTGACTTTAAACAGTTAAACACTTTATATTTTGCATCATTCCATTCTATAATGTCTTACAGAATCTTGGGTTGGAGGGGAGCCTATAATGTATGTATAAAATCACTACAAAATTTACAAAATCGTTTAATTAAATTAATAAATCCTTATAAAATATTCCCCGATATTTTTCTAGATGTAAGACAGACTTTTTATTACTTTATAATTAAAAAAGATATTATTAAGCATCATGAAAACCATAAAAATAAAGAAATGAAATATTCACTTAGAAATAAGAGATTTCAACACATTAGAAGAAGAATTAAAACAAATAAAAAAAAAACAGCTGTAAGGGTAGACAGCTTAACAGAAATGTTAGAATAAACTAATATAACTAAAGCCAAAGATAATTCATTAATCTATACTCTTGGAACCAGCAACTATGAATACATTAGGCACAAGGATAAAAATAGAAGCTCCAATATTTAAAGGTGAAACACAGGAAAAACCTTTACAATTTTTATCAAATCTTGAGAAATATATAAATGCATATATAAATAGCAATGAATCTAATATAACAACCTTAATAAGCCAATGTTTAATTAAGAATACAAGAAACTGGTTCTACCTAGTACAGAAAACAAATTAAAAAAAGGTTTAAAAACTATTTAAAAAAAGACTGGAATTTAACGATCTAAGATTCACTACGCCGTACTCTTACAGGTGAAGCTTATGATGAAAAAGGGAACATATGAAGAGCTGATTATGCAACAAAAATGTGTGTAATAGCTGAAGACCTCAATGTAGCTGATAACAAAGAAATTATTGTCCCACACTTTGCTGCAGAAATCAGGATGCTAGTTAGATTGCAGAAGATTAATATGACCACGACGGCGAATATTTAAGAAATCGTGCCAGAAAGAATGATATTGGTCAAAATGAAAATTTTAACAGTAATAATTATAGAAAAAATAGTGGAAATGATAATTAAAGAAGATAAAATAACGGTAGACATTTCCAACAAAATAATTACAATAGGCCAAAAAAATAAGCCAAGTTACCAAAATCAAAAAAAAAAAAATAATAACAATAAAAATGAAAATAATTCAAGAAATAAGAAAACAAGTATTTCAAAACAAAAATAAGATAAGAACCCCATACAATTTAAGATCTAGAAATCAAGGTTGAACCAGGCTTGAGCCCAGAGTTCTGGCAGTGCTCGAAATCTTAGAAATGCTCAAAAAGTTATAACCAGAAATAATAAAATTTGAAACAAATTAAAGCTGAAGATACTATTGAAAATATTGTTAAGAAAATTTCGATAAGTCAATAAACGACTAAAAGTTGATTCATCGAGTATTCTTACCGAGTATTATTATTCTTAATGATTACAATAACAAAACGACGCAAATTAATGATGAAAATACTTATAAAAAATACAAACTTATAAAAATTTAATACAAGTGATAATAAATAGAGATATTAAATGCAATAAAAATATTCCCTATAATAATAGCAAAAATTATATTAATAGATCAATCTACTTTTCAAATTATTTTGTTAATAAAATAAATAAAACTAATTTATACAAAAAATGCAATAATGCAATTAAAAATAAAAAATACTACAAAAATTTCAATAATTTTGTTAATTTAGATTAAAAATTGAATGATTCAGGCTACAGTGATTCAAATAGTGAAGAAATTAACTATAAAAAAAAATATAACTAGAAAATTTTTTAGAAGCAAAAGATGCATAAATTTCTGAAAATTATATTTACTTAAATAAAAAATGCCTAAAGGTATTGTAATGAAAATTAAAAAAGCACAAAATAATAAATAGATTTTTCTTTTAAGCATAAAGCTAAAATTGAAAATTGAAAATTCATAAAATAAAATCATAATAAAATAACTAATTCATGAATTAAGAAATAAAATAATGAATACATATTACAAAATCTCTAAAAAAACAAAATCAAAGAAAATAAGATGATATAAAAAAAAAAATAATTTGCTCATTGACATTCGAAAAATACTAGTTAAAATAATTTCAATGTGCATATGCTTATTTTTATAAATTGAAATAATGAAAAGTAAAAAATTAAATTTATATATAATTCACAATAAAATTCTTAATAGAAAAGATGAAAATCTACAAACTGAAAAATTTCTAAAAAGATCCTCTACAGATGAGGTGAAAATTAAATTAATTTCAAAAATAAACTTATATATAATAAAACTTATATATATAATTACAGAAATAAACAACAAATAAAAAGTAATAAAATTAAACAAATTAAATATACAATAAAAAAATTATTTATAAGAAATATAAAATAAAGAATTATTGCTTAAAAGAATATAATTATATAGCAATAAATTTATGACAAATTAATCCAATTGTTGCGTAGGCATAGTATGAGAAAAATATGATATTTGTTTTTGTAATATTATATATACTATATTTAATAACGTGTAGTGGAGGAAAATTGGAAATTTTTTTTTCCAACCATAAAAAAAAAAAAAATTATTATTGGTCAAAATTTTTTTTTCAGAACAAATTTAAAAATATATGGATGGAGGATTCAGAAGACGATTTATCAGGAAAATATTTCAAGGAAAAGATCGCATAACGAGATAATACTACACAATACGGAGAAATGATTAAATACAACAGCGAGGAGAAATTAACAACTACATGCTGCTAAAATCTTTCAACAAAGGAGCATCAAGCAAAGTTTTTTATCGACGGATGTGCAGCAAATCGCATGCAGTTGCATTTATTGATCCAGGATTAATTGGACATCTAAATACGGAAATATTTGCACAGCTGTTGGAGGATTTGAGTCTATAGGTCACGAGGAAGTAAGATGGAAAAGGATGGAAAAAGTACGAGTAATTTTTGTAGCAGCTTCGTAAGCTAAGTATATTTACATATTATATTTTTTTTCATATAACATTTAAGACAATACTCGATTTCGGCGTTAAATTAAGTTTTTTTTTAAATGAGGATTTGAAATTAATGATGAAGTTCTTAAACTTAAAAATATATAAAAATAGTTTGTTGAAATAATATTTTCTATTAATTTAGTAAAATAAAATAAAAATAATTGTTATATACTAAGAAATATTATTGAAATACTAATGAAAAGAGTTATTGAAAATATTTAAAATTTTTTTGAATGTATAAATAAGTAGCAATTATTTTCAAAAAAAAGACAGGTTATTTTCCAAACACGTAGTATATTATTAAAAAAATTAAAGAAAAAAAATTAAGCACAGTTATAGGTAAATTTAGAAGATGAATGAGTATCGGGATCCCCAGCAGAGTGATTTTTCAGACGCTAACTATGAAAGTTTATCTTCAAAATTCAGTGAAATAAATATAACAAATAGCGAAAATAATTTATCACTGCAATAGAAAATTAACAAAATAAAGAATCAGTTACATTAGAAGTAGATAAAGCAGATAATTTTAGTAATTATGCAAATATTTATACAAATCCAAGTAGCTAAAAATCAATTATAACAGATAATTGTTTAGTAGAGGGTAGAGGATTTTTTAGAAGTACAATATTAAACACAGTTGAGGGAAAAAATAAAGTTAAATTTAAAAATCCAAATCTAAATGACTTATTACAAATGTATAATGAACAACAAAAATTAACGTTAATTGATAGACCTAGATTAGAAATAGGTAATATTCCGTTAAATGCGGCGTTGACTACGATTCTTAGCTATGATGGACGCCCTGAAAAACTTAAAGCGTTTGAAAAAGTTATTAGGTATGTATTAACTACGTATGGCAAGCAAAGCGAGTAATGGATTTTAAATACTACTGGAGGAAAACTAAAAGGTAAAGCAAAAATAGCATATAGGGGTATTGCACCAACATATGATTCGGTAGAACAGTTACTGCAGGACTTAAATTTAACCTTTGGGGGAATACAAGATGCAGACACAATTTGATTAGAATTGCATCGCGTAGAACAAGATTTTAATGAACCAATATCCGTCTATGCATTACGAGTTCAAAATCTGGAACAAGGATTACTCTTACTTAATGATAGAAGAAAGAGAATATTAAAAGAAAAGAACAAAGCTTGAATCATTAGAATGTTTTTTATATGGCTTAAAAACCCCTCTAGAGTACAGAGTATCAGCTAAAAAAACCAGGAAGTTTACGAGAAGCAGCAAATATAGCAGTAAACCTTGAGAGAAGTACTAAAGTCTTGGAAAGACATGAAAATTGTGCTACAAGATAAAATAAAAATTATGCAAATACACAATCTTAATACCTAAAAGAGATTCGAATTATTTTGAAGAGCATGAATCCGACGCATCAAATGATTCATCGGTAGTTTTAAATAAATTATGGGCACTATTGGCCCCGTTAGTGGCAAAAGGAAATGTTAAATGTACAGTAAAAGAAGAGTTTCCGTATTGTAAATGCCCTCATGAATTAAAATCGTGACCAAAATTTTTTAAAGCAGTAGAATCAGGGGAAGTATCAATCGAAAGTAATGTATTGGATAGACCTCAAGAAAAATTTAAATTTAATCAATCTAATCCATATTTTTCTTTTCTGTTCTGGACAAATTCCCAAAATTATATAAATCCAATGGTAAATTCAATGTTTGATAATATGCAACAAAATCAAAATCCTTATTTGCATAATTTTGATTATAATAGAAATTTCAAAAGGTTTAATAAGTTTAACAATAATTATAGAAATGATTACAGAAGAAATAGAAATTACAGAGATAATAAAAATTTGAATAACAGATTAGATCTTACTAATCGTTTTGAAAATAAAAACCATTTTCAAAATAACTTTGGAGAAAGAAATAATAGTACCTGTCATAACATGTATGCAACTCCGCTGTACCGGTCCCAAGCCCGCAGACTGCTATCCTAAAACTATCCTTGAGGGAGAGTAAATAAATCTGCAAGAAATATAAATATTAAAGAAATAGAAAAAATAAATAAGGAAATATCTAATTAAATATATGACAATTTCAAAGAAAATAATATAAAATACAATAATAATAAAGAAACTCCATCACAGTCAACTGAAGAGTCAGTCTTTAGAAATGTTGTAATAGGTGCAAGAAAATGAAAATAATAATGAAAATATTAAAATATTAGAGGACCCTAGAGGGTGTATAAAGCATATTTCTGCCAGTAAATGTGCAGAGGCCCATAAAAATTTCAAAACAATATTAAAAGTTAAGAATATAGAAAACTGTTTATTTCACAATTTGTTATTATATAAAGGAAGTAAAATGACTTTTAAGGAATTCAAAGATAAGTTAAAGAGGAGTAAATACTTAGAACACTGTGAAAATCCAAATAGTGCGTATAATATTCTAAATACGCCTAATGAATACGGAGATACAGATGTAGTATTTTTATTTATGAAAGAATTCAAGAAAAATATATGTATATATATATGCACTTAGAAAACATAGTTGCAGATAGTGAATAAAAGAAAAATATGAATTATGCTCATTATATAGGAAATAAAAAAATCAGATTTTATACATCTACATCTATCAAAAAACCATTTTACACCAGTAATAAAAATAGGCGACAAAGATCTCTCGGTATATGTAGTTTAATATGCGTTAAAATTTATTGTACGCGTTAATCTTATATATATATATATGTACTAGCATAGGTATGAGGGGGGGCTCCGCCCCCCCTGATCTATTCCCGGTGTTGTTGTTATTGATTTTTTATTATTATCATGTTGTTATTGTCCAAAATATATATCAATGTCAAAAAAAATTAACGCCTTGAAATAAGCTAAAATTTTTTTCTTAATGTAGACCTTTTACCAGTTCAAATGTGACCAATAAGATAAAATTTGTAGTAAATTCAAAGGAATGGTGTAATTTTGAAAATGGGCCAGATCGGGCTATTTTTGGACCTTTGAAGAGACATATTTCGGGCCCATGAGGTGCTAGAGGACTAAAACTTTGGCTGAGGGACTTTTTTATCACCCCAAACTATACCCTAAAATTTGAGTTGAATATATATAATATATAGTAAAAAATTTTTTTTTTTTTTTTTTTTTTTTTAATTTTAAAACATCGTACGTTTTTAATAAAAATTTAAAGTACGGATAAATTACATTTTAATATAGAATATAAATTACATTATAATATACACAGACCCACAAATAAATGATTAGAAATACCATAAAAATAAAAAAATGAAAAAAATTTTTTTAACACCTTTAAAAATATTTTATAAAATTTTAAAGATACCTCCGTTTTAAATAAAAATTTCAGAGAATACGTAAAAATTAGTGCTGAATCGAATACTATGAAGTGCGATAGCTAAATTTTTCGATAGTCTCGAGATATTTCAATTTTTGTTAAAATTTTTAAAAAATGTTATCAAGTTCAAAAATACTAAAAATTAAATATCTCAAAAACTACGACAGCTAATCAGAAAATATAGGGCCTATGTCACCCGCAGACTTTTTATCTTTCTTTTGACACCGGTTTCATGCCAATTGGTTCGGCGGTTCTTGCGTGATGAGTGGACAGACAGACAGACAGACAGACAGACAAACAAATAAATTTTCAAATATATATAGTATTAAGATATATTCAACTCAAATTTTAGGGTATAGTTTGGGGTGATAAAAAAGTCCCTCAGCCAAAGTTTTAGTCCTCTAGCACCTCATGGGCCCGAAATATGTCTCTTCAAAGGTCCAAAAATAGCCCGATCTGGCCCATTTTCAAAATTACACCATTCCTTTGAATTTACTACAAATTTTATCTTATTGGTCACATTTGAACTGGTAAAAGGTCTACATTAAGAAAAAAATTTTAGCTTATTTCAAGGCGTTAATTTTTTTTGACATTGATATATATTTTGGACAATAACAACATGATAATAATAAAAAATCAATAACAACAACACCGGGAATAGATCAGGGGGGGCGGAGCCCCCCCTCATACCTATGCTAGTATATAATATATAGTAAAAAATTTTTTTTTTTTTTTTTTTTTTTTAATTTTAAAGCATCGTACGTTTTTAATAAAAATTTAAAGTACGGATAAATTACATTTTAATATAGAATATAAATTACATTATAATATACACAGACCCACAAATAAATGATTAGAAATACCATAAAAATAAAAAAATGAAAAAAATTTTTTTAACACCTTTAAAAATATTTTATAAAATTTTAAAGATACCTCCGTTTTAAATAAAAATTTCAGAGAATACGTAAAAATTAGTGCTGAATCGAATACTATGAAGTGCGATAGCTAAATTTTTCGATAGTCTCGAGATATTTCAATTTTTGTTAAAATTTTTAAAAAATGTTATCAAGTTCAAAAATACTAAAAATTAAATATCTCAAAAACTACGACAGCTAATCAGAAAATATAGGGCCTATGTCACCCGCAGACTTTTTATCTTTCTTTTGACACCGGTTTCATGCCAATTGGTTCGGCGGTTCTTGCGTGATGAGTGGACAGACAGACAGACAGACAGACAGACAAACAAATAAATTTTCAAATATATATAGTATTAAGATTATATCTTTTATACTGCGCATGAGCGCCACTTATTGTATTACCGCAGGCGAAAGCCAGTTCGCTCTTAGTCGCGGCCATGACACACGCTTCAATAAATAAATTAGTTAACAGTAATGGCCGCCTTACTTCATTTACCTAACTCTGTCAAAATCCAATTCATATTAGAACATCTGGTCCAATCGGGCCGAAGTCTGTCATTCTAGTGAATTCTTGTATGTCAATAAATATTATTCAGTATATATTTATTTTAAAAAACTTTTTTTGTGCGCGTTTTCTATATTTTCTTACACGTGCAAGTCTTTTTTTTTGTTGTTTGTACTTACTCAAGATTTGTGCGTATCAACAAATCCAATCTATCCTTGACCATCTGGTCTCTCGAGCGGATTTTTTTAGTTTTAAAGTGTGTCTTATTATTAACCGCTTAATTATTTTGGTGTATTTTTTTTTCAAGACAAAAAAGTGAAACATTTCTTTTTCAATAACGTGCACGTGTAAAAAAAACTTTGAAAAAATATTTTCGTGTGCGTTAACTTTTTTGTGAGAGCGAACAACAACAACGAGTAATAAAATTAAAAAGTGCATTAACTTAACTTTTAATTCTCTCTCATTTTTGTGCACGTGCAAAATTTTTTGGCATTTTTTTCTTCTCTCATCAACAAGATAAAATTTTCTTTTTTTTAGGAGCGACATTAATAAATTAAGAAAATTTTTAATCAATTAATCAAGATTTTCAACACAAGAAAATTAACAAAAAAAGAGAATAAAAACTGTGCACGTGTTTTATGTAAAATATGTCAAGTTAGAAATTGAACCTTAATTAATATCTTCACAAAAGTTTTATTAAAAAAAAAATATATATGTCTCTGTCTCTGTCTTCGTCGTCTGTGAATTACTTAAATAATCAAGAATAAAAAATTGTCTAATTCATCAACATTTTGAAAAAGTTATATTGGAAAATTTCGTCAAAAAATCGTATTAAGTATTCGTCTTTGGTTTGAATAGGAATTGTCAAGATATCTCGCATGGAAATCATCTACAAGAAGACAGTAAATCACCAGGTATTCTCGTCATTTCGTCATTTTAGAGGGGCGGCATAGCAGAAGCTTAATTGATCAGCCATTTTCATTTTTCTACTCACCCTCAACGCCATCGAGCTTCGACCGCAGTCGGCAAAACTCGCTGTCCTTCGTCGTCAACATTACGTACTTGTACAGTCCACTTCATGGTTTTTTCGTCTGCTGTTCAAAGTAACAAATGTCCACATGGTCATCAGCTGTGTCAAAAATTCTTCTAGTTCGTCTGTCATGAAATTAGTCAGTTATGTTTACTTTATTTATTTTTTCTTTATTTATTTATAAAAATTCATATTGTTTTATTGTCTTAAATTAATTAATTATTTATTTTTATTTTTTTTATTACTTATTCTCTCAATTGATCAATCCTTTAAATAATTAAGTCTCAATTTTAATTATTTAAACCTGGCATATTTTTCATTGATCAATACTTTAATAATTTTAAACTTGGACATTTTCTCTAAATTGATCAATACTTTTAAATAATTAAGTCTAAATTTTAATTATTTAACTTAACAAATTTTCAGTTGATCAATACCTTAAATAATTGAGTCTGAATTTTAATTATTTAAGCTTAGCATTTTCTCATTTGTAAAATAATATAAATAATTAATTTAATTAAGCCGTGACTCTTAATAATTTAAATAAAGATGAATAGTGAAATACTAAATCAAAAATTTCGCGTTTGGGCTTGCTATTTTGTGACGTTACGTGACAAGTTTTCTTCTTTTCTGAAAGTTCAATGACCTCAAAACTCTCGACTTCTTCTGCAGGCCATGGCAAACTATTTTCAGATAAGAATTTTGGACCATTCCACCATAAAGCGGATTGCGAAAATGTATCAAATGAGATTCCTCGAGTGCCCAAATCAGCTGGATTTTTTTTGCCTTCTTCGTAGTGCCAGTTGGCATTTGGGACGGTGTTATTGATAGAGGCTATTCGATGTGAGACGAAAGGTGTCCATAAATATGGCTGAAATTTTATCCAAGCTAAATTATTCTTCGCATCTGACCAAAGATGAACACTTACCGAAGAAAACTCATGCAAATCGGTGACTTTTTTAACGAGATTACATAATAGCACAGAGGCGCAGAGCTCCAGGCGAGGAATGGAAACAGTTTTGATTGGAGCTACCTTAGTTTTGGCGAAGACGAGGTTGACAGAGCAAAATCCTTATTCTGTGATTCTGAAATAAATAGCGGCGCACATGGCTTGTTTGGAGGCGTCCCCGAAACCGTGTATTTCGACTGTGCGATTGGCTAGAAAACCTATCCATCGTGGAATTTTGAAATTTACCATTGACTTTAAATCATTATATATCTCCTCCCACAAAGAAAAATGAGAATCACTCAAGGATTCGTCATAATCAGTTTTTTCTTTCCACATAAGTTGCATGAAGATTTTGCATCTTATTATCAGTGGAGAAACGAGAACTAACGGGTCGTACAATTTGGCTATGATAGATAGTATTTGACGTTTAGTAAGATGATTAGAAGAAGATTGAAATTCACCGTTAAAGGATAATTCATCAGAATTGTGATTCCAATTGAGACCTAAAAGTTGGCAATCATGACTAAGACAATGGTCAGTTTTTGACGAGTCAGCTAACCAATCATCAGGGATATGTTTCAATAATTCTGGACTATTTGCAGCCCATTTTCTCAATGGAAATCCGCCCGCCATGAGGAGGTCGCTTACTTCCCAAGAGAGATTTACCGCTTCATCTACTGTGTCGTGACCAAAAGGACAATCGTTCACGTACATATTATCCTCTAGAACCCTACGAGCTGCAGATTGAGGAGCCTCGTGAGCTAATTGTTTTAGACATCTTAGAGCTTGAAAGGCAGAAGGACCTACTCCGTACGTGACTGTATTTGATATTTCCTATCTTCGGGATGTATAAGGATTTGTCTGTACATTTTTGCTATGTCTGTACCGTAAAAGTACTTATATAGACGCCAACGTAAAAGCACTGATGTAATATCGGTATGCAGTGCTTGACCAGTTAAAAGTGCGTCATTGAGAGACACTGATTTTTTAGCACGAGACGAAGCGTGAAAGACGACGCGTAACTTTTTACCGTGCTGGAAAATACCATGATGCGGTATAAAATACATTTCTGACGGGTTATAATCGAAATTGATATCGTTTAGACTATTGACGAAAGACATGTGATTTAAATCACTATACTCGAAAAGAAATTTGACGTATTCTTGTTTTAAAAAGGCGTTTTTAGAAAATCTATTTTCTAGTCTAACAAGATAATTTTTTGCGACATCGAGAGAATTTCCAAAATCATGACAATTTTCTCTAAATGGGAGTCTGACAATGAAACGACCTGAATCATCTCGAGAAAAGGTATTTAAAAAGTGACGTTCGCAGGCTGCGTCCTCTTCGGACATGAGTTCAAACTTGTCGGGAGCTGAACTGATTCGACTTCCCAAAACTTTTGCAACTGCTGACGCAGTTCTATATGTTCATTCTGAATTGTGGACAAATGTTGAGAAGACAATGAATTGTTGGTATTGGAAACGTGAGGAGAAGAACAGGTAAGAATCCAACCTAAGGTGGTTTGTTGAGCCAATGGCTCGCCAGGATTACCTTTTCTTAGACCCTCCTCTATGTTTAGAGTATAAATGAAATTACCAATGATCAACTCGATCTCGTCGTCGGCAAAGAAACGAGGATCGGCCAATTCAATGTCGGACAGATGTGTCCAAGCCGGGTCGAAACTAGAACATTTAGGAACGTAAGACGAAACGTTGCTCAGTACGAGAGCTTCAGTATTATAAATATAATTGTTATTTATACATGACCTTATACTAAATTCCGCAGTTCCTCTGACGCGTGTGGACATGTCTGCGACTGCAGTAACGCTGAAATTACCCGTTGACCTTTGAAGCCTCAGTCGTTGAGTGAGCGATTCGGTGATGAAAGATGCCTCAGCGCAAGGATCGATGAGAGCTCTGACCTGAAAAGTTTTTCCATTGTGCGAAATGACCTCGACGATGGCGGTGCCCAATAAGACGACTGCGTTGCTTCTGACCGTAGCTGGCATAGTAGCTGAGTGAGAGGCGAGAGGTATGACGGAAGTTGAGCCTTGACCACCTGACATTGAAGCTTGTAAGTTGCTGGTTGACTGTTGACCTGCAGCTATTGACGAGACTGCTTCGTGTATCAGCCTGTGGTGTTTGGCACGACAGGTATTGCAAGTCTTCTGACTGCGACATTCAGAGACAGCGTGTTTTCCCAGACAGTTATAACATAACTTGTTGACCTCGACGTAATTACGACGCTCTTGAGCTCACTTGCCCCTAAAATCATCGCAAAACGCTAAAATATGCTCTTTTTTACATAAAAATCATTTATAAGACTTTGACTTTGACGACTTAATATTAGGATTAGTTTAAAAATTAGAGTTATTGACAGTATGGACAGTTTTAGAATTATTCGATTGACTAGAATTGAAATTATTATTTGGCTTACGACCTTGGCTATTGTTGTGAGAAGAAGCCTGTGATGCGCATCCCTCCATGGCGCTTAGAGTCTGAAGTCGATCTTGAAGAAAGGTCTTCAAATCAGGGAACTTGGCAGGCTGTTTTGATGAACTATTTTGTTTCTCCCAATCTCTTCTTGTGACTGCATCCAGTTTGTCCAAGACGAATGGAACAAGCCGGTAATCCCAATGTTCTACTGGAGCCTCTAATGCCCGAAGAGATTCTAAGCTGTCTGTAAGCTCGTTGATCATGGACCGTAATTGAGTTGCTATCTCGCTGGACATCTTTTTTATAGCATAGAAGGCGTTGACGTGAGCGTATATGATGTTCTTGTTGTTATCGTAATGGTTAGTAAGCGTTTTCCAGATAGACTCCTCGAATTGCCCCTCTGTAACAGTTAAATTTTTAATTAGAAAAAGTGGCTCATTGCTAAGCGCATCTTTTAAATAGGAAAACTTTTCAGCCGAAGTTCTACTGGAATTTATCACAAGAGCAGTGAATAAGTTTTTGAAGCCTATCCAATCTCTGTAATTTCCATTGAACTTAGGAATTGGCAAGGCTGGAAGCTTTCTATCGACTTGAGATGCTGTTGCGACACTTGTGTTGACTGGGTGAGTATCTGAAACTTCCTTCAATTTGAGTATGCGCTTTCTTTCCAAAAATTGCCCATATTGCATGGTGTATGTTTCTTCCATGTTGTCCAGAGAGAAGCAATCATTGGTAAAATAATCGTGAGTAATAGTCTTCTGACCAGCTAGCTCCAGAAGTTTTGTGTGATTGTTTCGATATTTATTGTAAGTAGAGTCCAGCAGCAATATTCTTGCCTCAACTCCACCTATTGTGATGACTTCTGAACTTTTCTCGTAGCGATCGAAGGCTGTTTTCAATTTTTCGTATAAGCTCAATTGGCTTAGGATTAAGTCCTCGAACCTATCCATGATTGAATTGTCTGCGACACAAGATAAATTTAAAATATTAATTTAAAAAGATAAATAAATAAATTAAATTGAATCATAAAAAATTTTTTAAGTTTTTTTTGTTTTTATTTTGACTGTAGCTTCTTGATTATATTACTAGACTTGACGTATGACGAGAGTATAATGCGTATGTGTGTTCTTTATTTGCAAAAGGTTGAAAAATTCTAAAGTTATGCAAAATAATTGAAAACTCCATGTGACGAGGCTGGACTGTATAATGAAGAAAGAAAAAAAATTTGAAATCATACTGGAAGCGAGGCCGCACTGTTTTATCGTATTCCAAGAAGAGCACGTATTTTAAAATAAAAAGTTTTTAGATTCTTGACCTCTTGAGATGCGTTAGTTAGAGGTAGAAAGATGACGGTTAGCAAAAATGAAACGGAGCATAGTTACTTTAAATTTTGATGATGACATCATTATCATAAAATCTTGAACCTTCTGTGTTGACCTTGATTTCAATATCTTGATTTTAGCTCCGATTTTTCACACTTTTTTAATTATGAATTTTCACTTTTTTAAATTATTTTAACACATACATATTTTGCCTCCTGAACAATCCGGCTCGAAGGACCATGAAAAATATTGCTGGTTTGGCTAAAAAAGTCGTGTTCAGGAAATTAGGCAAAATAAATAATTATGACACTTTCAATTAACTAATAAAAATAATAACGTTTATTGACTGACAATAACTGTCAAATCACGTCACCTCTCTCACAATATGTATATAAAAAATAACGAACACGCTTTGATACAATACAAACATAAATTCACTATAGGTTTTAATGGTTGCACTTTATTACATGAAGATCAACGTAAAAAAAGTATGACATTAAAATAAAACTAGAAATTGCATAATTAATAATGTGCTTTCATAAAATTATATAAGACGTTAAAGAAACGATGCTCGTCGTGTTTCTCGTGTCGCAAGACTGACCGCGGCAAGCGAAGGGGCGGTAAAAAATGCCAGTTTTCGGCGCGTGTGAGATAAACTCAATAAATCAAAATAATCAATAAATTATGCCTCGCTTGATGCCGTCGATCTCACGACTCAAGAAACCGCGAGAATTAAATAAATAGATACTAAACACCAATAAAAATTATTTTTAAATATATTATCCATTGAGAAATGAGTTAAAAAAATATTATAATTAAATTAAATATAAAAAACTATGAATAAAAACATGTTGCTATGAAAATTTTTGCTATTTTTGTAGACAACAATAGAATAAAAAACATGTTAATTAAAAAACCATATTTTATGTAATTAAATGCTAATTATGCCCTCTGTTAATGAATAAAGAATATAATTTAGAGTTTAAGTTCGCGTTGATAAACAGGTAACTGTCACTATGGTATGTAACTAAACAAAATTATTAAAATGTAAACATATATTATTTTAAAGGATGAAATTTAACATCAATGCATGAGATGTTTTCATATATGCTTTTTCATTTTATTTAATGTAAAAAGATACGGTTTAAATAATTTATGAGAGTCCTCCTGTTTATTTATAGCATGAGATTGCATGTTCATTTGTAATCTTTCACTAATTCATCTTTTGTGGAAAGATGGTTCATGATCTTGAAATTTTGCCAATCAAAGTTGTGTTTATTTTTTTTTGTGCCCCTTCAAGAAGGGGCCTTTTTCGTAGGACTAGGAGAATGCATTTACGCATACCAGACACCGCGTACTGTATGCTTATGTGGGACTCGACCTCAAATTTATGGTTGCCCAGATACTCAGTATAACTGAGGAGGAATTACAATACCCACTAAACTCCCCACCCTTCTGCATTTATGACAATATCATAGAATCCGGACCGAGACTCCCTGTTTAGGTATTACTACGGTCCGGAAACAATGCAGCCAAGGCATTTCTTCGCCATACCCTGTCAATAAAGGAGGAGAGTTTCCTACGAGAGGAAACCTTCCTCCTTTTTTTTAATCAGTGTCGCTCGTACATACTCTGCTACACTGTACCAGTTAGCGGTAATGCGCAGCATTTCCATGACGACTACTTCCGGCCTCCATTCATCGAAGGGCGGTCGCCCTTTAGCGAAGCGAGGACACCCAAAAAAGGTGTGCTCAGCGGTATCCAGCTCGCCCGGGCAATGCAGGCATTCCGGACATGTCACCTTGCGCCACTTGAAAAGCATGTCGCGGAAATAACCGTGACCAGTTAGGAACTGTGTGAGGTAGAAGTCTACCTCCCCATGATCACGTTTCATCCAACTTTACAAATCGATGATAAGACGGGGCGTCCAACGTCCCCTCGGGTCACCATTCCACCTATACTGCCAGCATTCCATTGTGTGGGAGCGAGCGCGAACGGAAGCTACGTCGCGCTCTTCTTCCTACGTGGCAGTTGCCTTTTCCATGTCGGGACATAGACGTCTGAGCACAACCTCGTAGCCATATAGCGCACTGGCCTGTGTCATCGGTTAACCAGAATTGCTGGTTTCTATTGCGAAGCGGCTCAGATAACAAGACGACGCTAGAGTCTGTCTCGCCCGCGAGCTGATCGAGCAAAAGGTCAGCAAGAATGGTTTTGTTCATATTCCCTTGCAGGACTCCAAACATTACCGATGATACTTTATCTTCCTTGCCGCAAGTGCCTCCCGATAACACTTACATGCTCCGCATCTTGGAAGGTGGTAGGTCTTAGCTTTGTCAGTTCTTTCCCTGCAGAGGAAGCATTCTGCTTTTTCCACAGGAAATTTTTCTGACTTGTGGCCTTGAACGCCACATTTAAAACACGCAAATTTTCGGTCTATACCTTTATATGGTATAGACATTCACTGGTTGTGGCCGAAACCAAGACACTTAAAGCACCGTGTAACCTCGGCTCTTAATCGCACTTGCCAATTAGACCAGCCATTATTTAGCCGGCCTTTATTGGTCAATTTTAGTGCAGCTGCTTCTGGTAGGTCTACGACCGCCATAACGGCCTTAGTGCCCTTAGCGACTTTTATGTCGTCATCGTTTTGCAGCTTGGTTGCCTCCTTTATCACCTGCCTTGGTTGCCGCCTTTATCACCTGCCAAAGTTGTGTTTATTGCTTTTATGATGTTTTATAATTACTTCTCTAATCTGATGATTAATTTTTTGAAAATTTTTTTTCTAAAATTTTTCTCACAAAAAAATACAAAAAATACCAAATTTTTTTTTCTTTTTGGACGTAGTTCCTAATTTATTTCTATGAGAGTACTATGATGCGTAGGCATAGGATGAGAAAAATGTTATATATGTTTTTGTAATATTATCTTTACTATGTTTAATTTCTTGAAAGATGCGTAGTAAAAGATCACTAATAGAAAAAGAATAAAAAAGCAATATGTGGGAATGGTATTTACGAGCTTATAGATTGAAAGTCAATATAAAAATAAAATTTATGTCGTCCAAGGGCAAGCTTTGAACTTGGTATAAAAGACGCCTACGACAACATAAAAATTATTCTCATACAGTAGCTACATTCTTTCACACGGTTTTACGCATATAAGCTACTATCCAGGGATGTCGTGAGACACTTGGTAAAAACACTTGTTACTCTAACTTTTGTTCGATTGCATTGCATATTATTGGGATCTCAATACTAGCATCTTGTACTTATAGTTATATTATGGAACTTAGAGTATTTTCAATAAACAAACCAGTTATATTTAACTACTTTGGTTAATATATTTTCCTCTACAATAAAACAGCCTTAAAATAACTTTAATGTCCGAATAAAAAGAAATCTCGTATCACCTGAGAATAAAATTTGATAATCCGGCAATTACGCTTTCCGTTTTACGCATTTCGTTTATAGTAATTTTTTGATTCTGATACCGAATTTTTTCCTCAAAATTAAAAAAACTGCCATATTTTTTTTTTGTTTTTTGTTGTAATACCTAATTTATTTTCATGAAAGTACTTATATTTTAAAGTATGATTTTTACTCGATATTTCGAATCTGATAATTAATTTTTTGAAAATTTGTAATAAAAGAAACTTTTAAAAGTGAATAGAAATTTATGTATGATTGCATGCTTGTAATCGGAAATATCTGTGGCATATTGAAGTATTAAGCTCATTATTTGAGGAACCCTAGTGCCAGCTTTTTTGCAGGGTATTTTTAATTTTCTGCAAACTCAAAATATGTATTAATGAAGGGAAAAAAATGTTATAAAATTTAATCAATTTTGAATAAATCTTTAAATTTTTTAACACTCGATGATAAGGAGATGCGAATACTTGAAAGTAATAAAGGTAAATTTAAGTTTTAAAAATTAAAAGTTAATAGAAACAAGATGTGGTAAAGTTGGTAAAAATGATTTTTACGAGTGAAAGATGTTAAAAAATTTTATTTTAGACGACGTTTCGATCGATTATGATCCTTTTCAAGCTAAAAATATAATGAATTTAAAAAAAAAAAAAAAAAATATAATAAGTAATTTAATAATATGGACACAAAAAATTTTCTCTTACTCAAATGTTTACAAATTAGATTACATATTGAGAATATTGATTCTCTTGGTCAATATTTTGTCAAAATTTAATAAATAAAAAATAAATTTGTAGATCTTTAAAAAGTATCCTATAAACATGAAAAATTTTTTTAATAAATTATGATAAAAACAGACTGAATTGCATTTATATTATCTTACCACAAGTCATATTATTAGAATATTTTTAATATTAATAAGTGTAAATTGTTAAAAAACTAAAATATCACAGAAAAAATACTGATGTGTAGGTAAATTTTGAACTTAAATATAAATAAATTATAATAAAATAATCTTAAAAATTATAAATTTATAAAATATGTATGATTGTTGTTTACAATCGACTGTTACTAGAAACAATTTATAACTTACATTTTAACGTAAGGTAAAAATTCAAGTTCAAAAATTTTTGCTTAGAAAATATAAGATTCTTTATTTATGTGTTGGAGTAGGGTCCTGTATCCCTACAGAGTAATTCGACATAGCTCTTTATTAAGAGTAGGGGTCAGTTGTACTCCGCAACGGTCCTCTTAAAAACAACTTTAGAGTAGTCCTGATTCTACTTATAAAGTATTTAGAAGTATACATATATTAATAAAGATTAATTAAGAAATTTTGAATACTATAATTATTAATAATTTGAAAAAATATTTTAGATGATCAAAAACACTTATTGAGAAAAATTTATATTTCTGTTTCATATGTAGAAGAATTTACAAACATAGAGGAAAATACCAATGTAGAGAAAGTCCTGATTACGATCCTACACAGGATCCTAATAATAAGCCCAAAAAATAAAATCAAATAATAGAACTAGACGATATCAACCTTATAATAAAGATGGCAAGTCTGCAGGATCAAGAAAACCAGCTGTTCATAATAATAAATCCACAACAAGAGCACCAAAGGCTCAAGTGGCAATTACTTCTGATAAATCAGGTAATTTTTTAGAAAATAATGATATAGTTTTAGATAATATAACTTTCATAGCAGATACAGGTACTACTGAGCACATTATTAACAAAACGTTTATATCATCTAATTATAAAAAATGTCAAGGCAAAGTTATAAAAAGTGCTAACAAAAATAGAAAGGCTGATATTAAATTGTTGGCAAGGGAAATTTATTTCTCAAATCCAATCTTCAGGCAGATCAAATTGTAGAATTAATAAACGTTATAGCTGCCAAAGATATTGCCAACAATTTACTGTCTCTTAGAAAATTTGCAGACACAGGACTAAGTATATACTTAGACAATAAAATTTCAAAAATTTATGATAAAGAAACAAATCAAATATATTTATCTTGTAGATATGAGAAACCAAATTGGTCATTAGAATTCAATGCTAAAAATTTAGAACCTTATAATTTAGATCAAAATTATTAAAAATATTTCTGTAAAGCACAGATTGTTTCTATTGACGAGTTCTTAAATCAATCTCAGACAGATAAACATGTAGATTATAATCTATCTGATCTTGGGAGGAAAAATAGTCAAGAATTTAATTCAAATTTAGATTTAGATTTAGAAATATTGAAATATTTAAATATTCAGATCAATTTATAGATTCAGATTTTGATAATAATACAATCAATAGAAAAATCTTAAATTTAAATAAAATTAATCAGGGTTAATCAGAAAATATGTTCATAAATCCTATTTCAAAAATTCAGAATATAGAATTAAAGAAAATTTCAGATGGAATGTTATGGCACTATAGGTTAGGCCATGCATCCTTAAATTATCTTAGACAACTTCAAAGAAATATTGAAGTATTAAAAGATGTAAAATTTGAGGAGTCAATAAAAGACTGCGAAGTATGAATAATTGCAAAAATGGAAAAACAACTATTTAAAGAAATTAGAACCAGAGCAGATACACCTTTACAAAGAATTTACAGTGATTCAATGGGACCTATAAAACCGGTTTCTTTCCCAGGAAAAAATAAATATATCATTACTTTTATTGACGACTTTTCTAGATATGCTAGAGTTTATTCTATTAAAAGGAAAGTCAAGCAGGAGAATGTTTAGAAAAATATTTACAAAATACAGGAAGTTTGTTAGGTGAAAATAAGAAAGTATGTTATTTAAGGGCAGATAATGCTAAAGAATATATATATGGACATTTCCTAGATATTATTAATAAAGAAAAAATAGATAAGGATTTTAGTCCTGCTTACACTCCAGAACTAAATTTTAGTTATTTTTACTCATTTTTAGAAGACTCGGGTTTACAACAAAGCATGTGGATATTAGCAGCAGAAACTGCAGCTTATATTTTCAATAGAACCCCTCATAAATCAAACGATTTTAAAACGCCACTTGAAAGGTTTTCTCCAAAATTGAAACAGTATCTAGATAAAATTAGAAGATTTGGATGTATTGCTTATGTTAAAATACCAATTCAAGAAATAAAATTTTCAGTAAAAGCAGTAAAAACAGTACTAGAAGATTCATGTGTTCTTGACATGTTAGATTTAATGAAAAATTAATGTACAAAGATGAATTTAAGAATCATGAAAATTCTCAAAATGAATTAGAGTATGTGGAAAGTGCGGATTCACTTTTATTTGAGAACGATGATTCAGATATCGATACTGAAAACGTACATGAATCTGAAATAAATACTAATATAGAAAATTTAAATGAAATTAAAAATAAAAGAGGTAGACCAAAGAAACGAAATTTGAAAAATGAAAAACAAAAGGAATCGTCACCTGTAAGAAAACAACCAAAAAGATCAGCAAAGGTAGATAAAGAATTTATGATATATGCTATGGAAACAGATTTTGAAAACTTAATAGAAGATACAAGTTTTGCTTATTTTACAACCAACAGTATAGATAAAAGTAAAGTTATATTTGATGTTGATGATTCAAAAGAAGTTACTCATAATCTTGAACAAGACGAAATTAGGTTTTCACTGTTAGCTACAATCAATAAAGATCCTTTGTCTTATAAAGAAACTTTATTATCTTCAATTTCAACAAATTGATTAAAAACTATTGATGAAGAAATAAATTCAATTAATGAAAATAAAGTTTGGAAATTAATAGATAGACCATTAGATAAGAAAGAAGAGAAAGAATTAAATATTATAGATTCTAGATGGACGTAACGAGTCTATGTGTAATAGCCTTTTTAATTATTATTGTGACCTTCAATTTAAAATAATTTAGTAAGATTAGACGTATTGTAAAGATAATGAAATAGAGAGTCATAAGTTCCGAATGTATAATTTCTAAGGTATAAGTCTTTAGTAATTTATTCGACATGTAGAGAAATAGACCTAATTGTCGTTTCTCTTATTTTAGGTAATGTATCATAATTGATGAATGTAAACTTTAGAATTAATTAATTGTTAAAAATAAAATAAAACTCTTATTTTAGAGCAATACAAAGGTCGTAATTATTTAAATACACTACTTAAAATATAGACACATTATATGGATATTTACTAGAAAAACAGGAGACTTTGGTAAAATAAAATTTAAGGCTAGATTAGTTATTAGAGGTTTTAAAGATCTTAGATGTTATGAACTAAAAGAAACGTATGCTCCTGTATCTAGACTTCCATTAATTATAGCAATTTTAGCAATTGTAAATAAATACGACTTAGAATTATATCAAATAGATGTTAAAAATGCGTTTTTAAATGGAATTTTAGATGAAGATGTATATATGGAAATACCAGAAGGTTTTGAAGAAAATTCAGATATTAGAAAAACAAAAATATGAAATTTTGTATTTTTAATAGCTTATGTAGATGACTTATTAATTGGAGGGAAGGATTCTGACAAAATTAATAAAGTTAAAATTGATTTAAAGGGAATATTTAAAATGAAAGATTTAGGAGAACCAAAAATTTACTTAGGTATGCAAATTGAAAGTAATAGAAAATGTCAAATTTTAACCATAAATCAGTCAGAATATATTGAAAAGATTTTAGAACGATTTAATATGAAAGAGAGAAAACCTCAAAAGTCTCCAATGGAAACAAGTCAAGTTAAGAAAAGAAAAATCACTGAAAAAAAATTACTGGCTACGCGCCTAGATTGCTAGTACAGGCGTAGTGCCTGTTTAGCGAGACCGGCGAGGGCCTCGAACGAACTGGCGTTTCACGCGTTTGGAGAGGGGGCCCCAGCATTTTCTCTTTGTATTTTTTATATGTCACGTGATCTAAACGTGTGAAACGCAAGTTTGTTCGAGGCCCGGAGCCCGTTCTCGTTGAACACGCTCTGCGCCTATAAAATTCTAGGCGCGTGACCAGTAATTTTTTTTCAGTGCATAAATCAGTCAGAATATATTGAAAAGATTTTAGAACGATTTAATATGAAAGAGAGAAAACCTCAAAAGTCTCCAATGGAAACAAGTCAAGTTAAGAAAAGAAAAATGAAAGATAATTCAATTTTTGTTGAAGAAGTACCTTATAGAGAAGTTAAAGGTAGTTTATTATACTCAGCGGGATCTACTAGACCAGATATTACAAATGCTGTGAATATATTAGCTAGAAAAAAATCTAATCCATCTACAGAAGATTGGAACAATATTACAAGAATATTCAGATATATTAGTGGTACCAGTTCAATTGGACTAACTTATAAAGGTAAAAATGAAAAACAAGAAGCTTCTACAGATTCAACTATTAGAGATTGGAATGACTCATCATCGACTAGTGGCTATATTATAACTTTGTATGGTGATACTATTGCATGGCGTAGTCATAAACAGGATGAGAAAACTTATATGAGAAAAAAATCAACTTGTGGAGCAGAGTATTTAGCGATGAGTGAAGCTTGTCGTGAATTAATATCATTAGATAAGGCTATCAGAGAAATTATAAGACATGCATTTTATCCTATAACAATTTGGTGTGACAATCAATCTGCAAACAGAAATAGAGAAATGGAAGGAAGTCATAGACTAAAACATTTCGACTACCCTGTAAAAACTATAGAAGAAAATCTTAGATTTAGAGAAGAAAATGGCAAGAAAAAGCCTCTGGCAGAATGTCATGGTGATTTCGTCAAAGGTTTAGCAATAAAAGGAAAAGTAAAATGTAAATGGATAAATTCAAAAGGAACTATTACGACTAAACCACTTAACTGGAGAAGTGAAGCATCAAGAATTATCAAATAAAATTCTTAATTTAGATTAAAATTTAGATTAACTTTAAGTTGAATGAATTTAATAATAATAAAAGTATTAATTGGATTCTGAAAATAGAGGCAGAATCAATTTTTCTTTATCTTCAATTTATATTTTATCAATTCTTATATTTTTATGATATACATGCTATATATATGTTTATCTATTTTTATTATGATTATAAGATAATGAGTTAATTAAGTAAATAGGGACTACTTCCCTTCTGATTTTTAATTTTTGAATTTTTATACTTTAGATTTTAAGTAAGATGCCATGTCGAATGGAGGGAATGTTGTAGTAGGGTCCTGTATCCCTACAGAGTAATTCGACATAGCTCTTTATTAAGAGTAGGTATCAGTTGTACTCCGCAACGGTCCTCTTAAAAACAACTTTAGAGTAGTCTTGATTCTACTTATAAAGTATTTAGAAGTATACATATATTAATAAAGATTAATTAAGAAATTTTAAATACTATAATTATTAATATTTTATTTAAATAATAAAACCTTAACCACCACTATCCAATATTATGAAAATACAAAATTTTTATTGTACAATTTTATTTTTAAAAATTTAATTATAAAAAGAAAACACCATACTTACAAGTATTAAGAGAATTTTTATTATCCAGAAATATGGCCCAGTTTCTGGATCTGAATTAGTTCAAATTTTTTGGGTACTTAATTTTGATGCTTGGTTCGTGTAGAAAACATTCCTTAACTAAGCTTTAAAGTTTTTTACGATATTTTAGAGTTTCGTCAGCTAATTGACAGCTGTCAATTGACAATATCAGCGACATCAAAAACATGAAGATATACTTTAAAAATAAAAGAAAAAAGATTTTTAAGCAATTTTGATATGATGGAGCTTTAGTGCTTTCAAGCTCTGTAGCAGCCATGATGAAATCAACAACATTTCAAAAATTCAGCCAATTCGACCGAAACTCAATTTCTTATCCTTTTGTGGGGGGTTCTTTAGGATATCCTTAAATACACTCCCCCGAAACATAATTTTAAATCGGTGTATAAAAAACCCTACTCTGACCTGAGTAGGGAGGGTTTAACAAATTTTGGCACCAATTTAAAAAATTTGTAACTGCAAAGAAATTTGACTAACGAGTAAAGAGAAGACGAAATAAATTCTAGATTTCCGAATTTCCAAAAAATCACGAAGCGATGGTAGCATTTTTTTAGACTAATTTGATGCGTTTTTTTATTGCGGAGGGCATGAGACTCATTTTTTTTAAATTTAATAAATAATTTTTGTTAAAAATAAAAAAAACTGATTTTAAAATATTTTTGGTTCTGTGGCCCCTTTATACATATTCTTATATTCTTATATTATTTTAGAATTTATTTTATTATATCTAACAATTATTATAATTATTCATACCATTCCCCACAGAGACAAATTCAATTTGTCTCAGGGGTAATTTACGAGTTCATGGTCAACTTTTTGAACAATTCATTAAATATTCAAATTCTTTTACACGATTTGGTCAATAATTTTAGAATGAATAAAAGTAAAGTTTAAATTGTTACATCTATCTTGATTTTACTGCATAAACAAATGACTATACTAGACTATAACTACTTTAACTATAGACCCTCCTTTTTGAGTATTTTTGAACATCTTTGTGATGATGTATAAAAAAAGAAGGAATAATTTGCATAAAAATAAAAAAAAAATTAAAAAGAAGTAAAATTTTTAATTTTATTAATTTCAATATTGGTTCCTCCATGAGGAACGCATTTTTAAAAACAGCCACCACTAAAATCAAAATATCTCCGGTTTGAATCCACAGACTATTATTTTGAAAATCAGGTTTTTTAATAAAATTTACTTTACGTTTATCAATGCCAAAAAAGATTGACGCCTTCAAATCAGCTAAAATTTTTTTCTCATAATTTAGAATTCTTACTGGTTTAAATGTAAAGTAAATTCAAAGGAATGGCGTAATTTTTAAAATAAGCTAAATTAGGCTATTTTTGGATTTTTAAACGGCCATTTTTCGGCCCCATTAGGTGCTAGAGGGCTAAAATTTTGGCTTTTTTAGCACGGTTCGCTAGAAACAATTTTAAATAAAATTTGAAGGTACCTCCGAGATTCCGATGAATTTTGATTGTAGGGTACCTACAGGTCCTAAAAAAACAAAAAAGGAAAAAATCCGCTCAGCGCTTTTTTATTTTTGCCCAAAATAGGGCTATCTCGGTGAATATATTCAAAAAAACGTTTGAAAAAGAGATAATGAATTATAAATCTTACAATTTTAATTGTAATATACTAGAATATGAAAGAAAAGTTAAATTTATACATTTTTATGTATTTTTAACTCATCTGCGCAGACCCAGATGTAATGGATGGTCATTGAGGCTGAAAAGCTGACCTAGCTGAAAAAACTACATAAAAAACTACATACCCGGGTTAAGATGTGTTTTTTATTAGGAAAAGTGTACTTGACTGTTGCGTCTATCATTTTTCTAGACCATGTAGGGTTTCAGATCTGTTTTTGGACACTTTTACTGAAGTCAAAACTGTGATATTTTCAATTTTTTCGAATTTGATGAAAAAACTTAGAATAAGATAAAAAAATTTGTAGCGGGCATGTGTAAACACAATTAATGAGCATAGAACATATTTATGTGTAATAGAAATTTTTAAATGATTAAATAAAGTCAAACAATATTATTCCAAGTCCCTTAAGCAGGAATATTCTACGTCCTTAAATCGAAATTATTCTAAGTTCCTAAAACGAAATTATTCTAAGTACATTATACCCCCCCCCCATCTGTTTTTCACCCCCACCCCTCACTGTAGTGGTAGTTTTTCCCAAGTACCTCTCCTTATGAACATGTTCCATGTTAATAGTTGTAAGCCCATTTAAGGGGATAATACCCCCCTGGTTATAAGCTTTATTTAGGAGATAGGGGGTTTGCTATTTTAAGGGGATTATTACTTGATGGATAAAATATCCAAAATATCAAAAATATAGATTTTTTGCATCGATTTATTTCGCACGCGTACAGCATAAATATAAATTCGACTTGGTGAAATTATTATGCAAGTCTACTGTGAATTGGTTTGGTCAACGTTACGCGTGCGTAAATTCGAAATTTTACCATAATTACAGTACTAGCATCCCTTAAGTTGCCATCCCCGAAAAATAGCAAACCCCTTTTTTTTGCTCATACCCCCAATGAAAACTCCTTATTCGAGGGTACTATCTCCCTAATATTTTTTATAACTTATTTTATCTGAATCTTAGTTTTTTCATCAAATTCGAAAAAATTGAAAAAATCACAGTTTCGACTAAAGTAAAAGTGTCCAAAAACAGTGACGAGGCCCTATAAGGTCTAGAAATATGATAGTTGAAATCGTCAAGTATACTTTCCTGGACAAAATCACATCTTGTCCTGGATATGTAGTTTTTTATGTAGTTTTTTCAGCTAGGTCAGCTTTGCAGCCTTCCATTACATCTGGGTCTGCGCAGGTGAGTTAAAAATACATAAAAATGTATAAATTTAACTTTTCTTTCATATTCTAGTATATTACAATTCAGATTGTAAAATTAATAATTCATTATTTCTTTTTCAAATGTTTTTTTGAATATATTCACCGAGATAGCCCTATTTTGGGCAAAAATAAAAATGCGCCGAGCGGATTTTTTTCTTTTTTGTTTTTTTAGGACCTGAAGGTACCCTACAATCAAAATTCATTGGAATCTCGGAGGTACCTTCAAATTTTATTTAAAATTGTTTCTAGCCAACCGTGTTAGGAATTTTTGAGGAACTTTTTTATTGTCCCAAACTATACCCTAAAATTTGAGCTCAATCGGTGACATCAGTGCGCCCTAATCTGTATGAAAATTACTGGATCTACCCTAATATATTAATTCTTTAAGAGAGTCTTTTAATAAATCTATGTATTTATAGTTATTTATAACAATAATAATAATATTAATAAAAGGGGGGAAATAACCTCTTTTATTCGGCTAGCGTGGCACAAGAAACGATCTCACTCAGCATGTGGGGGAGTTCTAAGAAATAGGTATTTATTAGGGGAAATATAATTATATGTGAACTTGCACTTACACTAAATAAATTAAATACTTATTTATTTATTATAAAATATTTATCTAAAACTTTATATATATTTTTATATTGCCTCATGGGTTTTAAAATTAAATATGAAATATAATTATAAAACATAATTATAGAACATATTTTACCACCCCCCTTAAATGCATGGAACATATTTGACCACCCCCCTTAAATAGGACAAATTTGACCACCCCCCTTAAATAGGACAAATTTGACCACCCCCCTTAAATAGGACCAATTTGACCACCCCCCTTAAATAGGACAAATTTTACCCCCCCCCCCCCTCTTAATTTTCAAGTTCTGTAGCAGCCATGATGAAATCTACAACATTTCAAAAATTCAGCCAATTAGACCGAAACTCAATTTCTTATCCTTTTGTGGGAGGTTCTTTAGGATATCCTTAAATACACTCCCCCGAAACATAAATTTAAATCGGTGTATAAAAAACCCTACTCTGACCTGAGTAGGGAGGGGTTAACAAATTTTGGCACCAATTTAAAAAATTTGTAACTGCAAAGAAATTTTTACCCCCTCCATATAAACATGTTCCATGTTAATATTAAATTATTATTTAATAAACCCGCGTGGCTTTACATAATACACTCGCCATCCGCGCGCATTCACACACATACACTTTTACGATACCGTGCTGACCTAATATCTGCTGCTGGAGTCATCAACTTGTGGATCATGACGTCCCTGCCTCTGCTAGGATGCTGGATTATAATGTAGGCTTGGGGATTATGATGCAGGATTTTTATCAACTGCTGTCAGCTTTCTCACTTTACACAATGGTGTTTTTATTTAATATTTAAGTATTATTGCTATGGTGACCGTAGTCAGTTAATTAATACAATTTATTGATTTATTCTAATTTAGGTTTTACTTTAAATAATTATCATTTTATAAACAATTATTTAATTTATATAAAAATGTCTCCAAGGCAATACGCGTATCTTTGGCCAGTATTTTTGACATATTTGTTTTGCAAAGGAAACGACGTAATCTTCTATTACAGCGCCAAGCGGCTGATACCATAAATCAATACCAGTCGTTATGAATCTAAAACTTTTATTGATCAGTGCTGCTTTTTATTAATTTTCTATATGAATATTTTTAAACTAAAAATAAATTTTTTATAACTTGATTGTTGCAAGGCGGAAATATTCTGTATTTCAAACTAGAAGCGCACGAATATGTGTGCATGTGTGTTTGCAAATACTAAATATTTTAATAGTTAATATTTGCTTGTAACGGGCAAAAATGCCTCGTTACATCGTTCAGGGCGTAATATATGTAACTCTGCCCGTACGTAAAAAACCTGTACAAACGTTATACACAAAGTTTTGCACAAATTCTACTCCCAGAGGTAAAATATATCTTTGGAGAAAATGAAAATTTTGGGATAAAATACGGATAGGGTTCCCCACCCCTCTATTAAAGTATATTGTTGAGATAAAAAACTCTTGATGACAGCTAATTCAGAGAAGTAAGCATGGGTAACAGTTTAATATAAAAGGGTTAAGTGCCCTCTTCCAGCGTAAAGTGTATTTCAGGGAATAAATGAAATTCTGCCAATATATTATTTTTCTGTATGCGCTTCACGTGGTAATGTATGAATATTTTAATTCATAAACATTAAAACACGCACTTTATTTAACGTATTGAATAATTAATAAATAATTATTTTTTTTATCATTCCTCTTTTGAATGCATACAATTTTGCTTTAAATTTTTTGTTAAAATTTCATATATTTATTAAAAGTAAAGTCATCATATTGATCTTATCTCTTATCTCTTTATTTGCTTTATCTCGTTGATTGTTTTTTTGCATTATATGATATCTTATTATTCAAGATTCACCCTTTTACATATCTTAAATAAAATACCTTTCGATACAATTTGAATATAAACATTGTAAAAAAAAATAAAATATTTTTTACAATAAAATTTGAAGATAAACATTGTCAAAAAAAAAAATATTTTTTTTTTAAATTACTTTATATCGATATTGATCTAATAGAATCATTGTCATAGCCTCTTTATTCTCTTATGCTATCTTAAGGCAAACAAATCTTTATTTCAAGTTGAAAAAGATTTAGCCTAATTTCGAGAAAATTACTAATATAACATCTGGTTCTATTCAAGCTAAATTGTTACAACTTGATAATTATTTTTCTGATTACAAAAAAAATGACATTGAGATTCAAATTTACAAGGCCGATGCCAATAAAGATCATCCTTTGTTTCTCTCGGTGAATACTTTCTCTACGCTGTCAAAGATTTATATTATAATCTTATGGGTCAATTTCATCTCAAAGATGAAATTTCAAGAAATTCTTTTTTTAATTCATCTTAATCAAATGATGATTCTCATTCTCACAACAATGCTTCTAACTCAAAATCAGTCGTTATTTCAAATAGAAAGCTACCACCTATTCCAATACCAACCTTCAATGGTGATTTTAAGGAGTGGGTTCCATTCAGTGATATGTTCCAAGAAGTAGTATTCAAATCAATTACTCATCAGCAGAAAAATTAACTTTCTTAAAGAATTATTTAAAAAATTAATCTTTATTTATGATTAAAAATCTATTGGTTTCAGAAGGACAATTTAAGACAGAAATCTGGCAAAAATTACTCAAATGTTACAACAATGACAAGATAATAACCTACTCTCATGTAAATAATTTGTTGAATCTGAAGCCAATGACCAACGAATCAGAAATTCAACTTAGCAAACTAATCAACGAAACCATTAGCAGGAATCATTGAAAACGCTCAATGCACCAGACTGGAAAACGTCACAAGAAAAGACTGGGAAGATCTCTTTGGTAATGATGTTATGACTGCGACTTTCGATAACAAATCGGCCTTAAAATTGATAAAAAACAAAATGTACGTTAATGATGCTCGTTTCGGTGCAGATTCAATTTCTGAAGCTGTCGGTCTATCTAAAGAATTTACCAAGTTGCTTATGTTGGGCGGATTTCTGTTAAGAAAATGGGCTGCTAATAATCAAGATCTTTTAAAACATGTTGATCCTGATTCGCTGGATAAGTCTAAAGATTCTGTAGTTTCATGTCTTGGTAGGAAATGGAATGTCAATACTGATGAAATATTTCATGTCAATGTATATAGTGATTTAATGTTTTCATTAACTAAACGTTCTGTCTTGTCTCAAATCGCTAAACTTTATGACCCACTTGGTTAACTCTCTCCAGTAACAATAAAAAACAAAATTTTTATGCAGCATTTGTGGCAGGAAAAATTAGAGTAGGATGAAGATTAGATCAAATTAAAGGAAAAATTAGAGTAGGATGAAGATTAGATCAAATCTTCTCATACTCTCCAAATCCCTCGATTGATTGATTTAAGTTCAAATTTTCAATTTCAATCCTTAGTGCCGCTTGCTTCTGTATAGACGATATTTTGTGCCTGTACTTGGCAAATTTCGTAGTCTTCGCCCAGATTTCCGATTCGTAGAGCAGGACAGAGTTGACGACTGACATCAGGAGCCTTCGCTTTCCTGGTTTGGGCCTCCCTATATTGGCCATGAGCCTTGACAGGGAGGATGCGACCGACGCTGCCTTTTCACACAAACTCTGAAATTGTTCCTAGAAGGTCAGCTTGTTATCAAGCTGAACTCCCAGGTGTTTCACCGATGTTCTGGTTCAGATCTTGTGAGGGTTTCCACCGTCGTTGATAACTACATCGAAGTCGGTGAGAACCCTTCGACGGGTCAGCAGTACGATCTCTATTTTTGGGATCGCAAGCTGGAGCCCGTGCTCGCCCATCCAGAGGTTGATCTGCCTCGTGACTAGATTCAACCTCTCCTGGGTCACTTCCATGTCCCTGCCAGTTATGGTCAGGGCTACATCGTCGGCGTACCCGATCAGGTAATATCCTTCCGGGAGGTGGACGCGCAACAAGCCATCGTAAAAGGCATTCCACAGGTCTGGTCCGAGAACCGAACCTTGCGCGATGCCTGCACTTAAAACCCTATCACGCCTGTCATCGAGCGTGTTGTAGAGCAGTTTCCGGTCCCGTAGGTAATCATTTAGTACGTTACTCAGGTATCTGGGTATTCGGAAATCGTACTCGAGAGACCGGATCATGTCATCCCACCTGGCCGAGTTGAAAGCGTTTTTGACGTCCAGCGTTACCAGAAGGACGTTCTTGCGAATTGCAGGCCGCTTTTTCCTCTCAGCCTCTACGCTATCCACGACACGCCGGATGGCGTCTATCGTGAAATGTCCTTCATGGAAGCTATGCTGCTCCTCGGAGAGACCACCGCCCTCTTCGATTGCTTTTCTAAGCCTTGTCCGGAGCATGCTCTCCATCACCTTACCAATGGTATTTAACATACACAAAGGTCTGTAAGATGATGAAGGGGCTCTCGCCTTGCCCTTGTTCAAGAGCAAGAGACGTGCCACCTTCCACTGCTTTGGGAACACTCCCGCCACAGCACGCATTAAAAATACTTAGCAGGATACCAGGGATGACTTTAACCGCTCTTTTGAGCACTTCCACTTGTATCTTATCTGGCCCCATCATTAATTAAAGTGCACTTATTTAATATTAAACAAATCAGTATTTATTTTTTAACAACTGTATCATAATATTTCATTTGAAATCCTTTCAAGAATAAATTTTCTAAATTTCTAATTTTCCAAACAGTAATGCAAATTAACTTTTTAAAGTATAGAATTGACTTTTGAAAATAAAGAGATCTAATATTTAATTGCGTTAATGGTTAAAAACGGACTCTAAATTATTAAGGTATTAGAACATGAAAGCAAAAACGCAAAAGAAGGGCCAAAATTTCAGCTGTTTATAATTTAATTAATTTTAGAAGTACTATAAAAATTTCAAATTTATTGACCGCATATTTTTAGAAAAAAGGAAAATAATACTAAAATCATTTGCCAGATAAGCCTGAGAGTAAGGAAGAGGTGCGAGAATAATGAAAGATAGATCTGAAATATCCATTCACTTCAATATAAACAAACCTCTGCGTTGGACTAAACTGAAAAAATAACAAAAAAAAATCTTTATTTGGTAATAAAAATTTCTTTACTTGTTGCAGTGAGCCAAAAAGTCTCCTGATTCTATCGTGACAATGCTAACTTGGGAAATATTTTTTTCAGTTTCAGTGGGACCAACTTCAATATTATAAAATATTCTTTGACTTCCTTCTTTTAGAAAAGTCAAATTAACTGAAAATCCTTCAGCTGAACCATTTCCTTCATTTCTTAATATTTTTAAGCATTGTTCATAGTTTTGACTTGCTAACAAAGCCCTTGTAAGAAAATATCTGGCTGTAATTAAAATGAATTAAAAAATATAGAACTGTAAAATCACTTACTTGACTTATGTTATAAATAAAGATATATCATATTATTATGTTTTGTTATTATGCCATATAACTGTATAGTGCATAATAGGGAAGTCGAGGTTAGTGATGGACAAGACCGTGACGAGATTGACCGAAAATCTCGTCTCGTCTCGGTCTCGCCTTGGTCAATTCTCGATGTTTGAGACAGTCTCAAATAAAAACTTGAGTTATCTTTATGTGCATTTCAAAAATGTATATTGCGATATTTTAGGTGTTTAAACTGTTTAACCTTATTATTTCCTAATTGAAGATTGTTTTTCATCTCCGGTGACAATTTAATAATAAAAAAAAATAATTTTTTTATAACAAATTGTTTAAATTTTCATCTCTCTCTAACGCGCTGTTTTTGATAAAGTTTAATGCTGAAATCGCGCCAACGAAGAAATATAATTTTACATAATTCTTCAAAAGTATTTTGTTTATGCTTTACAACGAGCACCACAATATACCAGATCAATTCTTTTACAATATTAATAATTAATTAAGACAAACATTTTTTAGGTAAATCTTTTTATATTTTTTTTATTTTTATTTATTGGTATAGAAGATAACATAGTTATCTTTATGTTCGCAGCGAATTTCAAATTTGACAAATCGAATACACATAAATGTGTTTTATGATTATAACGAAAAAAGCCGTATTAGGCATAGAAATACTGACAATTTCTTGTTCAATATTATTTCTAACCATTAATTAAAATGGATTTTAAATTAATAATTTTAAATAAATTTAAAATTATTTTTAAGGAATAAAAAATACGTCCTTCACCGAGAATTGAACTCGGGTCTCTGGATTGCTAGCTTTTTTTTTAGCTAAGGATAAATACAGCTTAAATTTATTTTGCATGTATTATGAATAATGTAGGCCTGCGAAGCTATTTATAAGCATCTTTAGCAGAACAAGCTTCAATCATTTGAATTAATTAAAAGCAATTTTAGAGATCTCTAAAGATCTTCGGAGATCTCGGGACAATTCGTCGGAGTCCCTTTCAATTTCTATCCAATTGATTCCTCTTATATCTCTGGTGTATCACCTGCAAACGATATAATATCATTTTCAAATAGATACAATAGTTCATTTATGTATATAAGAAATAGTATTGGACCCAGGACTGACCCCTGTGACACTCCTATCTCGATTACATTCACTACTATAACAGTCATCTATTTTCATAAATTGCTTCCAATTTCCCAAATAACATTTTATTATACTTTTTGTCTTTCCGCGTTTACCAATATTTTCTAATTATATAGTATGTTATTTTCCACCATATCAAATTCTTTTTGTAGATCAAGGAATATTATCGCCATAGGGATGGAGGTGTCTAGAGTTTCGTATATACCACTACTTCATGAAATATACCGAATTAAAATCTCTCGGAAGACATATTTTCCATTCTTGAAAGTAGTCAATTGTCGAATTATTTTTATTTTTAATTATTGGTATAGAAGATTGTTATCTTCTTGGTTATCTTTATGTTCGCGGCAAATTTCAAATTTGACAAATTGAATACACATAAATGTGTTTTATGATTATAACGAACAAAGCCGCAAACATAAAGATAACTATGTTATCTTCTATACCAATAATTAAAAATAAAAATAATTCGACAATTGATAAATGACTTGTCTACTTTCAAAAATGAAAAATATGTCTTCCAAGAGAGTTGAATTCGGTGTCTTCCATGTTGTAGTGGTTAGCACAATGGACTAGCAATCCAGAGACCCGAGTTCAATTCTCGGTGGAGGACGTATTTTTTATTCTTGAAAAATAATTTAAAATTTATTTAAAATTATTAATTTAAAATCCATTTTAATTAATGGTTAGAAATAATATTGAACAAGAAATTGTCAGTATTTCTATGCCTAATACGGCTTTGTTTTTTATAATCATAAAACACATTTATGTGTATTTGATTTGTCAAATTTGACTTTTTATATTTTCATGTTGCAAAGGAGATTAACATCCCCATCCTAAAGGGTGTTGATACTTAAAATTAAATTGCTATATTTTTACAAAAAGAAATTAAGTTAATTTTAAAAATTGAATATAAAATTATATAAGTATATTAATGTTCTATTATTTGAAATTTAAAATAGCATATTTATTTATACCTGTTTAATATTACTTTGATAAAGTTATTTATTACCTATTGTAATTTTATTATTCTAAAAAATCATATACTTTTTTTTATTTATTTTGAAGAATTTTATAATTTTAATTCATTAAGTGAATTTATGATTTAAGTTGAACTGTTTAAAAATATAAAATATTTATTAGGACAGCTGCGAATTCTAAGCAAAAATTAATAATTTCATTTTTTTATTATAAAGACAAAAAGTATAATTAAATATTATTTGGGAAATTGGAAGCAAATTATGAAAATAGATGACTGTTATAGTAGTGAATGTAATCGAGATAGGAATAACACAGGGGTCAGTCCTAGGTCCAATACTATTCCTTATATACATAAATGAACTGTTGCATCAATTTGAAAATTATATCATATCGTTTGCAGGTGATACACCAGTGATATGTAGAGGAAAGAATTGGATAGAAATTGAACGGGACTCCGACGAATTGTCCCGAGATCTCCGGAGATCTTTAGAGATCTCAAAAATTGTTTTTAATTAATTGAAATGATTGAAGCTTGTTCTGCTAAAGATGCTTATAAATAGCTTCAGCATTATTCATAATACATGCAAAATAAATTTAAGCTGTATTTATCCTTAGCTAAACCATCAAAACTTGCCTTTAATCAAATGAAAATCTATAATCTAATATCTATGAGAACACAGAAAAATGTATGGGCAACTCTGTCATCTGAAGTAAAAACTGATATTATACTTGTGTTTAGTGACCCGCAAAACGTAAAAAACTAATAATATATTTGAATACCCGCAAAAAATAATCTAAAACTTCTATTATAGCAACTGGACCATTTTTGATTAAAAAAGGATTTCAGATTAACACAAAAAACGTAAAAACTAGTTGGAAAATTTTATCATCATAAGCAAGAAAAGAAAATAATTAAAAGAAAACTGAGTAAAAAAATGACAATAAAAAGGAATTTGTTAACTCCCTAGAGCAAATCAAAAATACAAGAAAAAATGCTAACTTCTTAAGAAATTGATTAGCTTTAATTTTACTGGGTAAATTAGAATAGTTGACAAATCATCGATTATACCTTTATTACATACCTTAATTATTTTCAACTTTCAAGTTATACCTCATGCAAGATATTAGTTTATCACAAACCACTTTATGAAATATTGCAAGTAAAAATTTTTAGAAACTTGAGGCTTATAAAAATTTTTTCTTGCCACTGGTACAAAAAATGGTATATGACAGTGGACCACAAAAAAGGAATGCACCAAATCACAGTTTATCATCCTTATCTTAGCCTCAGAAGGTAATTTACATGCAATTTTGGACATTCTTAAATTTTCTGGGCATACGCGAAAAATTAAAATTTTTAATTGACTTTGTGTTTATTTTGGAGGTGTATGTACTAAATTATTCCCAAAGTTAATATTGTATGATTCTGATTTTTTTTGATTTTGGGATTGTTCATTTTTCCTTTATTTTTATTATATTTTTCCTTTTACAATTTTAGCATATAATTAAACTTAAACGTTCACCAACATATTCGGGGACTACATTGCAAAGCGTCTTTTAGAAACACAACTTGGTTTGCCATTCTTGGGTTTCTTCGTTGGTTATTTTCATTATCATCTAAAGGTGGTACGTCTATTAATAGTAATTCATTGTCTTTGATTTCCTTTTTTGGGCTATTTGATAGAGAAGTTTCTACAATAGTTTCATCTAACGGTTTTGTTGTGTCTAATGCTGGGTCAACTTTTTCTTGAGTGTTTGTTTTCGATTTTTAGTTTATTTTCAACTATATTTTGTAACTGACTTTTTGTTTATTTTGGAGGTGTATGTAATAAATTATTTCCAAAGTCAATATTGTATGATTCTGATTTTTTTTGATTTTTTGATGAATTGTTCTTTTGACCTTTATTATTATTATATTTTTCCTTTTCTATTTATTTTTTTTAATTTTTTTTTATAATGTAGAAATGATGTCTGTTACGTTTTTGTTACTTTCTGAGCTTAATCTTTCGACTATTAAATTTCGATATTCAGGAACGTCTTTGAAAACTTTACTAGCAAATTAAAATTTGCAGCTTTTTGTATGAATGTGATCGTAGAATTCACACTTTTCTGTATGTGCTTCTAATGTACTGAAACAAGAAAGAACTAACTATTCTCTTATTTTCGATATTTCTTTTTCCTTTTATGAATTCGTAATTTGATTCTTTGACAGTATTTGGATACAGTTATACAAGTTTTTGATTCGATAATTTTAAAATTACTGAAATTTCTTATATTTTTATGATATTCGCAGTATTCTAGCGATCTTACTGCATATTGTCTGCAGGGAATAGGGTTGTAGATTAGACATTTGCAAAGTATTACTTTATTTGACTTCCTGTTCTGTAAGAATTGATTCCACTTAATTTTTAGACGATCTCGCCAATTTGGCATTATTTTCTTAACAAGAAATAAATGTAAAAATATTTTTTTGTTTGAATCCTGAAATTTTGAAATACGAAAGAGAAAGAAAAGAGAGATAGTTTGAAGATTCAAATTATATCTCCCACTCCTCCCTACTTTTTTGTTAAAATTTTTGCAGAAAAAAAATTTTGAAAAAGTAATTTGAATAATGTTATCTTGATACTAATTAATATTGTAAGTTTCTTTCGATTTGATCAAGAGGTGCTGTTGTTTTAATTAGCTGGTTGAATGTTGCATAAAGAAAAACAAATATTTTAATTTGAGACTAATTCGATTAGATCTTGTTTTAATTGTTGGATTTCTTTGTCTATTTCTTTAATTTCTTTTGATATTTCTTCGATGTCTATTGAGTCTGAAGTGGATTGTTCGTCTTCAGATAAACTTAGATAAACTGGAATTCTGATGTCGTTTTCTCTAAGATAGGTTTCTTCATTCACTAGATTTTCAGGATGTAGTGGTTCTTGTTTTAAACTTGGCATCTAATTACTTTTTTTTTTCTTGTGTTCCATGAAAGAGAAATGTTAATGTATTATAGGGAAATTCTTGAAGTTGAAGTCACGAAGGAGAGAGAGTAGAGATAAGCTTTGTTGAGTCTAGATGTTAGTTGAGAAACTTTTTCAAATCTATTTCTTTTGTTGGGTTAGGTATAATTTTGTAATATGTTAGGAGTTTATTAAGTTGAAATGAAAATAAATTTTTTTAAACTATATTTGTAATGTTATATTATGCTGAATTAGAAAATTTTAGTTTAACTTTTAAGGTCGTTAATAGTAACATATGAAAATTTTAAAGTTCTTCAGTAAGATAAACTGGTGGTCCTGTGGTACAAACTCCTATCTCCGAAGCCAGCGACTCGGGTTCGAATACCAGTCAGGTCAAAATATTTTTTTTTTTTATTTTATTTATAAAATATAAATTTTTTTCACTTCGCTGTACCGGTCCCAAGCCCGGAGCCGCATAAGGCTGAGGAAGGAGGAAGGTGGTTCAGCCCGCCATTTTTTTAAGGATGAACTTGTATCAAGGATATAGGATATAGCTCTCTGGAATAACTGAGGCTGCCCTATAAATCGGGTCTCATGCCTTGCATTTCTCCGGGGACATGCTCTATGCTGTACCCCATGTGTCCATGTTAGGAATACCGCAGACTGCTCATAGTTAGTCTATAAGCGGTTCTGAAATAAATAAGGCTGCCCTATAAACAGGGATTTATGCCTTGTCTTTCCCTTGAGCATTCTTGACAATCATGCAGCCGCAGACTGCTATCCTAAAACTATCCTTGAGGAAGAGGCACATTAAAGGGGCTCCAAGGTTTTCTCCAACCTAAGTGCGATTCAAGCCTTATACAGGGTTGCCTTAAACCTGACGTATTGGCTCTTATCATGTGAGAATTCTACCTCGAGCACAGCGACGTAGCCGATTAAAGGTAGTCGCAAGTCCCGCTAAATCATGACTGCAGGTTGTTTTTTCTAGTTTAGTAATATGTGAAGTTGATGGATTATTGGGTTATTAGGAAGTGGTATTGTCATCAGACAAGGAGGAGCAATCCTCCAATCTGTAGGGGATCTACCTATGGAATCAATGTCGTCTGGTTCCAGAGTAAAATCTGACATCAGCCCTCATGATTCCACTGATAGATACCTGAACTTTTCCATGGTAGGTAGAAAACATTGTGAAATTGTAGCAAACATGGAGGTGAAAACACTTCACCTGTTAGATAGAGGATTGGTGTTCCCTCGCGTCACCGCCTCTCAATCGAAGTCTGTTACATGCCGAATTAATAATCGTATGTGATGCCATCAGACATGGTGGTGAAAACTCCCTGATCTGTAGGACTATTATTACTGGATGGACGCTGAAAGCTGATAGATACTCTCTGTCAGCGACTAACGTAAATCCTTCAATGATACTCTGAAGGATACTTTTACCCAACTAAGGCCCTTTGTCAAGAGACACTAGCTTACTTTATGAATAATGCTAGATAAATACAATGAATTACCCCAGGTTGATACCCCTCTTATAATTCCGATCAAGTGAAAGCCATGGTGGTCAGAGCCGGGGACGTGGATTCTGGGGTTCTCCAATTTAGCCTTTCCCAGCAGCAAAGGCAGAATATCAAGCTCACAGAGCAACAACATCTAGCTCTAACTATTGCTGAAAAAAAGACGTCTAGGGTAGTCTTAACTAGGCTAGAGGTTGAGGAATCCGCCCACAAATCCTCAATGGAAGGTGATATAAGCGCAAAATGTGGCAGTAGTTTGATACGGCCTTCTATTCTGAAGGACCAGAGATCATATTCATTGCCTAATGTTAGCGAAGTTGGGCTTGATGACGAAGCCAAGAAGGAAGAAAATATGGAAAGATATCTTTGGAGTCAAAGGTATATAACAGGGCGTGCATTAAAATTCACGCAAACATGGAGAGAGATATTACTCAGATGAGAGAGTCAGTCAAAGTACAGAAGAACTGTAATATGTCTGTCAAAAAAGGAATAGCTTAGTTTGAAAAAAATTTAGCAAGACAATTTTTGAACTGCAGCAGGAGGTATTAAATGGAAATCAAAAACTCAATATTCCTATACAGGAAGCATCAGGGACTATGACTAGAAAAGGAAAGAAGAGGGCTCGGACTGCGTCCCGAAGCCTATCTGCAAAGGAGAATACAAAAAAGAGACCGGCGCAGAAAACGTCTCCGAAATTCCCTCTATGGGAGACCTTCGCTAATGCGGTGATGTCTCCTCCAAAAGGTTCAGAAAGGGGCTAAGTTAGCTTCTGGCCAGCAAACGCAGCCAAAGGATGTAGCTACAGGTACCCCCCCTCCAGATGAGGATGATTTCGTCGCCGTTAAAAGCAAAGGTCAAAGAATAAAGGAAAAGAAGAAAAAGAAAAAAGAGTTTGAAAGAAAGATGGCAGAGGCTCGTAAAAACCAAGAGCAGGAAAAGAAGAAGCTGCAGGCGAAGCAGCAGCAGCAGCCAAAAATAACTGCAGCAGCAGCAAACCAGGGGGCAGAGAATAAAAGAAAAAAAAAGAAAAAGCCGCAGAAGAAGGAAGGCGATGGCGAATCTCCTCCTTCCAAAGCGACAGAAAAAGGCAGGAGAAAGAAGCGCCAGAACTGGCGCATAAGAAACCCTAAGCGTAAGGAGGCTCTAATAATAAAGCCTCCTAAAGGGAAGTCTTATGTGACAACCCGGCTGGAGATCAAAAGAGGTCATGTAAGGGCACGGACCGAAATTTTGCGTGTTTTAAATGTGGAGGTCAAGGCCACAAGTCAGAAAAATGTCCTGTGGAGAAAGCAGAATGCTTCCTCTGCAGGGAAAGAACTGACAAGGCCAAGACCAACCACCGTCCAGGATGCGGAGCATGTAAGTGTTATCGGGAGGCACTTACGGCAAGAAAAATAAAATGTCATGGGTAATGTTCGGAGTCCTGCAAGGGAATATGAACAAAACCATTCTTGCTGACCTTTTGCTCGATCAGCTCGCAGGTGAGACAGACTCTAGCGTCATCTTGCTATCCGAGCTGCTTCGCAATAGGAGCCAGGAATTCTTCTTAACCGATGACACAGGCTGGTGCACTATATGGCTACAAGGTCGTGATCAGAAGTCTATGTCCCAACATGGAAAAGGAAACTGCCACTTCTGGGCAAAATGCGATGATACAACTTTCATTAGTTGTTATTTGTCACCGAACGACACTATTGGGGTGTTCACCGCAAAGCTGGCCTGATTGGAGGAAACGATAAGGGAAGTCTCAGAGATATCATATTTGTCTCTGAGATATTATATTATCGCTAGAACTGGTCTGGTGGTCATGAACTCTGGGAACAATCCAACCTACGTAAGGCCAGGCTTTGGCGAATCGATCCCTGACGTCACTTTTGCCTCGTCCGGGCTGGTAGGAAGAGTAACCGGTTGGAGGGTGATGGATGGAGCCAATAGCTGCCTATCGTACCCATCGTTGCGACCATAATTACATTACCTTCAAAGTACGTGATAGGGTCGTTAATCAGCCCCCGTACAAAATGCGCCCACTAGGCTGGAATGTGTCAAAGATGGACAAGGACAGATTTGTGGATTCTCTTCGCGAAGAGTCCTCGTCTATCCCAGCCTGGCATGAAGGACCGACCACTGCAAAGGTAATCCCTGGTCTCCTGCTTGTCATATTTAATGCGTGCCTCGTGGCTGGCGTCTTTCCAAGGGACTGGAAAGTGGCCCACCTGGCTCTAATAAGTAAAGGAAAGAGTGAACCAGGATCTCCATCATCTTACAGACCATTGTGTAAGTTAAATACCATTAGCAAGGTGCTGGAGAGCATGGTGAGAGGAAGATTGCGGTAGGAAATTAGGGAAGCGGGTAACCTTAGCGATGACCAACACAGTTTTCGTGAGGGGCGATCCACGATCGGTGCCATCGAGCAAGTTGTGAAGGTGGTTATGAGGGCCAGACATGTTCGGCCGGATATTAAACCGGACGTCCTGCTTATCACGTTGGATGTGAAAAACGCATTCTACTCGGCGAAGTGGGACGATATGTTGCACTCCCTCGAGCAGGTATTCAGAGTTCCGGATGATCTGAGAAATATACTCAGAGATTACCTCCGGGACCGATACCTGCGCTGGGACACGCTAGATGGTACAAGAGGTAAAGTATTAAGCGCAGGCATAGCGCAAGGTTCAGTTCTGGGCCCTGATCTGTGGAATGCCTTTCACGACGGTTTGCTGAAGATTGAGCTTTCGGATGGATGCTCCATGATCGGATACGCGGATGATGTTGCTTTAACCATAACAGTTCGATAGACAGAGGACCACCAGAATTACTTGAATGAGGCCATGCGCCTTATCAATAGCTGGAAGTCGGATCACAGACTCAGACTGGCAGTTCCGAAAACGGAGATTGTCCTTCTGACCCGGAGAAGGGTTGATACCATATTCGGCATCGGCTTTGATGACGGAGGTTATCGTCAATCCCCTTATGATCCAGACCAAACCATCGATCAAATACTTCAGGGTCTTCTTGGATAACAAGTTGACCTATAATAAACAATTCCAGCAGGCTTGTGAAAAGGCTGGCCGGGTGACAAAGTCCCTCTCGTGGCTGATGACGAACATCGGCGGTCCAAGATCAGGGAAGAGGAGGCTATTGATGACAATGTCCGCATAAAAAAGTACTGCAAGAAACTAAAGGTAGTACAGAGACAGGGGGCACTTTGAATCGCTTGCTGGTACAAGACTGTATTAGAGCCAGCGATCCAGGTGGTGGCTCGGGTGATTCCCCTTGATCTGCTTGCCTTGGAAAGGCAGGCGATCTATAACCGTGAGGGAGAAGAGCGCTATGTAGCTTTCATTCGCGCTCGCTCCCGCACAATGGAATGTTAGCAGTATAGGTGGAATGGTGACCCGAGGGGACGTTGGACGTTGGACGTTGGAAAGCTGGATGAACCGTGATCATGGAGAGATAGACTTTTACCTCACATAGTTTCTAACTGGTCACGGTTATTTCCGCGATATGCTTTTCAAGTGGCGCAAGGTGACATCTCCGGAATGCTTGCATTGCTTGGGCAAGCTGGATACCTTTGAGGACACCTTGTTTGGGTGTCCTCGCTTCGCTGAGGGGCGACCGCCCTTCGATGAATGGAGGCCAGAAGGAGTCGTCTTGGAAATGCTGCGCAGTACCGCGAACTGTTACAGTGTGGCAGAGTACATACGGGCGACACTGATTAAAAAAAAGAAGGAAGGTTTCCTCATGTACGAAACTCTCCTCCTTTATTGACAGGGTATGGCGAAGAAACGCCTTGGATGCATTGTTTCCGGACCAAAGTAATACCTAAACAGGGAGTCCCGGTCCGGATTCTATGATTTTTTTATAAATGTAGGAGGGTGGGGAGTTTAGTGGGTATTACCCTAAATTTGAAGTTAAGTCCCACGTAACCATACAGTACGCGGTGTATGGCATGCGTAAAAGCATTCTCTTCGTCCTACGAAAAAGGCCCCTTCTCTGAAAAGGCCCAAAAAAAAAAAATTATTTATCTATTTGTAATTAAAAAAGTTATTAAAATAAAAAAAATTATTTATATATTTTTTTTATTTAATTATTAATTTATTTATATAAAAAATATTTATTAAAATTGTAGTTATAAAATTAAATTATATTAATTAAAGTTATGCTTAACTTTTTTTTGTAAAGTGAAATTAAATTAATGTGGCCAATTAATATTAATTTCTATTTAAATTATTAGCGATAAATTATCATACAATTATTAATAACCTGTTAAACTAATTTTGTGTGCATGTATTGGTGTTTATTTGAATTTTTTAACGTCTGCTTCTATATTTTCTGTCTCCTTTTCTCCAATGCGTTAAACTATCCAATTTCTTTGCAATGGTTGGGTTACTTGATTTTTCTTATGGCACGGTGGAGGATACATAAGTTGCTTTTCATCATACTACCATGCCATTTTAGGTATTGACCTTTGTTGAAATATATTTTCTTTAAATTATCTAAATCTTTGACAAAGTTCTACTATTTAAACAAAACATTTAGTAACTTTTGCTACCAAACAAAAAGAGAACTTTTTTGGATTGTAAAAACTGGACAAATTTTTTTCAAAAAGCGATCTGCTCTTAAAAAAATCTTTGCAAAAAAATAATTATTTTTATCGCGTGCGATCTGCAATACGATCGTTCAATATGCGATCTGCTCTTAAAAATTTTATTTTTTTATTTAGCAACTAATTATTTTTCCCTTCATTTTCTTTCTTTTATTTAGCCTTTAGTCGAGAGATATGGAAAACTAGCCGTGGAGGAATTCTCCGGATTTGATATGTTTGGGATTGTGCAATATCTAGGAGATGTTAATAATTCAGTTTCCCTTCAACAATATTCCTGCCTTATCGTAAGTAAAAAAAAATTTATATTGCATGATATAATCCATGTAGACTGATTTAACCTTAATTTTCAGTTTCGAAACACTGTGGATGTTTCAAAGATAGACCAACGGAAATCCCGGGACCAAATTTCTTTAAAAGGAAAACATTTGTTTCGGGAAAGATTTTCCCAGTTACTGGTTGGAGAACACCCCCTAAGTTTATATAAACGCGAAGTTCTTCGTCGCGATGATGTGGAAAACTTTATGTATTCTCCATTTCCTCCTGCTGACCTCGGTGAATTTGGAGATGATTTAACCTCTAAGTCCACCGTGGCTCACGCTACCCAGATCATAGATGAACGTGCTGCTAGCCGTGAATCCCATCTTATGGTTAGAGATGTTCCCATCCCTGATTCCATGCGATTTTTAAAGTTTGTGGAGAGGTTCTGCTAATGCTTTCCAGAGGCTCTGCTGAGGTTCTGCTAATGTTTTCCTGAGGTTTTGCTGAGGTTCTGCTGAGGTTCTGCTAATGTTTTCCAGCGGTTCTGCTGAGGTTCTGCTAATGTTTTGCTGAGGTTCTGCTGAGGTTCTGCTAATGTTTTCCTGTGGTTCTGCTGATGTTTTGCTGAGGTTTTGCTGAGGTTCTGCTAATGTTTTCCTGAGAAACTTTTACTGAAGGGTTTCATGGGAAACAAGACGTACTACTACTATCTTCTACTGCCTTAGTAAAAGGAAATGAATTTTTTCCAATTTCTAAACATTCTTCCTTAAAATTCAAATTTGCACTACACAAACTATGATCTGTACGATTTGAGGCCCAAAACCAGAATTTTCTACTCGACCAATCCTTCAAAATCCACGAGTATATATAGTGACGGGAGAATTTGACTAATCATCAATCATCAAGCTCTGTATGGGGAAGTAACGTTTTGCAATCGATGACGCGGTCGAACGCCCGAAACCTGAGGGGAACTCGATCAATTCTTAGAATAGGAGAAAGCGGTAATTGCACAATTACCCCAGCTTTTGAATTCGTTTCTATTCTTGATTTGTAATCGAGCCCCGTTAAATATCTTTAACATGAGTCACACTTGATTCTTTTATTTAAATATTGCGCCCTTTATTTGGGCCAAAATGTCATTACGTTACAATGTATTGAAGGTAAGATTTAAAACTACACAATTACAGTACATACCGAAATTAAATATTTGTACGAATTTAAAGTGCAGTATAAAATTACATACTGGAAGAAACTTTTAAAGCATCCATTGAAAAGACATAACGATATCACATACTGCAAACTGCAAGTATGTTTTGGAATTATGTATTTTAATATGTAATGAAGATATACCGTAGCTATTTGTAAACAAATTTTGGTAAAATATATGTTTCTGGCAGATAATATAATTATGAATAGAAAGTACCTGAAAGAATGATTATGGTGGCCAAATAAACTTATTTATTACGCAACCAAAATTTCATCTAAATTATTTTCACAAATTACATTATGAGAGTGTAAACAGCAATATTAAGCATCAAGTAGGGCACAAAAAGGTTATAGTACAGTAGGACACATGCCGAGAAATATAAAGAGTGGACACACGTGCTTTCTCGTTACTGATGAGACAAAAATATTACATCATTGCGTTAGTATTCACTGCCTTTTTTTTATTGAATAGTATGTTCTGTAATAATAATAATAAAATTTTGGTGTTTATGAGAGATGGTTATAAAATTTTATTTATTAATACTTGTACATACATTTTTAATGAATTACAATAATAATCAATCATTTAAAGATAAAATTACACAAATTTTAATATATTTTTTATTTTCTTAGAATTGGGCTTTCTCACGGTATTAAGGTTTTTGGATATTCTAAAAATTTTATAAAAATATTCAATACGTATTTTTTTATTTTTAATAAAAATGATTTTTAATGAAGATATAGTTATTTTAAAACGTTAAAAACTGGAAGTGGGGGGTAGAGACACCATACTGCTAAAAACGCTCCGTATAACTCTGTATAAATTACTGAAGTCATTTAGCTAACTTCAAAATTAAATCTATTATTTCTCAGGTTAAACTTTGTTGAAATTAACAATAAAAAAATACTTATCAAATATTTTCAAGTCAGCTACAAAACCAACAAAATAGAATTTAAAAATTTTTTTCGTGATAAAACCCAATTGTATCATTCAATAGCTATTAATAATTAAAATATTTACTTTGAAATACACTAAAATTAAAAATTATCTTTATGTATCACATTCTACTAATAATTCCAAGAGTATACACAATTTACTAGCTTTATTTAAAAGAAATATAAATTGCGCAATGGAAAAATATATTTTTTATTTTCTGCTTGAATACACATATTCTTTTTAACTTGAAAGTATCAACACAAAGAAAAGTATGATTTTCTCTAATAATTTCATGGCATAATACCATATTATTTAAAATATCAACTAAAGGTGCTACGGATAGTTTTTTAAAAATTGTTAGTTCTCGATTATTTATTTCATCATATACGAATTCATATATATGAATGAATTCTTCTTCATTTGTGATAGCAAATGAATTATCAGATCGTTAAACACAACACAACACGCACGCATACATAGACAAAATTATGTTTACGCATTGCCTTGCAGCTACGGTTTGCGTTTACGGAGTTCTGTAAATATTTGCATAGTGCCAACCTATGCTTATTAAAAAAAAAACTTTTTCTGCTCCCTTTAGTGCGATAATTAAAGCGCGAAAATTCAAAATTTAAATCAAAAAACCTAAATGGTTAGTTTGGGAGTTCTCCGGACTATAATTATTTTTTTTCTTTGCATAGGTTGGCACTATGCAAATATTTGAATGCGTATACGTATACAAACGCTTACGTAGATTGCGCCTAATACTCGGTTTCAAAAGGTACTTTCTTCAATATACTTTAGAGACTTTCTACAATTGAGTGATTGGCGCCTGCGATTGAACTTTTGTGCAGAAGAATTTCCTTCATATTAAAAAACACTGCGCAACGTCGCGTTCAATCGCAGGCATCAATTGCTCAGTTGTTGAATGTATCTTACATAAATTTTGTATAAATTTTCAATACGTACATTCAATATATAATTTTATTACGTACTTTCAATATGTACCTATATACTTTTAATACGTACTTTAAATACATACTCACAATAATAATTTCGTTAGTAGAATTTTTACGTACTTTTAGCATATGATTTCGTGGCGTAATTTCATTGCGTGCCTCAAATACTCGTTTTTGGTATATAATTTTGTTATATACTCTGTTACGTACCTAAAATATACACATTTGATATTCGGTTTCGTTGTTTACTTTCATTACTTACCTAAAATATATGCTTTTGGTATTTGATTTCGTTGCGTAATTTCATTACATAACTTAATTACGTGCTTTCGATATATGTTTTCGATACGTATTTTTATTAGTATTTTTAATATGGAACTTTACATACATAGCTCGGTGTGTAAATTCGTTGCATATTTTCATTACATGCCTAAAATACATGCATTTAGTATGTAATTTCGTTACGTACTTTAAATTCACACTATAAAAAAAGTACGTAACAAATTCGGACAAAATTACGTACTTTAGTTGTTTATTTATGTTACGTAATTAAATTACGTACTAAAAGTAAGTATTTATTTTCAACCGGGAGGCATCCCTCCTTATAGGCGGCTTTCATTCATATGCGGTTTTCATATTTTTCCCACCCATCTTTATGCGTGGTCTTTCCCTCCGTATTTATTTGTGTGAATTTTTTTTAAATATATGTATAACATAAAAATTTATGACTAAATTTAATTTGTGGAAATTTAATTGTTTTTTTTGTAAAGTACATATTTTACTCCAGTAAAAATACGGGGGGGGTCGGTATAATCACCTACCACTACCAGATTTGGTCTACTATATGTTTTTTGGGTCGCTGATCACGAATTTCGGGGTCATTTCTATGAGAAATGGGTGGAACACCCTTAAATTTGCAAAAACTACCCCTAAAAAGGGGTATTTTTGATGTATTTGAATTTTGGGCGGTCAGATTTGGTTCATATAGGTTTTTTGGGTCGCTGATCAAGAATTTCGAAGACTTTTCTATGAAAAGTTAATATTTCACCCCTTAATTAGCAAAATATACCCCTAAAAAGGGGGTGTTTTTGCTATTTTGGCAGTTTAAGCGTTCAGAAACGGTTCTAATAGGTTTTTTGGGTCGCTGAACAAGAATATTGTGGTATTTTTTGTAAAAAATTATTTTCTCACCCTTAAATTAACAGAAACTACCCCTAAAAGGGGTGTTTATGCTATTTTTGCATTTTCAGTCTTAAGATACGGTTCCTATAGGTTTTTTGGGTCGCTGATCTCGAATTTTGAGGAAATTTTTATTAAAAATTAATTTTTCACCCTTAAGTTAGCAAAACTACCCCTAAAAAGTTGTTTTTGCTACTTTCGCTCTTTCAGCCTTCAGAAACAGTTTTAATAGGTTTTTCGGGTCGCTGAACAAGAATATTGTGGTATTTTATGTTAAAAATTAATTTCTCACCCTTAAATTAACAGAAACTACCCCTAAAGGGGGTGTTTTTGCTATTTTTGCATTGTCTGCAGTGTTAAGATTCGGTTCATGTAGGTTTTTTGGGTCGCTGATCTCGAATTCTGGGGAAATTTTTATTAAAAATTAATTTTTCACCCTTAAATTTGCAAAACTACCCCTAAAAAGTTGCTCTTTGAGCATTCAGATTCGGTTGAAATAGGTTTTTTGGGTCGCGGAACAAGAATTTTGGAGAAATTTGTGTTAAAAATAAAGCATAAACGAATGGGTATGTAAAATGAGTTTTTAATAGATATAAAATAATACAAATTTTTAATAATTAAGTATACATAATATAAAATACAAAAAAAAATTTGTAAGTGATTTTAACATGTCACAAAATACAGAGAATCAATCATCTTCCATATCTTGAATTGGGTTTTCTTCTACCATAGTTGAACAAAATAATTCTTCTGTTTCATCTTCCATTCTATAATCCCCATCTTCATCAATGCAATCAATAGTTACATTTGGTTTCAAAATTGAAGTATCCATTTCATTTTCAAAATTAACTTCTTCATTTAAATCATCATTTACTTCGCAATTCTCACAAGTTTGTCCTCTACATCCTTTGCAAAAGTTACTGCACTTAAGTCCTATCTTACGACAACCACATTTTTTCATGAAACCTTTTTTACAGCCACAAGAAAACTTTTTCAAAAATTTTTTTGGAATAAGTGGACGTGATGTGAAAACAGGCTCTAAGATATTATCTTTACCAACTTTCCAGCCAAAATCAATAGGATTTATATTTGAATTTAAAGACCAATATTGGCATTGTAAATATATCCATTTGGTGTGCTCCAGTAAAAATAATAAATATTTATATAAAAAAATTTTGTTTTTGCTAATATCAAAGTGCTAAATTAATTTTTCATTCAAAATTCCGCGAAATTCGTGATCAGCGATTCAAAAAACCCATTTGAACCAAATCTGAACCCTGAAAGAACGAAAGTAGCAAACACAACTTTTTAGGGGCAGTTTTGTGAATTTAAGGGTGAAAAATTAAGTTTTAATAAAAAATTTCCCCAAAATTCTTGTTCAGCGACCCAAAAAACCCATTTGAACCTAATCTGAACGCTCAAAGAGCAGAAGTAGCAAAAACAACTTTTTAGGGGTGGTTTTGCAAATTTAAGGGTGAAAAATTAATTTTTAATAAAAATTTCCCCAAAATTCGTAATCAGCGACCCAAAAACCCTATATGAACCGAATCTTGACACTGACAATGCAAAAATAGCAAAAACAACCCCTTTAGGGGTAGTTTCTGTTAATTTAAGGGTGAGAAATTAATTTTTAACAAAAAATTCCACAATATTCTTGTTCAGCGACCCAAAAAACCTATTAAAACGGTTTTTGAAGGCTGAAATGGCGAAAGTAGCAAAAACAACTTTTTAGGGGTAGTTTTGCAAATTTAAGGGTGAAAAATTAATTTTTAATAAAAATTTCATCAAAATTCGTGATCAGCGACCCAAAAAACCTATATGAACCGAATCTTAAGACTGAAAATGCAAAAATAGCAAAAACACCCCTTTCAGGGGTAGTTTCTGTTAATTTAAGGGTGAGAAATTAATTTTTAACAAAAAATTCCACAATATTCTTGTTCAGCGACCCAAAAAACCTATTAAAACCGTTTCTGAACGCTTAAACTGCCAAAATAGCAAAAACACCCCCTTTTTAGGGGTATATTTTGCTAATTAAGGGGTGAAATATTAACTTTTCATAGAAAAGTCCTCGAAATTCTTGATCAGCGACCCAAAAAATCTATATGGACCAAATCTGACCGCCCAAAATTCAAATACATCAAAAATACCCCTTTTTAGGGGTAGTTTTTGCAAATTTAAGGGTGTTCCACCCATTTCTCATAGAAATGACCCCGAAATTCGTGATCAGCGACCCAAAAAACATACTGTAGACCAAATCTGGTAGTGGTAGGTGATTATACCACCAAAACCGTATTTTTACTGGAGTATTTATAAATTTAACATTCTTTCAATATTTATTAGCAAGGTTTTTGTGTCAATTTAACTGTTACTTTAATTTTAGAAAGGAGTGGAAGTTTTTTAATATATTTGAATAATAATAACAATCTTTTATTTTTTGAGTTAATCATGTTTTTTTTTAAATTTGTTATTGTTTTTTTTTTGTAAAGTACATATTTATAAATTTAACATTCTTTTAATATTTACTAGCAAGGTTTTTGTATCAATTTAACTGTTACTTTAATTTTAGAAAGGAGTGCAAGTTTTTTAATATATTTGAATAATAATAATAATCTTTTATTTTTTTAGTTAATCTCGTTTTTTTTTAAATTTGTGGTAATTGAAAAATGCCAAGGTCTCATATTACTACCTAAGTTAAAACTTATTTTGTGGATTGAAAGTACTATAAATATAGTATATTATGATTGTTAGCCCGGAGAATAAAGTATGTGAAACATGTATTAATTCAGTTTCAATATTCAATTAATAAACCTTTACCTAGTCATGATATTGACATCAAAAAATGGGCTTTAAAAGGCAAGATAAAGTGAATTTATCGTTTTTACTTTTTAAGTCCTTATCAAAGTGGATATATCACTTTAAAATAAAACATCGATTTTTTTTCTAAAAAGTAAATTAAATAACTCTATCCTGAGAAATTTTCCTAAAACTCTGTAGGTGTGCATTGCATTATTATGCGTGTATCGACAGTCTTACAGCAATGTAGTAACATTAAAAATTATTTTTCTTTTAATATAATTATATTAGTTATTAACAAATGATTTAACAAACATTTTATTTTAAATAAATGAATATATTAAACAAAGTAAAATAAACTGTGTGAAGCGTGCTTCACATGACTTGCGATGGGAGTTATTCCACAGGAAATAATTAGTAGAAAAAATATATAATACTCTACTATAATACTAATTTATAAAAAAAAATAAAGTTTTAATTCTGCTGAAAATTAAAAATGATATTCTTTTAAATACATACGTGTTTTTTTCGTTCTTAAAAATTTGGCACTGATCGTATTTACACTGTACACTAATCCAAAGAAATTATATCCCATAGTATACCCAGGAAGAAATCCGGCATAACTTAAAGAAGTAAATTTTTCTTCCGTTAATCCTTCTTCTACGATATGAGCATTAACTATGTACCAATGATTTAAAGTTTCACTCAAGGCATCTTCATTATGTCCAAGAATTTCCTAAAAGCAGATTACTTTTAATAAACATTTTTTCCTACATTTTTTTTACAATTACAGTTTTTTCACAATCAACTAAAATATATATGTACTAGCTGCCTAAGGCTCGCTTTGCTCGCCTCGGCAGCCACCAAGGAGGCTGCGCCCCTCTGGACCCCTGGGACTAGATTTACCCAAAAATATGATGTTTTAGGTTACTCAATATTTTGTAAAAATAACCTTTTTTACCCGAAGTATTATCTTAAAACTGAATCATAAAAATTACGGGCATATGAACTCAGACGGATAATTAGTGATCAGCAATACAAAGCTTTGCTACCCATCCATAGAACCCACAAGCAAATGTTGTTTCCCTCGACTACCATTCTAAGATTCTACCTGATAATAGCTGTTCAAGCTTCTTTTATTTGCTATATTCAGTTATTACATTAGTGGCTCATAAAAATTATGATAGAAATATATATAATATTAGTCCTAAACTTATAATCGAATAAAATTTTTTTTGATAAAAAAATTTTTCCTCGGTTTTCAGTTATTTAGGTTTTTTTTAAAGATTTGATAAAAATTTTATCCTTTGAAATCTTTGTTACTATCAATCGAAACAAAACCTAGTCTATGTTTTGATCGGTAATTTTTGCCATTTTTTGCCGTAAACCGTGCGTCTCTAACTTTTATCGCTTTCTAGTTTACCCATTTTGGACAAACAAACAAACAAACATAAAAAATTAAAGATTTATACAACGTGACCACGAAATCATGGAGTTGTGATTATAAGCCAAAGTGTAGGTAGAAAAAGCGAAAAATAAATTACGGGATTTTAATGATTTTATGTGTTCTCTCGATTGGTAAGTTCAAAATTTTGGTACGGCTTACCAGTTTTCCAGAAAAAGAAAAATTTTCACCAAAAAAACGAAAAGGGTCAATTTTTTTTATTAATATTTTAAGAAATGCATAAAAAATAATATTCCACCGATTAGTTTTAATTAATATTGCATATTTTTTTAAATATCTCAAATTAAAGTTTCAAATTTTTAATCATTTTTGAAAATGGTAATATTACCTTCTGAAAGGTAAGCCGGCTAAGTTCAGACGATATATCATATAGGTTAGTAGGATTTAAAAAATAAATAAACTATAGAGCACTATAGTTTTTCTGCTACTCTAATTCTCGATAACCGCATAAGGAAGATATTTCGAGGTTATTTATTTATTTGTATTTTTTATTAATTATAATTGTATAATAGTTTATTTAATTAAATGAGCGCATAAAGGAATATTTTTTCTGCAAATGAAATCATGTTTTCTCACATTATTTTGTAAATTAAAAGATCCTAACCTACCAAATAATTATACAGCAACAAAAATTTTTGCAAGCAAAAATTGAATTATTAAATTGAACTTAGATACCAGGAAATAAATTAACAATTATGTACAAATATCTATTTATTTAATAAGACTATCTGCTAAGAAATTATAAATTTATTGTGAGGAATTATAAATTTATTTTTCACTTTGCGATTGGCTATGGTAAAAGTTGGGAAAGAGCCAATAAACAAGCCAATGGCAGTTAAGTTTAAGTTTAAGTTTCTTTTAATAGGCACTTTTGACACCAACTATTTATGGAAAGATTAAAATAAAATAATTTTAGTACCCAAAGAGAAACGCCTTAAAATTGGGTAGTTTTATGTTCAAGTTTCATGATCAAGCATGCTGATCAACTTCTCTGATTGCCCCGAGCATTAAACTTGCATATACCTTCTTGCTAAGCATTCAGGAGAACCCTGCTTGCTAAGCATTCAAAAAATCCCTACGGCTAAGCATTCAGAAAATCCTGTTTGCTAAGCATACAGGAAAACCCTGATTGCTAAGCATACAGGAAATCCTGTCAGGATCTTCCTGAATGCTAAGCAAACAGGATTTCCAGAATGCTTAGCAATCAGGCTTTTTCTCAATGCTTAGCAATCAGGAATTTCCTCAATGCTTAGCAATCAGGAATTTCCTGAATGCTTAGCAAACAGGATTTCCTGAATGCTTAGCAATCAGGCTTTTCCTCAATGATTAGTAATTAGGAATTTCCTGAATGCTTAGCAAACAGGATTTCCTGAATGCTTAGCAATCTTGAATTTCCTGAATGCTTAGCAAACAGGATTTCCTTAATGCTTAGCAATCAGGATTTCCTGAATGCTTAGCAATCAGGGTTTTCCTCAATGCTTAGCAATCAGGATTTCCTGAATGCTTAGCAAATAGGATTTCCTGAATGCTTAGCAAACAGGATTTCCCGAATGCTTAGCAAACAGGCTTTCCTGAATGCTAAGAAAACAGGATTTCCTGAATGCTTAGCAATCAGGCTTTTCCTCAATGCTTAGCAATCAGAAATTTCCTGAATGCTTAGCAATCAGGATATCCTGAATGCTTAGCAATCAGGAATTTCCTAAATGCTTAGCAAACAGGATTTCCTGAATGCTTAGCAATCAGGGTTTTCCTCAATGCTTAGCAATCAGGAATTTCCTCAATGCTTAGCAATCAGGAATTTCCCGAATGCTTAGCAAACAGGATTTCCTGAATGCTTAGCAATCAGGCTTTTCCTCAATGTTTAGTAATTAGGAATTTCCTGAATGCTTAGCAAACAGGATTTCCTGAATGCTTAGCAATCAGGATTTCCTGAATGCTTAGCAAACAGGATTTCCTGAATGCTTAGCAATCAGGATTTCCTGAATGCTTAGCAATCAGGGTTTTCCTCAATGCTTAGCAATCAGGATTTCCTGAATGCTTAGCAATCAGGGTTTTCCTCAATGCTTAGCAATCAGAAATTTCTTGAATGCTTAGCAAACAGGATTTACTGAATGCTTAGCAATCAGGCTTTTCCTCAATGCTTAGCAATTAGGGATTTCCTGAATGCTTAATAAACAGGATTTCCTGAATGCTTAGCAGTAGGGATTTTTTGAATGCTTAGCAAGCAGGGTTCTTCTGAATGCTTAGCAAGAAGGTATACGCAAGCTTAATGCACGGGGCAATTAGAGAAGTTGGTCGATTGTAGTTTCTCGATCGGAGCTTAGCAATCTGAGTTTCTCGATCGGTTACGTCGCGCAAAAGTTAATATCTTTTGGGTGATTCTACCAACTCCATAAAATCGGGGTCACAACTGCAAGCTAGCCGCAACGCAATGAACGTAAACTTGATCAGCAATCTTGATCATGAAACTTGAACATGAAACTACCCCTTTTTAAGGCGTTTCTCTTTGGGTACTAAAATTATTTTATTTTAATCTTTCAATAAATAGTCGGTATCAAAAGTGCCTATTAAAAGAAACTTAAACTTAAACTTAACTGCGATTGGCTTGTTTATTGGCTCTTTTCCAACTTTTACCATAGCCAATCGCAAATTGAAAAATAAATTTATAATTCCTCACAATAAATTTATAATTTCTTAGCAGATAGTCTTATTAAATAAATAGATATTTGTACATAATTGTTAATTTATTTCTTGGTATCTAAGTTCAATTTAATAAATTTGCTTGCAAAAATTTTTGATGCTGTATAATTATTTGGTAGGTTAGGATCTTTTAATTTACAAAATAATGTGAGAAAACATGATTTCATTTGCCGAAAAAATATTCCTTTACGCGCTCATTTAATTAAATAAACTATTATACAATTATAATTAATAAAAAATACAAATAAATAAATAACCTCGAAATATCTTCCTTATGCGGTTATCGAGAATTAGAGTAGCAGAAAAACTATAGTGCTCTACACCCAGACGCTAGTCGTGCGAAAATATAGAACTAAAAAAACTCTCACACAAGTTTTCGGAGCGCGCGGTGACTTCATTTGTGTTTCATGATTCAAAACAAAATAAAGTCGGTAAAAGCGAGTGCGTTTAAACTCGGAGAGAAAAATTAAATGATATTTTTTTTCGTTCAAGAAACTTGAACGAATTTATTTTTTTTAATGCGCAATCGGGTTCTCGCGCACCCTCTCCTCTTTTAATCGTCAACAAAATAGCAGAAACAAAATAAACATAGTTTTGTTAAATTGCTCTCAAAATGTGAATACCTAAATGTATTATAATTGAAATTCGAAAATATATGAAATTGAATTTTTTATTTATGCAATATAAAACGTTTTAATTTTTGGCCTTATAAATAAATAATAAAATATTTAATTATGAAATAGTTGTTGTGTAAAAATATGCTTTAATTATTTTTTTTTTTAGGTTAATTTGATTTACATATATTTTGTATATACAATATTTATTAAAGGAGTTATGGAAAATATGAGTAGATTAAAATGTGTGTAATTTAGAAATATTTTCCTGCAAGTTTTCAGTTATGGTTATTTAAAAACTATAGCTGTTATGATGCAAAAAAGAACAAGCATTAAGCATATTTTAACAAAAAATACCAATATCAGAAAAATAGTAAATGCATTACTTTCATTATTTATTTTAAATAATTTAATTTAATTAACTAACCTAAAAAAATATAATTAATTAGACAAGAACTTTTTCATAATTGAATGTTTTATTATTTATTTATAAGGTTTGAAATAAAACGCTTTAATAATAATATTATAATTTATAAAATTATTTTTTTATGATTTTATATTTTCAATTTATCAATTTTTATTATTTATAAGCATTTAGGTATTCCCATTTTGAGAGCAATATAACAAAACTATGTTTATTTTGTTTCTGCTATTTTGTTGACGATTAAAAGAGGAGAGGGTGCGCGAGAACCCGACTGCGCATTAAAAAAAATAAATTCGTTCAAGTTTCTTGAACGAAAAAAAATTTCATTTAATTTTTCTCTCCGAGTTTAAACGCATTCGCTTTTACCGACTTTATTTTGTTTTGAATCATGAAACACAAATGAAGTCACCGCGCGCTCCGAAAACTTGTGTGAGATTTTTTTTAGTTCTATATTTTCGCACGACTAGCGTCTGGGTGTATAGTTTATTTATTTTTTAAATCCTACTAACCTATATGATATATCGTCTGAACTTAGCCGGCTTACCTTTCAGAAGGTAATATTACCATTTTCAAAAATGATTAAAAATTTAAAACTTTAATATGAGATATTTTAAAAAATATGCAATATTAATTAAAACTAATCGGTGGAATATTATTTTTTATGCATTTTTAAAAATATTAATAAAAAAAATTGACCCTTTTCGTTTTTTTGGTGAAAATTTTTCTTTTTCTGGAAAACTGGTAAGCCGTACCAAAATTTTGAACTTACCAATCGAGAGAACACATAAAATCATTAAAATCCCATAATTTATTTTTCGCTTTTTCTACCTACACTTTGGCTTATAATCACAACTCCATGATTTCGTGGTCACGTTGTATATATATATAGGATAAAATGTTTTAAAGTGTATTATTCAAATATAAGGAAATTGTTTACCCCTTCAGAGACATTGAATTCTCTATATGTAATGCAAGTTATTTATATTTGTTGATAAATCTTGGAAAAGCAAATTAACGTTTTAATGATAAAAAAAATTGGTGTTCTTACGTTCTTATCTTATATTGATACTGTGTTTTACCAAGAAAATATTCATTCAAATTAGTTATAATTAGTTTATAACTTTTTATCATTATCCTATTTACTTCAACTGTCCAATCAATTAAACAGAAAGTAAAAAAACGTTTTATTGGCAAACGGAAAATTAACTGATAGAGAGTGTAGTGATTAAATACTGATTAAATACCGATTAAATAGCTTATCAAAAAATTAAAATTATAAATTATTTCAAACAATATTCAGGCCCTACCCTATGTAAGCTACTTGATATCTCCAATCTGATACTTAATTTTTTGAAAATTGTTCTCAAAAATTTTTCTTTTAAAAAATACAAAAATCACAAATTTTTTTTTCTTTTCGGATGTGGTACACAATTTTTAACATATGAAAGCATTTAGAAACATCGTTTTTACTTGATATTTTCAATTGAAAACTTTTTCTCTCAAACTTTTGACACCAAAAAATTTAAGAAACAATAAATTTTTTTTTCTTTATGGACATAGTACCTAACTTGAAAAAAGTATATGGAAGTACTAATTTTAGAAATTCAATACAATTAAGCCATCTTATAATTTACTGTTGACACTGTAATCGTAGGTGATGGCTATGCTGAAATGTATGGCGTTATTTTCTGTGCCATTGTTACGCTCGTGCTTAATAGAGCATCACGAGTCTTTTAGACTAGTCTCGATCTCGTTTCGATCTCTTCTCGATTTCGAGAAAAGACCGAGACGAAACCTCAGAGTACTGATTTTTCGAGACTCGAAACGATACGAGACTTATACATCGAGACTCTCGAAAAGTCTCCAGTGCAGAATTACTACTTCTTTTCTTTTAATTTCAACTTTTTTTGAATTTTTTTCGTAAATAACACTACTATGAGTGAACTAAATAACATATACTAAATGTAAATTTTTGTATGTTAAAATTTTGGATCATAATTTTCGAGACCAAGTTTCAATTTAGTCTGATTTAGAGACGAGATCGACACCGAGACCAGATGATGCAGATGAGGCCGAGATGAGACTACTCATAATTTTTTAAGACTGAGACGAGACCACAGATTACTGATTTTTCGAAACTTGAGACGATACGAGACTTTTACATTGAGACTCTCGAAAAGTATCGAAAAGTCTCGAGTGCAGAATTACTACTTCTTTTCTTTTAATTTCAACTTATTTTGAATTTTTTATCAAAATCTCGGTATCGTCTCGTCTCGTGATACTCTAGTGCTTAACCATTGGGTACTGTATTTCTTCTCTTGGTCGTGAAATTATGGGTTCCGAGATAGGTAGTTGCTAGCACAAAAAAAATCATGACGATTTACCATAATGGTTATGCAGATAATAATAAATACAAGGTATTTTAAGGAAATAAAAAGGTTAATTTTCCAATTTTCCAAGATGGGGTTTTTCAGGGTAAGAAATATGAATTTTCGATAGAAAATATTCAATTAATTCAACCCAAGATAATTTCAGATTTTCCAAGATGGCGGACCATAAAACTTCGAAAAATGTAGATACTTTATCAAAAATCATGGCCATTATGTAAAAATATAAGAAAAATTGAATATTTTCCACCAAAAATTCCCCTAATAAACTGCCCTAATAAACCCCTTTTATATTTAGAAGTTCATTTTTTCAAGTTTTATGGCCCGCTATCTTAAAAAATCGGAAAATATCTTGGGTTGAAATATTGAAAATTATACCCCAGGGTATCCGCTTCTTTTTGGAAGGGTTATTTTCATCCTAAGGTTCTTACACTTACTTTTTTATTTCCTTAAAGTACCTCGTGGTTAACTATCTGTTAATCCATCTAGTTAACCATCTGAAAAACCAGTTGGTTAAACAGATGGTAAACCGTCATGGATTTTTTTGCGCGAGTAAGAAGACATATCAGTGCTCATTATTTCTTGCGTTATAACTTTGGAAAGCTCATAATAGTGGTCTATTTGCTCTTAGTTCCTAGAAGCTTCTAATATATTGCTATTATGATCCAATATATCGATTCCTTCTGTTTCAGCTGTTAAAGCTCTTACTTTCATTTGACCTTCATCTTTAGGAGCTTCTTCCTCTTAAGATTCTTACTTATTCTGGACTATATATCTTTTGAATTATATATCTGGACTATATATCTTTCTTTATCGGTAGGCTGTTGTTTAGTAATATCTTTGGGTAGAGGCTGTTGGTTTTACTCATGGCTTGGCTGCCTCTGTCGTGTTATTTTTTTTAGCGGATCTTCTGAACTTTCTGTTTCTTCTATACCTTGAAAGAAAATTAATAATAAATTGATACGCAATTTTCATCCATTTTCCGATGGCCAGTTTTGAGTATTTAATGCTATATCTTAAAAATTCTACCAAAAATTTGCAAGATAGGTAAATTCTTGAAAACAATTACTGATTGAGCCTATTTTTGGTACTTAGGTTTTTGGGGTCACTGATCAATAGATGTAAAAGGTATAGATTCAGCCATCAATAAGCGAATGCGTAAAGAAAATCTGAAGGACAGATAGATGCAAAAATATAAGCGTGTGCTCTTTTTTCTTTGTCACACACTGCGCGAAATATATGCGCGTTGAAATCCTTTGGTACTATTTAAAATCGTTTGCGCATATATTTCGCGCAATTTGCGATAAAGAAAAAAGAGCACACGCCTGTATTTTCGCATCTATACTTCAGATTTTCTTTACACATTCACTTATTAATGACTGTATCTATATCTTTTATATCTATGCACTGATCACGATTGCAAACATAGATTTTATAACATGAAAGTGGGCTAAAAATGGCGTATTCTTAACCTCAGAAACGGCTATTTATGCTGTTTTCAACATATTTACGTTGTCTAATAAGTCTTTCAGGCCAGTTATCACGAATTTGAGGTCAAATTTTTGTTCATGCGAATGGCAATATTTTAACCTCAAAATTAGCAATTGCTATTTTAAGCATTTTATAGTTTCCTAGTAAGTTTTTGGCTTCTCTGATGAAAGGTTTTTAAAATCAATATCAATGCATCGTAACCTTAAACTATTTTGTTGCCTTAAAAAAAATCACGCTAAATTCTTAAAATAGCATTTATTGCCAATTTGCAGCTTAGAAATTCTCCATTTTGAGCACGCTATTTTGAGTTTTAAAAAATCATGATCAGCAAACCCGAAAACCTAATACACGTACCAAAAAAAAGCTTAATCAGCAATTGTTTTCATAAATTTATCTAACCTACAGATTTTGTATGGTAGAGCTTTGATTACTGACCTGTGTCAGAGGACAAAGTTTTATCGGTAAAGCTGCGAGGTCTTGAGGAACAATTAACGATTTTTTTAAAAAGACTGGGCTTAATTTTTATTGAATTAATTAAATCCACTAAAATTTTGACTAATTTATGCAAATAAACCCCGAATTTTTCAAAAAAATCAAATAATTGTTTCTCGATACCTCGCTGCTTTACCTACAAAACCGTTTAAGAAGAAATTCATAACCCCCCAGATAAATTTTTGGATAAAATTAAAATTGCTAGGGCCTTAAATAATAATAAAATTCAAACAAAAATAGATTTTTATCAAAAGAAAAATAAAATTTCAGTCAAACTTTTCCTTATTAATTAAGGTTAAGAAAACATCTTTCAAACAACAAACTCAGGAAGTGGTATTTTATATAAAAAGCGACACATCAAAAATTTTACCATATAACCTAAAAAATAGATATTTATAAAGAAAAACGAAAGAGCATTAGATGGCTCTGTCGGTAGCGTCTTGGCTCGGTAACTTAAGGTTTCCAGGTTCAAATCCCGCTATTGACAAAAATAAATTCAAAATTTTTTTTCTAAAAGGATTAAATTCTTGAAATTATTTACCACCAATGCTTAGGACTAGGAATCTGAAAATTTGAGGGATAAAATCCGGCATTTTTAAAGAACGCAGTCCAGTTGCCTACAAGAGCTTTAAGCCGGATTGGGGACAGGAGAAATTGCGAATCTCTGAGGCCATAGGTAACAACGCACATACTCACAACACAAAACATTATCAACAAGAGTAAACTTTAAAACATTTATCATAATAAAAAACTACACTACAAAGACACACCGAGTTAAAAGCTAAGACTTACAGCTCATTAGAAATACAATATATATAAAGAAAAGCGTCACGTTAAGCATTACACCCTAAGGAAGTAGGCAAATGACACAAAAAAAGCACTCAAGCATGACATCCGAATAACCTAAGAAATTTATCTTTAAAAAAAACGGCAGGTCAACCTTTACATGCAAATAACCTAAAGAAGTAGTCTGTAAAAAAAACTACTGATGAGACGGGATTGTCTGTTATTCTATTATTAATAAATAATAAGGCAAATTGTATCTCTGTAGTTTAAAGATTCCTTAAAACTTTATGTAAGTATGCAGAAAATGAAATAAGAAAGTTAGTTTAGGAAAAATTAAATAATACTAAAAAGAATAAAGTAAATTTTTAATTTATCGTCTGGAATGACATTACGATTATTAAATAATACGACCTTTCCAGGCAATGATAAAATTCTTAAATACTCGTGCTGATATGTGGTGTCATATTTACACTCTAAATATAAAAGACAGTGTAGTATTAACGATTATGTACCCGATGGAGTACCTGGGTACTATTTTGGCCAAAAATTGTCGATTTCTCGGATTTGACTTAAAATTTTGAACTGAGCTTTTAGGCCAGCTTCAAACAACTAATTTCAAATAGATTTTTGCATACTGCACATGAAAAAAATTGTTTAAACATAAAAAATAAAATCGTTAAAAAAAAGTACACTCCTGACCCAGTGGAGTACCCGGGTACTATACTACTTATATATGCTTTTTTTATGTATTAAAAGTTTGGAATTGTTAAATTTATCATTGTTGGACATTCATAAGTACGTAAAAAAATGTTTAGCCAAAAATATTGTTTGAGATGGGAGATATTAACCACAGACCGAAGCTATAATGCATGGTGGTGTACCCGGGTACTATACTACTTATATATGCTTTTTTTATGTATTAAACGTTTATTAAACGTTTGGAATGGTTAAATTTATCATTGTTGATATTCATAAGTAAGTAAAAAAATTTTTAGCCAAAAATTTTGTCTGAGATGGGAGATATTAGCCTCAGACCGAAGCTATAATGCATGCTCGTAAAATATTTAGCGGCCAAAAGTAATGATGTAAATTTTCCAATTTGGGAAGAGCTGCAGCAATGAGCCTAAGTAGATATCATTGTTAGACCTTTATAAGTATGTAAAAAAATTTTTAGCCAAAAATTTTGTCGGAGATAGGAGATATAAGCTTCAGGCCGAAGCCATAATGCATGCCCTTAAAATATTTAGCGGCCAAAAGTAGTCATGTAAATTCTCAAATTTGGGAGAGCTGCAGCAATAAGCCTAAGTAGACATCATTGTTGGACCATCATAAGTAGGTAAAAAAATTTTTAGCCAAAAATTTTGTCGGAGATAAGAGATATTAGTCTTAGTCCATTTTAAAAATACGCATGTACGCTTCACCAAAATGCTTATAACTTCCAAACCATATTATTTATGAGCATGAAATTTGGAAAGATACTAGCAGAATATATTTATAACCACTATTAATTTTCCTACTTTATGTTTTTAAATCTGTTCTTTTATTATAATGAAAAAATGCGCGCACGCCAATATAACGCGTTTCTTTTCATGTTACGTTTGCCCTTCCTATTCTTCAAATTTCAACGTAAAATTATTAAACTGTATTTTAGAATAGCAATAATAACATTTAAATTTAAATTCTTACTACAAAAATAAAATATTTTACTTAAAAGACATTTATTAAATAAATAAATGCAGCATAGTACCCGGGTGCTCCACCGGGTAGTAGTGTAAGAAAATTCTACCGGGTACATATGGGTTAAGTTAAGAACAATCAATAAGATGTTTGAAAATTTTTTATGTTAGAAAATTCCGAAAAATCTTTTTCGGAAAATCCCAAGTTTGTAAAGCGAGAATATATTTAAATATAAATATTCTCCAATTATAATATTAACGAAGCGACTGTGGCTTGCGGCGCTCGAGCAATGCATCTCTCCCCCCATGAAAAAACACACATTGTCATATAAGACACATAGTTAGGAGCACGTTTTTCTCCAATAAAGTTTTATTTCTTATTTTAGTAATTACTTAAATTTTTGTTGCAACTAGTTGAATTAATAGATTAAAATTAGTAGATTAATTTATCAGATTAAAGTTACTTAAATTTATTCTTTATAATAAAAATAATCAGTGTCGTCAGGAAAAAAGACATAAAATTCTAAGTCATATTAAGACTATATAAAATCATAAAATAGTTTTACGTTAATTTAGAAGTTACAAAGTTAATAAAAAATCCTTAAGGTAAAAATTATTATTATTAAATGATCATATAAATATTATAATTATATAATTTTTGTATTTTATTGTTAATTTTGCGAAAGCTACCATGAGGCTTATTTTTATTTTAAAAAAAGTTCCGAATCGGCCCACATCATAACTCGGTTTAGAATCGTCGGAAAAAAAAGAAACACCATAAAGTATATGAGTTTTTGGTGGTACTCTTCTAGGATATATGAAAAATATTGAAAATCAAAAAATTTATGAAGGTAAATAGAAAAAAGTCGAAATTTGACCGTATTTTAAGCCTCAAAACGGAGCCTACAGACCAAAATAATCTTCCGATCAGATTTATCCTAGAGGAGTACCTGTAGAATTTCATAATAAATCGATTAAAAAAAAAAAAATTAAAATCGGACCAATAGTTTTTTTGTTATCGTGTGGGCCATTTTCAAAGAGTTCGTTTTGAGAAAAACGCGTTTAAAGTTTTGGATCTTGTATTCTTGCATAGTAATAATTTCACTTTTAGGCGCTGTCATTTCTTTATTATTTACGGGATTCGTTTGCAATTTTTTTTCCATATTCTTGAATACTTTCTGAACACAAATCAGTAAAAAAAAAATTTGATTTTTTATTTCAAAACTCAAAGAAGGTACCCTTAATTATAACCCTCTTTTTCATTACATGGCATCCCTTAATTAACGATTAAACTCACCCCTTTGGTAAATTTAAACATATTTTCAGCTAAATTTTAGAAAATCGAAAAAAAAATTTTTTACTACGGAAGCCGTAAAGTAAAAACTTTAAAATTTTTTTGAAAGATAGAAATACGGAAGTACCCTCCGACCGACTTTGAACTTTTAAGGATTTTTCTATATACTTTATTTTTATAAAGAATTTTAATAGTCATCATTAGCCTAATATTTTAACTGGCTAATGAAGTAAGTAAACTACAATTTTAACTTAGTTTACTTAACAAATATACTTAACAAGTATACTTTTCTTTACTTTTGGATACTTTTTCCAAAAATCGTACAAAATTATAAAATATTTTTTTAAAGACAAACCCAAGTCTAAAATATTTTTTTCTCTAATTTTTCATTTTAAAAAATTAGAGTGTCATTCTACAGAAACTTGAGCTTAGGTACTTACATATTATATTATAAAATATTTTCAATTACTTTCAGCTATTAAGTTATATTTTTATCTTACATTTTTTATATACTTATGAATATAAGCATAATATATTTTTATTTTTCTAATATACAAACTGTATATTATATGATTATATTGTTAATTATCAACATTTTAGAAAAATTTAACAGAAACTGAGTATTTTATTCTTCGGTTTTGAAAACTAAACAAAGCTTAAAACAATTTTTTTTTCTCATTTTTTCGTTTCAAACCCTAAATAAAAATTCATCGACTTAAAATTTTCATATTGTTTTTGATATAGAAGCAGAACCTTAAAAAAGAAAATTTTTTTTTAGGTTTCAGTTTTGAGAAAAAGCTTAATAAATAAAACTTCTTTATCTTTTTCGTATTTTATCTTGAAAAAAGTTTAATACAATTATTTTTATTCCCTTTTTCAGTCTTAAAAATTTTTCTTTTGAGATTCAACTAAGTTTAGTAGGTTTTACAGAGGTGAAAAACCTAACAAATGTCTTAGTACGACTTAAAATTTTTTTAAACGTTAATAATACTCAGTATTCTGCAACAATTTATATTTTTTTTACATTTAAGCTAGCAATAAGATTTTTTATAATAAAAATAATTAATTTATTAAGAGTGGTATATAGACTTTTCCATAAAAAATAAAGATTTTCTTTTTTTTCTTTTTATATTTCAGTGCGATATAAAGCGAATTTCGCCAATTATAAGGCTATACATTAGGTCGTTTATTTTTAATACAGTTTTTAGCGAAATTTTTTTTTTGCTTTTTACATTAATTGTAACGTAACATTTTGGTCTTTTAGGGGCATCCTGACACAATTTATAAATACAATTAAAAAATTCCTTATCTCAACTTAAAATTTTTTCTAAATAACTCAAGAACATAATAATCAAGGACAGTTTTTTTTCTTATAATACTCAAGAAAATTTAATCAAGAATATTATTTTAAAATACTCAAATCTCGAGATATCTAAGAAGAAAATTTTTTATTTTTTTTTATTTTCTACAACTAGGTAAATCAAGATGCCTCCAAAATTTAGAAGCGATACCAAGAGAGAACAAGAGCAGAACATAAATGAAAGCTCTTCCTCCAATAGCGAAATAAATAATATTGACCCTAACTATCCCGATTCCAATAACCAAAATTTATTCGCCAGAATTTCTTGCTGGATATATGCGCAACCAGAAGAAAAAATCAAAGACATATTAACGAAATAAAAAATGAAAGATTGGGAAAAAGTTTTTAATAATATGTCGGCCCTACAAAATAATTTATTAGGTTCATATAACCCCAACGATTTTGTAGAGAATATAGACATACCCCCAGAAGAGATTGACAATTTACGACAATCTCAACTTAAAGAAGTAGCAACAAGAAAAGCAGCTGTTTCGCTAGCAGACCTAAACACTACCTTATCATCAAAAACGACGGAAAATGATAAGCAATTGCAAAATAGAGTTACTGAATACATGGAAAAAAATCCTGAAACAGTCATTAAGAATACAGGGCAATTGCAAAACAGAAGGTCAATAGGTTTTGTAACTACTAGGGACCAAGATAATAGAAGGTCAACTATTTATCAAAACCAAGCAGAAAATCAGGAATTTTCTAGTTCTCCGTACGTTCCATCTAGAGGGGGAGGAACACAAATCTTAAGCTCAACTAGAAGAAGTCACATACCAAGTCTTAGCCACAACGATAAACGATTGTGTTGTACCACAATTTGGTACAACATATCTTACCAGGGTCAAAGATATTAGCGACATCGTAAGAAGATGGAATATTAAATTCAACGGAGATGGCTCAAGAAGAATAGAAGACTTAGCCAAAATTTTAAGAAAAGCAGCACTGGCTTTACCAGAAATATTTATAGATGTCGCCAAAACATGGTATTTAGCGATGCACGACGAATGGAATTGTTGGCAAGATTTTTACAAGTCAAGATAATAAAAGTAATAGCCGAGCAAATAGCTTAAATGAGTCAAAAAATAAGAAAAAGCCTGATAGACCATTAATATGCCCTAATTGCAACAAAGAAGGTCACAGACGAGCTGAATGTACTGAAGAACTTATTTTAAAATGTTACTGGTGTCAAAAACCTGGATATACCAAGAATAACTGCCCGAAACCAGCCTGTGTTGAAAAAAACAAGCGCAGGGGAGAGTAGTGGTCCCTACTCCTCCCCTAGATCAGCAGGAATCAACTAGACCTAGCGAAGAATTCATGAGCCAAACCATAAAAGAAATATTAACGAAAAGTTTTGCAACTACGGAAGAATTAACTTCCCGTTGGTGGCTTAAGGTCAATATTCAAGGCCAGGAAGTGAAATCTTTGTTAGATTCCGGTTCTGCTCATACTATACTAGGGCAAATAGGTTTAGAAATTGCCAAGGCAGCTGGCGTTGAACTAAAAACGTACATAGGAAGAGGCTTTCGAGTAGCTGACGGTAGCCTAACTCCAACAGTTAACACAGCTACTTTTGATTTTACAGTAGGTAGTTGCAAGAAAAAATTAGAGGTTATAATTATCCCTAACCATTATAATAGCTGCATTATTGGCGCAGATTTCTTTAGATTATTTAATGTCATCTTAACTGCTAGAGACAACTATATAGAAGTTGAAGATTGAATAGTGCTGAATGTATACACTGTCCTGGCAAAGACGACACGCCGGAACACACATTCTTCAAATGCGATAGGTGGGATGCTAAAAAGTTTCAATTAGAAGCTAACATCGGTGAAATCACACCTGAGAATGTGGTTGGCCTGATGCTTCGAAATGAAGAAGTATGGTCCGAAATTAGCCAGTATGTGGAGTACATACTCCATAACAAAAAACTTCAAGTCCAAGGTGTAGGCTAATATTGAGACGTACTGCGTCTATCCAGATGACTGCAGGTATTGCACTAACATGCAATCATTCCTGCACTTACTGTTAATACCGTAATCACTCGAAGATGGTAGTATAATAATTATTTATTTATTTACTTATTTATTTATTTATATATTTATTTATTACCTTGTCTTTTGACGATAATAAGAAATGACTTATATTTCAGCTAATATATTTTTTATATATTTTATTTAAGATCACTGCACAAAAGACGGAATTTTAATCAGATGAAACAACGGAGTCCTTAAACTTAGTCCTTAAGTTTTTGCCATTTGCTTAGACTGATCTGGCGCGAAGTAGTCTTTGCACGGTCAATGCCTTCCCTCTTTTTGTTTAGATAGATATACTGTCTCTCGAGAGCCAGCAGATCTATAGGGATTAGCCCAGCGATAACTAGAGCTGCCTCCAAGGACACTGTGCGATCGGCACAGGTGATTCGCAGGGCTCCTTGCCTCTGGACGCTTGTAAGCTTACACGCATAGCTGACCATCTTTATGGGACCAGCCCATACTTCTGCACCATACAGGAGTATTGAGTGGATAACCGACATAACAAGCCTGCCCTTTCCAGTCTTAGGTCCACATGTATTTCTCATTCGTGTCCAGCAGCACTTCCAAGTACTTTAAGTAATTTTTCGTTTCTATCCTATCCTCCACAATACATAATGGAATGATGGTCTCAATATGTTTACGAGTGAATAGGACAATCTCAGTTTTCGCCGTCGCAAGATTTAGACCGTGGTCGTCCATCCAGGAGTTGACTCCGTGCATTGCCTGGTTCAGTTTCTCCTCGGCAGTTTGTACATCTTTTGCCGTGATAACTATAACCAGATCCTCAGCATATCCGACGGTAAATGTATCCATCGGCATCGGGAGCCTAAGTACCTGGTCGTACATGATAATCCATAGATCCGGCCCGAGGACCGATCCTTGGACTGCTCCTGCAGTTACTTTCTTGTTCCTTGCGCAGTTTCAAATATTATTTCTCTATCGCTCAGGTAACTGCTGATGATTCTTCGAAGATATTTTGGCACCTGGAAGTTCCTTAACCCCTCCATAAAATCACTCCACCTTGCTGAATTAAAGGCATTCTTTACACCTAAGGTCACTAGTAGCGTGATTTTTCTAGAGTAGTGATTGTCTGTATGTTCATTCTTAATGACACGGGAGATGCTGTTTATGGCATCGATAGTTGACTTCCCTCGGCGGAACCTGTATTGTTGGGGAGAAAGGTCTCCTGCAGTTTCTACAGCCCTCAGTATCCGTGGTTGCAGCATTTTTTAGTAATTTTTCCTGGCTGTGTCCAGCAATCCTAGAGGACGCCAATAGTTTGGAAGTCTAGGGTCCTCTTTACCCTTGCTGATTAGGACTAGTCTGGCTCTTTTCCAGAGTTTGCTGAAGACGCCCGCTCGTGCAAATGTATTGTACATGCACAGAATAAGCTGGGGACACTCGTGTACGGCTATCTTCAGAATCTCAGTAGTTCTTCCAACAGGCCCAGGTGCCTATCCGTTTTTGAGCGAGTCTACTGCTGTTACAAGCTCCTCCACGGTGAATTCGGGAATATCCTCCTCGTCACACTCCTATAGGTCATCCTCTTTCTTCCTCTCAGGGTAGGTAGGAAAAAGTCCGTCAACTTTACGGCCAACCTCCTCTTCTTTCATAATGCCACTTGCGGAAAGAGCTCCAATTCTCTTGGTGACTACTTTGTAACCAAGACCCCATGGGTCATTGTCCACCGCATTACACAAAGCTATCTCGCATGCTCTCTTGCTTCTCCTAACAGCAAGTCTCAGGCTTTTCTTAACCTGCTTATGCTCTGCCATAAGCTCAGCAGCGTCCGTTCTGGTCCTAGCATGTGTGGCTCTTCTTCTTGTTGTTAAGCTCGCACTTCCTAGACGGCCTATTTCAGCGTTCCACCAGTAGGCTGGTGGTCTATCTTCGCAGGTTCTTTTTTTGGGCATAGCTTTGTTACATACCTTTTTCAACAAAGTCATGATTTCATTGACTAATATCTCTGCGTCATCAATATTTCCTGGCCTTAATACTTTTCCCAGGATAGTAGTCTCTCCTCTTTTAAGCATGTTCACAAATATTTCGCGGTTTAGCCGCTTGATTTTCCATCCACAACATTTTCGTGCTTCGTCTCTTCGTATCTTTCGACGTTCGTCATGCACCTCAAAAGAGATATATTGGTGGTCAATCGCTACGAAGTCCTCCAGAACTTGCCAATCTATAATTCTAGCAGCTAAATCTTCTGATGCTAGGGATATATCCGGGATGGTCTGTCTGTAGCCAGGTCTTCTGAATGTTGTAGTGTTACCTACATTTTGCACCGCTAAGTTGATCCTGGCACACAGGTCAAGTATATCCTCTCCTCTGTCATCCGTCTCGGGCATACCCCACTCGGGAGCCCTTGAGTTGAAATCGCCTCCTATGATAATTTCGCCAGTCATGTACCTTACTGCATCTTCCAGACTGTTAAGTTTCGTCAGAGTGTCCTCTCTGGAATCGTTTGGTGTTAAGTACACACTTATGTAAGTAACACTTTCCGTTTTAATCTAGAAAAAACCTCTGCCAGAGCCATTCTCTTGTACAACCATTCTCAAGTACCTTCCTTGGATTTACTGTCCAAATAGTTGCTTTCCCCAGCTCATCCGAAAACCAGTTTTGGGAGCGTGATCCAGCCCGCTATTCACTTATAAAGAGAAGGTCCGCAGACTTCTCTCTAGCAAGTTGAAACATCATGTTTCCTGCTAAGGGGCTTGTGTGTACATTACCTTGAAGCACCTTTATCATTATTGGACTTGCTAGAGTCTGCGTCGCTCCTTAATTTTACAAGAGCCCTCCGTAGCGCTTCGCACTTTCCTTTTCCAAGGTCATGCTTCAACTCCTTTTCTTTTAGTCCAAAGTCCAAGCTTAGCATACACCGTGCATTTGCTGTGCAGTCAGTTGCTTTGTGACCTTCTCCTCCGCATTTATAGCATTTCGCTCTCCTGTCTGGTCCATTACATTTTTGTGGCTTTATGATCCAAACGCAGGCATTTATAACAGCGGGTTAATGGGGTTCTTAACCTTACCCTTCAGTTCATCCACCCAATTTTTATACGCTTCATGTTGACCAGTTTAAAAGCGTATCTTCAATCAAGGTCAACGTAAGCAGCTCTCTATTCTCTTGCGTTTCTCTTAGAGATAGTCACCTTAGCTATCTCCGCGTCTTCTTCTTTGCTTTTGATACCATTTAGAATGTCAATCGGCTAGGTGTGGCTATTCAAGTCGAGTATTTGGATGACTCTTTTAGGAGCAAGGTCTCTAACTTCAACCTGTGTACCCAATACTTTTCTCACTTCTTTTGAGTAAGAACCTATTTTGTTACTAGGTTCTTTCAACTTGACCAGGACATCGACCATTTTTGTCTTTCGCACCGATCTTATTCAGGCACCAAAATCTTCGGGTTGGAACTGAGACCTTATAGCTCCCAGGACTTCAGCGTATATTCTACCCGTAGGCAGTTTAATAGCTACAGCTCGGTCCCTTTTTTTAGGGATTGTCTTCTTTTTCGTGGCTGCAGAAAGGTTATTGTTTTTACCCTGCCCTCGCTTAGCATCCTTTTTTCTCTTTTTCTCTTCTTGTCTTTGTTCACAACCGTTTAAAAGGGTGCGTAATTACGGTCCGTGTCATGGGTTCTAGTATTTTAACCTGAGTTGCTCTGTTGTACTTCAATCTGTGTCTGGGAGTGACTATGAATATTAGCCACATCAGTCGCTAGATCTACCATTGTTACTGAGCAGCTACGAGTCTTTTGGGGAGATATTCCTACAGCAGTTCTATCAGAATGCTCCTTTTCTGAGCCTATAAATTCAGGGTTTTCACTTCGTGTTCTTTTTTTTAGCACCGAGCCTGTTATATGTTTTTTAAATAGGCGTTTAATTTCACTCTTTTCATTAGATAACTGATCTTTTATGGCTTTGAGAGCAGTAACTTTGTCCTTCATATCACTTACACATTTCTTAACATCAGCGGCTATTTTTATTTGCTTATAATTCATATAGTGTATCATCTCGCCTATCTTGTCTTCCATTGAGTTGAGGATGTTTTTGACGACATCATGGTTTTCATCCATGCGTTGTAGACGTCTAGCCAGTTCAATGTTCTCGTAGAGCACTTGAACTGTCTCAGCATCGTCATCCATTCCTCCAAAGTTCTCCTCAGTTATTCCAGAGAGCCATAAGCTATATGGAGCATACTCAATGACAGTGTATTGGGTTCAACAGTATGCGTGTCCCATAGAGAAAAGGGAAAAAAAATTTATAGGGCAGCCTCAGTTGTTCCAGAACGCTATGTCCAGTATCTCTGATTCTAGTTCAACCTTAATCAGGTGGCCTGAACTACATCCTCCTTCCTCAGTCTTATAAGGCGCCGGGCTTAGGATCGGTATATCGAAGTCAAAGAAACAAGGTGTTACTAAATCTTCAACAGCTGCAGAATATGTAGCACTGTCAGAAGTTGTAAGTGAATTAATATTAATAAAAAATATATTAGGGTATATCCATTACTTTTCATACAAAAGGGTGCGCACGCATGACTCCGATCAGGCTCAAATTTTAGGGGTGGTTTGAAGTAATAAAAAACTCAGCCAGCCAAAATTTCAGCCATTTGCCGAGATACAAGCTCTAAAAGGTCCAAAAATAGCTAATTTTAGCCAATTTTCAAAAGTTTACTGGGCTTCAAGGATTAGTCCAAAAAATATCCGGCTGGTCTCATTTTTTTCCTTGAACTTTCAACTTTCACAAAAAAAATTTTCAAAAAGTTTTAAGAAGTTGATTTTTACTGGCATTGATTAACGTAAAACCCAGTTTTAGGGTCATTATACAGTATTCTAACTTTAAATAACGATAACTCGCTAAAACTGGGATTTTTGGAAAATTTTTTAAAAAATCTTATAATGATTATAACTTGCTTATTTTTCGGTCAAAAATAAAAATTTTTTTTTGTAAATCAGCTCATTTTTTCCTGGCTATTCGAATATTGAAGAAGAAAAATTTTTTGGTTGACCCCTTAACCACTTATTGGCCAATATTGATCCAATTATTACACCTTTTTAGAGTCTTATATGTATGAACAGAAGCCAATACTATCGCCCAAATTTTTAAGGAATTTTTTTTAATATCAAAAGAAGCTTTCCTGAAATATTTAGCCCTTAAACTGCTCAGAAAAAAAATTTTTTAGACGATTAAAGTTGTTAAAAAATCGATATTTTCGAAAACAGCAAACTTTCAATCGCTTATATCTCCGGTCCCTGATAAGCTTTTTTAATGTTTAAGGTCTCATTTAAAAGTTCTTTGCTAGATGCTTTTCATGAAACCAATCGGAAGTATTAATTGATACTGAGTTAAAATTTAAGTTCAAAAATCAGCATTTTTGGATAAAATAAATTTTACGTTAATCAATGCCAGTAAAAATGAAACTTTTCGAAAATTTTTTTGGTAAAAAATGAAAGTTCAAGGAAAAAAATGAGACCAGCCGGAAGTTTTTTGGACTAATCCTTGAAGCCCAGTAAATTTTTGAAAATTGGCTAAAAACAGCTATTTTTGGACCATTTAGAGCTTGTATCTCAGCAACCCATCCTGGAAAATAGCTGAAATTTTGTCTGGCTGAGATTTTTATTACTTCAAACTTCCCCTGATCTTGATCTTGAGCCCCATCGGAGTCATGGGTGCGCACACTTTTGTATGAAAAGTAATGGATATGCCCATTAACATTTTTTGATATTGAGATTGAAAAACCAATTAGAATATATAAGGATAATTCGGGAGCTATTAAGATAGCTGAATACGGTAATTTTACAAAAAATTCTAAGTACATTACAATTATTGCAATAGTTGAAAGGAAATATAGTTCTAATCAAAATAAACTCAGAATATAATTTAGCAAATATTTTTACGAAATCTTTGGGTAGAAGTAAGTTTGACTATTTTAGAAAACAATTAAAATTGATTAAAATTGTTACTTTAAATTTTAAGAGTTATGTTGAAATATAAGTAAATTTAAGTAAGAATTTAATTCTATAATTAAGAAATATCATTTGATTAAAACATGATTAAATCGTGTAAGGAGAATGAGCGGTAGATAATATGATAAGTAAAATAGATATAAAATATAATATGAATTGTATTCAAAGTTTTAGGCATTGTCCCAGTCTGTTACTTATAGCTGATAAGAGATGTAATATTTAATGTTTAACATATATTAAATAAACTTAATTTTGTATATAATATGAATATAAATTATTCAATTATTTTAAAAAATATAATAAGATAAGATAAGATAAGATGTAGAGAGATAAGATAACATATAGATGTCTATACTATCATTATTATTTTTCTTTTTCTTTTAAACATTGATAATATAGTTTTAGTTTTATGTACAATATGAAATCGTTAAATTTAAACAAAAAGTTTATTATTAATTGATTTTATGTAAAAATTTTTATTATATACTAAATTAGCTAAGATTCGCTTAAAATTTTTTTTATATTTGTAATAAATAAAATAATTTATGTGTTAATAATTTAAATCTTTTTTGGAGAATATTGTTCCAATTATTATCTGTTTGTTGCAATAAATAGTATAAAATTACAGAAAAAATAAAGTTTTAAACAAGTCTAAAATCAAACTTAAAGAAATACGATGTTAAAAAATATAAAAATATAGCAGATTTATGAATACTTTAACTGTGAATAAAAAAATCAGAATAATTTTATAATTTACCTTAATTTGGATGTAAATAAAAGAAATTTATTTGATTGAATATATCCTATATCCAGCAGAAGTGCTCAAACGAGTGGTTGAAGTTAATCGTAGGATCCTGCTATGCATTTTCAAAGCATGCTTGATGGCGGATGTGATTCCGAAGAAGTGGAAGGTGGCATGTCTTGTGCTTTTGGACGAAGGTAAGGGAGGAGCTCTGAAATCTCTATTATCTTACAAACATTTGTGCATGCTAAATATCATTGGAAAGGTAATGGAAAGCATGCTTCGGGCAAGACTAAGGAATGCCATTAAACCCCTTTCAAAACAGGGGTCTTTCAAACGTGCTGAACGACTACCTACAGGACCTACTGCACTATGACACGATCGATGACAGGCAGCAGAGGGCCGGTTGGAATGTCTTTTACGATGGTCTATATCGCGTTGACTTCCCGGAAAGAAATTGCTTGATCAGGTACGCTGATGACGTGACCCTAGTCATAACTGGAAGATACATGCAAGTGACAAAGAAGAGATTGAATCTAATTTATGATTAACTCTGACCTGCTATATAGATCGGAAATCTGGATGAACACCACCAAAGCCGCCAAGTACAAGCAGAAAATATCTTCTGTACTAAGGCAAGTGCCACTGACGATCACCAGCGCATACCATACGGAATCTATCGATCCACAGAAATACATCTAAGAAAGTATAAAGAAGCGCAAAGTGGATTTCACTTGCGCTCAAGCAAACTCTATGAACGGATGGTAGGATCGTTGGGATAGCTACCAAAAATGCCGGTGGACGAACACGCTGATTTAGGATCTGTAGGCTTGAACATAGGCTCAACTATCACCCAGTTTTAACAGGTCACTTTCGCAACATGTTAAAGAAGTGGAAAAATATGGAAACTGAACAGAGCCTGCACTATTTGAGTTAGGTGAATACCGAGAAGCACACATTCTTAGAATGTGTGTGCTACTTGGAGGGACACCCGCTCATTCAAAATTGGATACCACAGCCAGTGATTCCGAAAATCCTGATTTGCACAAAATAGCAGAGTACTTAAGAGGCACTCTACTGATGAAGAAAGAGAAGCTTTCAAACGTAGAGAGCCTTTTCTCCATACCTGGGCAGGGAAAGGCAGCAGCCAGTTTCCTGGTCTATGTGCTACAAACTGAAGTTATACCTGAAAAGAGAGTTCCAATTTAAAAGAGAGTGGGTCAAACAAGACTTGTATTCCATGCATTTTGGTTGTGTTTGCACAAACTAGCTATAAGTTTTTTGTATTCCGGTTTAACTAACTTTTATATTGTATTCAATCAATTTTTTAAACTGTAAAGGTCTTAATATATAATTATTGTTTAATTAAATTAAACAATTCTTTCGAGAAAAGAGATATTAGAAAAAACACACCTTTAGTATAATATATTATTGTAAATAGGCCTTTAAATGTATTTAAGATAGAAAGAGAGAATTATAATGCACGCACGCCACCCTCGGGCATTGAGCATCAAACCATTTAAAAACTCACTTGCGTTGTTTTAATAAAAGCATTAATTATCACAGGCCCACAAAAAAAAAGTCAAAACTCAGAAGATAGAACTGACTAACTTTTTGTGTTCTAACATGTTGTATGTTTTGATATTCTAAATCCAAATTTTCCATCAAAAAATTTGATTAGATTTCCCAGTTTCCCCCTAGCACCCCCTTAGGGGGTTAAAAATACGTTTTTTGTAAAAATTTAAAATAAGTGCATATTCTTAGATATTTTGGTGTAAAAAAACTGAAAATATTTATGCGAACTGTTTTCGAACTCCATATTAGCTCCTAAAGCACCCGATACGATATTCTGTAGAATCATTAGGTTATCCTGATTTCCTGAGTTCCTGATCAAATCATTTATTTTTGATTAATTCCATGATTTTATACGTCTCTCTTTTTTACTATTTTTATATTATTCATCACAAATGAAACATGATGGGCTTACAACAAAAGATACATCAAGTTCCTACTATCGTGATCGAGACAAATTGTTTCTACTTTTTTTAAAAAAGAAGAGTCTCTTGTGTATTGCACGGATTTCAAAGGTCTTATTAACAGCTATGAGCCCGAAATTTACAAAAGTGAAGATTGGAGACTTTTTATTGACTCTTTCTTACTAGTTTAGGCTATCCTCTTACATAATACCAATGTACTAGGTTCAATACCAATAGCCCATTCTGTAAATATGTCGAAAGAATATGAAACAATGAAATTTATTCATGAAATAATAAAGTATAAAGATCACAATTGGAAAATTTGCGGGGATTTGAAAATAATATCTATCTTATTAGGGCAACAAGCAGGGTTTACTAAGTACTCATGCTTTTTGTGTATGTTTGCCAGTCACGATCGCCTAAATCATTATATATCATTATATATTATAAATCATTATATAAATACGGAATGGGCTGTTCGAAGTTCCTTAACTCCAGGTACAGCAAACATTGTCCATGAACCCTTAGTACTACCTAACAATGTGCTTCTCCCTCCTCTCCACTTAAAACTTAGTTTAATGAAGCAGTTTGTCAGAGCATTTGATTAAAAAGTGAGTAAAGCATATAAGTACATATATACACAAAACATTCCCGAAAAAAACAGACGCTAAGATTAAAGGAGGTGTTTTTGATGGCCCTGAAATTTGCAAACTTTTTCGAGAGACTGAATTCGTAAAATGCATGGTAAATAAAGAGAAAAATGCTTGGGAGAGTTTCAAATTTGTATCTGAAAATTATTTAGGTATACATAAATTGACAATTACAAAGTGACAATTACAAAGAGGAAATAAAAAAGTTGCTTAAAAATTATAAAGAGCTTGGTTGCCTAATGAATGTAAAAATGCACTATCTTGAAACACATGTAGACTAGTAAGTCATTATAAATAATGAGAAGTCTGAGTGAAGATTAAAATATATTAATGAGTAAAATAAAATATAAAATAAAAATAATTATTTTATAATTTATAATTACGGTAACTATTAATATATTTTTTATTAAAAGATTCCTTAAAAAATAAAAAATTTGTATACAGAAAATTCAAGCATGCCAAAAAGAAAAAGACAAAACAACAATTTACAACTAGCAAAATATGATAAGGATATGTCGAGTGATTCATATTAAAAACAAATAAAGTAAATTACAAAAGGAAGTGAAAAAAATTGGAATTTTTGGTTCTTAGTTCTTTATAATAAAGTGAAAAAAATAACTTCATGATAGATGAATTTTTTTAAAAAACAAAATTATTCAAAGTCCCTAAAACCGAATTATTCCAAGTCCCTAAGCCCAGATTTTTCAAAGTCCCTAAATTGAAATTATTTTAAGTCTCATTCGACCCCCCCCCCCTTAAACCGGACAAATTTGACCCCCCCCCCCTTAATTTTCAAGTTCTGAGGTACCCCCTCCCTATAAACATGTTCCATGTTAATAGTCGTAACACTCATTTACAGTGGGGCGAGGGGGGGAATAGTTACTAGATCTCACCAGATTTGTTCTAATATATATAGGTTTCTTGGGTCGCTGATTACGAATTTCGGAGCCCTATATTAAATAAACTTGAGATTCACCCTTAAATCATCTAGAGTAATGAATATAGCGAAAATACCTTTCTTCGGGGTTAGTTATTGCTGATTTAGGAGTAAAGCCTTATCTTCTATAGAAATTACCTCAATAATCGTGATCAACGACCCAAAAAACCTATTCTAGACCAAACCTGGTGAGGGCTAGTATATCAACAAAACCCGCATATTGAGTGGAGTATAACGCTTTACAAAAAAGAATATAACATAATTTTTTAATAGAAAAGAAAAAAGTGCTATAAAGTATCGGGGCCAAAGACTATTTTATTCTTTATTTCATTTATGTGAGGCTTTTAAATGATGCTTTACATTTTAAAATATTAAAAAGATGTAATTAAATTTACAAATATATTAACAGTAAATATTAATATTTTGCAGAATTTTTTACAATTAATTCAATTAACCCATTTACGCCCAAGCGGACGTAAACGGAAAGTCAAAAAAAAAAATAGGTTCCCGTATAGATAGAGGCTTTTAAATTACATGTCTATCGTAAAATTTCATGCTCTTACTGAATCTGAAGTCAGATTTTACTTACCACGCTTTTAAATTCTCCAAAAATAGGGATAAGGGGGGTGAAAAAGGGGCTAAAATAAAAATGACGGAAAAATCAATATAAAAAAAAAAAATGATACCAAAAAACATTTAAATTTACTTATTTGTGCAAAAAGCTTACATTTTATAGATTTATGAGATATTTAATTGAATTTCAACTCTTATATTGCAACTCGGGGTAGTTTTTCCCAAAAATTTCAAATATTGTTTTTTTAGTTCCAAATCGGTTCTAATAGGTAAATTTTACTCCTGATTCCATTTTTTGAATTTGTTTTGAGCTAAAACGCTTCTGTGAGCGTAAAAATAGGGCTTATCAGGGCTAAATGGAACCTATAGAATTTACTATTCTTATATTTACCTTTTAAGGGTAATTTTTAAGAGCACAGAAGCATTTTAGCTCAAAACAAATTCAAAAAATGGAATTATTAGTAAAATTTACCTATTAGAACCGATTTGGAACTAAAAAAACAATATTTGATGTTTTTGGGAAAAACTACCCCTAGTTGCAATATCAGGGTTAAAATCCAATTAAATATCCCATAAACCTAAAAAATGTAAGTAAGTAAAAATGTAAGTTTTTTGCACAAATAAGTAAATTTAAATGTTTTTTGGTATCATTTTTTTTTTTTTATATTGATTTTTCCGTCATTTTTATTTTAGCCCCTCTTTTGCCCCCCTTATCTCTATTTTTGGGGCATTTAAAAGGGTTGTAAGTAAAATCTTACTTCAGATTAGGTAAGAGCATGAAATTTAATATAGACATGTAATTTAAAAGCCTCTATCTATACGGGAACCTATTTTTTTTTTTTTTGACTTTCCGTTAACGTCCGCTTGGGCGTAAATGGGTTAACCTAGTCGAGAAATCTATTTTAGAAAGGTTTTATCGAATTTTAAGTTTTCGTTATATAGTTGTTCATTCATTCGTATAACGCGAATAAAGTTCGGTTATAAGGGAATCAATTTCAGAGTGTTTTCGCAATAAAATCTAACCTAAAATTAGGAACTCACATTTTCAATAACTAATTTCCTTCGACTCACGTACTTTTAACCTAAAATTGCATGCTTTCACGTGAAAACAGCGTGAATCAAATACAGAATAGGCCTGCAGCGTTGATTTGGAATTATTACATTTTACATTTTTTACATTTTCATGTAGTCACCTTGTATAAAAATTGAATAATTGTTTACAAGTTCACTTTGTTTATTTTGTTGGTTAATAAACTATAATTAGTTATAAAACCGTAAAACCTTTATAATTATGCCGGAAAAATTTTTCATTAGTTGCTTTTTAAATAAAAATTAATTTATAATACTTTTCTTGAAATTAATTAATATTATCTAATCAATATTTTCGTATGCACAAAATATAAACAGAGTGAACTCGGTGACGAGAAATTCGATTTTTACACAGAGTGAAAAAAATAAAAAATTATTAATAATTCCAAATCAACGCTGGTGCTCTCTGAATTTACCAGCACTGATAATAGTCGGGGCCTAGGTGTAAAAAAAGGCCAAACCTCTGAAAACCACGACCCTGGCTGACTTACGATGAAACGTATGGGAATCTCTTCAGATAGGCCTAAAGAACATTGTATACAATGAATAAACTTGCGCTGGTGAAAATTGGGTGAAATTACCCCCAATTTCCCCCTCCCCTTAAGCCCTAAAATTTAAATTGATCTTTTTTTGTAAATTTAACGACCCCTAGTAGGTTTTTTGGCTCACTGAACACGAATATGATATCGGTTTTTACTGAAAATGATTCAGTTGCCCACAATAGGCAACTTCAGGTTAATTTTTGGGTATTTTTAAATAGATCTTTTTTAGTATTTTTAACGACCCCCAATAGGTTTTTTGGGTCACTGAACACGAATATGATATCGGTTTTTACCGAAAATGATTCAGTTGCCCACATTAGGCAACTTCAGGTTAATTTTTGGGTATTTTTAAATAGATCTTTTCTTGTATATTTAACGACCCCCAGTAGGTTTTTTGGGTCACTGATCACGAATGTGATATCGGTTTTCATTAAAAATGCTTGAGGTGCCCACAATCGGCAACTTCAGGCGTTTTCATTCACTTTAACGACCCTTAGTAGGTTTTTTTGGTCGCAAAATCCTAATTTCATGCAGAAAATTATATTTAAGGGTTGCAACCCCCGGATTTTAAAGAAAGCACTAAAAAATATCTCGTTCTTAATAAATCTCAACAGCATAAAGATTGACCTGTGATGCGAAGGTACGATTTTTTCATATTTACTTTTGTGTTCATCTGCAAGTTTACAAAATGCATCCATAACTCTGTATGCAGCTTTTAACTAAAATTAAAACAAAAAAAAAGAACTTATATAATTAATAAAACTTTAAAATGAATAAATTTGATTTTTATTTGATTTTTCCTTTACGTATTAAAAAATATTAAGGTTGAATCAGGTGGATAATAATTTCATTTTTTTATTTAAAATTTCTGGAAATCTAAACTTCTGAAATCTTTAATTCTTATAGGAATTTATCAAGTTATATGTCCCTTAGAATTTTTTAAAAAAATTTTGTAAAATTATTGACAGCAGACGGAGACATTAGAGCTTAAAATTTCGTTTATTTTTCAGCTACTAAATTAATCAAGACTTTTTTAAAAAGCTTCTAATTTTAAAAATCTGTGAATATAATATTTAGGACATTATTTAGCATCGATTCACTGAAAAAATTTCATTTTCTAACAAAAATTTAAAATACTAGATACAAATAAAGAGTGACCCAAAAAACTAAAGGTCGTTAAAATTACAAAAAAAGATCTATTTAAAAATTCCCAAAAATTAACCTGAAGTTGCCAATTGTGGGCAACTTAATCACTTTCGTTAAAACCCGATATCATATTCGTGATCAGTGACCCAGAAAACCTACTAGGGGTCGTTAAAATTACAAAAAAAGATCTATTTAAAAATACCTAAAAATTAACCTGAAGTTGCCTATTGTGGGCAACTGAATCATTTTCGTTAAAACGCGATATCATATTCGTGTTCAGTGACCCAAAAAACCTACTAGGGGTCGTTAAAATTACAAAAAAAAGATCTATTTAAAAATACCCAAAGATTAACCTGAAGTTGCCTATTGTGGGCAACTGAATCATTTTCGGTAAAACCCGATATCATATTCGTGTTCAGTGACCCAAAAAACCTACTAGTGGTCGTTAATATTAAAAAAAAAGATCTATTTAAAAATACCCAAAAATTAACCTGAAGTTGCCTATTAGGGGCAACTAAATCATTTTCGTTAAAACCCGATAACATATTCGTGTTCAGTGACTCAAAAAACCTACTAGGGATCGTTAAAATTACAAAAAAAGATCTATTTAAAAATAACTAAAAATTAACCTGAAGTTGCCTATTAGGGGCAACTAAATCATTTTCGTTAAAACCCGATAACATATTCGTGTTCAGTGACTCAAAAAACCTACTAGGGATCGTTAAAATTAAAAAAAAAGATCTATTTAAAAATAACTAAAAATTAACCTGAAGTTGCCTATTGTGGGCAACTAAATCATTTTCGTTAAAACCCGATATCATATTTGTGTTCAGTGACCTAAAAAACCTACTAGGGGTCGTTAAAATTACAAAAAAAGATCTATTTAAAAATACCCAAAAATTAACCTGAAGTTGCCTATTATGGGCAACTAAATCATTTTCGTTAAAACCCGATATCATATTCGTATTCAGTGACCCAAAAAACCTACTAGTGGTCGCTAATATTACAAAAAAGATCTATTTAAAAATACCCAAAAATTAACCTGAAGTTGCCTATTGTGGGCAACTGAATCATTTTCGGTAAAACCCGATATCATATTCGTGTTCAGTGACCCAAAAAACCTAGTAGGGATCGTTAAAATTACAAAAAAAGATCTATTTAAAAATAACTAAAAATTAACCTGAAGTTGCCTATTGTGGGCAACTAAATCATTTTCGTTAAAACCCGATATCATATTCGTGTTCAGCGACCCAAAAAATCTTATAGGGGTCGTTAAAATTACAAAAAAAGATCTATTTAAAAATACCTAAAAATTAACCTGAAGTTGCCTATTGTGGGCAACTGAATCATTTTCGGTAAAACCCGATATCATATTTGTGTTCAGTGACCCAAAAAACCTAATAGGGGTCGCTAAATTTACAAAAAAATATCAATTTAAATTTTAATAACGAAAAAATAAACACATGCATAATATTAACATTTTTATAGTATAGAAATAATATAAAAATTGACGCGCGTCCGTAAAATTGGGATAACTTTGTTAAAAAAAAACGTAATTAAAAAATAAAATAATAATGAAGATCCTGATGAAATTTTGAATATTATGGTCTAAGTTTTATATATATTCATAAAATCAATAAAGCGCAAACTAACTCACCTTAGATCATTTTCCTGCGGGGATATAACTTGAGTAAAGCATGCTAACGCATGCTTCACTCAGACTAATTATTCCCCGAGTAATTTTAAGAAGAGGGTGAAGAACAGGGTGAAAGATTTCACCAGGACATTGAGGTAATGGAAAAGCGGTATCAAGGTAGGAGGAACGAACGAATGTTGGCTGACTATTGTTGGAGTTTAAAAAGAGATTTATCAGAAGACAGCGACAAAGAAGAGAATGTAAAACGGGAAAAAAATTGAAAAGAAAAGCCCCTTGTAAACTTAAAAGGTCCTTTAAAAGTAAGAGAGTTCGTCATCATAAAATTTTGTCGTAAATATATACTAAATTTCCAAATATTTTGCAATTTATATTAAAATTTTATAAAGCTCAAATTTTCGACCACCTTACAAATGAGCTAGAATTGGATTTGTATATGAAATGAGTATTTAAAATAGTTCTCATAAATGTTTTCTCATTACATACTCCAAAAGAGCTAGAAATATGCATTAAAATTGAAATCTTACAAAAAACCAGTATAAGACCCCTAGAAGAGTGGTGACCAACATCGAGAGGGCGAGGTTTAAGAGCTCATGCGGGATTTGAAATAAGTTTGCATAAATGATTTAAATTTTCCTACACCAAAATACCAAAGAATATGCACTAATTATAATTTTTTACTATAAATCAGTTTCTGACCCCTTGTGGGCATAGTATTCTAGGGGTGTTTTAGGGGTTCACCGGGACTTGAAAAATATTTGCACAAATATTTTTTGTTTTCCTATAAAAAAGTCCAAAGAATTTACATTAGTTTCAATTTTTTACTAAAATCAGTTTTTGATCCCTAGGGGGTCTAGTTACCGATACTAGGGGTAGTTTAGGGGCTAATATGAAGTTTGAAAACAGTTTGCATAAATATTTTCAGTTTTTTTACACCAAAATATCTAAGAATATGCACCAATTTTAAATTTTTATAAAAAACTTATTTTTAACCCCAGGGGGATGCTGGAAGGAAACTGGGCAATCAAATCGAATGTTGGATGGAAAATTTTGATTACGAACACCAAAAAACGTAGAGTTTGTCAGGTCTACCTTCTGGGTTTGGATTTTTTTTTGTGGACCTGTGATATTATCAATCAATATAAGTGTTCTATAACATAATTACAACCATATTATATGAATAATCACTAAATTAATTACACAATCCCCAACAGGCGTCTTTGATATCTAAATTCAAAAGTTCGCTATTATGCGTTCTACGTCTTGTTTCTATATTGGTTTTCAATTTATAAAAATAGTTTCTTAGTTCCTTAGGTTAGTGATCTCTTTACTACACATTTTTGGAACTGGAACAGGAACCATTGTTTCTTTATGGACACAGTACCTAACTTTTTTCTATCAAAGTACTAATTTTAGAAATTTAATATAACTACGAAAGCAACACCAAAAACTGTGCGTGTAGCAGAAAAAATTAGATAATTATACGGACATAATTATTATGAAAGAGGTTATGTGCTGGTGAAGAAAAATTTTTTTTTTATGTAAAAAACCTAATTATTTCTATGAAACGTTAAACTGACAATATTAGGGAAAAGACCCCCTTTTAGTTTTTCTTATTATATTATACTTTATTAGATAAATTAGACTATTAAAAACATTTTATTATTGCTAATAAGGAACCTTAAACAAATAGAAGGAGTAGAAGATAATGCTGGTAATGCTGAAGTCATGATGCTCTACGAGAGCAATTAAATGGCAAGGCGTTTGAAAAAATGGATGCTAATCATGAAGCTGTCCAAAAACATCCTAGACACTATGGAAAAAAGTTAGGTGAAATGATAAATCATATGTCAACAAAGTACACAAGAACCTCTTTTGTTAAAAACGGGATTTACGAAATGAAGGACAAGGTGCTCTCAAATCAGTAAGAGAACAACATGTGAAGTACTGTTGGACATAAAATTAACATTTAAAGAGCAGATTCTCTGAAGCACGGAATAGGTTCCTAGGCTCACTACAGTGTTAAACAGGCTCATGAGAAAATACCCGCGGATCTAATGCTGGAAACCGCAGTCTTCTTATGTCGGTCACCCATCCCATTCTCATGTATAGTGCAAAAGTATGGGCTGTCTGCATAAAGAAGGTCAATTATGCGTCTATGCTTACGAGCGTCCAGAGGCAAGGAGCCCTGTGAATCTCTTGTGCCTAACGCGCAGTGTCCTTGGAGGTAGCACTAGCCATCGCCACGGTAATTCTTATAGATCTGCTTGCTCTTGAGAGAAAGTATATCAATCTGAACAAAGAGAGGAAAGGCATTGACCGCGCAAAGGCTACTTTGCGCCAAATCAGCCTAGTGAGTGGTAGGTCGAACGGTCCGTTCGAACGACTACTCGAAGAGCAAATGGACCAACAGGTTACTGTCCTGGAAAAGAAGACACGCCGGAATACGCATTTTTCAAATGTGACAGATGGGCAGATAAAAAGTTTCAATTAGAAAATAACATTGGCCAAATCACACCCTGAGAATGTGGTTGGCATGATGCTTCGAAATAAAGAAGTATAGTCCGAAATTAGCCAGTATGTGGAGTACACACTCCGTACCAAAAAATCTGAAGTCCAAGGTATAGGCTAATATAGAGACGTACTGCAGTTATCCGGATGACTGCAGGTATTGTACTAACATACAATCATTCCTGCATTTACTATCGATACCGCAATCAATGGAAGTTGGTAGGATAATATTTATTTAATTTTATTTATTTATTTATTTATTTATATATTTATTTATTACCTTCTCTTTTGACGATATTGGGAAATGAGATATATTTTTTCGGAATTTTAATCAGATGGAACGACGGAATCCTTAACCAGACTGGCGAGTCATCTGATTCAAGTCAAACGGTGGAGTTCACGACTAGAACTAAATGGCCTTTAACCTGTCCTAAAGTAATGTGAAAACGGTCTCGGGATCGGCTCGCATAAGGTAGGAAAGGAGTGGAGGAGTTTTAGTGAATAAAGACAAGCTAAGTCGAGCCCCACAGAACTGTCAGCCCGAATCCTGAATAGTGTGCGTACACATTTCTTATATTCTTATGAAAAAAAAAAATGCTGATCCTTAGTGCCAATTGTTTGGCAGCATTTTTGTTTATTCTATTATGCCTACGCAACAAGCTTATAAAATCAATCAATTTTTGACAAAATTATAATCAAATCATTTTTAAAATATATAAATTTACAATAATTTTATATCTTAATAGTATATACTTGAAAATTTATTTGTTTGGTATTTATATATTGTTATTTTATATTTATCTGTCTGTCTGTACCCTCATCAATTAAGAACCGCCGAACCAATTATAGCATGAAACCGGTGTCAATTGAAGAAGAAAAGTCTGTGGATGACATAAGCCATAGATTTTCTGCTCAGCTATCGTAGTTTTTGAGATATTAAATTTTCAGTAATTTTGAACTTGATAAAATTTTTAAAAAAGTTGAAATATCTCGAGACTACTACAAACTTTATTGTTAGAAATTTGTAGTTCAATTCGGCACCAAATTTTACGTATTCGCCTAAATTTTTATTTAAAATGGAGGTATCTTTAAAATTTTATAAAATATTTTTAAAGCTGGTAAAAAAAAATTTTTTTTAATTTTTTTATTTTTTATGGTATTTTTAATAATTTATTTGTGTGACTGTGTTTAATGAACGAAATTACATAAAACCGATGTTAAAATAAAGTTAAAATAAAAAATTTTTACAATTTTTGGGAAACATTAAATTTTTTGAAAATTAAAAAAAAGAAAGTTAAAAACTGAAATATCTGAAAAATATGATAAATTTTAATGTCGCCATTGGTATTACTAGATTCAGTCAATTCTAGAACCATCTGTATGTACATATCTTAATACCATATACTATATATATTTATTTCTCTGTCTGTCTGAATTCAGTTAAATTTTTTTATTTTCTATATTATAATTATAGAATCAATCAGAACCAATAATTTTTCATTAATGTTCACCTACGCTGCTTTGAATAGTTTGAATGTGTTTCCATAATTATAAATTTTTAGTGAAAGATGATTTTTTGGTAAGGGATCTGATCAACACAAAATTATTCAACACATCAATAATTCTACACAAAAATGTTTTGCGGTATCGTTTTACTACGAAAATCGTTGTTGCCGAAAAGATCAACACAAACTTTTTCTAATCGAAATATTCAACACACTATATAAAGTGATATTTGTTTATGCTATTATACGGAAGAAATTAGTTATTTAATATTTAAAATGGTGTGTTAAATACTTTGACTAAAAAAAATTTGTGTTGAACTTTTCAGCAGAATCATTTTTGGTATAGAATGATTCTGCAAAATTTTTTTGTGTAGAGTTATTGATTTGTCGAATAATTTTGTGTTGATCAGATCCCTTGTTGATTTTTTTAAGCAACAAAAACAGAAGTAAATGCGACAAAGAGGGGGCGGAGTCCTCCCTATCACCTATGCTAGTATCACAAATATTATATGGCTCAATTTAAACCAAACCAAGTAAAAAAAATTATAAGAATATACGAAAAATAGAACGTGCAGCTGATCTTGTAAAACGAAGGTAGAGAGAAACTATCTTTGATCCCGTAAAATGCCGGATGAGAAATTCCGACACTGCGAATTCCTGGAACTACCAGCAAAGTTTACGTAAAGACCCTATTATATAGGATCAACAGAACTCATCCTCTATTATAACCACTAGGCTTCTACCCGTGTACCAGATATGATAATTTAAATAAAAAGTCTAAATTAAAGGTTTTTTTAAATACAAATTATATTTTATCATTAACTTTGTAAGTGAGCGCTGTAGCTCAGAGCTAGCATTCGTGCCTGTCGTCCAGGCAGGGCGGGTTCCAGACTCGAAGCACCCTTTCTGGTTTTATTTTCTTAAAAATAAAATATTTAATTTATTCAATATTTATTCTTAAAGCTAAAGCAGAATTTGAATACTGTGTGATCTGCTGTGCCATCGGAAGTTTTGGTAGTTTTCTTCAGTACCGGCGAATGCCAGCACAGCTCCGACATCAAAGACGCTCTACCAGCGCGCATACCTTATCACCCATTCCCCAAAAGTACATTAGAAAAGTATTAGGAAAAGCATTAGTAAATATTCCCTCCTCGCTAACATTTAATCATGTTTCCCCTCCTCGTAAAATTCCGATAACGGAAAAAGTGGTATATATTGAAATGTATATATCGACTTCCGCAGAATACAGCAAAATACGCGGCATGGGGCTGCAATGTGCAAAAATGTTAGCGGCCATCATATAGTATATCTTAAACTCAAATGAAGGTTAAACAAAAGCATATACACATTAACTTTGTTGATTCATATCTCGGAAACGTCTAAAGTAAAGTGGACATGTTAACAAATTTTTAGAAACTTGATAATTATAAAAAATTTTTGAGACCTATAAACTCATTTATTTTCTTAAAAAATTACAATTTATGAAACAATTCAAAACTTGATCATTTGGGGCCTAAAATGGACAATCGCTTTATTAACTATAGCGCTGAGAGAATCTGTGATAAAAAACTTGCTATTTAGGGGACGAAAAAGGTAGAACTTATACAAAAAAATAAGACCAAATGTAAGTATTTTGGTTAAAATATAATATGACGGCATTATTTGGAAAATTGTCTAAAAATCCTATCTTATAATATTGTCGTAGAATTGAGCCCTGCATTTCTAGGCGAAGAAGGCGCGTTAGAATGAGCAGAGGGAATCTTGGGTATTTTTTTAACAAATTAAAGTAATCTATAACTATAGATTGTAAGTCCTGAACTCAATGTTATAAAGTATTTACTTAAGAACTAAAAAGTAAAAATTTTTTTTTTTTAAATCAGTAAATTATTTTATAATACAAGTAATATTTTTTAATAATTCTTATTTAGAATTTTTATCCATACCTGTCCTGGTTGATTACAAATAATTGATGTACATCCCTTTGCTTGTATATTTCTTGAACCACAAACAGCATTTGGTAAAATGTCATCTAGGTGCATTAGAAACAGCTGGAAACAAATATTATTAATATGTTACTAATTATTTATAAGTTTTATAAGTTTTATCATTATTATGTAATATTCATTGATATATTATCCCTCTTTTTTAAACTTAAAATATTTATTTGTTTAATTTGTCATGAAAATTGATTCGAACGTGTTTTTAAAGGGTATCCTAGGACGAGATAAGTACGAGCAAAGCTCTGAGCTGAGCTCAGTCTATTTCCGTGATAGACTGTCCAGTTTGTGCGCAACTCTTTAATGATATTGCCGATTGGCTTCAAAATTCACAGATGGTCTCAAATGACACAAATTCAACGTCAGACACAAAGACGAACTGATTAAATTTGTAGCTCATTTGATACGCACATTTAAGAATAATAGAGAAAAAACAAACTCCTCATCAAAAAATAACATTTTTTAAAATGTTGATACTGAAAGTTTCGATACTTACGAATAAAAAAGAATTTTTCACATTGCCTATGCACACCTAGCTTGAATGAGCGAAAAGTCGAAAAAAAATGACGACAAAATCTGATACTACAAAGTTTTCGGGAATAGTTTGTTATTTTCATATTTCCATAGCAGTGGAGTTAGAGCTGCTCGTCTAAAAAAATTTTAGTCAGTTTTGTGGGTAACTGAGAGATCAAAATCCAAATATTTGATTTTTAACAATAAATCTTTATTAAATTTAAAGAAATAGATGAAAAATTTGGATTGCCAGGGAAAAACCACTCCAGAAGAAAAAAAAACTTTTTTTTTTACGATGAAATTTAGCCAAGTTATCGTCAATTTAAGATTTTTCCCAAATTCGTCTTAAAAAAGATTGAAGTTCTATACTGAAAAAGCCTGTTTCTGAACTTTAAGCATGCATTACTCGCTTGATTTTCATGGTAAAATAATAATTTTTTTTTTTTTAATTGATTAATTTTTCCCTGGCAATTCATTTCTTTAAGAAAAAAATCATTTTTATTGACCAAATTTCAATTTTTAGGTCAAAAGCCTTTGAAAATAGTAAGTAGCAAGATTTACTTAACACAGAGGAGGGGAATGCACCTGAAAGGGTAAGATTATATTTTAAAAAAGTTATTTTTTGTAGCTGGTTTCCAATTTTTCTTAATAGTAGCCCCGTGAAATAGAGTTAAACTAAAAAAATTATCCATCACATTTTTAGCTCATTTAATACGCACATTTAAGAATATTAGTAAAAAAACTAATTCCTAATCAAAATATTAATTTTTTTAAAATTTTGATATTGAAATTTTCGATATTTACAAATATAAAAGAACTTTTCACATTACTTAGGAGTTTTCAAGGTTGAAAAAAATACTGTATGATAAAATATTTCATTTTTCACATAAAGCTATTGTCCAATTTTCCAATATGGCGTTTTTGAGATAAAGATCAAGAGAAACCAACAATTTAATCTAAATTACTCAACATTAGAAAATGATCCAATTAATGAATTTACAACGGAAGGTTACATAGCTTGTGAATTACCGCATTTATTCCCTTGAGGAATATCAGACTTTTCACAAACTAGAGAAATAAAAGTGAAGATAATAAGTGAAAAATATAAAGATAAAAGATTCTCACAAGCTCCAAGATCCAGATTTTTTTGTTTGAATACCGTTATGCGTCATGGAATGTTACAAAACCCAGGAATTTGCGTAAACAAATCGAAATTACAAAAATGCACTGTAGAGCAATTAAAAAAGAAATTGATAAAAACTTCTGGACAGATATTATGGTTTATTCTTTTAAAATAAGGTCTACCAACAGTTATTGGTATCAACGATGTGACGAACTTATTACAATAGTTAAACAGTTGAAAAAACCAAACGAAAAAAAGATGTATTGTAAAAATATTTTTAAATGTAATTAATTGTAATTAAATATTTTTAAATGTAATATTGTAAAAATATTTTTAAATGTAACATTGTTGGTAATGAAGCAGAAGATGAAAAGTACTATAAATTAAATTGAATTTTAAATGTACCATTTAGAAGTAATATGAAAGATATTTTGATTAATAATGTGAATCATGATACATGAAAGAAACTTCTTTAAATATTACAGAAGAAAGTAATATAAATTTACAAGAATAGCATGAAACAGAAGAAATTCCTGATTCCATAAATAATAGCATGGTTAGAAATCCTTTCAATATTTATATTCAAATACTGTAATAATATTTAAACAATTGAATCAGGAAAAAGACAAATTGACATATGCTACAATTGGAATACAAAAGACGAAAATATACCATCTATAAGTGATATAGATACATTTTTAAATAATTATAAATTAGAAAATTTAAACAAACGAAATTCGGATGACACCCAATACGATTAAGAGAGTAATAGTACAAGGGAAAGCAGAATCAGTAAAAAGAACAGTAATAAAAGGAATGGTAAAAATAATAACAACTGCTTTTAGTGAGGATGCAGTCAAAATCACAGCACCTACTGGCATGGCTACTGGGAATGTATATGGAAAAACATTTAACTTTTTACTAAATTTACCATTGAATTACAAACAATTTGGTTTATTAGAAAATCAAAAAGCAAAAAAATTACAATATAAGTATCAGTAACAATCTCTACGAACAAATATAATAATCTTATATTTCAAAGATATATAAGGCATTTTCATACCATTAAGTTTATTAAATTTTTTTTTTTACAATTTTAAATAAATTATTTAAAACTTCTAATTGATGTTAAATAAATTTTTAAGATAAATTAATTAATAATTTAACTTAAAAAAGTGGTTTTGAATGAAAAAAGTTGTCCTTAAATTTGTCTTGAGCGGGATTCATTCCTACGACCTTTGGTTTGCCGGACCAACGCTGTACCAACAAGCTGTCGAGAGCGGACACCACAGGAGTAAGTCAGAATCAATTTTTTTCATTCAAGAGGCAACTTTTTAGATCTAGTTAATACTTATCGAATCCCGCTCGAGACAAATTGATTGATGTATAATTTTTTTCATTAAAAACCACTTTTTTAATTTAAATTATTAATTTATTTATCTTAAAAAATTATTTAAAATCAATTAAAAAATTTAAATAATTTATTTGAAATTAAAAAAAAAAAAAAAAATAAAATTGATGGCATAAAAATGCCTTATAACTCTTTGAAATATAAGATTATTTTATTTGTTCGTAGAGATCGTTATACTTATATTGAAAAATATGACGAACTTTAAATTAATTTAATTAAAAAAATTACAATCTGATTTAAAAAATTTGAAAAGTGACGAAATGTCATTAAAAGGATTACGCACTTTATACCAAATAAAATCACAAATTTTCGCTAAAGAAATTAATGAACTATTTAGTAGATTAATAATCTACTTATCCGGTGATTATAACCAATTAACACCTGTACAGAGCTGCAGCATGAAACAAAATCGGCCATTTATTAAGAGATTAAATCACTTTTCGGCTGCGAAATTATCAAGAAATAACTATTAAAGAGGAATTAGGAAGCAAATTTTTTAGCAAAGCAAATTTTTCGTCTTGAATTTTTTGTACTGTTTTATTTTATCTCTCTCAACAAAATAAGAGCATCATAGTTATAACTTAGTTATATATAGTTATAACTTTTATGATATTAAAATAAATTTTAAAAAGTATTTATTTATTTATTGTTTACATTAAATTCAATTATCATATTTTTTGTTATAATTTTATGGTTTAAAGGTTTTTAACCATTATAAAAATAATTTAACTGAATTTAAAAAAATTTAATGGCACATTTAGATACGAGAAACATAAATGAGGAGTTTTAAAGAATAATCTATCAATGTAAATTTTAATTGATGCATCTTTTTTAAAATACAAATATTTAAATATTAGTATTCTGCGATTTCATTGGTCAATATAATATAGAGCAGTAAAAAATTTTCTTGTTAGGCTCATCGCTTTCGTTATTCGTTGATGCTTGTAATCTTGTAATCTTGACTACGATTGGTCAGTTAAATAACAAACAAATCGTCCTGCTCTAGATCGTAGGGTATTGATTTTTTCTAACGATCATACCGGAAAGAAATTGAGAATTGGGTATAATTGGTAAGGGATTTAATGTGGTAAACTTGGACCTTCATGGGAAAATGCCAGCAAAAGGTGGTTTTCTGTGGAATTGAAGAAGAACATGTACATTAACAAAGTACTTTAATGCAGTACCATTAAAGGATGCGTCGGTTTTATCTATAGCTAGAGGATTGGTAGTTAATTTGTTAATACCCTATGGACCTTCTTCGGCCACAATTACAGACCAATGTAAGTGCTTTCAAAAAAAATTAATTCAGGGGTTTGCGATAATTTATGGAATAAAAAAATAGTATTCTGCATTCCACCCCCAGACTAAAATAGCCATTAACGGGCCATTAGAGACTTTCTGAAATTGTACGATAGACGCCTGCAATTGAATATTGCGCTGGCGTATGGCAGGGAGGCAACTATAGTAAAAAAATAAATTAAAATGCTATAATGGTAGAGAAATACACACCGATCTTGAACGAGCGAAAAGTCAGAAAAAAATAATGATAAAATCTAACCTTGCAATCTTTTTGTAAATAATTTGTTATTTTCGAATTTTCATAGCAGTAAGTTGGATCTGCTTATCTAAAAAATTTTTAGTCAATTTTGTGGGTGACTGAGAGACTAAAATTAGAAAATTTGATTTTTAACAATAAACCTTTATAAAATTTAAAGAAATATATGAAAAATTTGGATTTCCAAGGAAAAACCACTCTTTTACAAAAAAATCTTTTCTTTTTACGATAAAATTTAGCCAAGTTATCGTCAACTTAAGATTTTGCTCAAAATTGTCTTAACAAATATTGAAATTTTAATGAAAAAAGCCTATTTCTAAACTTAAAACATGTAATATTTTTATCGTAAATAATATATTTTGTTTTAAATCGATTAATTTTTTCCTAAGTATGCAACTTTTCAAGAAAAACAATCATTTTCATCAACTAAATTTCAAATTATACGTCAAAAACCAATAAAAACTGTCTCAAATAAATTTTGCTTTTTGAAGCTATAAATAGTTTTTGACTTGAAAAGTAAATTTCAGTTCAACAAAATGGTTTTTTTTCTTAAAGAAATAAATTTCCAGGGAAATTAATTGATTTAATTGTTAAAAAAGATAAAGACGATTTTTTGCGAGTGGATGAATTTTTTATTTTTCAAATTTTAGACGTTTCGAAGCACATAGCTTCCTTATCAATACTAAAAATAATAGTGTCATATCATAACATATAGATAAATTATTATTATATAGGCAATTTATTTCTTTAAGAAAAAGAAACATTTTCATGAACTGAAATTTACTTTTTAAGTCAAATACTATTTATAGCTTCAAAAAACAGGATTTATTTGAGACAGTTTTTTATTTTTGACGTATAATTTGAAATTTAGTTGATGAAAATGATTTTTTTCCTTAAAGAAATGCATACTAAGGAAAAAATTAATCAATTGAAAACAAAATATATTATTTACGATGAAAATATTACATGTTTTAAGTTTAGAAGTAGGCTTTTTTCATTAAAATTTCAATATTTGTTAAGACGAATTTGAGCAAAATCTTAAATTTACTATAACTTAGCTAAATTTTATCTTAAAAAAAAAGTTTTTTATCGTTCATGAGTGGTTTTTTCCTGGCAATCCAAATTTTTTATCTATTTCTTTAAATTTTATAAAGATTCATTGTTAAAAATCAAATTTTCAGATTTTGATCTCTCAGTCACCCACAGAATTGACTAAAAATTTTTTAGATTAGTAGATCCAACTTACTGCTATGCAAATTCGAAAATAGCAAATTATTTACAAAAAGATTGAAAAATATTTTTTTTATTAGTACTTCTACTATTAGAGTAAAAAGTTTGTTTTGATTTCTTGCCGAGGCCGAAATCCCTTCTTATTCCGGGATGATCTTTTATTTGAAGTTTTATTTGAATTTTCGCCGGAAAGAGCTGCTGGTACCCAAGATAAAAAATGTTCGGCAGCACAAAAAAAAAAAAAAAATAAAAATAAAAAAATTAATCATAAAAAAAAGTGATTTTTTTTTAGAAATTTTTGGTCAAATTTTAGTTTTTGATTTTTTGGCATATAAGCACGTTTTGAGACCTCAGGAAGCTAAAAAACGGTTTTTAAAAAAAGTCTGCGTATGTGTGTGTGTGTGTGTGTGTGTGTGAATGTGTGTATGTAATCGGTGATATTTCACATACATTATGGAATTAAGACCTAATTTTTATTTCACAAATTTTTTTATCAAAAAATCTCGAGATACTTTTTTTTTTTTTTTTAATGTAATACCTCATTTATTTCCATGACAGTACTTATAATCGAATTTTTTTCCCAAAATTTTCTTCACAAAAAAATACAAAAAACACCAAATATTTTTTTCTTTTTGGACGTAGTACCTAATTTATTTCTATGAGAATACTAGTTTTAGAAAGTTCGTTTATAGTAATTTTTTGATTTATAGGTGCTGCCAAACATTTTATATCAGCTCTTTCTGGCGAAAATTTTTGAACTTCAAATAAAATTTAAACACATAAAAAATTATAAAAATTAATTAAAAAAATTTTTTTACATACTTTATTAGTTCATTTATTATATCCCAAAAAATTTTTCCATAATCTCTTCCCGTTTTGCTGTAAAATAAATTGCGGACTTTGCTTAACACTGCGGGCGCGCCAAGTAGCACCCTACCATAAATAAGATATCTCTTTGTCATAAAAATTTTCTTTTTTTCATATATTAAAGTTATATTGTTCTGTATTCATATAAAACATTATTTTTTGGTGGAGGAATGCTAGAGGAATTCCTTTTAAAGGTCCAGAATTTGCAGGTAATTTATTACTTGTTGGAGTTGGCGGAGGTGTATCCACAATAGATGGCATCTTCTGATTTTGTAATATGAAATTATATTTTTTTAATGAATTTTGAAGAAAATTTTCATACAATTGTTAAAATACTTTTTACCTGTATTTAATTTCTTATTGGTGAGACATTGAATGGCTTTATTAATACAAGAAATTTCATTTTGTAATTCTTTAGCTCTCTTCAATAAACATTTAGCAGCAATACTTTTTTCTTGATTTGGTGGAGTTGGTAACTCAGATTTTTCAAAATCTTTGCAAGTTTCAATAGGAAATTCTGGATGCCATTTACAAATTTTTTTTTTGGGTAAACGAAAATGTAGATCTATACTTAATAGAAATTGTTCGTGTTAATTTTGAACTATATCAATAAGGTTGTCAATAAAATTTTTTCGTCTCTCTAGTACTACGTTAGAACTCATATTTGTTTTAAATGCTGATTTTAAAACATTATCTACATCTGGAGCATTTCGTCCACTGGTTTCATAATTAAATCATAATAAAGTTAAAATAACTAATTCATATTTATCAGATTGAAAACTTGCAAAGCTTCTTATTTTTTCTTGATGAAAACTGTATGCTTCTGGATAAACAGTTTTTATTTGTGCTAAATGATTTAATGTAATATCTTTTCGAGCTAATTCTTGTACTGCTAGTTTCAGTTTGTTAAATGTTATTATTCCTTTGCAATTAAATAACATAGCTGACACTGTTTCTACGCAATGGAAAAACTCAGCTAAAATACTATAATGATTTGATAATCTGCAATCTATTTTTTCATCAGATGTTAGTAACGACTGATAACGTTGATAAGCTGGAGCTTTTATTGGACTGCATTTAACAGTCTGGTACCATGTAAGTTACATTGAGGACTAGCTTTTTGATAAATGTAAGTATTTTTATTAGGTGTTAAAATTTTACTTGGCGATAGATAATTCTTCTGAGGGCTTACTGGAATTTCTAGTTCCAAATTGTCATTTTTTTTTTATTTTTACTCTTTTTTCTTCAGCATTTTTTTAATTTTGCTGTATTTTCACGTTTTTCAACTAATTTTTTTAATTTATCATCATATTTTGTCAAACTTTGTATATTTACTCTAAGTAAATCCAATCTTGAACTTGTTTTTATCTCCTTTTGAATTTCTTCTATAGGTAAATTATTTTCAACTTTTGAATATTTAGAAGGTGTTTTCTGAATTTCAGTTTCTTGATTAACAGAAATTATTGGCACATCAAATTTACTTACTTAAATAATTAGTATGATTAATATCAGTCTGACTTCCAGGTGTTAAATTTTTATGATTAGCTGAAAAATAAACAACAAGCAAATTAATTAAAAACAAATTTTTCATAATTTAAAACATTTACATACCTTCTTATTCAATTTTTTAATTAATTAATCGAAGATAACTATACTAATTATACAAATAAAACAAATTTATCAATTGTAACCAGCAAAGTATAATCAGCTAACAAACAAAAAAAAATGACGCACATTTGTCGTGTCGATGTTTTAATCGCAATCCTGCGAGAATTTTATTTTTTTCATCAACACCCGTACTCGCCAGACATTTTGGTGGCGTGGCAGTCGATAATTTAATTTTTAAAAATATAGAAATGGACAAGAACAGAGAATATACGTTTTCTTTCTAATTTAATCTTACAAACCTTACATATTTCAATTACACTATTTCCGTATACACCCTGTATATGAGTTTTATATGCAACGAGAAGAGTACCATACAATTGGTGTGTTACAGGCCCTTTCAGTAATTATTTCAGAAAGAACTATTTAATAAAAGATTCTCATAATGCCGATAAAAAATATTGTTATGCGCCGAACGCCGAACATTTCATAATTAATTTTAAATGTATTTTCTAAAATATTTTGTAAGATTTCATAACAGTAAATATTTTTTTATATTAAGGGGGATCATTGGGTAATTTTTTTTCCGTAATCGAAATTTTTTTTATTCTTTTAATGTATTCATATATGTTTCAAGAATATGGAAAAAAATTTTTGTTTTAAAATTCGCTTTATTTTTGATTCTATGAGAAATAATAGCGCGCTCAGCAGACGTATATTTTTAAAATTTGAACGCAGCTGTTGCTTGAATACCGTTAATAGGTCTAAAATTTAATTATTTTTGTTATATTATCATATTATATTGATATTATACATATATACAAACACATATACTGTTTATTAGTGTTAAAAATATTCAAAATTAAGCAGCAGACAGCATTTTAAGTATCGAGTTAGCTAAAAACTGGAAAATGGAATTAAGAGAAGAAAATGCTGCTCAAGAGATGGAATTTGAGGAAGTTGAAGGATTGCTGTATAGTCCCGGAATCGCAGAAGATTGGTTAGTTAAGTATTTAAGTAATTTTTAACTCATATTTTTGTTTTTTTCGACGTTTAAAATTTTTGCTCATTTTTTAAAAACGCGTTTTCCAATCTTTTGAATGAGATAACTCCACAACTACTGAACCGATTTTCAATTTTCTTATTTTATTCTCTTCCTAATAAGTTGTACCAACAGAAAAAAAATTAAAATAAAAAAAAATTTAATTTTATATATGGAAAAACTTGTTTTCAAACTTTAAACGCTTTTTTCTCGAAACGTGTTTTTTCAAATCGGTGTGCACGATAACGGAAAAACTACTCAACCGATTAATTTGCCCTTTTCACAAGTCACTTTTCACTGTATTTACCAGGGATTAACGTATAGTTTTTTTTTATAACTGCCCCAGAAAATTTTTAGGACCGATTACAAAAAAAAAACAGGGCACTTTTTTGACTTTTTTTTTATTTTTTCCGTCACAGCGTGAAAAATGAAAATTTTTGAAAAAACTTTACGTTGATCCCTGGCTTTAAGCTTTAAGAAAAATAATAAATATTTTTTTTTTTTTCAGACGATCCTAAATTGGGTTATCCTGCACACCGCAACGCACCTTTTTTTTTTGTGGCTCTCAATAATCTCTAATAACCGGCATGACGTCATGGAAACAAAAAAAAAAAATTTTTTTGTAATCTTAAATACATTCTTTATTAATAAAAAAAATTTCATTAAATTTCCTCGAACCGTTCTTTTTTTATTTCCGCAATGATCCCCCTTAATAAGAATTACCAAAATTTCGTAAACATATTTGTTAATATTTTCAATAAATCTTCCTCATAAGATACATTATAAAAGGATGTAAAAATTATAGGAGTTCTGTTCTGTTCGCTTTTTCAAATTCATCTGTAATATAAGTTCAGTTAATAAAAGTTATTTGTTTAAATTTAAAACTAAGTATACGGTATTTAAAACATCTCCAATACCAAATAAGTACGTAAAAAAGTTTAAATTATATCTAAGATTATAAATATACAACCCATATACATATATCCTATCCATTAACTAATAACAAAATAAATAATGCTTTTAATATCATAACGATTGGTTCCAATACCATAAATCGGTAATGATTTTATGATCGAACCCATACTTCAAAATAAAAATGAATAAAAATTTTAAAATAATCAACCATTTTTATCAATTTAGCTTTTTATCTTCTTTTTATCTTCTCGTATCTAATTTCAGGTTTAAGGCCATACAATGACATATATAATATTAAATGATCAGCAAATTCTATAACATAGAATCCGTAACGAAGCATTTTTCGTTACAAATGCACACATATATATGTGTATAACGTACACATATATTTATATATGTGCATATAAATACAAATCAAGCCACCCGCGTATAACACACACACCCGACCAGGACTTATATTTTTAATTCAAAAAATAAATCATCACCGCCAAGCGCAGAGCGCAGTAGCCGGCGGATGAAAAGAAAAAAGAATATTCTTACGGCGCAAATATGTTGCGCCGCAAGAACGAGAGAAAAAGAAGAGCAGACAATGCTTTCCGCTAGCAACAAGTACGCACGTTTTTTTTGATATCTTGAAAATTATTAGAATCTATGACTCCGGATTATTTAGCAATTAATTATAAATATTATTTTTTTTTTAATTGGGAACAAAAGTCACAATAAGCTCATCCGGTTAAAATTCTAAATTAAGTGTCGACCAAAAATCTAAATAATAAAATTTAAGTGTACACGCGCGAAGCATTAGCAAAAAGCTTTGCGAGAATAAGCCAACGCCTGCTTCTAAAAATTAGCTAAGAAGCAGCCACCAAGAAGTACAAAGAGCTTTGTACACGACGTCGTGTCATCTGCTGAATTACGACGTCGTGCCATCTGAGAAGCCATTCGACATACGAACACCAGTAGCCACCGACGACGACTCCAAGAGACATCTACGAGAAGATCTCTTAACGGTAATTTAAATAAGTGCTCCGGGGTTCAGTGTGTGTGTGTGCGCGACTCGGTTTTTACATACATGTATACATAAATTGTGTTAAAGTTTTATGATTGCATAAGCCTAAGGGCAATATAATAAATTAATAAATTAATAAATTATATAATAGCATATATTTTTTTTTTTTATTGAATTTAAAATGTGTATTTTATTTTTAATTAACAAAGAGCATGTTCATATTTCGCAAGTTGCCATTATTAAACCCCTTTATTTAGAACTCCCCCTACTTTCCGAGGAGGTAATTTTCATGCGAGAGCTAGCCGAATAACAGGTAAGAAAAGGTTATTCCCCCGCATTATCATTATTATTATGCAATAATATTACCGGCGCGTGTCAGTTAAAAGGCGCTCCTTAAGAAATTTATTAACGAATACCCGTGCGCCAAAAGTAAGGTTTGCAAAAATAAATTAAATTAGCCCCAAAATACCAGTGTTATAAGTGGCGCCTCAACGTTTTTAGGCAAATGAAGATTTTTTTTTTGCAAATAAGACACAAACAGTCCAAGTTAGAAGACTAAAAAGCCATAACCCTGTCAGTCAGCATTTAATACCCTCTATTACTTGACTACAATATTTTTTTCTTCTTTCTTTTTTTTTACACATGTGCATATTTAAAATTATACACACAGTTTAAAATATATGTTAGACTTGTGAATATTAATATTTGGATTGGTATTCGCTTAACCTCCATCTTAAACTTCTATACGGATGTTGTGGCAGAGGTTACCAACAACTATCACACCCTGCACTATTTTAATTTTTCTATTTATCTATTTTAATGGGTTGAGGATGTGAAAGCGCCTTTTGACAATTTTTAGTGAAGTGTTATTGTATAATTGTTTAAGTGTCAGTGTAGCTGGTATCAGCGTTGAATTTATGGTCCAGGAGGTACGCGACCTCTCCCGAACCCCAACCCGGCTTATAGTGGAAGCACTTCGATCCGCGTTATCTACATAATGTTAATTTTTTTTTTAACATTAGGAGGATGCCTCAATCCTAGCACCCACGGTAGAAGAATATCAAGAATTTTTCGCGAAGAAAAAAACTTGATGTTGATATAGCCGGGAATCGATCCGCGAACCTTCAGGTCTAAAGTCCAACGCCCTAACCACAGAGCTACCGAGGCTTTTAAAAATTAATATTTAATTTTATATGTTATAGAAACAATGTTTTGGAATTTTTAAGTAACTTAGTAAATTTCACTAATTTTTAAGTTATTATCTTCACAATAACTGCTAGATTTTGCCTGTGGAACTCAATTAAACAATATTACGACAATTTCGCTATCAACAATTCCGGGCTGCAGTTTAGAAAAACAAAAAATCGCCGCGGAAAACGCCTACATAGGGGTCTTACAACTAAAAGAATATGAAAAAATAAAAATTTTCCAATGTTTCATTGAGGTCCACAGAGTCGCCCAGAGCTGGAATTGATGGTGCAACTACGTAAAACCAGTAGGAAATTCAGAAAATAATTATATTTGCGTTGCTTGAATTTCAACCGTGATTAGAAATCTTGAATTTCAACCTTGAATAGCAAGCTTGAATTTCAACCTTGATTGGCAAGCCTGGATTTCAACCTTGAATAGCAAGCTCGAATTTCAACCTTGATTGGCAAGCTTAAATTGCAACCTTGATTAGCAAGCCTAAATTTCAACCTTCAATAGCAAGCTTGAATTTCAACCTTGATAAGCAAGCTTAAATTTTAACCTTGATCAGCAAGTTTGATTAGTGAAAACGAGAAATATTATTGTTTTTCTGTATTTTCCACAGCAACGCGTATTTTTCCTTAAATTTGACATTACTAATATTACAAACAAGTCCCTAATTCAAATTTTCTTTTATTTGTTATAATGTTTTAGGAAAATTTTTCGTGAAAAGGTAGAGTTATTGCTTCTGTAGAATTTTTCATAGGTCATTTTTGTAATTTTCTTTTTTTATTTAAATTAAAATTAAGTTAATGGTACGGTGAGTAAGTGTCCGTTTACGGGATTGGCTTACAGCTGAAAAAATTACGTTCAGGCAGTATTCTTAAAAATAAAAACTTATATTTCTTACAAATAATGTTTTTTTTAATATATTTTTTGAAATTTGATAATCACTCTGAGTCAGCCCATAGCACCCATTTTGTTTTTATTTTTCTTAAAAATAAATATTTAATTTATTAAATATTTATTTTCAATAAAAGTGAAAGTAGAATTTGAAAACTGCGTGATCGACTGTGCTCTCGGAAGTTTTGGTAGTTTCCTTTAGTACCGGCGAATGCCAGCACAGTTCCCAATATCAGACGTTCTACTAACGCAATAACCTTCCAAATTCCTAATCATCATCCTTCAACATTTGCATGTGAATCCCCTACTTTATACTAAAACTTGCCCCTTTAATTTTCTTTAAGTGCATCAATGTATGCATAAATGTTGACATTGACCCTTATAAGAAATAAATCAACATATGTAATTGTTGAGGGCCTCTGCCAATCTTGGTGTGCCCACGTGCAAAAGAGGTAAACAATAAATACAAATAAATACAAATTATTATTTGTTCGAAAAGTTCGTTAATAACTGATACTTATGTTAGCCCAAAAATGTCAATAACTAAGAAAATGGAACAGTTTATTAAACCCCATAAGGTTAACTTAGACCCACAAGAGCCGGTTGTGCCCAGTAGTATCTTATTGGCCCAAAAGTATCAAATTAGCCCAAATGTGTCAATAAATAAGAAAATGGAAAATTTTATTGTACCTCATAAGGTTCACTTACACCCACTAGGTCCAGTTTTGCCCAATAGTACCATATTGTCAGATTGGCCCAAAAGTGTCAGAATGACCCAAAAGAGATATATAATTATTACACATATTATTTATTGTAAAGTAATAAGTTTATAGGATTTAATAGATTTAAAGATATGTACTACGCTTTCTATATAAAAAAAAAGATGGATTTCATGTAGCTAAATTATTTTAAATTTTATATTATAAAATTTTTAAAAATTGTATTAAAAATAAGTATAAATCTATATATTAGAAGTTATAAGCAATTTAGCAATTTAGCTTGTTAACAATGTAACAAATTAACAATGTTGTCAACAAATGCTATTTTAGGTTGCCTACCTGCCGCTAATTTATCCTTAGCTTCCTTTTTGTTTCTCTTTAATAATTATAATTGATGTTAGACGTAATCAACCTATACATTTCGCACCATCATTCATTTTTTTAAAACTTTGATGAACGAAATTGTTGATTGCAAGGAAACTACCATAGTATAACATGATTTCAGCATAAATAACGCATCTGAAGTTGCTCTTTCAAGTATAGGTTTCAAGATATAAAACTATACACCACCTGTAAAATCAAGAGCATCCATGTTCTCTATTACACAATTGTAAACATTGAAAATTTAAGCATTTAAATGTTAAAATTTATGCACCTTTGAATTTTAATATGTTATTATTGAAACTGAACTCCTCATCTTCGTCTTGCCATTTTTGAGTAAGACTGTTAGGATAGACCGGTATAATTTTTTACAAATCTCTGAACATGCTCGGAAAAAATAGTTTTTTGTAATTATTTGACTTTTTGAAAATCTTGTTTTAAGCGTCTGGTAGAAAGAGAAGGACCGTGGAGGCCGCAAAAAAAATATTCCCGAAAAGTACGTCAGATTACCCGTCAATTGTTTGAGTCCAAGATAGTCCAAAAAGGTTAACATGGCGAAGTTATTATGCAAAGGCTAAATATTTTTTTATAAGAGGCTAAAACACAAAAATGGCTGCTGACAATCAAGATTTTGCTCTAGGAGGCTAAATTGGGCTGGTGGCCTATTTTTGGTAGTACTTAAAGAAAAAATACTTTGAAGTACTTTTGAAGGCAGTTTCACTCTCACTTTATTTAACTATAAAATATAATTATGTTATTATTATTACTTTCAGCTATGTCATTATAATAAATATAAAAAGTCTTATCTGATTTTCAATTTCAATAATAACATATTAAAAGTCAAAGAAGCATAAATTTTAACATTTTGATGCCTAAATTTTTAATGTTTACAATTGAAGTGTAATAGAGAACATGGATGCTCTTGATTTTACAGGTGGTGTATAGTTTTATATCTTGAAACCTATACTTGAAAGAGCAACTTCAGATGCGATATTTATGCTGAAATCATGTTGTACTATGATGAAAATATGGAAGTTTCCTTGCAATCAACAATTTCGTTCATCAAAGTTTTAAAAAAATAAATCATAGGTGGATTGCGTCTAACATCAATTATAATTATTAAAGAGAAACAAAAAGGAAGCTAAGGATAAATTAGCGGCAGGTAGGCAATCTATAAACCTATAATAGCATTTGTTGACAACATTGTTAATTTATTAATATAAAATTTAAAATAATTTAGCTACAGACCAAACGCACAGCAGTTCAACGGAGCAAGAAGGGGATATAACTGAAGAAACAATTGGCAACTGCGGTAATGCAATGTCTGGTGATTCTCATATAAACGATAGCGATGATAACTTATGAAGCTGAAAAATTTTTATTTTATAGTTCATATTATAAGGTGAATACGAAATTCTTAAAGATTTTCTTTTAATTTAACTATTTGAGCTAAATAAAATAAACATAGCAAGTGAAAAATGTATAAATAAATGACTGTTATTTTTATTTGTTTATAAGAGTTAAATAATCCTTTTAAAAACATTCATCATTAAAATAATTTTTTTGTGGCTTTAAATTATTCTTGAATATTTTTCAACTAAAAAAATAAATAGAATACTCAGATATCCAAATTAATTTGTAAGGTAAATAAAAATCTTAGTTTCAAAGCATTTATAAAATTATTTAGAATTGCATGAATTCTGTGCGCTTGCTCTCCCAATAATAAGCCCAAATGTGACTGCCATTTGTATAACTAAATAAACTGATTAGAAATATAAAATATTAAATTTTATTTGCTCTACAACTTAAATATAAAAATTGTGTGTCTATATCAAATCCTTTTTTTTAAATACATTTTTGTATGCTTCTAATGAAATACAGTTTATGATTTATTTAGATATTTATTTTTTCACCATTAATTCTAAAAAAATAAAATTGGTATTTTCTCAAAATATTTAAGGGGCCGATCATTGGGTAATTTTTTTTCCGTTATCGAAAATTTTTTTTTTCTTTTAATGTATTCAAATATGTTTCAAGAATATGGAAAAAAATTTTTGTTTTGAAATTCGTTTTATTCTTGATTCTATGAGGCATAATAGCGCGCGCCGCAAGACGTATATTTTTAAAATTTGAACGCTGCTACTGCTTGAATACCGTTAATAGGTCTAAAATTTAATTATTTTTGTTATATTATCATATTATATTGATATTATACATATATACAAACCCATATACTGTGTATTAGTGTTAAAAATATTCAAAATTAAGCATCAGACAGCATTTTAAGTACCGGGTTAGCTAAAAACCGAAAAATTGAATTAAGAGAAGAAAATCCTGCTCAAGAGATGGAATTTGAGGAAGTTGAAGGTTTGCTGTATGGTCCCGGAATCGTAGAAGATTGGTAAGTTAAGTATTTAAGTAATTTTCAACTCATATTTTTGTTTTTTTCGACGTTTAAAATTTTTGCTCATTTTTCAAAATCGCGTTATTCAATCTTTAGAATGAGATAACTCCACAACTACTGAACCGATTTTCAATTTTCTTATTTTATTCTCTTCCTAATAACTTATACCAACAGAAAAAAAATAAAAATAAAAAAAAATTTTATTTTATATATGGAAAAACTTGTTTTCAAACTTTAAACGCGTTTTTCTCGAAACGTGTTTTTTCAAATCGCCGTGCACAATAACGGAAAAACTACTCAACCGATTAATTTGCCCTTTTCACAGTTGCTTAATGAACATATTTACCAGGGATTGTCGTATTGTTTTTTTTTATAACTGCCCCAGAAAATTGTTAGGGCCGATCACAAAAAAAAACAGGGCACTTTTTTGACTTTTTTTTAATTTTTCCGCCACAGCGTAAAAATTGAAAATTTTTGAAAAAACTTTACGTTGGTCCCTGGCTTTAAGCCTTATGAAAAATAATATATATTTTTTTTTTTTTCAGTTGATCCTAAGTTGGGTTATGCTGCACGGCGCAAGTTACTTTTTTTTAGTGCCTCTCAATAATCTCTCATACGCCGGAATGACGTCATAGAAATAAAAAAAAAAATTATTTTTGTATTCTTAAATACATTATAAATAAATAAAAAAAATTTCATTAAATTACCTCCAACCGTTCTTTTTTTATATCCACTTAAAAATCACTCGAAATTCGAGCGCCGTACCCAATGATCCCCCTTAAAAAAACGTTGTTAATGATCTTCGTAGAGAAGTTTTTACTCATGGTCAACTATACGTTGCTCTTTCTAGAGTTAGATCAGAAGATGGATTAAAAGTTTTTCATAATAAGAATGAAACTATTTCCACTAGAAAAATAAAAAATTATGTATACAAGGAAATGTACATGTAAAATGCTAAATTTCTATCGATCCTGTTGAATAAAAAAAAAATCACTCGCGATCATAACTTTTTTTGACTGATTACTATAATATTTTCAAACGCGAAAAGTGTCAAAGTATATACCTTGTAACGTAAATAGTCTGTAATTTTATACTTTCGAAAATTGGATAGTACATAATAAAAATTAAATATTTCAATACTCATATTTAGGGAGTTTAAAAAATGAATCATCATTTTAAATTATGTCTACAAAAACTTTCACTCTAAATTTATTCAAAAATTGATGCATATATTTTTGGCGAATTTTATTTTTATTGATTTAAAAATAATTTTTTTTCCATGTCCAACCTTTTTTTTAGCTCAAAAAAGATTAATTTGACTTAATTTAAACCTACCTAAATATACTTATTTAAATTTTTGATCTGACGTAAACTAAGAACTAAAGGCCATTAAAAAATTCAGAATTTCTCCGATCAAAATTTTGATCTACTAAAGTAAAAGTGTAGAGAAAAGTTGTACAAAATGATATTTTGGGAGGTAAACAAGGCAAAATATTGGAAATTTGATAGATTATGCTTTGGATGGACAGAAATACAAAGCTATCAATTATTTAAATTTATATAAATTGCTTATTTTCAATTACAATGATAAATAATTTATTTTTCTGTGACTGAGTAATTTTGTTTGTATAAATAATTTTGATTTTATTAATAATAAATACGCTGCTGTAACAAATAAATTATTTATTTCTTTTTTATATACTTAAAAATGCTTTAATATAAAAATTATAACAATTAGAAATAAAACTAAAGTTAGTCATATTTGTTATAACCTACTAATCAATAATTAGTTACTAAATTTAAATTAAATACTTTCAGCCGAAGTGTAAGTAAAATGTATCATAAAAATTAACAGCCAGCCAATAATAATGATTCTTGAAATACTTTATTAAATTAGCATTATAAAAGTAAATATATTATTAATTTTATGAAAAAATGTCTCTCTTGACTAAAATTGAAAATAAAATTGCATTAAGAATTATGTAAAATAAACGAAAAATATAGTAAAATTTAGGGTTGCTGAATAAGGTCCAAAAATGTATCCTATTTTATCTTATGATTTTTTTTTCACTTTTTTGATGATAAAAAAGTAGTTTGTCGTCAAGTATGGTAAAAAAAGTTGAAATTTCAAGTGAATAAAAATAAATGAAAAAAGGTTCATAACCGTAAAAAAACGTTTTTAAAACAACGAACAAACAACGAAATAATTTTATACACAAAATTAATAACTAAAAAAAATTGTCATTCTTCTTGTTCCTATTGATCGTGTTCTATAATTGCTTTTAATGAAGCAATTATATTATTTATAAAAATAGTTTTAAGAAATATTGGGAACTTCACATTCAGTTTAATACAGACTGAACGGGGATCATTATTGTCGGATTTTTTCTCTCCAAAGCGTTATACTTTTAAATTGTTTGTATTAACTTTAATGTTAAAAGATTTATTCAATAATTTTGTTACCTTTGCGATGTCATCTTTAATAGGAGTTGTACTTGTTAATTCAGTAAGACCTTGTAAGAATATATTTTTCGATCTACGTTCGATCTATGTTAATTCCGCATAAAGATTGTCTATATTATTTGAGTTTTCAAGTTCAAGTTTATTTAATATATTATTAATTTTTTCGATGCCATCAGTATGTTTAGAAATTTTGGTATCAAATTCTTAGAGATGATTTGGTATTGAAGCTACTGATGGAGCAACTAATTTTACAAAATCTACCATAAAATTTATAAATGAAGTTTCATTTTCTATTATATTTTTTGAGTCATTTAAACGTGATAAAAATTCTGTGATAATTTGGCAATTATATAATAATGGGAATAATATAATTTTTTTAACTAATTTTAGTTAATTTTAACAAATGTATTAACAAGTAAATTATAATAAATAAAAAAATTTACTCATAATGACTACGGGCTAATGAAATTTTTTTTAACAAACTGTCGCATAGGCCATAATACTGCAGAAATGTGAGGATCCATCATAGCGAACATGATTCCATGTAAATATAAAGAATTCCAACCATAAAATATAAAACCGGAAGTTTCCAAAAATTAAAAAAAAAAATTTAACTTCCTTATAAAAGAATCATTATGATAGATAAAATATTGGTTTTTGGTTTTCTGCATATCAGCACACTTTAAGGCCTCAGGAAGTTAAAAGATTGGTTTTTAAAAAAGTCTATATTTATGTGTAAATGTATGTTTTTAGCCGGCGATATTTCAGATCCATTACATTACACATTAATATTACATTAATATTACATTAATATTACATTACATTACACATTAAAAGTGTCATTTTTATTATAGACCGCTGCCTTAGATCATGTCCGCTTAAGGTTTCACGTGTTAGGCTTACGTATTGTTTCATATTATAGACCGCAGCATTAGGTTATATGGCTGGAAAGTTTAATGCGTGAGGCTTGACGTGTCCTTTTTTATTAAAGACCGCTGCTTGGCGCTTCCTTAGGTTAAGTAGGTGAAGAGCATGAAGACTAAAATAGAAGGAGCATCAAGTACATGTAAAAAAAGTGAGTCAAGTGACACGTTAATATTCCACGGTAATTGAGTCTGGTATACGTTTGGGCACGTTCGTGTTTATTCGTTTCTCACGAATACTCACGGCACCGTTTTTATTTTTAAGTTTATTGTTATTTCTATAAAACGGGAATAATAATAAAAATAATAATAATAATAGAATCTCCATGTAAAATTTAAATATGATATATATTAGCAATAATATTTTTATAATTAGAATTTTATTGCTGGAATATATCGTTGTTTGTACATTTAAATAGTTTATTAAAAATGTTCAGCGTATCTCAAAATCAAAATATTTTTATATTATTTTTAAACATTGGTATATAGATATATTTTCGATATTCTTTTCAAAATTATTAGTAAATAACTTACCTTTGGAGCTTTAAAAAGGCTTTTTTGGGTCAAACCATTTTTCTTGTTTTTTAACCAGTCGCTTTTGCTTCCTGTTAAACAATTTTCAACGCAACATTTACATACCATTTTATTTATTTATTAAATTTGAAGGTCAATCGCGCCTTTTAAATAGTGTATAAATTAATAATTTAATATAAAAAAGTCAATTTATAATATTTAGTAATAGTTAAAAAAAATAAAAACAAAACCAATAATATAAAAATCTTAAAAAAAAAATTAATTAATTTAACAGTTTAACAATTTCTTTAAATGTTATTTTTAAAATACCAAAATATGCTGTTATTAATATATTACTGCTTAATTATTTATATGATAAAGAGAATTAAAATCTAAAATATTATGCGCTAACACGATCAATTCCGAGAGAATACCGAGTACTTTCGAACGAAAACCAGACTCTATTACCGTGAAAACTTACCGTGCCATGCATAAACAGTTGACTCAACTTTTCCTCTCTATATCCTATGTACTTGATACTCCTTCCATTCTAGTCTTCATGGTGGAGAGCTTGACGTGTTTTTTGTTATAGACACTGCATTATATTTTGTGGGTGTAATTTAATTTCACGTATCATTTGTGTTATATCGGTCGATATTCCTCAAGTAAACCTTATTCTTGGGTCTTCAAAATATTTCTCTCTCAAAGTTCTATCGAAAATAAGTTACCTCCCCAATTTTCAGCCTCCTAAATCTTCTCCTTGTTTTTTTACAGATATATTAGTTTTTATTTGTGCTTTTTATTTTTTTAAATTTTAAGAGCGCAAGAATTACTAAAATTATTTTATTGCAAAAAAAATTTTCCAATTAGGCCCGGATAGAAAACTTCCCTGGCTATCTGATTCCATGGTTCAAATTTTTTTGAGCTGCACATGTGCAAGAAATCGAGTAAATTATTATTATAATTATTATTATAAAACTTCATATTCAACACACTCAATTGTCAACTACAATAAATATTTGAATCAGTAAAAGTAAATATAATTTGCAATATATATAAATGGATTTCTTTAAAATTTAGATAAAATTTAATATGTACTAAAAACTAAAATTAAATAAAACAAAAATTTAGAATAATTAAATATTTATACTTTAACTTTTTTAACTTAATTTTATGTACAAGATTAATAAAGAAAATTTACAATAATTGATTACATAATACTGACTAGTAAAAAGTTAACTGTTAACAGTAAATATCAATAGTAAATAGCAAATATCAATAGCACATAGTCAATTACAAGGAGATTGGTGCAAATGCTACCAACACTACTGTGCATTCTTTAATTTATGAAAGTAAAGTCTGATACCCCTTTTAAAGCGAGAATAGGATGGTAAATCCCTTAAACAGGGAGGAATCGAATTCCATAGATTTGCGCTTTTTACTTGGAAGGAGTATAGACCCCAATCAGTGGGTACTAGGAAAACTTTTAGATCTTTATGGGGAACTCTAGTAGGTTTGCCTGATTTGTAATTTTCAAGTAATGGACGTAATAGAGGAGGTTCTCTTATACGCACAAGTCTATACATAGTAAGGGATGCAAAGTAGTCAGTTCTGATCACATTAAGCATCCAACCAAGACGCTTCCTGTATGGTGTAATGTGTTCTTGTCGTCTCAAACCCAAAATGTACCTAATACCCGAATTAGTGGGTCTCTGTAATTGCCCACTCGGTTCGTTAGATATATCAGAATAAACTGCTGATCAATAATCCAACTGGGGAATCAGAAGAGTTTCAATGAGGCGCTTACGAAGTGCTTCAGAGGTACAATATTTGATGAGCCTAAGACCATACAATATACTATTTACTTTTTTAGTCACCTTTGTTACTTGGGGACGCTAAGACATACAAAAGTCTAGGATAATGCCAAGGCTGACAACTTATCCACAAAAGGAACACAAGCACCACTATCATTGATAACAATTTTGGAGATGTTTAATTTCTTAAAAGAATTAACTATGCTAGAAGAGCCAAAAACAATCGCTTGTGTTTTCTTTATAGATAATTTATAGATAAATTATTTGCATCAGCCCATTTCACCACTTTTATGGCTCGTTCTGAAAGGTAGGTAGTACCTGCTTAAATTTGGTCAGTAGGAACCTGGATATATATCTGTAGATCATCCATATATAGAAGTCTAAAAGTTATGTAATCACTTAAATGGTCTTCAAGATCATTCATATAAATGCAAAAGAGGAGTGGCCCAAGAACAAATCCTTGGGGCACTGCAGTATTAATATCGCGGAAAGTAGATGTTATAGATTTTGATTACACACATATTGATCGTCCACAGAGGTATGACCAGAACCAAATAATGATGATCTAGAGAAACCAATATCTCTAAGTTTTTTAAAAAGTTTTGATGGAGAAACATTATCGAAGGCCTTCGAGAAATCAAACTGCAATAACAATGTAGCAAGCTTCTTGTCCATGCCCATGCGAATATCATCAGCAAGTTTTATCAGGACTGACTAAGTACTGCGATACTTCCGAAAACCAGCTTGGAAAGAATCCAAAATTTTATATCTTGAGAAGAAACCTACTACCTGATCATGATTTAACTTCTTAAGAACCTTCGAAAAAAAACATAATAGTGCAATAGGGCGAAAGTCTGATTGCGAAGATGGTATTGCTCCTTTTTTCAAAACTAAGATGCACAACTTTTTTTAAACTACTGGAAAAATACCTTGTGCCAGTGATACGTTAAAGAGCTTGGTGAGAAAAGAAGCTATAGTTGGCAGGGCATTCGCAACAATGCTTTGAGGAATTCCATAATCACCTCTAGCCTGTAAACGGAAATGAGCCACAGCTAATATTACTTAATTCTGAGTTACATCCTTGAATGCAAAACCTTATGGATGATATTTAAGGAATCATCAGGATTTTCATGAAGGGAAATGCAGATGTTGAAGAGATAAGCATTAAGCTCTTCAGACGAGAAACCATAGAGTGCATTATATGGCTTAGGCAATAGTCCCAAATTACGCATCTCTTTCCAAAAGTTTTTATTTTCATCCAAGGTACAATTGTGCATATACGCACAACGTGCTGTCTCTGGACTGTTCCTCATACAAATTGTATGCCGTAATTGTATGTCACCAGTTTAAGAAATTAATTAAGCAAAGCCCTAGACCCTGTTCTTTTATAACATCTGTTAGTTTAGTCACATTTTGATTTTAATAAACTAAATTCAGAATTTATCCAGGGGTAGTTAGATTTACATTGGTCAATAGTCTTATCCGCAGCAAGTGTGTCAATTTTAGTCTGTATGTTATTAGTTAGTTTATTCAGACCTAGTTCGACGTCAAACTGATCAGCAATTACTAAGTAAGGAGACCAGTCTAATTTATTTAAATGTAAATTGAGGTCATGCGAGGTGACTTTACTTAAACATTTGTAGGTGTGAGTACCCTTAGGGGTAGCAGATGTCAATTGTTACCGATATAACTTCATGTCTACTTGGATAAGTAGGTAAATTACAGTCATAGCTCAGAATAGTATCACAATTGTCAACAAAAATTGATTCAATCCGAGTGTCAACTTTACCACCATGGTACGAGGGACCTGTGTCTTCCAATTTAAGTGATAATTGCTTCATGAAATCTATCAAAAATGTAGCGTCAATAAAAGACTATTTACATTAACTTTTAAATTAAGAGTAATTATTAACTTAAAAAGTTTTCATTAATTTAAAATACCCGTGAAGTCACATAGAAGAAACATGAATAACTTAACCCTTGCCAAAAATGGTGAGACTGATTGAAGTTTTAAGCTTCACGAATGATTTTATAAAATAGGATAAATTTTATATAATCCTTTTGTTATAATTTGAATGCATTTATAATATTGTAAGTGTGATGGTGCTCGCGTCGACCCCCCAACTTTTATAACGGCGTTCCCTTCAGTACGTCGTACACCAGCATGCAAACAACATGCAAAAATGTGTCAATAAATACATTTTAAACTAAATTAATAATTGTGTGTTTATTTAATTAAAATAACCTCTGCGTCAACATCTGGCATCCCGTCGTAAAAAAGACTAAGTGAAATCTCCAAAAAAAAAAAAAATAATAATTTGAAGTTATAATTAATTGGTCAAATAAAAAAAACGCGGCGTGCATAAAAGCCGGCGTGCAAATCAACTCATGTGAAAACAAGAATTCATATTTTTTTTTTTTTTCATATTTATATTTCAATTCATATTTCTTCAATGTTTGGCCGTTTTAAAACGTGCCCCTCATTAAAACTGTGAAAATTCTTTTTAAAAGTGAAACTGAAAACACGTTTTTCAAAAAAGGGTTATCAGTTATACTTTATTGTGTACGATGCCATGTGCCTTTTTTAGTGTAAAAGACAAATATACAAAAAGCACATGGACATCAGTAATTGAAATTGGAGCAGCAAGTTGCATAAAAGAAAAAATTATTAAGAAGAACATCAAATCAATTCAAAATTTCTCAAGTTTACATAAAAAAATATTTTCAAGGCTACAACTATCAAAATTTTTAAATCAGGATTTTTTTTTCAAAATTTTTAAATTTTTTTATGGAGGGAGAACATAAAAGAAAAGAAGGCGTCCATTTTGCTTCAACATCACATTTTCATCATTGCGCAGGCGTGCCACATTTATCATCATATCTCAAAATTTAACCAAAGAAGGAAGTATTTCAGTGGCGTCAATCTTTTTTATCACGTTTCTTCTTCGTAAATTGTTCTACATCACCGCGCAGGTGCACATATACGTTACTGATTTGATGGTCAATTCCAATTTTTCTGCAGACGACAACACAGAACAAGAAAAAAATTTTCAACAAAGTTATGTATATTTGTTTATTTTTTTTTGACAAAGTAAATTTATTTCTTTTTAAATTTTAATCTCAATTGAATCATTAAAAATTTTTTCATTAAATTTTTAAATAAAATCATTAAATTTTTTTGTTTTTTTTTTACAATTAAATCTGTGTACAAATAATAAATTTTTGTGCACAATTATTATTGTATAATATATTTACAAAATTATTAACATAATTTCTTTCAGTAATAATACTTTACTTTGTCAAAAAATTCACTTTTTATTGTATTGTTATTTTACACAAGTTGGGGCCGACTTCTGACATTAAACTTAATTAATCATATCTCAATTGGAAATTTTTTTTTTTTTCAAACTTTTTGAGCTGAGTGCGTTGTGTGTTTCAATGTGAACATTGCAAAAAAAAAAAGTTTTTTTTTTTTTTTAAATTTATTTAAAATTATTTTTATACATATTTTTCATTTTTAATCAAATTTTGAATTTCAAAGGCTATTGCCGGATAAATATAGTGATTTGGCCCCCCAAACTCAAAAAAATTATTTGCATCCGAAAAATATTATAAAAACTAACCGATCACCGTTGAAATTAGCTTCCTAGCCCATATTAGGCGCCCTTAAACCTTAAAAAACCTTAAAAATCGTGTTTTTTGCGTTTTTTTTTGTTTCTCCGCACTGTGTTGAGCTATTAATCTGAAAGTTGCGTAGAAAAAAAGGGCACAGAGTGTATTTTCAATCTTCATTGGTTTTAGACCTTTAAGACCATTTTAAGACCCCGAAAATTTATTTTTTATTTTCGAAAAATTGGTTTTTTGAGCATAAAAAAAAATAACCAGCGTTAAATTTCTTCAAACTGACCTAAAAAGTTGAAAAAAAGTATATTTTACTGATATCAGTCTTGTCCTAGAGGGGGAGCTTATCTCCACACCTTCAAAACTCAAAAAACGCGTTTTTTTGCCTCTACACGATTAAAATGCAATAGAATTGAAAAAATTCGTTTTGAAACCTCCCTAAATCTTTTTGAGTATCTATTTATACGTTTTAACTAAAATATATTTCATTAATTATTGTTTTTAGACCCTTATGACCACTCAAGACCACCTTAAGAGCCCAAAAATTGATTTTACATTTTCGAAAAATCAGTTTTTTTGAAATTAAAAAATTATACCTGCCTTTCATTCTTTCAAATTGGACTAAAGAGGCAAAGAAAATTATTTTTTAACGATATCAGTCCTGTCCTGGAGGGGGAGCTCATCCCCATCCCTTGAAAACTCAAAAAACGCGTTTCTTTGCCCCTAAACGATTAACCCATTAATTCCTAAGAAGAAACTGCATTTGACAGAGCTGTAAAACCTATTCCATTTAGAGCATTTGACTCAAATTAGTAAAATAAAACACAAAAAAAAATTCAAAATGGCGGACATTTATAAATGGCGGACTAATATGGTGGTCAGAAAAAATTAAATTTTGATATTTTTTGATAAAAATTTGTGTGAATGGTATTTTTTGGGTGCTAATTACGAATATATAGTTATTTATCAAAAATTTTTAAATGGCGGAACCAATATGGTCGTTGAAAAACTCGATATTTCGAGATTTTTGACAATTTTGAGCCTGAGCAGAAACTGTAAGTTATATAACCATAAAACCGGTTTCATTTAGGGCATCTAAACATGTAATGTGAAAAAATATTTATTTATCTATCTATTTTTCAAAAACTCAAAATGGCGAGACTAAGAAGAAACTGTAAGTTTCTTCTGTGTCCGCTATATTGATCGGCCATTTTGAATTTTAATAAATAATTTTCATTTTTTCATATAACATGTTTAAATGCCCTAAATAAAACCGGTTTTACGCTTATACTATTTACAGTTTCTTCTCAGGCTCAAAATCGTCAAAAATATCGAAATTTCGCATTTTTCAGTAGCCACATTAGATCCGCCATTTTGAGTTTTTGAAAAATAGATAGACCATCGTAATGAGCATCCAAAAAATACCCTGTACACAAATTTTGACCAAAAAATAACGAAATTTAGTTTTTCGTGTCCGCCATCTTTATCTACCATTTTGAATTTTTTTCGAAAAAAATGTATATTTTCACATAAAATGTTTAAATGCCCTAACTGAAACCGGTTTTATGGTTATATAACTTACAGTTTCTGCTCAGGCTTAAAATCGTCAAAAAGCTCGAAATTTTGAGTTTTGCAACTGCCATATTGGTTCCGCCATTTAATAATTTTTGATAAATAACTATATTTTCGTAATTAGCACCCAAAAAAATACCATTCACATAAATTTTTATCAAAAAATATCAAAATTTAATTTTTTCTGACCACCATATTTGTAATATTTTGGAGGAAATATTTGGGGAAATTGTAGGAAAATTGGTTTGGGTTTATAAATAAATTCACACGTGATTAAAATAATAAAATAATTATTAAAACGCACTTATTGAATGTATTATATACAAATAATTAAATGTTAGATTAGTGGACTGTATAAATATAGTTATTGATCGCTGGCGTTAAAGAAAAATGAATTGATTTGAATTAATTAAATTAAATTTAAGCACTGTTTTTAGTTCTATGATAACTTTATGTTCAATACGCTGGGCGGTGCATGACTAAAATTGTCTTACGAGCGCGTCCGCCGACGCGACCACAGAATGAGAGCATGAATCGGTTTTATAGAACCGGTGAAAGTTTAACGTGAGAGAAGGGGCCCTAAAACGGGGGGCCGATAAATCAAATAATTACAATATCACGTAAAACATTATTTACCGCGAATATTCAACATGAAAAAATAGAAAAATATAATTTTATAGCTATTGGCCGCAACAATATTAGTCCGCTATTTATAAATGTCCGCCATTTTGAAATTTTTTTTGTGTTTTATTTTACTTATTTGAGTCTAATGCTCTAAATGGAATAGATTTTACAGCTCTGTCAAATGCAGTTTCTTCTTAGGAATTAATGGGTTAATCGTGTAGGGGCAAAGAAACGCGTTTTTTGAGTTTTCAAGGGGTGGGGATGAGCTCCCCCTCCAGGACAGGACTGATATCGTTAAAAAATAATTTTTCTTGTTAGTGTCCAGAAAGTGCGTGTTTTCTGGCCGCTGCGCTATTCGAAAAAACGCATTTTCTCGACACTGAGCAAGAAAAATTATGTTTTGTCCTTGGCCACAAAAAAAGGATGCCCCAAATCGCAGTTTACCATCCTCGGCTTCGCCTCGGACAGTAATTTACGTGCGATTTGGGCCATTCTTTACTTTTGTGGCCATGGGTAAAAATATACTATTCTTTGACTTTTTAGTCCAATTTGAAAGAATTAAAGGCAGGTATAATTTTTTAATTTCAAAAAAACTGATTTTTCGAAAATGTAAAATCAATTTTTGGGCTCTTAAGGTGCTCTTGAGTGGTCATAAGGGTCTAAAAACAATAATTAATGAAATATATTTTAGATAAAATGTATAAATAGATGCTTTTTTTATTGAAATTTAATTTGATGGGTTTTTGTACAATGAGTGATATCACATCTTTTAAATGAATCAAAAAACTCATTTCAGGGTTTTTATTTTTTTTCCCCTTCAACGTTCAAGATTTCCAAACAAAAATTTTGAATGTAATGTTTTATCACTCATGCAAATATCTTTATTTTTTATTGATTATCACTCTGTAAATTTTTTTAAATATTGAGTATCATAATCATCATTTCATTTTTTGAAATCCATATTTATTCAGCAGTATTTTAAATTGCAATTTCATTAAATTGTTTTGGTTGCAGTTATGATTCCTGGCCATTCAAAATGTTTAATTGTTCATAAACAAAGGTGGCTGAAATTACATGTGATTTTAGCATAATTTCATTTTTTCAATTTAGTTGTTTATAAACAAAGGTGGCTGAAATTACATATGATTTTGGCATAATTTCAGTTACTCATTCTCAAACATTACCAGGTAGTCATTTGATGTTTGAAGCAAGGGTGTACATACATAAACTTTTGTCTGCTTCAAAACAAATGGTGTGTTAATGTTACCTTTTGAAGGGGGAGGGATTTGATTGTAGATCACAACATATATTTTGTATTTCAAATCATAATTTTAATTTGGAGTCTGTGATAATTTCACATTTGTCATAGTTTATTAAAGAGTCTTTCTCATTTAGTCATAATTCATTTTATCAAACATAATCATTTAGTTTTGGGTCATTCAAGTCTACATATTGACAAAGTGGTGGATCCAGAATTAGAAAATTCAATTTAAAAGAATTTAGCATTAATATTAAAACAAATTTGAATTATATAGACTCTTAAAAATGTAATTTATATAGAAAGTAAGTTGCATTAATTGTTCATTAATTTTTTGTTATTTATAATGTTTCTAATTTGTTATTATTTATATATTCAATTCTAGTCATATTAAAACCAATTCTATTGGTTACAATTACATTTAAATATTTCTTGAATTATATAATTTATTATTTATTAATTTGTGTAGAAAGCAAATTGAATTTTGTATCAATTTTAAATAGTATATTATAATTTGAAAATGTAAAATTTAATTCAATTTTTTTGATATATTTTTAGATGTGCGTTTTTTCACCTTGTGAAGGAGAATGTTATAATTTGAATGTATTTATAATATTGTAAGTGTGATGGCGCTCGCGTCGACCCCCCAACTTTTATAACGGCGTTCCCTTCAGTACGTCGTACACCAGCATGCAAATAACATGCAAAAATGTGTCAATAAATACATTTTAAACTAAATTAATAATTGTGTGTTTATTTAATTAAAATAACCTCTGCGTCAACACCTTTAATTAAAAAAAAAATTTCTATAAGTATAAAGCTTAATAACTTATTATATTTTATTTTATTGAATTACTTAAAGGATCCTATGATCAAAGGTATGTATTTTTCTCTTTTGCTAACTAATTAACTAATTAACTAAAATCGGTGCTAAAATATATAAAAGGAATATAAGAAGCTTCTGATAGTTACAAATATAAATCGTTTCAATTTCATAAATGAACTCATATTACGAAAAACTTCAAATGCAATTAAATGTACTTTAATTTAATTTTGCTATTTTACTTCTCGGTTAACGATATAATAATTTATAATTAGTGATACAAATAAAATTTTATGGAAAAAGGTGAACAACTTATTTAAGAGGTTAAAAAACATAGGTGACCCCAATTTCAGTCAAAAATAGTTATTAATATTAATTCAAATTGCTATTGCAGATAAAAGGTTGAAGGCTAAAGCTTAAATACCTTAAAAAATGGTACGTTGGAACCATCTGCTGTTCCTTCTATTTCCCTTATATACTGCGGATACTGTTCTTTTACACAAAGCAAAGTTTCCTCGTAAATTTTTTGTCCTTGTTCAGTGATATAAAGAGGTAAATAGGTTTCATTAAGAGGCTTATAGCAATCTACGTAGTTCTGAATAATACTCTTAAAAGTTTTACCCTGAAATTGTTTAAAGAAAAAGATATAAAAAAGTAACTAATAAATTTTAGTACCTGAGAAAAGAATATGATTTTAACATTTATTAAACATATATTTTTTTACTCAGAATTGATTGAAAAGCACTTATTTAAGAGGACTAACTAATAATATAATGGTTTTTTTTATGGATTATATAATGGGAAAGAATGTAAATAAATAAACTGAAATTCGCATTCATAATAATTGAACATCAACTGGCACGAAGGTCCACCGAATAAGGAAAACTCAAAATGGCAGCGTCCTTATTGTCAATCATGCACGGCAATCATGCACGGCAATAGGCTATGCGGCTATTCCAGTCCACGGAATGGGGCATAAAATTTAATTTTCATTTCTCGATTTGGGACACCCGAGTTTTGGACCTATTTTATTGGAAAAAAATATAAATTTATTAGATTTTATTACGAAAAAACTTTAATTATTTATTTTATGTTATTACTTTTTTTAAAAAGGCATTTTAATATTTTTAAATATTTTTAATTTAATTTTTTTTAAATACTATTTTTAAATTTTATAGTAAAAAATTTTAATTTAACTTACAGCATATACGTTAAAATTTTTTTTATTATTATTTTTATTATTATTATTCTTGTTATTTATTATTATATTTATTTAATACATCTTATCAAATTATTATTATTATTTTTATTACACATATTCAGAAAATAAAATTTAAAAAATTTTAAAAGTATTATAAGTTTTCAGTCTTCGTTCGGTTGTGAAAAAGAGTAAATCAAAATACAAATAAATATTTTTCTTAAAATATGGCTTTATTTAAGTTAATTGAAGATTGTGCAAGCCTTTGGTCTCTTGTCAAGAAAAAAAAAGTAATTTCTACTTTAAAAAATTGGATTTTTCGAACAATAAAAAGCAAATAAGAGTACAGAATTTATGAAAAATATGCTTTAAAGACGTTAGCTAGTGAAGTTTTAGTGGTATACATAAAAAGATAATAATAGAACCCACGCTTAATTGGAATTATTCCGGCAATAACAAGAACTGCCGCTTCCGAGACACCACCAAGTCCTGTACGCGCAAGAAATCATCAGAGCAGTTTGTCTTTACCCTTGTCTAGCGCCCCCCTCCAAATTTCTGGTCCATACAATAGAATGGAGTGAGTTACGGACATTAGTAGCTTCCTCTTGCTGGACTATGTGCCGTTCATATTTGATATTAGACTGCTCTTTTTTCTTGTAATAAATGTTAAAAGAAAGCCAGGGGATAAAAGTTTTGCTTTCCTAAAGTTTTTTTGCAGCTGTATTTTTTTCTTTAATTTTCAGAAATTCCTGTGAAATTTCAAGCAAAGCAGCCCTTTCTAGATTAGCTAAATTTTTTTAAATCCAATTTGCTTTGACCATAGTAAAAGCACGTGGGATTAGAAAAAAATTATCTAGTCTAGAAAGAGCTCAACCGTGTATTTTATACAATTGAACCCTTCATTACTAGGCCCAAAACGTACATTGGTATTAGCAAAGGGTGGTTGTCATGTTTTTTCAACAATGTAAACTCATCTCTGATTATAAGAAAGTATTAGATATTTGCTAGGTGCATAATAATTGTTCATAAGCGATTTCTCATATCTAAAATCTAAACATTTCATTTCACAATATAAGATGTAGTGATAAAAAAACGACGAGCCTCGCACTATTTAGCCAGAGGCGAAATATTCAAACAATTATTAGCACAATTTAGCCAATAAAATATTCAAATCTTTTTATTTGTTTGTTGTCATATAACCTTATTTATTCCGTACGAATTCGTAAGGTTATAAATTGTACATTAAAGATTTATTAGATCTATAAGAAGTATTCTATGTTATTAGTAAATTAATAAATCTTCAAAGGTAATTTGTAAATTATGAATTAATTAGTCCTGTGAGAGTGATGCAAAAAAACGTATTGATTTTTAAGTATTTTAAATATATTAAAACAGGTAAAAAGTTTTTAATATTATTCCTAACCTATAATTTGCAGTAAGGTATAATGAATTTAAAATAATTAATTTAATTTCGATTTGTTATGAGATCATTAATTAATAATTTTAGGAATTGCAATTGGCTAACGCTGTCATAAGTATTTTTAGTATTTCATAATATTTAGGAATTTGTAAGCTAATAATATTTATAATTATGTAATTTTAGTATTTAAGCAAAACTTATTATTGAGAAATATAAACAAATTATGCGAGTAAAGCATTAAAATTAAGAAATATTAAATAATATTGTTGTTAATTAATCAAATATTTCTATAACTATAAACAATAATCATACTATATAAGATCAAATTAAGTTTAATACAGTCAGTAAAATATCAGAAGTTGTCATTGACGTGTACTTATATCCGTCTCTTAATAAAGTTTAGTTTTTTAACAATAATTAGTTGTGTTTATTTGGATAACCATTCCTGAACATCATTTGTAAGTATTTATTTATATTTATCTATAACTAATAATCCTAGCCATTAGACCCTTAACAAGTGGTTCCTAAGTACCGGTTTTCTTTTGTTTAATTTTAGAAAATCAGAATCGAACAATTGATTTTTTTTTTTTAAGCAAGAAATTTTAAAATATAATTTTTTTTCTCTTGTTTAAACTTTAAATTAAACTTTATTTTTATATTTTTTTCTTTCGTTAATTAATCTACCTATATATTAATATCTGTTGATTTTTTGCGTGCCATTAGATAAGTCCTAACTGATACATAAATAAACTGAATTTTTGGTATTAGTGTCAATATAATCTGCCCCTCTAAGTGCGCTATATCTTAAAATTTTAAATTTTTATTTGTATTAGGAGTACTTAATAAATACACAATTTCATACAATTTCACTAAAATCTACCTATATATTAATATCTGTTGATTTTTTCCGAACGAAAAAACAAATAATATCGAGTAGCTAGACGGGGAAACCAAATAGTTTCACAATTCCCGCCTTTTAAAGTGGACGCAATTTTTTTTTCTACTTTATAAAAAAACATTGTGTGATGGTGTTTCAAGTGTGGCTATAGCTACGGATTCCTTAGGACGGCCACCCAAGGAAAAAGTAGAGAGGATCAGCTTGATAGCACTAGACGCACCAAAAATTCAAAAACAAATATTAATCCAAGCTACTAAAATTCTCTGATTGCTAATATAATACCGAAAACGCTATCACGCGTACAATGTATTAACGATTATTACTGATACAAGTACTTAAAGCCGTGCACACAATGAGGCAACCCAGATTGCTAATAGAATACCGAAAACGCTATCACGCGTACAATGTATTAACGATTATTACTGATACAAGTATTTGAAGCTGCGCACACAATGAGGCAACGCATACAAGCCGAGCCCACAAATAATTTTTACTGAATTACTATGAATGAATTATTATTTAGTAAGTAAGAGTAATTTTGTTTAACAGTTAGTGAAAGTAACTGATACATAATTTTCAATTGATGAATTTTTTTTTTTTAAGGTAATAATGACAGTAACTGAAAATATTTTAATCAATTATAGACTTTAAAAGTTAGACATTCCACGATATAACTTATTGCATACGCATATAAAATTTAATAACGATTGTTCTTTAATTATACATTTAAATATAATTTTTTTTTAAAAAAGTTCGATTTCTTCAATAAAATTGGCTTTAGCCTCATCAAAATTTAAAAAAAAAATATAAAAAATGTTATACATAATTTAATGCAATTATTTGCTAATTTAATTCTTATTTAGGCATCAAATTATTTCGTAAACAAGATTCATGAATTTTTTTTTGTGAAACAAAGCATATTCAACAAAAATTTTATTAATTATAAAATATTTATAACCATTTTTTATGTTCCAGGTGACAGAAATTACAAAAATGAAACATAAATTACATAATAATCATTTAAACTTTATATTCTTTTAATTTAGAACCATTGTCAATTCTATTCTAAATTCATCAATTTTCAGGTTTCAAACAACTTTATTCAAGACAATTTTAATTAACATTGATTGAAATACTAATTTTTTTTACATAATTAAATCATACTTTGATTAAAAAAAATATATATACAAAAAATACGTAAATGGAAATATAAATTAAAAATTTTTAAAAAAAAAAAATCTATTTACAACAAATTATTATTTCAAACAATAAATTTGACATACATTAGTTTTAAATATTGTTTAAGCATATATATGGGTTTTTTTATTTTATAAGTAATTTATACTTTTATTCTATTAATGCAATGAATAATTCACATTCTAAAGAAACAAATTCAAATAAAATGAAATTAAATAACTAATAATGAATATTAATATTCAAAATTTCTTATATCGCTCGATGGCAAGGAGAGTATTTAAATAATTGAAATAATGACAACATTTACGAGCAAGTTCTTGATTTAAATGAATTTACAAATTCATCGCCTTCATCTTTTATATGCGGATGCGTATCGTCATCACTTTTTTTATTGAAGCATACAAAGTAGCGACATTAGATGAATTTTTAAACTTATTTAAAAATTTGAATTTACGCGGATTTTAAAATGTCGGTACAGAAGGTACCTAGCGTTTCGATCAACACTATCAACTCACAGCAATGTGAGTCGTCCTCACAAGCGCTAAAATTGCCATTAGTTAACTATATAAGAAAAATAAGGACGTGTTTACATCAGCGTCTGTAGCACATACACTAACATACACAGCTACACTAATGAGATCTATGTGTTAGTGTTGATCAAAACGCTAGGTACCTTCTGTACCGACATTTTAAAATCCGCGTAAATTCAAATTTTTAAATAAGTTTAAAAATTCATCTAATGTCGCTACTTTGTATGCTTCAATAAAAAAAGTGATGACGATACGCATCCGAATATAAAAGATGAAGGCGATGAATTTGTAAATTCATTTAAATCAAGAACTTGCTCGTAAAGGTTGTCATTATTTCAATTATTTAAAATGAAATTAATTATTTAACCATCGAACAACTCGTTAATAATATCTGCATTATTTAATCTACAAAATTTAAAAAAATAATAATAAAAATTTAAATTGGTAATTATTTGGTGAAATGCTGTCAAAAATATAACACTTCAATTTCAGGAACATAAATTTTACATTTAAAAATATCGATGAGATATAAGTATATAATTTTTTTTAAAATCCATATTTTCCATTCTCCTTAATAAAACATAGAAATTTTTGCAAAAAACAACACAAAAACATAGTTCTAATCAAAAATACAAAAATCTACAAAATAGAAAATTAAGATAAGTCAAGTTCGAAAGAATACCTCAAAAATTTAATTTTAGTCAAGACTGATCAGAAAAAATGACTATAAACAAACTTTCTAAAACTAGTATTTTCATAGAAATTAATTAGGTACTACGTCCAAAAGGAAAAAAAAAATTGTTGTTTTTTATATTTTTTCGTGAAAAAAATGTTGGGAAAAAAATTTTCAAAAAATTAAGTATCAATTTCGAGATATAGAGTAAAAACCATACTTTCAAATATAAGTACTTTCGTGGAAATAAATGAGGTATTACATCCAAATTTAAAAAAAAAATGTACCTCGAGCTGTTTGTGTTTGTGAAATATCACCAATTACATACACACACACTTACACGCACACACACTTACACACACACATATATACATACTTTTTTTAAAAACCGGTTTTTTAGCTTCCTGGGGTCTCAAAGCGTGCTTATATGCCAAAAAATCAAAAATCGAAATTTGACCTATCACAATGGTTTCTCTTTGAGGAATAATTAGTACAATCTTGAATAATTATTATCCAATGAATTACGTTAGATTTTATTTGAAAAATAAAATAGATTTAGTTAAATTCAATACACAAATTTTCTTTTAACTTTTAAAAGTTAATAGAAATGAATGTATGATTGCATGGTTGTAATCGGTGATATCTGTGGCATATTGAAGTATTAAGCTCATTGTTTGAGGAACCTTAGTGCCAGCTACTTGGCAGGGTATTTTTTATGTATAAGATAAGCTTGAATTTATTTCAATGTTATATTTGGATATAACAAATACGAATTAGCAAAATTACATTTTTTGTAACAAGTTAATATTTTGCTGAAAGAAGCTTGCTTTCAATTGAATTATGTAATTTCCCGTCAAGTCACTATTTAAGTGGATTCAAGTAAATATTCGCTTGTAAATACTCTATATTTTTCATAGTGATCAGGCTTGATAGATATAATAATTAATCATTATGCCTATTTCCAATAATTAAAAAGTTGGTTTATCAATATCTCCTCATCTAACACCAGTTCATCTTGTAATGGCTCAATAGGTACTACATCAATTGGCATAATTGATAATCAAAAATTTTTCTTAATGGTATATGATCTGATCCGATTTACACCAGCTCATTCTCTTTTGGCTCAATGTGTAATCAATGATTTGGCTTATATTTCAAGTATAAAAAGGAGGATTTACGATATCTGATGTGACTTGATCCAGTACCAGTTCATCTTGTAATGGCTCCATAGATACTCAGTTAATTGTCATTATTTAATAATCAAAAACTTGGCTTGATGGTATCTGATCTGAATTTATCCATACCGGTTCATCTTCTTGTGTTTCAATGGATAAATAATCAATGAGTTAGCTTATTTTTATTAATAAGAATGGTGGATTTACGGTACATCGAGTGACCTCATCTAGCGCCAGTTCATCTAGTGATGGCTCAATAGAGTTGAAAAAAACGAAAATCGGTATTACTCGCTTAAAATACAAATTACTCTCGGGAAATTTTTTTCAGGAAAATATATGCAATTTTTGAAAATTTTTAGAAAAAAAATTTTTTTTTTTAGCGGAAAACTTTTGAGTTATTTTTATTTAAAGTTTAACACAAATTTGATTTTTCCCTCGAATTGACATAAAGTATGAAAAATCTGACTGAAAATTCGAATTTTTCATCAAATTTTACATCGAAAACCTACATTTTTTTCTTTCTTTAACGTTTTTTAGAGCTTTTTTACGGAATTTTCAAAAATGGTGGCCGAGGAGCGAAATTTGACCAAAAAACTTTAAATCAGCATAGCACCCTTCAAAATTTATAGAAAACCTTCAAATTCGGGGAATCATCTATTTTTAAGTTGTTTTATCGAAAAAAAACCAAATTTCCTATTTTTGAGACCTGGCATATCATTTTGTGCTTTTTACCTATGGAATTACCCTGTATTAACAATATTTCTGATTTCGTGATCCAGTACTAAATCATTTTGTAATTGTTAATAGTATCCAATGTGACCTGATCCAGTAGCGATTTATATGTTGATGGCTCATTAAGAAATTAATCCATTGGCATAATTCAATTATTAATAAGCTATCTGAATGGCATCTTACGACCTGATCCAGTTCTAGTTAGATCTAGCTCAAGAAATTATGAATTAGTTGAAATCATTTGTAATCAAAAATCAAAAATTTGGCCGTTGGTTTTTTATACAACTTTACCCAGTAAATTAAATATGTACATTTAAAATGTAAAAATGTTTTTGTAAAAACGTTTGTAAAAACAGCTGTAGAATTATTTTAATATAATCTTTCTATTAAAGGATGTGTAGGTGGTTTATCAACCAATAGAAAAATTTGTACTGAATTAATTTTATAATATATTATTAGAATATTAATAAATAAAGATAGAAACATTTAGCATTTTTATTTCTTGAATAACTGAAGTAATTTACTGAGATAGAAAATAATTTGAAAAATGTATTAACATCAATTAGATCTCATCCATAAGGTAATTATCTTAAATGTGCTTTTGTGGAAAAACATGGAGAATCGAGGTTTTTATTATTACACTTATTCTTTTTTGATATAAAAAGATTTTAAGCTTCAATAAATTCTGTGCACTGAACATAATCAGTTGCAAATGTTATGAATGAGTATTTTTTTATAATAAGGTACTCATAGCAGTACATGAACAGCTGAAATTTTTTGTCATTAAAATAAAACATTTAATTAGAAATGTTATTCATAGCAAAAGTTATGTTTTTAATGATAAGTTTAACCCCTTAGCTAATACATAAAAACAAAAATTTTGTCATAATTATTTTTGTATTTCGTAAAATTAAATTACTTTTGTAAATTTTTTTATGCAGCAATAAATTAATAAAAAATTTTAAATACTGATAATGCTTCAGTAACTAAAAAACTTGTAAATTTTATTTATAGGTTTCTTTTTTAATGCTGAAGATAATTATTATTTTTGGGTTTTTTAATTTAAGGGTTTTTAATTTTTGGGTTCTTTAAGTTTTGAGTAAAAATAGCGTAATTTTTAAATTTTATTTTCTCAAAAAGTTTCTTACATAATAAAAAAGTTTTTTCTTTTATTTTTTAATTTTTTACATATGATGAGATGGCGCTGCAGTTGGTGCCAAAAAAATATTCCAAATCGGGCCGCATCATAACTCGGTTTGGAATCGTCGGAAAAAAAAAATAAACACCATACATTAGTACATAGTACATGTGTTTTTGAAGGTAATGACCTATCATATGAAAAATATTTAAAAAAGTCGAAACTTGACATCATTTTTGGTCCAAAAATGGAACCTAGAGCCCACAAAATGTTCCAATCAGGTGAGTTGTAGTTCATGACTTGTAGAATTTCATAACAAATCTATTCAAAAGAAAAAAAAATTAACATTAGAGTAATATTTTTTTTGTTATAGTGCGGCCAAAAGTTCTTTTTGAGAAAAACGCGTTTAAGTTTTTGGAATATTAAACAAGTATATGACTGCACACTCGCTTTCAAGTACTGTAGTTTCTTTCATATTTTTGGGATCCATTCAAAAAATTTTCTCCATATTCTTCAATACTATTTGAATAAAAGTCAATGATAAAAAATAGTTCCTTTATGAGGAACCAAAAAAATCGATTTGAAAAAAAACTCAAGGAACCTACCCTTAACAGTGACAATTAAGCCTCATTATCTGTTTAATTTTATTTTTTAATTTTAAGGCGCAATTTCAGTTTTCGGAAAAAAGGTGGCTTTTTAAAATACTTATATTTTTTTTACTTTATTAAATTAAAAAAAATTTTTTTTTAACGCGATTATACAAGAGTTAAATTAACATATTTTATTATTTATTTTTTTTTTGTATATATCAGTCTGGATATATAGCGCGCCAAAGTTGAGGTAGTTTCTTGCGGCTTGCACGATATCTCGACTCCAGGCTGCCTAAAACAAAAAAACCAAAAAAAGTTGTTTTTAGGATTAGTTTGCCAAGGGTGTAAACCGACAAAGAAAAAATTTTTTTGAAAAAAAAAAAATGCCAGTGAAATGAAAACCGTTTTTTTTGCACGAAATTAAACTGAATAAAAGGCCAAAAAAATTTTTTTTTTTGATTATGTCAGTTTACACCCTGCGTATTTAATTATTTAACAAAATAAAAAAAAAATTAGGTAAATCGTATGTATACTTTTTGAAAGAGAGTGCAAGCTGATTCAAAAAAGACATTTCGAGAGAAACGCGTTTAAAGTTTTTTTTCAGTATACTTACCTATATGAATATCTTTGCAAAAACTTTAATATCTCCTAAACGCGTTGGAATTTTATTTCAAAATTTTTTTTACACATTCTTAAATAGTTTTTAAATAAAATAAAATAATTAAAAAAAGAATCAAAAATTTTTTTCCGAAAACTGAAATCGCGCCTTAAACTAGCAAATAATATGAAAATGGTTACAATTTTAACGATAAATCAGATACTAGATTTTTTTAAAATTATTTTCTATTTAAAATATGAAGTTGTATGCATATTTTGATATATTTATTAACATTTTTCATCAAATGGTTTACAGAAAAAATATAATTAGCCTTAATTATGGTTAAAAGAAAATCATTTCATGACGAAGTTTCCCGTGCTATCTAGATATAGAGATGATGCTGCATGCTCAAAACCTGATTCAGAGAGTGGCAGTAGTCTTTTTTCAAGTAGTTACTACACTAGTGTAGACGATTACGTACCAAATGATAATATGCCAACTCTAGTTTTAAAGATAGCTCTTATTCTTTTTCTTCTGATAATAAAACTGACAAATCAATATTTGTAGAGGAAGCATTAAAGGAAGGTAAAATATACATTTTTTTCTAGTTTTATAAAGATGAAAATTTTTTAAATAATAAAAATTTATATTTAATATTATTTATTTAAATAGCTAACAAAGATAGGGTAGAGAAGGGGGTTTTCGCCAGTGTATACAGTTTTCGCCACCCTCGTTATTTGAACTTTAACCTTTTAAAATGTGGTGCTAATTACCTTAAAAGTCTAAAAAATCTATTTTTTAATGACTCATTGCATCTAGCCACAAGAATATTGACCCATTTCGCTAATATGCTTGGTGGCGAGAACCCCGGTTTTTCAGGGTTTTGGACCTAAAGGTTAGGTTTTACAAAAAATAAGTTTTGGAAATTACCAGGGTCGGAATTTTAATTAATAATTATCTTTTTCAAAAACATTTAAACACTTTTTAGCCATGCCATTGCATAATATTTTAAAATATCCATAGTTTAATTTCAAATTTTCTTAATGGTGGCGAAAACCACCCCTTCTACCCTATGTACTACCAAAATTATCAAGATTTTCAAGCAATTGTATCAGGTTATTGAATATAAGTATTTAAATACCTTATACATTATGAAAATAAATTAAGAAGTTATTATTGTAAATAGAAAATTTGAGTAGATATACAGATTTACCATGTAATTTTTTTTTACAATTTGCTAAAACTTGATTTCACTAAATAATTAATGATTGAAAGTGGTAAATTAGGTAAAAAAAAATTATGACTGGTTTGTGTGTTCACACAATCTACAAGCAAGGGACATATTCACTTATAATAGTTTTTTTTCCTGGATGTAACTTACACTCCCTAAACCACCACCACTACCACTACTACTAAAAATAATACTAGAAATATTCTAGGGTTCCTAGAATTTTCTAAAACTAAAGTATTATGAGGCCCCTAGAAAGAAATAAATCGAAAATATTACAAGTCTATTTGCCCTTGCCCTGCTGAACGGGATTTTTTTAGATACCCCATTCTACGAACATTTTCCATGTTAATAAATTAGGATCGATTTATATGGAGCATATTTTTACTAGATTCTACACTTGATCAGAAATAATTAATTATGACTCAAAATCTATTAAAATTTTGCTCGAGCAGAGTCTAAAACTACCTTCAATCAAAATGTTGATAAATTTTTAGTGATATTTACTGCAGTTCAATTTTCTCAACTCTAGAGTCCCCTATTGAAACTGTAATCTTAACCAATTTATTTCTCAATTTTCAATCCTCTGTATTATCATTATATCATAAGTTTTATTATATAATTTTTATATAACTCCGCTTTACCGGTCCCAAGACCGGAGCCTCATAAGGCTGAGGAAGGAAGAGAGTGGTTCAGGCCGCCTTTTTTTCAAGGTTGAACTAGAATCAAGGATATAAGATATAGCTCTCTGTAAAAATTGACGCTGCCCTATAAATCGGGTCTCATGCCTTGTATTTCTCCGGGAACATGCTCTATGCTGTACCCCATGTGTTCTTGGTTAGGAATGCCGCAGACTGCTCATAGTTATTCTATAAGCGGTTCTGGAATAAGGCTGACCTATAAACTGGGTTTTATGCCTTGTCTTTCCCTCGAGCATTCTGACAAGCAAGCAGCCGCAGACTGCTATCCTAAAACTATCCTTGAGGAAGAGGCACATTAAAGGGGCTCCAAGGTTATCTCCAACCAAAGTGCGATTTAAGCAACATACAGGGTTGCCTTAGACCTGACGTATTGGCTCTTAGCATGGGAGAATTCTCCCTCGAGCACAGCGACGTAGCCGATTAAAGGTAGTCGCAAGTCCCGCTAAATCATGACTGCAGGTTGTTTTTTCTGGTTTAGTAATATGTGAAATTGATGGGTTATTGGGTTATTGGGAAGTGGTATTGTCATCAGACAAGGAGGAACAATCCTCCAATCTGTAGGGGATCTACCTATGGAATCAATGTCGTCTGGTTCCAGAGTAAAATCTGACATCAGCCCTCATGATTCCACTGATAGATACCTGTCCTGTTCAATGACTGGTATAAAACATTGTGGAATGGTAGCAAACATGGAGGTGGAAAAACTTGTACAACTGTTAGATTGAGGATTGGTGATCCCTCGCGTCATCGCCTCTCAATCGAAGTCTGTTACATGCCGGATTAATAATTGTATGTGATGCCATCAGACATAGTGGTAAAATCCCCCTGATCTGTAGAGATATTGTTACTGGATGGACGCTGGAAGCTGATAGATACTCTCTATCAGCAAATAACGTAAATCCTTCAATAATCCTCTGAAGGGTACTCTTACCCAACTAAGGGCCCTTTGTCCAGGGACACAGGCTTATTTTATGAAAAATGCTAGATAAATACAATGAATTACCACAGGTTGATACCCCTCTTATAGAGGGTAATTCAACCTCTAATTCCGATCAAGTGAAAGCCTTGGTGGTCAGAGCCGGAGTCACGGATTCTGGGGGTCTCCAATTTAGCATTTCCCAGCAGTAAGTGCAGAACATCACGCCCAAAGAGGAACAACATCTAGCTCTAACTGCTAAAGAAAAGACGGCAAGGGTAGTCTTAACTAGGATAGAGGTCGAGGATTCCTCCCACAAATCCTCAATGGAAGGTGATATAAGCCCAAAATGTGGCGCCCAAAAAGGTTTAAACAATAGCTTGATACGGCCTTCTATTTTGAAGGACGAGAGGTCATATTCGTTGCCTAATGTTAGCGAAATTGGGTTTGATGACGAAGGCAAGAAGGAAGAAAATATGGAAAGATATCTCCGGGAGTCAAAGGAATATAACAGGGCGTGCATTGAAATCCACGCAAACATGGAGAGAGATATTACTCAGATGAGAGACTCAGTCAAAGTACAGAAGAATTCTAATATGACTGTCAAAAAAGGCATAGCTCAGATTGAAAAATATTTAGACTGGCTAAAGGCAATTTTTTGAACTGCAGCAGGAGGTTTTAAATGGAAAACAAAAACCCGATATTCCTATACAGGAAGCATCAAAGACTATTACTTGAAAAGGAAAAAAGAGAGCTCGGACTTCGTCCCAAAGCCCAACTGGAAAGAAGAATACAAAAAAGAGACCAGCGCAGAAAACGTCTCCTGAATTCCCTCTAAAAAAGACCTTCGCTAACGCGGTGATGACTCTTCCAAAAGATAAGGATCAGGAGGGGGTTCAGGTAGCTTCTGGCCAGCAAACGCAGTCAAAAAATGTAGCTACAGACACCCCCTCCAGATGAGGATGATTTCGTGGCCGTTAAAAGCAAAGGTCAAAGAAAAAAGGAAAAGAAGAAAAAGAAAAAAGGTTTTGAAAGGAGGCAGAGGCGAATAAAAACCAAGAGCAGGAAAAAAAGAAGCAGCAGGAGAAGCAGCAGCAGCAGCCAAAAATAATTGCAATATCAGCAGACCACCAGCAGGTGGCAGAGAATAAAAGAAGAAAAAAGAAAAAGCCGCAGAAGAAGGAAGGAGATGGTGAATCTCCTCCTTCCGAAGCGACAGAAAATGGCAGGAGAAAGAAGCGCTAGATCCTGCGCATAAGGATCCCTAAGCGTAAGGAGGCTCTAATAATAAATCCTCCTGAAGGAAAGTCTTGCGACAGCCCTGCTGGAGATCAAACGAGGTGTTTAACTAAAGGATTCGGGGACTGAGGTTCACTAGGATGGCAGCGTCCTAATAGAGTTGAGCTTGTCGAAAGACCGGCAAAAACTATTAGAAGCTGTCAAGACGGTCGCAGGCCCAGAAAGTACAATCCAGGAACTGATTTCCCACCTAATCGTAGATATCGGAGGCCTAGATGGTACTACTGGCAGTGACGAAGTGAGGCAGGTGCTAAAGGAGGCAACCAAGCTGCAGAACGATGACGACATAAAAGTCGTCATCTTCAAGGCTAAGGGCACTAAGGCGGATATGGCGGTCGTAGAGCTACCAGAGGCCGCCGCACTAAAATTGACCAATGAAGACTGGCTAAATAATGACTGGTCTAATTGGCAAGTGCGCTTAAGAGCCGAGGTTATACGGTACTTTAAGTGTCTAAGTTTCGGCCAAAACCAGTGGTCATATAAGGGCACGGACCGAAAGTTTGCGTGTTTTAAATTTGGCGTTCAAGGCCACAAGTCAGAAAAATGTCCTGTGGAGAAAGCAGAATGCCTTCTCTGCAGGGAAAGAACTGACAAGGCCAAGACCGACCACCTTCCAGGATACGGAGCATGTAAGTGTTCTCGAGAGGCACTTACGGCAAGGAAGATAAAGTGTCATCGGTAACGTTCGGAGTCCTGCAAGGGAATATGAACAAAACCATTCTTGCTGACCTTTTGCTCGATCAGCTCGCGGGTGAGACAGACTCTAGCGTCGTCTTGCCATCCGAGCTGCTTCTCAATAGAAATCAAGAATTCTGGTTCACCGATGACACTGGCCGGGGCGCTATATGGCTACGAGGTCGCGCTCAGACGTCTATGTCTTGATATGTAAAAGGCAACTGCCACGTCTGGGCAAAGTGCGGTGATACAACTTTTATTAGTTGTTATTTGTCACCGAATGACACTATTGGGGTGTTCACCGCAAAGCTGGCCTCATTAGAGGAAACGATAAGGGAAGTCTCTGGCAATATAATATTTGCCGGGGACTTAAATGCCAGGGCAGTGGAATGGGGAATACCAACCACGATCCGCAGGGGAACGTTGTTCCTAGAAATGGCTGCTAGAACTGATCTGGTGGTCATGAACTCTGGGAACAATCCAACCTACGTAAGGTAAGGATTTGGTGAATCGATCCCTGACGTCACTTTTGCCTCGGCCGCGTCGGCAGGGAGAGTGGTTGGTTGGAGGTTGATGGATGGAGCCAATGGCAGCGACCATTATTACATCACCTTCAAAGTGCCTGATAGGGTCGTTAATCAGCCCCCGTACTAAAAGCGCCCACTAGACTGGAATGTGTCAAAGATGGAAGAGGACAGATTTGTTGGATATCTTCGTGAAGAGTCCTCGTCTATCCTAGCTTGGCATGGAGGACTGAACACCCCGGGAGAGGTAGAGTCTCTCGTGAATAGGGTACCTGCTCTTCTGAGGGGAGCTTGCGATGCTTTTATGCCGCGTAAACGGCTCTAGAAGGGTAAAAGAAGCGTGTACTGGTGGAATGAAGAAATTGCGGAGCTTTGGCGGGTCTGTCACGGGGCACGCAGAAGACGGCAAAGAGCGCATGGCCGCCCAGAGCTGGCTACGCGCTCTGAAAAGTACAAGGAAGCCAAGCATAGGCTAGCGAAAGCCATCTGCCTCAGCAAGGCGCGCTGTCTTCGGTTGCTAAGAGATGATATCAACAGCGATCCGTGGGAAGTCTCGGTCTGGATTCTATGAAATTGTCATAAATGCAGGAGGGTGGGGAGTTTAGTGAATCCTCCTCAGTTATACTGTGTATCTGGGCAACCATAAATGGGCAGAAAAACTGCCTATTTTTAATTTAATTATTGCAATTGCAATAAAAGAAAATTAATGTTGTAAGGTAATGCCAAGTTTAATTCAACTTTAAAAATGTCTAACTTTAATGATTTTCTAGTTTCATTTCAGTTCTGTCATAATTTTTATTTATGACCATAACTTAATTTTGATAGTGGTGGACTTTTTACTTCTTTTGTAGAAGTAGGTAGATATTAGTCTTTTTCACAATAAAAAACAAAGAAACATCTCTGGAGAGTACAAAAATAATAATTCATATAATCTTTTCTTGGTATAGTTGGCCTTAAGTACCTCAATAAATGGCTAATAAATTAGCTTTTTCACTACAGCATTAATATACTAGATGTCCACTATAGACACGCCATTAAGTCTTTTAGACCCAGAAAATTCATTCTGTATGTTATATTACAAGGATTCTTTGCTTATTTTATAAACAAAACACTTTGATTTAATCAATAATCTCACTTATTTGTGAAAAGGTCAACTCTTGCTGTAAAGTTAATTAGTCATTGCCGTCTTTTATTTAAAAGGCTTTAAAATTAAATTACATAGTAATTAAGTTAGCATTTAGTCTTTAAATCCTTTATTTTTCTTATTCTCATTTAAAATATTTAGATAAAAACTTAATTTTTTTTAAACTCTGGAATTCAGACTCTAAAAAAATAATTAAAAGAAATAAATAGAATCTTTTTGAAAAGTTGGATTTTGTACAAAATTTTTGATAATAACACCTATTTTTACAATAAATTGTAATGTTGTCAATAATTGAAAAATTATCAAGTTTTGGGGCAAAACTAAAAAAACTTTAATTTATATTATAAACATAAATTGTAGAACATACAGACTAGAGTTTCTACGTATAAAAGCACTGCTTATACAGAGAGTATCTAATTTACTATTTAAAGTTAATAAAAAACTTCTCCTTATATACTAAAATTATTTTTGGTTACTTTACTATTAACTTATTTTATGTGCCATTTTATTCCGTTATTTAAACATTAATATTACATTTTAAACCAAGGGAAAAAAAGGTCCAGACAGCAAATTAATTAGCATCCAAGGCGAAGCTGAGAATAGTAAACTGCGATATGGGGTATTTTTCTTTTGCTCCCATGGATAAAAGGCAATTTTTCTTTAGTGGACAAAAAAAGCGCCCATTTCTATCGCGTCATGGGGCGAAAAAATTTCTTTAACTTTTGTGGCTATAAATAAGGGGCCTACGAGCTAAGGGAACGTTCGTTTTACGAATTAAAGAAAAACTATTTATATCTAGCAAATTCAATCTTTAAGTCCTATAAACATGAAATTTCTTTCTTATTTTTAGAAAATAATAACAGTTTATTTTTTTAGAAAGCGAATATGAAAGTGAAAATGATTCAGATAAATGTACTACTGAAAGTGAATCAGAATATGAATATGAAAGAAACAGATTATGAGGAAAATATTGACTTTTCAGATGTTAATGTATATGAACTCAATTACGAGGGAGCGCCTAACAGTTGGTGAAAGTCTTATGTCAATATTGAACTTATCTTTAGCTTTTAAAACAAGCGGTGTATTGCTTGCTCAAATAATAACCTGTATTCAATTGCATGAAACCTAATAAGTGTGCGACATCACTGCATAGATTTAAAAAATATTTTGAAAATATTACGTCTCCCTAAAAAGACATTATTATTGTTTAAAATGCAAAGTTGAAAGAACTTGTAATTTCTGTGAAAAATGTGACAACAATGAAAAAGTTATATATTTTATTGAAATACCAATTTTACAGTAATTACTTTCAATATTTAAAAGACCAAAATTTTATGAATTGTTGCAACATAGATTTAACAGAAATAAAACAAATGAGGAAAACTTAGAAGATATTTATGATGGTTCAACTTACAAAGAAATAGAAGGCAAGGAGTATGTTTCGGGATTAAAAGTGGAACTGAGACGGGGTAAAAATATTTAACTCATCAAAATTCTCAATATGGCCTTTTTACTTGGTCATAAATGAATTGCCATTTTCTGAACGTTACAAAAAAGAAAATTTAATATAAGCTAAATTATGGTTTGGAATCATAAAACCGAATCCAAATGTTTTTGTAAAAAGTTTTAAGAATGATTTGTTGAGACCTTAGGAGTACGTGTTAGGTTAAGCAATTCGAATTTCATCAAAATTAAAGGTTTTACTATCTGCGGGACTTGTGACTTATGCAGTGATGTCAATTAAGGCAATCTGGCAATCGGCAGTAAAGTGGTAACACTGGTAAAAACTTCTTTAGTCTGCTCCGCGCACAAAATTTAAAAAAATAAACAAAACATTAGGTTAGGGGAGCATAAGCAACACAAATGCGATTATTAAAATGTGAATATAAAAAATGATTAAAATTATAAAATAATTTATTAAAAAACCGTTTAAAATTGAAAATTAACCTATGAATTTAATAACTTATCGTAAAGGAATCGCATAATCATTAAAATATCAAGGATTATGAAAGCATTCTAAATGTGCATATTGTCATCAAAATAAATTTTGACAATAGATTTTTTGCTGAATGGGTAATAAATGTAAGTTTTTTATTTTTTTTTTACATTTCAAATAAATAAAATTTTAATAATTCATGCATTTATTAAGTTTACAAATTTATTATTATAGTTTTACTTCAACAAACATTTGCATATGAATAGCCAAGTCCAGTCCATTATCGCAGTCCAGGTAATTTTGGAATGCATCAGGGTCTGCATTAATACAAATTTTCAAAGACAAATTTTTCCAATGGACCAGCTTTTGTGTATGAGTAAATAAGTATCGTTTGGGCACAGACTTAGTCGTAGACTTGGTTTGATTTATGTATTTAAAATCTCACTAATTACAATTACTGTTCAAGTGTAATTAAATTCTTTTATTATCAATTGCAGTTGGGTGGAAAAGAAAACTGACATAAAATTAAATAATATGACATCAAAATTCAAGCAAATTTCAAACCGTTAAAACTTCATCACTGGCTTACAAATTTTAACGTCCAAAAAAATATTATTAGTAAAAATATTAATCAAAACAAAAAATATGCTTTAGTTTATGGAAAATTTGACGTGATACTTACAATTTAATTAAATATAAAATGTGAAAAGTGCAAAGATAATTGTTAACAAGTGCATTTTTTTCTAAATACAATGGTACCATCTTTGTTAAATGATTTGGAAATTGGCATTGAATTATTATCTATGTGGGTCAATCAAAGAATTCAAATCTGTATCATTTCAACTTTAGACTTGTTGTTGGAAGCAGCCATTAGCTGATACTTTATTGCATAAACATCGAGCACACACATATGTTAATTCTTGTATTTGTTATTGTACTAATCAGATTCAAATTCATTTTTTGATCCATTGAAAAGTACAAAAATAGTGACCACAATAAAGAAAGATTTTGCAGTGGGCTTTTGAATTCTCTAAATATGGGTTAACGGATGAACTTCAATATTCATAAATTAAACTTGTGACTTGATGTTAAGAATAAGCGAATAGCTGATGATCATTGCAGAAGCATCATAACTGCAGCACATATGTTACATTCTGTATTGGGTATTGTACTAATGAGATTCAAATTCATCCGTTGACCCATATAGAAAGTATTTAAAAGTTCACCTCTAGAAAATAAAAAAACAGTGACCGCAATAGAGAAAGATTTTGCATTGGGCTTTTGAATTCTCTCCATATGGGTTAACGGATGAACTTCAGTATTCATAAATTAAACTTGTGGCTTGATGTTAAGAATAAGCTAATAGCTGATCATTATTGCAGAAGCATCGAACTGCAGCTCATATGTTACATTCTGTATTGGGTATTGTACTAATGAGATTCAAATTCATCCGTTGACCCATATAGAAAGTATTTGGAAGTTAATAGTCCTTTGAAAAGTTATAAAACTTAAAAATAAAGAAAAAATTAATTTAATGTCTCCTAACAATGAAAATAAAACTAATGAAATTCAAATTAATGGTAAGAATTTTGTTTGTTTCAGAGTGTAATGAATGTTTAAAAAAATTCATGGAAAAACTGTCTTTAGTTTTAGATAAAAAAACATTTTTTGCAAAATTCTATAAAGGTCATTTTCGTTTTCAAAAATTTTGGTGAAAAGGTAAACTTAATATACATTTTGAAGCTCGCCTAAAAGTGGAATCTAAAAAAGGAGTTTTAATTCTGATTAAAATGTAATAAATAGTTTTAAACAAGCAACATAAGACAAAAATAAAATCCAAGAATCAAACCAATTAATTCCTTTAATAATTTTATAATTACTGATCCAGCTTTATAAGATCAAAAAGATTCAATTATAAATAGTTAACTAATGGTATTAAACAACTAGATATTGAAATTGATAGTTTATTTTGAAATTTTATCATAATTTTTTTGTATCTAATGAAAATTTAAATTGTAATCTGAAAAAGAAAACAACTTTAAATTTACATTAAATTTTTAAACACTGCTTCTAATATTCAAACAACATATGGAAGAAAATTTTAATTATCAGAATAAAAGAGCAAGTAGTCATCCTTACAAGTGTAATTTTTAAATGTTGAAAAAAAATTTTTTATGATATTATAAATAAAATTATTCTGTAGAAAGAGTTTTTGAGTGTAAAATAATTAAAATATTATGACAAAAACATGTTTAATGAGTATAACATTAAGAAATTTATTCCAATGATAAACCTTATAAATGTAATTTTTGATTTAAAAAAATTAAAAGAAAAGTTTGCCTTTCTTTATCATCCAATAAGAAATTTTTTTATCCTGATTTTAAGGTAAATGAAGTTCTGTGTAAATAAATTGATAATTTGAAATGCACCTAAAAAAGATTGAATAATAATTAAAAAAAAAATCTAAATATTTTTATTAGTTATCAAATTTATAATTTCTTATTGGATCTTAACATATTTCAAAATCATTTGTTATATATAGCATAATTAAATTAAGTTAAAATTAAATTAAGTTAAATATTAATAATAGTATGTAACATATTTATATACATATTACTGTATATATCTCTATATATTATAAAGTTATAACCGCCGCCGCCGCTGCCGCCGCTGTCGCATGAGCCCTTTGTGCCAATGGACCTTTTGTGCCAAAATGGACCTTTTGTGCCAATGGACCTTTTGTGCCAAAATGGACCTTTTGTGCCAATGGAACTTTTGTGCCAATGGACCTTTTGAGCCAAAATGGACCTTTTGTGACAAATTGGATTTTTTGTGCCAAAATGAACCATGTCGCATGAGCCCTTTGTGCCAATGGACCTTTTGTGCCAAAATGGACCTTTTGTGCCAATAGACCTTTTGTGCCAAAATGGACCTTTTGTGCCAATGGACCTTTTGTGCCAAAATGGACCTTTTGTGCCAAAATGGACCTTTTGTGCCAATGGACCTTTTGTGCCAAAATGGACCTTTTGTGCCAATGGACCTTTTGTGCCAAAATGGATTTTTTGTGCCAAAATGAACCATTTCGCATGAGCCCTTTGTGCCAATGGACCTTTTGTGCCAATGGACCTTTTGTGCCAAAATGGACCTTTTGTGCCAATGGACCTTTTGTGCCAAAATGGACCTTTTGTGCCAATGGACCTTTTGTGCCAATGGACCTTTTGTGCCAAAATGGTCCTTTTGGGCCAAAGTGAACCTATTGGGCCAAAGTGGTCCTTTTGGGCCAATGTGGTCCTTTTGGGCCAATGTGGTCCTTTTGGGCCAATGCGGTTTTTTCTATATTTAACCAATTATTATAAAGTTGTTTTTTTTTATGTTTTTATATAATCTATATTTTTTATACTTTGTTTAAGTTTAAAATATAAGTAAAAATAGAAAAATCAAATTTTTCATTTTTTGACTAAATTGCAAATGTTGACTAACACCTCTTTATACTACATACAACCATCTAAAATTATACTAATACACTTTTTTTAGGTTTATTTATCATTTATGTGCATATTTTAAAACCGATTTTTGAAGCCGATTTTTGGCCACTTTTTTTTTTTACTACACTGTGGTACGCCTTACAAGTGATTATAAAAATATACTATCGCAATACTTCAATCACTCTGCGGGGGTTGGCGCGCGTAGCGCGCAGGGGGCGGAGCCCCCTAGTATATATATATATTTAATATATATTTTTCACATTTTTTTTAATTAAATTTTTATAAATATATTTAATCGTTTTTTAAATTACTGTTTTTGGCTTTCTTATAAGTTCGTAACATATTAAAAAGTAAAAATAAAGAATAAAGGGAAATATATTAAATATAATTATCTAGATAGTCTACCTGGTAGCATACTATCTGGCGGTCCCCTTTTTTTATTTTGAGTAGAAAACGCTGGGTATGTTTAGACAATTTGATAATGCTGCATATTCTTATAATTAATAAATGATTATTATAATTATAACCGGCTCGGTAGCGCAGAGGTAACGCGCTCGCTTTGTAATATAGTAAAATATTATGAAGTGGGTTCGCATACAGAGCAGTGACAACTTTTTTTTCTGAAAATAAATATTTAATAAAATAAATATTTGTTTTAAGAAGGGAGAGTAGAGCTAGCTGCCGAGTCGCAGGGGGCAAGACGAAATGGAAAGTGCCATTTGCTTGCCTCCGTATGTCATGCATAGAGGGCGTTTTTCCAAGGTTTTTCGCGCCTCTTTATAAAGCGATTGTTGTGAATAACAACTCTGCGCTTTAAAGACGGAATTGTCAGCATGGCTCCTATTAAAAAGTCGGACCTTGGACCGCATTTTGGGCATCCCAAACCCTAGTAAAGGCTATGAATAGATAAAGTTTGAAATGATTGTTAAAGTTCCACCTATCCTAAACATCCCTTCTAATCCCACAGTTTCACCACAATTTGTCCATACGTCTCCAAACCTATCTAATTATTTCCATTAAAGGAAAAAGCGGTATGTATCTCAATATATATATCGACTTCCGAGGGAATAAAAGCAAAAAATGCGGTTTGGACCGCTTGTGCAAATAACTGTTGGTGACCTTCGTATAACGTAAGGTTCTAAGAGGTTAAATAAAGCACATGCATAATAAATGATTATTAATAATCATAAATGAAAAAAACAAATATTTATCTGGAAAATATGTAACGCACTTAGTTCAAATATAAAATAAACATAAAATTTTTTTAAAAATTATAATTAACACATTTGTGGGCCAATTAAATATTTTTAATTATATAGCAAATATACAAAACCGAACTAGTCGATTTTCTAACATAATAAATATTTAACCAGGTCTTATATGGAGTTGGAAGATCATTTTATATATGACTTGAGAAAAACAGTAATCGCCACCTATTAATCATCTTAATTAGTTCATTTCATCTAAAATAGATGGCTTTTTTGAAAGTCATAAATAAAATGACTTTTCAACTGCATATAAGACCTAGTTAAATATTTTTTATGTTACAAAATCGACTTGTTTGGTTTTGTATTTTTGCTATGATATTTTCATTGAAAATCAAAATAATTAATAATTATTGATAAATTTTTAATTAAATTATACTTATAATTGTAAGTTAACTAAAAAATTTATATGTAAAATTAAAAACATTAGCAAATAACTTCTAGTATGAAAATTAATATAAGAATATTCGCTATGGAATTAATTCCAAAATTAGGATTTTAAAATTCTAAGGCGCATTTTTACGTTTCTGAAACGGTTCCAGAAACGTTTCTTAAACGGTGCATGATGGTTTAATTCGTTTCTTCAGAAACGGGTTGGAGACGTTTCCAAAACGTCGTTGGTCGCCTGGGAAGTGCATTTGTCATGCGATATTTAAGACAATTTCTTTTTTTATTTTTATTTGAATTTTTTTGAGACCAACGCCTTTCTGGCTCGGCATTACTATGGGGTATGCTGCAAAAATTAAGTGCTAAACGACCAATGTTCCTTAATATGTATTCACTATTTTGCCTTCTATTGTATATCTGTTCATTCCAGAATTCATCCGTTTTCGCATTAAAATCAGGATTTTGGACAATTTCAGGAATTGAAATAATCAATGAATACTCATAATGAAGTTGGTCAATTGCAAAATTGTATTCTAATGTTGGATCTAAAAAAGCTCTTGGAAATTGTTCTGAAAAATCAGTAAATAAATTTTGATTTTCTTGTAAATATTCTGGATCACAAACATTAGGAGGTAAAAGAAATTCCAAAATTTTAAAGTGTTGAAATGAATCAATTAGTCTAACTTTTACTTCATTCGCACAACTCATAAAAAATACCTACAGCCCAGAAGAAAGTAGCGTTTTCTGTTTTCATCTATCATGGGGTTAAGTTGTAATTCGGCTCTAGTCATATATCCAATATCTAGTTGATCATCAGGAAGTTGATAATTTAAATCATTATAATTTATTTGTAAAATTTCTGTGTTATTGACATAATTATGTGGTAAAAATCTTCTTAGAATTGATAAGTATAGTTCAGAAACATGGTAGTATAAATCGGCAATTATTACAGATTCAGTTTGTAAAGTTTTATTAACATCTTCAAAGACTTGAAACATCATTAACATGAAATAAAAAAAGACTTTTGACATGGGATCTCTAAATTGCTGAGTTATTATAGCTAAAGTTTCTCTATTTCGTACCCTTTCAGGTAATATGTTCAAAGTATTTCCAATGGCATCCCAATTTTCTAACAAACGATTAATCGCGGGTCCCATTGACAACCATCCAGTAATAACTAGTCTTAGCAAAACATGAGTTTTCAAGCCCAGTTCAATTTAAGCTCGCTTTAAATGATATTTTTTAAGTGATGTGTTCCAATAATTATATAATTGCTGTGGAAATTTTAAATACATGTCATCAATAAATCTCTCCATTGGTGTTTTTATACTCAGGTGTAATAAATGGCAAATGCACCAAATTATTGTGATTCCTGGGAAATCGCGAGCAAATCTGGTTGAAATTGAGTTACGAACTCCTAACATGACAGAAGCACCATCTGAAATAAATGCTATCAATTGATTTCGCAAATTTAACCCCGCATTGTCAAAAGATTGATTAATTAAATTGTATATGGGTTCAGCATTTTCACCAGCTTCATCATTGCTTTCATCATTTATAAGTAAAAGTTCCCAAAGTCTACTGATTGTTTTATTTCTTGGTTCATCAAAATAATGAATAACCACGCAACCATATTTTTCTGTTGATATATCCGTCGATCCATCGAATTCAACCGATAGAACATGGTTTCTAAGGTTCTCAATTAATTCTCGTTTGTATACATTATCTAATTTTATTATTATTTTTGAAAATGTAATGCGTTTCATATGCAGTTCATTTAAACAATCCAAGAACATTGGTATTTTTGTTAAAGTTATAAATAAAGGGATTAATGAATCAATTATCTGTATGGGCAAATTTTTATAAGCGAAATATAAAGCAAGCGTGGCTTTAATTTTAGCTAGAGAATGCTCAAAAATTTCAGCCAGATTTTCATTATTGTCTACATCTGGGTTTATATTATTTTGTTGAAAAAATAATCTTAAATTATTAATATGCCTGTTGGAATTTTCATGCGTTATAATAGCTGATAACCTAGTTAATAGAGGATGATTATTACACGCAAGGCAAACGCCACTGAATTCTGTCTGTGGGTGCCTACGAAGCCAGAAACGTCTATTTCCTGAAATTGCCACCTAATAAGATATCTTCTTGCCCCTGGGTTATGTTGAGGCTGTTGTGGGTTTTGCTGCTGATCCATCGTTCTATAAATTTAATTACACACATATATATGTGTTATAAATCAATGCTCGTCAACAACATAAAATTGTATATAAATATTTTCACTCTATTATTAAACTATTTTAAAAATATTCATGATAGAATTTTACACAAGAAAAGTTAAAATGACATACCATACTACTTAAAAAATTCTTTTTCTTACTAGCCGGTCAAAAACGCTTTTTAGATGTGTAGGACAAAAAAGCCTATTTTCTACTCTAGGGAGTCGGCTTTTTTGCCCTTTATATGCAAAATTATGTTTTAAATCACTGGAAAAAATATGGGGTTCGAATTTTGCATGCTGTCCGCATACAACTGCATGCAATTTCGAAACCAATATTTTGTCCCTTCTTTAAAAAATAGCTATTTTGACCCACAACGTAATCGAAAAAAAAGGGTTTTTTTAACACTGAGAAAAAAAAATTGCGTTTTATCCATGGGAGCAAAAAAAGAATACCCCAGATCACAGTTTAACATCCTCGGCTTCGCCTCGGATTCTATTAACATGCGATCTGGGCCATTCTTTTTATTTGCTTCCTTGGTAAAAAATTTTTTTGCTTATATATAGGGCATACTTTTGGCCCGAGAAACACAGCTTTTTTGTCCTTTTAAGCAAAACTATGTTTTAAAACAAAGGACAAAATACGGGGTTTATTTTCTGCAACCAACTGCATATGTGAAGTCAAAACCAATATTGTGTACCTTGTTTAAAAAATTGCTATAACCTTATTACGACCCCAGGGTCATCTTTGCAATATATATGCATCTTTTTTTTAAGAACATTATAATGTTTAAATTAATATTTTAATAATATTTTCTTTTTTTAATATTTATTAATATTTATGCTATGTTTATAATAATTAGAGTGAAAATATAAATATTATAAATCAATGCACACTGTACCAAACCAAATAAGTAATGCAGATAAGCTTTAACTGTATTTTAAATCTCAGCAAATAATAGAAACAAAAACTTTAAAAAATTATTAAGCAAAAAAAGCAGATTAACTTTTTTATAAATAGTGAAAACTAAGTTTTTTAATTTGTTATTTTATTCAAAACATACGGTATGGTATGTCATGTTCGTACACATATGATAAACACGATATTTTATTGCAATTAGCAGACTACTATGTACATTTTATATAGATATGTTATAAAACATCAAGGTATTATATATATAGTAAAATAAATTGATCGAGACTTTATCATTATATATAGATTGCAAGTGCAGTAAAATTTTCTATAAAATTTTCTTTATTATTTGTGTAAAAAATAATAATTTTTTTGGAATATATATATACATTATATATATAATTATTTAATCGGTTTATTATTATTTATTTTGAATATTGATTTCAGTTAAATTTTTTAATTTATATTCTAATGCTTAAAAAATTATTTTAACTTTCATTCATATTTTAAAACAATATGCAAACACTTTTCTTTACATACTTTTGAGAAGATAGAAATTTAATAACTTATATAAGAAGTTTATTTTTTAAATCATAAACTATACTTATTAATTAAAGAAAATGTTTTCATTTAATTAAAAATTTTTTTTTTTAGTTTTTATAAATATTTATTAAAAAACAAAAAAATATGAAAAATCTTTATTTCTGCAGATTAAAATTGAATTAATGAAATATTATTGGCCCATATTAAAAATACGAAAACTTTTAGAAATTAAGATATTGTGTGAGATTTTATACAAAAATTTAAACAATAATTTTTACGAAAAATAAATTATTTATTTCTATTAATATCTATACATTTATACAGTTTATGTCATGTCCAAAACAAATTATGAAGGCTAATAAATATTGCATAATAAAGAATTATAAATTTGTTATGTCTGATAAACAAATGTACCTATGTAAATTCTGAAAATAAATAGAAAACGCCAGATTATATGCTACAATGTATACTAAATGTAAATCTTAAAAATTATAATTAATACTTTTTCCTTTATTCATCTTGATTATCCTTTAAGTAATTTTTTAATGTGTTAAGGTATTAGGAGAAAAAATATAAAACATTAGAAAAAAAAAATTTTTTAACGATTAAATACATTTATTATTATAGTATATATACTTTTTGAAACATGTTAAGATCTAAAAAATAGGAACTTAATTATATGTTTTGCTCCTTAAAAAATAAAATATAAGTACCTACTATACTTTTAAAAATAAATTTAAAGTATTGAATAATAACGAATTTGAAAACTAATTGAAATAGTTAAATTCTTTTTTTTTTATTATAAACCAATCTATTTTAGATGCATTGAATTATCAATTATAAATTTATTATGCAAAGTTTCGTTTACTTTAAGATAATAAAATATCTTATTAAATGATATAAAATATTAAATTCTATTGCTTAACATTGTATTCAATATACTAGCAGTGAGCTTTCAAATCTTTTCTATATGGGTCAACGGATGAAAATCTCACTAGTACGATACAAAATCAAAAATGTAACATATGTGCTGCGGTTCGATGCTTCTGCAATGATGATCAGCTATTAGCTTATTCTTAACATCAAGTCACAAGTTTAATTTATGAACACTGAAGTTCATCCGTTAACCCATATGGAGAGAATTCAAAAGCCCACTGCAAAATCTTTCTCTATTGCGGTCACAGTTTTTGTATTTTCTAGAGGTGAACTTTTAAATACTTTTTATATGGATCAACGGATGAATTTGAATCTCATTAGTACAATACCGAATACAGAATGTAATATATGTGCTGCAGTTCGATGCTTCTGCAATGATGATCAGCTATTAGCTTATTCTTAACATCAAGTCACAAGTTTAATTTATGAATACTGAAGTTCATCCGTTAACCCATATGGAGAGAATTCAAAAGCCCACTGCAAAATCTTTCTCTATTGCGGTCACTGTTTTTGTATTTTCTAGAGGTGAACTTTTAAATACTTTCTATATGGGTCAACGGATGAATTTGAATCTCATTAGTACAATACCCAATACAGACTGTAACATATGTGCTGCAGTTCGATGCTTCTGCAATGATCATCAGCTATTCGCTTATTCTTAACATCAAGTCACAAGTTTAATTTATGAATACTGAAGTTCATCCGTTAACTCATATGTAGAGAATTCAAAAGCCCACTGCAAAATCTTTCTTTATTGTGGTTACTAATTTTGTACTTTTCAATGGATCAAAAAATGAATTTGAATCTGATTAGTACAATAACAAATACAAGAATTAACATATGTGTGTGCTCGATGTTTATGCACTAAAGTATCAGCTAATGGCTGCTTCCATCAACAAGTCTAAAGTTGAAATGATACAGATTTGAATTCTTTGATTGACCCACATAGATAATAATTCAATGCCAATTTCCAAATCATTTAACAAAGACGGTACCATTGTATTTAGAAAAAAATGCACTTGTTAACAATTATCTTTGCACTTTTCACATTTTATATTTAATTAAATTGTAAGTATCACATCAAATTTTCCATAAACTAAAGCATATTTTTTGTTTTGATTAATAGTTTTACTAATAATATTTTTTTGGACATTGACATTTGTAAGCCAGTGATGAAGTTTTAACGGTTTGAAATTTGCTTGAATTTTGATGTCATATTATTTAATTTGATGTCATTTTTCTTTTCCACCCAACTGCAATTGATAATAAAAGAATTTAATTACACTTGAACAGTGATTGTAATTAGTGAGATTTTAAATACATAAATCAAACCAAGTCTACGACTAAGTCTGTGCCCAAACGATACTTATTTACTCATACACAAAAGCTGCTCCATTGGAAAAATTTGTCTTTGAAAATTTGTATTAATGCAGACCCTGATGCATTCCAAAATTACCTGGTCTGCGATAATGGACTGGACTTGGCTATTCATATGCAAATGTTTGTTGAAGTAAAACTATAATAATAAATTTGTAAACTTAATAAATGCATGAATTATTGAAATTTTATTTATTTGAAATGTAAAAAAAAAATAAAAAACTTACATTTATTTCACATTCAGCAAAAAATCTATTGTCAAAATTTATTTTGATGACAATATGCACATTTAGAATGCTTTCATAATCCTTGATATTTTAATGATTATGCGATTCCTTTACGATAAGTTATTAAATTCGTAGGTTAATTTTTAATTTTAAACGGTTTTTTAATAAATTATTTTATAATTTTAATAATTTTTTATATTCACATTTTAATAATCGCATTTGTGTTGTTTATGCTCCCCTAACCTAATGTTTTGTTTATTTTTTTAAATTTTGTACGCGGAGCAGACTAAAGAAGTGTTTACCAGTGTTACCACTTTACTTCCGATTGCTTGCCAGATTGCCTTAATTGACATCACTGGACTTATGTGGTAAAGCCATATTTAACATAATGGTGATTACGGTTGTCCAAGACGTAAACAAAAGAGTGATCATGTTAATTCAGTTGCATTATACCCATTTGAAGATAATTTAGAATTGAGAACTACTAAAGACACGAAAAAAACAGCTGATAAAGTAGTTAAGGATCCCATTGAGGGAGTGAAAGGTCGTAGTTATTTACAAAAACACTGCATGCGATATTATGCATATAATAATTAATTTAGGGAAAAGACTTAATAGCATTTGGTTTGATTCCAAATATCATGATCACGAAGCCTCATTGCGAAAACATTTAAATTTATTAAACGAACATATGAATGATCTAAGACCTCCAGACTTTGTTCCTAGAAAACTAAGGACAGTAGAATGATAGTAGATATTGGAAAGCTTCAGAAATCAAATGGTTTCTTTTAGCATTTAGTTTAGGATTTTTGCACGATATAATGAAAGACAAATATTTTCAACATCATATATTATTAGTTAACGGGTTATCTATTTTATTGTCGCAATCTATATCTAAAGAAGATTTGCAAGAAGCTAAAATTTGTTTATTCAGAATATGCAAAAAGGTTCGAAAATTTGTACGGAGAATCACACATGAATCATAAGTGACTAACACTAGTAATCTACATCAGCTTTTACATTTAATTGAAACAGTTATTAGATTTGGTCCTTTATATAAATAATACAAGTAATAATAAATGCTTTCCATTTGAAAATTAAAATTTCATTTTGAAAAATCTTGTTTATAGCGTTGCTATAAATTACAAAAAAAAAGTACGATTTTCATAAGTGCGCGAAATATTATTATGCGCGATCATCAATTTTAAAATATCGATTTTTAACAGGTAGTAGCGACACACGCACGACACACATGTATATACTGACCAACCGCGAGAGCAACGAAAGGGAAGAAGGGAGAGAGAAGAAGCACGAGAGGACCATGCAGCATTGTTGCTTTGACTTTGATCGATATATAGAGCACATTTTTATAAAAGTCAATTTTTGGAAAAGTAAAAGTAATAAAATTGAATTAAGGAATTATTAGAAAAAAAAGAGTTATAGTTAGTAATAATCAATTGATTTAAAGAATATTCTAAGATTAATAATAAACAAATTACCGCGATTAGAATCAGTGATTTATCATAATTTATTATTGAAAGTCCAAGATATCATTGCGGCCATATTTTTGTTATTATTCGGAGATAAAGGAATTGTATATTTTATTACAAGGAAGGATTTTTAAAACAATATTGAGAGCAAGATAGTTAATTATTAAATATAAAAGTTTTGGATCAAGAAATCAGTCAACGGAAATATAAAGGTAAAGAATAAGAAAATATTAAAGTATGTGTCGAAAAGCATTATAGTGAAAAGTGACAATTTTTAGTAAAGATTTTTAAGTGAATAATTAGCGGTTAAAATTTATGTAAATGGTGAAATAGATTAAATTCAGATTATAAGTGTAAAAATATTAATTAAAGTAATTTTTGAATAAATTAGAGTTTGTATATATTTTAAAGTTAAAAAAAGGTGTTTTTATTATTTCAGGTCATAACCCTTTCACCTCCCCTCATTCAGCATTTTAGTTAAATTCCCGCGACCCTGAGAAATAAAGCCGACCTCGTGCTACGTTATAATATACACATATTATCGCGCGCGCGTGTCAAAACGACTCAATTTTACATAGTGACAGTTATTAAACTCTATTTGATTTTTCAATTAATAATCGTGGTTAATCCGAGAGGGCGGAAATAGCCACATTATAAATGGCGCCCAAACAATTAAATAATTTTACATAATTGCTGATTTTACAGAGGTGAAAGTTCGCGGACTTGTATGATAAAAATTTTTTTTTTTCAAAATAAAAATTCAAATTTTTTTTTCTTGTAAAGAATAGGTTATGATGACGTATGAATGATTTTTTTTAGTTTGAAGTTTTCTAGCATTAAGAACATGAAATTTGTATATATTCTATATACATTAACGATATAGGTTGAAAATATAGGTCACGGCACATGAAAAATTTCTTTTTTCTATTCGCGGCGCGGGTATTAAAAATTTTTTTTTTTGAAGACAATCAAAAGACGAGTCACTTTTAATTTTTATTTACTTTTTAACAAAAATAAAAATAAATTCTTTTTTATACTAAAGTAAATTTAATAAATTTAAAAATTAAAAATTTTCTTTTTCTTTATAATACCATGCATACGGATAAAATTTTTTTTTTACATACAGATGCCGTGTAATCTTATAAATTAACGAAAATTCATAATTGAAGCGCTTAATTTAATATTAATTAAAATTTATTTTAATAATTATTTCTAATATTAAATTATTTTTATTATTATTTTAATTTATCATTATTATTATTATATTTTATATTATTTTAATTACTATATCTATTCTTTTTACCACATTTTTACCCTGTATAAGTTTTGCGAGTTGTAAAACTTATACATATTATTACCTTCCTAATTTTTTGCGGATTGCGGCATAACCTTACCCAACCCAAAATATATTATCAAATTTTTGTTGTTGATAATTTGCGGTTGCAAATTAACCTTTTAGGGGAGGGGAAAGTAAAGAATTATAAATTCTTTATATGTCCTACAAAAATTAATTAGCGGAGAATATAAAGGAGTAAAAATAATGCGGTAAACCTGTTAATATAAGTAAATAAAAATATTGCCTTCATTTTTGATATTATTATAGAAAAGACAGTACTGAAAATTTAATTAACTTGAGAAATCAAACTAATTTACAAGTAGAGTAATATTTTCGTAAATCGAATTAAAATCATAAATTAGTTTACAAAATTTTCTTTTTTTTTATAAAAAGAATTTTAATTCGGTTTACAATCATTAAAAACTTTTTTTTTTTGACTACAAGTAAAAATTTTTTTTTTGTGATAAAATACTGGACCGTAAAAGTACTAAAATAACCTCATACGACATAACAGTTAATACTATTCCTTTTTTTTATGCGGTTTTCAAAATCAAATTTTTTTTTTTGGTTTTTCTCTGTCTAACTTAAAATTTTTTTTGGGGTGTTCACAGGTCGACCTTGAAAATTTTTTTTTGGGATACTACAAAATTTTTTTATGAGATCTTCGAATTAGTTAGATTTTTTTTTTATATTTTTTTGAGGAACAGTAGAAGTTAGGTTTTATATGAATAGTTATTAAATTAGAAAATTTTTTTTGTGTGTTAAGTCAGGTTTTTCATTTTTGACCAAAATAATATTAAAACTTTCTTTTAAAATGGGTAAGAAAAATGCGATACAGAAATACGAAGACAAACGAGACGTTAGAGCTGTAAAAAATACTATAAATAAGTTAGAAGGGTGGGCTGTGTACCAGAGGCTTGACACGTTAGGCCTCTCTCACAGAGGCTCTTACGATGAGGTCAAAAACAGGCTATACCGGTATGAAATACTGAAAATAGACCCTCAAGCTCCTTATATGTGGAACCCTGAAGAGGATGAGAAAGCAGCAGGGGAATTACCACTAACCCTTCAGAGGGCATTTGAGACACCATCTTTTGATGAAGTGGTACAAACTAGCAATGAAAATTTAGAAAATGCTGGTAGTAATGATATAGTTTCTGAATTACGCGATGTTAGATTAGCTGTACCTGTCTCAACTAATGCTGGTATACCCCCGCTTTCTGCCTCTCCTACCCCGATAACTAGCGCTAATGTTCCCGTAACTATGCCCGTATGTACATCAGTACGTACTATCAGTACTCCTGTTGTAACTAGTACCATTGCTCCGACTAGTATAAAACCAGGTGTATTGGCTTCAAGAGTAATAGGAGCCTCTACTTTTATACAACAGGATCCTTTAGGGTTAAGGGTTAATCAAAATTTGTATGGAGTGAACCTTCCTACATTCAACTTACAAAACATTTATAACCCAATTAGTCAAACTGTAGTCCCACCAATGAGAATGAATTCGGATGGCACTTATAGCTACTATTGGGATTACGGGCATATTTATCCCGATAATGGCATAAATGCTCATTCAACTATAAATAATTCGGAAGTACATGATGAAGTTAACCAGCATACAGAAAATACTAATAACCCAAGAACGAAAGAAAATGAAAAAGAAAATGATAATGGATCAGAAGGTAGTGTCACTTCCAACAATTCTGCAAGAGAAAGGGATCGATTACTTATTGAAGCAGAATGGCTTAAATTGCAAGAAGCAAGAGCAGCCATAAATCTGGAAGCTTTAAAAATAAACGCGGAAAGAGAAAGTTTACGAAAGGAAACTAAAAATTTAGAAAAAGAAAAATTAAGAAAACGAAGTAACGCCAGCAAATCAGAAAAACCTATAAAGAATACAAGCAAAATCGACAGCGACTCAGATAGCGAAGAATCAGAAACGACAGAAGTTAGTGACGTTACACCGAAAAACCACTCAAAAATACTAACAGACCAAGTCAAAAAGAACGCCATAAGAACCCTTAAGGACTGGAACTTAAAGTTTGAAGGAGATACTGACAAGGCTTCAGACTTCTTGGAAAAATTGCGGGATTGTCATGATAGCTCAGGTCTTACTTTCCAGCAGTTAAAATATGCACTATCTGCTATACTTGATAAACAAGCGGGTTTATGGTATAGAACAGAGAAGCGTAATTTGAACTCATGGGAAGATTTAGAGCAGGCTTTCATAGACAGGTTTATTCCCCCAAGAGATGACGAAGATTACATCGATGAGTTAAGAACCAGGACGCAAGGTAAAAATGAAAATATGGCGACGTTTGTCTCTAAATTCAAAACAATTGCGGACAAACTTCAAGAACCCTTATCTGAACTAAAATTAGTGACTATGGCACTTAGGGTTTTACACCCTGATTACCAAAGATACATGGAAACTTACATGCAAACTCACAAAATCAAGAATTTTAAAACGCTCTTAAGCTTAGGTAAAAAGCACGAAAAAGCGGTTGAAATTCGATCACGATACGTTCCCCTAAGTCTAAGGATAAAATGATAATGCCTGAGTTAGCATATGAGGAAAAAACGGCAAAAACGAAAATAGCGGCTATTCAAACTTCGAATGAAGAAGACACAGAAAATAATAAAGAAGCAGTTAAGAATGAAAAGAAACCTAAAAAGCCCAAAAAAAAGACAGCGCAAAATCAAGAAAATAAAGAAGATATAGCCGCCATGACTACTGACACGGTAAATAATACACAGCAAGTTAAGCAGCCAAATACACAGCAGCAACCAAAACAACAGCAAGTAAATAATACCACGCCTGATCAGACGTCAGGGCAGCCGCGACCTCGTAGACCGAATTTCCCTCAGGGAGGGTACCAAGCGCAGGGAAACCAGCAGTTCTACCCTAGAATGCCAGGTTTATCTCAAAACCCTTGGTTTTACCCCCCAAAAAATTTTTACCCGAATAATTACAATCAATTCAACCCTAATCAAAATAATGTAAGACCCAACCAAGCTTATCAAAATCAACCTAGAGCCAATATGCACCAGTCTTATACGAGAGCCCCTTTTAGCGGTACATGTACCTTATGTTCAGAAGCGGGTCATAAAGCTAGGGCATGTCCACAATTAGGAAATCGATTAGTATGCTTTGGTTGCGGCAATTTAGACGTAGCTTACCCTAACTGTGTAAAATGCCAGGAAAAGAAAAACCAGTCAATGGGAAACTGGCAAGCGGAGGCTACTCTGACCCCGGTGACCTCCAAGCAACAGTAAAAGGGGTAAATAAAATTAATAGTTTAAATAGTAAAACTGTAAATAAAATAAATTCTGTAAATAGTGTAAATAAAAATTTAGATTTAGATAAAATAAGTAGCGATAATTTTTATACAATAAAGTTTGACCAAGAAGACGATATTGATCCTGCTTATGAATTAATTAGTATTGAAGAACAAGATAAAATTTTTGAACAAGAAAAATTAAAATTAAATAAAGTTGAACAAGAAAAATTAAAATCAAATAAAACTGAACAAGAAAAATTAAATTTTAATGAAATTGAAAATAAAAATTTGTTAAGTTTAAAAACTAATAAAAATCAAATATTAAAAAAATATGAATGGCCAGAAGAAAATTTAACGAAAAATAAAAATGAGCTAGTAATTGGGGATGTAGTTGCGAAAATTAAAGAAACTCTACCACTAGATATGAAAGAACAAGTTGACGATGCTAAAATTAATTTACCTGAACAAGATTTGACCGAGATTAATAAAGAATTAGCTGATTTACAACGCCTAGAATTAGCGGCATTAACTACCGATAATAGGTTATTTTTTGACGTTATAATAGGCAATGTTAAAATTAAGGCTCTTATTGACACAGGAAGTAATAGTTCGTATTTGGGACCTAAATTCTATGACAATTTCAAACATAGATTTAAACCCTCAAATACAGCTATGATTAATGCTACCGGACAAATTTCTCCAATAACAGAAAAATTAAAAGTATGTTTTGATATTGATGGAATTAGCGGTAATATTGAACTAAAAGTGGCAAAAGGCCTAAAATATGAAATGGTATTAGGTATGGATTTCTCAATTAAATTCAAAATAGAAGTTTATCCAGCTGGCAATGAATGGAGAGTTAGAGAAAGAGGAAAAAGATGGCATCAGTTTAGTAGTAATGATAATATAGCAGAAATACCCTTATATGGCGAGTGCGCTGGAATAGAAGAGATAAATTATGACCAAAAAAAGGAAATAGAAAAGGTTTTAAAAGAATGTTTACCCCCAAATCCAATGCCCTTAGGCAAAACTCATCTAATTAAACATAAAATTAGAGTGAAACCTGATGCCATACCAGTAAGACATAAAGCTAGACGAATGTCTCCGAAATTATTGAATCTGGCGATCGAAGAAGCTAAAAAGTGGATCAAGTTAGGTGTGGTCGAATATTCTAATAGTTCTTGGTGTAGCGCACCATTGATGGTTCCTAGTAAACCAGTAGGAACCTGGAGGATGTGCGTGGATTATCGCGACCTCAATAAAGTGACGGAAAAAGATGCATATCCATTACCAAATTTGGATGCTTCTTTAGATAAGCTCCGAAAAGCTCGATTTCTGTCCAAAATCGATTTGAGCAAAGCCTTCCACCAATGTCCTTTAGAAGAGTCGTCAAAAATGTACACAGCTTTCGCCCTCCCAGGGCTAGGACTGCTACAATTCACCAGAATACCTTTTGGCGTCACCGATGGCCCTAAAACTTTCCAGAGACTAATGGATAAAATAATTACGCCAGACCTTGAACCCTGCGTTTTAACTTATCAGGATGATATAGTTATAGCAACGGAGACGTTTAAAGAACACTTAAAATACTTGAGAATAGTTTTAAAAAAATTGGTAGAAGCAGGACTTTCAATAAATCCAGAAAAATGTGAATTTGGCTGTAAGGAAATTATATATCTAGGATTTGTATTAGATGCAAATGGCCTTAGACCTGACAAAGAAAAAATTAAACCAGTCTTAGAATACCCAGCACCTACTAACCTAAAAGAACTAAGGCGATTTTTAGGTATGGTAGGATGGTATTCCAGGTTTATCGAAAAAGTTGCGGAATTAAAATTGCCTCTCGTTAAGTTGCTACACAAGGACGTTAAGTGGACCTGGGGTCAGGAACAACAAGAATCCTTTGAAAAATTAAAAATGGCCTTAGTCAGTACCCCGGTACTCGCTAGGCCCGATTTTTCAAAGAGATTCACAGTACAATCTGACGCTAGCGGCGAATCCATAGGTGCTGTGCTGACGCAACAACATGATGATGGAGAACATCCGATCGTTTATATTAGTCGAGTATTAAATGATGCGGAAAAGAATTATAGCGCTACGGAGCGCGAATGTTTGGCTTTGATATGGGCAATAAAAAAAAACGCTGCCAAGTGATTGGCACTATGGTTCCTCATTAACAATAGCAAAATATTTATAATGGTCTATTTTATCTAATAAAAATTATAATTTGAGATATCAGTATTTCATAAAAAAAAGTTAAATACCGTATTTTATAAGAAAAAAAATGTTGCTGTGATTTAATGTTTTTTATTTAACAAATTTTTAGAAAAAAATTTTCAATAAACTAGGTATTACACTTAAAAAAAAAACAATATTACAGATTTTTTAAGTTTTTTAATTTTGAGAAAAAAATTTTGAAAAAATTCGGTATCAGATCCAAAAAATTACTATGAATAAGCTTTCTAAAACTAGTACTCTCATAGAAATTAATTAGGTACAACGTCCGAACAAAAAAAAAATTTGGTATTCTTTGTATTTTTTTGTGAAAAAAATTTTGGGAAAAAAATTTTCAATAATTTAATTATCAGATTTGAGATATCGAGTAAAAACCATACTTTCAAATATAAGTACTTTCGTGGAAATAAATGAGGTATTACACCTAAATTAAAAAAAAAAAAAAGTATTTTGAAATCTCTTGATGAAAAAATTTTTGAAAAAAAAATTAGATCTTAATTCCATAATGGTTGTTAAATACCACCGATTGCAAAATTTTCAAATATTAGTACTTTCATGGAATTAAAGGAAGTATTACACTAAAAAAAAAAAATATTACAAATTTTTTAATTTTTTTGTTTTTTTAATTTTGAGAAAAAAATTTTGAAAAAATTAAGTTTCAGGTCCAAAAAATTACTGTAAACGAGGTTCTTAAAACTAGTACTTCCATGGAAATAAATTAGGTACTACGTCCAAAAAGAAAAAAAAGTTTCGTATTTTTTGTATTTTTTTGTGAAAAAAATTTTAGGAAAAAAATTTTCAAAAAATTAGTTATCAGATTCGAGATATCGAGTAAAAATCGTACTTTCAAATATAAGTACTTTCATGGAAATAAATTAGGTATTACATCCAAATTAAAAAAAAAAAAAAAATAGTTTGAGATTTTTTGATGAAAAAATTTTTGAAAAAAAAATTAGGTCTTAATTCCATAATGGTTGTGAAATATCACCGGTTACAATATTTTCAGATATTCGTACTTTCATAGAAAAAAATTAAGTATTACGTCCTAAAAAAAAAAAAATTTTGGCATTTTTTGTATTTTTTGGCAACAAAAATTTTGAGAAAAAAATTAAAAAAAAATTAAGTATCAGATCCAAAAAAATGCTATAAACGATATTTCTAAAACTAGTACTTCCACAGAAATAAATTAAGTACTGCGTCCGTAAAGAAAAAAAAAATTGGTATTTTTTGTATTTTTTGATGAAAAAAATTTTGGGAAAAAAATTTTCAAAAAATTAGTTATCAGATTCGAGATATCGAGTAAAAATCGTACTTTCAAATATAGGTACTTTCGTGGAAATAAATGAGGTATTACATCCAAATTAAAAAAAAAAAAAAGTAGTTTGAGATTTTTTGATGAAAAAATTTTTGAAAAAAAAATTAGGTCTTAATTCCATAATGGTTGTGAAATTTCACCGGTTACATACATACACACACACACACACACACACACACACACACACACATACATACTTTTTTTAAAAACCGGTTTTTTAGCTTCCTGAGGTCCCAAAACGTGCTTATATGCCAAAAAATCAAAAATCAAAATTTCATCTATCACAAAGGTTCCTCTATGAGGAACCAATTCAGACCCTATCTAGAAGGTTATAATTTTACGGCCATTACAGACCATTCAAGTTTAAAATGGCTGAATAATTTAAAAGAACCTACTGGACGTCTCGCACGATGGGCCTTAGAATTGCAACAATGGGACTTCGACATACAATATAGAAAAGGCTGTTTAAATTATGTACCTGACGCCCTATCAAGAATCCCTTATAAAGTTTTAAAAGATTCATGCGATGACAGCGAACAAGACTTTTTAGCGGTTTTAGAAGAAATAACAGATGAATGGTATTTACGAAGAATCAAAGAAATTCAAAATTGGCCATGGAAATTCCCGGACTGGCAGATAGTAGATAATAGAATGTATATTCACAGAAAAGATTATTTGTTAGACCCAATAGATGAAGAAGAAAACAGCTGGAAATTAGTTCTACCACGAGATTGGATCAGAAGGGCTTTTCAAGAAGCACATCATGAACCGTATTCAGGGCATTTCGGCATTACAAAAACATATGATCGATTAGCGAGAACATATTTTTGGCCAGGAATGTACCATGATACCCTTCAGTATGTATCTTCCTGTCTAGAATGTCAAAGACATAAATCAGTGCAAACTGGACCTCAAGGTTTAATGGGTAAAAGAATCGTAGAATCGCCTTGGTCAGTAGTTGCGGCTGATTGTATGGAGTTTCCCCCAAGTAAAAATGGCTTCAAATATTTGGTAGTTTTCCAAGATTTATTCACGAAAATGATAGAATTAAAACCTATCAGAAAACAAGATGGTAAAAACATAGCTCAAGCATTGCAAGAATTAGTCTTGTTTAGGTGGGAAACGCTAGAATATTTTTTAGCGGATAATGGTAAAGAGTTTGATAACAGTTTGGTTAAAAACATGTTAAAGGATTACGGTGTGCGGTTTATAACTACGCCCCCCTATTATCCGGCCGCAAATCCCGTCGAACGCCAAAATCGTAATCTAAAAACCATGATAAGAATGTTTATAGGGACAGACCACCGTAACTGGGACCTGCACCTACACGAATTCAGACATGCCGTAAACACGGCTAAGCAAGAATCTATGAAATGCTCTCCTGCGTTTTTAAATTACGGTCGACAGCCAAAGCCAGTAAAAAGCTTACGACGAGAATTAGAAATGGAAGGCGAAACAAATACCATTAAAGTACATAAAATTGACCCAGAATCATGGAAAAATAGACTGAAAAGGTTAAAAATTTTACGAGATTTAGTAGCTAAGTACATTGACAATGCCCGCGAAAAGCAAAAGACTTACTTTGACAAAAATAAGAAGGAGGTGACGTTTAAGGAGGGGGATATGGTTCTTCGTCAGACGCAATGTTTATCTTCGGCAGATAAACATTTTTCTGCGAAACTTGCGCCTAGGACTGAAGAACCTACGAAAATCACTAAGGTTTTATCGCAAAATACGTATAAGGTAGACTCGACTAGTCGATTGGATAAGGTTCATGTCTCGCAATTACGCCGCCTTAAACCTCCCTACTTAATCCCAAATATGAACCAAAATTTTCAGGAAATAAATAAAATAAATTGTTATAGGGGACCAGCAAAAGAACAAGCCAGTACAAGTAGCAATGTCTCAAGAGATGGACAAGGATCTGTTGCAGCAGATCGATTTGACCGATCAAATAGATCTCCCATCAAAGGAAGAAGAGGAGAACCTCTTGAATCCAATAGGACCAACGCCACCGACACAAGATACAACTTGCGACCCAGAAAATAACCACGACGAGGAAGTAATCTATAAAAAGGTTCACGGACAAGCGGCACCAGTCGCTTTCGTGAAAATAAAGCAGTCAGTGCTGGTTAAAAGGCCTCCAAGGAGACCAAGGACAGACAATAGAGGCGTTGAGGAAAAAGAAGTGGGAGAAAAACCTAAGGCCAACGAGCAAGAAGTGCCAAATAGACAAAGGCCTCTCTTACCATTGATCGAAAGATTGGCGGAGGGAGTAAACCTACACCCTGCCCCGATTGTTAATCCCATACCTCCCTTAATGTCCCTCCAAATCCCTAAACCCGTTGACCTAGATAGTGACAAGAAGAAAAAGGAGAAGGTCGTACTCCTTCGTAATAGGCCCGAGAGACCTACCCTAAATTCGTTTCCCCTTGTTCCTCTAAGACCTGAACAATATATATCTACCGGAATAATGTTTAGGGGAAGTGACCGTAAAGGCCTTGACCCTGTAACTACAGACGAGGAGGTTGACCCTCCCTTTTTTACTTGCCTTAACTGTGAACAGACTGGACGAACTAGACGGAATCGGAATAATAACGATTGTGAGTGTATTAGTGTATGCTTTAACTGCAGACAAACCGGACATACTAGACGAGACTGCAGAAACAATGAAGTCATCAAGAAGATTTGCTTTAATTGTGGAAGAGAAGGAGTATCTTTGGATTCATGTCCACGTTGCAAACGACCACACGCAAGGGACATGTATGCAAAGTATTTCCAACAAATGGGAGGGGAAGCCAAACCAATCTGGGAAATTTACCCTAGACTCTTTGCGGCCCCACCATATGGTAATACATGGACGAATGACCCCAATGAAAATGACCCTGAAGAAATAGCGGAAGAGGAACCCCAAGCAGAAGGACCTGAAAGTGTCCTATACCAGCTTAGAGCTATAGGATTCGACACTAACTGGCTACCTCCTTCTGTTAGACAAATTGCTAGCGAATTACCAGTTAGAAAAACTGTTGAATTCGTTAGGAATTGGGATAAATTCCTATTTCCGCAAGAGAATTAGAGATACAGTTAATTACGATTAAAAGTTTTTTTTTTTGTTTAAATATTTTCATTTTTTTTTACTTATAAATCATAAAGGAAAAATCTCCTGATTATTTTTTTTACTTTATATTATTTTACCCAAGAATTAGCGGAAAAATGACCCTGCCCCTGACAAAGACTAAAATTAAAAGATTACACATGAAATTGCGGAAATTGACCAAATTACCCCAAAAGAAAAGTAAACCTTATATCCCTTATGATTACCCAAATCCCTCAAAAAGAAACCGAGAAATGTGGTAAAAAGGATGTAAGTAATTTAAATTTTTTTTATATTATTCTTTTTTGTACGCTTATGAAAATTCAAGAAATAAAGATTTTTTTTTGTGCCCAACCTAAGTCTTAAACAATTGTAAATAAATTCTTGTAAATATGTTTTTAATTGTAAATAAATTAGTTTTAGTAGATAAATAAAAAAAAAAAAATAAAGTGAGTAAGCTTGGGTTATGCCATAAAATTGTTAAGTATGAAGTATGATAACAAAGTTTGAGGGCTTTTGTCCCAAACGCCCCCCTTAAGGGGAGGGTTATTATAGCGTTGCTATAAATTACAAAAAAAAAGTACGATTTTCATAAGTGCGCGAAATATTATTATGCGCGATCATCAATTTTAAAATATCGATTTTTAACAGGTAGTAGCGACACACGCACGACACACATGTATATACTGACCAACCGCGAGAGCAACGAAAGGGAAGAAGGGAGAGAGAAGAAGCACGAGAGGACCGTGCAGCATTGTTGCTTTGACTTTGATCGATATATAGAGCACATTTTTATAAAAGTCAATTTTTGGAAAAGTAAAAGTAATAAAATTGAATTAAGGAATTATTAGAAAAAAAAGAGTTATTATAGTTAGTAATAATCAATTGATTAAAAGAATATTCTAAGATTAATAATAAACAAATTACCGCGATTAGAATCAGTGATTTATCATAATTTATTATTGAAAGTCCAAGATATCATTGCGGCCATATTTTTGTTATTATTCGGAGATAAAGGAATTGTATATTTTATTACAAGGAAGGATTTTTAAAACAATATTGAGAGCAAGATAGTTAATTATTAAATATAAAAGTTTTGGATCAAGAAATCAGTCAACGGAAATATAAAGGTAAAGAATAAGAAAATATTAAAGTGTGTGTCGAAAAGCATTATAGTGAAAAGTGACAATTTTTAGTAAAGATTTTTAAGTGAATAATTAGCGGTTAAAATTTATGTAAATGGTGAAATAGATTAAATTCAGATTATTAGTGTAAAAATATTAATTAAAGTAATTTTTGAATAAATTAGAGTTTGTATATATTTTAAAGTTAAAAAAAGGTGTTTTTATTATTTCAGGTCATAACCCTTTCACCTCCCCTCATTCAGCATTTTAGTTAAATTCCCGCGACCCTGAGAAATAAAGCCGACCTCGTGCTACGTTATAATATACACATATTATCGCGCGCGCGTGTCAAAACGACTCAATTTTACATAGTGACAGTTATTAAACTCTATTTGATTTTTCAATTAATAATCGTGGTTAATCCGAGAGGGCGGAAATAGCCACATTATATGTTAAGGGAAGTAAAAACCCCGAGTTACAAATTGTTACATCTTCCACTCAATTTTTAAAATTTATTAGTTTTAAGAATAATAATACCTTAATAAAGAGGTATCGACTTTTTGCGACAATGTAATCAATAGGAGTAAACGTAAAAGAAAAATATTGAAAATTGAATCTAAATTATACATCGTAGGGAGTTTTAAAAAACTTTGTATAAGTGACTATGATGTAATTGAAGCCTTAGGTCCTTTGTATAAACATGATGATGAGGCAATTAAATTTCGCAGGTTATTATACAGTAGCATACTATATGAGACTAAATCTTGTTGCAAAAAAAAATTAACTAATTCTTCGTGTGTGATTTATACAAAAAACAACGAAAAAAGATTGGGAATCATTCGATTATTTGTGAAAATAAATTCTAAAGAAAATATTCAAATTAAAACTTATGCAATCATTAAGCAATGCGTTTCTTTAAATTCATTTTATTGCAATTTCTCAAAATTTTATGTCAGAACAACATATTTATGTAAAGAGTAAGAAAATTTATAAGCAGTTGCTATAGAATTTGAAAATATAAAGTCCGTTTGTTTTCATATAAAAATTAATAATTTGATGTTTGTAGTTGAACCATGTAATATAATAGAAATGGAATAAATTGTTTATTTTCAAAAATTAAATTTTTATTTATTGAAAAATTTAGATTAATTAAGTATAAATTTATAGAATCTACAGAAGCTTCACTAAAGGCAAAAATTTTATTAATTTCATTATTTTCTCGAAAGTTGTTATTCTACTTATCAAGTAAAATATTACCTAATACTGTACCATAAAAAAACAAAATCTTTCTTGTCGCAGTTTGGTATCGTAAGTTTTACCTACTTTTTACTTTAATAACTTTTTCCAATAATACAATAGACTGAATGTTACAATGATTTTGCAAATTATTTTTTTTTTTAACATAATGATTATTTCTTAATTTTAATGATTTTTTACTATATCGCTCATTTTCATTTTTTTTGCAAAAATAGTGTCACATGGTCGTATATACCGATTGAAGTAAGAATTTACAAAATTTTTTTGTCTTACAGTTTGTATTTCAAAATGTTGATGACCATACACCATAAAAATTAACATAATTTTAAGTTGAAAAAAAAAATTTCTGGCTAAAGTATGACAAAAAAGCCTTTACCGTTCCCCTAAAAAGCTTTTCCCGTTCCTATTAAGAACTTGGTGTTTTAAGCAAAATAAGGGCATGGCTTTTTATAAGCCTTTCCCGTTCCTATTAAGAACTTGGTGTTTTAAGCAAAATGGGTTATTATTTATTTTTTTTTAAACTTTGTATTTCACTTAATTTTAGATGTACCAACAGCTATTTAACCTTAAATTAATGTTTTAGATGCTATTTTGGGAAAAAATAAAAAAGCGCCGAGCGGATTTTTTTCTTTTTTGTTTTTTTAAGACCTGTAGGTACCCTACAATCAAAATTCATCGGAATCTTGGAGGTACCTTCAAATTTTATTTAAAAATGTTTTTAGCCAACCGTGTACATTTTGTATATAAGATTTTTTGGCGATTAAATTGAAGTATTTTTGAATTGTCATTGTCAAGTTTAGTGATTGTGGCGAAATAAGATTGAGTTGAATCAGTGAAATATTTGGAGGTTAGACGTCTCTATTTGTTAATAATCACAAGGCCTCACCAAGAAGATATTATTACGAGCTCCGAAATCCTATTATTTTGACGTCATAATTATCAAAAATTCCAGTGGCGATAAGAAAAAAAAAGGTATAATTATGTCTATCAAGTTTGAATTTTCGACATTAACGCTATTTTATTCCTTTTTCCTAATCCCTTTGAATTATTTTTATTAAAAAGCTTATTAAATTTGTAACAAAAGTATATTTAATTAATAGCCCTTCGTAATCTACTCTCATTCTCTCACGCGTTTAGTATTTAATTAAAGTTATTCAGTTATAAGAATTCTGTTAAGAAAATCGCTTCGCGTCGTATAAATTTCTGGATATTACGTATACTTAATTTGAAGGTCTTTGTAATCAATTTATAATTATTTTTCATAATAAAATTCTTAGAATTATTAATAAAAATCTAATCACATTTAATAATTATATTTATATCTTTATTTTATTTGTTTTATAAACTATCAACCCTTTATATATATATTCGTATATAAGTTCATTTGAATTTGATGATAATCTTATAAAATAATTAGTCATTATATTTTTAATCAGAAACCTCCTGTTTTCCCGTTATAGTAGGGGTAATTTATATTCATGTTATCGATTACCCCTAAGGATCCCCTCTGAGTTCGCAGTATAAGAAACGGAAGTATAATTATTATTATTATTAAATTTATCTATTCTTATACCACGAGTCTCAAATAATTAACATTAAACAACTTTGTAATATAATAGAAGTCTCTCTCTCCTTTTAATTAGTCGAATTTATTATTATTATTATTATTATTATTATTGTCAAATTTTTCATATTACAAAATGGCGCTTAAATCGTGGATTAGGCACGGGAATTTAAATTTTTCTTAAAAAAATAATTTTTTTTCGTCGTGAATAATAATTTTGTATAAATTTCTTTTTTTTATCGGAATTTTTTCGTAATGAGAGAAAGAGTCGGCGCTGCATGCTGAGTGTTGCATGGATAATTATACACATATTTATATTGTAATTAATATTTATTTTTTTTTATAGAATTTTATAATTTATTATATTATTAAGAGTGTGCTGCTTGATGATTTTTTTTTTGGCCTATATATATTACATTACCATTATTATTGGATTCTAAAATTATTATTATTTTGTAAGTTTGATGATAATTGGTATATTGGTTTTTTTTATTTAAATTGCGCTATTGGATTAAATTGGTCATTTTTTTTGGCTTTAATTAAAATTAAAATTTTTTTTTCTCGCTATTGGATTTGCGTTTATTGGCATGAATTTTTTTTTAAGAATCATTTGTAAATAATATTATTAACCTCAAATACTTATAATTTAAAATTTTTTATTTTTTTTTGGTTATTGCCCTATTGTCTAACCTATTAATATTTTTTACAATTATTTTTTTTTGCCTTGGCCCATATATATTTTTTTTGCTTTGCTTGCTTAAGGGTACATTCGCTGAGTTTTAAGTAAAAATAACGTTATTTTTCAGATTAATTTTCTCAAAAAGTTTATTGAATAATATAAAGATTTTTTTACAGCTGTTTTATGCACTTATAATGAACACAAAAAAAATTTTTTTTTTATTTTCTCTTTTTTTACATGTGATGAGATAGCGCTGAAGTTAGTGCCTAAAAAAAAGGTCCAAATTTGCCCACATCATAACTCGGCTTGGGATCGTTTGAAAAAAAAGAAAAACACAATTAAGTACATAAGTTTTTGCAGGTAATGAACTGCAACCAAAGAAAAATATTAAAAATTAAAAAGTTATGAAGGTAAATAGAAAAAAGTCGAAATTTGACCATATTTTTTGCCTAAAAACGGAACCTAGAGACCAAAAAAATCTTCCGATCAGGTTCATTGTAGTCCATAACCGAATTGCATAACAAATACATTAAAAAAAAAAAATTGAAATCGGACCAATAGTTTTTTTGTTATCATGTAGGCCGTTTTCAAAAAGTTCATTTTGAGAAAAACATGTTTAAAGTTTCAGATCTTGTATTCTTACATACTAGCACTGTGACTTTCAGACGCTGTCATTTCTTTATTATTTGCGGGATTTATTTAAAATTTTTTTTCCATATTCTTGAATTCTTTTTGAACACAAATCAATTAAAAAAAAAAATCGATTTTCAATTTCAAAACTCAGCGAATGTACCCTTAAATTATAATTACCATTATTACTATTAATTTTTTTTCTCGCTTGAATTTATTATGTTTCCCTGCATAAGTAAAATTAATTAAATATAATAATAATATTATATTTAATTAATTTTGCATTTCCTGAATTTTATTATTACTATTAATATTTTTTATTATTAATTTTTTCTGAAAATTTTTTTATTATTAGTGCTATAACGCAGAGCGATGCTCCTGCAGTGCAGGTCTCTTTACCTGCCCAGGTTTCATTACCTGTAGAGAGCAGAGCCCCTATAGCCCAGGGTTCGTTACCTGCCCAAAACGCTGTGCATACAAGTCAAACTCCCATATCTACAAAGGAGAACTGGCAAAATACAGTGGCGTCAGCCGCTAATAATATTGCTCGTTTACCTATAACAACTTAAGGTCTACCAAATGGTAGAATCCCTCCACAGACCAGGGCTAATACTACTAGCCCAGCTCAGGTGACAGTGAACGCTTCAGCTCCAACCAGCGCTGGAAGTCACATGACTTAATAACAGCATCTCAAACGACTTCACTAACACAAATGCCTAGGATCTTAGTTTCGAAAGGGCTAGACCCTTTAGCGCCACCATATACAATGAATCATATGTATAGCGTCCCTAGTGCTAGCGTTCCTCGTCCTGAGTTATCCCAAAACTTTCATAATCATTCAGCACCTGTCACGTCTCCTTTTCGCATGTTTGAAGTCAAACTTTTTAGAATAGCCAAGCGTACCAGTGGAATATAGAACCTAATAACCAAAGGTTATGGATTTCGCAAATTTCACAATGGCGAATTCAACGAAAATTGACGACAATGTGCCTGATGTCAATATGGCTGAAGAGTTAGAGACACACATTTTTCAATTAAGGTTAAAAGCTCAACAGTTAGAAGACCATATTAAGCGTGCTCGAGAGGAATTGATGCATCAACACAGAATCAAAGAGCGCTTAGAATTTTTAAGGCAAAATTATGCGGCAAGTATGATTCCTAAACAAAATCCATCACCAGCCTCGGCATTTTCCCAAAATTTTCTGGTAACGGTAGCGCCTACCCCTTACGTACCCTTTTCGGGGACGGGGGGTCAACAGTCGGCGTATCAATTTCCTTGTCAAAAGCCACTTAGTGTTCATTTTAGCAAGCAACAAAGAGGCACACAGCCTCTGCCTCATGAAAATTAGCCAATACACGAATTGCGACATCAACGCTCACCTATTCCAAGAGAGAGCGTAGCTTCTTTCAGCGTATCGGAAAGCAGAAACCAAAGCGATGCTGTATTAAAGCCAGTAAAACTGTGAAACAATTCGGCTTAAAGTTTTCAGGAAGTGACAAAGACTTCCCAGAACAATTTTTGTCTGATCTAAAAGAATTTCTGTCGGATACAGAATATTCACTGGCGGAAACTCTGGGCTCCTTGAAAACTGTTTTTACTGGTCAAGCTGCATTCTGGTATAAAGCTGAGAGAAAGCATAGAACATTCAGAACTTGGCACGAGTTTAAAACAGCGTTTATACAACGTTTCATTGGTAGAAGGGATGAAGAGGACATATTGGGTGAAATTAAAGCCCGTACTCAAGGTGAAGGCGAATGTATAGCAGAATTTGCTTCAAAAATCCGCTACATTGCGAGTAACCTTAAATAGGAACTACCAGAAAGAAAACTCCATCCTGACTATCAGAATTTTATGTCAAAAGTACGAGTAAGCACATTCGATGAACTCATCGAATGGTGGAATTAGGCCAAGAATTTGAGCACGAGCCCGAATATATCGCAAAATATGTAGCGCCCTTACCAAAAAGCAAGGTGCAGGTTTTGTAGCTAAAAGTGGAGAACACAGCGCTAAAAGCTCTGATGTGGCGGCCTTAGAAAACATCGTGACGGTGAAACCTGCTACTACCACCATAAACTCAGAAGTTGCGGCACAAGAAAATGTGAAAACAGAAGAAAATACAGGGGGCAAAAAGAAGAAAATCGAAGAAGAAAAAAGGGCAAATCTGATAGTTCAGAAACCGTGACGGAAAAGGTTGACGACATTAGTGCCACCCAAGTACAACAGCCCAAAGTGCAAGAAAATGCTAGGCAAGTTAATGGGCGTAAAAAAAATACTCCAACAGCTCCCCAGCAGAATTCTCGATATCCTCAATATCCTCAACCGCAGTATATTCAACATAATGGCGTGCCGAATTTTTTTCAGAACCAACAATGCAATTTCCGTTTATGACGCAACAGTATTCACCTCCATAACCAATTACGACTACTTATCAAGCTTCCAATCAGACTGGCAGCCAGCAATGGAACCAGTCTAATAAGAGACAACCCAGAAGTGCCCCAGCACAAAACTTTACCACTTGCTCCTCAGGTAGGCCACCGATTAAAAGACCGTCCTTCCAGAAATGGGCAAACAGTCTGGTGCTTTGGGCAAAATGTCTCCGTACTGCAACTCACCGACGTGACGTGCACAGCTCACCGTGAAGCGTCGGGAAACGAGACCGCGGGGGTGCAGCGAACTTAACTGTGCGCCCTCAACCAAATGCGATTAATCCAACGATAAGTGCTGTCAAAACGGTCGAGATTGATACAGAAACCGACATGGCGTTCGTTCCTGATTTTATGATTGATTCTGAACCACTAGCAGCCTTGGTATATGATCGATTCTCTAAAGACCCCTTTGAAGAGATAGCGGAAGTCTACTCTCACAGTAAAGTGATGGGAGACAACCGTTATTACTTTTCGGAAAACTTTCACTTCATTTTCACTTCAATGGAAAAGCGATACGGGCACTCTGTGACCCAGGAGCTATACGCTCTTATGTTTAGATTCCATCTTGTATTTAGATTCCAAAATTATCATGAAAACTAACATTCAAGCGAATGGGGCGCTAGGGGGAGTCAGTAAAATCATAGGTCTCTTACCGACTTCGATTTCATGGAATGACGTTAACATCGTTGTAGATTTTAAAGTTAACGATGTTCTTGAGTATGAAATGATTTTAGGCATGGATTTTTTGCAAAAAGCTGGTTTAGAAATTAACTTTGGCAAAGGATCTTGGCGAATAGGTGACGGACCTTACATAAAGTTTGATAGTAACTCGCACAATGCTACTATTTTTGCAGAGTGTGCCGCTATAGTTGAGCTTACGGTAGGAGAAAAGTCACAACTTAATGATTTATTAGACGAGTTGCTACCTGCAGGAGAGACTAAATTAGGCTGTGCCAAAGGGGTCTTCCACGAAATCAAGTTGATTCCAGGAGCAGAACCAGTCAAACAACATTCAAGAAGATGTTTTCCTGCAATCATAGAAGAATTACATCGCCAAATTTAAGAGATGTTAGATAATAGCATTTATATTGGCTACATGGAGTAATTGAAGCTTTCAAAAACGCTGGTCTCTCCATTAACCGTGAAAAGTGTGATATTTGCGCATCTAGAGAAGGCCACGAAGGCAATAAGGCCAGGAAATATTGACGACACAGAGATAATAGGTAAGGAAATCATGACACTGCTGAAAAAATCATGTAATAAAGCCATGTCGAAAAAAAGAATACGTGGAAGACCACCAGCCTACTGATGGAACGAAGAAATAGCCCGCTAAGGAGTGCGAGCTTAACTACGAGTCTTGGTTACAAAATAGTCACCAAGAGAATTGTTACTCTTTCCGCAAGTATGATCGAAGAGGAGGTTAGACAATTAGTTGATGGACTTTTCCCTACCCACCCGGAGAAGGAGAAAGAAAATGACTTAAAAAAAGTTGACGAGAAGGCTGTCCCCAAAGCCACCGTGGAGGAGTTTCTAACAGCAGTAGTCTCGCTCAAAAATGGAAAGGCTCCAAGACCTGATGGAATACCCATCGAGATAAGAATACTCTCCAGCTAACTTTATTAAATTGCAGGTTTCGTGAATCGTGCTAAAATGTACTCGCGTAGTGTGACCTTATAATTTATAGAAATTTAAAATAGTGAGGATAAAGTAAATTTAATAATAGAAGCGGATTAGCTGCCGTGTAGATGAGGTCCTTGGAGTCACAATTTTTATATTCTAATATTTTATATATATGAAAAGGAGCAATGCCGTGAGTAAATATGAAATAAATTAATTATGCATAACCACGCGGAATTGTACCGTCGCAAAAATTTTAGTATATAGCAAACCGGTGTAAATTTTTGTATGTATGTATCATAAACTAATATGAGTGTGGCCATCGTAAAATTTTGAAAAATCTTTTTATAATATTTAACTATTAATTCAAAACAAATTTATTAAATTAAAATATATAATGATCATTTAAATTAAATTATAAATCGTCTTATTTATCAATCCTTTTACCAATGCATGCTGCCAGGCGTATGTGTGTATATCTTTACATACCACACTTCAAATTACAGGTAATTCCCCGCATTATAATATTTATTAAACTTAACAATTTACTTATTAAATCCATATTATATTAATTTTATTTTATCAAAATAAATAATTTGCTACAATCTCTTTCCCCGACAATACGCGTTTTACTAAGCAAATTCAACTATCGATGCCATAAGCAATATCGTCCAGGCCATCGAGAATGTGCAGACAAGCTATCACTACTCAAGGAAAATCACTTTACTAGCGACCCTTGATGTGCAAAGTGCTTTCAAGTCAGCATGATGATGTGAATTCGTGGAGAAGCTAAGGAACTTCCAAGTGCCAAAATATCTGCGAAGAAACATCAGCAGTTATCTGAGGGATTGAGAAATAATCTAGGAGACTGCGCGAGGGCCGTGATTGAATAACTGCAGGAACAGTTCAAGGATTGGTTCTCGGAGTGAATTTATGGAACATCATATACGACCAGGTACTTGCTGGAGGATACTCTTTCTGTCGGATACGTGGACGCTCTAGTCCTATTCATCATGGCAAAAGATGTAAAAATTGCGAAGGATTAACTGAACCAGGCAATGCATGGAATTAATTATTGGATGGATGACAACGGCTTAAAGCTTACGGCGACGAAGAATAAGATTTTCCTATTTACCCGTAAACTTATTGATACCTTCATCAAAATATGCGTAGGGGAGGATAGGATACGAAAGAAGTGGGGGTGGAGCTTGGAAGTGATGTTGGATACAAAGTTGACCTTCATGGCGCAGATACTGAGAAGTACAGAGAAGATTGGCAGGATCACTAATGCGTTAAGTATGCTGATGCGTAATAATATGAATGCTGATGTGTGGACCTAAAACTGAAAAGCAAAGGCTTCTTATGTCGGTCTCTCAGTATAGAATGCTATGCTCCTATATGGTGCAGAAGTATGGGTTGACTGAATAAGGAAAGTCACTTATGCTTCTAAGCTGACGAGCTTTCAGGGGCAAGGGACCTTCATAATCTCCTTAGTCTATCGCACAATGTCGTTGGAGACAGCTTTATTCATCGCCAGGATAATCCCGATAGATCTGCTGGCTCTTGAAAGACAGTTTATCTATCACAAAGAGAGGGAAGGCATTGACCGCGCAAACGCCTAAGCAAGTAGCAGGACCGTTGAACCGACTGCTCTGAGATCAAATGGACCAAGGGGTTGATAGGAAAGATATCACCTTGGATAACTAGAGAGCACGGGGACATCAATTATTTTTTGACCAAATTCTTAAGCGGACTTTTGCTTAAGGGCTTTTTTGCTTCTACCTTAGATCCAGAAGATCAATAGCGCTGAATGTAAATACTGTCCTAGCAAACAAGACATGTCTGAAAACACATTCTTCGAATGCGACAGATAGGCCGTCAAAAAGTTTCAACTGAAGGTAAAATCAAATAAATCACGCCTGCAAATGTGGTTAGCCTAATGCTCCGAAATGAAGAAGTATGGACTGAAATTATCTAGTTGTGGAGAATATACTTTGCACCAAATACCTGATACTTAAGATATAGGCTTATATTGAGATGACTGCAGGTGTGGTTGCACTAACATACAATCATTTCTGCACTGACTCTTAATATGGATTTATGAAACTCTCTTACTTTTAAAAGATCGTCTAAATTTATAAAGAGCTTGGCTATTCAATTTTTTTTCTTTTTACATTCTCTTTTTCGTCGCTGTCTTCTGGTAAATCATTTTTTAAACTCCATCAATAGATATCCAACATTTTTTCGTCCAACCTACCTTGAAATCGTATTTCCCATTACTTTAATACGATTACATTTTAATGTTAAATATTACCTAAAATAACAAAATAACGAAATAATTAAATATGATGGCCTAACGACAAAAGATACATAAAGTTCCTACTATTGCAATCAAGATAAAAAGTTTCCATATTTTTTTTAAAAAAGAAGAGTTTCTTGTATATTGTACAGTTGTTACAGGTATTATGAATAACTTTGGGCTCGATATTTACAAAAGTTAAGAGACTTTTTATTGACTCTACTGTACGAAGTCTAAAGACTGTCCTCTTACAGAATACTATCGTACTAGGTTCAATACAATAGCCCTTTCTGTAAATAGTTCGATAGAATATGAAACAACGAAATAAATTCCTGAAAAAATTAGGTATAAGGATCACAATTAGAAAATTTGTTAGGAATCGAATTTTTGATGGCAAATATGGTTTTAGAATATCAAAAAACGTAAAGTCAGTCAGGCTTACTTTCTGGTTTTCGATTTTTTTTTTGGCCTATATGGTTAATAATTTATAAAAATATTTCAGTTTTTTTTTAAGAATGTGATAATTAAAAAAAAAGTAAAATTATAACAATATATTATAAAAGCCTTTAAACATTTTAAATGTATTTTCGCCACTATACGACCGGAAAAGACGTGTTTTCTCGCCACTGACAAAGAAAAATCGTATACAACCCTTTTCCATAAAAAAGAATGACCCAAATTGCAGTTTACTAGTCTCGGCTTCGCTTCCGATAGTAATTTACGTGCAATTCGGGCTATTCATTACTTTTCTGGACACGGGTTCGTAATATACTAATGGGTGACTCATTGAATTTTTTTAAAAAATATAAAATTTTTGTTGGAGTGGGCGCTCTTTACCACATCCTGTATATGTATACTAAAGTTTAAGAAGGAAGGGACCCCGACTTCTCAGTACTTATATAGCAATCATCGTGTCGACATCATTCTCTCTGTATTGTATCGGCGTGTTTAACTTTCTATATATTATCTAGTTATTAATTGTATTTTATTGCAATTAAGACGTGTTTATTAAGATTAAGATTTAGACGTGAATAAACATTGAGTGTTAAATTAAATATAAATAAGTGTATTTATTTAATAACCCACAAACCTAATAGGTTCTGGGCCACAGCAAAACACGCTTTCACCGCGCACGCGCGACTGAAAATTGCTCTCTTTTCTTTTATATTAAGGAAAATTTTGTTGTATGGTGTTATTTTGGTTACTCATGGAGGAACCATTGTGTTAGGACAAATTTTGTTCTCTGATTTTTTGGCATGTAAGCACGTTTTGGGACCCCAGGAAGCTAAGAAATCAGTTTTTAAAAAAAGTCTGTATATGTGTGTATGTATGTGTGTGTGTGTGTATGTAATTGCTGATATTTCACAAACATTATGGAATTAAGACCTAATTTTTTTTTCAAAAATTTTTTCACCAAAAAAGCTCGAGGTACTTTTTTTTTTTAATATGGATGTAATGCCTCATTTATTTCCATGAAAGTACTTATATTTGAAAGTATGATTTTCACATGATATCTCGATACTTAATATTCTGAAAATTTTTTTCCTAAAATTTTTTTCACAAAAAAATACAAAAAACACCAATTTTTTCTTTCTTTTTAGACGTAATACCTAAAATTTATTTCCATGGAAGTACTAGTTTTAGAAATATTGTTTATAGTAATTTTTTGGACCTAATACTAAATTTTTTTAAAATTTTTTTCTTAAAATTTTTATCGCCAAAAAATACAAAAAACGCCAAAATTTTTTTTATTTTAGGACGTAACACTTGATTTTTTCCTATGAAATTACGAATATCTAGAATTATCGTTTGTAAAGGATTTCTCAGGAAATATATAAATTAAACTTATATATTAAACATATATATTAAATTATGCACTTAAAATGTCAATTTTAACGAAATAAATAATTTTTTAATAAATGATATATTACAAAATGATATAAAAATGCAAACAAATTTTAATAAATCGCACGATATAAGCTTATTACAAAATACTGCAGAATTAATAAATAATGATGATATAATAAATGAAAATATTGCCAAAATATATAAATTAAACTTAAAATTAGAAGACATTGAAATATCTGATGAATCAACAAATTTTAACAATGAAATTAATATAAATATAGCAAATAGTATTGAAAATTACGAAATTAAGCATAAAAAACTAAATTTTACTCATTTTATAAATTACAACTTTTCCAAAGAAGAATACGAACAATTTCTAAATTACTGAAAAGAAAGTCAACCAGAAAACTACACTCCTGAATATATGCAGACGATTATGAGCCAAAAAACCTTCCCATTAACATATTTAGACCACACTGAAAAAAAGAAAATAGACATTCAAATAAAACCACGGAAATTTTTTCTGTAGTGCTTTCGCAGAAAAATCTAGGTTTCAAAAAGTTTAGATTTAGCAGAATTAGAACATTTAAAAAATACTCCCGAATACGTACTATGAAAAATCTTATTCAAGAAATTCATGATATTTTTCAATTAAAATAAGAAAAATTGACTCACGCAAATAATATAACCGTAAAAATACGAACAAAAACTTCAAACCCTGTTTATGTTAAACAATATTTTATACCATATGGACAAAGAGCTGAGATAGACTGTCAAATTAATGAATTATTAAAACAAGAGTTAATTGCACCTTCAATGGACAGTATGCCGTGCAGCGCTACTCGTAAGTGCCAAAAGAGGATCCTGGATGCGGAAGCGAGCTGTCTGGCTGCGTGCCGAGCAACCTGAACTATCTTTGGCCTCTGCTGACGCAAGACGGGAGGAGGGGTTCTCTCCAGCCGGACCCCATCATTAACGGCTTGGCGATGTTGTCGGTATGTGCCCAAGCTACTGGAGGACTCTAAATTTCCGAAGCAAATTATGCTTTTTTTGCGGAGGAATGAGAGGAGCAAGGTGGTGCAAGTGCATGCCGTCAGCTATATCCTCTGTGATGCAGAATGTGAGGGGTCGAAGGAAGCTGTTGCACATGGAGTGACAAAGTTTAATACATTCTAAAATGTCTAACTTAAATGTATATAAAAGCAATGAAGTGAACTTAGGCGGAAAAGATGACAATGCTGAGGCAGTTCAAGTGCTCTACGAGAACACCGACCTGGCTAAACGTCTACAACGCATGGATGAAAACCACGATGTCGTCAAGAACATCCTCAACTCAATGGAAGACAAGATAGGCGAGATGATACACCATATAACTTATAAGCAGATAAACATAGCCGCTGTTGTTAAGAAAGGTGTAAGTGATATGAAGAACAAAGTTACTGCTCTCAAAGCCATAAGAGATAAGTTATCTAATGAAAAGAGTGGAATTGAGCACAAATTTAAAAAACATATAACAGGCTCGGTGCTTAAAAAAAGAAATAGAAGTGAAAACGTTCAGGATCAGAAAAGGAGGATGCTAAGAAAACTGATGTAGGAAAGTCTCCCCAAAAGACTCGTAGCTGCTCAGTAATAAAGGTAGATCTAGCGACTCATGTGGCTAATATCCGTAGTCAGTCCCAGACACTGCCTGAAACACAACAGAGTAACTTAGGTGAAAATACTACAACCCATGATATGGACCGTAATAACGAACCCTTTCAAACGGTTGTAAACAAAAGAAGAAGAAAAAAAAGAGGAAAAAAGAAGCTAAGCGAGGGCAAGGTGAAAACAATAAGCTTTCTGCAGCCACGAAAAAGAAGACAATCCCTAAAAAACGGGACCGAGCTGTAGCTATTAAACTGCCTACAGGTAGAACATACGCTAAAGTCCTGGGAGCTATAAGGTCCCAGGTCCAACCAGAAGATTTCGGTGCCAAAATAAGTTCGGTGCGAAAGACAAAGACGGGCGATGTCCTGGTTGAGCTGAAAGAACCTAGTGACAAAGTAGGTTCTTTCTCACAAGAAGTAAGGAAAGTACTGGGTGCACAGGTCGAAAATAGATACCTTGCTCCTAAAAGAGTCATCCAAATACTCGACTTGGATTGCCGCATCCAGCCGATTGACATTCTAAATGCCATCAAAGACAAAGAAGAAGACGCGGAGATAGCTAAGGTGACTATATCCAAGAGCAACGCAAGAGAGCAGAGAGCTGCTTACGTTGACCTTGATGAAAGATCCGCCTTTAAACTGGTCAACATGAAGCATATTAAAATTGGGTGGATGAACTGCAGGGTAAGGTTGAGAACCCTATTAACCCGCTGTTTTAAATGCCTGCGTTTTGGTCATATAGCGACAAAATTTAACGGACCCGACGGGAGAGCAAAATACTATAAATACGGAGGAGAAGGTCACAAAGCAACTAACTGCGCAGCAAATGCAAGGTGTATGTTATGCATGGACCTCGGTCTAAAAGGGAGGGAGTTGAAGCACGACCTTGGAAAAGGAAAGTGCAAAGCGCTGCGGAGGGCTCTTGTAAAATTAAGGAGTGGCGCAGGCTCTAGCAAGCCAAATAATGTTAAAGGTGCTACAAGGTAATGTGCACACAAGCCTTTTAGCAGGAAACATGATGTTTCAACTTGCTAAAGAGAAGTCTGTGGACCTTCTATTTATAAGTGAACAGTGGGCTGAATCAGGCTCTCAGAACTGGTTTTCAGATGAGCTGGTGAAAGCAGCTATTTGGATAGTAAATCCAAGGAAGGTACTTGAACAAGAGAATGGCTCCGGCAGAGGTTTTGTCTGGATTAAAACGCAAAGTGTTACTTACATAAGTGTGTACTTAACACCAAACGAGTCCCGAGAGGACACTCTGACCTAACTTAACAGTCTGGAAGATGCAGTAAGGTACATGACTGGCGAAATTATCATAGGAGGCAATTTCATCTTAAGGGCTCCCGAATGGGGTATGCCCGAAACGGATGACAGAGGAGAGGATATACTTGACCTGTGTGCCAGGCTCAACTTAGCGGTGCTAAATGTAGGTAACACTACAACATTCAGAAGACCTCGCTACAGACAGACGATCCTGGATATATCCCTAGCATCAGAAGATTTAGCTGCTAGAATTATAGATTGGCAAGTTCTGGAGGACTTCTCAGCGAGTGACCACCAAAATATCTCTTTTGAGGTGCATGACGAACGTCGACAGATACGAAGAGACGAAGCACGAAATTGTTGTAGATGGAACATGAAGCGGCTAAACCGCGAAATATTTGTGAACATGCTTAAAAGAGGAGAGACTACTTTCCCAGGAAGGAAAAAGCAATAAGGCCAGGAAATATTGACGACGCAGAGACATTAGTCAATGAAATCATGACTTGGTTGGAAAAGGCATGTAACAAAGCCATGCCCAAAAAAAGAACCTGCGAAGATAGACCACCAGCCTACTGCTGGAACGCTGAAATAGCCCGTCTAAGAAGTGCGAGCTTAACAGAAGGGAGAGCCACACGTGCTAGGACCAAAACGGACGCTGCTGAGCTTATGGCAGAGCATAAGCAGGTTAAGAAAAGCCTGAGACTGGCTGTTAGGAGAAGCAAGAGAGCTTGCGAGCTTTGTGTAATGAGGTGGACAATGGGGTCTTGGTTACTATATAGTCACCAAGAGAATTGGGACTCTTTCCGCAAGTGGCATTATGAACGAAGAGGAGTTTGGCCGTATAGTTGACGGACTTTTTCCTACCCACCCTAAGAGGGAAAAAGAGGATGACTTAGAGAAGTATGTCGAGAAGGATATCCCCGAATTTACCGTGGAGGAGCTTATAACAGCAGTAGACTCGCTCAAAAACGGAAACGCACCTGGGCCTGATGGAATAACCACTGAGATTCTGAGATAGAGTACACGAGTGTTCATAGCTTATTCTATGCATGAACAGTACCTGTGCACGAGCGGGCGTCTTCAGCATACTCTGGAAAAGAGCCAGAATAGTCCTAATGAGCTGCCAAACTATTGGCGTCCTCTAGGATTGTTGGACACAGCCGGAAAAAATTACGAAAAGATACGGCAACCACGGATACTGAGGGCTGTAGAAACTGCAGGAGACCTTTCTCCCCGACAATACGGGTTCCGCCGAGGGAAGTCCACTATCGATGCCATAAACAGCATCACCCGTGTAATTAAGAATGTACATGAACATACAGGCAATCACTACTCTAGAAAAATCACGCTACTAGTGACCTTAGATGTAAATTAATTCAGCAAGGTGGAGTGATTATATGGAGTGGCAAAGGAACTCCCAGGTGCCAAAATATCTGCGAAGAATCATCAGAAGTTACCTGAGCGATAAAAAAATAATATTTGAAACTGCGCAAGGAACAAGATTGAGGAGAGTAACTGCAGGAGCAGTCCAAGGATCGGTCCTCGGGCCGGATCTATGGAACATCATGTACAACCAGGTACTTAGGTTCCCAATGCCGGAGGATACATTTACCGTCAGGTATGCTGACAATCTGGTTATAGTTATCCAGGCAAAATATGCAGAAACTGACGAGGAGAAACTGACGAGGAGAAACTGAACTAGGCAATGCACGGAGTCAACTACTCGAATCGAAGACCACGGTCTAAATCTTGCGACGGCAAAAACTGAGAATGTCCTATTCACCCGTAAACATATTGAGACCTTCATCCCAATATGTATTGGGAAGGATAGGATAGAAACGAAGGATTACTTCAAGTACTTAGGAGTGCTATTGGAGACGAAGCTTTTCTATACGGCACAGATTCTGAGAAGCACGGAGAAGGCTGCCACGCTCACTGCTGCGCTAAGCAGGCTCATGAGAAATACATGTGGACCTAAGACTGGAAAGCGCAGGCTTCTTATGTCGGTCACCCACTCAATATTCCTGTATGGTGCAGAAGTATGGGCTGGTCGCATAAAGATGGTCAGCTATGCGTCTAAGCTTACGAGCGTCCAAAGGCAAGGAATCACCTGTGTCTATCGCACAGTGTCCTTGGAGGCAGCTCTAGTTATCGCTGGGGTTATCCCTATAGATCTGCTGGCTCTTGAGAGACAGTATATCTATCTAAACAAAGACCAAGAGATTGATAGGAGAGATATCACCTTGGATAAATAGAGGGCATGGGGACATTAATTATTTTTTGACCCTATTCCTAAACGGACATGGACTTTTTTGATCATACCTCTTTCGGATCCAGAAGATGAATAGTGCTGAATGTATATACTGTCCTGGCAAAGACGATACGCCGGAAAACACATTCTTCAAATGCGATAGGTGGGCTGCTAAAAACTTTCAATTAGAAGCTAACATCATTGAAATCACACCTGAGAATGTGGTTGGCCTAATGCTTCGAAATAAAGAAATATGGTCCGAAATCAGCCAGTATGTGGAGTACATACTCTGCACCAAAAAACCTGAAGTCCAACGTATAGGCTAATATTGAGACGTACTGCGGTTTATCCAGGTGACTGCAGTTATTGCTCTAACATACAATCATTCCTGCACTTAATTTTAATACCGCAATCACTCGAAGATGGTAGGATAATAATTATTTATTTATTTAATTATTTATATATTTAATAATTACCTTCTCTTTTTTGACGATAATAGGAAATGACTTATAAAAACTTATATTAAGAAATAAAAGAAATAACTTATATAAAAGAAATAACTTATATTACAGCTAAAATATATTTTATTGAAGATAACAGCACAAAAGACGGAATTTTAATCAGATGAAACGACGGAGTCCTTAACCAGACTGGCGAGTCATTGGACGCAAGTCATAAGATGGAGTTCATGACTAGAACTAAATGGCCTTGAACCTGTCCTGAAGTCATGTGAAAACGGTCCCGGGATAGGCTTTCATAAGTTAGGAAGGGAGTGGAGTTTTACTGGGTAAAGGCAAGCTAAGTCGAACCCCACATAACTGTCAGTTCCGATGCTGAACAGTATGCGTAACGCATTTCTCCACTTCCTACGCAAAAAAAAAAAATTATTAACACACTATAATTTTTTTTTCTCTTTTAGCCTACATTTAAATATATTCTAATTAATAATATATTATTAATTTGTTTATATACCATTATGCAAAATTGTGTGCTCATCATTTTTTGTTTTAGAACTATGAACTTTGAGTTTCTAATAGGATTTGACTGTGGCAGCGCAACTAGCTATGTAACTACGATTTCTTTAACCAACATACCTAATTTTAATGTAGAAAAACCAAAATTCGAATAGATTAACGAATGTATTGCGCTGTTACAACTTAAAGAATACGAAAAAATCAAAATTGATCAATACTTCATAGAAATTCATCAAGTAGTTCAATCATGTAACGGATTTTTCAACTACGTCAAACTAATAGAACGAGCAGAAGAATCTTTCATTTTAGACGTTAGCGCAGAGACATGCAAAAATATTCAAGAAACTAAAACGTATAAATACGATAATAGCCGTATAATTAAAAATTTAAACATAAATGAAACAAAAACAGTCCTAATCGTATTTTGCGGTTTGGCTGAAAATAACGAATATATTGAGGGATTCTATTCAGATACTTTTGGAACATTTTCACATGTCCTTGTACAAGCCACATAAAAATCACCTTATCACAACAATTTGCAAGATTAGACTTACATTCTAGCCTAGTACGTTTAAATTCAGGTGTATTATGTGAGTTTAATAAATATCACTGCATGGATATACAATATGGCCATACTTTCTGGAATAATTTGGAAGGTAAAGGCTGTATTTTGGATCATTATACTATTTTATATTACGGGTTAGCCAAAAAGGTAATAGATTTTACAAGTGTCAAAAATAATATTACAACATATATATTAAACTCACAGCATACAACAGTGAGAAAAAAAATCTTTTGAAAATCGTAACAAAAATGAAACAGTGGCCTTAATATAATATTGAGTTTATTTAAATTATTAAAAATATTGGAAAACAAATCAAAAACATAAAAAATATAAATAGTTTAAATAATGGAATACATATAATTTTAAAATTTAAACATTCAATTTTTTTAATTAAAATAAAATTTAAACCATTGTTTTAAAAAAATACGATTAAAAAAATTGGGAGCACCTGAAAAAAGTACTACAATAGACCCAGTTTTTGATTCTTTAACATACCTCAAAGCAAGCAAAAAATGTTATTTTTAATAATACTGGGTTTAATTGCCATATTATGTATCTATAAAAATAAACCTACTACCCTTTTTTTAAAACAGACAAGCCAATCCTGAAATTATCTACCGAAATTAGAATGGTATAAAATCTAATTTGCAGAAAAACTTTCGTAACAAATAGTTTCTGCTCTTATCTTTCATGGATTATTTTATGTTTGCCATAGGTAATCTTCCTGAATACCAATACACGAGGCTACAAAAGTTACAAAATGCGGCAGTTTGATATGTTTGTGATATAAAATATAAGAATATTTTAGAACTTCTGCCACTAGGATTAAAATAGATTGGTTAAATGTCAAGTTAAGAGTTAAATATCTTTGTGCCTGCTCATATCTATAATATCTTGTAAAATAGAAAACCTGATTATTTAAAAACTAAAATCAATGTATATAAGTCAGCCCGCATTTTGCGCCCAAAAAATAGACCTCACCTAATAGTTGAACTTAAGTCAAATTCTTTTTATAGAAATTCTTCCCTCATTTATTTTTTGAAACTTAATTCCAGAAAATATTCTATTTTCGTCTTATGTTAGCTCCTTTAAAGCTAATTTACATAAATATCTATTGAAAATGGATTCCCGAGAATCGGGTATTTCCTCGTTGACTCTTCACCTTTAATTTTTAATTTAATTTCTTTTCCCAATTTTTTGTAAACTATTTCCTATATTTCACATATCCTTATAACCACTAACAATTAACTTTAAATATTAAATATTTTTATTTTGAATTTATATTTATATCAAAACCTCGCCATGCCAATCTTGGTGTATCACAGGGATCTGCGTTGGGTCCGCTTCTATTCTGTCTTTATATGAATGGCATCTCAAAACATTTGGGTCCTGATGTCTTTCATTTACTAAATGCGGATGATTTTCAAGTAAATGTTCAGGTGTCTCTTGAATCCATATCTGATGGAGTAAAGGCGCTAAGCATGGTAGCTTGCAGAGATTCTGAATGGACTAAGCTGATGTTTCTTCATCTCAATCCTGATAAAAACATGGCAGTTTACTTTGTTTCGCGCACTTTTGTCAATCGACTAAATAAACAGAATCTAACTGGTGTTAAAATAAATGAAGGTACTCAAGTACCATTTGTGCATGAAGTAAAAAGACTTGGTTTGATTTTGGACAATGTATTAACCTGGGAATCTCAGATAATTGCAACTGAGAAAAAATTCAAGAAATTATTATACATTCTGCTATTTATTAGACACTGTACCTCTGAAACTCTGCGTAAGCGACTTGTCCAAGCATTAATTACACCTCACTTAGACTACTGCAGCACTGTTATTTTAGATGCTAAAACATCTTTACTGGATAGAATACAAAGACTTAGCAAAATGGGCATCGGTACATTTTTGGCATAAGAAAAGATGCCCATATGAATGGGCATATGAGATATTTTACCATTCAGAAATATATTGAATTGGCTTAAGATGACACACGCAGACTGTATTTTAATATTTTTAATTTTTAATATTATTTACAAAATACTGCGCATGAATCAGCCAAATTACTTAGTCAATCTGTTTACAAGACACCGGCCTAAACAGACTTCAAGAAGGATGTATAACACTATAGAACTGACTGTACCTGATATCATAAAGGGAAGAGGCGCTAATTCTTTTCAGGTATTGAAGGTAAGAAAATGGAATTCACTACCCATTTCCATTTGAAACCTCCCTTCCTTAAGTCGTTTTAGAGCAGCTCTCTCTAAGCACCTTCATACTAAAGAATCGAGATTGGATGGCTCGAAGCCTGCTGTTGATTAATATACGCTTTACTTACTTATTTAATTGATTACTTACTTATTATAGGTGCAATAAATTTCCATTAGATATATGTATACATTCTATTAACTTAGTTTTACTTTAAATTTAAATATATTATAGGTAAACTGACTATGTACCAAATCATTGTTATACCAAATTATACACTATAAAGTTATTATATTTTATGTACATACATATATTTTTTGTATTTGGTGCAAATAAACTTTATCTTATCTATCTAAATAAATAAACTTTATCTTATCTTTATATTATCATGTTTATTATTCAATTTTTTTTAAATTTTATTTATTATTTAATTTATTATTAATTTTATTTTTTTATTTTTTATTTAAATTTAACTTTATGTACAATTATGCAATTATGTTGTTTCTATTCTTGTAAAAAATTTTGTATAAGATGTATAAAATAAATAATATAATAATAAAATAATAATAAAAAATAGTTATGTAAAAAAACTTGTAAGTTGTATAATTGAATTAGTATTACATTAATTACATATTTTTCAAATTATTAATATATATTTAAAAAAAAAAAGAAAAAGTTTACCTATTAAGTAATTTTTTAAAAATTACTGAGTTATATTTGGTGACTGTTTAAAATAAAAAATTTTTTTGTTAACAGTATAAATTTTGATGTTCTACTTCATACTTCAAACACCATGAATACAACAGAAATTATTTTGACATTTGGTATATTACTAACAAAATTTAAGTCTGTAAAAAGTCTATATTTATAAAAATATTAGATTTAATAACAAAAAAAAAAAATTTTCATTTATTTATGCTTCATATTACAAGTTAAGAGTTAATAAACATATAAAGTCAAGTGCTAAGAATTTCTATAATATAAACAAAATAGAATTTTTTCCATTACAGTAGTACTAGATATAATTTATATTTTAGTTTTTATTTTATTTTATTACACTTTGGGTATTACTCTTATAAATTTATTTTTTTAATAAAAAAAAAAAAAAATTTTTTAACATTGTGTATTAAAAGAAAGAAATGTAATTTAAGAGACCTGTATAACTTTGTGCATTACAACACAAGGAAAATTAATTTTAAATTCCAGCAAAAACAGATGTTAAAATTTATTGACTAAATTGATTTAAAAACACGTTGTAACCTTTAGGTAGCTTATTACAGTCGCTATTGCTATTAATAGCATTAGGATTCCGTTTTCTTATATATACTCTTTCTTCAGAGGCTCGCTTATAAAAGTTTGATTCAGTATGTAATATTTCTACGTTTTCCCAATCAAAATCATTCGTTCTGTTATTTTCAAGGACGTGTTTAGTTATTACTTCGTGTCTATCAGGTTTCAATTTAATATTGTCGCGATGTTCTCCCGTTCTAGTTTTCAAAAGTCGTTTAGTTTGGCCAACGTTGTTCTTGGGACAGTTATTAAAATTTATTCTATAAATTAATTCTTTATTAATGTCCCTCTTTAGTTTATCTTTAACCGATTTTAACATTTTATTCATTTTAAAGGGGCATCTAAATACAGTATTTAAATTGCATTTGAGCTTGAAAACATTATTGATTTTTTCAGAATTTCTTGGTAATAAAGGTAAAACTATAGTGTTTCTGTAATCGTTTTGGTTTATACTATCATTACTTAAAATATCGCAGGTTGTAGAATTTAATTTGGCATAATGCTTGTGAACGTGTCTGTTAATAAATTCAATAGGATAATTGTTTAAAATTAAGTCATTTTTAACATTTTCTATATTTTTTGTGTGCTATTCAATACCTGAGAGTTTAAATATTTTTTCTACCAAATTTTTAATAATCCCTATTTTAGAACCCGTTGTGTTGTTTGAAAGAAAATTTAAGTATCTGCCCAAAAGTTAGGTTTTTTAAATAAATCAGTTGTTAAATGACCATTATTTTTCTTTACAAGCAAAATATCAAGAAAACTTATCTGGTTATTATTCTCCCGTTCATAGGTAAATTTTATGTTAGACTTGTATTCGTTGAACTTATTTAAAATTATGGTTCCTCAATGAGAAACGATTGTGATGGGTCTATAACAGCGATATTGCTATTAATTAATAAAAAAAGGCTTTAAAAGACTTTGAAATAAAAGTTAACTAGCCTGAAATTTATAAGGTTTTTCTCTGCTGTATCACATACCGCACATTTTTATGGTCTTTCTCTTATATAATTTCAATTCAATTAATTTACCTGTTATTATTATTAACTAATCAGAATATAAAAATTTAGTAAGCTTTTATCAAAATTATAAACCAGAATTACTTATTCTCTCACTCACTCATTTATGTTCGTTTATTTCTGATAAGGGGGAAGGAGGGGAAGCTAAGTCAATAATAAGCCTTACGATTAATAAAAATAATAAATGAATTTAATAATAAAAAAAGATTAATATTTTATAATTATTTACAAAAAACGTATAGCTCGGTAGTTCTTTTTCAGCTATTCTTACCCAAGTCTGAGGTCGATGTCTTGGATTTAAAAAATACCAATTTTACTGTGTTTGGTATGTAAAAATATGGTTACTGGCCAATTCTTAAGGCTCTAGGTGGCTTGGTTGCGATTTGGCAGCTGTTTTTCCAATTTTGATTTTTTTCGAATTCTCAGCCACCCGTTTACTTTTTATTTTCTGGACGCCCTAAATAACCCTAAAAAATATTTTCTTTATTAGGTGGGTAGTAAAAATTCCCGCCCAATCCGAATCTGACCATATTTTTTCGGAAAAATCTCAGGAAAAGCCGGAAAATCGGAAAAACTAAAGGAAACCGGAAAATACAAATTTCTCAAAAAGCGTCACTTTTTTTTTTTTTTTTTATTTTTTTTACATATGTTTTCCCATACTTTTCATGCTGGTAACCTCCTTTTTTGACCCATTTGCCTTTTAAGTACTTAAAAATCAATTTTAGGCTCAAAAAAATGATTTTAAAAATTGTTCATTTTCTGAATTTTCCAATTTTCTCGCTTTTCCTGATAGAAAATGAAAAATCTGACTTAATTTTCGGATTCCTCGGGAAATTTTACATTGAAAACCTTCTTGGGTAAAATTTTAGAGGCTTTTGTGACGCTGTAAAAAAAAACAAATAAAATAACCTGCTAAAATCAAACATAATTAAACATAATTAAATTTTGCTATTTTTTAATTCTGTTTATTTTTTTTTATTTTAGCAGGTTATTTTGTATTTCTATTTTTTACAGCGTCACAGAGGCCTCTAAAATTTTACCCAAGAAGGTTTTCAATGTAAAATTTCCCGAGGAATCCGAAAATTAAGTCAGATTTTTCATTTTCTATCAGGAAAAGCGAGAAAATTGGAAAATTCAGAAAATGAACAATTTTTAAAATCATTTTTTTGAGCCTAAAATTGATTTTTAAGTACTTAAAAGGCAAATGGGTCAAAAAAGGAGGTTACCAGCATGAAAAGTATGGGAAAACATATGTAAAAAAATTAAAAAAAAAAAAAAAAGTGACGCTTTTTGAGAAATTTGTATTTTCCGGTTTCCTTTAGTTTTTCCGATTTTCCGGCTTTTCCTGAGGTTTTTCCGAAAAAATATGGTCAGATTCGGATTGGGCGGGAATTTTTACTACCCACCTAATGAAGAAAATATTTTTTAGGGTTATTTAGGGCGTCCAGAAAATAAAAAGTAAACGGGTGGCTGAGAATTCGAAAAAAATCAAAATTGGAAAAACAGCTGCCAAATCGCAACCAAGCCACCTAGAGGCTTAAAAATTGGCCAGTAACCATATTTTTACATACCAAACACAGTAAAATTGGTATTTTTTAAATCCAAGACATCGACCTCAGACTTGGGTAAAAATAGCTAAGAACTACCGAGCTAGATTTGGCCATTTTAAAAAAATAAAAGAAATATTTTGATTAGCCTCGTGGGCCTTAATTATTTTAATGGACGCCATATTTTATTGAATCGTATGTGCGCACACGGGTGTCGATTATACTTGTGTATGTAAGATATAAAATAAAAGTATCCAAAATTACCACGAATATTCTCGCCACGCGCACTCGCGCATAGATAATTTATCACACATTCATACACATATATTTCACTCATACATACGCGTAACCGCGTGAAAATAAATTTATAAAATAAAATTTAATAATTGATTTATAAATCGCGAATCTGAATATATCGCAATATCAAATAAACGAAATTAATACACTTACGAACCGCGAAGGTACCTTTTCTTGAAATCTTGATGATGCTTTCTGGCCAGGCCTGGCTGCAATCTTCTTCCTGGACTTATGGTTACTTGGCCTGGTTACTGGTACTGGTTACTAAATGTTAACTTTCTGGTTTGGCTGTAATTTCTGCTATTTTGAGCTGTACTTGGAGCCATACTTCCTGGTACATAAAAACACACTATATTACACTGAGGGGAGAGCCCATGCTCTCTCCCTCTCATAGAGAGCACTTTCTCACAATAGCTGTTAACTGTTCAGCGGCCGAGACGAGAGTGTCGTACTCCCGCTTGTTCATACTTTTTCTGTGTTCCCGGCGTCCAGAAAGTCCTTGGACCATATATAAGTCCTTCAAAATCCAAATAAAATTGTTCTTGTTTTTGCAAGGCCTACTTTTCGACCATACGAGCCTCTTTTTTAGCTGCTTTTCTTGGTTTTTCGATAGACGAGAGTTTAGAATCGTGTTTAATAACGTTTTTTTATTGTTTTTTAATTTTATTATTTATTTATTTATATATTTTTATATTTTTATTATTATTAATATAAGATAATGTAATAAAATTAAATTTAAAAAAAAAAAAAATAAAAAAAATATTGGTATAAAATTATTAATATCTTAATATCTCAAAAACCATTTTTTTTTTTGCCCAAATTTTTGTGTGTGCATTCTTAAGAGGTTTATAAACAATAAAAAAGAATAAAAAAATTTTCAAAAAAAAAATTTAAGAAATGAGAGATACGCCTTAAATCTATTTAAAAAATAAATCAAACAAAAAAAAATTTTATTATAATGTTTCGTTTTTCAGGGATTGACCCATATACATAAAAAGATATTTCTGTTTTGGTGATATAAATTTTAGATTATGTTGTAATAGTATAACGATATTGACTTGTGCCTGAAATAAGGTCTGCAAACAGACCAGGCAAACTTTTAATTAATTAAAAAAATGAAATAAGTTGTTCAAAAAATATTTAAATTGAAAAAAAAAATTAACATAATAAAAATTTATTTTTCCAAAATTTTCTCTATATAGATTTATCCATATACAAATATTAAACTTTGATATTTATTAGTTATATTACTGTGGAATATCCCATATAGCCTTTTACCCAGAAATTACAAGTTTATTATGTATTTGCACTGTTTAAGAAAATAAAATTTTTAAATTTTAGGAAAATATCCCATATATTGACTGTGGACTTGTAACTTATGTTCATGAATTACAAATTTTAAAATTTAGGGAATATCCCATATATATTTTCTAAATATTTATGAAAGAAAAGAAAATTTTATTTTGTTCAAATTTTTAGGGAATACTCCATATGTAATTATTATACGCAATTTTATGAACTTTTAGATTTACTGTTTGTAAATCTAAATTAAATTTGAAATTCAATAATTATTGCTTAAACATAATTTAACTAATATATTTTATGATATAATAATGATTGAATTATTGACTTATCTTGAGACCTCTCAAAGTTGCAATTAATGGATGCCACCACATTTACTTTAATGCTACAAAATAAAAAAATGTGGAAATTTTATTTTGTTTAATTTTCTAACTGTTTTGCTCAAAAATTACTTGACAAAATTTACTGTACTTTATTAAAGTATAATCTACAACATTCAATTTAAAAATTTCAATTTCTAATTTAATCTAAGTTAATTGCAACTTTTCACCTAATTATGAACTATTATGTCCAAAGGTCTTGGGTTCTATTAGAACAATAACACTATTAATGATTATGATGATGAGTATTTAAAAAAAATTTTCCATTCCTGTTTTTAAAAAAAATGCTAATTTTATTTTCTATTTGTAAAAAAAAATTTTATTTATAAATTTTATTGTTATTATTCTAATTCAAGGGATGCCAGTTTATAACAGCGATATTGCTATTAATTAATAAAAAAAGGCTTTAAAAGACTTTGAAATAAAAGTTAACTAGCCTGACATTTATAAGGTTTTTCTCTGCTGTAGCAGATACCGCACATTTGTATGGTCTTTCTCTTATATAAATTCAATTCAATTAATTTACCTGTTATTATTATTAGCTAATTAAAATATAAAAATTTAGTAAGCTTTTATCAAAATTATAAACCAGAATTACTTATTCTCTTACTCACTCATTTATGTTCGTTTATTTCTGAAAAGGGACTTACTGAAAAGGGAATAAGGGACTAATTTTTTTTTCAAAAATTTTTTTATCAAAAAATCTCATACTACTTTTTTTTTTTTAATTTGGAGGTAATACCTCATTTATTTCCATTAAAGTACTTATATTTGAAAGTACGATTTTTACTCGATATCTCGAATCTGATAATTAATTTTTTTTAAATTTTTTTCCCAAAATTTTTATTACAAAAAAATACAAAAAACATCAAATTTTTTTTTCTTTTTGGACGTAGTGCCTAATTTATTTCTATGAGAGTACTAGTTTCAGAAAGTTCGTTTATAGTAATTTTTTTGGATCTGATACCCAATTTTTTCAAAATTTTTTTCTCAAAATTAAACAGCAAAAAAATTAAAAAAATTTCAATATTTTTTTTTTTTGGTGTAATACTTCATTTATTTCTATGAAAGTAATTTTATTTGAAAATATGGTTTTTACTCAATATGTCGAATCTGATAATTAATTTTCTTTAAATTTGTTTCAAAATTTTTGATCAATAAAAAAAACTTTTAAAAGTTAATAGAAATGTATGTATGATTGCATGCTTGTATTGGTGATATCTGTAGCATATTAAAGTATTAAGCTCATTTTTTGAGGAACCTTAACCCAGCTAGTTGGCAAAGTATTTTCCTTTAGAATGATGAGAGAATAATCTATCATATAATGTTGTATCTTGTATAATATAATGTCTCTCCTAAATTCGCGTAAATTAGTTTCTTTAATGTCTTGAATAACTAAATCTGCTAGAATAGGAGATATTGACAATCCCATAGGTAGGCCTGTAGTTTGTTGGTAATATTTATTATCGAACTGGAAATAGTGAATAATAAATATAGTGATTTAAATAAATATAGTGATTTCATTAAAATTTCTAAACCCCTTAAAAATTTATATAGAAGTACTTGGGTGTATTTTCTAATTTCAAACCACCGTTTTTTAATTCTTTTTATTACTAGTTCTACCGGTATAGAAGGAACATTGATACTACATCAAAAAGGCCATAATATAGTCTTCAGGATCTATTTTATCTTTTATTTAATTTCTAAAATCTAAACTGTTTTTATCTACATGGGATGGTTTCGGGCAGGCTTGCTTTAAAATATTTGTGTAAAATTCTGATATATAAGATAATGGTGAGTCCACACAAGAAATTATTACCCTTAAGGGGAACGCATATTTATGGATCTTGTACAGTCCATACGCTCTGGGTAAATTTGTATCATCAACAAGCATATATCACAAACAAACATAAGTTCCCATCTCTTAATTTCTGCACTAAAATATCCTTTTAATAGCCAGCCATTAAGTAAATTAAAAATTCTTTTTTTGTCCATATCAGTGGAATCTAAATTGCGGTATGCCGGCTTACATCACTAAATATTTGATTCATTTTGTCGATATAATTGTCCAGTCAAAACAGAAACATGGCCTTTGTCTGCTTTAGTAACAAAAAGATTTGGGTTGTTTTTTAAGAAGAGTTTAGTTTCTTTGTAATAGTTGTGTAAACAGTCATATAATGGGAAATTTTTATATTTACTAGATAAGAAGGATCTAGTCTCATTAATTAATATGTGCCTTATTTCGTCCACACAATCGTAAGTTATTTTATAAGAATGGGATTCAAAATCTTTAATTCATTCAAATATTTTTACTTTTTGGTTACTAAAAATATGACTGCCAAAATCGTGACTTAATCTTAAAAAATCTTGTACATTGTTTGGAATGGGTATTGAAGAAATATTGACCAACCAAGGGTCATTGCAGTAACTGAAATTAGGGTCCGTATTTTTGTGTTGATTTATATTAACATTAACGACCGGTTGATTTAGGTTTTTTGTTTTTTCTAAATTATTAATTTTTATGTTTCATGTATTTGAATTTTTATTATTTTGGTTTGTTAATGCAGAATTTTTCTTATAATTAACTAATTTTTCAAAAATTTCAAAACTAACTAGTTATTTAATTTCAGATTCTAAACAAGTTTTTTTCATTCTCAAATAATTAATATGAGTATTTAAAACTTTTATTTCTAAATTTAGCAAGGCAATCTGTGCTTTTTCAATAAAAGTTTTTGCTCTATTTCTTACCTGATTGCTATAAAAATGTATATTTTTGATTTAAATATTTAAATATTTCATTTAAATATTTATTTTGATTTAAATATTTAAATGTAGTGCATAAAAAATTAGTCATATTACTATTATTAGTAACTTGACTAATTTTTTTATGCACTAAATTTTTCTACGACATGTTAATAAAAATCCCTTGTTTTCTAAGCACTAAGATATATTCTTACATAATTTAATGTAACTTTTGATTTTTAAATAAGTTTTAGTGCCGTAGATTAATTTATTGTTATTTAAAAACATTTTTATAATTTTGATGATTTACCAATTCAGCTACTTTTATGAATATATAGAAATATGTTGATGTATATTAAAGAAATTTTCAGAAAAATTATTTTCAGTATTCCAAGTTAGTAAAACGCCGTCTATGTTTCCTTTAAATTGTTGATTCTTTTACGTCTGATATGGATTTAATAGTTTTTTTTTTAAATTAAAAAATAAATTAATATGAGTAATACTAAAAGTGTAATAAAATAAAATAAAAACTAATACAAAAATTATACCTAGTACTACTGTAACGGAAAAAATTCTATTTTGTTTATATTATAGAATTTCTTAGCACTTAACTATATATATTTAATAACTCTTAACTTGTAATATAAAGAATTTTTTTTTTTCTTTTTGTTTTTAAATCTTATATCTTTATAAATATAGACTTTTTATAGACTTTAATTTCGTTAGTAATAAATAGTAATTAATAGTTAGTAGTTAATATACCAAATGTCAGAATAATTTCAGTTGTATTCATGGTGTTTGAAGACATCAAAATTTATACTGTTAACAAAAAAATTTTTTTTTATTTAATTAATTATTTATTTTATTTAATTAACGTTTAAAATTCTGTAAGCTATTTAGTTCTATTCTTACTTATTATAATTTTTCTGGATTTTTAATACACTTAACAACATATGTAATTCTATTACATTTTCTTTGTACAATCTTATTCAATAATCCATTTCGCGAAAAAAAATAAAATTACTTCATTTCGTACGATGGTAACGAAAGTCTCATATATAACGGAATTGGTATATGGGATTATTTATTAAATTTCGGCCTTGAGTTTAGGGTAATATAAAATAATATTTCATACAAATTACCTTTAATTTAAACTTATGAATAATTTATTTACATAAACGTACAAAAGTAACTATTTTAAACTATACACTTAAAGTTTAATATTTATTTTTAAGTTCACTATTTTTATTTTACACTAATAATATAATATATTATAAATATAATAACTATAGCCTATGCGACTCTCCGAGATCTACTCTAATTGAGATCCGGGAGAAGAAGATCGAACATGACATAAGTCAGTGGTCCCAAGCCTCTCCTTTTCTCCTTTATTAGAGGCCCGAGATTAGGCATGCGTACTAATTATACACATCACTATATATCTTAATTTTAATACTATATATATCTGAAAATTTATTTGTCTGTTTGTTTGTTTGTTTGTTTGTACCCTAATGACTCACGAACCACCGAACCGATTGGCATGAAACCGGCGTCAAAATAAAGAAAAAAAAATGCGGGTGACATAGGCTCTATATTTTCTGATTAGCTATCGTAGTTTTTGAGATATTTAATTTTTAGTATTTTTGAACTTAATAACATTTTTAAAAAATTTTAACAAAAATTTAAATATCTCGAGACTATCGAAAAATTTTTCTATAGAACTTCATAGTATTCGATTCAGCACTAATTTTTACGTATTCTCTGAAATTTTTATTCAAAACGGAGGTATCTTTAAAATTTTATAAAATATTTTTAAAGCTGGTAAAAAAATTTTTCTTTTATTTTTTATGGTATTTTTAATCATTTATTTGTGGGTCAATCAAAAAATTGATTGGGTTAAAATAATCTTTGGTTTTTAAAAATAATTATAATTGTTTGTGCGAAAACATGGGTTTTTTGACATTTTTAAACATACTCTCTTTTTACAGTATTCATACTCAAACTTTTATGAATTGCTGTACTATAAAGAGAGAGAAAGATGTCTTTTCATTAGTGTTTGTATAATACATGCGCTAAAGGACCACGTTTTATGTACTTACCGCACCGGCTGCCCCGTGGCCACCGGGTTCGAGTTTCACGGCACGCACGCGCTTGCTCCTCGCTGCCGAACTCTCGAACGGCAAACATCGTGCGTTACATAGCCACATCATTCTTTTTATACAAAACGTGCTCCTTTATTGCATTATTTATCTCGATTCTTTGAAATTAAACAAATATCATTTTCAAGTGGAATTCACACAAATCATCGCTTTTTTATTTCATAATTCAGTCTAATACTCTTCCTTTAAAAAATCTATTAAATTCCATTAACAATAATAAAAAATAAGACAAATTCAAGAAATTAATGATATAATTAAAAAAATAAATTAGTTAATATTAGTTTTAATTACATTTTCTACGACATTTAAAATTTTTTTTAAAATTAAAATATAGGAAAAACGCTGCCAAATTATTGGCACTACAGTTCTTTAAGCAATGCAAATATTCATATGAGTTAAAATTTTTTACTATATCTTAATACTATATCCTATCCTATATACATATAAATCTTTAAATTTGTATGTTTGTTTGTTTGTTTGTTTGTTTGTCCGAAATGGATAAGCTAGAAAACGATAAAAGGTAGAGACGCGGGGTTTACGGCAAAAGATGGCAAAAATTACGGGTCAAAACATAGGCTTGGTTTCGTTTCAATTGATAACGACAAAAATTTTTTATGTTAAAAAAACTGAATTTTCAAAAAAAAAATTTGTATCAAATTTAAAAAAAAAAACGAAAAAAAAAAAAAACCGAGGAAAAATTTTATGATAAAAAAGAATTTCATTCGATTCGGGTATATTTTTTACGTATCCACCTAAATTTTCAATTCAATCGGTTCGATCTGTCAAAAGATACAATAATTTTTCGAAAATTATAAAAGTTTAGGACTAATCCTATCTTAATCTTAATACTATATATATTTGAAAATTTATTTGTTTGTCTGTCTGTCTGTCTGTCTGTCTGTCTGTCCACTCATCGCGCAAGAACCGCTGAACCAATTGGCATGAAACCGGTGTCAAAATAAAGATAAAAAGTCTGCGGGTGACATAGGCCATAGATTTTCTGTTCAGCTATCGTAGTTTTTGAGATATCTATTATATATATTTGATCTATATATATTTGAAATATCTCGAGACTATGGACAAATTTTATTGTCACAAGTTGGTAGTATTCGATTTGGCACACATTTTTACGTATTGTCCTAAATTTTTATTCAAAACGGAGGTATCTTTAAAAATTTATAAAATATTCTTGAAGCTGGTAAAAAAAATTTTTTTTATTTTCTTATTTTTATTCTATTTTTAATAATTTATTTGTGTGTTTGTGTGCACTTTAAAATGTAATAAATGTAATTGATTTGGCAATAATTTATACGTGATAGTTAAATTTGAATAAAAAAGAAAATTTCTTCAAAATTAAAAACAAAAAAAAATTTATATTACAGTTTCCTGTAATTCACATTGTCAAATTTTGAATACGGTTTTTAATTTTACGTTGAAGAGCATAGTGTCTTTCTTTATTTAAAGTATAGTTATATACATCAAAAACACTTCCCGAGGCTTTCGAGTTCCCTGTTATTAATAGAATAATTATAATAGAACCATCTATATATACATGTCTTACTACTATATACTACTATATAATATATATATTTGAAAATTTATTTGTCTGTCTATCTGTCTGTACCCTAATGACTCAAGAACCGCCGAACCACTTGACATGAACCAGTCTCATTATAAAGAATAAAAGTATTCGGATAACATATGCTATAATTTTGTGACTCAGCTTTCTTAATTTTGGAGATATTCAATTTTTACTATTTTTAGGATATATAAAATGTTTTGAAAATTTGCTTGAAAAGTGAAATACCTAAAAAATATGATTAAACCATACTGTCACAATTGGTATTACTTGATTTGGCACTAATTTATACGTACTCAGTTAAATTTATTTATTTTCTCTATTATAACTAGAGAATCAATTAGAACCTATAATTTTTCATTAATGTTTCACCTACGCTGCTCTGAATAGTTTGAATGTGTTTGCATTATTACAAATTTGCAATGATTTTTTGAAACAACACAAACAGAAGTAAATGTGACACATATATAAATGAGTGTATTTTACCAAACTATTTTTAAATATTAAATTCTAATAAGGTGGGAATATAAACCGCATTACACATATGCCACAATTAAAAAATTAATTTTCAAACGGGGGTAGACAAAAATTCAAATATACAGTTTTTCTGTCAATCAGACTAACAAGAGGAGTTCACTACCTTTGGAAAACGACATTACACCAAATGGTTAAGAGTTTTTTATGTTAAAAAATTATATCGACTGACCTCCGTCTACATCAATGGTTCTTCTGGGCCTAGACACGCAGGGCTCAATTACAAAATACGATTTTTTGATCTTTTTCAATTTAAAGCTGAAACCTCACAAGTTACCCAAAATACTTCTAGTTGGTCTAATTTTTGTTAACTGTAATTGCCCACTTATCAAACGCCGTAAACGAAAAATTTTTGTCACTAATTCTCTCATCACTATAGCCAATTATCAAATGATAATTTTCGGCTAAAAATGACCAATTTTTAAATTACTAATATTTATAATTTCTGACTAAAATGGATTTTATAGCTCTAAAAATATTTTCCAAATAAAAATTATTTATACTATCCTTTTCAAGTATAAAATTTTAGAAGTTTTATTTATACAAAATTTTTGTGTCAAATAAAATCTTTATTTATCAAACATTGATAAATAAAGATATTGAAACTGATTATTTTAGAACAAAAATTACTATTAGTTAAATTGGTTATAGCGATACGAATGAATGATAAAAAATTGCAATTTTCAGTGTTTGAAATGAAATACTTACACCTAAAAAAATGGGATCAATCAGAATTGTTTAGGTTATTTTTTAAGGTTTTAGAAAAAAACCTATTTTATAAAATTAAGGCCTGAATTTCTAGGCCTAAGAGGCCTAGACATTAGCGTGATCGAAGGGTAGTCTGCATGTTTTTTCTGATACTGATTTTCAACATACTAAACTATACCCGTTTTGTGTAATTTAGTGTTTCAAAGGTAGCAAGCTAACCATGTAAGTTTATCAGCTAGAATATGAAAAATTTATTTAACATTAATATTAAAAATTTATTCTATTCAATTAGAAGGTTGGTCAAGATTCTTTTCTACTGTAGGGTATTATATATAATTTATCGTTCACTTTTCCTTTTTTTAAAATTCTAAATATTTTAAAGAAAATACCTCTTATACAAAATTTTAGACTATTTTATACATCAAAAAGTTTACAGAAAATTCTAAAATTTGTTTATTTTTCTTGTAATGTAATATTTTAAAATGAAATAATTTTTTCGGTGAAATAGTAAAATTACTTACAATATCGTATCCAATTTCATAGTGAGTGCCTCTTGTATAGATTACTGGAACTGCATTTCTTCTTTCCATCGCAACTTTATTTTGTTTTTTACTAAATTTAACAAAATAATATTATTTTTATAAAAAAACAGTAGATAGTCTTTGTATAAAAAATTAAATAAGTTTAATAATAATAATAATAATATTAATAATTTTTTTTTTCTTTTTCTTTTTTTTTGCTCATGTTTACCGACTAAACTCACCCCCCTTAATGCCTTATGCAAGTCAACCCGGAACCGTTTAACACATTACACCAGGTTGACTTAAGGCCATGTATCCTCTCTATCAGAAGATCCTTTCATATCAGTTTCTGTTTTCTTTATAATATTCGATTTTACTTTTAAATATTATGATGAAAACAGAATCCTAGCCTCAACGTGGTGAAGAGTTTTAAATCTGTATATATTTACTTAAGTATTTTCATACTACGAATAGCGTCTAAATACAGTTATGAAACCCTTACTCGAGCGGCAAACCCGCTTCTATATGAAAGTATCTTCACTTACAGATAGTCGCGAGATTTAAACCACTCGACCACCGCCTCAGTTAATAATATTAATAATAATAATAATAATAATAATAATAATGATACTAATATTAATAATAATAATAATAATAATAATAATAAGAGGAAAATGCCCGATGGACGCGCAGACTGATTTCAGATCTGCAGGCATGGACTGGACGAAAACATGGGGAGGTGGATTTTTACCTCACCCAATTTTTAACTGGACACGGGTACTTTCGTGAAATCTTAAAACATGGGCATAAGGTGGCAACAGAGGAGTGCTTGCACTGCCCAGGCGAGAAGGATACAGTGGAGCACACTTTCTTCGGATGTGTGCGCTACGTGGAAGGGCGCCCGCCCTTCCCGATTTGGAGGCCAGAGACGGTGGTTCCGGAAATGCTACGGAGTTCTGAAAATTGGAAAAAAGTAGCAGAGTACGTAAGGGCCACCTTGTTGAAGAAAAAGGAGGAGGGCTTTCTATCGTAGATTGCTCTCCTGTCACTAGGCTGGGGGAAGGCAATGGCCAGTTGCCTAGGCTGCGCGTCCCAAACTGAAGTTATACCTGAAAAGGGAGTTCCGGTTTGGGGCAAACAAGCGCAGGGGGGGTTTAAAGTGTGTTTATCCAGTAAGAATCTGGGGCGTAGCCGGCGACCGTGATCGCCGGTGGTCTCCCAGTTGTACACTTTGTGCAACTGGACGGTCATGGAAATTCGCGGGTCTTTAAGGCCCGCAAACACTCCATGGCTGATGCAAAATTCACAAGATTCCCTTGACAAAAAAAAAAAAAAATAATAATAATAATAATAATTAGTACGCGGACGACGTGGCCCTGACCATCACCGGCAGGAACATGCAGGTAACCGAGGAGAGGTTGAATCTAGTCATGAGGCAGATCAACCTCTGAATGGGCGAGCACCAAAAAGCTCGCGATCCAAAAAACGGAGATCGTACTGCTGACCCGTCGAACAACAATTTCCACGGACATCGATGTAAATGTCGATGATGGTGGAAACATTCAGATGATACAAGCCAAGACATGGGTTAAGTACCTGGGAGTACTGCTTGATAACAAGCTAAACTTCTAGGAACAATTTCAGAGGTTGAGTCAGAAGGTCGCGTCGGTCGCATCCTCCTTGTCAAGGACCAAACTAGGAAAGCGAAGATTGTTGATGTCCTAAAACTATCCTTGAGGAAGAGGCACATTAAAAGGGCTTCAAGGTTTTCTCCAACCTAAGTGCGATTTAAGCTACATACAGGGTTGTAAGGCAACCCTGGGTAAGGTCTAAGACCTGACGTATTGGCTCTCAGCATGGGAGAATTCTACCTCGAGCACAGCTACGTAGCCGATTAAAAGTAGTCGTGAGTCCCGCTAAATCATAACTGCAGGTTGTTTTTTCTGGTTTAGTAATGTGTGAAGGTACGGCCAGAATTCTCTGCAAAACTAGACAAGCTCTCTGAGAACATTTAGGCCGCCCTTATAAACAGGGATCTGTCCCTTTGTTTCACCTTGTCCTTCCCTTCACTCTCGTGCACTCAAATAAGTGCCACAGAAAGCCGTCATGTGTTCCCGAGGATCCTGTCTTGGAGCATTATTCTGGAATGAACTTATGGGGGGTCTTTGGATCATTCAGACGCGATTTCCAGATTAGTTCTCCCCCTGTCTCACGACGGGCTAGAATATCGCGAGATAGTAAGCAACCATAGTGGTAAAAATCCACCACATTGTCACCCGGCCCACACGATGGGTCAAGAATGACCGTGTAATGCTAGAAAGACATGGAGCTAAGGTGGATTTCCTCCAATCTGCAGGACTGACATTGATCAACCCCCTGGGACCGGTACCCGAGGTGTTGATCGTTGAAAGACCGAATACCAGTCCCACTAACTACAAATTTTATCTTTTAAATTCCACTTACAGGTACACCAACAATAGTTCTTTTTACAGGTTAAAAAACTAAGCAGCATTATGCTGCCGATCATCGTGGCTCGCGGTGGTCAGCCCTCCGGATTGGGATGGCAACCTCCGTAGAGGGTACAGGTCAAAAACTGGGAACTGCACCTCCAGGCCGCCGGATAGTATAGGAGCCCGGAGCTATTTAGCTAACTGGTCTGGCTGCTCTATCAGCCGGAGAAAAATCTCGTTTTCCGTAGTAGTGCTGGGTAGCGCCCGGGCAGGGCCCTGCTGCGGGGAGCGGGGGGCTTTCTACAAGGCCACTAGGCTAGGGGACACCCGGTTTTGGGGGCCGACCATTGCGAGATCACCGCGTTGACTGGCTGCATCATGTTCCGCATTCAACTACATAAGACAGAACAGGTTAGAAGGAGAAAATTTTTTTAAAAACAAAAAGATGAAGCAAAATAATAATGATCAGGTTCAAAGCATGCAGGAACAATGAACAACAACCATCAGGGCTCCCTAGTCCTAACAAACTCAAACGCAGCTGGCCAAGTAGAACAAATGAGGCAGGATAAGCTTAAAGTGACGCCTAAATGGAGCACTCGATTGTCTCATGGAAAATGATGGCATGCAAGATCTTCTTGCAAAATATGTCGATGTCCAACAAGCCTTCAAAGAAACCCAGACGGCTAAAGGTCTGGATACTGTTAAAGATGGCATTATTGCTGAAAAGAGATATTACGGCAATCTTCTGGAGGCCATAATTGAAATGAAGTATCATTTCGGCTATGTTCAGAAGAACGCGAGCATGGTGATAAAAAATGGAGTCCCGAAGTTTGCCAGCGTAGTAGAACAGCTGGTATTGATTAAGGAGCGGCAAACTAAAGCAGTATCAGCGATACAAGAAGCTCTCCTGAAGGAAATGAACGGAAATGGCCTACTCAAGAGGCTCCGATCGGTATCCTCGCCTTATAGCTCACCAGAAACTGGGCACACGGCAAAAAAGACAATCGAACACCCCCATTTAGAAGAAATATTAGCTGGTCAGGAAAGGCAAGATGAAGGAATTAGAAGAGCAAAGGAGGAAGAAAAAAGTGCTTCAAGAAGATGCAAACAGTACGACGCTGCAAGATCAACGCGAAGCAAAGTATTTGCGTCAAAAACGCCTACTGGAGGCAGGAAAAAAACAGGAAGGGTCCAAAGAGCCGAAGCCAAATGAAACGGCTTCCAAACGGTCTCTCACGGATCACCAAGATCCAGAGAAACTGAAAAATAACCCTAAGATGTAGGTTATATCCCAATAGATATATAGATATCCCAAAATCTCCTGTCACTAGGCTGGGGGAAGGCAGCGGCCAGTTGCCTAGGCTGCGCGTCCCAAACTGAAGTTATACCTGAAAAGTTCTAATTTGGGGTAAACAAGCGTATAGGGGTTTATAGTGTGTTTATTCAGTAAGAATCTGGGGTGTAGCCGGCGACCGCGTTCGCCGGTGGTCTCCCAATTGTACACTTTGTGCAACTGGGTGGTGATGGAAATTAGAAGGTCTTTAAGACCCGCAAACACTACATATCTGATATAAGATTCACAAGATTCCCTTGATAAGAAAAAAACAAAAAACAAAAAAAAAATAATAATAATAAATTATTATTAAATAATAATAATAATAATAATAATAATAATAATAATAATAATAATAATAATAATAATTATCGAACAACCCCAGGGGACGAATGGTGCTCGAAATGGCCACTAGATGCAAACTATTGGTCCAAAATAGAGGCAACAGGCCCACCTACGAACGGGTGGGATGGCTTACCTCTATCCCGGACATAACCTTCGCAACAGAAGCTGCGTCTGGGAAAATAGGTGGCTGGAGAGTGATATATGGCTACAATGGTAGCGATCATAATTACATCGCCTTCCGGGTATTGAAAGGAACCTCACAACGACTCCGTACAGGAGGCGCCATCTGGGTTGGAACGTTCCAAAGATGAACGAAGACAGATACGAGGAGTATCTTCGAATCGAGTCAGCTTCGATCCCCGCTTGTAATGGAGGCGCTACAAGTCCTCACGAGGCTAAAATCTTAGTTGAGACCGTAACGTCTCTCTTACGTGGAGCTTGTGATGCCTCGATGCCTCGCCGAAGGCCCTGGAAAGGGAGAAAACCAGTGTACTGGTGGACTGCCGAAATAGCTGAGCTCCGAAAGGAATGCCACAATTGCGTGTGATAAATTTTTTAAAGTATCAAAACTAGCTTTTTTTAAAACTAGACTTACTTTGAATTTGTTAATGTCTGGTTTATTTTTTTCACTGGATATTTCTATAGATTTATCGTAGTAGCTGCGAGTTAGTTTTAAGATAAAATCTTCGTTTTCAAAAGTTTGGTCACAGTTTTTCGTATTTTTTCCTTGTAAATACTCATCAATTTTCGGAAAATACGTTTGCTGGCGTTTCCAGCCGATGTGATTCAGAGCTAGATACCTAGAATTAAAATTATTGCCACAAAGACGGAAAATAAATTCTAACTCCGTTTCAGTATGGTTTAAATCGAATCTAATAATAGTATATTTACGGCTCGAGTCCAAAAAAGTAAAGAATTGCCCAAATTGCACGTAAATTACCTTCTGAGGCGAAGCCGAGGATGGTAAACTGCGATTTGGGTCATTCCTTATTTATGGACAAGGCTCGTATAACATTTTTCTGTGTCTGCGGCGAGAAAACACGCTTTTTTCGGACGCGTAGCTTTCTCGACGCAGACCAGAAAAGATTTTTTTAGAATGGGATCTGTTGAGACCATAAAATGTCAAAGCATACCGGTGCTATTATATGAGCTTGAGTCAACCATTTTAATTTTTTATTGTAAATTTTGTTAATTACACGTTAATGTTAACTTTTTTTTTTAATTTTAAAATGCTAAAGTTTTACAGTTGCAATATTGTACTCTGAAGCGAGGATGCGATCCACTACCAAAGTTCTTTTGTAAATGATTAATGCTTCTTTTTTACGCTTAAGTTTGTTGACGTATGACGCACCAATTTTATCGTTGAGTTTTAAGTCGGAAGAAAATTATTTCAGAAATCCTCCATTTTGTAACCACGTGTCACGTGATACAGAAACATTATGCAAAATTGTCCGCAGACGTTAGATGGTACAATTTGAAGTTGTCTTGTATTCTAGGTAAATCGCTTGCAGTTTTTTCTCAAACGTCGAACGTGATTTATGACGTATGGTGCTAATCCATAGCTGTCAAAAAATAAACCATGTCCCCTGCAATTAACGTAAACGGCTACCCAATGCTGACCAGCTAATACCTTGGGTATTAAATACAAAAGCTACAGGCTTAGTGCGAAGTCGAAATATCTTTTCAGCTGGAAATACCCCAATCATGTGGGAGGGTATCTTAGATAGAAATCCCAAAATATCTATGCTATTCATTTTTATGCGTCTGCTGCGTCTTCCCCTTGAAATAAATTTTTCAAATTTTGAAATCAAAATGGTTACCTATCAAGCCTTTAGTCGTTGAACATTGTTAAGTGCGCAGCTGTATTTCACGTGATTGAATTTTATTGCATGCTGTTGGCAATAGAAAATTTTCCGAGGTAAATTTTGGAAAGATGGACAATCGATTTTCAACTCTAAATTCATAACTTCGCTTGCTATGCTTTTTTTTATATTAATTGTAAATTTCTCGTCATAATTTTGCAGGTTATGTCTCCGTCATACCAATTTAATCCGTGGTGGTAGTGGGTTAACCAGTTATTTTGTCGTTGGGAGTTGTATTATATTTTTGTAGAATTGTATGGAGGTTTTATAATCGAGTTTAACTGAGATTCTTTGTTTTATGCTATTATAGCAACTTCTTTCGGTAAAGTCTTACCTTCTATATCCATAAAAAATTGTATGTCCCCAACGATATCCATGCTTGATGTGGAAATGCAGCTAGCCAATGAGACTGTCTTTTTGGTAAGTTGATTATCCACTAAAGTCGATAATGCACTGTCAAGCAGCATCTATTTCGCATATCGAATTATACTCGAAAAAAATGACAAAGTTGACAATTTCTTTCAGAGCTTCTGCGAAGCGAATTTCTATGCGAACGCTACCGTGCTTTACGAGATTCCAGTGGGTTTCGCTGTCTGATAGGTCGGGTGTCAAGTCAAATACGTAGAGGCGAAATTCATATGGATAGGAAAACCTATCGATTATTTTACCTTGATTAAGGAAATGAAAATGCTAGTCATATCCATAGTTTAGTAAATTTTAATGTAGGTTTGATAATTAAATGTAGGTTTGATAATTAAAATCGTTGCACGGCGGAGTTACAATTTTTTGGTTGAAAGAGACTCCTACTTGGTTAAAAAGCGATTGCATAAAATTAAATAATAAATAAATACCGGAAAATACCGGTCCAATTTTTTTTATTTGTAGTAAAGTTGCAGCAGAAGCTTTGGTTTGGTCCTCGTCCGTTTTGATTGTAACTTTTAGGCTTAGCATGATATGCGCAAGGTCTAGGTATTCTTCGGCGTTTTCTGGAATATTAAATTTTATCGGACAATCATCTGTTAAGATGGCGATCAGTTTGTAGTTAACCCAATGACTCAATTCGATAGTTACTTGAGTCGAAGGTAACTAAATAATTCTTACTTGCTCTTTATCAATTCAAATGAATGTGTATGTTGGAAAGCCATTTTAAATATCTTATTTTTTATGAAAAAATGTCGGCAAACGTATTTGTTTTTGAAGGATTTAATCGTAAATCGCTGAGGATTTGTTTATATAAATGAAACGACATAGCTTTTAAATTTGACATAACTCGAGTTTTTATTATAATGCACTTGATTAGAATTATTAAGAAATAACAGGTTCAAAAATACTTAAAGAAATGTTACCGGCACGTCCGTTCGGGCTCGAGCTCGAACGGGAAGACTCCTAAAACGAAGCCGGTGTTGCCACGCGTGCATCATTTACATATACATACATACAGGCTAATACACTGTAAATATCTTTTTAGCGGAGGCAATCGCGGGAAAATCAGATAATTTTAAAGTATTAATAATCATTATAAGCAAAATAAAAAATGTTAGGTTTTAGCGCTAACATACCACCTGCCTCGCTATAGCCACATTTACAATGTCAGAAAGTTACTTAATGACATAAATTTTATAAAATTTAAAAAGATTTTAATAGATCACGCTAACTGTACAATTCTTAAAAGTTCTTTAACTTTTTAATCAAAAAATTAACGTTTAGTAGGCTAATCAAATATTTACAATATAATAAATTTAAAAAATCAAAAGCTAGTTAATTAAATAAAGTTAAATATTGCATTACATAATCATTTATAAAATTTGGTAAAGACGCGGTTTAAGACAACATAATTATATACAATTTACAAATACAATATACAAATATAAAAATTTTTTATTATTTATTTTTTGTGTTACTACCTGCCATGAGAAATAGTGTCAGGTTAATTTATAAATAATTTTTAACAAGTATTATTATCAGTGTCAATTTGCAGGGGAACTAATTTAACTATAGGTTTTTTGTAGACCCCAGTTGCAGTTTTTACATTGACGACTCGAACTAGGTTGTCAGGACCCTTGAAAACTTCAGTTACTCGAACCATTGGCCATTTAGTTGCTGGTAGTAAATCGTCTTTCAGAAGAACCAGATTTCCAAATTCGATATTTTCCCCAGGAGTATGCCAACGATAGCTTTGCTGTAGATGGTAAATATATTCTTTGGACCACCTATTCCAAAAATTATCACACTTATTAGTGATTAATTAAAATTTATTAATTAAAGAGGATTTTGATTGTAAATCAGAAGGAACTTCTGGGTACGAACTTATTGGACCACCTCTCAAGAAATGTGCGGGAGTGAGAGGTAATAAATCGGAAGGATCATTACTTGCCGGGTAAAGCGGTCTTGAATTAAGACAGGCTTCTATTTGACATAAAAATGTAGATATATCTTCATAAGTTAGTTTTTGCTGACCTATGATCTTTTTCAAATGTGACTTTACCGATTTTACTCCTGATTCCCATATTCCTCCGAAATGTGGTGAAGATGGTGGTATAAAACTCAAAGTTGTACCTTCTGATAAAAGAGCATGATACACCTAAATTTAGTAGCGTTGTCGCTGTACATCTCTGAGCAAGGACCTCTTCTGGAGATGAACCTTTTGAAAGCTACAATAAAACTTTGTGTTTGTATTTATATTAGCTGGATCGTGATAAGGGTGAAGGTTTTAAGGTGAAGGGTTGTATAAAAAACACACTTTAAATTAATGAGTATTAACGTGATTTATTTATTGAGACATGTGATGTCTCTCAAAGCCATCCGGGCACTTAGGTGCCGACCGGCAAGTACTCTCTCCCCTCTTACAATATACACTAACATATTTACATATATACAACTACAATATAAATATACAATATGGAACACTTTGAGTAGACAAAGATGTAACAACCTTCAAGTGTACTAAAAAAACTTGGTCACTAAAAAAACAAATAAACATATGTAACCTTTTATAGATTTTATGCCTGTACCAGAAGACGCTCTCAAAGAGAATGGTCCAGCGTATTTCACACCAGATTTAAGAAATTGTTTCTCAGGCTTCAGACGTACTGAGGGAAGTTGACCCATTTCCTGCTATGTAACTCTGACCTCGTAAAATCCAAAACCGTTGTAATAAGACGTTTCTTTTTAACTCTTAACCTCCGTGTAAACATCTCAGATGAACTTGTTGTACCAAAGAATTTGCAAATACTGTATTTTTAGCAATGACAAATGGATGTTTTTCATTCTACTCTAATACAACCTGAATCAAGAAATGGTTTTAATGACAGTAACGGAGAGGTTTTTGGAATTTTTTTATTATTTTTTAATGCTTCATATTCTCTAGGGAAAGAAGACTGTTGAGATATTTTAGTTATTGTACATAGAGCAATATCTGATTCTATGTTTGACAAGTTTATAGTTTTAGGTAGGTCTATAGTTTTTAATGCTCTCAAGCAATATGCAACAACTTTGATTAGTGTATTTACATTAGAGAATCTCTCGAGAAGATCAAAGATTTTATTAGTGACAATAGTGTTTATATTCGATATGGATTTTACTTCAACATTTATTTTAGAGTCATTAGATTTAAATTCTCTTGTGGGCCAAGTTTCATTGGCTTGTACTAACCATGTTGGACCTTTACACCACAAAGAAAAGGCTTCGAAATCAGGAGCAGCGATACCTCTCGTTGCAACATCAGCTGGATTGCATTTTGTAGGGACGTATCGCCAATCAATCTGAATTAAAGAATTTTGAATGGAAGCTACCCTATGAGCTACAAATGGTTTCCATTTAGATGGATGCGACTTGATCCATGTCAAGACCACAGATGAATCAGACCATCCAAAAACTTTTATTTTTTCGTTTTTCAAGTTTAATCTAGGAATTAGTTTATTAGCTAATAAGACTAAAAGTTCAGCAGCACATAGTTCTAGACGAGGTATAGATAATCGCTTAATAGATGCCCTTGTTTTGGCAACCAATAACGAAGAAGTTTTGTTTTCACCATTTTTTGCTACGAAATAAATTACGGTAGCGTATGCTCTCTCAGAAGCATCTGAAAAGCAATGGAATTCTATTTCAGAGGATTCAAAAGTTGATACCCATCGAATAATAGAAATTATATTTCGGCAAGGTAGAGAAGATCTAAACTCAACCTATTTTTCAGCGACAGAAGTGGGCAATTCAGAATCCCATTCTAAATTAAGTAACCAATTATCCTGTATTAAGATTTTAGTATCAATTATAACAGGTGCAAACCATCCAAGTGGATCGAACAACTTGATTGAAATCTCAGAAAGTAAATTTCATTTATTTACATAATCAATTTTTCTTGGTTCTGGATTACGGCTTACATTAAATGAATCTAAATGTGGTGACCAGACTACACCTAACGTTGTTACAGAATCAGATTTTCCTTTATAAATACGTCATTAGATTTTTCAGCATGAGCAGACCAATTAGAAGCCCATTTAGCGGGAGGAAATCCCCCCAAATTTAAAAGATTTACAAGTTCATTTTTAATTTTTTGAGCCGTTTTTTCGTCATCTGCACCCTCAAAAATGTCATCCACATATGTACGTTCATTTAATGAAATAGATGCAAGAGGAAAATTACGACATTCATCCTCAACTAATTGTTGTTTACATCTTAATGCAAGATAATGAGCACATGTCTGACCAAATATTACAACTGTTATCCAATAATCATTGATTTCTTCACAAGGAGAATCTCTCCAAACAACTCTTTGCCGATCCCAGTCATCAGGATGGACTTCAATTTGACGAAACATTTTTACTATGTCTGCCGTAAAAACTATTTTAAAAAATCGTCATCGGGTTAAAATGACCCATAAATCTAATTGAAGTTTAGGACCAGTTAGTAATTTGGAGTTAAGAGAATGTACTGTCGAGGTATTAAGAGAAGCATTGAAGACCCAACTGAACTTTCCCGAAGGATCATTAACGTTAAATACACCATGATGAGGAATGTAATTAGCTTTCATTTTTAGTTTATTACGAGGTATTTTTTATTTTTATATGACCTAAAGATGAAAAGTCAAGTACACTTTCTATAAATTTTTTATGATTATCTGCATTTTTTGACATTTTCCTTTCAAAAAATTCAAGAACTTTTACTGCAAAGTGACGAGTATGACCTAAAGTAATAGATTCATCAGTAGAAAATGGCAGTTTAACTACATATTCACCCGAGGATTTTCTTGAATGTGTTTCTTTGAAGTGTTTTTCACATTCAATTTCCTCTGGAGACAAAAAGGGAACATTACCTACGTCCTCTAATTCCCAAAATTTTTTCAAATCAAACATAATATTTTGAGTACTGAGTTTTGTAGAAGAGACTGCGCAAGAAGTTTTTAAAATAGGTTTGTGTTTAACGGAAGTTGGACCTAATAAGACATATCCAAATGGTGAACCAAAAGCAGTTGGTGTACCAGGAGGTCCAGAGATAGAATGACCCTTAAAGAAGATCTCACAAACATCACTTCCCAAAATTAAATCAATTGGAGAAGATAAATAAAATTCAGGATCTGCTAAATTCAAGTTTTCTATGTGAGGCCACTGCCTAAACGACGAAGTTTAAGAAGGTATTGGACTAGTGACTTTCTTTAATACTAAGGCCGAAACATGTAAACAAAAGGAATTTTTATTTCTAGGTGTTACTGTAAAACTTTTTTCCTGGTTACCCGAACCTGATTTACATGACACACCAGTGATTAAAGTATTTGTAGAAGGATAACGTATACGTGATTAGGCAGCCCATTCAGGTATAATGGACGTATCAGAGCCACTATTAATAAGAGCACGTAAAGTTAAAGAATTGCCAGCAGCTGAGCAAACCGATACTTTAGCAGTCGCCAATAGTACAAATGTGTTTGAACTTGAAGTCGCAGTGACATTAGAAGTTCTAAGTTCTGTAGGATTAGAAGTAGTATTACTATGTAATGTACATTGACAAGTAGGAACCAAATTAGAAGAAGAAGCAGCATTGCATTGAATTTGATTTACCGAAGGCATAGATGCAGGTGGGATAGATTTTTTAACAGGAAAGCAACCATGTAACAAGGTGTTATTCTGAACAAAATTTACAAGTGAATTTGCTTGGACAAGGTGTAGGATAATGATTTTTCAAGCAATTATAACATAATCTAAGTTTCTTAGCTTGAATGTAACGATCAGTACCTTGAAGAGCTTTGAATTTAGTACAAAAGGTTAAAGCATGGTCATTATTATTACAAAGAGGGCAAAAATAAGATTTTACTTTACCCTTTTTACTCGATTGGGAAGTGGCTGCATTGATTTGCCTTTTCGCTTGAGATTTATCAGTTTTTGTTTTATCAGCATTGTTTGATTAGGAATTGCTTTGCATGACCCCTTCATCGATGGACTCCAAAGCTCTTGCATAATTTTTAAAAAATAAGTTGAGTGCATCAGAGTTTGGAAAGTCTGTTGTGTCAGTCAGAGGTGTTTCTCACTTCACTCGTATCTCAGCATTCAATTTCTGCGATATCAGTAAAACTAACCAGTGATTCCAGTTATCTTTGACGATGCATAGTGCCTCAAAAGAACGAACAGTTTGTGAGAAAAAGTCTACGACTCCTTTAATCTCATTAGAGAATGAATTTGACATAGGAGATAAGTTTAACAAACTATTCATATGATGACTAATAAGTATACGTTTATTACCGTACCTGTTCTCTAAAGCTTTCCGTGCACCTTCAAAGTTACCTTCGACAACAGGAGTATTTTTTAGCATTTCTTTGGCGCCACCTTGTAAATATTGTTGTAATAACAGGATCTTCTGAACGTTGCTCAACGCAGGAGATTTATCGAGGATACCCTTGAACTGGTCACGAAAGCTTTCCCAGGCTAAGACATCCCCATCAAAATCTGGTATTATGAACTTGGGTAAATGAAATTGAGCTGTAGCAGCAACTTGTTGAGCAGCTGGTTCATGTTGACCTGAAGTAAAAGATAAAGGTATTAGAGAATCTAAGAATTCAGAGAAAGAAGAATTAACTTCGTAGTATATTTCTTCGGTTTTGTCGAATCAAGCTTCTTTGACGTATGTAGTTTTTTTTTAATCTTCGAAACGTTTGATTAGATGATGGTTTTGAACGTATTGATCCCAGTTGTCATTTAGTTTGGTAAGCCGGATATCAAATGCTTGTGATGTCATCTTGTCCTTTCCTAATTTTTTTGTGTTGGTCCAAGCTCTGGAAATCCACTCCGATAAATCCTCCTTCTAAGCTATGACTTCTTCCAAGCTTATTTGGTCTGCCATTTATCTTGAAAATGTGAAAAAATAATTAGTTACACAAGTTTTCTTTTTTTTTATAATACTTATAATACTCCTTTTTTTTCTTTTCAACATAAAGATTTATACCAATGTTTTAATTTTAATTTTAATATATATTTATGAATAAATCAAAAAGGTTTTAATTTTAAATATAAATATTAAAAGTGCCGGTGAGTATAAAAAATAAAGATTTTTGACGAATAAAGGTTAGCGTAGAGAGAAGAATTTGAATATACCTTTCTCACTCTTTCAAAAAAATTTGAATATACCTTTCTCACTCTTTTGCATAACCTAGTATATGTATTAAATAGAACGATACAATATTACCATGCTGGTGCTGCTAATCCAACCTACCTGATTCACGTGACTTCCTTCTTTTCTAATTTTTATGCGAAAAGGAAATGCTTTGAACGAACAGGAAAATGGCGACTCCAAATGATTTGCACACTTTTTAATTGAATTTTTAGGTCCTGCAATGCCACAGAACGTCCATGAATTTTACAAAAATTTTCTAAATATAAATCACAAGAACTATCCTTAAAATTTCATATCTTGCCGCGACTGAAAAAAAATTCATAATAAAAAAGAGCACATGGCGCCATAGCACTGGATTTTTAATTGTACACCAAAACACAAAAAATTGCACAGTTTAACACAAGACTTTTTGTTTAAACTTTTTTTTTTTTAGTATATTAATAGATGTAATTTTATTTATTCACTTTTTAACGATTTACATTCCTTCAAACTTTTTTTTTTTTTTATAAATAAATAAATGTCCTCGTTTAACTGATTTTAAACCGGAGTTTCGGCATCACATTTTTGAAGGAATTGGTAAAAATATTGTTTTAAATGAGAACATTGTATTTAACTTTGATTTTAGTTTTATTTTATTATAACTTGGCTTTAAAGCAGCCATATTTATTACGTAACTTATGTATACCAACAAGTTCGTTCGTTAAGAGAGCTCGAACGAGAAGACTCCAAAAACGAAGCCGGTGTTGCCACGCGTGCATCATTTACATATACATACATACACATATTCCAACACTGTAAATATCTTTTTAGTGGAGGCAACCGCGGAAAAATCAGATAATTTTAAAGTATTAATAATCAATATAAGCAAAATAAAAAATGTTAGGTTTTAGCACCAACAGTATTCTTACTTGAGAGTTTTTTGCTGTTTTTTTTCTTTTCCTGAAGCTTTTTTCTTTTTTTCTTTTTTTTTAATACCGATTTTTGATGTTGTTTTCTTTTTAACTTTTCTTCCTTTTTTTTCTTCTTTCTTCGTTTTTTTTCTTGTTCAGTAGTGGAAGTTTGCAGAGTGCCGAGTGTGTTTAAAAAGTGACTAATTAAAGCCAGATGTTTCAATTTATAATCAAATCCCTCCATTAGATACTTATCCAGCTGATCCTCTGCTTTTCTCTTTAAGCTACCAACAGACTAGCGTACATGGGTGCGCAGAGACTCTTTGACTGGTTTATTGTTCAACGCGACATCAAAGAGTACATTTATACAGGTACGCCAAGCTTCTTTACTGACAGCTTTGGCACCTCTTGTAAATAAAGCTAAGATGTTGCGAAACAATCCACCAATAAATGAGCCTATACCGCTTCCCCGTTGATGCGGAGTTCCAATCCAGACGCGATTTATGCCTGTATTTAATGCACTTCCTCCTCTACCGCTCCCATTTTTACTGTTATAGTAATCAATGTAGTGAGCCACTATTATAAGGGTACGTAAAAAGGGGGTGAGAAACTTTTAACCCTAACCAATCCGTAAACAAACTTTTTGGTTTCAAGCGAGTTGCTCCTTAAAAGCGGTGTATGCACATCACCCGTAATCCTAGGTTCAAGAATGTCCAAATATATGATTATCATGTTAGGTATGTTAGCCGTAAGATTCGGTTGTCTTTCAGCGGTTACTTGCTCTTTTTCTGGGGCTCGGAGTTTGTAAGTTGATTCCGTGAAACCTAATATGTTACTGATGACTTCGGAGACTTTCTGTATATGCAGTGAGTGCTTCTACAGTTTGAAGGAAATGAAACCTCCTCATTTGCGTTCGTATAAAAAAAGCTTTTTTACTGATTCCAGTCCATTTTATTCCACCAGAAACGATTCTAAATTGTCGTAAATATCTGGACTTATGTGGGATTCAATTTTTGACTCTTGTGTAGCAATTCCAGGTTTTAGTGTCTCTTTTTCTATTCCAGTAAAATGCAACAACCGGGTAGCGAGTTTTCTATCGAACGAATTGTCCTTGACGTGATAAATAGTCATTGGTATTTGAATTTTGGTTAAAGCTATACTCTACTCCCCATCTACTTAGATGCACTTTAACACGTACCTGCCGCAACAGATTAAAATCAATCTGTTGCGACAGGTATGTGCTAAAATGCGTCGTCATATTATCAGGATATACCTTTATACTGCTGCTGCTGGGCAGCACAATGGAGAATTGTATTTTCTTCATTTTTTTTTTATATTTTCACCATTTACTTAAATATAAACCAAATCCAAAGCATAAATCTAGGTGCTAACCCATTAGCGCCCAATCGACAGAAGCCTTTTGAATTTTTCTTAATGAAAAAATCAATATTTTGGGCTAAAAATGTTACTTAGTAGGTAAAAGGGACCGAAATTTTCATTTCCGAAGCCCGTTTTAGCGTACAATCCCTTGGGAACGCGATATCATCTCAAAAAAATTTCTCAGGGTATATAAAATTTTACTAGGGATTATTAATAACACAAAGAAAATAAATTTATATCAATTTATCATATTCGCCCCCTCAGATGGGGTGTAAGGGGTGGTAATAATGTAAAAAAATTGATATTATGGTCTAAAATTGTTACCTAGAAGGTAATTTGGGCTGCTCTCTGCATTTCTGAAGTCCATTTTTATATACAACTCCTAGAAAATATGATTTCCTCCCCTAAATGTGGGGTAGACGAAATCCATTAAATATTTATGAATAATTTATAAGGAGCAAGGTTTTAATAAATGATAAAAGATTATAAATTATTATATATAACTTCTTTATTTCGATGCGTATAACATGAATGTAGAACGTGCACTGCCCGACGAGATGCCTCGGCCGGTCAGTCCCGCGGCATCTTCTCTCTCTTTTTACATATAACATATAAAATAATAGAGGTGTTGTAAATTTAAAAAAATTTTTAGAAGTTATTTAAAATGTGACTGTGCACAAAAAAAGTCTCAAGGTACATAAAATTTTACTAGGGGCTGGTAGTAACACAAAAAAAAATTTATAGCAATTTGTCATATTCACCTTCTCAGATGGGGTGTAAAGGGGTTGTACTATAGCAAAATAGATAACATTAATATTTTGATCTAAAAGTGCTATCTAATAGGTAATTTGGCTGCTCTTTTCATTTCTGAAGTCCATTTTTATATACAACGCTTAGGAAATGTAATATTGTCCCCTAAATGTGGGATAAATTTAAAAAATATTTTGAGGCGTTTTTTAAAATGAAACTGCGCACAAATAAAAGTCTCAAGGTATATAAAATTTTACTAGGGGCTAGTAGTAACACAAAAAAAAATAAATTTATATCAATTTGTCATAATCACCCTCTCTGATGGGGTGTAAGGGGGTGATATTATAGTAAAATAGAAAAAATCAATATTTTTGTCTAAAACTCTTACCTAGTAGGTAATTTCGGCTACTCTTTTCATTTCAAAAATCCATTTTTATATGTAACACCTAGAAAATGTGATATCATCCCTTAAATGTAGGGGGAATTTAAAAAATTGTTTAGACGTTAGAAGAAATTATAAATATACCTACTAGGTCACATTCTCATACCAAAAATATTCATTTTTTCTACTACCCTATGTTAACCCCTTACAACCCTTCTATGGGGGTGAATATGATAATTTAATATTGATTTATTTTTTTCAGTTTATTAATAGCCCCCTCTTAAAGTTTTGTATGTCTTTAGATATTTTTTTATGCACAAACAGGAATTTAAGTGACTCGCAAAAGTAATTTGAAATTTGCCCCTTATATAGGGAATGATATTAAATTTCCTAAGAGTTGTATGGACTAAAAATGGACTTGAAAATAGCAGCCCAAATTACTTACTAGGTAACACTTATAGATCAAAATATTAATTTTATCTATTTTGCTATAATACAACCCCTTTACACCCCATCTGAGGGGGTGAATAGGAAAAACTGATATAAATTTTTTTTTGTGTAACTACTAGCCCCTAGTAAAATTTTATATACCTTGAGACTTCTTTTGTGCGCAGTCTCATGTTTAATAACGCATAAAAATTTTTTTAAATTTATCCCACAATTAGGGAATGAAATCATATTTCCTAGGGGTTGCATATAAAAAAGGACTTCAGAAATGAAAATAGCAGCCCAAATTACCTTCTAGGTAACTCTTTTAGACCAAAATATTAATTTTTTTTTTACTTTAATAACACCCTCTTACATCCCATCTGAAAGGATGAATATGACAAATTGATATAAATTTATTTTTTTTTGTGTTATTAATAATCCCTAGTAAAAGTTTATATAACCTGAGACATTGTGTATGTGTGTGTATGCAACCGGTAAAATTTCACAACCATTATGAAATGAAATCCCAATTTGCGATTCATTAAAGAAATAGAAAATCCTCAAAATGGCATTAATTATCTTGACATCACCATCTTTAGAAACAATAATGGAATAATAAGTGTTTGGTATCACAAAAGTACGTATTCGGGCAGTATTTTACATTACCAGAGTAACCTGTTATGTTTATCGTAACGTTAAATAAATCAAATAATTGATAAATATTATACATAATAAAATATATTTAAATAATGCAGAATACACATATTTATATTTTACAATGTAAAATAAGAGTAATGAACTTATGAATGAAACTCCGATAAAATAAAAATGCTGACCTAAGCGTTATAATAAAAATAATATTAAATACTTACTCATGTTTTGTCTGGAAGCAGGAGACCTTGAAATAAACACACAAAGATTTTATGTTAACTAAAATTTATTAAAATCACGATTTAAGGTACACGTCGCGAGATTTATCTTCACTGACTGTCCTGTATTACAATTTTTATGTTCTTATATACTAATGATTTCTTATTTAAGTTATTTAAAATATTCAAAATATAAATATTATTATTTGTTAATTACTTAATTATTACTTAATTTTATGTTACAGTTTACGTAATAGTAAACTATATTTTCCTAATTTATATTATTATTTCCTAATTTTATGTTATTATTTCTTAATATCAAACGTTTCCTGTTTGATTAATAAACTTAAATTTGATTAATTATTGAATATTTATAAATTATAATTTTATTATTAATCGTTAATTATTGCTTAACATCTCCACCCCTAGTTTCTAAATAAAAATGACCGGCGCCTGTCATGATACCTATATAAAGTTTTACCGCGGAGTTTCTTTCTCTCTCTTACATTATCTTTAGCGCATATATGCTTGTGTGTATATTTATATATTATTTGCTATTTCTTTAGCGCATATATGCCTGTGTGTATTAATATAAGGGGTTTTATTATATGCATCTGTGTAATGGTGAGGGTACCATGCGTTTGGTATGTTACATTACCCCCCCTCAAAATTTTAGCATAATTGTGAAAATTTGATTTGTGTTTACACACAAACGCATAGTCTCTCTCCATAACACAGATGCACAAATCCCTTAATTTACATGATTTTATATTTAATTTTCAATTTCTATTTGCATGCTTTTTATGTTTTTATTTTTAATTATTTATTTATTTATTTTATTTTATTTGCAATTTGCAATTATTTATTTTTAATTTCTTTAATTATTAAATTATTATGTGGGTAAATAAATTTATAATATTTTAATTTTATTAATTTTTATTTTATTTAATAATCATATTTTAATTATTTAGAGTTTTTATAAATTTACATGTTTTATAAATGTATTAATATAGGTATTTACATATTTTTAATTGTTTTTGACCTTTTTATTCATTTCTTGTTCTAGTTGTTCTATCTCTTTTCTTTTTTTAATAACTAAACCACTTATTTTATCATACTTCTTTTTTCTTTCATCTATATTAACAAAAAATCCACTTTCTTCGCGCTCTTTTCTTATCCTTTTATTATTCTCTTTAATCTGTTGTAGAATTATATCTCTTTCTTCTTTCATTTTTCTAAGTTGATCTTCTAATCTATTCTCTTGAATTCTTAACATTCTTAGTACATTTTCATTTTCACGTTTTGTTTTTCTTGCAGTCCTATCCAATTCAAAAGCTGTTGACCCATCATTATTGTATACCGTAAACTTTTTTGACTGAGGTAACCCTTTTTTGGAGATCGACTTTTTTAAGTCTACCGATCTTATACTGACGGTTCCGTCAAGATGTGTTATTATTACCTTTCTGTACTTTAAGTTCCTTCTTTTTATTTTTTCTTCCTCTGTATTAAACTTATTATTTTCTTTATTATATTCTGCATCATTTTCAAAGTTGCACTCAGTAGCAACTGTTTTCCTTCTAACATTCACTACTTTACTTGTTTGTGTTTGTCTATTTAGACCTCTTCGTGGGTTTTTGCCTCTCAAATGCAGTTAGATTTATAAGATAGCCTTCTGTTGCAAACAGATTATCACCATTTTTCACTCGAAATGCCTCGTTATTAATTAGGCTTTGCCCTACAATATAACTTTTTCTCTCAGATCTTATGTCGCTGGCTTGAATTATCGAATTAAAAGTTCTTATAGGATTTTTTGATAAGATATGGTTTCTTAACCTTGGCATTGAACACTGGGTTTGCATAGTAATTTTATTCATTTTTAGATTTTATGGATAGAAAAAAAATTTGAATTGCACGTGTTTTATAATACGACGTGTATTACCAAGTTGACGAACTGTCACTAAACTATAGAAATTTTTAAAATCAAATTTTATTTTAAATTCTAATATGTATTTGTGATTTTAGTATATTTTGTTTAAGTTTTAGGAACCTTTGTGTGTATATCTATTTTAAATGTATTGATTTTAAGATCGGATGATCTGCTCACCCCCTTTTTTCTTTTATTTTATAAACTGTATATTTTACAATTACTTATAATATTTCCTTATTTCTTTATAACTATATTTGCCGGGCTTTTCAACACCGTCTAAATCTTCAAGTATATACGAGTAATCTCCAATAACTTGTTTTACTTTAAAAGGACCGTAGAATACGATGCAAAATTTTGAAATTATGCCTTTAAATGCGTCAGACTGATTTTTAGCCCTTACAGTTACGAGGTCACCTACTTTGTAGCTTTTAATTTCTATATTTTTATTATTTAGGTCATTTGCCCTTTTTCTGTTTTTCTTAGCATTTTCTTTTGCCAAGTATAGTTTTTCTTCGTAAGGCATGACTTTATTATCAGTTAATGTATTTGAATTTATGTACTTTTTTCAGATCCTGTCAGGTAGTTGATTTAGAAATATTTCTACCGGACAAAATTCTGTAGTACTGTGATATGTTTGGTTAATTATGTTTTGTATAAGCTCAACTTTACATGCCCATGCAACGTGGCTGTTTTCGCATAGTACTCTAAAAAATTTACTCATCTCCTTGTGTTGGCATTCAATTAAATTATTTGAAGGTGTATAATAGGGTGAATGATATAATTTTATATTATTTTTTGTTAATTTATCATTAAATTTTTTAGAACAGAATTGAGTACCATTATCACATATTATTGATTCTATGGGGCCATAAGTAGGTATAAAATGGTTAAAAATTTTATTTAGAATTGTGTCAGCATTAGCCCTTTTTATTGCATAAAGCTGCACATAGCGCGAAAATACATCGATGCAAGTAAATATATACCGGCACCCCCCTCTACTTTTGGGTAATTCGCCATAAAAATCTACTGAAATTATTTGTCTGACTCTTTCGGCCCTAATTATCTTTAAAGGTAATTTTTTACTTTTTTGTTCATATTTCGTTGTTTGACAAATATGGCACGTTTTCAAAATCGCTGCAACATGATATCTCATTCCTTTAATGTAAAAGTCTTCAAGTCGCATTTTTACTATTTTTACTGTACCTATATGCACATATAACGTATGCAGCTCATTTACTAAATCTGTTAATAGTTCTTTATTTATTACGACATTATATTTATTTTCATTCATTTTTTTCATCAAGATATTATTTTGTATTACGTATTTTTTAATAATTTTATGATCAATCCCGTCTCTTAGCTTTTCAATTATTGACGAAATATCCTTATCATTATGTTGTAAATTTTTTATATTTTTTAATTTATTAATTAATTGTTTGTTTTCCGTATTTTTAATTACCGTATTTATGCTAATTTCGTTATTTCTTTCATAAATGTACGCCTCCTCATACGCTCGTGAAATCGCGTCGGCGGCTATATTTTTGCTACCTTTAATGTAATGTACTATATAATTAAAATCATTTATGCACATTAGCCATCTTAAATACGATTTGTTGTATATTTAACTTTATTCATAAACGATATTGCTTTATGATCTTATTATTACTTTTGATCCGTATAAATAAGTATATAGTTTTCTCATACAGAAGACTATGCTCAGAAGCTCCCATTCCGAGACCGTATAAGCTAACTCGCATCCCTTAAGAGTGCGCGAAACTATTGTTATAATTTTTTCTACACCGTCGTCGTCATATTGGCTAAGTATACCAGCAATTGAATGAAACGACGAGTCGACCGTTAGATAATAATCTTTTTCAAGGTCAGGAAAAGCTAAAGTTCTTTCTTGAATAAATAAGTTTTTTGTACGTTCAAAGGCCTAGTCCATTTGAATTTTGCATCTTTTTTTAATAATTGATAAAGAGGATACGTTTGTTTCGCGTATTTTTCTGAAAATTTAGAGTAAAAATTGATCGTTCCTAAATATGCTTGAAGCTGTTTTACGTTTTTAGGCCTCTTATATTCCCTGATTTTTTTTAACTTGTCGGGATCCTGACTTAATCCTTTTTCAGATAAAATAAAGCCTAAAAATTTTACTTCTTTTCTTAAAAATTTACATTTACTAAAATTTAATGTTATATTATGTTTTATTAATGTTTTAATTCCTTGAGTACTTTTTCGAGAGCTCTTAATAATGCACTAGTAGCGCACGATAACCCGAAAGCTACCACACAAAAAACATATAAACGGCCTTGTACCATAAAACCTGTATATTTCTGACTTTCTTCTGCTAATTTGATTTGCCAAAAAGATGACGTTAAATCAAGGCAACTTATAAATTTTTTAGATTTGCACCTTTGAAAAATTTCATCAATGCCCTGAGGGACCTCCCTATCGATTTTTAGCCGCCGATTCAGATTTCGCGCATCCAGGCAAATTCACACCGAATCGTCTTTTTTAGGGGCTGTTACGATGGGATTTATGTATTCAGTATTATATCTTTTAATAATGTTGTATTTTAGCATTAACTCTATGCAATCTAAAACTTAATCAATTTTTTTTAATGAAATAGGATAAGGTTTTGTAGCAAAAGGAGAATCATCTTTAATTTCTAACTTATATTCAAAATCCTTGATCAATCCCGGCCTTTTGTTAAAAACCTGTCTATTTTCTTCAATTATTTTTCTTAATTTTTGTTTTTGAGAATCATTAATATCACATTCCTCTACCTTTTGACTAATTTCTAAATCTGTGATGTCATCATCCGTATAATAATCAATATCATTAATGTCGATTTCATTTATAATATAAAGACCGTAACTACTAATTTCTTTTTCACGACTATTTTTAATGAATTCAGCTTTTAAATTAAATTTCTCAGAATAAAGCATATCTTTACTTGCATCTATTACCACGCAATAATTTTTTAAAAAATCATAGCCTAAAATAAAATTTCTATTTAAATTTGGGACAATAATGACGACTACGTCATCTGTAAATTCATTTATTTTAATGTTACAAAATATTTGCATTTTTAGTGTAGTTGTTTTTTCATTGATCGCGCTCCTAACTATTTGGCCACTTAAAGGTAGATGAGGACATTTTTTAAATTTTTGCTTGTTCTAATTATAAAATTTTTCAGATATAGCCGTTATCATGCTACCCGTGTCCACAAGCGCGTTTTCGTATATATTTTCGATATCTAAGATAATTTCTGGACATACAATATTTTTACGTATATTTTTATTATAAGAATTTTTATCATTAGTACTGTCAATAAAATCATCCCTTATATCAGAAAAAATTGTATTTACATTAAAATCATTGGTTGTTTCACAATTTAAATCTTTATTTTTTGTTTGTGGAACAACCTTTAATCGTTATTTTTATTATTTATGGGGCTTTCACAAGTCTCTATAATATCGGCTTCAGTGGTTACTTGATTTATATTAGTTTGCTGTTGAGGTTTTTGAAAAGTTCTTCTCGCTGACTGTTGACCTTGTGGTTGTTGGTTTTGAGATTGTTGGTTTTGAGAACCAGATCGTAAATTGTAAGATGATCTAACTTGATTAGGATTTTGATAATTATTATTAGTTCTAGAATTTTCATTTTCTTTTCTACTATAATTTGCTTGATTTGAGTTATATTGTTGATTATTATTCTGTTTTGGACTATATTGCTGATTGCCATTATTTCCACTATTTCTATAACTGTTCTGATTATAATTGTTACTATTATTACGATTTTGATTATTTGGTCTATTTTTATAATTTCTAGGACTATTAAAATTTTGTCTATTGTTATCTCTTCTTTTATGGTTGTTTTCTGGGGATTTTTTATTATTTCTTAAGAATTGATCGTCATAATCAAATTGCTGTAGCAGTTCTAGAAAATCATCTCTAGTATATATTCTTTGATACCTGACTAGTCGCCTTATATCTATTGGAAATTGTTGTAGAATGGTATCTATTACTGATCGTTTGTCTTCCGCTATTTTTAAATCTTCGGCTATACCAAAAAGTCTTGTTGCATAATTTACCCTTGAAAGATTTCCGCCTCCTATGTACGCACCTGAAGCTAAAGTTCTTCTTAGACCATCTTGAACAGAAATATTTCAAAATCTTTTTTTAAAGAGTTCTTCAAACTTCTCGTAACTATCAATATCTTTTTCTACTAGATAGAACCAAGTCTTTTCATATTTAGTTAAACATTGGCTAATTAGTGTTTTTATATTATTAGAGTCGCTACCTTTATAAGCATTTACATATTTTTTTAAATCAGATAAGAAGTGTAGCGGTTTTTCTGTTAGTTCACCCCTAAACACTGGTGGTTTTATTTTTGGTATCGCTCCTCCATAAGTTGGTACTGGAATTTCAGAACAAGTTGATAAATTGTCTGTCGATTTATTCAGATCAATTTTTTCTATTTTTTCTACTAATTTATCTATTTTTTCTGTATTAGGTTTCATGCGATATACTTCAAGTTCCACTAGATTAAAATCATCCGACATCTGAGATATTCTTTCTGTCATACCTTGCAACTGTTGTTCAAAACTTGTTACTTGAGTTGTTAGAATATTTAATTGATCAGAGTATTGATTCTGTAATTCTCTTTGTTCTTGGAATTTTGTTTGCCATTCTTTAGCCATTTTTAATATCAAGGTACTCATGTGAACGATTGTTTTTACTGCTAAATCATCTTTAGCCAGGTTGCTACTAGTTATATATAAATCCGGCTTTTTTTCCATCGCGTTTTGCAAAACTTTTTTCGAATTTGCATTAACTATTGCTAATAGTTCGCCTATACTTATTTCTGGAAGAGACATTTTGAAATTTTTTATTACAATGTTTTTTAACAGTTTTTGATTGTATATTTTAAATTAATAAAGGTTTTTTAATTGTAAAAAAAAATATTTTAAGTTTATAATGTATATGATAAGAAAAAAAGATTTTTAATTAGCTTTATTAATTTTTACATTAATTTTACCATTTATGTTTAATTCTATCGTTATTTTATAATGATAACTGCACTTATTTTGAAGTATTAAAATTTATCACAATCATTACCTTTATAAGGTTTTCTTTTGAAAAGAAAGAATATTATCGCATATGTTACCTTTGTAAAGTCTTTTTCATTTATTGCTTTTTTAAAAAATTAATATATGCATATACATGTGCAACACGCAAAAATAAATAAATAAAAAAAATATTTTACAATGCAAAATGACTTTAAAGAATAAAATAATTTTATTAAAATTATCAAAAGTTTTGAGAATCGCCCATATATATAAATACATTTGTTGACTTCCGTTTTTTGACAGTATATGTGTACAGATAAGAGGATTCTATCAAAATCGGGCGCGCAGAAGATCCGGTGGCGCGCGCATATATAATAAGAGTATATTGTAAATGAGAGAGACAGAGGAATTTTATATTACACGCATAGAGCGCGCGTTTCTTTTTTGATGATAATTTTAAATATTTGATGTCGATATCAAAAAAAAATTTTTATTTCTTCTTTAGGAGAAGGTTAATTAATTATCGACATAAAAATAAAATAAAAAAAAATTTTCTTAAAATTATATTAATTCTAAATTTTTTATATATATAAATTATTTCTTTTATTATATAAAAAAAAATTATTTTCTAACACAACTTGAAAGAGCGTAAGTATGTTGTGTTATAATTTAAATGCCCGGCTGATGGCCTTGGCATTGGACATTGAACTTTTTGAAATGTATTAGGTTATTGTCTCTATTTATAAACTGGCATTTAATAAAATTTTGAATATTTTAATTTTACGTTAGCTTATTTTAGCTTTTCTTAAAAAAAATAAAATTCAAACTTTGCTTATTTTAGCTTTTATGAAAAATAAAAAGAAAAATAAAATATGATTTTATAACCTAATCATTTCTAAAAAAAATATTTTTTAGCCAGCTATTGCCTAAGTGGCATTCTAAATCAAAAAAAAAATTTTATTGCCCTTTTTTAAAGAAAAAAAAATTGAATTTAACATTTACATATTTTTTAGGGCTTAAAAAAAATTTTTGAATACTGTTATTTTCCAGTATTTTTCATTTTTTAGCTGAAAAATAAAAAAAATTTTATTAATCAGTTACATATCGCATTCTTTCAATCTCAGACTGAATATCATCTATCTTTTTACCGGTAATCATAGAAACATGGTGTTGCAAAACACTAATGGCCTGAGTCTGTAATTGCATTGGTTTTCTCAAATGCCGTGCTTAATTTTTTAGAAATGAGTTTTCTTGTTCTAATTTTTTAATGTCAATTTCATAATTTTTTTTATTTACAGAATTTTTTTCAAGCTTTTTGTAGTCATTTATTATATGATTAATTGTAAACCAACTTTCTTGGTCTAACTAGTTAAGCCATTTAACCCTGTCCTAAATATCTTTATTAGGCAAATCATATGCTATTACATTTTCTATGAATTTAGGATTTTTATCCCTTTTACTTTTACTCATTATTTGATTTACCGGCACGAGATTAAAAGAATTTATTTTGAATTATTTAAGCCAAGTTCTTTTTTGGCAAGGATCGCCAATTGTAATCCCTTGGAAGGAGAGATCACAATAATTTAAATTTCCTAATAACGACACTGACCTAACCGCCTAAATTCCTCTTTGGAACAAGGGGTGCAAGCCCTTGAACGGCAGAGTCTTAAAAATGTAGCGAGGTTGCACCTCTAGAATAAGGTCGGTGCACTTCTGCACCTAACGAAGCTGATGAATGTTTTAGGATTTCTTGCATAAATAAATAGATTAATTTATGAGATCAATGCTATAAATTTATTGAGTGTGCTTTAATACAAAGAGGTACGCTTAGATATATAAGCTCGCTCTGAGAGAAATCCCAAACAAGTGTTGCGTGATGTCGGTGTGCTCTTTCTTATATACCTTTTTGCGAATCACTCACACATGTTTGAGATTTTTACATAAATATTTGTTCTAGAAGTTTCTGGAAGGATTTTCGCGTTTGGCGCGAAATTCTTCTCTTTAGTTTTTTAATTACTTTTAATTATTATTTATTATTTTTATAATTTATATTTAATACATTAATCCTTTTTTTACTAATTGCTAATTTCTATTTACAACTTAATTTAATAAATAACCCTTTTTTATTAATAAAATATACTTTGACCGTTATGTCTATTTTTGATTATCTTAATTATTTTATTGAATGCTTTTAATTTGTACTTAATGATTATTATATATTTTATAGATAAGAAAGGGGTATTTTATTATAATACTTATAATCTAATTATTTTATTCTAATGTATCTAAAAAATGATTATTTTACAATTATATACATATATACATAATAATTGAATGCTGAAAAGCTGTTCAATTATTTATTTCATCTAATTAAGTTTTTTAATAAATTAATTAATTATTTAATTAGTAATGATATGTGGCTAGGATTTGGTTATTTTGGAGTATGGATTTTTCTAATTCACATTCTTTTCTCAACATATGTAAATATAATTTATCTGCTTGTAAATTTATATGGTGTTCTGTAAAAACAAATTTTTGATTTACGTATGTAAAAAGATCTAAATCTTGTACGCTCGTATTTCCGATAGGGATGTGTTGCAGAATTTGATTTAATACAACTTTTTTATTATCTAAGATTAGTATACGTGGGTGGAGTGTTCTTAATGCTGCTATTTGACAAATAGAAGTTTCTTCTATTATTTTAAAAGCAAAGGTTGTATGTTGCGAATTCAATATATATGTTGTTATATTATTTCTAATATCCGTAAAATCAGTTACTTTTTCGGCAAATCCGTAATATAAGATAGTATAATGGTCTGAGATACAGCCTTTACCTTCTAAATTGTTCCAGAAAGTATGGCCATATTGTATATCCATACAATGATATTTATTGAACTCACAAGACACACCTGAATTTAAACGTACTATGTTAGAATGTAAGTCTAATGATGCATACTGCTGTGATAATGTTATTTTTATATGGCTCTGTACGAAAACGTGTGAAAATGTTCTATATGCGTCTGAATAAAATCCTCCAATACATTCGTTATTTTCAGCCGAACCGCAAAATACGATTGGGACCGTTTTTGTTTCATTTATATTTAAACTAGTAATTACATGACTATTGTCATATTTAAAAATTCTCGTTTCGTGAACATTTTTACACATTTCCTGACTAATTTCAAGAGTAAAGGTTTCTTCAGCTCGTTCTATTGGTTTACAGTAGTTGAAGTACCCGTTGATTGGACAACTGGATGAATTTCTATTAAGCATTGGTAAACTCTGAGTTTTTCGTATTCTTTGAGTTGTAACAGCGCAATATATTCACTGATCGTAATTACCTTTGGTTTTTCTATTTTACAATTAGGTACATTTGTCAAAGAAATCATAGTTACATTACTTGTAGCGCTGCCACAGTCAAATCTTATTAGAAACTCAGAGTTTATACTTCTAAAACATAAAATGATGAGCACACATTTCTGCATAATGGTATCTAAACAAATAAATAATATATTAATAATTAGAATAAGATTAATTATAAGCTAAAAGAAGAAAAAAAATTATAGTAAAATAAAAACTTAGTTTTTATGAAAATGAGTCGTATATATTATATATAATATTTATGCCATATCTATATTTTTTATTTTTATGTACTATGTATATATATTTTATTTTATTTTATTTTATTTTATGTACAAGAAAGAGATTTGATTTAAAATTTAGCTTTTAAGGTTGGTCGTTTTAATCTTCTAACGTGAACTACTTGTGTACTGTTTGTTCCGACTTTTTGTATTTTGACATTATAATCGGAAAATTTTTATACAATTTCATATGGTCCCGTATATGGGTCCAATGGTTTTGAAAGTTCACCTCCTTTTGCTAAGAAACCTATGTCTCCGATTTCAAAATCGATTATATTTACGTTTCTGTCATAATATTGTTTCGATGTTAATTTTGCGTTATATAAATTTTCGTATGCAATTTGCCGTATGCCTACTAGACGTGAGACTAAGTCTGTTAAGTAATTTTTGTAAGTTGGTATTTTTCGGATTCTTTTATTTTAGTTTCCGAAGGCATGCGAGCTAATACCCCAAATACGATTTCATGTGGACAGTAACCTGTTGAGCTATTTACTGTATTATTATAACAAAAACTGGCTAGATTTATATATTTATGCCAGTCCTTATATTTATTTGTATAATTCCTAAGGTATTCTGTAATCACGTGATTTGATTGTTCTACTATTCCGTTTGAACTTGGGGAATAGCTAGCAGTCGTGATTCTTTTTATTTTGAACCGTTTAGCTACTTCCCGCATTAGGCTACTCACGAATTGAAAGCCTTTGTCTGAGAGTAATAATTTCGGAGAACCAAAATAAGTTATAAAGTTTTTAATAAATGCCGTGGCTACCGTGGGTGTGTCAACATTTTTTAATGGAACAGCTACTAAGAATTTAGATAATTGGCATTGTATCATTAATCGTTCCCTATAGGGCCCATAATATCGATAGATACTCGTTCAAAAACCGTGCTTGGGTACTGAGTTATTTTAAGTGGTAATTTGACTTTGCGGCGTGAAATTTTCCGCAATTGGCAATTCAAGCATAAGCTAATTTTAGTCTGTACGTATTCTTTCAAATTCTCCCAGAAATATGACTGGCGAATTTTTTGAATAGTAGCTTTTTGACCTCTATGACCTGCTGTGGGCAGTTCATGAAATTCTCTAAAAATAGCTTCCCTATGTTTTTCTTGTACATAAATTAAGGTTTGCTTACAAACTATTATTTTAAACTTATTGTCAGAAATTTTATGTAGTAATGTTAGTATATCTATAAAAGAAACGTTAGCTATAAATATGCTTTCTGCAATACTTAGATTATTGTTATTACTAAAATTGTTTAGGTAAGTGATTATTTGTAAAAATAATTTTTCTATATTATTTAAAATTAATTTAATTGATTCTTTAGAATTAATGCATAGGTCGAAATAAATTTTATTTCTATGTTTTTGAATATTCAAAGTGTTAATTTTATTTTTAGAAGAGCTTTGTATTTTTCCTGCTTTTATTAAATAAATATTTTTTTAAATTTTATTAAATTTATTAAATTAATAGCTCCTTTGCACAAGGCTTTTCCAATTTCATCTATAAAATAAATAATATTATCTTTTCTAAACTCTAATAAATCCTTTATGCAAACTAAGTTATTTAAATTTAAATCAGTATTATATTGTAAATTTATTTTGTCATTGTTTATTATGTCCTCGTTATCTGAACTTTCAGATAAACTTTTGTCACTGCTGGAATCAGATTCTGTTACTTCTGTATTATTTTTGGTAATATTTTTCGGTGGTCTGCCTCTTTTATTTTTAGGCAATGACCGTTTGTCTATTATTTTTTGTTTTTTATAGTTTCTCTGTTTTTGAGCTTTTTCTTGTTTATTTTCAGAATTTTTATTACGAATGTTTGGGTTTTCTTGTTTATATTTTTGTGCACGAGTTAAGACATTAGATTCTTGTGGCATTTCTATTTGTCTGCTTAGACAATCTGCCACTACATTTGCTTTAACTTTAAGGTATATTATTGTAAAATCTAAGTCGGAGAGTTCATGTCGCCATTTCAAAACCCGTTTTCTGATTTTTCGCAAAATAATAATGGTCTGTGGTCACAATAAACTGTAAAATGTTTATATAGGTATCCTCTTAGGTGGTTAATCGACCAGTAAATAGAAAGGAATTCTCGTTCATAAGTCGAGAATTTTCGTTCATTGACCGTTAGAGTTCGTGAAATGTAGCATACGGGATTTTCTTTACCCTTAGGCCCTTGACATAGGCAACAACCTATCCCATAACCGCTACTGTCAGTATATAATACGAATTCGGATTCTAAGTCCGGAAATATTAAAACTGGTACTGTACATAATTTTTCTTTTAATAAATCAAAAGCTGTTTGAGTTTCTTCCGTCCATTTAAACGGTGTATCCTTTTTTAGTAAGTTTGTTAAAGGACGAGCTATATTTGCATAGTTTTTAATAAATTTTCTGTAGTAGTTTATCATTCCATTAAAAATTCTGACTTGTTTTAAAGTTTTTGGTATAGGTATTTTCATTATTGCTTCGACCTTTTTTGGGTCAGTTTGAACTCCTTTTTCTGAAATTTTAAATCCTAGATATACTAGTTCCCGTTTTAAAAATGTGCATTTTTTTATTTGAAGTTTTAGATTTGCTTCTCTTAGTTTTTGGAATAACAGTTGAAAATTTTGTATATGTTTTTTTATATCTTTTGTGTATATGAGGATGTCATCTATATATATTTTTAGATTAGGTATATCATTTAATAATTTGGCTACCATTGCTTGGAAAAATTTCGGAGCATTTTTCACTCCAAAACAGCTTCTCGTATAATTAAAATGACCATTATGGGTTGAAAAGGCTATTTTTTCTCGGTCAGCTAGATCTAAAAGCAGTTGCGTAAATCACGAATACATATCTAGGGTTGAAAAGTATTTTGCATCTTTAAGGGAGTCTATTATTTCACTTATTCTGGGGATTGGAAATTCTTGGTCCAAAATTTCCTTATTTAATTTTCTTAGGTCTGTAATAAATCGATATTCGACTTTCCCTGAACTGTCTGCTTTTTTTGGAATGAGAAATATAGGGAAATTGCAAGGTGAGTCTGAGGGTTCAATTATTCCCTGTTCTAACATATCGTTTACTTGGCGTTCTATTTCAGCCCTTTGTCCATATGGGATAAAATATTGTTTAACGTAAATAGGGTCTGAATTTTTAGTTCTAATTTTTAAAGTTATGCCTTTTGCATCTGTAAGTTTTTCTTCTTTTAGTTGAAAAATGTCATTGTTTTTTATAATTAAATTTTTAATAATATTGTATTCGTTTGTGTTTTTTAAATGTTCTAATTCTGCTAACTCTAAAACTTTTTGTGCTCTTGGTTTTTCTGTTATTTTGTTGTTTTCTATTGTAAACATTACATTATCAATTTTTGAACTTCTATTGTCTTTTTGGTAAATATGGTCTAAATATGTCAATGGAAAGGCTGATAATTGTTTGTATATATTCAGGGGAGGGATCTTCTGGATCATTTTCTTTTAGGTAACTTAAAAATTGCTCGTATTTTTCTTCGGAAAAATTGTAATTTATAAAATCAGTAAAGTTTAGTTTTTTATTTTTAATTTCGTAATTATTAATTTCATTATTTATGTTTATATTAATATCATTATTTATAAATGTAGATTCATCAAATACTTCGATAGGTTTTTGTTTTAAGTTTATGTTATATATTTTGGCAATATTTTTACTTATTGTATCATTATTTAATAATATTTTATTATTTTTCAATGTGTATATATTACAAAATGTATTTATATCGTACGATGTATTAAGAATATTTGTATCATCATTATTTAATAACTCTGTATTATTTTGTAATCTGTATGTATTATAAAATGTATTATTTTGAATTATATCATTTATTAAAATATTATTTATTTCATCAAAATTGTCATTTTTTATTGCATAATTTAATGTATTTGTTTTTAAAATATCTTGTTCATCATTTTTAATATTATTTAACATATTATGTAATTCTTTTTCATATTTTAAAGTAGGTACTTCATCAGTATGACAAAATGTTTGACATCAGCATTTTGGATGGTATTGCTAGCTTTTTGCTGATCAGTGCATTCTGAAATACTTGAAATTTCGTTTATATTTGTATCAAAAGAATTTATGTCATTTTCCTTGACCTTAAAATAAATAATTTTGCGGGATCTATTGTTTTTAAAACTTGGGCTTCTTGATAGAGAAATGTTTGCATCTACTAGTTCTACATCAGTTTTAACTACTTCTGCGGTTGGCCAAACTGCAGCTTTAATTTCTGTTAATGTAGAATTTCCAATGCTGGCATTTTTTACGTGCACTTTTCCCTGTATATTTGAAATATTTGATGAATTTGAATCTAAAATTTCTTGTTCTATATCATTTTTATAAAAGAAGGGCGTTTCTTTGTTTTTTTTAGTTACGGTTTTCTTTTCATAGTCAATTTTTACTTTGTTTTCGTCCAGAAAATCACTTCCTAAAATTCCGTGTACTGATTTTACGGTAAAGTCATTTTATACTATATGAAATTTGCATGGTAATCCATATAGTGAAATATTGTAAGTTCCTGTAGTTTTTATCGTTTTAGATGAAATTCCTATTTATGTATGGTACATTTATTGTTGGGATGCAAGATTCATGTATCATAGAGAGGGAAGCACCCGTGTCCAAAAGCAAGTATCTTAAATTGCCTTTTTGGTCGAAAAATTTTAAAACTGGAATTTTGTTTATTGTATTGAATGTTAAAATGTTGTGTATTTTTATTGGGTTAGATTGAAATTGATGGGCAATGCTTGCTGTTGTTGTCCTTGGGTTAGAAATTGTTGTGGGGTTTGTACATGACCAGACCCCTGTAACCCCATAAGGGCTGGTAAACGGTTTCCCTGAATTTGCGAAAGTTGAAATTAGGCACAGTTATTTACGCTGTGATAAGGGTTGCCGCAAAATGTGCAGCCTCTTTGATAATTTTGATTATTATTTCTTGGTCTATACCCGTTATTGCTACTTTGATAGTTATTTTGATTGTTATTTTGGTTATTAGAATTTTGACGATTATTGTTATTATTGTATGAGCGGTTTTGGTTATTATTTTTTTTTTTTTTTTTTTTTTTTGCCTGGATGGGGGGAGACAAGCTCCAGAGCACCCGACTTAATTTAAAAGCCCCTAGCGCTCCACCTGTTAAAGTCCCCGTTGGTCCATCCTGGTCCCTTTAAGTATGAGCCCTGGATGTCCCGGTATTGTGTTGTGTTTGTTTCCCTTAGATGGTGCTCGCGGTTAGTGTCCCAAAAGTGACAACCTGCAGATATCTTGCCTCTATAGGGAAGTCCAGACCTGGTTCCATGCAAGCATGGTCCCAGAATCACCCTTCCTTTGAGGGTTCGAATAACTGCTTAATTGCTCCCTTGTGTGTTAGTGTCACAGAAGTGACAACCTGCAGAGATCTTGCCTCTGTTGGGAAGTCCAGACCTGGTTCCATGCAAGCATGATCCCAAAGTCACCCTTCCTTCGAGGGTCCGAATAACTGAATGGTTGCTACCTTGTGTGTTAGTGTTCCGAAGATGAAAACCAGAGGTCAGAATAACCCCCTTCAGGTTCTTCCGGCGATGACCGAACTCCAGGTTCCCCAGTTAGGGGCATCGATCAGGGCGCGCACAGACCTTTAGGCATAGCCCATAGACATATGTTACCGAGATCTTACCACAGTTCGGGTATACCTGTTGCAGGTTCACCTTAGGCTTCCCCCTCAGGTGGTCTCCGCCCTCCTATGAAGTTCTCGAGGCCTAGTGACCTTATGAAGTTCACTAGGCTCTGAGGCTTCAATGGTCCAACATCTTCTGTGTTCGTTAGTGAAAATTCGAGGTACCGTCTACGACGTTCCTCTAGCGCTGGGCAAGCCCAGATCAGATGTTCGGTGGTTTCTGTCGATTCATCGCAGAATCTGCAATTCCGAATATCGTTTATCTTCCCCCATCTGTGATGGTTCAATACGGAGTGTCCCGTTATCCAGCCCACCACAACACGAGTATAGATTCTATTCATATTCAGTAGTTCATCACGCCACTCGTAGATCGGAGAGGTACCCAGGGCCCTTTTGGACTGCCTGGCTCCCCTTGATTCCGTCCACTCCGTTGCGGTTTCCCTACCCATTAAGTCAGAGATAGCTGACACAACCTCGCACCAAGGGGTTCCGATGACGGCAGTTGGGACTGCTATCTTAGTTCCTTTCTTGGCTAAAGAGTCAGCTTGTCGTTGTCTGGTATGCCCACGTGAGCAGGTACCCAGTAAAGCGTGATTTTGTTCCGACTACCAAGAGTGTTTAGAGAAGTTTTGCAATCGCGTACCAACTTTGAGAAAGCCGTTACCGAGTCCAGAGCGTTGAGAGCAGCCACACTGTCTGAGCATATGCTAATTCTCATTCCCTCTGTCCCCTGACGAAGCATCTTCTCCGCACACATCTTTATAGCCAGTATTTCCGATTGAAACACCGAGGCTAGGGGTCCTGCAGAGCCGATGAGGGCTCTTTCTTTAGGGCCCCATGCTGCCGAACCAGTATTTCCATCCTGTTTCGACCCATCCGTATACCAGACTCTTGTATGAGCCAGATCTAGATGAGTGCCGTCTGCCCATTCATCCCTGCTGGTTATCCTAATGGAGAACCTCTTTTCAAAGGTAATCTCCCCAGTAGTTCTGTCTAGGCCATTGTTCAGTAGTTCCATACAGGGCAGTTCCGCTATCGCAGCGTGCTTGCCCTTACCAGGAACCCATTCGCCCAGGGCCCGTAGTCTAGCTGCGGTTCTGGCTGCCGATTCTTTGATAACAATGTGGAACGGAGGAACACCGACAAGCACACGGAGTGCCGTCTTTGGCGTGTTCTTTGGCGCTCCAACCATGCTTCTAAGCATCATTGCTTGTAGGCGGTCCAGGTTTTTCCCCTCAGTGATGAGGTTAGACCTGTGCCACCATACTACCGATCCATATGTGAGCCTAGGGATCATAACCGCGTCGTAAATCCATTTTACCAATTTCAGTCCCCATGTTACTCCCACCATACTTCTGCATAGCCAGTATCCATTAAGGAATTTGGCCGTTACATGCTCCATGTGAGCCCTCCAGTTCAGCTTATCGTCCAGCACCACGCCGAGGTACTTTACTTCCTTGGAGAAGTCGAGCGTTTTGCCGTAAAAGATAGGCCCCCTGGAGGTATCCAGGCTGCGTTTTCTCGTAAAGAGTATGCATTGGGTCTTATCAGGGTTAGCCGATAGGCTTCCAACGCCGGTACACCATTCTTCAAAGAGCTGCAAGGCCCGCTGCATTTCGTCCATAAGGACTTCCATGCATGACCCCTGAGTCAGAATTATGATGTCATCCGAATAACCAAACACCTTGATACCTGCTCTTTCGAGTGTGGTAAGGAGTTTGTTGACCGCCAGGCACCACAGTTTCGGAGATAACACTCCACCCTGCGGGCAGCCACGCGTTACTTTTCCCGACAACTTCGAGAAACCGTGCTCCGAAGCAACGTACCTGTGTTTAAGGTATTCACCCAGCCACAGTCTTATTGTTCCGTTAATTCCATGATCCCTTGCGCCGCAATCAATGGCGTCATGAGGAGTATTGCTAAATGCCCCTACAATATCAATGAGAGTGGCCATTACCGCCCCGTATGTTTCCATACCAGCTTCAATGTAGCTGACCACTCCATGTAGAGCCGTTTCGGTAGATTTCCCCCTTTGATAAGCGTGTTGGCTTACTGCGAGGGGAAACGCTACCAGTTCCTCGTCCATTTTCCTGTTAACTACTTTTTCAAGTGTTTTGAGGAGAAATGACATGAGTGTGATCGGTCTATAATCCTTCGCTACAGAGTGTCCTACTTTTCCGCCTTTCGGAATGAAGGCTACTCTGGACGTTCTCCAGCTAATCGTCACGTAACCGATTGCCAGGCATGCCCTGAATAGCTTCGTAAGTGGACCCACTAAGTGATGGAGACCCTTTTGCAGCAGCACGGGATAGATGCCATCAAGTCCAGGGGACTTGTAGGGTGCAAAAGATTTTATCGCCCAGGCAACCTTATCCGCGCTGATTGTTTCGTGGGCTGTTTTCCAGTCCGCTCTGTTTGTTCTCCTTCTGCTCTCGGGAGCTTCAGGAGTTCGTTCTTGAACAAAGTCGGGAAAGTGCGTTGTCATCATGAGCCTGAGATTCTCCATGGAGTTATCGGGGAATTTTCCATCCGACCCCTTTATCCAGCCTGAAGCCCAGGTCCCGCCATTGGACAGTACCCTGAGTAGCCTGGCGGTTCCGGGGAAGCCCTCGACTCCTCCACAGAAGTCCCTCCAACTCGACAATCTAGCTTTCCTAATTTTGTTCTTAAATGATGTTAGGCTCTTAAGATACTCCTCCCTTAAGGAGGGGTTTCTTCGCTTTTTCCACTTAAGAGTCCTAACCCTCTTTTTCTGAGCGTCAAGGTCCTTATTGAACCAGACGTCGCCTCTTTTCTGACATTTAAGCTTCAAGGGGCAGTTGGCCTCATATGAATCCATGACTGCCCTCTCGACAGCATCCAATGCGAGTTTAATTTCCTCGGGAGTCCCATACCTCCTTGGAAATTGTTTAATCGATTCCCCCAGGGAGTTCATGTACCCGTCCCAATCAGTATTTCTAGGATTCCTAGAATACTCTGGTCCGTGTCCACTACCCTCCAAAGAAAAGTGAATGTATTTGTGATCCGAGAGAGATTCCTCGTATGAAACCCGCCAATTTTGAATGCGGTCATTCAGGTTTGGCGTACAAACTGTTATATCAATAAGGGTCTCGCCCCTACTGTTTGAAAAGGTAGGTACGGTCCCCCTATTCAAAACATCTAATCTACTATTTGCTAAGAATTCCCAGAAGGTCATGGCCTCTACTGTCGCTAGTCCGACTCCCCCACAAAGCGTGGTGCGAATTGGAGTCGCATCCAATAATCAGCCCCGAGCCTCCTAGATTCTCGTCTTCTGCCAGTGCCTTCAGACTGTCCGAAGGCACCGCTTCCCTGCAGGGAAGATACGAGGAAGCCACTATGACTTCCATATCCGCCCCGTCATCTCCAACTACCTTAACTCTAATAGTAGTTAGATCGTTATTGGTATGTCTAGGCACCAGCTCAGCTTTCAGTCCCCTGACTACAATACAGGTTCTTGACTTAGTGCCGGCCGCCCGGAATACCGTACCAGCCTCATTCAGTCCCTTGATTTCATTATGTAGAATCCAAGGTTCCTGAATAAGGGCTATGCCTGTGTGCCACGCTGAAAACAGTCGAGTGAACTGTGCACTTGCTGCTTTACAGTGTTGCAAGTTGATCTGGGTAAAGGGAATCTTTGCGGTAGCCACAGGGCTATGCATGTTGATCCCTCTACCCGTAGTCTCGGTCCCATTATCATTGAGATTCAGGTCCGCCATTTTAACAGCTTTCTCTCCTCCCTCAGTAGGGTCCAGATTAGCATCCCCATTTCCCGGGTTTTCCCCAATAGTGTCAGTGGTCTCCATTGCGGACATCGCCTCCACTATTGTCATCTCATCTGAGGTCAAAGTTGTATCGACGTCAGTCTCCTCTGGCAAGGTCTTCTTTTCCTTATGAAGAATGGCACACCCAGCCCTACCTAAACCAAAGGCAGGTTTGAGGTCCAGTTCCTTAAGGGCTTCGACCTGCTGTTCTGGCATACTGACGACCATCAAATTTGGCCCCGATGGGATTTGCTTTGGCCTGAATTCTATGATGTGCCAGACATCTGTCTTTAATGTCCCGTTTTGTCGGGCCAGAATTTTCAGAGTGTCCGGTCCATTCATGTTACCTTTCGCATAGATAGCGACCTTAGCGTGTTTGGGGAGAGTATTTATGTCAGCGACAAATAACTCTGCTCCCTCCCACGGCTTCAAATCAGCTATTCTATCTTCGATCCACTTCTTGTCCTTGTCCGCCTGATATTTTACCTTCAGGTAGCCATAGGCAATCCAGTAGTCTATAAAATTAGGAGCCTCCCCAAGCTCGTCCTGAAGTATATAATTCAAGATCGATTCTTGGATAAGCTCTCTCCTTTCTTCATTTATATACTTCGAAGGGTCTGGGTATCCGCTAACCACGATCCCAATAATGTTGCCATTCTCGAGAGCCTGCTTATAGGTCCCCTTCGCCTTCGGTAATCCCGTATCCCTTTTCTTACGGTTCTCAAAATTGGGAGAAGTGTCTTCCCCACTTCTACCTCTCTTGAGTCCCGCAGATCTGGGAGAAGGAGTTTCATATCCCTGGGCTTTCCTTTCTTTAGCTATTCTAGCTAACTTTGCCTTTTTCTTTTGAGCCCCGGATTTTTTATTTGCGCTTGTTCCACCCGGAGGTGTTCCATTTGCAAACTTCTGATTGCTTCCACCTGGTTTCCCTTCTAGAGTCCCAGTATGGGTTGCTGATTTCTTATTAAAGATATCAGCCAGTTTTGAGTTTCTTCCACCTGGTGTCCCAGATTGGGTCCCAGTTGCCGGTTTCTCATTATGAGTCCCGGGTTTAATGGAAGGAGTTACCTGATTCACTGAATCAGTATTTGTTTTCTGTGGTGTCTCTTTAGGAGTCCCATCAGGTTTTCCGTTATTGCTAACGTTTTGTTTTGGGGTTTTATTATGGATATGAATTTTGGATCCCACGAGTGGGTCGGAAAGGGTCGTCGCCACCAAACAGAGCCGCCTTATCTGGGAGAACGGGGAGGACAGAACATTCATCACATAAATCAGGGGGCCCCCAGGTGCCCTGAAGTGCTGCACTAGGCATGAGATTACCCCCTCATGAGGGGGCATCCGATCTTCTGGATACTCCCCGCCTACAGAGCATGCTTGCGTCACTCTATCGTTAGGCTGGGCAGACCGTGTCAGCCGTCACCATGGTTCCAAATGTTCCCACAGTGATGTCCGATTTCGGTCTTGCAGTTCGATGGATTTCACCATCATGACTGGTGACATTATACGGTATTGTGCCCTACCTGTACCCGCCGTATAACAGGGTTTCGACCGTAGTCTAACAGTTTGGACGGACTCTCACCTCCATGGTTGCTACCATCTCGCGATATTATTTGCCCGTCACGAGACAGGGGAGGAATCCAATTAGGGATTACCGCCAAAAGATCCAGGGATCCTCTTTAAGGGGGTAGACCTAATTGGAACCTTTTCGTAATCGCTTTTTTGTTTTTATTTTTTTTGGGTTCGAAAATATCTTAAAATTATGGAAAAAAATTTTTATAATGATATCTTGAATAATAAGAAAGTTATAGACGATGAACGAGACACCGCGAAAGGCGTAAGATACAGTATTCTAAACTTTAAACGCGTTTTTCTCGAAACAACGTTTTTTGATCTGTGTGCACGATAACTCAAAAAATAATTAAGATATCTTCCTAATTTTTTGGCTACATTTTTAAAATACAATTATCTTCTGGATTGATAGAAGGGTTTTTCCAAAAAATGTCCCTAATTTTTTTTCTTTCAAAAAAACATGTGAAAAAAATTGCAATTTTTGAAAAAAATTAAATAATTTTCACAATTTTCCATTTTCCGAAATTTGAATCCATCAATCCAGAAGAAAAACGTTTCCCAAACATAATTAATTTGGTTTCGTGTGTTTCTGAACAATTTGGAGACCGGAATCCTGCACACAGTGAAAAGTGAGGCCCAACTTTGAGGACCTCTACTCGGCGCCATTTTGAAAAAATTAAAAAAAAATAAATAAAAAAAATGTTTAGCAACTTATAATCTAATAAAGTGCCAACTTTGAAAAAATTATGTCAATTATTTCTACCCGAAAACCTATCCAAAAAACCACACCTTTTTTCTATCTCCAATTAGGTCTACCCCCTTTTTTTTTTTTTTTTTTTTTTTTTTTTTTTTTTTATTGGAAATATGTGAATCTTACATCAGCCATGGAGTGTTTGCGGGCCTTAAAGACCCGCAAATCTCCATGACCGCCCAGTTGCACAAAGTGCACAACTGGGAGACCACCGACGAACGCGGTCGCTGGCTACGCCCCAGATTCTTACTGGATAAACACACTTTAAACCCCCTGCGCTTGTTTGTCCCAAACCGGAACTCCCTTTTCAGGTATAACTTCAGTTTGGGACGCGCAGCCTAGGCAACTGGCCGCTGCCTTCCCCCTGCCTAGTGACAGGAGAGCAATCTACGATAGAAAGCCCTCTTCCTTTTTCTTCAACAAGGTGGCCCTTACGTACTCTGCTACTTTGTTCCAGTTTTCGGAACTCCGTAGCATTTCCGGGACCACCGTCTCCGGCCTCCAAATCGGGAAGGGCGGGCGCCCCTCCGAGTAGCGAACACATTCGAAGAATGTGTGCTCTACTGTATCCTTCTCGCCTGGGCAGTGCAAGCACTCCTCTGTTGCCACCTTATGCCAATTAGGTCTACCCCCTTAAGTCCTCCCAAAGTGGACTCCCCCAGCCGAATTCCTCGAAGGTGCTTTTAGATAGCTTTCTGTGGCGCTCCGTTAAGAGTGCACGATGGTACGAGGTACCTTATTTAGAAACGATGGCACAGACCCTGTTTATAAGGGTGGCCCAAATGTTCTCAGAAAGCTCCATCCAGCATCTCCGATTCCTTCAGCCGCGCCTTCACACTATGACCATATCACACCAATTAAATGATATAGAGCCGTATACCGCTAAGAGCCGATACTTAGGACCACCGCTAAAAGCAGGGCCCGTAAGTGGCTTGAGTCGCACTTAAATTGGGAGATCCCTTCGAGTCACCTTTGATTGCCGATTCCTCGAGGATGCATAAGGGTAGCATTCTGCGGCATTCTTGTTGAAAGAATGCACCAGGGTACAGAGCATCCAGCAACTGCCCCAATAAGAATTGCAGGGCATAGACCCGTTTATAGGGCAGCCTTTGATATTCCAGAAGCCATATCCCGCATCCCCGATTCTAGTTCAACCTTAGGAAGGCGGCGTGAACTACCCTCCTCCTTCCTCCTAGAAGGCCCCGGGCTTGGGACCGGTACAGCGGAGTTTTGGTTATTATTATTTCTATTATTATTATTGTTGTTATTGTTATAACGTCTATTTTGGGTATATCTTGAATTATTGTTTTGATTATTAAACTGAAAATTTCTTTGGTTATTTTGATTTGAATTATTTTTAGAATTTCCTTTATTACATTGGCTAGTATCGCTAGTATATGACTTTTGGGGTGATTTTGGCAAAATTTTTTACTAATTTCTGAGTTTACTTGTTTTTGGCTATTTTTATCTTGAAAAAATAGGACTGTTTTTTCTATTGTCGAACATAGAGTTTCTACATGATGCTGTAAATTATTAACTTTTTCTTGAACTGTTTTTGGGCAGTTTTCTAATTTGTGGTCGGTAGAGAAACATTTTTCGCATTTTTCTAGATTAATTGTGTTAATTAGTTCAGTGTTAGTTTCATTTTTAAGTATAGGTTGGACTTCATGTCTCATTTCTTTGTATTTTGCTAGATAGTCTTCAATTATTGCTGCTTTTTTAGCGATTTCACCAATTGAAAGTAATTCTGTTTCCAAGCCTAATCTACATTCTATTTCCGGTACAAGACCTCTTTTAAATCTATTTTTTGCTATTTGGGTAATTTGTGCGTTAAATGTTTCTATTAAAACGGTGGCGATGGGGGCATTTCCTATACTTGCCTCGTAGGCTTTCTTTGTTTTACTGAGTAATTCTTCTAATCTTAGTTGGTAACTTAAGACAGTTTCACCTTTAATTTGATATATATTTCCAATTTTATTTGACAAATCGAGATAGTCTATTTTTTTACTGAATAAACTTTCGAAGTAATGTGTAAATTCAGGAATTGATTCGAACTCTATGTTTAAAATTGAATCATATGCTGTTCCGGTAACTTTGTAATGTAATAATCGTAAAAGCATTGGCCAATGTACTTGAGGTAAGGTATTTTTGGCTCTTTTTATCTATTTAAGCCAAGTAAATACGTCAGGTGTTTGTCCATCGAAATTTTAGTATTTTCAAGAATCTGTTCACTATTTGATGTCTTTTGTGGTATTATGGGGATTGTATTGTCTGAAATTGGGCTGTCAATAAGTGATGTTGATGGTTGAGACGTTTGTTCTTTATTTGTTGGGGACGACGTTAAAAAATTATTATTGTTTCCAAAAATAGTTGAGTTTTGTTCTTTCAATTCAATATTATTTGTTGTAAATGTAAAAATTTATCGGTTGCGATATTTTAGATTTGTCAATTTTTGACTTTTCGGTTTTTTCAGGTATTGTGTTATTTTTTGTAGATTTTGTTGAAAATAGTCCTGTAACGAAATCTTTTGTTGATTTTATACTTTTATTTAGTCTAGAACTAGATGGTTGTATATTTTCTGTAAAATTTTGATTTGTAGCTAATTGTTGGGATTTTGATCTAGTATAGGACCTTTATTGAAATTCGACATAACAATTTCATTTTAGAATAATAATAGAATAATAAAAGAAATTTAATTATTAATATATATAATATTGCATATAGTTGAAATATAAAAAAAAAATATTTTGTCATAAAAAAAAAATTAACGCGTGGTGTGATCTACTTTATTTTGTATGAATAAAGCGCTAAAAAAAATTAATCATCAGTTCATTCATTGCATTATTCTCAACGTTTGCAACAACTCAAAAAGAAAATGAGGAGAGAATCTAAAAAAATTAATAAATTAGGTTATTGTGGTTTTATAAACCATCCAGATAATTACTATATCGTTCGAAACATTAGTCTGTTTTTGTCTTTAGTAAGTAAAAAAGTTAATTTGCATTTGCTTTTTTTTTTTTTGATTTTACTTTATATATTAATTAATTTTCTTTTATTATTATTTTTCTAAAATTTTGTTTTTCAGATTCATGCTGCTTTGGAAAGTAGCTGTGGGGATAACGAAAGCCTACATCCGTTTTGGGGGTTAGCGAGGGACGCCTGGAGAATTGTAAGTTCAAATTTATTATTTATTTTTTTTTATTATCAAAAAAAAGTTTTTCAATTTCTATTATTTGTATACAGATAGACTTCCAATATATAATAAAAAAAAATTAATTTGTTTTGTTTCAGTGCCAGCTTATTGTCAATAAAATTAGCTGGAAGCGGATTCACCAACAGTCAGCTGACCTAGTTTCAGCTCCTGGCGAAGCTGGTGCGAAGCACAGGAAGCTGTCGGGGCGTCGATTGCATCTAAATCGCCTTTTTGGGGATGAAAGCAATCCTCAAGAATGGCTATCCCAAAGACTTTTCCTGGGGAGGCTCTTTTACGAGCCGGAACCTAGCCTGGTCAGATTTCTGGGGCCAGTGGAAGATTGGTCTCCTCCAGCGAAGAGGCGTCGTTTTGAATAGGACAGAGGAAGAAATATATATAAATTTAATTTATTGTTGTTTTTTGTGTTTTTTTTTTTTTTTTTTTTTAAGAAAATTGTAAATATGGGTTAACAGATTTTGGGGGTAAAATATATGGTTTTTATTTAAATACAAATTTATTGTTATTATTTTGGTTTTATTTTACCTTTCCCTTCCTATAAGAAATTATGTTTTACTAAGTCATATGTATAAGAAAATCTTTTTTAAAAGAAAAAATGAAATGTAGGGGATATTTTGGAGGTAATAGAATAAAATGTTTACTTGTTTTTTTCTAATATAACCATTGTAAGTCTTTATTTATCCCTTCCTTTCCACAAAAAAAAAATTAATAAATAAATATAATATACGTAAGTATGTTTTTTTTTTTTTTTTTAAAGAATAAAGTTAACATAAGCAATGATTACAAATTAATATTATTTTTTTTAATGTAATTAATTTATTTAATTATCATGATTTGATGATGGTATGTATAATACTGATAGCGTCATCAAATGTTATTTTTATTCTGTACAAAGTCCTTATTCTGTACAAAATCCTTGTCCTTCTTTTTTTTTTTTAAATAAATTAAAAGGTTTTATTATCACTTACTAAGTTTTTTATATAACTATTTATTTTATTTATGCATGTAAGAAATTACAATAGTATTAATTTAATGACCCAATTTTAATAAGTCGAAAAAAATCTCTTGAGATATTTAATTATACAATGAGCAAATTCTGCTTATTTACTCTTTTTTTTTTGAGATAATTTTTAATAAAAATGTTCAATCATTTTGTATATATATGAAAAAATGTTTGCGTAAAAAAAATATTTGATATAATGCTGATTCTAATAAATTTGTACTTGGTTCAAGTATGTAATAAAATATTTTTTTTTTTTTTGCGTAGGAAGTGGAGAAATGCATTACGCATACTGATCAGCATCCGAACTGACAGTTATGTGGGACTCGACCTACCTTGCCTATACCCACTAAAACTCCACTCCCTTCCTACCTTATGCAAGCCTATCCCGGGACCATTTTCACATTACTTCAGGACAGGTTCAAGGCCATTTAGTTTTATTCATAATTTGGTTATAGTAAATCTAACAACTCCATATTTTGACTTGCATCCACTGACTCGCCAGTCTGTTTAAGGACTCCATCATTCCATCTGGTTGAAATTTCGTCTTTATGTACTGTCATCTTTAATAAAAATATATGTTAGCTAAAAATATACGTTATTTCTCATTATTATCAAAAAGAAGGTTAATAAATAAATAAATAAATAAATAAATATATATAAATAGATACATAAATAAAATAAATAAATAAATATTATCCTACCATCTACTATTGCTTGCGGTATCAAGAGTAAATGCAGGGATGGTAGTATGTTAGTACAACAGCTGCAGTCATCCGGATAACCGCAATACGTCTTAATATTAGCCTATACCTTGGGCTTCAGGTTTTTTGGTGCGGAGTATGTACTCCACATACTGGCCAATTTCGGACCATACTTCTTCATTTCGAAGCATCAGGGTAACCACATTCTCAGGTGTGATTTGACCGATGTTAGCTTCTAATTGAAACTTTTTAGCAGCCCACCTATCGCATTTGAAGAATGTGTGTTCCGGCGTGTCTTCTTTGCCAGGACAGTATATACATTCAGCACTATTCATCTTCTGGATCCGAAAGAGGTAGGGGAAAAAAAGTCCATGTCCACTTAGGAATTGGGTCAAAAAATAATTAATGTCCCCATGCCCTCTATTTATCCAAGGTGATATCTCTCCTATCAATCTCTTGGTCCATTTGCTCTCCGTGTAGTCGGTCCAGCGCTTCTGCCAATCGCTTAGGCTGATCTGGCGCGAAGTAGCCTTCGCGCGGTCAATACCTTCCCTCTCTTTGTTCAGATAGATATACTGTCTCTCAAGAGCCAGCAGATCTATCGGGATTACCCCAGCAATGACCAGAGCTGCCTCCAACGACACTGTTCGATAGGCACAGGAGATTCGCAGGGCTCCTTGTCTCTGCACGCTCGTAAGCTTAGACGCATAAGTGACCTTCTTTATGCAGTCGGCCCATACTTCTACACCATACAGTAGTATGGAGTGGGTTACCGACATAAGAAGCCTGCGCTTTCCAGTCTTAGGTCCGCACGTGTTTCTCATGAGCCTGCTTAACGCAGTAGTGGACCAAGCAGCCTTCTCCGTGCTTCTCCGAATCTGCGCCATGAAGGTCAGTTTCGTATCCAGCAGCACTCCTAAGTACTTTAAGTGTTCCTTCGTTTCTATCCTATCCTCCCCAATACATATTGGGATAATAGTCTCAATATGCTTGCGGGTGAATAGGACAATCTCAGTCTTCGCCGTTGCAAGCTTTAGGCCGTGGTCTTTCATCCAATAATTGACCCCATGCATTGCCTGATTCAGTTTCTCCTCGGCGATTTTTTCATTTTTTGCCGTAATTACTAGGACCAGGTCGTCCGCGTAGCCTACAGTAAAAGTATCAGCCGGCATCGGTAGCCTTAGTACCTGGTCGTACATGATGTTCCATAGATCCAGTCCAAGGACCGATCCTTGAACTGCACCTGCAGTTACTTTCCTCACTCTTGTTCCTTGTGCAGTTTCAAAGATTATTTCCCGATCACTCAGGTAGCTGCTGATTATTCTTCGCAGGTATTTCGGCACCTGGAAGTTCCTGAATCCCTCCATGAAATCGCTCCATCTTGCTGAGTTAAAGGCATTTTTCACATCGAGGGTCACTAATAGCATGATCTTTCTCGAATAGTTATTACCAGTCTGTGCGTTTTCGATGGCCCGAAAAATACTGCTTATTGCATCGATTGTTGACTTCCCTCGGTGAAATCCGTATTGTCTAGGGGAGAGATCTCCCGCAGTTTCTACGGCCCTCAGTATCCTTGGCTGTAGCATCTTCTCGTAATTTTTGCCGGCTGTATCCAATAATCCTAGAGGGTGCCAAGAGTTTGGCAGTCTTGGGTCCCCATTGCCCTTACTGATAAGGACCAGTCTTGCTCTTTTCCAGAGTTTACTGAAGATGCCCGCACGTGCACAAGTATTGTACATACATAAGATGAGTTTTGGGCATTCGTGCGCAGCTATCCTCAGTATCTCGGTAGGTATCCCATCAGGACCTGGTGCGTTACCGTTCTTGAGAGAGTCCACCGCTGTGAAGAGTTCCTCCTCCGTAAATTCGGGGAAAGCCTCATCATCTTCACCTGAGTCATTTTCCTCCTCCCTCTCCGGGTGGATAGGGAAAAGTCCGTCAATTATAAGCCTTACCTCGTCTTCGTTCATAACACCACTTGCGGAAAGAGCACCGATTCTCTTGGTGACTATCTTGTACCCAAGACCCCATGGGTCATTATCAACCTCGTTACACAAAGCTATCTCGCATGCTCTTTTGCTTCTCCTAACAGCAAGTCTCAGCCTTTTCTTGACCTGCTTATGCTCTGCCATCAGCTCAGCAGCGTCTGTTATGTTCCTTGCACGTGTTGCTCTCCTTCTTGTAGTTAAGCTTTCACTCCTTAGACGATCTATTTCAGCATTCCACCAGTAGGTTGGTGGTCTTCCATCACGGGTCCGTTTTTTTGGCATGGCTTTGTTACATGCTTTTTCCAGCAGCGTCATGATTCCCTTGACTATATCCTCTGCATCGTCAATATTTTCTGGTCTAATTGCTTTTCCCAGGATAGCAGTCTCTCCTCTTCTAAGCGTGTTCACCAAAATTTCGCGGTTTAACCGCTTGATGTTCCATCCGCAGCATTTCTGTGCTTCGTCTCTTCGTGTCAGCCGCCGCTCATCATGCACCTCAAAAGAAATATATTGGTGGTCGCTCGCTGAGAAGTCCTCTAGGACTTGCCAATCAGTAATCCTGGCAGCCAAATTTTCTGTTGCAAACGATATATCTGGGATGGTCTGTCCGTAGCCTGGCCTTCTGAAAGTAGTAGTGTTACCTACATTTAGCACAGCCAAGTTGAGCCTGTCAGACAGGTCAAGTATGTCCTCTCCTCTTGCATCCGTTTCTGACATACCCCACTCTGGAGCCCTCGCGTTGAAATCGCCTGCCATTACAATTTCACCAGTCATATCCCTTATGGCATCTTCCAAACTATTCATTTTACTCAGAGTGTCCTGCCTAAGCCAAACACGCTTATGTAGGTAAAACCATTCGTTTTAATCCAGACAAAGCCTCTGCTAGCGCCTTTTTCCTGTACTAGAACCTTTCTTGGATTCACTACCCAGATTGCCGCAGTAGCCAACTCATCCGTAAACCAGTTCAGAGAGCTTGGTCGGACCCCTTGCTCACTTATGATGAGGAGGTCTGCCGACTTTTCTCTAGCAAGTTGATATATAATGTCTCTTGCTAGGGGGCTTCGCCGCACATTACCTTGAAGCACCTTTAACATTATTCGACTTGCTAGCGTCTGCGCCGCTTCTTAATTTCAACAGAGCCCTACGTAGCACACTTTGCTTTTTCAAGGTCGTGCTTCAACTCCTTGCCTTTTAGCCAAAGGTCCAAGAATAGCATGCACCTTGCCTTTGCTGTGCAGTCAGTTGCCTTATGTCCTTCTTCTCCGCATTTGTAGCACTTCGCTCTCCTGTCTGGTCCATTGCATTTTGTAGAAAAATGGCCATAACGTAGGCATTTAAAACAACGGGTTTATGGGGTTTTTAGCCTTACCCTACAGTTCATCCATCCTATTTTGATACGTTCCATGCGGATTAATTTGAAGGCGGTTCTGTCATCAAGGTCAACATAAGCAGCTCTCTGTTCTCTTACGTTGCTCTTAGAAATAGTCACCCTTGCTATCTCCGCATGTTCTTCTTTGCTTTTCATGGCATTTAGAATGTCTATTGATTGGGTGAGACAGTCCAAGTCAAGTATTTATATAACTCGTTTAGGAGCAAGATCCCTAACCCTGGCCTCCTCACCCAATACTATCCTTACTTCTTGTGAGAAGGAATCTATTTTATCACTAAGTTCCTTCAGCTCAACCAGGACATCGCCCGTCTTTGTCTTTCGCACCGATCTTGTCATAAAATATAATGTATTTACATTTAAATAAATATTATTATTAAATAGATTCTAAAAAATATTAGGCCTATGCAGTTTCTTATTTGGTATTTAATTTCTGAAAATTGATTTTTTAATTTTTTAGGCATTTGAAAATCAAAAAAAAAGGTTTAGGAACTTTATCTGATAAGAGAACTTATCTTTTAAAAAAAGATGTTTTAAGATGACCTGATTAATAAAGTATAAATGCAGATTATATAATATGGTAATTTATTATCAGTAAAAAAAAAAATAAAAAATTTGAAATGTTATATTTGTTTAAAAAGCTTGAAAAAAAAAATTTGGATTACTGGCAATCTAAGTGTTTCGTTTGATTCAAATTTTCTAGTCATAAAATAAAGAAAATCGGAACCATTGTTATGTTCATCATAACGTTAAATAATCAAATAATTGATAAATATTATACATAATAAAATATATTTAAATAATGCAGAATACACATATTTATATTTTACAATGTAAAATAAAAGTAATAACTAAATAAACTCCGATAAAATAAAAATGCTGACCTAAGCGTTATAATAAAAATAATATTAAGTACTTACTCATGTTTTGTCTGGAAGCAGGAGACCTTGAAATAAACACACAAAGATTTTATGTTAAGGGGGATCATTGGGTAATTTTTTTTCCGACAACGAAAATTTTTTTTTTCTTTTAATGTATTCGCATATGTTTCAAGAATATGGAAAAAAATTTTTGTTTTGAAATTCGCTTAATTTTTGATTCTATGAGGCATAATAGCGCGCGCCGCAGACGTATATTTTTAAAATTTGAACGCAGTTGCTGCTTGAATTCCGTTAATAGGTCTAAAATTTAATTATTTTTGTTATATTATCATATTATATTGATATTATACATATATACAAACACATATAATGTGTATTAGTGTTAAAAATATTCAAAATAAAGCATCAGACAGCATTTTAAGTACCGAGTTAGCTAAAAACCGGAAAATGGAATTAAAAGAAGAAAATGCTGCTCCAGAGATGGAATTTGAGGAAGTTGAAGGATTGCTGTATGGTCCCGGAATCGCAGAAGATTGGTCAGTTAAGTATTTAAGTAATTTTCAAATCATATTTTTGTTTTTTTCGACGTTTAAAATTTTTGCTCATTTTTTAAAAACGCGTTTTTCAATCTTTTGAATGACATAACTCCAAAACTACTAAACCGATTTTCAATTTTCTTATTTTATTCTCTTCCTAATAAGTTGTACCAACAGAAAAAAAATTAAAATAAAAAAAAATTTAATTTTATATATGGAAAAACTTGTTTTTAAACTTTAAACGCGTTTTTCTCGAAACGTGTTTTTTCAAATCGGTGTGCACGATAACGGAAAAACTACTCAACCGATTAATTTGCTCTTTTCACAAGTCACTTTTCACAGTATTTGCCAGGGATTGACGTATAGTTTTTTTTTATAACTGCCCCAGAAAATTTTTAAGACCGATTACAACAAAAAAAACAGGGCACTTTTTTGACTTTTTTTTTATTTTTTCCGTCACAGCGTGAAAAATGAAAATTTTTGAAAAAACTTTACGTTGATCCCTGGCTTTAAGCTTTAAGAAAAATAATATATATTTTTTTTTTCAGACGATCCTAAATTGGGTTATCCTGCACACCGCAACGCACCTTTTTTTTTTTGTGCCTCTCAATAATCTCTCATTCACCGGCATGACGTCATGGAAACAAAAAAAAAAATTTTTTTTGTAATCTTAAATACATTCTTTATTAATAAAAAAAATTTCATTAAATTTCCTCGAACCGTTCTTTTTTTATTTCGACTTAAAAATCACTCGAAATTCGAGCGCCGTACCCAATGATCCCCCTTAACTAAAATTTATTAAAATAACGATTTAAGGTACGTCGCGAGATTTATCTTCACTGACTGTCCTGTATTACAATTTTTATGTTCTTATGTACTAATGATTTCTTATTTAAGTTATTTTAAATATTCAAAATATAAATATTATTATTTGTTAATTACTTAATTATTACTTAATTTTATGTTACAGTTTACGTAATAGTAAACTATGTTTTCCTAATTTATATTATTATTTCCTAATTTTATGTTATTATTTCTTAATATCAAACGTTTCCTGTTTGATTAATAAACTTAAATTTGATTAATTATTGAATATTTATAAATTATAATTTTATTATTAATCGTTAATTATTGCTTAACAAACCATCCGGTCAAACAAAAAATTGCCATTGTATATAATTTGGTTGATAATGCAACATTATTAGCGGATAAAAAATTTTATGAAAAAAATCTAATAATTACTAAAGAAATATTACAGGCTAATAAACAGCCGCTTCCAATTATACCTGGCAAGTGAACTTTTTTTTTTAATTTTTTTTTATTTTTTATGAGATCTTAAAATTTTATAATTAATATTTTTTGTTTTTTATTAATCATCCCACATAACTTGCGTAAAGTTTTGTTTTAGATCTCAAAACTTTCGCAGTGTTTAATAATAGTGATAATTAATAGAATGTTTACCTAATAAAATACTAGATAAAATAAATAAGCAGTGACAACACTTAAAGGCACTTGCGTAACTTTACATGTAAACGTTTTTTTGGGAGATCTCATTCATTTCACATAAGTATATTTCAATAAAATAAAAAAAATTATATTATAATTTTTGAAAAGTTTTTAGCAAAAAAAATTTTTTAAGAAGATCTTAATTATTTCGCTTAAGCATACCTAAATTGTTAACTTTAATTGACTCTCAATAAATAAATAAATAAATTTTAAAATAGTAGCTTCCCCTTTCACGGATTTTTTTTTCATTTTTAATTTTAATTTTGATGTACACATTGAATTATTAAATTTAAATTCAATGTATGAACATTTTCATAAGAGTCTTACTTTGCCAAAACAGCAATGGGGCAGGTCGGGTCATCGGATCGGCCTTAAATTTTTCCCATGTTTTTATAACATAAAGATAGGAAAATCCTGAAATTTCCAGCCTTCTAGGTCTTAAACAGCCCGAGTTATGGCCAATCAAACTCATTAGGCGGCTCTCGACCGGCGTTAGTGCTTTTCGGGAAAATGGTTAAAAATCATAAATATAAGCTTGAAAAAAAATTCTGAAACAGCATATATGTTGGGAAACCTTCAGTAAATCCATTTCTGCTATTATTTTTTCGGAAAAACCCCGGGAAATTCCGGAAAATGGGAAAATGCGTTTTAAGAAAAATCGCAATATCTCATTTGCCGCCATTTTTTTTTTGAAAATTTTTTTTGAAAATTTTTTTTAACCGAAATCCCATCGATCTGTATGAAAAAAAATTTTGATTTCGGCCATTAAGGTCGATTTTAGCCTGTTTTAGAATAATATCACATTTTCAATACTTCTTTATTTAATTTTCCGTAAGGGGTTAAAATAATTGACTTTTTTGCTATCAGAATCGAATAGCCAGGGAAAAAGTAGTCCTAAATAAAAAAAAAAATTGCTCTTTTCGATGAAAATTAACCGAGTTATGGTCAAGTAAAGATAGTGTCACAAATTACCATTTTTATACTAATTCCAATTTTAGGGTCCATAACGACATTATAACTTGAAAAATGCATAACTCGCTTAAATTTTATCGTAAAAAGAAAAGTTTAGGATTATTATCCAATATTTTTTCCTTGACTATTTGTTTATCCAATAAAAAAATTAATTTTCTTGACAGAAATTTATTTTTTTTGATAAAAAATGATAATAATCAAAAACAGTCTTTAACATTTTACATTAGTTTTTGACCAAAAAAAAACTTTTTATTAAGTAAACTAATTTTTTTCTTGCATAAAAGAATAGCCAAGGAAAAAATATTCGATAATAATCCTAAACTTTTCTTTTTACGATAAAATTTAAGCGAGTTATGCATTTTTCAAGTTATAATGTCGTTATGGACCCTAAAATTGGAATTAGTATAAAAATGGTAATTTCTGACACTATCTTTACTTGACCATAACTCGGTTAATTTTCATCGAAAAGAGCAATTTTTTTTTTTATTTAGGACTACTTTTTCCCTGGCTATTAGATTCTGAAAGCAAAAAAGTCAATTATTTTAACCCCTTACGGAAAATTAAATAAAGAATTATTGAAAATGTGAAATTATTCTAAAACAGGCTAAAATCGATCTTAATGGCCGAAATCAAATTTTTTTTTCATACAGATCGATGGGATTTCGGTTGAAAAAAATTTAAAAAAAAAAATTTTCAAAAAAAAATTGGCGGCAAATGAGATATTGCGATTTTTCTTAAAACGCATTTTCCCATTTTCCGGAATTTCCCGGGGTTTTTCCGAAAAAATAATGGCAGAAATGGATTTACTGAAGGTTTCCCAACATATATGCTGTTTCAGAATTTTTTTTCAAGCTTATATTTATGATTTTTAACCATTTTCCCGAAAAGCACTAACGCCGGTCGAGAACCGCCTAATGAGTTTGATTGGCCATAACTCGGGCTGTTTAAGACCTAGAAGGCTGAAAATTTCAGGATTTTCCTATCTTTATGTTATAAAAACATGGGAAAAATTTGAGGCCCATCCGATGACCCGACCTGCCCACCATTGCTGTTTTGGCAAAGAAAGACTCATATATTTTATTTAAAAAATAGAGAAGTTGCATCTAATGTGTGTCTTCTAACAACTATGCCTTTTTGTTGATATTTTAATATTGAAAAAATTTATTGTTAAAAACTATTTAAAAAATTTTTTATTTGCTGTACTTTACCAATACAAATATTTTATCTCTAAAATATAGTAAAATAGCCTGAGAAGTAAATATACATTGAATCATGTGAAAAAATTTCATTATCAAAAAATAATGAAATTTAATTATATAAAATATTTTTAACCATAAAATGTATTATTTATTTTCTATTTTAAGCCTTGTAAAATATTATCCTCTTCTTTTTGTCTTAAAAGTTTTTATTTGAATTATTGTTTAAATTTCAATATACTTAAATTATAACATCTCTTATACCTGTATAAAAAGTTTATAACGAAAGTAAATTCTTGGTATCTCTAATATTAATAACCAAAGGTTCTAATGATGGCTTACAAGAAGTAAAACTAGTCCACACTTTTTATTTACTCCATTTTAAAATTTTTGCCAGCAAATAATAATGATATAAAAACATTTGTTATCTACCGATATAGAGACAATGAAATCTCTAATATTTTAATAACCAAATGAGATAAAAGCTTGAAATTTTCTCAAAAGATTCTAATAATGACTTGCAAGAACTAAATCTAGTCCTCATATTTTATCTGATTCAGTTTATAATTTCAACAGGAAAAAGTTCTATTTTAAAAGAATTTTTTACCTACCGATATAGAGAAAGCGAAGAAAATGAAATCTCTAATATTTTAATAACCAAATGAGATAAGAGCTTGAAATTTTCTCAAAAGATTCTAATGATGACTTGTAAGAAGTAAATCTAGTCCTCATATTTTATCTGATTCAGTTTATAATTTCAACAGAAAAAAGTTCTGTTTTAAAAGAATTTCTTACCTACCGATATAGAGAAAGCGAAGAAAATGAAATCTCTAATATTTTAACAAATGAGATAAAAGCTTGAAATTTTCTCAAAAGATTCTAATGATGACTTGCAAGAAGTAAATCTAGTCCTAATATTTTGTCTGCTCCAATTTATAAATTCACAAGAAAAAAATTCTATTTTAAAAACATTCTTACCTAACGATACAGAGAAAGTGAAAAAAATAAAATCTAATAATTATAATAACTTAATGAGATAAAAGATTGAAAATTTTAGAAGTATTTAACTGTAGCGGGTAGATAAACAAGGACAACTTTTTCTTCTTCATAGCCATTATAATAATCATTTGAAAAAATTGAAATCTTTTTTTTTTAATTGGTTCTTAAAATATTATACAGTATTCATTTTCTTCAGTCTTATAATATCAGTAGTGTTTTAGAAACAAAATTTTTTTCTACTAAAGTAATGAACTGTAGAAAATAAAAACTAAGGACCTAGTTTAAGTTCTTGTAACTCATGCTCGAACTCATCTTTAGAATCTTTTATAAAAATTTTAAGTTTTTATCTCATTTGTTATTAAAATAGCAAATAAAACAAATTTTTTAAATATATTTTAAAAAATAAATATTTCCAAATTTTGAAAATCATAGAATACACACATCAGATACAACTTTTAGTCACTTCACTATATATATTTTAACAATATATTTTTACATAATTTTTTTTTTAATTAGGAAATATCAAAAAATAAATTTAATTTACACTAAATAATCCATAGTAAAAAAATTAAATCAAACATTAAGCACTGGGGTTTCATTAGGTTAGTGTTCTATCTTAACATAATACACCGTGACGGCCCATGACTGGACGCATAAATAATGAATTTCCATTTCGAAGCTTAGTTTAATTAAATTAAAATACGATAATAAAAAGGAAAAAAGGCATATAATTTTATTTTGTATAATAAAGAAAAAGTAAAACATATTTATTATATAACTATATAATAATAACTAAAACGAAACAATTTATTAAATAAAATCGAACTATCGAACGTCAAAAAATTCGATAAAAAAATCGAACTATAAAAAATTCGATTTCGACTTTCGATATATATTATAATATTAGAGAGAGATAGAGAAAAATCGGCGTATATCTAGGGTCACGCGGGCACTTGCGTCCCGGGGCGACCGCCCCTGTAGATAAATTAAGGAATAGAGAAAAAATATTAAAACAAAATGCGGCAATATATAAACAAAAATACATTATAAAATTAGTTTACATACCAAACATATTCAACAGCATCACCTGAACATTACGAAAATACAATTTTTTAATAGTTCCTTACAATAATAACAATTTTTCGTGTATAATTAAAAAGGGGAAGGACGATATAAAAAATTCTAATCGCACTAACGCAGTCTATAAAATAGACTGTGTGAATTATGATGTGTCATATATTGGTGAAACGAAACGTAGAATTTTTAAAGAGATGGAGGGCCATTTGAAATATGTCAATAATAAGTTAGATAAACCAATACCTAATCATAGCAAACTTTTGCATAATATGGATTTAAACAATATTAGACACGGAACCAGATTTTAGAACAAGAAAATTTTCGGAAGTTAGAAGTTATCTATAATACGTAATAATATTTAATTATACGATAAATGAAAATGAGAATGCCGGTTCGTTTAATTCTATATATAAAAATGTTATAGTCCCACGTTAATAAATATTCAAATATATTTGATACGTATATTAAAGAAATGTGATAAAAAACATATGGCTATTTAATGTATTTATAAAGATTTTTTTAAAGAAAGAGAACATAGCTCAAAAAACAAGTATTTTTATGTAAGTTTATCACATTGTTAATAAAAATTTTTTTTTAATTCTCATATTGTTCATTAGTAATTAAGAAAAAATTATATAATTTTTGTATTCAGATCACCTGAAGAGGCCAACGGATTTGTTGGTGAAATATTGTGAAATAAAAAAATTGTTACACATCAAAATAATTTGTATTGTTTTATTTATTTTAAATAATTTGAAAAAATCAAAAATTAAGTTCAGCTCCAATTCTGGTCAATAAAATATTATTTTACTTTTATCATGAAATTAAGACCTAAATTTTTTTTCAAAAATTTCTTCATCTAAAAATCTCAAACTACTTTTTTTTTTTAATTTGGATGTAATGCCTCATTTATTTCCATGAAAGTACTTATATTTAAAAATATGGTTTTTACTCGGATTCTCGAATTTGATAATTCGATAATTTGATAATTTGACAAGTCCTGTCCTCATCTTTCCCTGCGTTTTTAAAACGACTACAGTTTACACTACAATTCGACTGTTTATTACCCACTTTTTTTTTTTTAAATAAAATAACAATTTAATAGATATTGCTAAATTAAGAGCCCATACAAGACTAAGCATCGATTAAGAAATTTAGTCTAAAAAGAGACCAAGAATTTCGTAGCTGGAAACTCACAAAAAACAACAAAGTGCTATATATATAAAAAAGTGGTAAAGTATGAAACATTGGTTGCAATGTGCATCTTAAATTTTCATAATAATTTCGATTTTTGCCTAACTTCTAGCTATTATGGGGTCATTTTTTGTAAAATAATTTTAAATTTTCTTAGGAATGGCTAAATGTGTGCAATTTTATTATTAAATATTTTTTTTTATTATTAAATATTTACCTATGTATCTAAGAAAAATATATTATTTGTATCAATAAATAATCCAAATATCTCAAAAATTACATAAATTTCTTTCAGAAACCTATCACCTATCACCAATAGTTTCCTGATTCATATTCAAAATTTTATTATTACATTTTTAGAAATTATTTTATAAACATCAAAATCACAAATTCTTTTTCTTTAAAAAAAGAAAGCAAAAAATAAAAAACAAAAAAATTTTAAAAAAACAATTTTCAGCAAAAAGCAATACGAAAATAATGAACCACATTTCTTACCTCAAACGATGAGTCATATATATATATGTTACGCCCGAAACGAGGTAACGGCCGGTTCTGCGGAATCGGACAGTAAACCGGCCGGTTCCGCGGAACGGAGCATCAAATTAAATAAATTAATATATTGAAAATAAGACAATTATTTAAGAAAAAAAATTTTTGCTTAATTTCTTTTATATTTCAAATACATTTTTGAATGATACTGATTAATTATAAGATAAAAAATTTGTTTGAGTTTTCAAATCTTATTCATAATTTCATTAAGCTGGCTGATGACTGCCCCATTCCGTGGAACCGGCCGTTACCTCGTTTCGGGCGTAACATACATATACATAACACATTCGCTGCGGCATGGGCGAAATGCGCCAATGATCCGATGTATTATAAATGGAGTCACGTGACCTGCCGCAGTGAATTTGATAAAATCGCATCAAAGAACTATATATAAAAAAAAAACAGGTTTAAGGTATTGCTACGAATGTATCGTTGATTTCTTGATGTAGTTTGACTTTTACTTTTATCGGCGATTACAAGGTACTCTCGGACCTTTATTGGTATTTTCGGAATGGAAAGGTAAGCAGCGAAATGAATTCACAAGTATTATTGATATTATACTTTAATCACGATAAATAGATATCGAGGAAGACTATTACACACTACCGGGATTAAGAGACAAACAATAGTCGTTTCCCGATCGTAAGAGAGCGATGTTAAACTGAACCACGCTTTATGTACCAATTCTGATAGGAGTGACAGTATTTGTCTAGGGCTGGGGTTAAACTCTCCGCCTAGTCCTAAGTTTATGATTGGTTGACACGTGGGCGTTCCGAAAGCTTATTGGTCAGTAACTGGATTCCATTTTGGATGAGATATTGATTTTTATGTATTTTAATACTTTTATGTAGAGGGTGAGCTTTTTAATCAACTTAGTTTTACGACTGACTGCAAAGGGTGTGTTTGATTACTGTTGCATGATTGTCTACGGAGGGTGATATTTAGTATACTCGGTTTTACGACTGTCTGCAAAGGGTGTGTTTTATTACTGTTGCATGGCTGTCCACAAAGGGTGTGTTTTATTACTGTTGGCTGATTGTCTACGGAGGGTGATCTTAGTAATATAGTATATATGTTATATTTTTTATGAGATCATTGGGGTTGGGTGCGTTATTATTATAAGGGAACATTAGTATTCTTATGTTGGATAAGTTTAAAAATGCTTATTGATTTTGTACAAATATGTTAGGGTGGTTTGAAATTAATTTTGGTATATGAGTTTATTGAGATGGGTGTATTATATGGGTAAATCCCCACGTTCCATCGCAGTAAACTCATAACTACTCAAGATTTTATACTTTTCATGAACTCAAAAAAGGTATGGCTATTATTCACTTGCTAAGGGCTTGTAAGGGGCATATATGACAAAAATAAAAATTTTATACAGGGATTAAAAAAGTATTGGCATAAAAAATAATACATTTTGTTTGCTGATAATAAATACTATTTTTTTTATTACTCTCAAATATTTTTAACTTCAAAATCATTGGATTTAATTATTATCTATGTTCCCCTTTAGCCTTAATTAGACTAAGCGAAGCTCTGAGCAAGCTCAGTCTATCCCCTGAAAAGAATGTCGAGTTTGATAACACGATAACTCTTTAATGATATTGTCGATTGACTTCAAAATTTCACAGAAGGTTTTAAATGAGACAGAGACGAACTGATTAAATATGTAGCCCATTTGGTATGCACATTTAAGAATAATAACGAAAAATATAAATTCTAATCAAAAAATTGAATTTTTTAAAATTTTAATATCAAGAGTTTTGATACTTACGAATGAAAAAGAACTTTTCACATTACCTAGGGGTATTCGAGGTTGAAAAAAACATTTTTATAAATATAATTTTTAATTTTTCAACCCAACATATTTTCCAATTTTTCAAGATGGCGGATTGAAAAATTTGAAAAAATCAACTTTTCACATTACAAGGAGATTTTTTAGGGCAAGAAAAATGAATTTTGGTCGGAAAATATTTAATTTTTCAACCCAAAAAGTTTCCGATTTTCCAAGATAGCGGACCATAAAACTTAAAAAAATTAATTTTTAACTTCAAAAGGCAGTTTTTTAGGGCGAGGAAAATAAATTTTGGGTAGAAAATATTTAAAAGGGTGAAAAATATTTAAATCCAACATCAATCCAACATATTTTCTGATTTTCCAAGATAGCGGACCATTAAACTTAAAAAAATTAACTTTTAACCTTACAAGGGGGTTTTTGAGGCAAAAAATATAAATTTTCGGTCTAAAAAAATGAAAAAATGAATCTTGGGTATAATATAATATATTTTCTGATTTTCCAAGATGTTGGCGAAAAAAACAAATTTTCCCGCGACAGCTGATTAAATTTCTAGCCCATTTGACACGCACATTTAAGATTAATAGAGAAAAGACTAACTCCGCATCAAAAAATTACATTTTTTTAAATTTTAATATTAAAAGTTTCGATATTTACGAAAAAAAAAACTTCACATTACCTAGGGTTATTCGAAATTGAAATAAAACCGCACTCTGAAACAGCTTTTAAAAAAACATTTTTAGGAATGAAAAATTTGAAAAATGATAAAATGAAAAAATTCATTTTTGAAAACATTTTACTCAATCTCAAAAACCTACAAGAATAGCAAATAAAACTAGACACTAACGCTAATATAATTGGAATACTCGAGTTAAAGCCGCATTCCGAAACAGCTTATAAATTAACTCAAACCGAATTTTATATGTTACGAACAAGCAATATTTTTTTGATACTACAGCCACTGAAATAATTAATAGTATTAATTAGAGGCCTATTAGAGGCCGCTGCTATCACACACAATCACTATTGAACGCTTTATAATTATAAAATAATTTTAAATTGTGACATAAGCTATTAAATCAAATATATACATATTCGTTGAAAGTGAAAGAAAAAACGTAGATTTCATTCTTTGACTATTAGATTTCAAAAAGGTGGCATTATTCTTTCAATATATATAAAACTATTTTTTAAAATTGTATTTTTATAATTTAAATAAAAATTTTAAACTTTTTCGAAATAAATTATATAAATTATACGAATTTAACAAGTATTGTAATTGATTAAATAATAAAATGATTATATATACAAATATTAGAATAAATAAAATATTATAAAAATTTGTAATTAAATTGAATTCAATATTTTCAGGAAAAATACATTTTGTTTTTCAAATAAAATTCAATAGAAAAACTCAAGATGAGAGGACAACAACAGACACCGGATGCACTCAAAAGTTCATCCGATACTTCCAATCAATCTAAATTATCAGCGGAACAAAAAAAATTAGAGAAGAACACAACTTTAAAACGAACATCTGAAGTTTTGAAAAATTCATTAGCTCCAGCCAATGATTCTAAATCATCGCCGAAAAAAAGGAAATCAAATGATAATTTAGTCCTAAATTTTTACAATATATCAACACTTGCTACACATTTATTAAGGCCAATTTATTTAATATATTATCAAATGTAAATAAATATAATATTTTTATTCTGCTTTCGTTTTCCTTCGAGACAACTAAAATTTTGCAAAAATGACTGGACGTGGCGAGGGAGGAAAAGGATTAGGAAAGGGTGGAGCAAAGAGACATCGTAAAGTTTTGCGTGATAATATCCAAGGAATCACCAAGCCCGCTAACCGTCGTCTTGCTCGCAGAGGTGGTGTAAAACGTATCTCTGGACTTATCTACGAAGAAAATTAATTGTTTTATATCATTTTCAAAATTAACCTCCAAAACCATAAAGAGTACGGCCTTGACGTTTAAGAGCATAGACGACATCCATAGCGGTGACTGTCTTCCTTTTGGCGTGTTCAGTGTAGGTAACAGCGTCACGAATGACGTTTTCGAGGAAAACTTTTAATACTCGTCGGGTTTCTTCGTAGATAAGTCCAGAGATACGTTTTACACCACCTCTGCGAGCAAGACGACGGATAGCGGGCTTGGTGATTCCTTGGATATTATCACGCAAAACTTTACGATGTCTCTTTGCACCACCTAATCTATATCATTATCAAATTTAGCTTTTCAATACAAGGAAAAATTATTGAAAAATCATCTATAAATCATACATAAAACATTTGTAAATGGTAAAGAAGTTACAACTTCATGTATAGATCTCTTAGATAAGGAATTTACAAGAATACGAGTTTTTGCTCATGGGAAAGCATCAATTAAGGTGTGTATTAAATATTTATTCATGATTGATCAAATTTAATAAAAAATTTGTTTTTTTCAGATAAATAGTATTTATTCATTTAAAAATTTTTGTCAACTATGTAATTCACATTACAATAACTTAGGAAATAAGTACGAATTCATTCTCAACGAAAAATTTGAAATGAAAAAAATCACTAACCAAGACAAGCATTACCAAGATTACACAGACTCATTTAAAGGACTAGAAAAAGTACAAGGTTGGCAACCAAATAAGGCAATAAGTAAATAGACAATATTATATTCATTAAAATTAAGATTAACAAAAAATTTTTTTACAGATATAATTGGTTACATCTCAAATATTCCTGAAAAAGCTGAAGAATTCAGATATAGAAAATCAGGAGATATCGGAAAATTAATTAATATAGAATTGGCTGATCAACATGGTGAATTGCTTAGTAAATTATCATAACGACCTCTCACTTTTTTAGTAATTTCATTTCTGATAATTCATTTTAAATAAATTAAAATATTTGATCACAGGTAAAATGCACTTTCTGGAACAAGGAAGCGGACAATTTTAGATACAAACCATATGACATTTTATCAATAAAGAACGCATTGGTGAATAAAAATGGACGAAATAAAAATATTTCTATTGGAAAATCAAATATAAGAAAAGCAAACGATGTGTCAAAACATTACAAAGGTATGTTACAGATAAATTGATAAATAAATAATAAAATAAAAAAATAATTTAGTGCACACATAAAAAAAAATATATATATATTATTTTTGTATATAAATTTAAAGTTAAACCAAATATTTAAATATTTAAGAAAATATATTTATTTTATAAAATATTTTGTCAATTTTTCATTCAACAAATTTAATTAAAATTTATTAATAATTTTAAAGGTTATTATAAACCATTTCATATTTCATTATTTCATATATTATGAATGAAAAAATGTTAAATATAAAATAATTTAAAATATTAATTATAGGCCAGATACTAAATATCGACAATTCATTATTTGTTAATTTATCATTGTTTGTTAATTTATAAAAATTTATATATTTAAATTAAATTTAATTAGTGTTTACAAGTTAAAAAACTAAATTAGATTATAATAATAATTAAATATAATTTTGTAAATATTTCTGAAGAAAATTATTATGAAAAATTTAAATTTATGTATATTTATACCAATTTACATATTTATTTCACATTTGTTACGTATGGTAGGTCAAAATTGATCTCCCTAACATTTGATATATATAAATAATAAACCCTACATCCGATAGTTGTATTAATGTCACAGACGAAATAGGAACCCGCAGGTGCATTTCTGCTGATGCTGATCTAGCACAATAGCGTGGGACCGAAAGTCAGGTATGACATAAATTAAGGGGGATTTATAGGCGTTATAAACTGCATAAATCCCACCTCGCGATTCTTAGTAATAATTACGGACGCCTTCGCTAATTGGACGTGACGAGACCGACGCTTTTTTGTATTGAACGTCTCCCCCAAAATCTCGCAGTATGGGCAGATTTACATTAGATTATATATTGCCCTTCAGGCGCCCAAAATACTCATTAGAGTACAACCACTTATTAGAATACTATCTTCCGTTTTGAGTATTACTACTCTATTATCGTTCTACCTTTGATTACTTGACTTGTAGACTTATATTATTTAAACTTATAATCAATAAAGTAAAGTTATATAATCAAACCAAATTAGTTATCAGTTATTTTAAAGTAAGTGACAAATCCTTCTGTAATTAAGAACTTAGCCTGAGGTTAAGTTCATCCAGCTAGAACCAAGGATCATCGACAACTTATATCAACAGTAACCATCATACTAAATAAATACCTGGGGCACTCATATCCCTAGGATTATTTATATTTTATATTTTATATCTTTTTTACGTATCCCTTGGATAAAACCTTAGGATATGTAACAAATTTCTATTATATTAAAATAGAAATAATAAATTAAGAAATACTTTGGTTTTTTAAAAACTTAAATGAAATAAAAAACTACAAAGTAATTTAATTATTATTAAATTAAATTTACTTATAATTTCATAATAAAATACGATAATGTATTATTTCATTTAATATATCTATTTGTTTATATAAACAACTTTTCAATGAATATATACGTATTAATATGTACACATAATTTTAAAAAAATATTTGTTCTAAAATAAATAAAAAATGTAAATTATATAATTAAATTAAAATCCAATGTCAAGTATAAATAAATTCTTTTATAAAAGACTGAAAATGAATTTAAAAGATGTAAAACATACATAAAATTATCAATTGTAAAGAAATATTTAATAAAATACAGTAAACATCTTGACCAAAAAATTGTTTTCAAATTATTTTCCTTTATTTATGAATTTTGCAGCAATTCCAAAAAAAAATTAATCAACTCAATGTGATCTTCTTCTTTCTATTTAGAAACTCAAATACAGAAAGAATTCGAATTTAATTTTTAACATTAAACGAAAAACAAAATAATAGATCAAGGTATTAAATACATATTATCATTTTTGTTTTCAGAAAAAATTAGAAATTTCTCATAAATTTCACAGCTTTTTTTAAATTTAGCGAATTGATTGTTACCCGATCAAAACAGTAGGTGGCTATGTCACGCGGCCCGATGGCTGCCCACCTTCGGACCACCACCGAGCCATGTCACAAAAGATGGCATTCCACCATTCTGTTTTGATCAGGTAGATTATACACATAAATTCTATTTTATAAAAGTCTTACTTGCTCTTTATTATGAATTTACAGCAATTTAAGCAATTTAAAACAAAATTTAAAAAATAATATCAATAATTCAAAATATTTTTTAAAAAGTTTTTTAATTAATTTTTTTCAGTCTATTATTGTAATTTTTTTCCATTTTCATTATAAATAAATAAGAAAAAGTATTACTGTACCTATTTCTTAATTTATTTTTTGCTATTTTCCATTCATGTATACAAATTATGGATTAATCCAATTATTATACACACATTATTTTTAACTTGTGTTCAATTAATTTACAATAGCAGATAATTGCAAGTATATTTACATTATTAAATCTATGCAAGGAATTTATAGAGCGAATAGTGTTTTGGTTTTGAAGATGTTCTAAAGGCTCGAGGTCATAGTGTCATCTATTACCTGATGGAATTTAGTGGTTAACAACTGCTTCATATAATATTCTGCTGAAAGTGATGCTTTAGACCCATCATTGGATAGTCAATTTTCAACAATCTATGATCTACAGTTTCTGACATCAAGATTCTGTAGTTGTCCATGGGGTTATTGTAAAAAAAAGAATCCTCGCTAAAATAATTTTATTTAAAAATAGAATTTATTAAAAATGTATTTATACTTTAAGTTCATACTAAATTAATATTTTATTTGAAGGTAAATGAAATTGCTGAGTGAATGGAGTAGTAAAATCCATCAGTCTAGCAAAAGGTGTGTGAACAACGCTTTGGTAATTTGCTATCCAAAAACATTTTATCTACCTAAATATAATATTTTACCTTGGGAATGCTGTGGAAATGTATAAAAAATAAACATATTATATTTAATATAATATATTATAAATAAACAATTATGTTCAAAAAATTTTGTATAGTTAATAAACCTTTAAATTACTCCAATAACTCCTTGCACCGTTAAATAATTCATTATTTCCTTCTGAATGGACTTTTGAGCCCTTTCGATTACTTATTTCTAAAAATATGTTTACTTTTTCAGATCCATTTAATATATGATTTTTTATTTCAAAAATTATAGATTTTTTATAAGAGATTTTGTTTTATTTGTGACAGTATTCTATTTATTATTAATGAAATATTTTTATCATGGATAAAATTTAGTTAAAATCCTTTATCAAGCTCTGGATGTACCATTGTACCAATAAGAAATACTCTTTTTATAGGAATTCAGCATAATTGGGTAGAAAGGTTATTCATTAAATCTGTGGTGAATAAGAAGAACAACATATGTTCTACATATAAGTATAGGACTTATACCGTTCTTCATATTCGCCTCAGATTAATATAAATAAAAATAGTAAAGTACTGTGGTTGAGTATCTGAAAATATTTTGAATTTTTAAGAATGAAAAATGTAAGTATGATGTTCATTGCTTACTGGTTTCTAAATAATTCTAAGATTAAATGACCATAAAAAGAAACTGAAAGAATATTTTTAAAGATAAGTAATCGAAAGGGCTCAAAAATTCATTGAGAAGGAAATAAAGAATTATTTAACGGAGCAAAGAGTTATTGGAGTAATTTAAAGGTTTATTAACTATAGAAAATTTTTTTGGACAGCAAATTACCAAAACGTTGTTCATACACCTTTTGCTAGACTGATGGATTTTACTCCATTCACTCAGAAATTGCAATAACCTACAAATAAAATATTAATTCAGTATGAACTTAAAGTATAAATACATTTTTAATAAATTCTATTTTTAAATAAAATTATCTTAGCGAGGATTCTTTTTTTTACAATAACCCCACGGACAACTACAGAATCTTGATTTCAGAAGTTGTAGACCATAGATTGTTAAAAATTGACTATTCAATGGGTTTAAAGCATCACTTGCAGCAGAATATTATCTGAAGGAGTCGTTAGCCACTAAGTTCCATCAGATACTAGATGACACTTGGACCTCGAGCCTTTAGAACATCTTCAAAACCAAAACACTATTTGCTTTATAAATTCCTTGCATAGATTTAATAATATAAAATATTTAGAATCTCCTTATCAAATTTACAATACTCTTAATATTTCTTAACATTATTTTTTAAAAACTCTGCCGCTCTTTATAATAAAATTTATAAAATTATAAAAAAAAAATAATTTAACAAATCCTCGAAGCTATATTTGAATTGTAGACTTATTCAAATACTGTTTAAATGAAATTAGAAAATTAACAAATATTGTAATTGATTAGATAATAAATTTATTATATATGCAAATATTAAAAATAATTACATTATATTTATTAAATTTAATATAATATTTTAACATATTTTTATCATATTTAATCATATTTTTATATTCAGTAATATTACATGAACATCACTCCGCTGTACCGGTCCCAAGCCCGGAGCCTCATAAGGATGAGGAAGGAGGAGGGTGGTTCAGGCCGCCTTTTTTCCATGTTGAACTAGAATCAAGGATATAGGATATAGCTCTCTGGAACAACTGAGGCTGCCCTATAAATCGGGTCTCATGCCTTGCATTTCTCCGGGGACATGCTCTATGCTTTACCCCATGTGTCCATGTTAGGAATGCCGCAGACTGCTCATAGTTAGTCTATAAGCGGTTCTGGAATAACTGAGGCTGCCGTATCAACCGGGTTTTATGCCTCGTCTTTCCCTCGAGCATTCTTGACAAGCATGCAGCCGCATACTGCTATCCTAAAACTATCCTAACCTTGGGGAAGGGGCATATTAAAGGGGCTTCAAGGTTTTCTCCAACCTAAGTGCGATATAAACCACAAACAGGGTTGCCTTAGACCTGAATTGTTGGCTCTTAGCATGGGAGAATTCTACATCGAGCACAGCGACATAGCCGATTAAAGGTAGTCGCGAGTCCCGCTAAATCATGACTGCAGGTGGTATTTTCTGGTTTAGTAATGTGTGAAGGTGATGGGTTATTGGGTTATTGGAAAATGGCATTGCCATCAGACAAGGAGGAGCAATCCTCTATTCTGTAGGGGATCTATCTATGGAATCAGTGCCGTCTGGTTCCAGAGTAAAATCTGACATCAGTCCTCATGATTCCACTGGTAGATGCCTGACCTGTTCCATGACAGGTATTAAACCTTATGAAATGGTAGCAAACATGGAAACACTTTACCTGTTAGATTCAGGATTGGTGTTCCCTCGCGTCACCGCCTCTCAATCGAAGTCTGTTACATGCCGGATTAATAATCGTATGTGATGTCATCACACATGGTGGTGAAAACCCCCTGATCTGTAGGACTATTATTACTGGATGGAGGCTGGAAGCTGATAGATACTCTCTGTCAGCGACTAACGTAAATCTTTCAATAATACTCTGAAATGTACTCTTACCCAATTAAGGGCCCTTTGTCCAGGGACACAGGCTTATTTTATGAACAATGCTAAATAAATACAATGAATTACCCCAGGTTGATACCCCTCTTATAGAGGATAATTCAACCTCTGATTCCGATCAAGTGAAAGCCTTGATGGTCAGAGCCGGAGACACGGATTCTGGGGGTCTCCAATTTAGCATTTCCCAGCAGCAAGGGCAGAACACCACGCCCACAGAGCAACAACATCTAACTCTAATTACTGCTGAAAAAAGACGGCAAAGGTAGTCTTAACTAGGCTAGAGGTCGAGGATTCCTCCCGCAAATCCTCAATGGAAGGTGATGTAAACGCAAAATGTAGTGCCCAAAAAAGTTCAAACAACAGCTTCATACGGCCTTCTATTCTGAAGGACCAAAGTCACATTCGTTGCCTAATGTTAGCGAAGTTGGGTTTGATGACGAAGGCAAGAAGGAAGAAAATATAGAAAGATATCTCCGGGAGTCAAAGGAATATAACAGGGCGTGCATTGAAATCCACGCAAACATGGAGAGAGATATTACTCAGATGAGATAATCAGTCAAAGTACAGAAGAACTGTAATATGACTGTCAAAAAAGGCATAGATCAGTTTAAAAAATATTTAGCCAGGCTAAAGACAATTTTTGAACTGCAGCAGGAGTTATTAAATGGGAAACAAAAACCCGATATTCCTATACAGGAAGCATCAGGGACTATGACAAGAAAAGGAAAGAAGAGGGCTCGGATTGCGTCCCGAAGCTCACCCGGAAAGGAGAATACAAAAAAGAGACCAGCGCAGATAACGTCCTCGAAACTCCCTCTAAGGAAGACTGAAAGTTCGCTAATGCAGTGATATCTCCTCCGAAAGATATGGTTCAGGAGGTGAATTAGTTAGCTTCTGGCCAGCAAACGCAGCCAAAGGATGTAGCTACAGATTTCGTCGCTGTTAAAAGCAAAGGTCAAAGAAAAAAGGAAAAGAAAAAAAAGAAAAAAGAGTTTGAAAGAAAGGATGCAGAGGCTCGTAAAAACCAAGAGCAGGAACAGAAAAAGCAGCAGGAGAAGCAGCAGCCAAAAATAACTGCAGCGGCAGCAAACCAGCGGCAGGGGACAGAGAATAAAAGAAGAAATAAGAAAAAGCCGCAGAAGAAGGAAGGAGATGGTGAATCTCCTCCTTTCGAGGTGACAGAAAAAGGCAGGAGAAAGAAGCTTCAGAACCGGCGCATAAGGATCTGTAAGCGTAAGGAGGCTCTAACAATAAAGCCTCCTGAAGGGAAGTCTTATGCAACAGCCCTGCTGGAGATCAAGAGAGGTGTCCAACTAAAGGGTTCGGGGACTGAGGTTCACCGAATCTAGAAAACCCAGGATGGAAGCGTCCTAATAGAGCTGAGCTCGTCGAAAGACCGGCAAAAACTATTAGACGCTGTTAAGACGGTCGCAGGCCCAGAAAGTAAAGTCAAGGAACTGATTCCCCACCTAACCGTGGAGATCAGAAGCCTAGATGGTACTACTGGTAGCAAAGAAGTGAGGCAGGTGATAAAGGAGGCAACCAAGCTGCAGAAGGATGACGACATAAAAGTCGCCATCTTAAAGGCTAAAGGCATTAAGGCGAATATGGCGGTTGTAGACCTACCAGAAGCCGCCGCACTAAAATTGACCAAAAAAGGCCGGCTAAATAATGGCTGGTCTAATTGGAAAGTGCACTTAAGAGCTGAAGTTACACGGTGCTTTAAGTGTCTTGGTTTCGGCCACAACCAGTGGTCATGTAAGGGCATGGACCGAAAATTTGCGTGTTTTAAATGTGGCGTTCAAGGCCACAAGTCAGAAAAATGTCCTGTCGGGAAAGCAGAATGCTTTCCCTGCAGGGAAAGAACTGACAAGGCCAAGACCTACCACCTTCCAGGATACGGAGCATGTAAGTATTCTCGAGAGGCACTTACGGCAAGGAAGATAAAGTGTCATCGGTAACGTTCGGAGTCCTGCAAGGGAATATGAACAAAACCATTCTTGCTGACCTTTTGCTCGATCAGCTCGCGGGTGAGACAGACTCTAGCATCATCTTGCCATCCGAGCCGCTTCTCAATAGAAATCAGGAATTCTGGTTCACTGATGACACTGGCAGGTGCGCTATATGGCTACGAGGTCGCGCTCAGACGTCCCGACATGTAAAAGGCAACTGCCATGCCTGGGCAAAGTGCGGTGATACAACTTTCATTAGTTGTTATTTGTCACTGTATGACACTATTGGGGTGTTCACCGCAAAGCTGGCCTCATTGGAAGAAACGATAAAGGAAGTCTCTGGCAATATCATATTTGCTGGGGACTTAAATGCCAGGGCCGTGGAATGGGGAATGCCAACCACGAACCGTAGGGGAACATCGATCCTAGAGATGGCCGCTAGAACTGATCTGGTGGTCATCAACTCTGGGAACAATGCAACCTAAGTAAGGCCAGGCTTTGGCGAATCGATCCTTGATGTCACTTTTGCCTCGGCCGGGCTGTCAGGAAGAGTGGGTAGTTGGAGGATGATTGATGGAGACAATGGCAGCGACTATAATTACATCACCTTCAAAGTGCGTGATAGGTTCGTTAATCGGACCCCGTACAAAAAGCGCCCACTAGGCTGGAATGTGTCAAAGATGGACGAGGACAGATTTGTGGATTATCTTCGCGAAGAGTTCTCGTCTATCCTAGCCTGGCATGGAGGACCGACCACCCCGCCAGAGGCAGAGATTCTTGTCAAGAGGGTAGCTGCTTTTCTGAGGAAAGCTTGCGATGCCTCTATGCCGCGTAAACGGCCCTAGAAGGGTAAAAAAAGCGTGTACTGGTGGAATGAAGAAATTACGGAGCTTAGACAGGTCTGTCACGGTGCACGCAGAAGACGGCAAAGAGCGCATGGCCGCCCAGAGCTGGCTACGCGCTCTGAAGTGTACAAGGAAGCCAAGCATAGGCCGGCGAAAGCTATATCCGCCTCATCAAGGCGCGCTGTCTTCGGTCCCTAAGAGATAATATCAACCGCGACCCGTGGGGCCTGTGATATAAGGTTGTCATGGGCAAACTTAAGTCCGGATGTGACAACACGATGGATGAAGCAGCGACCAAAAGAATAGTGGACGCTCTCTTTCCAGATCATCCAAACCAACAACACCCTGCTTTGGATCTCCCGAGGGAGCAAGTTCCGCTATTTATCGAGGCGGAGATGCTTCAGGCAATTAGGTCAATGAAAAGTGGGAAAGCGCCAGGACCAGACGGAATACCCGCGGAAGCCCTTAAGGCGGCTGAAAAGGTAATCCCTGGTCTCCTGCTTGGCATGTTTAATGCGTACTTCGTGGCAGGCGCCTTTCCATGGGACTGAAAAGTGGCCCGTGTGGCTCTGATAAGCAAGGGAAAGGGTAAACCAGGATCTCCATCATCTTACAGACCATTGTGTATGTTAAATACCTTTGGCCAGGTGATGGAGAGCATGGTCAGAGGAAGATTGCGACAGGCAATTAGGGAAGCGGGTGACCTTAGCGGTTTTCGTGAGGGGCGTTCCACGATCGGTGCCATCGAGCAGGTCGTAAAGGTGGTTATGAGGGCTAGACAAGTGCGGCCGGATATTAAACCAGACGTCCTCCTTGTCACGTTGGAAGTGAAAAACGCATTCAACTCGGCTAAGTGGGACGATATGTTGCACTCCCTCGAGCAGGTATTCAGAGTTCCGGATTATCTGAGAAATGTACTCAGAGATTACCTCAGAGACCGATACCTGTGCTGGGACACGCTCGATGGCACAAGAGGTAAAGTATTAAGCGCAGGCATAGCGCAGGGTTCAGTTCTTGGCCCTAATCTGTGGAATGCCTTTTACGACGGCTTGCTAAAGATTGAGCTTCCGGATGGATGCTCCATGATTGGATACGCGGATGATATTGCTCTAACCGTAACAGCTCGAGAGACAGAGGACCAGCAGAATACCTTAGATGAGGCCATGCGCCTTATCAATAGCTGGATGTCAGATCACGGACTAAGACTGGCAGTTCCGAAAACGGAGATTGTCCTTCTGACCAAGAGAACGGTTGATACCATATTCGGCGTCAGCTTTGATGACGGAGGTAATCCCCTTATGATCCAGACCAATCCATCGGTCAAATATTTGGGGTCTTCTTGGATAACAAGTTGACCTACAATAGACAATTCCAGCAGACCTTTGAAAAGTCTGGCCGGGTTGCAAAGTCCCTCTCCTGTCTGATGACGAACATCGGCGGTCCCAGATCAGAAAAGAGGAGGCTGTTGGTGACGACAGTCAACTCCATCTTGCTCTACGGTGCAGAGGTGTGGGCGGACAATGTCCGCATAAAAAAGTACTGCAAGAAACTAAAGGCAGTACAGAGGCAGGGAGCACTTCGAATTGCTTGCTCGTACAAGACTGTATCAGAGCCAGCGATCTAGGTGGTGGCTCGGGTGATTCCCATCGATCGGTTTGCCTTGGAAAGGCAGGCGATCTATAACCGTGAGGAAGAAGAGCGCGAAGTAGCTTCCGTTAGCGCTTGCTCCCACACAATGGAATGCCGGCAGTATAGGTGGAATGGTGACCCGAGGGGACGTTGGACGCACCGCCTTATCATCGATTTGGAAAGCTGGATGAACCGTGATCATGAAGAGGTAGACTTCTACCTCACACAGTTCCTAACAGGTCACGGTTATTTCCGCGATATGCTTTTCAAGTGGCGCAAGGTGACATCTCCGGAATGCTTGCATTGCCCAGGCGAGCTGGATACCGCTGAGCACACCTTTTTTGTGTGTCCTTGCTTCTTTGAAGGGCGACTTCCCTTCGATTAATCGAGGCCGGAAGGAGTCGTCCCGGAAATGCTGCGCAGTACCGCTAACTGGTACAGTGTGGAGTACGTACGGGCGACACTGATTGAAAAAAAGGAGGAAGGTTTCCTCTCGTAGGAAAATCGCCTCCTTTATCGACAGGGTATGGAGAAGAAATACCTTGGCTGCATTGTTTCCCGACCGAAGTAATACCTAAACAGGGAGTCTCGGTCCGGATTCTATGATATTGTCATTAATGCAGGAGGGTGGGGAGTTTATTGGGTATTGTAATTCCTCCTCAGTTATACTGAGTATCTGGGCAACCATAAATTTGAGGTTGAGTCCCACATAACATAAATTTTTTATTATTAACATTTTCCGTTCCAAGATAGCAAATTGAAAAACATATAAGTACTTAATATATTTTAAAATTTTCCAAGATTAACTATAAAACATCAGAATAAGCTTTTTACATTTCCTTTAAGTTTTGAAGGAAGAGAAAACGATTATATTAATAAAATTTTTCATAATTTTACCCCAACATATTTTCCAATTTTTCATAATGGCGGAACAAAAGAAAAAAGGAAATTTATACATTACCTAAGGGGTTTGAATAATATATTGGAGAAAAACATTTTCATTGATAAAAATTTTAATTCTTTCATTACAGTTTATTTTCCGGTAATTTGATGGACCAAAAAATATTTCAGAATAAGCTTTTTAGATTACGTGAAAATTTTATCATTGATGAAAAATTTTATTTTTTAACTCTAGCATATTTTCCGATTTTCCAAGATGACATTTTTTATGACAGTCAAAAACATAAATATAGCTGCCAAAAATCAAGATTTCGCTCTAGGAAGCTAAAAATTGGGATGGTTACTTATATTTGGTAGTACTTTCAGGTAGTACTTTGTGGCAGTTTTGAAGACCCTACCATACAAATCGCACTCACTTCATTTAAATTTACCCCAATAAATCATTTGAAAATTTATAATTCATTAATTTTATTAAAATTATCAAAATAAAAAATTAAAATTAAAATTATTTTACCATATATATTTTTTACAAATATTAAATTAATTTAACTATATTCAAAAACATATAATTTCATTAATTATATTACAAATATCATCCGGAAAAATGCCTAAAGTTACCAAAAAATCTACGAAACAACGTAATATTATGAGTAGAAAAGTTATGCAAAGAAAAGAATAAATGAAGGAAAAAAAAATAATATTGAGGACAACCAAAATATTTCATTAAATAACTTTGAATTACCAAATGTGTTCACGGATTAAACAATCAAAGCAGGAAATTTATTTGACAAAAATTGTCAAAATATATCCACAAAAGAATGTATCAAAAGTAACAGATCTTTTTATGACATTCAAACAGATCAAAATAACATTTGCACCAATTGCAAAAAATCAAACAAATTTACTGCTGATAACAACATAGATCCGGATGCGGTACCAAATTAATTACAAGATTTAAGTTATATAGAACAAATGCTGATAGCTAAAATTCATCCGATAATTACAATCTACAGAATTCAAGGAAATCAATATCCATACTCTGGAAATATAATTAACTTCCGACAAAATATTAATGAATATATTAATAAATTACCTATTCATCCAAGTAAATTACCATCTACATTAATTTTTCATAAAAATACACCAAGTGGATTTAGTGATTTAAAGTGCGCTCTGAAAAAATAAAAAATGCACTTGTATGGCTTAAACTACATTTTTTTTTTTTTTTTTTTTTTTTTTTTTTTTGTACACTGGCAGAGAGGTGAGAATGCATTACGCACGAACAGAACCCGGTGTTCTGAACAGTGTCGGACTCTATGATGGCAAGGCACTCTACAAAGAATGCATTGCCCCATGTTTACCGACTAAACTCACCCCTCATTATACCTTATACAAGTCAGCCCGGAACTGTTTATCACATTAAATCGGGTTTACTTAAGGCCATGTATCTTCTTTGATTGAAGATCCTTCCATCCATTAATCCTTTCATCCTGGAGATCCTTTCTTTCTCCTACTTGTTATTTCACCGTGTCGTCACCTAGATAAATAAGTAAGTTTATAAATAAATAAATATATAAATAAATAAATAAATAAGTAAGTATATATATATAAATAAATAAATAGATCTCCTTGTACGTCCTACATTGTCCCCTCTTTGATGCCGCGTGCAAAAACCGTCCATCTCGGTCGCTCCTACACATGGCTCCTAGTTAGGGTGTCGTCAATAGCTTTTTAGTTCGCAGATTATCCACCACGAACCTTGCAACAGCACTACATCCTTCTTCATTTTGAAGCATTCTTTCAACGACATTGTCAGGCGTAATGTCGCCTATTTCTGCCTCCAATTCCCTCCTTTTGATCACCCATCGATCGCAACGAAAGAACGTGTGATCTTCATCATCGCGTTTGCCGGGACAGAACACACATACGGAGCTTCCAACTTTGCCCATCCTGAAGAGATAGGACTGAAAAAGCCCGTGTCCACTGAGAAACTGGGTCAAGAAGTAATACACTTCCCCATGTTCTCTCTGGATCCATGGAGCGACATATTTTATGAGACGCCTGGTCCATGCGCTGTCTGTGCGATCCTCCCAGAGCATCTGCCACTCCAGCATCACATCCCTCCTAACTTCCGATTTGATACGGTCAACGTCTTTTTCTATCGTAAATAAGTTTACGCTCTTTGGCGAGGAGCTTGATTGGGATAATGCCGCTTCCAAGACAGTCCTGTACGCGCAAGAAACCCTCAGAGCACCTTGCCTCTGAACTATTATTATGCCTTTCGCTTTGTCTAACGCCTTCACCCAAATTTCTGCTCCATACAATATGATGGAGTAAGTAACAGACATTAGTAGCTTCCTCTTGCTGGACTTCGGGCCGTTCATATTTGACATCAGCCTGCTCAAGGCTTGCGTCGTGGTACCTGCCTTCTTGACCCTTTGAGGAATGTGCTCCCAATAAGTCAGCTTCGTGTCCAAAGTTAACCCTAGATATTTAACGAATCTTTTCGTCTCTATGACAGTATCCTCGTCGATTTGTATCGGGATGACAGTTTGAATTTGCTTCCCCGTAAACATTACGATCTCTGGCTTAGCAGCTGCAAGACTTAATCCATGCTCTTCCATCCATATGTTTGTATTTACCATGCAAACGGTCAAGCTGCTCTGAGCCTGTTGTAAGTTTCTTGCTATGATAAAGAGAGCAATATCATCCGCATACCCTATCATGAAGCAGCCATCTGCTAGCTCCAGCCTCAGAATACCATCATAAGAAATATTCCATGAGTCAGGTCCCAGTACCGAACCCTAAGCCGCGCCAGCTGTCACTTTCCTACTCCTTTTACCTTGTAGAGTCTCGTACAAGAGTACTCGGTCACTTAGGTAGCTCTTTATTACCCGTATCAAATATTTGGGTACTGCGAAGTCACTCTGTCCTTGCAGGAAGTCTGTCCACTTTGCCGAGTTAAATGCATTCTTGACATCAAGGGTAACCAAAAGAGTAATTTTACGAGAGTAATGATTACCCGTTTGGACCCTCGTTATCGCGTCAACAGCCTCCTTCATTGCCCCAATGGTGGACCGCCCCCGTCTAAAGCCATATTGTCGAGGAGATAAGTCTCCTGCTACTTCTACAGCGTTTAAGATACGAGGTTGCAGCATCTTTTCAAAAATTTTTCCCACTGTATACAAAAGTCCTAGTGGTCGTCAGTAGAATGGGAGTGTAGGATCACCCTTTCCTTTGCTGATAAGTATCAGTATTGCCTTTTTCCATCGCCTGCTAAAGACTCCTGAAGAATGCATGTGTTGTACATCCTTAGCATCAATGATGGACACTCGTGTGCAGCTAATCTTATAATCTCGGCTGGTATACCGTCTGGGCCGGGAGCTTTCTTATTTCTAAATGAGTCCACGGCAGCGAACAGCTCTTCTTGCGTAAAGTCCGGGATATCCTTCACATTGGTGTTATCCTCTTGATCCTCTCTTGTCGGGTGCGTCGGGAATGGGGCATCAACGACTGTTTTTGCCTCCTCTTCGTCCATTAGCGAGCTGGCCGCGAAGCCCCTCAACTTCTTCGTAACTATCTTGAAGCCAAATCCCCAGGGAACGTTGTCAACTTCAATACATAGTTTCCTTTCACAGCAAATTTGGCTGCCGTTGATCACCTGCCTTAAGGATCGCTTAACTTCTTTGTGAACGTTCATGAGTTCCCTTGCTTCTCCGCGGGACTTTGCTCTAGTCGCTCTTCTTCGCGTCTTGTGGCTTTGTCTGCGGAGCTCTGCAATTTCTGGGTTCCACCAGTACACAGGTGGGTTCTTTCCATTGAACCTTTTTCGAGGCATGGAAGAATCACAGGCTTTCTAAAGCAGCGTCATTACTTTGGATACTAGTTTCTCCGCGTCTTCCTTACTTCCTACTCTGCGGGGATTCGCTAGAATTGCCCCTTGTCCCATCGATAAAACTTGTATGAATCGTTCTTTATTCAGCTTATTGAGGTTCTAACCTCTTGGTTTCGGCCTATATGCCTCGCCAGGGGGCTGTCGTTTGTGCTGGATTTCAAATGAAATATACTGGTGGTCGCGCGCTGTAAAATCTTCCATGACGTGTCAGTTATTCACTCTTGTGCTCAGGCCTTCAGATGCAAAAGACACATCAATTATCGTCTCGTTATAGGCGGCCCTTCTAAGATAGTGGTGTTACCCACGTTCAAGACAACGAGTCCCAGCCTGGATACCATTTCAAGGGTTGCCGCCCCTTTTGAGTCAGTGTAGGGCATGCCCCAGTCAACAGCTTTGGCGTTAAAATGGCCTGCAACAAATATGTTTCTACCCGCATCTCTTGCAAAGTCTTCTATGCCTAACAATTTCATATAATATTCCTGTCTAGGTCCGCTCGGCCTAAGGTAGCAGCTCACGTAAGTTATAGTTTTACTTCTAACCCACACAATGCCCCTACCTCTTCCTGATGCTTCTACTGGTACTTTTTCTTGATTAGCGATCCAAATAGCTGCTGTTCCGAGTTCGTCGCCGAACCAGGTAGCTGGATTTGGGTTACCCCCTCGGTACTGTTCGCTGATGATCCAAAGGTCTGCCTTGATCTCTCTCTGAATTTGATAGATAAGCTGGTTTGCAGTCCAGGTTCTGTGCGTGTTTCCTTGGGCCACCTTGATCATTTTCTGATCGCTTTTTGGAAATCAGAGCACTTCCTGGAACCTGGGTAGTGTTTTAGCTCTTTTTCCTTTAATTTGGCAGCTTTGCACAGGAAGCATTGCAGCTTCCCTGTTCATTCGACTACCTTGTGGTTTCCCATCCCACATTTAAAGCATAGTTTGCTTCGATCGGGTCCTTTGCAATTACCTGCTATGTGGCCATACGCTAAACATCTAAAGCATCTGAGCGGAGTTGCCCGTAGTCTTACTCTACAACTACCCAAGCCTAGCTTAATGCTGCCTTTCTTTATCAGCTTGAATGCCGCCTTCTCGTTCAGCTCGACCGTGGCTGATCTCTGTTCCCGAATTTTAGGTTGAGATAGCTTCACCATGATCGGACCGGTTTCCTTTAGAACGTCTTTCAAGCCTACCTCTACTTCCTCTCTTGTAGGAAGGCAACCGATGTCCCGAATCTGAAGAGTTCGGCGTGGTGTCAGACATGTGACATTCACGCTCTCTCCCATTGTTGCTTTAACTGCTGTATGCTTAAAAACGGCTGTATGCCCTTCTGCTTTTCCTCGCATTTCGATCAATACGTTAACAGCTTGGGTTTTCTGAACTGCACAGATGTAAGTTGCAGTGGCTTCTCCTATAACGCTCTCCTTGATTTGCTTAAACTAAATTATATTTATTAAGATATTGAAATAGATGAAAATATTTTAAAACAATTACCATTTAATGGAAATGTATGTAATGAATTACAATCTTTAGACATTGATAAGATGGAAATTCCACCCAATAATGATAACAAATCGGGCAATTCATCAGAAATTTATGATAATACATTAACTGAATCCAATATACAAGATATATCTAGTATTAATCAAGATGAAAGGATAAAACAAGAATTACATTTAAATTACCTATGTTTAGAAAAGGATCCAATTAATGAATTTGCGACAGAAGGTTACATAGCTTGTGCATTCCCACATTTATTTCCTCGAGGAATAGCAGACTTTTCACAAACTAGAGAAATCAAAGTAACTTTAGATGAATATTTTAAACATCTAATGAAATACAAAGATAAAAGATTCGCACAAGATCCAAGATTCCGATTTTTTGCTTTGAATACTATTATGCGTCACGAAATATTACAAAAGGCAGGCATTTACGTAAACAAATCGAAATTACAAGAATGCAGTATTGAAAAATTAAAAGACAAATTAAAAAACGATAAAAACTTCTGGAAACATTTAATAGTTTATTCTTCTAAAATAAGGTCTACCAACAGTTATTGGTATCAACGATATGACGAACTTATTACCATGGTTAAACAATTGAAAAAACCAATAATATTCTTTACACTTAGTGCTGCAGATCATCAATGGAATGATTTATATAAAATATTATGTCCAAATGAGGATCCAAATAATATAAATGACAAAAGAAGATTAGAATTAATAAGAGATAATCCATTGATAGTCGGCTATTTTTTTAAGATACGAGTGGAAAAATTTATGAAACAAGTAATCAAACCTTTATTCAATGTAACTGATTTTTGGTACAGATGGGAACGGCAATTTAGGGGATCACCGTATATACATGGCATACTATGGTTAGCAAATGCACCATCATTTGATTACAATAATATATAGGAAGAAGAAATAAAAAGACTATGCAAATATTTTGATAAATTTTGTTTAGCTATTAACCCAAGAAATGATATAGGCCTATCTCATCCATCTCGAGAAAATTTTTCAGATATAAATAAAAATAAATTGACAAACGATTTAACACATTTACTCAACAGACTGCAAAGACATACAGTACATGGCAAACATTGCTTAAGATTTAAATACAAATCAAACAAACTTACATGTAGATTCAATTTTCCGCAACCTCTAAGAACAAAAAGTTGCAGAGACAACTCAGATGGTTATTTAAGATATCATCCAAAACGAAATGATCCGTTATTGCAAACATATAATCCCATAGTAACATCTATTTGTCCAGCAAATACAGATTTTTCATCAATTGTTTCTGAACAAGCAGTATATTATTATATCGATAATTACGCGTCAAAAAGTGAAAAAATTTCCAAAGATTTACTATAACGAGGATTTTTAATTAAATAAATAATTTTGATAATATACATACATATATATTTATTAATATATTTATTCTTTAAGAGCGCCTTTTAATATATATATATGTATGTATAATTATTTAGTAGTAGTAATGATAATAAAATAGGGGGAAATTACCTCTGTTATTCGGCTAGCTCGGCATAAGAAACATCTCACTCGGCAAGTGGGGGAGTTCTAAGAAATAGGTATTTGAGTGGGGAAATATTTTTATATGTGAACATGCACTTACACTAAAATGAATTGAACACTTATTTAATTATCATGAAATATTTAATTGAACTTATTTATATTTTATTTATAATTTTTTTATTGTCTCATGGGCTTTAAAACTAAATATGAAATATAATTATTATATTAAATCATTAAATCGTTAAACAATAAACCAGCGTGGCTTTACATGAAATATTCGCGATCCGCGCGCAATCACACATACACACACTTTACGATACCGCGCTGATGTTATATCTGCTGCTGGATTCGTCTACTTGTGGATGATGTCTTCGTTGCGTCTGCCCAGATGCTGATTTATTATGTAGGCTTGTCGATGCTGGTGCAGGATTAAATCGTCTGCTGCCGGCTATCTCACTTCACACGATCGAGTTTTTATTTTATATTTTAAATAAAATCGCTACGCGATTTAATGGCGACCGTAGTCGGCTAATTTAATTTAAGTTATAAATTCATATAAATTAGGGTTTCACTATTAACAATAATTACACTTTATGAAATTATTTAATTAATGTAAAGATGGCTCCAAGGCAATACGCGTATCTTTACCAGTATTTCTTTGGCACTTGGAGGTGCGAAACCGTGAACTGCTCTATGGACATCGCGCGTGACTTCGCGATCCAGAGCTGAAACCGGAATGCTCGTTTTGCAAAGGAAACGACATGTTCTTCTATTACAGCGCCATGCGGCTGATACTATAAATCATTATCAGTCGATATGAAAACCTATAACTTTTATTGATCGGTGCTGCTTTTTATTGATCTTCTATTAGAATATTATTGAACTATAAATAATATATTTGCATTTTGATTGTTGCTAGGCGGAAATCTTCTGTATTTGAGACTTGAGGCGCGCGAATATGTGTGTATGTATGTTCGCAAATATTAAATAATTTAATATTTAATATTTGCTTGTAACGGGCAAAAATGCCTCGTTACATTACAACAATGTTTAAATGAAATTCGTAATTCAATGTCAGAGAATTTACACGCAAAAACAGCAATTCAAAAATTATTTATCTCTACTTTAAGTGAACGAGATTACAATGCACAAGAAGTAATACATTTACTTATGAGTTGGCCGCTTTACCACAGTTCACAAATATATGTCACATTGGTTATACAAGATGAAGATTGGAAACCGGTTGAGGTATTTATATAATATATATTTAATTTTAAAATATAAATATTAATTTTAAAAAATATTTTAAAATTTTATTCATTTTAGATATGCAATGAAACTAAAGAAATTATAGAATCAAGTAATTCTACATTAATTGAAACATACAAAATAAGACCAGCTGAACATGAAGATTTAAAATTGATAAATTTTTGTAAATTTACATAGTTTATAATAATAAATTTATAAAACGTAGAAAAGAGTGTATTGTAAGAATATTTCCTAAACTAAACATTGTTGACAATGAAGCAGAAGATGAAAAATACTATAAACTACATTGTATTTTAAATGTACCATTCAGAAATAATATGAATAATATTTTAATTAATAATGTGAATCATGATAAATGGAAGGAAGTCTATAATTCCTTAAATATTATAGAAGAAAATAATATAAATTTACAAGAATTTATTGAAATAAACGAAATTCCGGATACCATTAATGATGACATTGTTAGAAATCCTTTTGAATATTTATCCGTATATTGCGACAATATTGAAACAACTGAATTGGGAAAAAGACCAATTGATATATGCTACAATTGGAAAATAATAGATGAAAATATACCATCTTAAGATGATATAGATACATTTTTAAATAATTATAAATCAGAAAATTTAAACAAACAAGATACGGATAAGAAAAAAATTAACATACAATTTACAAAAGATCAACAAGAAGTTTTAAATTGTTTTAAAAAGAACAAATAGACGCTATTAAAAATAATACTTTTACATCCAATATGATCAAAAGAGTAATAGTACAAGGAAAAGCAGGATCAGGAAAAAGCACAGTAATAAAAGAGATGGTAAAAATGATAACATCTGCTTTTGGAGAAGATGCAGTACAAATCGGAGCACCTACTGGCATGGCTGCTGTAAATGTTTATGGAAAAATATATCACTCATTACTACGATTACCATTAAATTATAAACAATTTGGTCTATTAGAAAATCAATAAGTCAAAAAATTACAATCTGATCTAAAAAATTTGAAATTTATGATTATTGACGAAATGTCATTAATAGGTTAATTTCAAATAGAATCACGATGTAGAGAAATTTTTGCCAATGAAGTTGATGAACCATTTGGTGGAATAATAATATATTTATTCGGTGATTATAACTAATTAACACCTGTAGGAGATACGGCAATATTTAGTACAAAAAAATATACTGACAAAATGCAATCACAAGGAGATATTACTTTTAAACAGTTTCAAAAATATTTCTGTTTAGAAAATGCACACCGACAAGTAGAAAATTAAACACCATATTCAAAATTATTAGATGAAATTGCAAATGCTAATTTATCACAGGAAAATTACGAAGCATTACACAATAGACGAGAATCTATAATACCTAAAAACGAATTAGGTATGTTTAAAAATGCAATACACTTATTCCCGAAATGCATTCAAGTAAATATACATAATGAAAAACATTTAAAAAATACAGAAAACCCAGTAGCTCGAATTGTAGCTACAAATACACCTAATGTAGTCATGAATTGTTCAGATAAAAAAGCATCAGTGTTAAAAAACATTTTATACTTATCTAAAGATTGTCGGGTAATGTTACGGACAAACTTATGGACTGCTGGAGGTTTAATCAATGGAACTTTAGGGTATGTCAGAAAAATAATTTTTTCTGAAAATAATTCAACACCAAAATTACCTCAAGCAATCATGGTAGAATTTAATAATTACAAAGGACCGTATTTATATAAAAATTTATTTCCAATTACCTCCAAACCGTACGTGGACACATAATAAAATATAATGCAGCAGCCGAATACAAATACCACTTATGTTATCTTATGCGATAACAATACATAAGTCGCAAGGCCAAACTATCCATAAATAGTATAGGCGCCAGCCACACTAATCACGCCCAAAAATTAAAAAATTAAATTTCTTTTTCCGAGGATACAAATACTAATAAACTATAATACTAATAAAAATAACTAACAAATTATTGGCCAATTTTGCAATAATTTGTTAATAACAAAAAATTGACCACGAAATTCGCAAAATGGAACCCGGATTCGTGTTTAGCGGGTCGAAAAACATAAATACCACCTTATTTTATCCTCGGAAAAAAAATTTAATTTTTGGGCGTGATTAGTATGGCTGGCGCCTATATTAAAAATGTTTCTCCATATAGGAGACAGTGAAAGACAACTAGGAAACACTTACGTAGGATTAATTAGAGTTAAATCAATAAACGATTTAATTCTAATAAAAGATTATAACAAATATAGATACGACTCTATTCGACTATGTGCTTTTTTTAAAGACAAACAAAACTTTTTACACAAATTAAAAAACGATATTCACTAAAATATAAACATAAAATATATAAAAAAATATAAAATTTTCTACATCAATAATTCAATAAAGTATTTTTTTCTTACATTTAAATGTATTTATTTATTATAAAAAAGATTAAAATTATTGCTAAACCAAATAAATTATATATACAAAAATAAATTATATTTATTATTAAATATAAAATTATCATTTTTTGTTTTGGATTATTTTTGTATAATAAACAAGAACATATTTGCCTTTTAAGTACTGAAAAACTCAAAAAACGAATGTTCATAACTTTCTATATTCAAAAATTTTACATTTTTCGAATTTTCTCGTCACATAACCGAAAATCCGGAAAATTTTGGAAAATCGTTAGTTATGAAAATTCGTTTTTTGAGTTATTGTATACTTAAAAGACAAATGAACGGTCGGGTGGAATAACAGGTTATATGATATACGATTATATGATATACAATTAGTATATGATATAAGATTCATATGGCGCATAACCTGTTATTCCATCTGTATCCCTCAAAAAATGTTTACCAAAAAAAAATTTATGAAAAAATAAAACTTTTTTGGTTAATTACAAGAAAAAAAATAACTCTTTTTGAGAAATTCGCATTTGGAAATTCTTTTTAGCTTTCCAAATCTTCCGGATTTCCTCATAGGTTTTCCAAAAAACTGATGTCAGAATCGTCATTAGCTTATTATGTATCGCAATACTATAAGTATAATACAAAAAAATTTACAACCGGTTTGTGACCTCGCACAAACAACAAACATGGAAGATGTTTGAATTTGTTCTTTAAATCACCGGTGGTACTTATTTTGTAACCATTAAATAAATAGAATTTAGAATAATGATTGGCACTCATGTAAATTTAAGCACTTAAAATCCTTATTGGTCTAGAACTATTTATCAAATTTATTCTAGAGCCCAAAATCAAAATTATTTTATAAAGTACCTAAACCTGAATTATATTCTAAGTCTCTATACTCAAATTATTCTAAATTCATTTTTGCCCTCTTCCCCAAATGACATGCTTTAATTACCCCCCACTGCGTATAAACATGTTCCTTGTTAATCCTCCGCGGTGCAGCTGTGTTTTTGCCTACCCTCATGTGCAGTGTAGGTTAGTTATAGTTGTAGGAAAATAAACTTTTTTAGCCAAAATGTCTATTTAGTTTTGCGCAAAAAATTTCAGAACAGCGGAAAATTAGCATTTATTAAATTTTTTGTCTAAAGGCCATATCTTCATATTGCTCTTAACAAAAAATATTGTAGGATTTTAAGGTTCATATACACTTTAAAAAAAAAATGCCGAAATTTGGCTCTGTTCCAAAAACCATAATATCTTGCAATATGAAAATTGGCTTTTTTCGGATAAAATTTTTTTTTTAATTCAAGGTTTTCTTGGTTTATACGCTCCTCTATGGGCATTATTGTCCAAAAAAGTTAATTGGAGATAAAGTTTAACCTTTTAGTAAGTATTTAAAAAAAAATTTGCAAAAAAAATAAGGGTTATTGGCCGGAAAATAATTTGGGACAGTAAAGAAATGATTTATTTTTTTTTTAATTTTGAAAAAAATTTGTTCTGACACACTGGTTATTAATTTTTTTATGATTTCTATTATTTATTATTAGTACAAAAAATTATTACAAAAAATATTTTAAAATAAAAAATACAAAAAAACTATTTTACAAATATATTTTAAGTTCGGCACTTAAAACAGACACGCAACCGATGTTCATTGCTTGCTGCTCTTACACAATAAGAGCAGCAGAATGCGGTTCTTTTTGCATCATTTGGAGGACAACAGCTTTATTAATGCCTTTTTGTATCCTCAAAACGAATTGACTTGTTTACATGTTCTTTTACATAGGCTTTTTTATTATTAACCTTATCAAATCTTATTTGTAAAGTCGGGACTTCCAAACGTTTCTCTAAATGAGCTCTTATGAGTTACAATTCTATCCCCATTAGAAAGTCTTATCTAGGCATAACGTCAGAACCTGGTTTAAAATTGAAGATGATGTTGGAGTAACCCCAGTGTCGTCCAACATCCCGGAAAATATTCTCATCGGCCATCTGCTAGTTATTCAAGCGATAACCTTCTTAATAGCCTCCTTAATTATTATTCTGACCTTCAGCTTAAAATAATTTAGTAAGATTAGACCCGTATTGTAAAGATAATGAAATAGATAGTCATAAGTTCATTATGAATAATTTCTAAAGTATAAGTCTTTAGTAGTTTATTCGACATGTAGAGAAATAGACCTAATTGTCGTTTCTCTTATTTTAGGTAATGTATCATAACTGATTAATGTAAACTATATAATTAATTAATTGTTAAAAATAAAACTCTTATTTTAGAGAAACACAAAGGTCGTAATTATTTAAATACGCTACTCAAAATATAGATACATTATAAAACGACAATTTTGTCAATAAAAAAAAAAAAAAAGAATGATGGAAGACCATATAAATGCTTATCAGGAAACCAAGAAGACATTGAAACAATAAACAGCCCTTTCGCCGCTTCATCGAAATTCAAAGATATTATGAAACTCCGATTGTTGTTGCTAAAAATTCAGATAAAACTAATCAAGATTTGATTATTAACAAAATAAAAACTAGGAAAAATCTTGATAGATTTAATACAACGTTTAAAAAAACAGATTAAATAGAAATTAGAGACTCAAAATATAATAGATTCAAAAATATTTATAAAAATGAGATAAATTTGATAAATTCAAAAATATTAGAAATAAGAAATAGGAATAATATAAATTTTACAAAAAAAATACATAAAAGTGAACATGAAAATAGAATTTAAATTTTTTTAAAGTGAGTTTAATATTTTTTATTATAAGATAAGATAGATAAAAAATACAGTATTGAGAAAAAAAGAGACAGTATTAAGACATATTCATGTATAGAAATGTAATATTTATAAAATTAAAAATATAAAAAATTAAAGTTACTAAATATAATAGAATTCGCTTAATAAAAAAAAAAAAATACCCTGCCAACTAGCTGGCACTAAGGCTCCTCAAACAATGAGTTAAATACTTCAATATGCCACAGATATTACCGATTAAAACCATCAATCATACACTCATTTCTATTTAAAAGTTAAAAAAAAATTTATGTATTGAATTTAACTAAAACTATTTTGTTCAAATAAAATCTAACGTAATTCATGGGTAAAAATAATTTTTAAATATCATAATCTGATTATAGTTTTGAAACTAAAATTAAGTAATTATTTAAAAGATTTTTGTAGAACTTTATGAAAATTATTTAAATCTGTAAGTTGATCTGTGTTTTCCATTGGTTTTCACAGATATTTAAGGATGTCTGAGAGAAATTGGAATTAACCTGCTAACATCGTATTAAAGGTTTTTAAACTAACACATATAAAATTTTCTGCGTATACGTAAAACTTTGAGAAAAAAAGTAAAAAAAATATAATAAAATATTGTGCTTCGTTAATACTTGTTCATGTGCATTATATTTATCAGAACTGTATAAATTTTTCATAGTTATAAATACTGTATTATTTTTCAAATCATACTTATAATAAATAAATTATATTTTTGTATTTGTTTATTTATATCGTTTGTCAATTTATAGCTTAAGTCGTTATTATTATTTTTTTTTGTTTCCTATTAGTAGCTCACCTTAATAAATTTAAGTGGAATAATTATGGAAGGTAAAAATCTGCATGATAAAAATTGTGTTCAAAAAAATTTCCTTTTTGTAGTTTTCTTTTGTTTACTATTAATAACGTTTTTCACAACATTTGAAAGTTTGTATTTTAATGTTATGTTGTTTCAATCTTTATATAATTTTCGTCATTTTATTGTTCGTTATTTTTTTATCTTTTTCTCCATGTATTTATACTTATATACAATTATTTTTATTATTGATTATTTTTTATTATTACTTATTAATTATTACTTATTATTTATTACTTATTATGTCATTATTATTATTATTATTATTATAAATAACATGGGATATACTTATTATTACAGCGAAAACTATATAAAGACTTTTTAATGAATTTGAATTTGACATAACTTTATTACCATTTATAAAAAAGGAACATAAAATAAATAAAAAAAATATTAATTTTGAATATCGGAAAAATTTTATACTAATTGTTTTTCAAAGAAATTACTTCATTGGTTTTAAGAAGAAGAATGGCAAAATGAAAAATTATAATTTTTTTTTTTTTAATTATTAATTAAGGCTGGTAATATAAAAACTGATTTTTGTATATGTTATAATAGTATATTAAGTATCAAGGGCGTAAAAGTTTCGGCACTAGCGTGAGCACTAGCACGAGTGCTCGGCGAAGCCGGGCACGAGTGATATGTGTTCACGCTCGTGTCTAAAGTATTTCGCCCATGGTGCTTACACTATTTTTTGCCCACCTAGGCGTAGAACGAGTTCAGAAAATTCTTTACACGCGAGTTTTACGCCCGGGAGGGCAAAAAATATTTTAATATATAAAGTATAAAAAGCAAGGTAATTGGTAAACATAACTTTATTTGGGCAGTTTGGTGGATTGTTTGTTGGATAATGAGTGTTGCTGTCGTGATTTCAGGCGAAAGTGTTTAATATATTCCTGTGATTCAATAAATCCTTCGATAGTGCATCCTCTGCTTGTTACGGGAGAGGATTAGTTTTCTGAGTTATCAAGGTTGTTGTTATATATTTTGGCTTAGGTAGATTCTTTTTTTTATGATGGGTGGTTATTTGTGACGAAAATTTTGGGAAAAAAATTTTCAAAAAATTTCAAAAATCAGATTCAAGAAATCGAATAAAAATCATAGTTTCAAATATAAATACTTACGTGGAATTAAATGAGGTATTACACCAAAAAAAAATATTGCAAATAAAAACCATAATTTATTAATTATTTTATTATTTTCATTAATTATTTTAGTTTTATTAATTTTTTTGTTTTTTTAATTATGAGAAAAAAATTTTTTATTAAATCTGTATCAGATCCAAAAAATGACTATAAACAAACTTTCTAAAACTAGTACTTTCATAGAAATAAATTAGGTACTACGTCCAAAAAGAAAAAAAAAATTGGTGTTTTTTGTATTTTTTCGTCAAAAAAATTTTGGGAAAAAAATTTTCAAAAAATTAAGTATCAGATTCGAGATATCGAGTAAAAATCATACCTTCAAATATAAGTACTTTCGTGGAAATAATAAGGTATTACATCCAAATTAAAAAAAAAAAAGTACCTCGAGCTTTTTTGATAAAAAAATTTTTGAAAAAAAAATTAGGTCTTAACTCCATAATGTTTGTGAAATATCACCAATTACATACATACACACACACACACACACACACACATACATACTTTTTTTTAAAACCCGTTTTTTAGCTTCCTGGGGTCTCAAAATGTGCTTATATGCCAAAAAATCAAAAAACGAAATTTGACCTAACACAATGGTTCCTCTTTGAGAGACCAAAAATATATACATGTACATAAAATATAATAGCCTTATAGTGTGAAATTTGGTATAACAATGATGGTATATAGTCAGTTTACATATAATTAATTTAAATTTAAAATAAAACTAAGTTAAAAGAGTGTATATATCTGGTTGAACCATCACTAGTTGAACCAGTATACTAAAATTTATTGCACCTATAATAAGTGAGTAAACAATTAAATTAGTAAATAAAGCGTATATTAATCAACAGCAGGCTACGAGCCATCCAATTTCGATTCCTTGGTATGAAGGTGCTCAAAGAGAGCAGCTTTAAAACGACTTAAGGAAGGGAGGTTTCGAATAAAAATGGGTAGTGAAATAAAACGTTTTTAAAATATTTTTTCATAAATAATAAGTACATTCATACAAAAACAAGTTTACATAATATAAGGTAAATTTTTAAAAGCTCTAAATTATTTTTTGAATGATTTTTGGAACTGTAAAACAAATAAATATTTTTTTATGAATAATAAAAAAAAAAAGAAAATTATTTTTTGTAAGTAACATAAAAGTATATGAGTTAGTAATAAGCCTTTTGTTTTTCTGCCCCAGCTTTTTTGTTAATTTTTTTAAATAAAAAAATCTTATATTATTATATAAATTTTAAAAAATTAAAATTTTATTTAAAATAAAATTTATTATTGGAAAAAATAAAATGATACGAATTTCAAGTGCAAATCATAGAATTTAAACTTAATATATATACAAATTTTTCATTCATATTATTATCATAAATAAAAAATAACTTAAAAATTTTTATATATTTTTGGATGCAATATATAGGGTCGAGGGGGTGGTTTTCGACACCATTAAGAAATGAATGACTTTTAACAAACAAAAATGAATTTTTCTTGTCAGCGGCCAGAAAGCACGTATTTCCCGGCCACTGCGTGACCGAAAAAGACGTGTTTTCTTGTCACTGACGAAGAAAAATCGTTTAAGACCCTTGTCCATAAATAAAAAATGATCCAAATCGCAGTTTACAAACCTCGGTTTCGCCTCGAGTGATAATTGCGTGCGATTTGGGCCATTCTTTACTTTTATGGACACGGGCTCAATATTTTTTCGTGCAATAAAATGTGTAAGAAAATAGATGTGCAAGATTGAAAATGTGTAGGTTCCGGGTAGAAATTATTGATACAAGACTTAAAATTTATTTAATTTATATAAAATTTATTTATTTAGGTATAAATTATTCCTTATAACATTTTCTTTTCAATTATATAAACTTGTTTCTGTATGAATTAATATTCATTAGGGTTGTTCACAAAAAAAAAGTGCGCAAAAAATGTTCTTCTTGAAGTATGTTGAAGCTGAGGTGACAAAATGATCCCATACCAATTTTCAGCTCATTTGAGAATGATTTAGGGGTCGCACAAACCCAGAGTAGCTCTCAAGTGGTTGGTTAATACGCTGTCATATTGCAATTCTACCAAAATACTACTGTTTGGTCTCGTTTTTTTCGTATAAGTTCTACCTATCAAACGCCGTAAACCGCAATTTTTCATTACCGATTCTCTCATCGCTATAGTTAGTAAATCAAATACCCATTTTTGCCAAAAATGACCAAATTTAAAATTGCTGCTAAAATTGTAATTTTTGGAGAAAATAAGTGTTCTAGGTCTTCAACATTTTATACTAGTCTCAAGTTTCGAAAAATTTTTCACTCGTCCATTTTGCTTTATACCTTTTCGAGATGTGACTCGACAAAGACAGTGATAAAATATGATTTAAAAAAAAAAAAACCTTAAATTAAGACTCTTTTTTAAATTATCATATCCGCTAAAAAAACAATTGAAAAGGAATGAGTAAAAATTTTTTCAAGACTTAGAGATTAATTGAAATTTTTGAGACCCTTAAGACTCATGTTCATCAAAAATTACAATTTTAACAGCAATTTTAAAATTGGTCATTTTTGGCAAAAAATGGACATTTGATTTACTAACTGTAGCGATGAGAAAATCGGTGATGAAAGATTGCGGTTTACGGCATTTGAAAGGTAGAGCTTATATATAAACTTATAACCGGTTTGTGTACACACAACCAAAATGCATGGAACATGTTTACTTACATTTACATCTGTAATCTTACAGCATAGACACACAAAAAAAATACAATTTCCTATTTTTATAATTTGTAATTATCACCTTTACTAAATGTTAAGATTCTAAACCCAAACTATTATGATTTCCTAAACGCGTATTATTCTAGGTCCCTAAATCAAAAAAATTTTCTAAGTCCCTAAACCCAAATTATTCTAAGTCCCAAAATTGAAATTATTCCAAGTCCCATTTGACCCCCCCCCTTAAATGGGACATATTTGACCCCCCCCCCCTTAAATGGGACAAATTTGACCTCCCTCCTTAAATGGGACGAATTTGACCCCCCCCCCCCTTAAATAGGATAAATTTGACCCCCCCCCTTAAATGGGACAAATTTGACCCCCCCCCCCCTTAATTTTCAAATTCCGAAGTACCCCCCTCCCTATAAACATGTTCCATGTTAAAAAAATGAGACCAAACGGTAGTATTTTGGTAGAATTGCAATATGTTATTGCGTTATTTGGAAAATTTCCTAAAAACCCTATCTTATAACATTGTTATAGAATTGAGCCCTGCGTTTCTCGGCCAAGAAGGCGCATTGGAATAAATGGAAGGAGTTTTCGGTATTTTTTCAACATTTTGAAGTCATCAATTGTAATTTATAATCTAATTGTTTCGAATATATATGATTTTCGCTATAAAATCCAAAAATTTTTGGTAAAAAAGGGGTGTTTTCGGTGTTTAAGGGTGATTAAGGTATTTTCGGACTCTGAGGACCTCATTTTCGAGTTTAGCGACACCGAAAACATATTGGGAAGTATAGAAAACGTATTTTAAAAAAAAATTGTGTCGTTCCCACTAATTGTGTCGGTATTAGCCAACCACTTGAGAGCTACCCTGGTACCCTGGGTTTGTGCGACCCATAAATCGTTCTCAAATGAGCTAAATATTGATGTAGGATCATTTTGTCATCTAAACTTCAACATACTTCAGGAAGAACATTTTTGTCGCATTTTTTTTTTTGTGAACAACCCTAATAAATATACTTATTATTTATGAAAAAATATTTTTAATACATTTTAATTAATAAACAGTTTATATATAAACTCGAATTCCAATTTTTTTTAATGAATAAAAAATTTATTAAATTTTTGTATTTGATAAAATTATTATATTTCTTTTATCATTAATTTGTATCAAATAAACTAATGCTTTTTTTGCATTGCATTAAACATTGTAAAAAGTTTAAAAAACCTTAAATAAAAATAAAATTTAAAAATTAAACATTTAATTTTTTTATACAGTGATAAAAGATATTACCATAATTTAATAAAATATAAATAAATAAATAAATTAAAAAAAAAAAAAAAAATTATTACCCGAGTTTTGAACTCGAGTCTACGAAACCTCCCGCCCGACGCCTTAACACCTTGAGCTTTAATGGCAATTGAATTCGAATGAACAAACTCGATAAAAGCTTGTCTTCTCGCTTATAATATTATACACAAAAATTAATAATTTTATTTATTTGTTAATTCATTATTATTTATGGACTGGGCGCCCTAGATAATTAATTTCTTAGTACGATTCCGTTAAAAATATGCTAAAATAACGTATACTTTTTGCACAAAGTTTGAAACTATAAACGGGTAATTCCAGGAAGAGGCCGGTGAGGTAGGTCTGAAGCATGTCCTTAAGATTCTAAACCTAAACTATTTTGATTCCCTAAACAAGTATTATTCTAGGTCCCTAAATCAAATTTATTCCAAATCCTTAAACCTGTATTATTCAAATTCCCTAACCCCAGATTTTTCAAAGTCCCTAAATTGAAATTATTCTAAGTCTCGTTTGACCCCTACCCCTTAATTTTCAAGTTCTGAGGTACCCCCTCCCTATAAACATGTTCCATATTAATATTAAGGAGTCGTAGAAATACTGCCATTTAAGACTTTTGCCAACCAATGAGAGTTCAGCATTTAAAGGAAGCCCCCCTCCTATATACAATACTTATAGAAGCATGTGTTAGCGATGTTATACATTGATGCTTGATATTGTTGGCTTCTTTTAAAGTATTAACGCATGATAACGCAGATGTCAATGTAATCGCTCGATTTATAAGTTACTACATTACTGCTGCAATAATTTAATATAAGCGAATAATAAAAATTTATACACGCGCGTTTTTTTAAAATTGCAAAATAATTTTTAAAAGTACGCTTTTCCAAATTTAGTTGTACTTTGTTTATATAATTTTTATCAATTACATGAATATAAACATACACGGTGTGTTGAGACAAGAATTACTGTAAATAAATTTTATTAATAAAAAATGTTAACAAACTCATGAAACTATTTACATATTAGCAATAAATGATTTAAATGATTCTAAATTGAAAAGTAACGATGTATGGAGTGTGATATATAGGTAAAAGAGGAAAAATATTAATTTTCTTTAATACACTTTTTGCAATTTAAATTTAGGTATAAAATGATTATAATATGATTAAAAGGATAAAGAGATAAAAAAAGGAAGATCTAGCAGGTGAAATTTTTATTAAATGCATAAAAAATTTAAAAATTATAATTCAAAACACTTTTACATATTTTTATCAATTTAGTAGCAAGCAGATACAAATACGTAAATAATATATTAAAAAGAACAATTTTCAATTACAATTAAAATATAATTATTTTTAAAAATAAAATATAATTTGATTAATTTTTTTTTATAATGATTTTACTAATTCTACTAAAGTAATCAAAGAGACCAAAATAATGTATTTTTTTTTTTTTTTTTTTTTTTGAGTATGATTTTGAAATTAATTTCAATCTTAACCTTAGAATAAGATAGATTACCTTAAATAATAAAACGAAAAATAAGCACATTTCTAAAAAGCTTTTTTTAACAGTTGAATTACATGTACATATTTCTTTTAAAAATTCAATGCCTCAAATTATGTTGTATTATATAAAAATTATAATTTCAAAACCTTTAATATTTTTTATAAATTTAGTAGCAATCAGACACAAATACATAAATATTAAATAGTAAAATTTTCAATTACAATAAAAATATTATTATTTTTTATAATAAAAAATAAATAATTTGATAAATTTTTTTTTTTTAATGATTTTACTAATCTTTCTTAAAAATAATCAGAGAAAAAAAGTTATCTATTTTTTTAGTACTTTTTTTTAGAATGATTTCAAAACAAATTTTAATCTTAACCTTAGAATTAGATAGATTACCTTAAATAATAAAAAGAAAAATAAGCACATTTATAAAATGCTTTTTTGTAACAGTTGAATTAACTTTTTTTTAAATTCTATGCTTAAAATTATGTTATATTATATAAAAATTATAATTTCAAAACCTTTCATATTCTTTATACATTTAGTAGCAAGCAGATACAAATACATAAATATTAAAAAGTACAATTTTTAATTACAATTAAAATATAGTTATTTTTAATAATAAAATATAATTTTATCAATTTTTTAATAATCAGAGAAAAAAAAGTAATCTATTTTTTTAGTATTTTTTTTTTAGAATGATTTCAATACAAATTTTAATCTTAACCTTAAAATTAGAGAGATTACCTTAAATAATAAAAATAAAAATAAGCACATAAGCACGTTTTTTTTTACAGTTGCATAACATTTTTTTAAACCTTCTATGCTGCTCAAAATTATATTTTATCAATACATAACTAATATATTAAAAAGTACAATTTTCAATTGCAAATAAAATATTATTATTTTTAAAAATAAAATGTCATTTCATCAATTTTTTTTTTATAATGATTTTACTAATTTTAACAAAAAATAATCAAAGAAAAATAAATACTCTTTTTTTTTTAGTATGATTTTTAAACGAATTTTAATCTTAATCTTAAAATTGGATAGATTACCTTAAATATTTAAAAGAAAAATATGCACATTTCTAAGAAGCTTTTTTTAACAGTTGGATTACATTTTTTTTTAAATTATACGCTAAAAATTATATTATTTATTATATAATATTATATAATATAATTATATAATATTATATTATATTATGACTTTTTAAATATCAAGTTTTTTGTTATTAAGAAATTATAAAAACATTATTTAACTTTTAAAACATTTTTTTATAAATTTAATTTCTTTACGGCTTTAATTATCCGCTTTGGTCTAGAATTAAGCATTAAATTTCCAATATCACCCAATGCACAGTCCTTTTTCGGTGATTTGCTCTGATCTTCAGCAGCCTGCTTTTTATTTTTTGTAGCTTTTTGTTTTACCACCTCTTGGACTACTTTTTTCTCCTTGTTTCCTTTCTTATGGTTCTGTAAAAATTTTCAATTTTTATTATTTGATTAAAGAATTAAATTAACAATTTTTTATAATTAATAAACGGTAAAATTCTTACAATTTTAACTTTCTTAGGGCAAGGTTTCTTGGACGTCTCGTCTTTTTCTTCATCAGTAGCACCCCCTTTTCTTTTGCGAGTTATTTTTTTAATACTTTCTTCACTCTCTTTTCCATCTGCGTTGCCTGCTGTGTTACTCTGTAAAATTTTTTAAAATATTCATTTACATTTGTTTTTTCAGTTATTAAAAATTTTTAAAATCGAATACACTGAAGAAATTTTTGGTTTCAATCACGAAGTTTTGCGCTGAGATTGAAATAATATTCATTACATAAAGTTCTACATACACAAAAAAAATATCATAAATTTGCATTTACGAGTGAAAAGATTTTACCCGTTAATACCGATTATATTACCAGTAACTTTTGAGCCAAAAATTTTTAGAGTGTGTGTTCATTTGGGCAATATGCTCTTACTTCTATTACAACTTCGCTCCTTTCATTTCTCGTTGGACCACTAACATTTTCTATCTCTTCGTTTATAACTGTTAATAAATTATCCACTTCTAAACCTTTTACATTACTATCTTCAATAATTTTATCAGCTTCTCGTTCCCCTGCTTTGTCAAATACTTTTTTATCATTAATAATACCCTCTTTACTGTTCACAATATTCTTATTTGAATTCCTATTTTTATAAAATAATTTTTCTTGCAATAATTTTCTATATTCATTTTCAACTGCGTTATCGAATCTAAAGTTGTAAAAATCTAAATCTATATTCTCGTCATCACTGTCATCTTTAATACTCCCACTCTCCTCTGCAGTTTTCACAATTATTATTCGATTCCTGTCTACTTAAATTTTTGTTTTTGTAATTTACAATAGTTTGTATATTTTTTTATCATTTGATAAATATATTCTACAATGCAAAAACAATATTATATTTATGGCTCGTGTCCAGTAAAGAATTGCCCAAACCGGACGTTTATTAGAGGATGGTAAACTGCGAATTGAGGCATACTTTATTTATGGACAAGGGCCATATACAATTTTTCTGTTCAAAATAATTTTTCTTATATCGTCTTACAGAGGACGTCAAAGTAGAAACTGAAAAATTTAAGTGGTTTCCATAATATATAAAAAAAATGCTGCAAATTTATTAGAAGTACGTTTCCTCAAGCAATAAGAAAATATAATTATTGGTCTAGTTCATGTAATAAATTATAATAACATACAATAACATAAAAATAACGAAAAATTTTCTTTTCTTTTATATTGTAATTTTAAACTCCTGTAGAAAGAAATAGGAATTACATTCAAACAGAAAAATAATCCAATATAATAAAAAATAACATTGTTTCCGGACGAAAAAAAATGAGCCGAAAATTGGCAACTCTATATTCTTATAATGAAAACAATGCAATTGAGAAGTAAATGATAATGAATTTTTAAAATCTAGAACTCCCCTGTAAAATTATTTGGTGCTACGTTCAAAATTAAAAAAAAATTGATGGTATCTTTTTCTAATACAAAATATTTTGAAGAAAAAATTTTTTACTTTAATGATACTTTTTAACAGAAAAAAGAAATTATCCCTCATTTTTATTACTTTTTTTGTAAAAAACCAAAACACAAAAATGGCTGACAACAATCGAGATTTCGCTCTGGGAGATTAAAAATTGGGCTATTTTTGGTAGTAATTTCAGAAGAAGAAAAACACTTTGGGGCAGTTTTAAAGACCCTACCATACAAGTCGTCTACTCTTCATTTAAATCTACCCATATACTATTAGAACTTTCATGGAAAAAAATAAGGTGTTGCATCAAAATTAAATTAAAAAAAAAGTAGTTTGAGATTTTCCGATAAAAAAAATTTTCACACACACACACACAGACTTTTTTTAAAAACACGTTTTTTTTAGCTTTCTGGGGTCTTTAAACGTGCTTTTATGCCATAAAATCGAAAATTAAAATTTCACCTATCAGATTTATACTTATTATAAATTAATATAAACTTGTTATAAACAGATTCAAAAATTAAATCAGGTTCATAAAGCCATAAAACTATTTTATAAAAATTACAATCTTAAACTTACTATTGAATGCAGCTTTCTGATTTGGAAATTACAATCGAAAAAATCGCAAAGAATTATAAAAAAGCTAAGACTTTTTTATTTCAGGCACGATCAAATTTATTGAGTATTTTCTCTTTAATAACATTGATGGGATCCACATTCTCATAAATTGAAAACTATTGTTTATTATTTACAGTATTCATAAATAATTATTTAAATAAAAGTTTTTATCTGCATTAATAAAAATAATAGGGTTTAGATTATTTTAATTTCTTTTTCACCATAGCAAGATCGTTTGCTAAAGATTCTTATATAATAATTTACTAAAGTATGCTGAGAAAATATAAAATTTAAGTTTCTAAATTTGATTAAAATATCTGAATCTTCAAATATATATTAATCTTTCTTAATTCTGAAAAAAATCAAAGTATAATTTTAATTTCCCATATTCTTTAAAAAGAATATATTAACATTTTTTTAATTACCTAAATCAAATTCTACCTGCGTGCCTTAATATTTTAATTTTTATCTGAGAAAAGATAATAACAAATTTGTTAACAGCAATTTATGCTTATTGTAAGGTAATTAAAAGTCAATACTGCTGAAAAACAAGTATTAGTTTAAATTGAGTACTTAATTTAATAGAACTTACTGTATCATCTTTTTAAAAATTTTGCATAAAAATAATAATTAAAAATAATATAAATTTACAAATTTATATAAGATTATTTATTATTTTTATCCAAGTTTTTAAAAAAATAGTAAAAAAAGTTTAAAAAGTTGTTTTAAATTACGCGCTTAAATTTAAACTAGAAGACTTTAAGTAGTATAGTTAGGTTAGTCCAGGGTTAGTCTGCTAGTCGACTGCGCTAGGTTAATGGCTATGTGTTTATAAATTTGTTATTATTTTTTTCAGATATGTTTTTAATTCTTTGGGTTGATATAGTTTAATAAACAAAAGTTTGATTCAGATAAGTATAAAAAGTTTTAATATTTTTTTTAATTTATGTAAAGAACGTAATTTCTTTGTTTTTATTTTTCAGCATTAGAATTGTGTTTATGGCAATACATATTATACAAGTGATGATTAAAATGATGTTTCCAAATACATTTGTTAAGTTATCCTTTCAAGTAATATTTTAAGTGTGTATATGTACTAAATTTTATTTTTATTTCTCTAGTTATTACTGATATTTGCTTTTTTTTTAGGGTTTTTAAGTTCATTTTTTGGCACCAGGAATCAGTATTTTTGTGATTAGCTGACAACAACAGAATGAAGCTTAGTTGAATTGAAGAAAGCACAACTAGATGCTGTAAAACAAGCTTTGAACCAAGCTTCTTTTTTATTCAACGAGTTGTTCTAGAAAATTACCTAGTTTAGTTAATTTTTAGGTATTATCGGAAATCAGTTTTTTGGACATTTATCTGCAAGGACTTGATGAAATCACTTGAAATTGAAATCCATGAAACTAGATCTGATTTAAAAAAATTTAGTCTAAGGGATTTTTTATTCATCGAGTTGTTCCAGAAGTTTACTATTTTTAGGTCATTTTTAGGTAACGGAAATCAGTTTGTTGGACATTTCTCTGCAAGGACTCGATGAAATCACTTGAAATTGGAAACCATGAAACTAGATCTGATTTAAAAAAATTTGGTCTAAGGGATTTTTTATTCATCGAGTTGTTCCAAAAATCTACTATTTTTACTTCATTTTTAGGTATTTTAAACCAGTTTTTTGAACATTTCTCTGCAAGGACTTGATGAAATCACTTGACATTGAAAACCCTGCAACTAGATCTGGTTTCAAAAAATGTGGTCTAAGGGATTTTTGTTTCATCGAGTAGGTTCTGAGATCTTGAGGATACACTTTCTCGAACATACATCCCTACACACACCAAGGCATTATAAGCATTTAGAGGCATCGGAATGACCTGGGGACCAAATTTCTCCACGAATTAGACAATTTAGAAACTTTTCCGTTTTTTGACCTGACAAACTTATAAGGCACGATTTCATCTATGTATTGCATACATAGGGTGATCGTGCCTAAAAACAGTGATAAGTTGAAACCTTTTAGAAATTTTAAAATATATTTTTGCTAAAAAATTTTCTAAAACTTTTAAAGTAACAAGATACTATTCATAAGCCGTAAAATCGATATGTATAGGCTGCTATTGTCGAATTTAAGCAAGTAATATAGCTGCTTGAAAATTCAAACAGTTATTAAAATCAATTAAAAAGAAATTTAGAAGAAAATCTTTAATTTCATTCACCTTTCTTTTTTGTAAAATTAATTTGATAAAAAAAAAGTTACGATTGAGTAAATTAAAAAATAGTGGATTCTATTTTAGTGAAAATACGAAAAAAATATTTTGTCGATTTTTTTTAAATTTGACTGTTTCATCTTACTTACTTAACTCCATATTCCTACTTTATAAAGTAACAGCAGCAATAAATTATACATTTATAAATAAAAAAAAATGTTATTTCAAGAATTGCATCCTATCTGTATTTATTATATAAAATTGGAACCTAATTCAATATGTATAGACGTTTGAAAATAAATCATTCAAGCCTATTGCAATTTGGATGTCTTTTCATTTACTTTTTACAAAATGCATCCCTCTCATGTTAATCAAATAATTGCTATAAATGACGTTTTATCTCATTGCATACTTTTTTTTTTTAATATTCTGTCTATTACAAGCCTTTTTTAGATAATTCTGAGATAAAAAGCTTTTATAAGGTTTACTGTCACGCTGCTGCACTCAAATTTTGTATTTCTGTTCTATCATAAGTTTATTATTTTTTTAATGGATGATTGAATCATAAAATTTTTTTAATTTAAATTTATATTTCTGTTTTTAGCAGCTGTTAAAAGTTTTGAATATCTGCTTGAATTTTTAAGAAAATATTATGAATTTTAAAGCAATTGAAGCGCTGCAGCATTACAGTGTACTTGCTAAAAATATTGTAGTCAGGTTTTTTGATGATAGGTCTGTGGAGTTTTCCAGGGTTCAAATGCCCATAATAGATAATTTTATGATATTTTTTGCAATTTTTTGGTATTTTAATCAGTTATGTTTTTGGGTAATAACCAAAAGTTGTCTATATAGCAAAACCATGTTCAGAAACAAAAAACATGAATGACTTATAAAAATACTTTAAGAGTTGCCAAAAATTACCAAAAGTTGCCTCTTATGGGGAACTGTACTTTCTGAGGTAAAAACGGATATAGCAGAATAATGTTCAGTTACGAATTACCGTATAGTCATAAACGTTATCTTATTAATTTCGTATCGAAAACTGTTTTCGTATTGAAAACTGTTTCGATACTATACGATAATCAATATTAACATTAAACATGTTCATAAGGAGGGTTAGTTTCCCAAAATCAAGGGGGGCAAATGTGTCCAATTTTGGGGGGAGGGGACAAATGGGACTTGGAATAACTTAGATTAAAGGACTTGTAAGAATTCAGGTTAGAGGAATTAGAAAACATACGGTAATTGCAATTTTTATTGTAATGTTGCGTAGCATTAATTTTAATGCTTTTAAAAGCTAATTTATGCTAATGGTTTTAATTTTTTTTTAATCGTATATTCTGAAGCCCTATCAGCGATCCAAAAAACATAAGGAGAGGACTCGAAAATCTCCACAGACCTTTCAAAAGAAAACTGACTATAAAAAAGACCTCTACGCTTATACAAAAAATTTCTTATAATATTTACTATGATTTTAACCGATTTTTATTTACAAATTAATACTACATTCAGCTGCAGTTAATAATTTTTTTTATAGAAGAGTTTTGTAACCTGAACTATAATGATCGAGCCGGTATTTATTGTACGTTCAGATTGTAATTTTGGCATTTTGAGAATTCGAGTATAGGTATATATTTTTTCAAAATTTTTTTTCAGAGAAAAAATTATAGGGGCCTTTTGGCAATATCCACAAGAAATGTTTCAGGATATAAATGGGGAAATCTTTGAGGAAAACTATACTTTTAAGAATTGTTCCAGGATTCTTATTCTTTTAAGAACATTGTGATTAATCTTGGGTCTAGTACATATCATCAACAGCAATTGCAGGTTTCATTTTACAAGTCACAATAGCCGCAAATACTGTTAGATTAGTTTTGAATTTATTTTTATAACTTTTGAATTTTAATTTAATAAAAAGGGCAATTTTTATAGAATCATAAGTTTTTATATTAACATTTATCCAAAAAAATATTATCCAATTCCAGTCCCTAACTTTTTTTTTATTTTTAAATAATTGATACCTATATCTGTCAGCTCGAATAACTTATCATCTTTGTAACTCGACATCTCTTTTAAAAATCTTTCTACACTCCACGGTGGCAAGCAATTCAAACCACGCCATGATTCCACAATTGCTGGGTCTACCAAACGAATTTCTTGTGATATCCCAAACTTCTTGGCATGATATTTAGCTGTATTTAGGTCTTCCATCGATTTCCCTGACAGCCTATTACACTCATCTAAACAATAATATTTTTTTAAATAGTACAACAGTTACTTTTTAAAAAATAAAGCAACATTAATATCAACAAATTTTTTCAAATCGCATAACTTTGCTGATTATAAACATTTACAATTTTATCCCCTCTACACCCTGTATCCCTTAAAAAGTTTTTTTGAATACTGATTATGCAATTCATGAAACTTCTGTTAATAGCAATTTACAATAGTTATTTACGAATTAAATTGTACTTTTTAATTATTAATTATCTTCATAATTTATTTTTTAAATTAACTTACTCAAAATTCGACATGTATCTGGATTACTTCCTAATCTTCCATTTAAAATATAATGATAATCCAGGAAATAATTATTGGTTCTTTCAACCATATTGTGGACGCTAAAAACTTCGGATGAAATCCCCTCCAACCACGTTTTTTTGAAATATCTTATGAATCTTGTCCACTTTTGATCCCCATCAAATTCATTATCAATTAATCGTTGAATAGAATTTAAACCTTCACTTATTTTGTCATGAGGTAACAATGCTAACATTATTATTTTACTCAATAAATTATAAGAAGGTGTATCGTATTTGTTATTTCCATCGCTCGGAATTACTTGCAGTGACTTGGCTGCTCTTATTATTTCCTATAAAACACATAATAATTATGATTTTAAAGTTATCCTTACTCTTTTTTATAATTATTATAAGCATTCATAAAACAAAATATAATCCTTACAAGAGAACCAGGCCATATGCTAAAAATGAAGTCGAATCATAAAATTACTTTTAAGATAGTTTTAATTAAGTACAAAACCAAAAAAATAAATGGAAGGAAATGTTTAATATTCATTTGATTTGAAAATATAATTATTTCTACGTATTCTTAATTTTTTTACTATTATTTGATACCAATTATCCCTTGTTATTTAAAAACTTTAATTGCACCAACAATTATAAGGCTTTTCAATAGTAAAACTGAAAACATTTTTTTAAGACTCATAATAAAGTGGTGTATTTAATGGCATCAAATTGAACAATTTTGAGTGACAGGATTTTAAAACTTTATAACCAAAACAATTATTTACATTTCGTGTAAAGTTAGGGTAGTAATTTTACATACTTGAGCATAATGGTGAAAGCTTCCATATACATGGATATTCTCATTCCACTCTTTGCAAGCTCTATGAATTGGCTTATAGTATACAGTAACAGCCAGTTTTGGATTCCAAGCTGGGATTTCTTTAGATAATTCTGTTAAGATTTCTTTACAAGCTCTTGATGTTGTACGTGTCATCACTGCCCAAGCAATAGGGTATACCTAAAAAATATGAACAATAAATTTACTATTTCGCTGTCCAAATTTGTTTTTGTTTTAGAACTATTATCTTACGCAATTATACACTTAACACAGTAGAAAATTATTTATAATAATTTTCCGTTTGAAAAAAATATTACTTAAAATCTTTTTAAGAAAACAATAACCCACGTATAATTTAGGATATTTTTTATATTTTGCTTATTTTTTTTATAAAGAAAGTAATAAGTGGATTTGAAAAAACATTAATGTTATAATTTTTTTTTTATAAACTATCCTTAAATAGTTTATAAAAAATTATTTTTTATTTCTTTTTTTCAATTAAGATACACGAAAATAGCCTAAAGGTTATAAGTTTTTTTATTGCCAAGTATCGCATATTATTTTTTTTTGTCAATGGTAAGAAAACACGACTTTAAGTGGTACGTAGCGCCCGGGAAATACGAAAAACTGTCTTTTTTTGTCCGTTAAAATTTCTGTTTATTAACATGGAACATGTTTATAGGGAGGGGGTACTTCAGAACTTGAAAATTAAGGGGGGGTCAAATTTGTCCTATTTAAGGGGGGGGGTGAAATAAGACTTAGAATAATTAGGTAAGTATATATAAATAAATAAAAGACTTTGAAAAATCTGGGCTTAAGGACTTAGGATAATACAGGTTTATGGACTTAGAATAATATCGATTTAGGGACTTGGAATAATTCAGGTTCAGGGACTTATAATAATTCAGGTTTAGGGAATCAAAATAGTTTGGGTTTAGAATCTTAACAACTAGTAAGGTGATAATTACAAATTACAACAATAGAAAATTGTATTGTAATGTTGGGTAACATTTGTATTATATCTAGTCCTCATTTGGAAGTAAACATGTTCCATGCATTTAGGTTGTGTTTACACAAACCGGTTACAAGTTTTTTTTTACGATTTTCAAAAAAAGAAAATAAATATTTAACAATTTCAAAGCGTACTTAATAAGGAAATAAATTCTAATTTAAAATAAACTGTATTATTTTTTCAACAAATATTATTATTTAGACATAAATTATTAAGAATTTTTAACGGCCGCCTGCTATACTATTGGGAAACTTTTTACATTTGTAAAATTAATATTTAATCACTTATGATCCTTTTTTTAATTAATTTATAACTCTAAAAATATACATACTTGTTTACTTCATTAAATATCAATAATTACGAAACTTGAAATTTATGTCGGAAAATACAAAAATACATAATGATTTAATTTTTACCTGGTTATATTTCTCTGCCATTATTGACATGAAAGCTTTGGCACCTACAATATTTGTGTGAACTTCGTATGAGATGTCAATAAAAATTATTTTAGTTTCCTGAAACTCTTGGACCAAGTTACTGTTGTACAGTAGTAAATGATTACTGTGTTTCGAATAATCTGTGAGCTTGGCTGATAATTTCAAAGTTTTAGCATGAAATGTATATTCAAGTAAAAATTCGTATTTCTTGAGTTCCTCGTAAAATATGTTAATACTTCTATACATTTGCTTTACTCCTTGGAAAAGTATACCTTTGCTCTTAGTTGATCTTTTGATATTAAAGGTTGGCGTCAATGACACACTAATTGAACATAAAAAGCATTAATCTTATTATTATAGTTACTTATACTACTTTATAATGTTCTTTATTATTTTTTTAAATTTATAATTATATCGAATTATATTTATGCCTATAAATACACAATATAAGAATATTGCTTCAGTTTTTATCGAGTTTTTACTAAGACCAAAGAAAATGTAAACATTTGTTACATAAATAAATTTTATTAAGTAAAATATGTATCGGGCATAATAGACGCCACAAAAATTTTTTTTTTCAGAAACTAATATTTCTATGGATGAAATATTATTTTCTCTTTTACTAAAAAACTACTATATAAATCTTTCTTTGTATAAATACTGTTTCAAAAATTTTAATTTACTTTACATTCGTCATTCATTGAAGGTTAATTTTATAATTATTATTTCATGTGTTGCAATACTTACGAATTATCACTTTGATTTAAGGAAGTATTAAAACTTGTAAATTTTTCAGTGTTTCTCTTATTATTTTTTTTAGTTTTCAATTCGTGCTCTTTTTCCTCACATTCATGATTATTGAAATATGGATGAATTTCGAACGATTGTTCATTTATAAATGTAAATGTGAATTTGCATCCTTTTTTTATACACTCATACCTAAATAAGTATTATATAAATTAATGCTATTGTTGACTTACTATTTAAATTTTTACCATTATTGTAATTTCATAGTTAACATTAATTTCTTTTATTTTGGGTTTATGTAAAACTTTTATCAGTAAACTTAATTTCTGTATTTTTTTTATTAATTTTTAGAACTTATTGACATAAGACTTGGTAAATTTAATAAATTTTTATTATTGTGATTAGCGGGAGAGAGGGGTTCATGCGTGTATTAAGAGCAATATAAATATTATTGACTCAAAAATATTTTTCATTATTAATTATTTAAATATTGCCCTTAAGGTTGTAGATCGGATCTCCGAAAAAAAAAAATCGATTTTTTTTTTATTTTTTTTTCAACTCCTTGTACCTTTAAAAATCACCTATTAAAATATATTAATAAAGTTCGAAAATTTTAACGGTAAAAAGTGAGTTTTACCGAGCGCGGTTCGTATGTGTTATACAGTAAAAAAAAACTTTAAATGCGTTTTCCTCGAAACCACTTTTTTTCAAATGGCCGCTAGATGATCTCAGGATTGGCTGGTCCGATTTCAAAAAAAGTTAGTGGGTTTTATTCGTCTAGATATATTACACAAGACTTAACCACTTTTTCATTTAAAAAAATATTTTTTGCATGCTTTAGGGGATGTTGAAGGGTAAAAAACAGGCTCTATTTTCGTACTTTTTTTTTTCAGGCGCTCCCATTTTTTTATTTTATCATATTTTTTTCTAAAGGTGGTTAAGTCTTGTGTAAGAGACCTTCCTTTTTAAGAATCTTTTTGGTATTTTTTTTTCAGAATGCCCTTTCCGAGATCATCTAGCGGCCATGCTTTTCAGGCCTCTATTTTGCTGCCCTCTATAAATGGTACTAATCATGATACTAAATTTTTGGTTGGTTTGTTTTAAAGTTTAATTATTAATAATTAAGTAAAAAAATTTGTAAAGTCATTCATAATAAAACAGCTGAGAAATAAAATAAAACAAAAGTCGATTTTTTTTGTTTTGAGATCCGATCTACAACCTTAAATAGAAAATACTTTAATTTTTTTCGCATTCTGTACATTTGTATGGTTTTTCTCAAGCGTGTATTTTTAAATGCCCTACTAGACTTTCTGACCTATTAAAGGCTTTATCACATTCATTATTATTTGTAAGGCTTATCACTTGCATGGATTCTTTTATGAATATTGAAATTACCAGAAAAAGCAAAAGCTTTACCACATTCTTTACATTTATAAGGCTTTTCACCAGTATGAATTTTTTTATGATTCATCAGATTACCAGACGTAGCAGAATCATTTCCGCATTCTGTACATTTATATGGTTTTTCTCCTGTGTGTATTCTTATGTGTTGTACTAGATTTTGTGGCCACTTAAAAGCCTTACCACATTCTTTACACTTGTAAGGCTTTTCACCAGTATGAATTTTTTTATGATTTAGCAGACAACTAGACGTAGTAAAAAGTTTACCGCAAACTAGGCATTGGTAAGGCTTTTCACCAGCATGAATTCTTTGATGATTCAACAGGCAAATAGACGTACTAAAATCTTTCTCGCATTCAGTACATTTATATTGTTTTTCTCCTGTGTGCATTCTTGAGTGTCCTACTAGACTTTGTAGCTGATTAAAGGCTAAAGTGGTAAACCACATTCTTTACATTTATAAGGCTTTTCACAAGTATGAATTCTTTTATGAACATTGAGATTACTAGAACTAGCAAAATCTTTACCACATTCTTTACATTTATAATAAGGCTTTTTACTAGTATGAATTTTTTTATAATTCATGAGATTAAAAGACGTAGCAAAAACTTTTTTGCATTCTGTACATTTATATGGTTTTTCTCCTGTGTGCATTCTTGAGTGTCTGACTAGACTGTTTGACCATTTAAAGGCCTTATCACATACATTACAATTATAAATTTTTTTATTATCATGAATTTTTTTATGATTTATCAGATGACTAGACCTAACAAAAGGTTTCCCGCAATCTAGGCATTTGTATGGTTTTTCTGCCGCTTGAATTTCTAAGTGTGCTACTAGACTGTTTGACCACTTAAAGGCCTCACCACATTCTTTACATTTATAAGGCTTATCACTTACATGGATTTTTTTATGTTTTAATAAATAACTTGACGTAGTAAAAGCTTTTCCACATTCTGTACATTTATATGGTTTTTCACTAGAGTAGTTATCCTGAGTAGGTTCTAGGCCAGTATGTCGAAATCCCTAGATAATAGAAAAAATATAGACAACCTTGGTTAATAAAATAATAATTATTTCTCAATTATTTACATTATTTTATTATATGCGACCAGTACTTCAAAAACAATAGGGAATAGAAAAAAATATAGACAACATTTCTCAATCGCATTTTTTATTATAAAATTAATTCATTGTTAAAAAACATTTTTAACATATTTTTTTTCTAACTTTTTTACATATAAGACTGATTAACAATAATATGTTGAGGTAAGCTGATATGAGCACAGTATCCCCCTCCCATAGATAATAGAAATAAAATAGATAACCTTATTATATTATTTCTCAATATTTTTATTAATTATTTGCAATGATTTTAAAATAAGATAATTCTTTCATCATGTTTTATAAATTATATATTTTTATGTATATATGTTAAGTAGTATCACTTTGATAATTTTTTAATTTCTATACATTCTCATATTATAATATTACATCATTATTTTAAAATAAGACAATTTTTATCAAATTTTAATTATGATTATTTTCTGTTTTGTTCCTACCCTTTCCTCCTTGTCAGATTCATTCTCCCTTCTACTTAGGGTTGTGGTTTGTTGTTAGTGTTATGTCAGTTTCTATTCAAATGTTCGGCCCCCCTGCCCCTTTTTGGTTATTTGTGTCTTAATTAGGCTATGTATACCCGTAAAAAGTGGTTGCCCGCATTAGGAATCATATATATATGTGTATTTAGTTTCAGCGGCGTCAGCATAAGTCCTGTAGCGCATGTTAATTTCCGAAAATCATATGCTGACGTCCGCATAAGTCCAAAACTGTCAACACAAGTCCTCTTCCGTTTAAATTTCGTCAAAAAAAACACTTTGCATTAATTTATGTATATATGTTTAATATATACATATATATATATGTATATATTAATATTTTTCTACATTTGAAGTTAAAGACCTAATACAACTTTTGAAATTACACTCTTTCTCAATCCTAATTATTATTAATTATTTAGAACAATTTTAAAATAAACCCTAGATAATAGAAATAATATAGATAACCTCATACTACAATATTGTTTAAAAAAAAAAACAATTTTTGTTAAATTTTAATTATGTTTCTTTTTTGAGTTGATCCACCTCCTCTTCACCTCTCACTTATAAATTTTCCCTCTTCTGCTTGGGTTCAAGGTTAACTTACTTTTACACATTATAACTACGTTACGCTTTATGATTAAAGTTATGTATAAAATACATAGAGTTTTTCAATCATTTAAAACACATATATATATATTAATATTTTTCTACATTTGAAGTTAAAGACCTAAGACAACTTTCAAAATCTTTTACTTATTTTAAATTAAACCATAAAACAAAACACAGTTTTTGAAAAAAATATAGACAACCTTAGTTAACAAATTATACTATTAATTTATAAAATATATTTTTTTATTTTCATAAATATAATTACATTACAGAGTACATTAATGTTGTATGCGTCAAACATTTTAATTTTATTTTACTTTTTAATCCTTCATTAATCCTTTACTAATTATCATAACAAATATTTTATTTAAAAAAATATAAATCTGTTATAAATATTACAATTGGAGAATTTTTACGCATACCATCTAATAAAAGAAAAAACTCATAATAAGTTATATTAATTTTATTTTTTATTAATTAGGAAAAAATAAAATATTTTTACATATATAATTATTAATATTAATATGAACTAAATCGCCTTGTCTCCAACAAAAAAGACAATGAGCTTTGAATTCATCAAAACTCATATTATCTCTAACATGTTCATTATATATAACCATTAAACTAACTACATCTTGAGAAGAAAAAAACAAAGTATTTGCATTTTGTCTTAATCTTGGTAATAGTTTTATATAAGAATAACAAAACATCATTGAATCAACTTTTTCGTGTCTACCGATATTAAAATATTTATAACATTCCTCGTCATCTGTTCCTTGATAAAAAAATTTTAAACGACGATTCATGTTGATTTTATTATAACTTTTTAATACCACTCATGCAACTATACAAATTAGAAAAATATAATTTACAATATTTTTTCAAGTAATAACTTGATATAAGAAAATGTTGAGTTACACATTTATATTTGTTATATAGTTAGTATTATCTATATATATAAACATATATATACACCTTACACATAACAGCTTATTCTTGTTTTTCATACCAATCATTCAAATTTCATATATATATATTATTCACACTTATATTTTTATGCACTAACTTAACTCTCTAACAATGTATATTATACTAGCACAACACTGATTCTATAATTTTCCAAGTTTTTATAGAAAGGTGAGAGTATTTTATTTAAATAAACTGTAAAACCTCATTTTCTACTTTTACCTTTTATAACACTTGTTATATATATCTTAAAAAAATTTTTGTATTACATATTTTTTTAACAACTACAAGACAATATTAAAAAAAATGAAAAATAGTGTAGTTGTTTATTTGTATCTCATATAAATTAATGTAGTAGTTTTCAGTTTCATAATTTTTATTTTTTATTTCATGTCTAAACAATATCATTACAACTATTTACATAAATAATAAAATATTGAAATTAAATTTAATAAATTAGTATTATATTAACTTAAGTTAAAAAATACATATAAACATAAGCTTTGTACTTATTATTATTCTTTTAAATTAATAATTATTAATTTACTTTAAACTTTTTGAATTTATTATTAATATACTTGTAAAATAAAAAATTAAATTAACTAACATAATTTTAAACATATGCTTTATATAAATAATAAAATAATAAAATTAAATTTAACAAATTAGCATAACTTAAAAAATATACATGAACATAAGCTTTACACTTATTATTATTATTATTATTATTATTATTATTCTTTAAAATTAATAACTTGAACAAGTTTAAAAAGAATGTATATATGTATATATTGAGAATAGAAACATAAGAAAAAAAGAATACCCATTCACCTACAAGCAAATCAATTGGATGCATGCTCTTACTTTCATATGTATATATATTTATATATATATATATATATATATATATATATATATATATATATACTTAAGAACACAACATTATAATAATTATATAAAACTAACGTCACTGCGACTATTACTAAATAACTTCAATTTTATGAATAAGAATTTAAACACTTGTACTTCTCACACGAATAATTTAAATGATATAATTTAAAAAAATTTTTTACACATTCTAAAAAAATATTATTTTATTTATTTATATAATAAAATCTTACAATAGATTCTTTGGTTATTAATATACACTTCATAAAAATAATAGGTGTATATAAATATACACTTCAATAAAAATATTATTTAATTTGATAAGTTGCACAACACTAAAAATATTAGTATCTAAAATTTGTAGATAGGTGTATTTTGGATAACGAAAAAACAAACAAAAAGTCCTATAAATGTCAAATGATACTGATTTGGATGTGAATAACAGTATACACCAGCAGAATATAATGATAAGTAATTAATAAATTTATTTTTTTATTTTTATTTTTTACAAAGCAATATTATTTTAAATTCATTGTAATAAATCTATAACGCATACATAATTATCTTATATATATATATAAACATATATAAAACACCTTATCAAAAAACCTTTTTCTTAATTTAAATTTACATATAAATCGTTTTATCAACTATTCTTAATATTGCACCTTAATATTTTAAGGTGGAATGTTAATAAAGCTTAACTAATAGTTTTATATTTTTATAATATTTTAATAAAAAGATAAAACGTTATATATTTTTATTTTTAAGAAATTATTTAAATTACTTATTAAATTATGAGAATATATTAAAAAATATGAAATTAATATTACAGCATCCAAAGTTTCATATTGTAAATATTAAAACTTCATCATTTTTAATACACAGTAGATAACTTCAATTAACAAATAAAACTATATTTAAGAAAAATAATAACTAGATACGAGAAAAATGTTAAGTTACACATTTTATATTCGTTATATACTTAATATTATCTATATAAACACATATACACTTTACATATAATATCTTATTCTTGTCTTTTAATACCCATCATTCACATTTCGTATATATTATACACTCTTATATTTATTATGCACTAATTTAACACTTTAGCAACATATATTGTACTAAGACAACATTGATTCTGTAACTTTTAAAGTTTTATAGAAAGGTGGGGTATTTATTGAATAAACTTCAGCACCTCATTTTCTACTTTTACCTTAAACAACATTTGTTATATATATTTTTCAATATTTTGTATTACATATTTTTATAATAACTACAAAACTATATTAAAAAAGTGAAAAAATAGTACAGTTGTTCATTTGTATCTCATATAAATTAATGTAGTAGTTTTTATTTTGTAATTTTTATTTTTCTATTTAATGTCTAAATAGTATTATTGCATAGTATTACATAGAACAACTATTTACATTCATCGTAATGTAAAAGTTTACATTACATAGAATCCGATCTATTTGTATAGAAATTGATCTGATTTATATCCCTCATCGTCATGCTTTTTTATTAGCATATTTTAAAATATAAATTTTTTTTAATTTTTTTAAATCTTTTTTTAAATAGCTTTATGAAAAGTTTCTCGATACTATGGTATATCTATAAAGAATTAATTATATTGTTAATTAAATAATTGTCTACATTTTAAAAAAGTAAAGTCTATTGCATTATTTATTAAATGATACTTTTTCTTAATTAATTTTTTAACCCTCTAAATTGAGGAACTCATGCAGAAAACCGAACATGAAATTTTTTTGCGCTACTTCTATGCAGAAAACAGTCATAAACAACATAGGTGTAAAACTTAAGACATTAACACGAACATATCACTCGAGACCAGTTTCATTAAACACTAATACAAGTGATTTCACTAAGCTAAAACTTTTAATTACTCAATACTTAATATAATATAATTTAACTTATTAAACAATATTTAATATAACAACCCCTATGTAACCTACATATACAAGTGCAAAATAAAAACAATATTCACAAATATTAGAAAATGAATAAAAAATGGATATAAAAAAATTATTTTGTAATACATTGCATGAATTTTCAGTATAAATATGAACAGTTTTTAATCAAATCATCAATTAAATTTTTAGTTCTAAAAAGATTTTTGAATTAAAAAATGAGAAAAATATATAATTTCATATTTATTAAATAAAATAACCATCCCAATAAACAATCATGATAGAATAATATATTTTTTTTCTTCAAAATTTGCATGAATCACTCTGATAAAGATCCTTAAATCAACATTATTTTTAATATTTTGATACACATAATTTTATTTACTTAATTAAAAAATTAAATAATCTAACTGATATGACTAATTATGCAAGTGAGCAAATAGAAAAAATATATAATCTTAGAAATATGTTTTCGTTTTTGTGTTTTAATATTATAAATAATATTAATCAAAAGCCTATATAACTTAAGTTAAGTGTATATAGTTTACAATAAAATTTTTCTATAAAAATATTAATAAAAAAATATTTTAACTTTTAAAATGAAATTCCTAATCAAATAAGATTATTTTTAGATTTAAGAAGCTCATTTCATATATATATAAAATCATTAATAATGTAATGTTGAATTAGTTTTTACATATAAGCATATATTAATATGTGTATAGTTATATAATAGTATTTTTAAAAAAAGTTTTTAAAGATACTGTTTTGATATAGAATGGAGAAGTATAAATAAAGATATTGTAAGCAACCAATAACCGCTTGATTCTTTATTTATTCTTCCTTTTCCTATATCAAATAAGTTTCTTTAAAACCGTGTTTTAAAAAGTATTTCTTATAATTATGACATCAAAGTGTATGTAAAGTAAAACTTTACACACTTTTTATCTATAAAGAAAAGATTGAATTTTCATGCAGATTAAATTTTGTAAAACTACATCTTAGACATTATTATTATAAAAGATGTTTTTAATGTTTAAGACATCGAGTTTTTTTATATTAACATATACTCTGATACTCTAACTTGGTTCAGAAACATTTTTGCACATTTAAATCATATAAAAAATGCAGGGATTAACCTTTTCACACTATCTACTCTCGACCATGCAAACAAGTGCATGCAAAGTAAAAACAATATTTTCTCCATTATTTAAAAAATTTTAAACAAATTTATTTCAAGCTTTAAAATACATAGATGACAAATTTAATTCAATCATTGATTAAAATTACTTTTAAAAAGAGAGGTTTGACATAATTTTAAGATAATAGCTACCACATTAATATCAAAAAAAAAATTTAATTTAAATGAATGGTAAGAAATTGAAATAATTTTAAGATAATAGCTACCACATTAATATCAAAAAAAAATTTAATTTAAATGAATGGTAAGAAATTTTGTAATTTGAGTAAAAATTGTTTATTCAAATATTTTTACTATAAGATGTTCTTTTAAATTTTAGTTTCAAATTGTATTAATATTTAATAATATGTTTACTTTTAAATTCATTATTAATTTATTCGTTTTATTTAAATTTTTTATTTGAGTAAATTATTTTAAAGATATTTTTTAGATGGATAAGAAGTGTAAATTACATTAACTTTATTTAGTTAGAAATATATGTAATTAATTATATTTTTATAATTTTTTATTTTTTTTAAATAATGTAAATAATATCTAACAGAATATTCAAGTTTTTTGTTACAAATTTTAGTTGAATATTTCCAATTAAATTTACTATAAACTTTAATTTGTATAAAATTCAATCGTTTTAATTAAAAATTTTTTTAAACTTGTACACTGAAAAATTACCATAATTCAAATAATTTTTAATTAATTAATTACTGAGTATAAAAAATATAACTCTGTTATAAAAGAGTCAAACACAAAAGACATTAAATTTTTTAATACCTATTTTAATTACTTACTGTAAAACTTCAAAACTGAAAAAGAGTAATCTTATTTCTAAACCATTTTAATAATAAGTATTATAAAAGAAATATTTATCCATATTGCAATAAGAATTTTTTTCTTCATTTTTTAATCTTAGAGTTATTTTCATGTATAGTTTTTGTAGTTCAAACAAAAAATTATCATTTTTTTAATGTAGAAAATTATTTTTTTATTATTTTCTTATTTGTAGAAAATAAGAATGTTAAATAAAAAAAATAACGATCAGGATTGAACAATTTTTTTATGAAATCTTACACAAACCAATATTAAAAATTTTTAAACATCTTGAAAATAAACCAGAATGTTTATTAAAAACAGTTTTTAATCACAAGCTATCAACATGCAAACTACAAGCTAATACCAATTATTTTCTTCATTCAATACACTCATAAAACACACACACGTAATTAAAAAGCAGATTAATTAACTATTAAACCATATACTTTATAATTAACCATAATGAAGATATAAGGAACCACATTATTTACACTAACATACAAGATCACATTAATTGACATAAAAATATGTCTTTTTACAATAAATTATCAATCATTATTAACATAATACTTTTCGAAAGTACATTGAATTATTAAAATTACACACCTAAAAAAAAAAACACTTCATAAGTAAAACTCTCACAAACAAAAATGTCTATAGATATGTATTTAACGATTAAACAATTAACTATTAATATTAATAACATAAAACTTCCCACAAAATAATTAAATCTTACACAAATTTTAAAATAAACCTATAAAATAATAAAAATTAGGAAACATTTTTCACAATATATTTAAAAAAACACAAATCATAGATAATTTTTCAATCAATTTTTTTTTTTAAGCAATACATACTATATATTTTTTAAATACTTTAAGATCATTCACTAGTTTGAATTCAGAACATATATAGTGCTTGTAATCATTAACTGATATCTCATATATCATTTATAATCATCTTTTACTAGAATTCAGTTTTTATAAAAGGAGGTAGGCTTTTTCATATAAAAAATAGATTTTCTTTATTTTTCAGGTAATTCTAACCGAACATCTAAAGACTAATTCAAAGTCATTTTATATCCCCATTCATTTTACCTGGTTGTATGGAATCTCTTCTTTGAAATCCTCTTCATTAAGCAACAAACTTAACATACTTTTTAGGTAAATATAAACGATCTTGGACTGCTTATTAGTTTACAAGAGGGATTCTCCTGGGCACTAATTGATTAAAGATTATTTAAAAATCCATTTATTCAATCATTTGACAAGACTACCTTTCCAGTTAACCAGACTAGAAAACAACCAAACAGTTGCTACAGTTAACCTGCAACCAACCAAGCGGTTGCTGCAAGCGATGCTTGGTAGGCTTTTTCATATAAAAACTAGATTTTCTTCATTTTTCAGGTAATTAATTCTAACCAATCATCTAAAGACTAATTCAAAGTCATTTTATATCCCAGTTACTGCATCCGCAAGCGGTTTGTCAAACCGAGCGGTTAATCAAGCAGTTTGTAGTAAACGGGCAGAGCGGTCGGTTTTTGTCGAAGACAAAAAATACTAATTCAGATTTAAAGTGAATTTTTTATCTAAGTGTTTAAATCAAGTAAGATCTTAGCCGAACTTAACTACATATGTTTTCGTTATTACAAATAGTTTTTTTAAAATAAATTAATTTAATAAACTACTATAAGTATAAATATATTATTAATTTAAAATATTAAATTTTTTTAAATTAAAATATTAATAGGTACATACTTTGTTCTGATAAAACCATTTTTTTAATATTCAAACTTTTAATACAATTAATTTTAACTAATTTTAATACAAAAATAATGTTTTTTTTACAGAAAAAATTTTTAAAATCTTATACTTGCTTAAGATAAAAAAATTTTTATCCATACCCCACTTTTATCTTCATAGATAAGCCGAACGGGTTATTTTTTTTACTTATTGAATACAAATTATATTTTCTCAATACTTTTTATAGTATTTTAAAATCAACTTTTAAAATCAGAATAAAAAAATTTTTTCTTATCATGTCTCATTTTTTCCTATACTCTGTATCACTGTGCAACGGTTACTGCATCCAGAAGCGGTTAACCGCTCGGTTTGACAAGCAGATTGTAGTTAACGGACAGAAGCAGTGTAGAAAAAAGTTTTAAATTATTTTGAACTTAAAAATCAAATTAAAACTCGTACCAATCGGTTTAACATCCATATTAATAAATTATGTGTATGTTAATGTAGGGGTTTAGAAAAAACACTGTGGTTAACTAGAAACCACCCAATCCTAAGTTTAATATTTTGTATTAACATATTTTGTATTAAAAAAAAAAAAAATGGTTCTATCAGAACAAAGTATGTACTTATTAATAATATAATTAAAAAATTTAATATTTTAAATTAATAATTTATTTATACTTATAGTAGTTTATTAAATTAGTTTATTTTTTAAATATATTAAAAATATATTTAAATATATTTAAATATATTTCCTGTTAACGAAGGTAAAGTAAGGTATGATATATTATACCGGTTTAACAAACCGCTTGCGGTTGCAGTAACCCGCGCGGTTACGATTAATAAATTATGTGTATGTTAATGTAGGGTTTAGAAAAAACACTGTGGTTAACTAGAAACCATACAATCCTAAGTTTAATATTTTGTATTAAAATATTTTGTATTAAAAAAAAAAAAATGGTTTTATCAGAACAAAGTATGTACTTATTATATAATTAAAAAATTTTAATATTTTAAATTAATAATTTATTTATACTTATAGTAGTTTATTAAATTAGTTTATTTTTTAAATAACTATTTGTAATAACGAAAACATATTTATAGCTAAGTTCGGTTAAAATCTTATTTGATTAACACTTAGATAAATAAATTCACTTTAAATCTGAATTAGTATTTTTGTTTTTGACAAAAACCAACCGCTCTTCTGTTAACTGTAAACCGCTTGCGGTTGCAGTAACCGGCGGTTACTGCAACCGCAAGCGGTTTGTTAAACCGGTATTATATATCATACTTTACCTTTGTTAACAGGAAATATATTTCCTGTTAACCACCGGTTTAACAAACCGCAAGCGGTTTACAGTTAACAGAAGAGCGGTTGGTTTTTGTCAAAAACAAAAATACTAATTCAGATTTAAAGTGAATTTATTTATCTAAGTGTTAATCAAATAAGATTTTAACCGAACTTAGCTATATATATGTTTTCGTTATTACAAATAGTTATTTAAAAAATAAACTAATTTAATAAACTACTATAAGTATAAATAAATTATTAATTTAAAATATTAAAATTTTTTAATTATATAATAAGTACATACTTTGTTCTGATAAAACCATTTTTTTTTTTTTAATACAAAATATTTTAATACAAAATATTAAACTTAGGATTGTATGGTTTCTAGTTAACCACAGTGTTTTTTCTAAACCCTACATTAACATACACATAATTTATTAATCGTAACCGCGCGGGTTACTGCAACCGCAAGCGGTTTGTTAAACCGGTATAATATATCATACCTTACTTTACCTTCGTTAACAGGAAATATATTTAAATATATTTAAATATATTTTTAATATATTTAAAAAATAAACTAATTTAATAAACTACTATAAGTATAAATAAATTATTAATTTAAAATATTAAATTTTTTAATTATATTATTAATAAGTACATACTTTGTTCTGATAGAACCATTTTTTTTTTTTTTAATACAAAATATGTTAATACAAAATATTAAACTTAGGATTGGGTGGTTTCTAGTTAACCACAGTGTTTTTTCTAAACCCCTACATTAACATACACATAATTTATTAATATGGATGTTAAACCGATTGGTACGAGTTTTAATTTGATTTTTAAGTTCAAAATAATTTAAAACTTTTTTCTACACTGCTTCTGTCCGTTAACTACAATCTGCTTGTCAAACCGAGCGGTTAACCGCTTCTGGATGCAGTAACCGTTGCACAGTGATACAGAGTATAGGAAAAAATGAGACATGATAAGAAAAAATTTTTTTATTCTGATTTTAAAAGTTGATTTTAAAATACTATAAAAAGTATTGAGAAAATATAATTTGTATTCAATAAGTAAAAAAAATAACCCGTTCGGCTTATCTATGAAGATAAAAGTGGGGTATGGATAAAAATTTTTTTATCTTAAGCAAGTATAAGATTTTAAAAATTTTTTCTGTAAAAAAAACATTATTTTTGTATTAAAATTAGTTAAAATTAATTGTATTAAAAGTTTGAATATTAAAAAAATGGTTTTATCAGAACAAAGTATGTACCTATTAATATTTTAATTTAAAAAAATTTAATATTTTAAATTAATAATATATTTATACTTATAGTAGTTTATTAAATTAATTTATTTTAAAAAAACTATTTGTAATAACGAAAACATATGTAGTTAAGTTCGGCTAAGATCTTACTTGATTTAAACACTTAGATAAAAAATTCACTTTAAATCTGAATTAGTATTTTTTGTCTTCGACAAAAACCGACCGCTCTGCCCGTTTACTACAAACTGCTTGATTAACCGCTCGGTTTGACAAACCGCTTGCGGATGCAGTAACTGGGATATAAAATGACTTTGAATTAGTCTTTAGATGATTGGTTAGAATTAATTACCTGAAAAATGAAGAAAATCTAGTTTTTATATGAAAAAGCCTACCAAGCATCGCTTGCAGCAACCGCTTGGTTGGTTGCAGGTTAACTGTAGCAACTGTTTGGTTGTTTTCTAGTCTGGTTAACTGGAAAGGTAGTCTTGTCAAATGATTGAATAAATGGATTTTTAAATAATCTTTAATCAATTAGTGCCCAGGAGAATCCCTCTTGTAAACTAATAAGCAGTCCAAGATCGTTTATATTTACCTAAAAAGTATGTTAAGTTTGTTGCTTAATGAAGAGGATTTCAAAGAAGAGATTCCATACAACCAGGTAAAATGAATGGGGATATAAAATGACTTTGAATTAGTCTTTAGATGTTCGGTTAGAATTACCTGAAAAATAAAGAAAATCTATTTTTTATATGAAAAAGCCTACCTCCTTTTATAAAAACTGAATTCTAGTAAAAGATGATTATAAATGATATATGAGATATCAGTTAATGATTACAAGCACTATATATGTTCTGAATTCAAACTAGTGAATGATCTTAAAGTATTTAAAAAATATATAGTATGTATTGCTTAAAAAAAAAAATTGATTGAAAAATTATCTATGATTTGTGTTTTTTTAAATATATTGTGAAAAATGTTTCCTAATTTTTATTATTTTATAGGTTTATTTTAAAATTTGTGTAAGATTTAATTATTTTGTGGGAAGTTTTATGTTATTAATATTAATAGTTAATTGTTTAATCGTTAAATACATATCTATAGACATTTTTGTTTGTGAGAGTTTTACTTATGAAGTGTTTTTTTTTTTAGGTGTGTAATTTTAATAATTCAATGTACTTTCGAAAAGTATTATGTTAATAATGATTGATAATTTATTGTAAAAAGACATATTTTTATGTCAATTAATGTGATCTTGTATGTTAGTGTAAATAATGTGGTTCCTTATATCTTCATTATGGTTAATTATAAAGTATATGGTTTAATAGTTAATTAATCTGCTTTTTAATTACGTGTGTGTGTTTTATGAGTGTATTGAATGAAGAAAATAATTGGTATTAGCTTGTAGTTTGCATGTTGATAGCTTGTGATTAAAAACTGTTTTTAATAAACATTCTGGTTTATTTTCAAGATGTTTAAAAATTTTTAATATTGGTTTGTGTAAGATTTCATAAAAAAATTGTTCAATCCTGATCGTTATTTTTTTTATTTAACATTCTTATTTTCTACAAATAAGAAAATAATAAAAAAATAATTTTCTACATTAAAAAAATGATAATTTTTTGTTTGAACTACAAAAACTATACATGAAAATAACTCTAAGATTAAAAAATGAAGAAAAAAATTCTTATTGCAATATGGATAAATATTTCTTTTATAATACTTATTATTAAAATGGTTTAGAAATAAGATTACTCTTTTTCAGTTTTGAAGTTTTACAGTAAGTAATTAAAATAGGTATTAAAAAATTTAATGTCTTTTGTGTTTGACTCTTTTATAACAGAGTTATATTTTTTATACTCAGTAATTAATTAATTAAAAATTATTTGAATTATGGTAATTTTTCAGTGTACAAGTTTAAAAAAATTTTTAATTAAAACGATTGAATTTTATACAAATTAAAGTTTATAGTAAATTTAATTGGAAATATTCAACTAAAATTTGTAACAAAAAACTTGAATATTCTGTTAGATATTATTTACATTATTTAAAAAAAATAAAAAATTATAAAAATATAATTAATTACATATATTTCTAACTAAATAAAGTTAATGTAATTTACACTTCTTATCCATCTAAAAAATATCTTTAAAATAATTTACTCAAATAAAAAATTTAAATAAAACGAATAAATTAATAATGAATTTAAAAGTAAACATATTATTAAATATTAATACAATTTGAAACTAAAATTTAAAAGAACATCTTATAGTAAAAATATTTGAATAAACAATTTTTACTCAAATTACAAAATTTCTTACCATTCATTTAAATTAAATTTTTTTTTGATATTAATGTGGTAGCTATTATCTTAAAATTATTTCAATTTCTTACCATTCATTTAAATTAAATTTTTTTTTTGATATTAATGTGGTAGCTATTATCTTAAAATTATGTCAAACCTCTCTTTTTAAAAGTAATTTTAATCAATGATTGAATTAAATTTGTCATCTATGTATTTTAAAGCTTGAAATAAATTTGTTTAAAATTTTTTAAATAATGGAGAAAATATTGTTTTTACTTTGCATGCACTTGTTTGCATGGTCGAGAGTAGATAGTGTGAAAAGGTTAATCCCTGCATTTTTTATATGATTTAAATGTGCAAAAATGTTTCTGAACCAAGTTAGAGTATCAGAGTATATGTTAATATAAAAAAACTCGATGTCTTAAACATTAAAAACATCTTTTATAATAATAATGTCTAAGATGTAGTTTTACAAAATTTAATCTGCATGAAAATTCAATCTTTTCTTTATAGATAAAAAGTGTGTAAAGTTTTACTTTACATACACTTTGATGTCATAATTATAAGAAATACTTTTTAAAACACGGTTTTAAAGAAACTTATTTGATATAGGAAAAGGAAGAATAAATAAAGAATCAAGCGGTTATTGGTTGCTTACAATATCTTTATTTATACTTCTCCATTCTATATCAAAACAGTATCTTTAAAAACTTTTTTTAAAAATACTATTATATAACTATACACATATTAATATATGCTTATATGTAAAAACTAATTCAACATTACATTATTAATGATTTTATATATATATGAAATGAGCTTCTTAAATCTAAAAATAATCTTATTTGATTAGGAATTTCATTTTAAAAGTTAAAATATTTTTTTATTAATATTTTTATAGAAAAATTTTATTGTAAACTATATACACTTAACTTAAGTTATATAGGCTTTTGATTAATATTATTTATAATATTAAAACACAAAAACGAAAACATATTTCTAAGATTATATATTTTTTCTATTTGCTCACTTGCATAATTAGTCATATCAGTTAGATTATTTAATTTTTTAATTAAGTAAATAAAATTATGTGTATCAAAATATTAAAAATAATGTTGATTTAAGGATCTTTATCAGAGTGATTCATGCAAATTTTGAAGAAAAAAAATATATTATTCTATCATGATTGTTTATTGGGATGGTTATTTTATTTAATAAATATGAAATTATATATTTTTCTCATTTTTTAATTCAAAAATCTTTTTAGAACTAAAAATTTAATTGATGATTTGATTAAAAACTGTTCATATTTATACTGAAAATTCATGCAATGTATTACAAAATAATTTTTTTATATCCATTTTTTATTCATTTTCTAATATTTGTGAATATTGTTTTTATTTTGCACTTGTATATGTAGGTTACATAGGGGTTGTTATATTAAATATTGTTTAATAAGTTAAATTATATTATATTAAGTATTGAGTAATTAAAAGTTTTAGCTTAGTGAAATCACTTGTATTAGTGTTTAATGAAACTGGTCTCGAGTGATATGTTCGTGTTAATGTCTTAAGTTTTACACCTATGTTGTTTATGACTGTTTTCTGCATAGAAGTAGCGCAAAAAAATTTCATGTTCGGTTTTCTGCATGAGTTCCTCAATTTAGAGGGTTAAAAAATTAATTAAGAAAAAGTATCATTTAATAAATAATGCAATAGACTTTACTTTTTTAAAATGTAGACAATTATTTAATTAACAATATAATTAATTCTTTATAGATATACCATAGTATCGAGAAACTTTTCATAAAGCTATTTAAAAAAAGATTTAAAAAAATTAAAAAAAATTTATATTTTAAAATATGCTAATAAAAAAGCATGACGATGAGGGATATAAATCAGATCAATTTCTATACAAATAGATCGGATTCTATGTAATGTAAACTTTTACATTACGATGAATGTAAATAGTTGTTCTATGTAATACTATGCAATAATACTATTTAGACATTAAATAGAAAAATAAAAATTACAAAATAAAAACTACTACATTAATTTATATGAGATACAAATGAACAACTGTACTATTTTTTCACTTTTTTAATATAGTTTTGTAGTTATTATAAAAATATGTAATACAAAATATTGAAAAATATATATAACAAATGTTGTTTAAGGTAAAAGTAGAAAATGAGGTGCTGAAGTTTATTCAATAAATACCCCACCTTTCTATAAAACTTTAAAAGTTACAGAATCAATGTTGTCTTAGTACAATATATGTTGCTAAAGTGTTAAATTAGTGCATAATAAATATAAGAGTGTATAATATATACGAAATGTGAATGATGGGTATTAAAAGACAAGAATAAGATATTATATGTAAAGTGTATATGTGTTTATATAGATAATATTAAGTATATAACGAATATAAAATGTGTAACTTAACATTTTTCTCGTATCTAGTTATTATTTTTCTTAAATATAGTTTTATTTGTTAATTGAAGTTATCTACTGTGTATTAAAAATGATGAAGTTTTAATATTTACAATATGAAACTTTGGATGCTGTAATATTAATTTCATATTTTTTAATATATTCTCATAATTTAATAAGTAATTTAAATAATTTCTTAAAAATAAAAATATATAACGTTTTATCTTTTTATTAAAATATTATAAAAATATAAAACTATTAGTTAAGCTTTATTAACATTCCACCTTAAAATATTAAGGTGCAATATTAAGAATAGTTGATAAAACGATTTATATGTAAATTTAAATTAAGAAAAAGGTTTTTTGATAAGGTGTTTTATATATGTTTATATATATATATAAGATAATTATGTATGCGTTATAGATTTATTACAATGAATTTAAAATAATATTGCTTTGTAAAAAATAAAAATAAAAAAATAAATTTATTAATTACTTATCATTATATTCTGCTGGTGTATACTGTTATTCACATCCAAATCAGTATCATTTGACATTTATAGGACTTTTTGTTTGTTTTTTCGTTATCCAAAATACACCTATCTACAAATTTTAGATACTAATATTTTTAGTGTTGTGCAACTTATCAAATTAAATAATATTTTTATTGAAGTGTATATTTATATACACCTATTATTTTTATGAAGTGTATATTAATAACCAAAGAATCTATTGTAAGATTTTATTATATAAATAAATAAAATAATATTTTTTTAGAATGTGTAAAAAATTTTTTTAAATTATATCATTTAAATTATTCGTGTGAGAAGTACAAGTGTTTAAATTCTTATTCATAAAATTGAAGTTATTTAGTAATAGTCGCAGTGACGTTAGTTTTATATAATTATTATAATGTTGTGTTCTTAAGTATATATATATATATATATATATATATATAAATATATATACATATGAAAGTAAGAGCATGCATCCAATTGATTTGCTTGTAGGTGAATGGGTATTCTTTTTTTCTTATGTTTCTATTCTCAATATATACATATATACATTCTTTTTAAACTTGTTCAAGTTATTAATTTTAAAGAATAATAATAATAATAATAATAATAATAATAAGTGTAAAGCTTATGTTCATGTATATTTTTTAAGTTATGCTAATTTGTTAAATTTAATTTTATTATTTTATTATTTATATAAAGCATATGTTTAAAATTATGTTAGTTAATTTAATTTTTTATTTTACAAGTATATTAATAATAAATTCAAAAAGTTTAAAGTAAATTAATAATTATTAATTTAAAAGAATAATAATAAGTACAAAGCTTATGTTTATATGTATTTTTTAACTTAAGTTAATATAATACTAATTTATTAAATTTAATTTCAATATTTTATTATTTATGTAAATAGTTGTAATGATATTGTTTAGACATGAAATAAAAAATAAAAATTATGAAACTGAAAACTACTACATTAATTTATATGAGATACAAATAAACAACTACACTATTTTTCATTTTTTTTAATATTGTCTTGTAGTTGTTAAAAAAATATGTAATACAAAAATTTTTTTAAGATATATATAACAAGTGTTATAAAAGGTAAAAGTAGAAAATGAGGTTTTACAGTTTATTTAAATAAAATACTCTCACCTTTCTATAAAAACTTGGAAAATTATAGAATCAGTGTTGTGCTAGTATAATATACATTGTTAGAGAGTTAAGTTAGTGCATAAAAATATAAGTGTGAATAATATATATATATGAAATTTGAATGATTGGTATGAAAAACAAGAATAAGCTGTTATGTGTAAGGTGTATATATATGTTTATATATATAGATAATACTAACTATATAACAAATATAAATGTGTAACTCAACATTTTCTTATATCAAGTTATTACTTGAAAAAATATTGTAAATTATATTTTTCTAATTTGTATAGTTGCATGAGTGGTATTAAAAAGTTATAATAAAATCAACATGAATCGTCGTTTAAAATTTTTTTATCAAGGAACAGATGACGAGGAATGTTATAAATATTTTAATATCGGTAGACACGAAAAAGTTGATTCAATGATGTTTTGTTATTCTTATATAAAACTATTACCAAGATTAAGACAAAATGCAAATACTTTGTTTTTTTCTTCTCAAGATGTAGTTAGTTTAATGGTTATATATAATGAACATGTTAGAGATAATATGAGTTTTGATGAATTCAAAGCTCATTGTCTTTTTTGTTGGAGACAAGGCGATTTAGTTCATATTAATATTAATAATTATATATGTAAAAATATTTTATTTTTTCCTAATTAATAAAAAATAAAATTAATATAACTTATTATGAGTTTTTTCTTTTATTAGATGGTATGCGTAAAAATTCTCCAATTGTAATATTTATAACAGATTTATATTTTTTTAAATAAAATATTTGTTATGATAATTAGTAAAGGATTAATGAAGGATTAAAAAGTAAAATAAAATTAAAATGTTTGACGCATACAACATTAATGTACTCTGTAATGTAATTATATTTATGAAAATAAAAAAATATATTTTATAAATTAATAGTATAATTTGTTAACTAAGGTTGTCTATATTTTTTTCAAAAACTGTGTTTTGTTTTATGGTTTAATTTAAAATAAGTAAAAGATTTTGAAAGTTGTCTTAGGTCTTTAACTTCAAATGTAGAAAAATATTAATATATATATATGTGTTTTAAATGATTGAAAAACTCTATGTATTTTATACATAACTTTAATCATAAAGCGTAACGTAGTTATAATGTGTAAAAGTAAGTTAACCTTGAACCCAAGCAGAAGAGGGAAAATTTATAAGTGAGAGGTGAAGAGGAGGTGGATCAACTCAAAAAAGAAACATAATTAAAATTTAACAAAAATTGTTTTTTTTTTTAAACAATATTGTAGTATGAGGTTATCTATATTATTTCTATTATCTAGGGTTTATTTTAAAATTGTTCTAAATAATTAATAATAATTAGGATTGAGAAAGAGTGTAATTTCAAAAGTTGTATTAGGTCTTTAACTTCAAATGTAGAAAAATATTAATATATACATATATATATATGTATATATTAAACATATATACATAAATTAATGCAAAGTGTTTTTTTTGACGAAATTTAAACGGAAGAGGACTTGTGTTGACAGTTTTGGACTTATGCGGACGTCAGCATATGATTTTCGGAAATTAACATGCGCTACAGGACTTATGCTGACGCCGCTGAAACTAAATACACATATATATATGATTCCTAATGCGGGCAACCACTTTTTACGGGTATACATAGCCTAATTAAGACACAAATAACCAAAAAGGGGCAGGGGGGCCGAACATTTGAATAGAAACTGACATAACACTAACAACAAACCACAACCCTAAGTAGAAGGGAGAATGAATCTGACAAGGAGGAAAGGGTAGGAACAAAACAGAAAATAATCATAATTAAAATTTGATAAAAATTGTCTTATTTTAAAATAATGATGTAATATTATAATATGAGAATGTATAGAAATTAAAAAATTATCAAAGTGATACTACTTAACATATATACATAAAAATATATAATTTATAAAACATGATGAAAGAATTATCTTATTTTAAAATCATTGCAAATAATTAATAAAAATATCGAGAAATAATATAATAAGGTTATCTATTTTATTTCTATTATCTATGGGAGGGGGATACTGTGCTCATATCAGCTTACCTCAACATATTATTGTTAATCAGTCTTATATGTAAAAAAGTTAGAAAAAAAATATGTTAAAAATGTTTTTTAACAATGAATTAATTTTATAATAAAAAATGCGATTGAGAAATGTTGTCTATATTTTTTTCTATTCCCTATTGTTTTTGAAGTACTGGTCGCATATAATAAAATAATGTAAATAATTGAGAAATAATTATTATTTTATTAACCAAGGTTGTCTATATTTTTTCTATTATCTAGGGATTTCGACATACTGGCCTAGAACCTACTCAGGATAACTACTCACTAGTATGAAATTTTTTATGAATTATCATATTATAATACGAAGTGAAAGCTTTTCCGCATTATGTACATTTGTATGGTTTTTCTCCTATATGAATGCTTTCATGATTTCGTAGAGTGCTAAGAAGAGAAAAAATTTTTCCGCATTTATGGCATTGGTAAGGTTTTTCACCTGTATGAATTCGGCTATGATTTATAAGGAGACTCTTATATTTAAACGATTTTTCACAGTCAGCACACTCATAGGCTTTTTTAATTAAATGTATTCTTTTATGCATTTTTTAATCACTTGATTTAATAAAAGAATTTTCACATTTTTTAGATTCATATAGTTTTTCTTTTTAATACACTGTTGACACTTGATGAGGAAAAAGTTTTTCGAAACTTTATGAACTTTTCACCTTTATTAACTAGGCAGTGAATTTTTAAGTTCGTTATCAGTTAATTTCTAAATTTTGAGATTCGTTAATAGCAACCCAAAAAATCTATATGGACCAAATCTGAACACTGAAAGAAGCATAGCAAAAATGGCATAAATATCCTTTTTAGTTTTTGCTTATTTAAGGTTGAATCAGGTGGATAGAAATAGCATTTTTTGGGTACAAATTTCTGGAGATCAAAACTTCTGGAATGTATAATATTTGTAGCCATTGATCATGTTATGTGTCCCTTAGGGCGCGTTCACAGTGAGCTTTGTTTCGAAACAACGTATATCGAAAGAAGAGCTCCTTCGAAACACCTTGTTTCGAAACAAAATTTTACTTCGCAACACCGTGCTCCAAAATACGGTAACGATTGATCGATAAAAAAGTATAAGGCACTGACGATCAAAATTTTTAAAATATATTTAATAAAATTAGTGTTTAATACAAAATATAGCTAGGTATGCCAATTAGCTGATACCAGTAAATATAGTATAATATAATTCCAAAAAGTTTTAAAAGATTCTGATCTTGCTTTCATGAAAATTCTCGAAAGATCGTTTGATCGTCGGCGCCTCATACTTAATTATCGATCGATTATTACCGTATTTCGGAGCTCAGTGTTACGAAGTAAAATTTTGTTTCGAAACAAGGTGTTTCGAAGGAGCTCTTATTTCGATATACGTTGTTTCGAAACAAAGCTCACTGTGAACGCGCCCTTAAAATTAAAAACATAATTTTGAAAGTTTATTTACTCCTGACGGAGATATTAACGCCTGAAATTTCATTAATTTTTGAGGTACTTAATTAATCAAGACTTTTTTATAAATAATCTGATTTTAAAAATCTTTGAATATAATATTTAGGACATTGTTTAGCATCGATCCACAACAAAAAATTTTTATTTTCTACGTTTCGCCGCGAATATATTGATTGTTTGAAAAATTGAAGTTAGGCCAAATATCCAAAAACTTGAAATATATTTCCCATTATTGTTAAAAATTGAGATTTTTTTTAGTGAATTGATGCTACATAATGTCCTAAATATTATATTCAAAGATTATCAAAATCAGATTATTTATAAAAAAGTATTGATTAATTAAGTACCTCAAAAATTTATGACATTCCAAGCGCTAATATCTCCGTCTGTAGTCAATAAATTTTCAAAATTATTTTTTTAATTTTAAGGGATACAGAACATGATCAATGGCTAAAAATATTAAACATTCCAAAAGTTTCGATCTCCATAAATTTTTACCCAAAAAATGCAATTCCTATCCACCCGATTAAACCTTAAGGGTGAAAAAGTAATTTTTCGTAAAAAGGTCCCTCAAATTCTTGATCATTGACCCAAAAAACCAACCCCCTCCCCCTTTTATTCAAATAGCATTCAGAAAACATTTTTCTTGCGAGAAAATATTCAACTATTAAATTGTCTTGAAATAAAACATTGCAAAGATTTATAAAATTTTATTGTAAAATTGGAAAGTTTATAACTCAATTTTCTCATAAGTTAAATAGTTATCGAAGATTGTATAAGTAAGACGACTTAGACGACTTGCATATTAAAATTTCCAACACATTTGACTTTAGGATGGCGTTAATAAAAAATCATGGTAGATTTATTGCATTTTTTTCGGAAAATGTTTAGATATTTTTTACTATGAATATTAAATATGTAAACAAACTTTATGAAATAATAACCTATTATAATTAATCGCATTTGAATTTATTTTCTGGATAAATATTATATGCAGAAAAAAATTCACGTTTCGGTAGCCGTCATTTATAGGTATTTCGTTTTAGCGATGGGTTGAAACATAAAGAAAATTTTTAACAAATTTTCTTTTTCACTCATTTAAAATACGAGAACCGCTGTACTATGGAAGAAATTTTCTGCAAAAAAAAATTGTCTTTTGAGTTAGCTTTTGTCTTATTTATAATAATTAAAAAAAAATCCGGTAGCGGCAATCAACTTCCTTTTCAGTATATTGTTTACTATTTGAAGAAATTATCAAGTGGATTGTTTTTTTTTAATGCACAACTTTGTTTAAAAAATTTTTTCACTGTCATTTATTACTTTTTTCGTGTTAAATGTAGAACACTTTTTTTATTGAATATTCTTTATGAATACTCATTTCTCCTATGCCCTTTACATGACAGAATTTTCTTAACCTAATTCAATTAATGTTAACTTTATTTTAATTAAATTTGACCTGAGTCTAAAAGACAGCTATTTTAACAAATATACGTCAGCTGACTCAAGGTTGGGATGCATTGATTTAACCCCGTTAACTTGAATCAAGGGATTATTCACTTTCGGGGACTTAATGGGTACGAAGTTAATATTAACTTCTTAAAATTTTATTATTTTTCATAGTGTATGAATACTCATTTCTCCTATGCCCTTTACATGACAGAATTTTCTTAACCTAATTCAATTAATGTTAACTTTATTTTAATTAAATTTTTATTTCTATAATTGTACACTATTTATTAAAAAAAATTTACTTATTTCAAAAAACAATAGAATTTTATTATTCAATATACAATTAAACATGTAACAACTACTATACTATTTTATGGATTAATTTAAGATTGAAACTAATGACATATGTGATTTTTTTATTCTTTGAATTTAAAATTTGTTCTCTAGTGCAATCAATTATTATAATTTATGTTGAATTCAAATTTTTTATTGTTAGAATTACTGACAAAACTTGAGACATGCGGCGCGCGCAGCATTTGTACAGCTTATCCTATCGCGAATAAAAGTGACCATACAGGGGTGGAATTTTTGTTTTTCACTTCGCGCACTAACCTTAATCTTGTTTTCCGTTTTCTAGTATTTCCTAGTTTTTTGTCATTCCGACGTAATCTCATTTAAATATAGTTGGTATTACAGAAAACTATAAAATGCTAGAAAACGGAAAACAAAAATTCCACCACAGGTGAAAGCCATTTTATACTTATCTAAAAGGAATATTTATTTTCACAATATAATAAAGCTTGATATTCGGAGCCAATACAGCGTGGCGCGTATATAGAATTTCAACAGCCAATCATATCACGAATGAAATAGAACATCATGTCGACAACTATTTTATATTATAAGGATATGTATACACCTATATGTATAAATTTATAATACATATAAGCTATAATGAAGTTTACAAATTTTTCATATAAAAATATGAATATATGAAAACAAATTTTTTATGAAAATAATTACATGGAAAAAATGCATTGCATCACGTCAAATAATAATAAAAATGAAATAAATTTAATTGATTAACAAAGCGTATTGTTGTTTTTTTTTTTTTATAGACCGATCTTTGCAAACCTTTATTATTCACAGAATGGTGTTTTACGTATTTTTAAAAATATACACAAGTCCTTGCTTTAAAAACAATAGAGTACAAGAGTATTCGCTCGAGTACTCGAATTCAAAATAATAATATACAGAAATCAAGTTTAGCATTACAAGTGAAGCATTACGTGAAATTATTAATTATAAATATGCAAAAAGACAAAAAACTTACTTTTTTTCCAAGAGTATCCTTTTTATGGAATCTGCGTTTTTGATACCACATTCTACCGTCTATCATTTTTGGAAAATTTTCACCGTAATCAACGTCGTCATCCATTTTAAAAACTTTAAAGATTTATTTTTGGTCTAATATAATATAACCACTTCAGTTTTTTGTATTTGCTTTAATAATTGAAATAACAATAAATTAAATTTATATAATAATCACAATAGGTTAGCACGTGACTTATAAATTTTTGTTGAAAATACTCGTCACTTTCATTTTAATATTTCGAGTAAATTATGAAAATATTTTCTTTTAAATCTGCTGTTAAGAAGAAACTTGAAAAACATTTAAATAAAAAATAATCCAAATCAAAGAAAATGGCCGAACTTCAAACACAATATAAATAAATCAAAGCTCCTTCTTTAATAAACTGGTAAATATAAATTATACAAGAATAAGCAAATGTTTTAATTACACATATATCTGTATATTTGTAACACCTGTACATGTAAAATTATCTTTACTCTTCTTTCTTTGTCATATATAGGTGAAAACACTAATCTCTCAGTAGTCCTCGCTGACTGATGAAAAGAGTAGGAGGGATGAGCGAGAAATAAAAACGCGTAAGTGAATAACCAATAGGAAAGAAGCTAAAAAAAGGGGAGGTGAAAAGTTTTTGGTATACACTGAGAAAAAAAAAGATGAATTATTCCTATATTAAATAGTAATTGAGTACTACCTGCGGATTTACCCTAAAAATTACAATATACTTAAAAAGAATATTACTATAAGTATAGTAAAAAATAAGATTTGCAATTTGTACTATAAAAACAGTAAAAATTACAATATTTTTTTAAAATCTTTTACTAAGTTGTCGTTTAAAAAATTTAGTATCTCGTATAGTAATTTTTAGTACAATTCTTTAGTATATAAGTCTCATATTACGTCATTGAGACATTATAAAAACTTAATTCTTTCATTTTATCTGGCGGTATCAAATTAAAAAATATAAATCTACTTTATCTTATATCAATAAATTGTATAAATTAATTCAAGCTTTCAAAATATACTGCAAGAGGCTAGTTAAATTTTACTCGCAAGTGGAAAAAATGGGTTTTGGTTTCTATATAAGGACACTGAGTTTCTAACTTAAAAATACATAACTAGTATACATAGAACTTCGCGTGCGTGTGCGAATGTATACATGTATAATAGCTCCGTACACCCCTCGAGTTTCTCGATCAGATGCGATAATAAATATTCGAATATAAAATATTATAGGTAGGTAGATTAATTAAATAATTGCTGCGGTTCAAAAGATGGTTGGAATTATAAAAGAAAAAAAAACAATGTGCTCTGAAAATTAATTTTTTCTTTCGCTATACTTGAAATAATTTTTCCTATGAAAGTCTAGAATTTTTACTATACGAGTTTTGTAAAATTTAGATACAGATATAAATTTCATTTTACACTAATTACACTTCTCGTATAGTAAAAATTTGTACTGAAACAAGTAATATACGCATTTTATATATGATTAATTCCATGAATATTCATGGTAAACTTTGCATACTAAAATATTATTTTCTACAATAAAGTGAAACATAGTGCTCAATTACTATAAAAAGATAGGAGTTTTTACCAATATTTATAATAATTTCTTCTAATTTTTTTTCTCAGTGTAACTTACCAACGCAATAATTAAAACACACATCGATTTCCACAAATAATTATCTACATTTTTCTATTTAAATATTGAAATTCCTCTTCGTTTTTAAGTAAATCAATCAATCGGCGTTATTATAACCTTTTTATTTTCGGTTGGAAGTTTGTACGGTTGTGATTAGAAAATATATGATGCCATTTTTCGAGTTTTGTTATAATAATTAGTGATCAAGAGTTTTATTTAAATTATAAGAGAAGTCAAGAAAGGCATCGCAGTCGGCGTTATTATAACCTAAAAGGTTATAATTAAAAATTTTCGTTTCGAAGTTTGTACGAGTTAAATTAGAAAATATACGCTGCCATATTTCCCATAATCATTTGTTATCAAGTGTTTTATTTAAATTGTATAAGAGAAATCAAGAAAGGCCTCGCAGGCGTGACGCTATTTTAATATTTTTGAAAATATCTCCTTCTCCAGGGTGTTAAATAAAAAATTTTTCGAGTAACTAATGAGATTATATTCATTTTTGGAGATCTTGCATTACTTTTTATTCATTGGATAAAGTGTTTACAAATTAAAATATAAGTCAAGAAAGATAAATAAAAATGGAGGAGCGGACTTGGAAAGATAATGTCGCTTACCAAACTGAAGGAAAGGGATATTTCATAAATGGACACAATTACCATCTAAAGAATGCTGCTTCTTGTTTGTAAGTAATAATAATTAAACCATTTTTAATATTAATAGTATATTACGGCTCGTGTACAGAAAAGTAATGAATGGCATGAATCGCATGTAAATTAGCTTCCGAGGTGAGGCCGAGGATGGCAAACTGCGATTTGGGGCATTCCACGGGGCATTCTTTATTTATGGAGAAGGGTCGCATAAAATTTTTTGGTGTCAAGAAAACACATCTTTGCTGGACGCGTAGCGGCATTAGTGTGTTCAGAAATTGCAAAATGTTGGTCTGGCTTGAATTTAAAATTATTAACAAATTTGCATTAGATATAATTATTAACATTAAAATCCTTTTTATAATTAAAATAACTATCTAACACATTATATTTAAAAAACTATTTTAATAATACAAATGTTTAAAACGGAGAATAATTTATTATAGTTATATATATAGTTTAATATTATTATTATTTTTTTCAATTCAAGCCGGACCTACAGTTAAAAAAATCGCCGTCTTTCATCTCCAGTTTTTTTTTTAGTTGGGAAGGGTCGGTCCCAATTTATAGGTATAGATGTATATATATTCATTGGATATTGTGTTTAGTAAATGAGTATATATTTTTTACTCTCGAAAACTGACATAAAATAAATTTTATGAAAATTTTGTCTAAGTCCATTTAATTCTAGAGGTTAAAAGCTCCTCATATACCAATTTTCTGGAAAATCGTTAGAGCCGCTTTCGAAATAAAATTAAGGAAGACATGTACAATTATTTGCTTGTTTAAGGGTGGTTTCTCTGTTTTGAGTAAAAATAACTTAACTTTTATGATTAATATTTTCAAAAAGTTTATTACATTATAAAAGGATTTTTTTGCAGTTATTTTATAAACTCGTAATAAAAAAAGAAAAAAAAAAAAAAAAAAAAACTATTTTCTCGCATTTTTTACATATGATGAGATGGCAAAAAAGGTGCTAATCGGTTTAGGATCGTCTGGAAAAAGATATGTAAAAAATGTGAGAGTAAAAAAAAAACCTTTTTGCCCTCCGGGGCGTAAAACTCGTTGTCACAGAATTTTCTGCACTCGTTGTACGCCTGGTTAGGCAAAAAATATCGTACGCACCATCGGCGAATTACTTTAGACAATAGTATGAACACATATCACTCGTGCCCGGCTTCGCCGAGTTTTACGCCCTTGATACTTAATAAACTATTTCTTTTTTTTTTCATTATGAGTTTATAAAATGACTGTAAAAAAATCTGTTTATTATGTGTGAAAATTTTTGACAAAATTAATCATAAAATTTATGTTATCTTTACTCAAAACTGGGAGAAATCACCCTTACTAGAATATGATTTTCTTAATAATATACATAATTTAAAGTTTAATTAATCAAAAAATGACTTTAGGAACTTTTATTATTTTTAAAAAAACATTGTGGTTCCATTATTGATCGTTTAATTCTTGAAATATTAAAAGATTTAAAGACTGTTTGAAACAAATAATGTGTATAAAATAACACCAGAAATTTTTAATCGAATGTATGCGTCATAGTACGTAGTAACTAAAAAAAATTTTTAAATAAATTGAAAAGTAGGAATATTTTTTAGAACTGTTGTGTGAGAGAGAGTAAACGCGGGAAAAATATGAAATAATAAAATTATATTTTAGAAATGAAAACTTAGATCAATACGCGAAAGAAATGTATACGTTTACTGCCGTACAGGAGAAAAATGGCAATATCTCACTTTTAACTCATTTAGAGATATTCGAGGAGACATTTAAAGAAACGCGTTTCGGTTAATTTTGAAAGGTTTATATACAATTAAAAAGATATTAATATGTTTCTAAAGTAATTAAGATATGCTCTTTTCATTGGTGAAAAAATTTTTCCAAAATTTCCACTCCTTATATGAAAAACAAGAGATATGCAAAAATAGCAGCGCCAAATCAGCTTATAATACAGGAAAAAAAAGCAATATCGAGATATGCATTTTTATTCCTATATTCATATAAAGAGATATTGCTTTTCTTCTCCTGTATTGAAATATTTTTTTCCATGCGCGCTGCTCTGCCGTACAGGAGAAGAAAAGCAATATCTCGAGATATGCATTTATTTCATGTATTTTTTTTTTAATTCCATGTTAAATTTTATCAAATACAGGAAACCTTCGAGATATGCAATGCTAACTTTTTTTTTATCAGTGATATGAAAATAATTTTTGCACCCCTGGATAGATATTTTTTTTACGATTATGCACATATAAAAATCTCATTTTTCATAAAATCTCTAGATATTGCCTTTTTTCTCCTGTACGGCAGTTTAGCTATCGTAATAAAACTTTGTGCACCTTATATGTTATTTTAATAGCGGCTCGAATTGCGGGTAACAAACTAACGGGTTTCAGAGGCTCTACATTTGGACAAAGTTGTTAAAACGAGAAAAGCCTTTTTTGATGATTTTTTTAGTAAGCTTTTCAATTATTTACTGTAATTATTAAATTATATTAAAATGTTCTTTATAGTTATTAGAAAATAAGTACCTTTTACGAGCTTTAGAATCTTTCGTGAAATAGTGAATTTAAAGGGAATAAAATCCTCTCAAAGAAAAATGAAAAGGTAAAGTAAAATCGAAAATTACTATTTTATTATTCTGTTTGTCCAATTATAACATATTAAACAATTAATACCGATATAAAACAGACCCATCCTTCTCGAAGAAATATATCCTTCAATTTCAATTACCTTAAATAATCGTTCTAAAAAAAATTTTTTACCTTTTTTTTTGAAATTAGGGGCTATCCATACACCGTCATTCAGAGCAGGACGCAAATTTGCACTTAAAAATATACGTTTGCTATATATAATCCAATGATACAAATTTACGTCCCGCTCTGAATAACCATACAAATTATATCAATATGAATTCCTGGGTCAGAGAAATCAGAAAACCTGGTATAAATGGATTTTAGTGAATTTGAAAATTTTTGGATTTTTATAAATTTTGGTGTTGTTTGTATGGAACCATTTGAATTGGTTAAAATTCCTAAAATTTTAAAAATACCTTTCAGATTATAAAAACAAACGAATCCTATTATGATTATATTTAAGAGATTAAGATTTAACCGAATGAAAAGAAAAATTATTTTTTGAATAAGTTAAATAATTATATAAAATTTTATGACATTTAATTTAAGTTTAAATTAAGATTCTAGATTTAAAATTTCCTATAGATTCTAAAAGTAGTTTGGAGATAATAATTAAAAATATTTTAAAAAAATAAAAAAAAAAAACAATCAGTAATTTTTAAGGCCCTCTCTACACCAGCAGTTATAAATGATTATGTGCTGTTGTAGAGAGGGCCTAAAACACTAATACATAAATTTGTATTAAGTCTCAAGTCTGATTAAAAGTTTGAGGGGAAATTACTAAATGGTTGAAAAAAACGTTATGATAAGTGAGTAAGATCTTACACAGGGGAGAGGGGGGAGAGGTGAAATCCTTATTATTTTTTTTTACAAAGGGGAGAGGGGGGGGGAAACACCGAAAATTGTATTACGTAATGTATGGATAGCCCCCTTGAAATTTTGTTATTTTGAGATGATATTTGAGGCTTTAAAACGGTTTTATTATCTCAATGCTTTTTTATATATACATATGAGTAACCGAAATAATTTTTTTTTTTATTTTGGGCTACAGTTGCTTTCATTTTTAGATGTTTTAATTTTTAAAATACACTGAAAATCAAATTCGCGATGATAAAATTTTTGTTCTAATTTTCGCAAAATGTTAGTCTATGTGTTAGTTTATCCCCAATAAATTTTTTAGATGTAAAATTTAAGATTGAATCAGGTGGATAAAAATTTCGCTTCTTGATTAAAAATTTATGTAAATCGAAACTTTTGGTATCAGCCATTTATCAAGTTATTTGTGCTTTACAATAATAAAAAAAAAATTTTAATTTATTGGCTGCAGACGGAGGTATTAGCGCTTAAAATTTTATTCATTTTTGAGCTATAAAATTAATCAAGACTTTTTGTAAAGCTTCTGATTTTAAAAATAATTCTACAAAATGTTTGCAACATTATTTAGCATCGATTTACAAAAAAAAATTTCCATTTCTAATAATAATATAAAATATTTGTCAAGATTTTTGATTTTTGATCTAACCTATAGTTTTCAAAATATCGATTTATTCGAGTACTCATTTATTCGGGCAACAATTTAGAAAATAAAAAAATATCGATGCTAAATAATGTCCTAAATATTATACTCAAAGATTTTTAAAATCCGAAACTGTATGAAACAGTCTTGATTAATTCAGTATCTAAAAAATTAAGAAAATTTTAAGCGCTAATATGTCCGTCTGCATTCAATAAATTTAAAAATTTTTTTTTATTAGTTTTCTTTATATGGGTGCAAAGTAATATTTTGCCAATCGAAAGAAGAATAGGGATATAGAGAGCTAGCGGCTTTTTTCTGCTCCTCTGGTTTGCTAATGTTGGCTCATTTTGAGCGATTAAAATAATGATTGTGAGCCTTAATTCGATTGTGAAATCTTAAAATTTACTTGGGAGATCCAGACACTTAGGTTAACATTCTGGGAAAATTTAGGTGAATTTCATCATGGCATACTTGATTTCCGATAAATTCAAAAAATTTAAACCGCTAAAAATGAAACCTGAAGTGGCCCAAAAGATAAAAACCAAAATTTTTCAGGTATTCTACATAAAAAGAAAACCCTTTCTCAAATATATGCATATATAAAAAGGGAATCGGTTTTGAGATATTTAAGCCTTTTCAAAGCCCTACAAATAGAAACCACAAAAGAAAATACATTTAGAGCATCAGAAATTTTTGCCGAAATAAATATTGTTACAAAAATTTTAAAATAAGCCATTTATAAAAAAATTTTGAAGAAAAAAAAAGTTCTATTCTTTAGTTCTTTCTTGCCAGCGAACAGAAAGCCTCTATTTTCTGGTTGCCAGGGAATAACGTGTTTTCTTGCCACTTGAAGACAAATTTTACACGACCTTTAGTGATAAAAAAAATAATGTACAAATTATAGATACTTACCAGGGGGCCAACGACGTGATTCAGTGATTCGGAATTTGAAGAAAAAAATTTTTTTTTTTTAAATAAAAATGAATCATGATTCAAAAATTTTTTTCTCTGGTCATCACTAATAATAGTGAAGCCACACTATCCGTCGATGTCGATATCAATATCGAAAAATAAAATATATGGCGAAATTCAAATAATTTATGTTTTTTATTAAAAAATTGCTAAAAATAATGTTTTAATCATAAAATAAATAAGAAAAACGCAAAATCAATCTAAATATTATAATTTAACTAAATTTTAATAAAAATGTTGATATATTAACATGTATTTTGATACCATAACAAGTTATTTATTTTTGAGGTTATGGTATCAAAATATTCGTTAATATACCAATTAAAATTATCGTTTTTATTAAAATTGAGTCAAAATTAGTTGTTTTGCACTGATTTAACGTTTTATTTATTTATTTCATGATTAAAACATTATTTTTAGCAATTTTTTAATAAAAAACAAAAATTATTTGAATTTTGCGCCGCTATATTTTTATTTTTCGATATCGATATCTACATCGACGGATAGTATTGCTTCACTGTAATGGCTCAAAATTGAAAGAAAAGTATATAAGAAGCTCTGAATCACTCTCAATCGTAGTTTGTTAAACTTTTAATAGACAATCGTTAATTTCGATAAAAACTTCTTGAAATCGTTCAAAATGGATGAAAATAAAAAAAAAATATTTTAAAAGATCTGAATCACTCTGAAATCGTTAACGAAAGTTTCTAATATTGTAGAAAATCCTGAAATAATTTATGAAATTCGCTTAAAATTGCTGAAAATGTAAAGGATAATATTTTTAGAGATCTGAATAAGTCATAATTAATCTGAACAATTATACGAAGCGCTCTGAAAAATATAGATACTTTGTGGACAATCGTAAATGTAAAATAAATCTTTCAGGAAGTTACTTAAAATATCTGAAAAGCAAAGATAAACGAATGTAATTACCAATTTTCACAGTTACATTAAGTTTATAGGTAGTAATTTATAGTTACACGCATGCAAAAAATGAGTAAACATAACAAAACTAAATTAAGTTTGATTAAGATTCACTATAAATTTTTAGATAAATTTTGTTTGCAGTGGTACACACCAAACCTAAAAGAGTTTTTTGTTACGCAGAAAATATTGAATGTTTATTTAATTCTTTAGAGAGGAATTATTTTGAGGTTAATTCTTTTCAAAAAATTTATTTTTGTTTTTATTCTGTTCAAAAAGAATTCTAACAAAAATAAATTTTTTTAAAAGAATTAACCTCAAAATAATTCCTCTCTAAAGAATTAAATAAACATTCAATATTTTCTGCGTAACAAAAAACTCTTTTAGTTTTGGTGTGTAATACTTTAATTTTTTTAGTAATTTAACTCATTTTTTGCTTATATCTACCAATATATTGTAATTTCTGTTTACTAATATAATCATAATGTGATATAATTGAAGTTCATATTACCAGTTTTTTTGCGTGCATTTATGATACACTAGATTTAAAGATAATAAATTTACTGAAATATGGGTATAATAATAACGATTTTCAACGAAAGAAACTGCGTTTTAGATTGATTCAGATATTTGAAAATATTTTTATTAAAATTTTCCGTCATTTAAAACGAGATTTTTCTAGGGTGTAATACAATATCAGAGAATCTATAGTTAATAATTTCTCGCAGAAAAACTTTGATTCAGATTGATTTAGAGTGATTCAGATTGTTTTAAAATATTTTTCTTTATATTTCGATCCATTATAAGCAAATTATAAGCGATTTCTAGTAGTTTTTATACAAAATTAACTAATTTCTAGTCAAAGTTAGAAAAAACTATGATTAAAAATGATTAAGACTGATTGAGAGTGATTGAGATATTTGAAAATATTATTATTTACAGTTGCAGCCATTTTAAGCTATTTCCGAAGATTGATAGAGGATTTCATACAATATTAGAAAATCTCGTTAACGATTTCCAGTATTAATGCTGCGATTCAGACTGATTCAGAGTTATTCAGATCTTTTAGAATATTTTTCTTTTTATTTTCATCCATTTTGAGCGACTTCAAGAAATTTTTATCTAAATTAACGATTTTCTAGTGAAAGTTAAAAAAACTATGATTCAGAGTGATTCGGAGTGAGTCAGAGCTTCTTATATACTTTTCTTTAAATTTTGATTTATTTACATTATAAGTGATTTCTCAGAAAAAAAAATTTTTAATCTTGATTCATGATTCACACGTGACTCCGAATCATTGAATCACGTCGTTGACCCCCTGATATTTACAGTTCCTCGGCTTTGCCTTCAATGTTAATTCACATACGATTTAGGCTATTCTTTAATTTTCTTATCATAAAAAATTATTTAAGATGTGAATTATTTTATAATTACAGATATAAGTGCATTAAAGACGAAAGCGTAGGATGTCAAGCTGCGGCTTACATATATGGAATGTTTTCATTTATATTGAAAGGAATCCACATCTGTTTCAGTGCTGATCATAAATCATATGACGGAAAAATTTTCCAAGAAAATCTTAAAAAAGCAGCTCAGGCTTGTAAGGGACGAGTACATTCAAGAGTCCTATTTGATGATTATTCTGCAGAGTATGTATTGTTAACTTCTTAATATTTTATCACTTAAATAAATTAATATTTTGTAATAGCTACAACGTTTTAAAAAAAGTAAATTTTTTTTAAACTCACAATAATACAATTTATTATTTAAACGAACAAAATCAAAAGATATAAAATTACTTATTTTGGCAAAGTAAAATTTCATTATAATTTTATATCTACGATTACAATATATTTATAGAACCATTTTTTTGCATTAAAAGAACTTTGAGACAACGATTGTTAACTTTAATTTTCTGTATAATTTTTAGACAAAAAAAAGCAGCATCTAGCATTTCATTTCCAACAATACAAAAAACTATAAATAATGAAAGAAGAAAACACAAAAAATCAACTGGGTTAAAGGGCGAAGAGTTCGAAAGCATTTATGATTTGGGAAAGCGTTTAGAAGCTGATCCAAGTCTATTAAAAATGGATAATAATGAGAACCTTAAGTTTAAATTATTAACATCCTCTTCTAAGTCTCACCATATAATTTTTTACGATGAGAAGTTGTTAAATGAGTTTGAAGGCGAAACAGAAATACAATGTGATGGTACTTTTAGAATAAAACCTGCAATAAAAGGAGTTCAGCAATTTTTTACAATTATGGCAAGAAAAAATGGAGCTGTAAGTAAAATAAAAACCTCAATTTTTTATATTCGTACGTATTTAATTTTACGAATTAACTGTAATATTAAAAAAAATTTCTATTTTCTACTATATATACACTGTAAAAAACAACTCCGGTGATTTTACGAAAAAATTAGTAAATTTATGAAAATTTAGTAAATTTTCGAAAAAATTTGCAATTTTTCGACAAAAATCGGAAATTTACTAATATTTGTAAATTTGCGAAAAAACAGTAAATTAACGATATATTTTTTCGTAAATTTTCGACAAAATCGTAAATTTACAACTATGTCGTAATTTTACGATTTTCATAGAAAAATTGCAAATTTTAATTTGACAATTTTCGACAAACAGTTGTGAAATTACAAGCCTTATTTTTTCTACCTAAAAACGCATAGCAAACCATTTAGAGTCATAAAATAATATTTTTTTATTTTACACCATGAGAAATGATGAATACTTTTTTTTTTCGCTTCATTTCTGGAGAACACTATTTTTGGAGAACTTTTTTTTTTAATAACTCTAACGTATATAGTTTTTTAATATATTACAATTATTTCTTTAAATTTCGCAGTTTTAATACAAAAATCCCTAAAAAAATAAAAAAATATATCCTTGTGAAGTAAAAATGTCCCATTTAAATTATAATTGACTCATCCTATTTTTGCTTATAATTATACTTGCTCGTCCAGATTACCCTTTTTTACGTTATTAAAAACATTTTTTATTCTTAAAATATTAATAATATTATTAAATATTAAATATTAAATACCTATTTTCTAACAGAAATGCAGCGAAAAAAAAAGTATTCATCTTTTCTCATGGTGTAAAATAAAAAAATATTATTTTATGACTCTAAATGGTTTGCTATGCGTTTTTAGGTAGAAAAAATAAGGCTTGTAATTTCACAACTGTTTGTCGCAAATTTTCAAATTAAAATTTGCAATTTTTCTATGAAAATCGTAAAATTATTGTTAATTATTATATATTAAAAGGCACATGAAGCCTTTATCGTGATTTACTTAGAATTGAAAATTTTAATAAAGAAAATGCCCATATAGAGAGAGCAAAAATGTTGGGAGTATTTTGATATATGAAATTTTGAGTTTTTGCGCATAAAGCACGTTTAGAGACTCCACGACGCTAAAAAAGTGTGATTTAAAAAAACTCTGTATGTGCGCGGGTATAAATGTCAAAATTAATGTGCGTATGTTTATATATACGTATTAAAAAAAAAAAAATCAAACTACTTTTTTTTTTAAATGTGTATGTGATTTCCTGATTTTGTATATTATTTTAATTTCTAGAAATATCACGTATAATCGATATCTCGATTTTGATTTTTTTTTTTTTATTTTTATTCAAAATTTTTTGAATTAAAAAATAAAGTTATTCTTTATTGCGATAATTTTCTTTTATTTTTGAACGCAGTACCTAATTTTTTTTATGGAAATACTAGAATTTTAGAAACGTTGTAATCCAATTTCTCAGATTGAATACCAAATTTTTGAAATTTTTTTTTCAATTAATTTTCATTATTGTCATTATTTTTTTTTTGTTTTTGAGCAGAGTACGAAATTATTTTCTATAAGATAACTGGAGTTATTAAAATTATTTGTATTCGATTTTTAGATCTGATACCTAGTTTGATCAAAATTTTTTCCTCAACATTTTTCGTGTAAGAAAATGACAAAGATGCCATTAATATTTGTTTATTTTTGGACGTAACAGATAATTATTTTACAGTAGAGTTTTAGTTTTAAACGGTTATTTTGCTTTTAAAATAATGAATTTTTATTTTTCCTAAACTTTATTTTAATAAGAAAAAAATTACTATTTTAGATACTAAAAATTTCATTTTGTAACTCAAGAAATGTCTTGAATAAATTTTGATATTTTGCAATATAAAGTTTTTATTTCGTGAAATTTTTTTCCTATTTGAATGAAACGATTAGCCTGGAGAAAATTAGCTGCTGCAATAGAAATAAGTTTTTTATGATCAGTATGAAGCGATTATTAAATAATATAACGACCTTTTAAATTTTATTTAATCATGATTTATCCGCAAAGACCAGAATTCAAAATAAAAAATTCATAGAGTTATATATTCTTTACATTATAAAACAGCATTTTAAAATAAAATTACTCATTTACTTATTTTACTCATTTCTTGTAACCACTTTTCAAGTTTATGAAATACATATGAAGTATATCCGCGCAATTTAAAAAAGAAAAAAGAGAAAGTAATTTAAAAAATTAATTCAAATCAGAAACTTTTTTCCTGGGTATTCGTTTCATCATAAGTATGGTTAACGTGCAAAAAAACTTTTTTTCAAGTCAAAAATTATCTTTAACTTTTAGTAGCTAATTGTATTTAAGGCACTCTGACCTACAAACTGAAGTTTAAAAAATAAAACTGCGTTTTTTTATGAAATAGTGAATTTATTATTGACAGATGTAAATGAAACAATTTTTCCTATTTTTAGTTCCTTTTTTAATAAAACCTTAATAATTATGTTGCTAAATCTTGATTGGTCGATAACGGGGCTAATTTTTATGGTGAAATGAATGTTTCTTATTTTTTTGTACAATAATGGCATTTTCCTGTAAACTCCACTAATTTTTTTAAATTTAATTAGCAAATGAATTTTACAAGCTTAGAATATAGCTGTAGAGATGTACGAGATTTTGAGAAATTCTCGTCTGTAAATTTCTCATCGGAATTGAGACGAAATGTACAATTTAGAGATCAAGACGAAACGAAAAAAGATGCTCTTAATGTCGTCTCATCTTGAAAAAGTTTGAAAAACTCTACTACATTGTTTCAAAAATTAAAAATAATTAAGCATCTTTGAGCATGTTAAACACGCTACTCTTATGGAAGGATATATTAATATTTTAGTATTTTAGTATTTTTTGAGTTCAGAGTATAAAAAAGAAGCTAATATTTAAAAAAATTTCATACAATATAATCATTCAGTTTATTATACAGTAGGCATTTTTTTTTTATTCAAGCAACGTATACTTATAGTGCTATTTTAATAAAAAATCCTTAACAACAAAGAATTAAGTCTTATGATTTTTTTATATTACAGGATTTAATTCGGAAAGCCAAAAAAATGAAACTTTTAAATAAAAAAAACAATGCCAAGGACAACCCAAAGGCTAATGAAATAATAAAGAAACTTATTACTCTAGCTTTGCTACCTTCCGATCCAGCTAAGCACATAACTGAAGGACTAGCTTATATTAGAGTATTGGCTGATACATACTTTCCACAAAATGATGCTTGGCAAAATTATTTGAACCGGTATTTTCAAGTTCAGTGGATGGATATTACAACTCCAGAAAGATTTAGCGTGTTTAAAGCAATTGAAAGGACTAATAATAGAGTGGAGTCCTACCACCGAACCGCTAATTATAGGATACCAGCAAAACCAACAATTGATATACTTATGAGTAAGTTCAATTTCGTTATAAAAACATTTGTGATTTTACTTAAAAAATGAATGAATCGATTCCATTTCATCCTAAACAAATAATTTTAAAATAATATTTTTTAGTTCAAAACGTGTGTTCAATATATTTAGCTGTTTAAAGATGTTTTCGGTTTTTGACTTAAAAAGTAAGTTTTAGTAAAGTTTATTCTTCAAGAAATAAAGAAATAATCAAACAGTTTGAAAATAGTATTTTTTTATCCACGGAATCAGAAAAAAATAATGACCCAGATCGCACGTTATTTAGCTTCGGAGATGATGCAGAGGATGGTAAACTCTGATCATGGGTATTTTTTATGCTCCCGTGGATAAAACGAAAATTTTATTTCTCAGTGGGAAGAAAATGTCTTTTTTTTTAGCATCGGGGTAGGAAAAAAAAATTTACATTCGGTTTAGTAAGGAAAAAAATTATTATTTTACATTAAAATGGAAGCTAATAAAGCATTTATGAATTGAAAAAACCGTTTTAAAATGTAGTGATTAAAATTTAATAGAAAAATACTGACTTTTTTTTCTTTTTTCGTCCATAAAAATTATCATTTCTTTTGTTAATACTCAGCAAGTGAATTATTGGCTTAAAACGTGTTGAATAAATATGCATATATTTATTAAACAAAAAAAATATTTTTAGTAAAATATTAATTAATAAAAATCAAAAAATAATCAATATACAAATAAGCATTTACTAATACAAATTAAAATGTTGCAGCTAATATAATATCATTTAAAGATCGAGCCGAAATAGATTTAGAACGAGCAAAGAAAAAAGTACCACTTACAGTTGCACCAAAAAAAGTTACAGAGAAACGAAATAAACAAATTTGGAAATACATGAATCTAATTAGTAAAGATGTAATTGATGCAGTAACCTTTAATCAAGATTTAAGCGAAGTAGATAACGAAGAAGATCCATTTTAAGAGCTAATCGATATAGGTAAGTTACCGAATAAACAAAAATGTTTTTTTTCATTAACACCATTGATAAAATGTTTCTTTTAAGAGATATAATCTCTATTGTTTTTAAACCTTTAAATTAATAATACCAAATTCGTACGTAGATGATCTTTTTTAAATATCCAAATATTTCTATCCTACTAAAAGCCTAATTAATATAAGTCAAATTTCCACGTTTTTTTAATTACGCCCTTTAAAAAATAATATTCTTCATTTTACTAATTAAAAATAGCAAAAATTAATTTTAAGAAACGTAAAAATTATTTTGGTTTTACAAAATAAGAATATTTTATACCGTAAATTTGTTTATAAAATCCAACGTTTCCATGTCATTCTTTTATTACAATGTAGCATATATAATTAAATATCTGAGATTCTATATATAATAAAAACATAAAACTTATAGATGAAGATGAAGAACAATTTGGAGAAGTCGCTCAAGAAAGAGAAGGAGAAGCTAATAAAATTATTGAAGATAGTGATATAGAAGATTTAGAAGTGGATAATTTATTAACAGTTATAAACGAAGAGATAGAAATTGTTAGTGGTCCAACGAGAAATGAAAGGAGCGAAGTTGTAATAGAAGTAAGAGCTTATTGCCCAAATGAACACACACTCTAAAAATTTTTGGCTCAAAAGTTACCGGTAATATAATCGGTATTAACGGGTAAAATCTTTTCACTCATAAATGCAAATTTATGATATTTTTTTTGTGTATGTAGCACTTTATGTAATGAATATTATTTCAATCTCAGCGCAAAACTTCGTGATTGAAACCAAAAATTTCTTCAGTGTATTCGATTTTAAAAATTTTTAATAACTGAAAAAACAAATGTAAATGAATATTTTAAAAAATTTTACAGAGTAACACAGCAGGCAACGCAGATGGAAAAGAAAGTGAAGAAAGTATTAAAAAAATAACTCGCAAAAGAAAAGGGGGTGCTACTGATGAAGAAAAAGACGAGACGTCCAAGAAACCTTGCCCTAAGAAAGTTAAAATTGTAAGAATTTTACAGTATATTAATTATACAAAATTGTTAATTTAATTCTTTAATCAAATAATAAAAATTGAAAATTTTTACAGAACCATAAGAAAGGAAACAAGGAGAAAAAAGTAGTCCAAGAGGTGGTAAAACAAAAAGCTACAAAAAATAAAAAGCAGGCTGCTGAAGATCAGAGCAAATCACCGAAAAAGGACTGTGCATTGGGTGATATTAGAAATTTAATGCTTAATTCTAGACCAAAGCGGATAATTAAAGCCGTAAAGAAATTAAATTTATAAAAAAATGTTTTAAAAGTTAAATAATGTTTTTATAATTTCTTAATAACAAAAAACTTGATATTTAAAAAGTCATAATATAATATAATATTATATAATATAATTATATAATATTATATAATAAATAATATAATTTTTAGCGTATAATTTAAAAAAAAATGTAATCCAACTGTTAAAAAAAGCTTCTTAGAAATGTGCATATTTTCCTTTTAAATATTTAAGGTAATCTATCCAATTTTAAGATTAAGATTAAAATTCGTTTAAAAATCATACTAAAAAAAAAAGAGTATTTATTTTTCTTTGATTATTTTTTGTTAAAATTAGTAAAATCATTATAAAAAAAAAATTGATGAAATGACATTTTATTTTTAAAAATAATAATATTTTATTTGCAATTGAAAATTGTACTTTTTAATATATTAGTTATGTATTGATAAAATATAATTTTGAGCAGCATAGAAGGTTTAAAAAAATGTTATGCAACTGTAAAAAAAAACGTGCTTATGTGCTTATTTTTATTTTTATTATTTAAGGTAATCTCTCTAATTTTAAGGTTAAGATTAAAATTTGTATTGAAATCATTCTAAAAAAAAATACTAAAAAAATAGATTACTTTTTTTTCTCTGATAATTAAAAAATTGATAAAATTATATTTTATTATTAAAAATAACTATATTTTAATTGTAATTAAAAATTGTACTTTTTAATATTTATGTATTTGTATCTGCTTGCTACTAAATGTATAAAGAATATGAAAGGTTTTGAAATTATAATTTTTATATAATATAACATAATTTTAAGCATAGAATTTAAAAAAAGTTAATTCAACTGTTACAAAAAAGCATTTTATAAATGTGCTTATTTTTCTTTTTATTATTTAAGTTAATCTATCTAATTTTAAGGTTAAGATTAAAATTTGTTTTGAAATCATTCTAAAAAAAAAATTACTAAAAGAATAGATAACTTTTTTTTCTCTGATTATTTTTAAGAAAGATTAGTAAAATCATTAAAAAAAAAAAATTTATCAAATTTTTTATTTTTTATTACAAAAAATAATATTTTTATTGTAATTGAAAATTTTACTATTTAATATTTATGTATTTGTGTCTGATTGCTACTAAATTTATAAAAAATATTAAAGGTTTTGAAATTATAATTTTTATATAATACAACATAATTTGAGGCATTGAATTTTTAAAAGAAATATGTACATGTAATTCAACTGTTAAAAAAAGGTTTTTAGAAATGTGCTTATTTTTCGTTTTATTATTTAAGGTAATCTATCTTATTCTAAGGTTAAGATTGAAATTAATTTCAAAATCATACTAAAAAAAAAATACATTATTTTGGTCTCTTTGATTACTTTAGTAGAATTAGTAAAATCATTATAAAAAAAAATTAATCAAATTATATTTTATTTTTAAAAATAATTATATTTTAATTGTAATTGAAAATTGTTCTTTTTAATATATTATTTACGTATTTGTATCTGCTTGCTACTAAATTGATAAAAATATGTAAAAGTGTTTTGAATTATAATTTTTAAATTTTTTATGCATTTAATAAAAATTTCACCTGCTAGATCTTCCTTTTTTTATCTCTTTATCCTTTTAATCATATTATAATCATTTTATACCTAAATTTAAATGGCAAAAAGTGTATTAAAGAAAATTAATATTTTTCCCCTTTTACCTTTTTATCACACTCCATACATCGTTACTTTTCAATTTAGAATCATTTAAATCATTTATTGCTAATATGTAAATAGTTTCATGAGTTTGTTAACATTTTTTATTAATAAAATTTATTTACAGTAATTCTTGTCTCAACACACCGTGTATGTTTATATTCATGTAATTACTAAAAATTATATAAACAAAGTACAACTAAATTTGGAAAAGCGTACTTTTAAAAATTATTTTGCAATTTTAAAAAAACGCGCGTGTATAAATTTTTATTATTCGCTTATATTAAATTATTGCAGCAGTAATGTAGTAACTTATAAATCGAGCGATTACATTGACATCTGCGTTATCATGCGTTAATACTTTAAAAGAAGCCAACAATATCAAGCATCAATGTATAACATCGCTAACACATGCTTCTATAAGTATTGTATATAGGAGGGGGGCTTCCTTTAAATGCTGAACTCTCATTGGTTGGCAAAAGTCTTAAATGGCAGTATTTCTACGACTCATATTAAGAGACCCTAAATTTGTACTAAGCTACCCAAAAAAAACGTATAGAAGGCATTATATTATATTATATTATATAAGCCTTATATTATATAAGCATAATATATTTCCTTTCCGTTTATAAAAATTTAAAAAACACTTCAAAAAAGTATATTTTTTACATATTTAAGAGTGTTACGAATAAAAAACTAAGCCTTATTATGAGAAAAGTTAATCTCACAGCTCGCTAAAAATTATTATTGTTTTTTTTGGAAATTCTGTTATTACCTTTATTCTTTAACTAATTTTTTTTTTTTAGTATTAACTTTCTTTAGTTCGTGTTCCAATGTGCAAAATTTCGAAAAGTTTCTGTTCAACCTCAAGATAACAAATTTGCCTTAAAAACGAAAAACTTTTAATCTTGTGCAAATATAACTCTTTTAAGGATATAATTTGAGAACCCAATTTAACAAAATTTTGCAGCATCGAGAGGCTAGTCTGGCTCTGAATTTTAAAACAAAATGTGGGTGCCTACTATATTATTCGTTTATTACTATTCGTTTTAAGCATATTTCATATAAAACATAATAAGTATAACATTAAATTAAACTGTTACATTTCATTAAAATTTGAATTTTTTGTTTATTTTTCTTACAATATGAATTGATAATGCAAAATGAGGCATAAATATATAGTATACAGTTTTAAAAATAAATCAAATATTACCAAAATACCAATTTTTTAAAAAATTTGATGTACTTACAATAAAGGAAAAATATTTAAAATTAAATTTTTTATAGCTTAACTACTTTAATGGTATATTTATTTAAAATATGTATAAGAAATTGTGTGATTTTAAAATAATCATCAAATACGTGAGAAAGACTGTCACTCCCTAATTTGTCCATCAAAATCATAAAATCCACAAAGAATATTCTGTTAATTCTTTTTGCCCCTTTTTAAGTTAACTATTACTTTCTAATTAAAAAAGGTTTTCTGTAAATCAAAGTATTGAAACCTATAGCAAATAAATTATTTCTTGACCCAATTCTTCCAATTCTGAAGTTGGCGTGGGACAGGGCAGAATGTGTTTCACAACTATAAGAAAAACATAAGCGTATACTGTCCTGGGAAAGAAGACATGGCAGAATACACGTACTTCAAATGTGACAGACGGCCCGTCAAAAAGCTCAATTTAGAAATAAAAATCGGTCAAATCTCATACCTGAAAATGTGATTATCCTAATCCTTAAAAATAAGGACGCATGGTCCAAAATTAGCCAGTACGCATATTACATTCTCCGTATTAAAGAAGCTGATACCCAAAGTAAAGGATAATCTTGAGACGTATTGCTGTAACCCGAATGAAGTTAGGGGCGCATGCAACTAACAAACAATCAGCCCAGTTCTTGTTGTAATAACTCAATCAGCTGTAGTTGATCGGCTAATTTATTTGTATTATTTATTTATTTATTTACTTACCAAAAAACCTATTCTAGACCAAACCTGGTGAGGCCTAGTATATCAACAAAACCCGCATATTGAGTGGAGTATAACGCTTTACAATAAAGAATATAACATAATTTTTTAATAGAAAAGAAAAAAGTGCTATAAAGTATCGGGGCCAAAGACTATTTTATTCTTTATTTCATTTATGTGAGGCTTTTAAATGATGCTTTACATTTTAAAATATTAAAAAGATGTAATTAAATTTACAAATATATTAACAGTAAATATTAATATTTTGCAGAATTTTTAATTTTTGGTTCCTCAAAGACGAACCATTGTGATAGGTCAAATTTTGATTTTTGATTTTTTGGCATATAAGCACGTTTTGAGACCCCAGGAAGCTAAAAAACCGGTTTTTAAAAAAAGTATGTATGTGTGTGTGTATGTGTGTGTGTATGTGTGTGTGTGTGTGTGTGTATGTATGTAATTGGTGATATTTCACAAACATTATGGAGTTAAGACCTAATTTTTTTTTCAAAAATTTTTTTATCAAAAAAGCTCGAGGTACTTTTTTTTTTTTTAATTTGGATGTAATACGTCATTTATTTCCACGAAAGTACTTATATTTGAAAGTATGGTTTTTACTCTATATCTCGAAACTGATACTTAATTTTTTGAAAATTTTTTTTCCAAAATTTTTTTCACGAAAAAATACAAAAAACAACATTTTTTTTTTCTTTTTGGACGTAGTACCTAATTTATTTCTATGAAAGTACTAGTTTTAGAAAGTTTGTTTATAGTCATTTTTTGGATCTGATACCGAATTTTTTAAAAAATTTTTTCTCAAAATTAAAAAAACAAAAAAATTAAAAAACCTGCAATATTTTTTTTTTTTGGGGTGTAATACCTCATTTAATTCCATGAAAGTACTAATATCTGAAAATATTGCGACCGGCGATATTTCACAACCGTTATGAAATTAAGACGTAATTTTTTTTTCAAAAATTTTTTTACCAAAAAAGCTCTAGGTACTTTTTTTTTTTTTATTAATTTGGATGTAATACCTCATTTATTTCTACGAAAGTACTTATATATGAAAGTATAGTTTTTACTCGATATCTCGAATCTGATACTTAATTTTTAAAAAATTTTTTTCCTAAATTTTTTTTTACAAAAAAATACAAAAAACACCAAATTTTTTTTTCTCTTTGGATGTAGCGCCTAATTTATTTCTATGAGAGTACTAGTTTTAAACAGTTCATTTATAGTAATTTTTTGGATTTGATACCGAATTTTTCCAAAATTTATTTCTCAAAATTGGAAAAGTTTTCTATCATTGTTTGAGGAACCTTAGTGCCAGCTAGTTGGCAGGGTATTTACAATTAATTCAATTAACACATTTACGCCCAAGCGGACGTAAAGGGAAAGTCAAAAAAAAAAATAGGTTCCCGTATAGATAGAGACTTTTAAATTACATGTCTATCGTAAAATTTCATGCTCTTACTGAATCTGAAGTCAGATTTTACTTACCACGCTTTTAAATTCTCCAAAAATAGGGATAAGGAGGGTGAAAAAGGGGATAAAATAAAAATGACGGAAAAATCAATATAAAAAAAAAAAATGATACCAAAAAACATTTAAATTTACTTATTTGTGCAAAAAGCTTACATTTTATAGATTTATGAGATATTTAATTGAATTTCAACTCTTATATTGCAACTGGGGGTAGTTTTTCCCAAAAATTTCAAATATTGTTTGTTTAGTTCCAAATCGGTTCTAATAGGTAAATTTTACTCCTGATTCCATTTTTTGAATTTGTTTTGAGCTAAAACGCTTCTGTGAGCGTAAAAATAGGGCTTATCAGGGCTAAATGGAACCTATAGAATTTACTATTCTTATATTTACCTTTTAAGGGTAATTTTTAAGAGCACAGAAGCATTTTAGCTCAAAACAAATTCAAAAAATGGAATTATTAGTAAAATTTACCTATTAGAACCGATTTGGAACTAAAAAAACAATATTTGATGTTTTTGGAAAAAACTACCCCTAGTTGCAATATCAGGGTTAAAATCCAATTAAATATCCCATAAACCTAAAAAATGTAAGTTTTTTGCACAGATAAGTAAATTTAAATGTTTTTTGGTATCATTTTTTTTTTTCTATTGATTTTTCCGTCATTTTTATTTTAGCCCCTCTTTTGCACCCCTTATCTCTATTTTTGGGGCATTTAAAAGGGTTGTAAGTAAAATCTTACTTTAGATTAGGTAAGAGCTTGAAATTTAATATAGACATGTAATTTAAAAGCCTCTATCTATACGGGAACCTATTTTTTTTTTTTGACTTTCCGTTAACGTCCGCTTGGGCGTAAATGGGTTAACCTAGTCGAGAAATCTATTTTAGAAAGGTTTTATCGAATTTTAAGTTTTCGTTATATAGTTGTTCATTCATTCGTATAACGCGAATAAAGTTCGGTTATAAGGGAATCAATTTCAGAGTGTTTTCGCAATAAAATCTAACCTAAAATTAGGAACTCACATTTTCAATAACTAATTTCCTTCGACTCACGTACTTTTAACCTAAAATTGCATGCTTTCACGTGAAAACAGCGTGAATCAAATACAGAATAGGCCTGCAGCGTTGATTTGGAATTATTACATTTTACATTTTTTACATTTTCATGTAGTCACCTTGTATAAAAATTGAATAATTGTTTACAAGTTCACTTTGTTTATTTTGTTGGTTAATAAACTATAATTAGTTATAAAACCGTAAAACCTTTATAATTATGCCGGAAAAATTTTTCATTAGTTGCTTTTTAAATAAAAATTAATTTATAATACTTTTCTTGAAATTAATTAATATTATCTAATCAATATTTTCGTATGCCCAAAATATAAACAGAGTGAACTCGGTGACGAGAAATTCGATTTTTACACAGAGTGAAAAAAATAAAAAATTATTAATAATTCCAAATCAACGCTGGTGCTCTCTGAATTTACCAGCACTGATAATAGTCGGGGCCTAGGTGTAAAAAAAGGCCAAACCTCTGAAAACCACGACCCTGGCTGACTTACGATGAAACGTATGGGAATCTCTTCAGATAGGCCTAAAGAACATTGTATACAATGAATAAACTTGCGCTGGTGAAAATTGGGTGAAATTACCCCCAATTTCCCCCTCCCCTTAAGCCCTAAAATTTAAATTGATCTTTTTTTGTAAATTTAACGACCCCCAATAGGTTTTTTGGGTCACTGAACACGAATATGATATCGGTTTTTACCGAAAATGATTCAGTTGCCCACATTAGGCAACTTCAGGTTAATTTTTGGGTATTTTTAAATAGATCTTTTCTTGTATATTTAACGACCCCCAGTAGGTTTTTTGGGTCACTGATCACGAATGTGATATCGGTTTTCATTAAAAATGCTTGAGGTGCCCACAATCGGCAACTTCAGGCGTTTTCATTCACTTTAACGACCCTTAGTAGGTTTTTTTGGTCGCAAAATCCTAATTTCATGCAGAAAATTATATTTAAGGGTTGCAACCCCCGGATTTTAAAGAAAGCACTAAAAAATGTCTCGTTCTTAATAAATCTCAACAGCATAAAGATTGACCTGTGATGCGAAGGTACGACTTTTTCATATTTACTTTTGTGTTCATCTGCAATTTTACAAAATGCATCCATAACTCTGTATGCAGCTTTTAACTAAAATTAAAACAAAAAAAAAGAACTTATATAATTAATAAAACTTCAAAATGAATAAATTTGATTTTTATTTGACTTTTTCTTTACGTATTAAAAAATATTAAGGTTGAATCAGGTGGATAATAATTTCATTTTTTTATTTAAAATTTCTGGAAATCTAAACTTCTGGAATCTTTAATTATTATAGGAATTTATCAAGTTATATGTCCCTTAGAATTTTTTAAAAAAATTTTGTACAATTATTGACAGCAGACGGAGACATTAGAGCTTGAAATTTCGTTTATTTTTCAGCTACTAAATTAATCAAGACTTTTTTACAAAGCTTCTAATTTTAAAAATCTGTGAATATAATATTTAGGACATTATTTAGCATCGATTCACTGAAAAAATTTCATTTTCTAACAATAATTTAAAATACTAGATACAGATAAAGAGTGACCCAAAAAACTAAAGGTCGTTAAAATTACAAAAAAAGATCTATTTAAAAATTCCCAAAAATTAACCTGAAGTTGCCAATTGTGGGCAACTTAATCATTTTCGTTAAAACCCGATATCATATTCGTGATCAGTGACCCAGAAAACCTACTAGGGGTCGTTAAAATTACAAAAAAAGATCTATTTAAAAATACCTAAAAATTAACCTGAAGTTGCCTATTGTGGGCAACTGAATCATTTTCGTTAAAACGCGATATCATATTCGTGTTCAGTGGCCCAAAAAACCTACTAGGGGTCGTTAAAATTACAAAAAAAAGATCTATTTAAAAATACCCAAAGATTCACCTGAAGTTGCCTATTGTAGGCAACTGAATCATTTTCGGTAAAACCCGATAACATATTCGTGTTCAGTGACTCAAAAAACCTACTAGGGATCGTTAAAATTACAAAAAAAGATCTATTTAAAAATAACTAAAAATTACCCTGAAGTTGCCTATTGTTGGCAACTAAATCATTTTCGTTAAAACCCGATATCATATTTGTGTTCAGTGACCTAAAAAACCTACTAGGGGTCGTTAAAATTACAAAAAAAGATCTATTTAAAAATACCCAAAAATTAACCTGAAGTTGCCTATTATGGGCAACTAAATCATTTTCGTTAAAACCCGATATCATATTCGTGTTCAGTGACCCAAAAAACCTACTAGGGATCGTTAAAATTACAAAAAAAGATCTATTTAAAAATAACTAAAAATTAACCTGAAGTTGCCTATTGTGGGCAACTAAATCATTTTCGTTAAAACCCGATATCATATTCGTGTTCAGCGACCCAAAAAATCTTATAGGGGTCGTTAAAATTACAAAAAAAGATTTATTTAAAAATACCTAAAAATTAACCTGAAGTTGCCTATTGTGGGCAACTGAATCATTTTCGGTAAAACCCGATATCATATTTGTGTTCAGTGACCCAAAAAACCTACTAGGGGTCGCTAAATTTACAAAAAAATATCAATTTAAATTTTAATAACGAAAAAATAAACACATGCATAATATTAACATTTTTATAGTATAGAAATAATATAAAAATTGACGCGCGTCCGTAAAATTGGGATAACTTTGTTAAAAAAAAACGTAATTAAAAAATAAAATAATAGTGAAGATCCTGATGAAATTTTGAATATTATGGTCTAAGTTTTATATATATTCATAAAATCAATAAAGCGCAAACTAACTCACCTTAGATCATTTTCCTGCGGGGATATAACTTGAGTAAAGCATGCTAACGCATGCTTCACTCAGACTAATTAGTAAAATAGGATCTGCTAGCAAATTACTTACTCGTACCTTGAGTCTGATTTAAAATTTGATCTTCTGGAGGCTTGAAGAAACTACAGTTCTTACCTTGGTCGAGAAAACGATGTTATTTTAATACCAAGACCTCCAACACATCAGAGACCTAACCCAGTTGAATATAAAAACTTCGGTAGGTTATATTGACTTTTAGGTATAAACTTTCCAAAAGACAAAATATTAAAATTATATAATGTATAATCTTTATTTTTCTTTAAAAAATACTTAAAAATAAAAATTTATCATAGGATATAAAACTGTAAAAGGACTTACATTGGTTATTTTTCTAAGCTAAAAAAAAATATCAGCTAGGACCAGGACCACCAACACACCAGAGGCATCTGCCTAACCTAATTGAATATGCAAGCTTATATTTTAGGTGTAAATTTTCAAAAGATACTAAGAATAAAAAATGAATAATCTTAATATTTCTTAAAAATTACTTTAAAAAAATATTTATTGCAGGATATAAATCTGTAAAAGAACTTACATGGTTTATTTTTCTTAATATATTGTTGATATTTTGATTTTAAATATAAAATAAAATTTTTAATTTTTTATCCAATAGGACTAATTTTTATTATAGTTTTTTTCATAAAATCTTTATTTTTTAATTTATACTGATTTTTATTTTATGATGTTAATTTTCAAATTTAACTAAGAAAAAAAATGTCAACACTTTCTTGGTATAAGTAATTATAAATTTGGTTATGTAAATAAAAAAAAAATCCAAAATAATAACGTCAAAAATAATATTAATAAATGGTTTACTTCAATTCTCATATTTTTTTTTTTACATAAACAAAGTTATAATTTTACTAAAGTCTCAAAAAAATTAAGTTTCTTTTCAATATTAATTAGTAAATAAAGATTTAATGAAAAAACTGGAATAAAAGTTAGTGCTATTGGAAAATAAACCATGTAAGTTCTTTTACAGATTTATATCATGCAACAAATATTTTTTTAAAGTAATTTTTAAGAAATATAAAGATTCTTCATTATTTATTTTTAGTATCTTTTGAAAATTTACAATTAAAATATAACCTATCGAAGATTGCATATCCAATCAGGTTACGCAGATGCTTCTGGTGTGTTGGTGGTCCTGGTCCTAACTGATATTTTTTTGTTAGTTTAAAAAAATAATTCCTTTTACAGTTTTATCTACCTATACTATAAATATGTAATCGCCGCTGTAGGCAGGTTACCACGTGGTTATCACGTGATCGCCACGTGATTATCACGTGATCACCAGGGTTATATCACGTGATCGCCAAAGATCTTTAGGGACTTCTGCACCATAGGTCCCTAGGTACTTCTGCACCAATTGTCCCTAGGTAGTTCTGCAGCAAAGGTCTTTAGGTACTTCTGCACCATAGGTCTTTAGGTATTTCTGCACCAAAGGTCTGTAAGTACTTCTGCACCATAGGACTTTAGGTACTTCTGCATCAAAGGTCTTTAGGTATTTCTGCACCCAAGATCTGTAAGTACTTCTGCACCATAGGACTTTAGGTACTTCTGCACCAAAGGTGTTTAGGTACTTCTGCACCATAGGTCTTTAGGTACTTCTACACCATAGGTCTTTAGGGACTTCTGCACCATAGGTCTTTAGGTATTTCTGCACCAAAGGTGTTTAGGTACTTCTGCACCATAGGTCTTTAGGTACTTCTGCACCATAGGTCTTTAGGTATTTCTGCACCAAAGGTCTGTAAGTACTTCTGCACCATAGGACTTTAGCTACTTCTGCACCAAAGGTCTTTAGGTATTTCTGCACCAAAGGTCTGTAAGTACTTCTGCACCATAGGACTTTAGGTACTTCTGCACCAAAGGTGTTCAGGTACTTCTGCACCATAGGTCTTTAGGTATTTCTGCACCATAGGTTTTTAGGTACTTCTGCACCAAAGGTCTTTAGGTACTTCTGCACCATAGGTATTTAGGTACTTCTGCACCAAAGGTCTTTAGGTACTTCTGCACCAAAGATTCCTAAATCGAAAATATTCTTAGTCCATAAATTTAACAATTTTATTTTTTATTTGTTTTTAATGAGATGTGCGGATTAGTAAAGGCGTACTCCTCACGCGCGGAGCGCGTGAGGATATTCCTAGTATTGTATAATAATTAGAAATATTAAGATTATACACACTTATTTAATTTTATTGTTATATTTTTTGGAAGTTTTATTCCTAAAAGTCAATACAACCAACCGAAGTTTGTATATTCAACTGGGTTAAGTCTCTGATGTTTTGGTGTGCCTGGTACTAAAATAAACATTATTTTTTCGACCAAGGATAACAGTAGTTTCCTGAAGCCTCCAGAAGACCCAATAGTAACTCAGAATCAAGGTACGAGTAAGTTATTCGCTAGTAGATTCTATTTTCCTAATTTTTGATAAAATTAGCTTATTGATCAATCAGTCTTTCCTACTCACTACGATCGCGCCCTAAGTTAAAAAAAAAATCATTGTGGTTCCTAACCCTAAATTGTTTGAATTCCCTAAACCTAAATTAAGTCTTTGATTCAACTACTAGAACAATTCCAAGTCCTTTAAATGAAATATTCCCAAAACTAAATTATCTCAAGTTCCTCAATTGTATTTGGTTTTCCAGAATTATTTTATGTACCTTGAATTAAAATTGATTTATATCCTTCTAAAACCAAAATATTTACACTAAAAAACAAATTCTGGTTGCTCCAACCGGAATGCCGATTGCTACTACCGGATAAATTCCAGTTGCTGCTACCGAAATTCTGGTTGTGGCCACCAATATTATTTTTTGTTTTAAATGATTGCGAAAGTCTTATGAAACAAAAATAAAAAAAATATGAGTTTCATTCCTTTTAAATGCACGCTCCATGGCATGCTAGGACTTAAAAATTAATTTAAATAAAAAAAATTTATTTAAATCAATATTGAACAATGAATTTAAATATTTTGTCGCTCAATGATGAGGAGAGTAATATAAATAAAAAAACTTATAACCGGTTTGTGTAAACACAACCTAAATGCATGGAACATGTTTACTTCCAAATGAGGACTAGATATAATACAAATGTTACTCAACATTACAATACAATTTTCTATTGTTGTATTTTGTAATTATCACCTTACTAGTTGTTAAGATTCTAAACCCAAACTATTTTGATTCCCTAAACCTGAATTATTATAAGTCCCTGAACCTGAATTATTCCAAGTCCCTAAATCGATATTATTCTTAGTCCATAAACCTGTATTATCCTAAGTCCTTAAGCCCAGATTTTTCAAAGTCTTTTAAAAGTATTTTATTTATTTATATATACTTACCTAATTATTCTAAGTCTTATTTGACCCCCCCTTAAATAGGACAAATTTGACCCCCCCCCGTTAAAAAGGACATATTTGACCCCCCCCCCCTTAAATAGGACAAATTTGACCCCCCCCTTAAATAGGACAAATTTGACCCCCCCCCCCTTAATTTTCAAGTTCTAAAGTACCCCCTCCCTATAAACATGTTCCATGTTAAAAACCTTAAAACAATGATCTTTAGGAGTAGCCTTTACGCCCTTAGCTTATAAAGGTCATTGTTAAAGTTTATTTAAAATAATCTGTTTTGATTTTTTCTTTACGTTTTATGTAGTTTGTAACCATTGAAAAGAAAAAAATGTCTTAACCAAAATCCTGGTGTAGGCAACCAGAGTTTTGGTAATGGAAACCGGATGTTCTCCAGCGTAATTCTAAAAATCTTAACTACAATTTGCACTTAAATCAAAATTATGTAAAATTTCTGTCTTATTTTAAACTGCATCCATTTTTTCAAACAACTCTTCACCCCCCCCCTTTAAAACTGTTTACAAATTAATTATGTTAGCAATTTTAATAAAATTTTTAAATTCTTAATTTTTAAGTTTGTGAATCACCCTTTCCTAAACACCATTTTTTACCTTTTTTTGTAATTTTTTATGTTGCAGGTTTATTTGATTATTAAAAAGCAGATGTTTCCAAAAACTTTAACAAAAGTTGTTCAAAATTTTTTATAAAGATTGTTGAGAAATAAGATTTTAAAATTATTTTGTAATTGTTGAATTTTTACAAAAATAAATTTTATTACATAAATCTAGAAGTTCTTTTTTTGTTATAAGAAGTACCCAAAACAAAAGAAATTATAAGTTGTTAATAAAAATTTAGAAAATTACTAAACAGAAATCACAGTTTTGCATCTTTGAAAAATTTACCCAGCCAACGCTTGTAAGTATTTGGACAAGTGCGTTGTAACCAAACAATATTCAAATGTTTGCCAACGTTGGCCCAAATTTTTGCCAACGTTCAGCTAATTTTATGCCAAATCTGTTCCAACAATCTTATAACTTATAACTGGTTTGTGTTATCACACAATCAACGATCATGGAATATGTAACTTATAACAGTTTTAACGTATAATTCCTAATTAATGTAAGTCCTAAAACCAAAATTACAATAAATTTTGAAATATAAATTATCCTAAGGCCTGATCAGGCCCTGATTCAAAAATATTCCCTGTCCATTTCACCCCCCCCCCCTAAAAATGTCAATTTTCACTTCTCGGAAAATTCAGGAAACGATGGAAAAATTGCATAACGGTTAAAGAAAAGCGTAAAACTCATGGAAAAATAACCTGATTTACTATGTAATTTATCAAGGCTACCCTTTATTTCATCTGGAAAAGTAGTCATAATAGACCGCGAGATTTGTAAAAGTGAAAAATTTAAAAGAAACATACGTGGATTGACGTAGGCTTTTTTTGTCCCCAAAATGAGTGAAAAAAATTTAAAAGTAAATACGAATTTTTATTATTTGTGAAAACGGTTAAAAACCCGTGCCACGAAATATTTTGGAAATGGATCGGTAGAAAAATATCCGTTTATGGAAAATTTTTGGAACGAGTAAAGCGACTAAACTGAACCGTTTCTCAATTGTCCGTTGGCAACTGAAACGAGAAGTGTGTGCCAAAATCACCGTTTTTGCCCGCCTCTGATTTAAGTAAAGTATATTTTATATTAATAAATAATTAGTTATTTTTAAATAAATAAAAGTAATATAGTAAGTGAATTTGCTAAAAAATGGTTTTGACCAATTAGGCTAGTTTTAAACAAAATTAAACGTTTTGGAACATTTTAAAACAAAACGAAACACTGTGAAACAAGTTCTCGACATTTTGCAGCATTCGCAGGTGAAATTATTTACTCATTTTTCTACGTCCGTATCGAAAAATCCTGTGCAAGCATTGTGCATAACATTGTGCACAAGATGTACACAAGTTTGCGCACAAAATTGCAAAATTTTGTGCATAAAATAGAAAAAAACTTAATTTTAATAAATATGAACGGGAAACCGAAATATATTCCTTCAGGAGTCCAAGTAATACTCAGGAAGGTATTATTAATTAAAAATATCATTTACAGAAAAAAGGGTTTAAAAGTTTTCCAATATGGCGTATCCGAAAACTCTAAAAATACCCGAAAATAAATTTTCTGCATTAGATTTGGGTTTTCAAGGTCAATGAAAACGAATTTGACATGTAAATTTTCAAATGATTTGATAATGTTGGATCTGTGGAGCTTTGGAGCTTTGTGGGAGCCGAAGAAAGCATTTTGGAGCTTCTTGCCCATTGAGACTTTTGCTCAGGATGACGAAATGTACAACATACCAAAAATTCAGCTGATTCGGCCGAAACCCGAATCCCATAAGGTTTGTGCGGGGTCCTTTGTATTTTTCAGTTTCCTTAGTTTTTCCGATTTTCCTGAGGTTTAAAATATGGTCAGATTCAGGTTGGTTAGGGACTTTTTACTAACTAATTTTATACAGAAAATATTTTTTAGGCTTATTTAGGGCGTCCAGAAAACAAAAAGCAAACGGGTGACTGAGAATTCAAAAAAAATCAAAATTGGTTAAACAGCTGCCAGATCGCATGGGTCAAAAATACATTTTATAAAAAACGAATAATACAAGGTGTAAATCAATGAAAGGCTAACCTTATATGTACTTAATGGGAAAAAAATTCTAAGAACAATGGTTCAAACCATTATTTAATCCGACCATTCAATTTTAAATGGGAGCTGGTTAAAGGACAGCCAATCAGAGCGAGGCTTATATAAATTTCTAGAGTTCCGCGATATTTCGATATTTTATCGATATTAACGTTTTCATTTCGATACGATATCGATATCAAAGGTCCGATATATCGACAAATATCGATATCGATAAGAATAATTAAAATGAAAAATAATATGCAATTTTTATAAAAATTTTTATTTTGTTTAACTATTTTTATCAAAAATAAAATTTCACAAATTTCATCTTTCAATTTTTAGGTGCTGCTTCAATCCGGAGGTGTTCCCTTGTTTCATTTTAATTTTCTTTTCGCTGTTATTTTTCTCGCGGCACAATAAACACACACCCAATTTATTGCCACTTTCAGTGATATATTGAAAATATGTTTTCATTGTGATTTTATTAGAAATTTCAGCCATTATAATTTATTAAAACAGAAAATTTTGATCCAAATTTTTAATATAAATCGAGGTTATGGAAATTTTGAAAGGAAATAAAAAAAAAAGAATATCAGCAACTTCAAACCCAATAATATCATAATTTTAATTTTAAATTAAATTTAAAAAAATTTTTTATTGAATAATTATATGTTTTAGATATTTCGATATTTTCGATATCAATATCGATATCTATGAAAATATCGTATCTTATCGATATCGCGGAACTCTATAAATTTCGAATATTATGGTATTGCGTTTACGTCAGATTATGTTTTGTTTGATTGAGGGTTGAGAATTGATAACGTGTAATGTAATAAAATTTGTGGTTAGGATAAAATATTGAAAAAAAGTAACAAATAAAAAAAAATGATTCTCTTACGGAGAAATAATTTAAAAAGTTTCATAAAAAATTTTGAGAGGTTGAAAAACTTAAAATATATCAATAAATAAAAGATATATTTTATATTGATATTATTTTATATTATTATTTAATTTTATAAATTAAAATAAATAATTAAATAATTTAATAAAGAATTAATTAATAAATAGTTAAATAAATAATTGATAATTAATTAATAAATAATTAATTAATTAATTAATTTAATAAATATATTTTATAAATTTTTTATTTTTTATAATATTTTATATTTTATTATAAGTATTTAATTTTTTTTATAGCTTTTTATTTTTTTTTTAACTTGCTGATCGAGCTGCTGCTCAAGCTTCTTTTAAACCCTATAAAATACAAACATCTTCATTATTTACAAAGATTAAAAGAAGTTATTTTTTTTTATTGACTGATAAAATAAATAGTTTTGTCATTAGGTTAAATTAATTTTATGATTCAAATAAATTATGTTAATATAGAGCGAAGCTGAATGGATGCAAATCGGCACCTTGTGGATACGATGTAACAAAAACGATCAATTTAGTCCAGGTGAATCTGTCAAAAACAGGCCAAACCTCTACATAATTATGAAAATGGATAAATCGAGTAAAAACTGTTCGCATTGTATTCAGGAGTATCTTAGAAACAAAGTCCCGGAAAGGAAAATATGTGGAAATGAAAGGGGAGAGTTTTCATCCCATTTCCCTCACAAGAACAAGTATATTTAAAAAATGATTTTTTTTTTAATTTCAAGGAGTGCATACAAGTTTTTTGGGTCAATGAACTCAAAAATGATGTCAGAAATGATATTGGATGCATGGCGGGGGGTGAATTTGCCCATTTTTCACCCCTTTACCCCCAAAATATGTATTTCTTTAAGAGTGTGTTTTTCATAATTCTACAAGGTCTATATAGGTTTTTAGGATCACAGAATTCAAAAAAGTGTGAGAAATGATATTCGATGCATTACGGGGGGTGATTTTGCTTCTTTTTTTTCACCCCTGTACCCCAATAAAATTTAATTTTTGTAAAAACTTTTATTTATAATTTTGAAATAACTCAATGGGTTGTTTGATGTCCCTGAAAATAGAGAATAGATGAGACTGCGACTAACTGCTTGGTATGTGTCAAAAATTACAATTTTTACAGCAAATTTAAAATTGGTAACTTTGGGACAAAATTGAGTACTTGGTTTACTGGTTGTAACAAAGAGAATCGAAGATAAAAATTAAAAAGATAAAATATTTATAAAGGGCAAATACAAAGATTTTGAAAATTTGAAGACTGTAGAAACATTTTGAGACTTAGGAAACTCATTATTAATAAAAATTGTAATTTCTTAGGTATTTTAAAATTTGCTCATTATTGGCCAAAAATGGTTAATTGTTTGATTTTGTTTATGGTGCTTGAAAGGTGACTATAATACCAAATAGCTATGATAGCTATGTAATAGCTATGACCAACAAGAAAATTTTTTAATAACTTGTACATTTGCTTCTGTTCAGAAGAATTGCCAAAAAACTATTCAAAAGCATTGTACCCTATGTCTTTATGCCCCTATGGGCCTTCTAGTCGTTACAATAAACGGAGATGATCGGGATTGTGTTTTCAACATATTAAAGTCATCCATAGGTATAAATCACATCTTGGAATCCCAAAGGTAGCCTCTTCTTAACGAAAACAAAGTAAAGAGCGAACGGAAAATCAGCCTCTTTTTTGCAAAGTCATTAACATTTCCAAAAGGGAAGATAAGCAAAATTCTATTAAGCTGAATCTTTATTATTCTATGTTTTTTCCATGATTCCACAAAAAAAATTGTCTCCAACCTCTATTCTTCCTTCAATTTTTTATTTTATAAAAAATAATGTTGATAAAAGGTGTTTATTATGATGCAAATTATGAAACAATGGAAAAATAAAATTTAATGAAATTTTTTTTATTTTTTGTTGAGTTTAGGGGCAATTTTGATTTATTTTTACTTTCCGAGAGGCAGTTAAGTATATGAAATTTAAAATACGAAAAAAAACTTGCATCGTGTCTTTCAATTTTTTTTGAATTGAAAATTTTTAACTAAAAATTCATGCTTATAAATAAAAATAAAGTTTTGTTATAAATTAAGCAAACAATTATCTTTAAAATTTTAGCTAAATTTTTCATTTATTCTTTATAATTTATTAATTAATTGAAAACCAGCATAATAAATTTAAAAAAAATATAATCAAAATTTAATTAAAATGAAATTTGAGCTAAAATTTATAGCGATTCGCTTATTACTCCAGTCAAAATACAGGTTTGGGTAGACTTACGGTTGCGAATATGAGATTTGCTCTAATATAGGTTTTTTGGGTCGCTGAACACAAAAATCGGGGTCATTTGGCTAAGAAAATGGGGCTTCACCCTTAAATTTGCAAAAGGGGAAATTTTTGACGTATTCGCGTTCTGAGTCGATAGATTTTTCCAAGGATTGGTTTCGCTTTTTTTGGGTCGCTAATTAAGAATCTCAATGATTTTTGAAGTTAAAATTAATATTTCACCCTTAAATTAGCTAAAACTACCCCCAAAAAAGTGTGTTTTCGTTATTTTCGCACTTTTTGCGGCCAAATTTGGTTCACAAGGGTTTTTTGGGTCGCTGAAAACGATTTTCATGGATTTTTTTATGAATAATTAGTATATCACCCCTGAATTACCAAAAACTACACCCAAAACAAGTGTTTTTGCTGTTACTGCACTTTTTGCGTCAAGATTAGGTCCAGAATGGTTTTTTGGGTCGCTGAAAACGAATTTCATGGATTTTTTAATGAAAAATTAATATTTCACCCATATATTAGCTAAAACTACCTCCAAAAGGCGAATAAATAAAAAATACCCCCTTTTGGGGTATCAAGCTGGGTTAAAAAAATGTCTAATCTAACTAGCTTATCAAGCTGGCTTAACAAAATGGCTAATAAAATTAATTAATCAAGCTGGGTTAACAAAATGGCTAATCTAACTAGCTTATCAAGCTGGCTTAACAAAACGGCTAATCAAAATGGCTTATCAATCAGGCTTAAAAAAATCGCTAATCAAACTGGTTTATCAAGGTGGCTCGTAAAACTGGCATATCAAGTTGGCTTAACAAAATGGTTAATCAAACTAGTTTAACAATCTGGCTTAAAAATGGCTATTAAAACTAGCTTAATAAAATGGCTTTAAAAAAATGGCTTATCAAGGTTGCATATCAAATTGGCTTATCAAGCATGCTTAACAAATGGCGAATCAAATTGGCTAAACAATCTGGCTTAAAAAAATGGCTAATTAAACTGAATTAACAAGTTTGCTTAACTTAATGGCTAAGCAATCTGGCTTAACAAAATGGCTATGCAAACTGGCTTACAAATTGTTTAATCAAACTAGCATAACAATCTGGTTTAAAACATGGCTAATCAAATTGGCTCAACAAGATCGCTAATTAATCTTTGTCAGTAAATCTGGCCTTATATCTGGCTTAATAAGATGGTTCAAAAAAATATCTAATCAATCTGGCTTAATCAAATTGCTAGAAAGAAGCTGGTATTAAAATATGGGTTAATTAAATCGTTAATAAAGTGGCTGGAACCAGAGCTTAATGAAATGATTAATTATCAGGCTGGTAAAGTTAATAAGATTAAAGCAAAAGTATTTCTAGTGAACAATTAACAGATGAAAATCTTTTGATAAGTTAATTTCTAGGTAAATTATAGTTTCGCATTAAATGTGTGTACATTTCATACAATTCATGACTCTGCGTTTTGAATTTATAAATAAATAAGAATGAAATTTTATTTTAAGTTATTTAATTAGTAACAGTAATATATTTAACAATTAATATTTTTAATTAATTAATTTATCCCTTTTGAATCCTTTTCTAGGCTCTCTTGGTGAATTCTATTTATTTTAGTGTCTGTAACATTTTGTTGGTTTTAGTTTGGCGCCCTCTATCATATCCGTCTAATACTATACAATCAAGAAGACGGAAGTCGTTCCTGCTACCTCACACTCAGGCGCGATTCTGTAGAATACAGACGTATACTCTCAAGCGCTTCACGCTCATTAAAATTTGTTTGATAAATTGACATATATTGTATTGCTTTATAATTAGAAGTGTAATAATTAGATGTGGTTAAATAAATATTAGATGAGAATAAATATTAATTAACTCTACAAATAAAGTGTTAAATGTTCATTTAATAAAACCTGTCTATATAATTAAACCTTCAGGTTATGGTAACAGCACGCTATAGAAAGGTTGAATTTTAAATTTTACAAGTGAATAAAATTTAATCTTTGAAGTGCTTTGTTTAGTTAAAAGAAAAGTAAAAATTTTTGTTAAAAACGACAGAAAAAGCTAGCATTGGTAAGTTAAGTTTTTTTATAAGTCTGCATGCATTTAGATGAGAAGTTTTCTATAGAAAAGAAGTTTTAAAATAAGTTTTTTTAGAATAGCTAATTAGAAAAGTGTGTTTTTTTTTAGAAAAGTTTTTTTTAGAAAGTTCTATAAACGTATACCGGCATGTTATAAAAGCGCGGGCATTTGTTGTTAAAGTTTTTTTTCTCGAACACGAGTTTAATTTTTTTCTCTCTTGGTCGTTCATACTCGTATACCTTAATTTTTTTTAGGAGAGCATTGAAAGTGTCAGGGATGAGTTTATCTTAGCAATTTTCAGTGAAAATATTTTAAAATAAATTGAATGACACGTGAATTTAGAATAGTCAAAATGTAAAATAGGGGGTATCTCATTATTTTCAAATAATTTTTTCAGAATTTTTTTCTGATATTTTATTATTTTGTGAAAGAAAGAGAAAGAGAAAATTTAATTTTATTTAGGTGCGAATTTTTTTGACAGGAATATTTAGATAAGGAAAATTATAAAAATAAAATTACTGCCAACGGAATTTTGGATTGTGCCGTCTCATGTTGTATGTACGGGGGTTAACAAAATGGCTGCCAATCGACAAGTTTTAAACACCCATGTATGCGACTCGAGTGCGGCGCTCTCCAGGATGTCCGTATTAATAATGAAATATAATAACAATAATTCATTATTTTATTATTACTATGATTATTTAGTGTACCCTAGACAACAAGAAAGTTTATATAATTTTAATATTACTAGATGAGAAATAACCTAATTTTCTTAGAATAAGATTATATCCCTATTACATATAATTTTTTATGCATGTGCTTGTGTATGTATGTTCTATATACATGAGTGTATGCATGAAATTAAAGTAACTTAAGGTGTTAGGATAGTAAAAATTTATGACAACAGAAATGAATGAAACTTATAAAATATAAAGATAAAGTCTTTAAAAAATGAAATAAACTTTCTTTTACAACTTTGGTTGCCTAATTATTATTTAATCAAGAAAAAGGTGTAGGTAGTTTAACATTCCTCTTATGGGAAATCATCTTTGGAGCTTTTGAAAAGTATGATTGCGATAACACAGATTAATGAAACTTAAATATATGGTAAATAAAAGCTCAAAGATTATATTTCCAATTTGTTTTACTTGTTTCATTGCATAATTATTAAATAATTAAATAAAAAGTATGTAAATGACCTAGTATTATACTAGGTATAGATTTTACATATACGATTTTACATATGTATGTAGCGTCGATAATTCAAAAATCGAAAAAAAATACCAACAAAATGGCGTATTACTATCCTAACACCTTAAGGGATTTTTTTTCAATAATTTTTTTCAATAATTTTTTTTAATGAATTTTTTTATGAATGTTTTTAATTTTTTAAAATTTTTTCTTCTGCTTACGCATGCATGGATCCTGTATGTGTGAGCAAATAGAAGCATTTTTAGATTAGAATTACTCGGAAATATATATTTCTTTTAGACTAGAATTTTTTTAAAATATATGCATATATTGGTGGTATGTTAGAAATTTGAAATGTTTACTAAATGTAAATATAAATATAAATTTACTAAATTTATTTTATCTCAACAGATAATACTAATCTTCGAATATTTATCATGACCAGTTTTGAAGATTTAAAAGAAAAAGGTCTCACAGATGACCAACATGTTGTTATTCGGTCTGATGATAAAGGTCTAAGATTTGTGACAAAGGAAGGGTCAGAATACAGAACAGGTGTGTAATTTTATGCCGTCTTATATATACATAATTATATATATGTATAAATAAATAATAATTTGCTTTATCAACACTAAGCTGGTTATAAATGTAATAGGGAATAATTGTGTTCATTATTACCTACACATTTACTTGAATGAACTTAAATACAATCTTGTGTTCAGATGTATATAAGTTCAATCAATTTTAAATTTTTATAACTTGTGTCCAGTTAAATAAATTTTTAAAATAGTTATTTCTTTATTTTAATTACTCTAATTCGCAAAATAGTGAGAAAAGATATAACTGACGAAGAGTGGCGGTTGGTATCTGAAGCTGTTTTAAAGGCTGAAACCTTAGGAGAAAAATTAGAAATAGAGCCTCGAAACCAGCATAATACTAATAAAATAGATGATGATGGAGAAGAACAAGAAAGAAAACGCGCGAAAGTAGATGAGAATTTAAAATTAGAAAATAGTAGATTAGAAAAGTTAGATGAGAACTTAAAATTAGAAAATAGTAGATTAGAAAAGTTAGATGTGAAAAATAAGTCAAAAGATGAGCTACTAGAAGAGAATAGTTGTAAAACCCCATCATCTATCATAGGTAAGACGTTACCTATAATTAAAAGTGTTGAAAATACGAAGTTTAATTTAAATTCTTATTTTTCAAATAAAAATTCGAATAATTTAAATGTTTTAGATGAGAAAGTAAATGAAAAAGTAAGAGATAGTTGAAAAGTATGAATTGATGATAGCTGGTCTTAAGGAACAGCATAAAGAGAATTTGAAGAGTATTGCTAACAAAAACGACATCATTCATGATCTCGTCAAAGGCGTTGAAGAGAAAGTAGATCAAAAATTAGCCAAAATTGAACAAAATTTGGCTAAATTTAAAAACTTAGACAGTTTAGCTGATACACTTAAATCAGCATTAGATGTCCTTGAAGAGTATAGACGTGAGGTAAGGAAAGATAATAACTTTAATAATAATAGTAGTAATTTATTTAGTTCTACAATGGTGTCAGAATCTGTAAACCCATTAGACAGAGACGAGATTAAAACCATAATAGCCAATGAAGTTAAAAGATTAGGACTGACTTCTCAATGTACAAACAATGACAGTTCTAAAGATGAATCGATTCTTAATGAATTAAAAGATGTATTCAAAACTAGAATATCTTCTCGGGATAACAGCTCACGACGTGACTATAAACTAACTTACAAGGCGAGATTTGAACACTTCTTAGATTATTTTAATTCGGAATTGAGATCCAAGGATCTGTTACACGTTATGGATCCTAAATTTAAAGACAATGACAAATTAGATGAGAAAAATAAAGAAAGTCTCAAATATAAAGTTTATAAAGAGATATTTTAATCAATCGAATAGAACAGAGTTATCATTCTAAAATCATACAATTGACAGACCCAGTTGAATTGTTAGAAAAGATTAAAGAAATTAAATGATTTGAACATAATTTGACTACAGTCGATCTTAGAAAACTTTTTAACTGTCAGTATCGTCCTAACAAGGAAAAAGCTTCGAAATTCTGGGACAGATTTGATGAAATAGTTAGAAACTATAATAATATACCTAACGTGACTGAATTGACAGAAAAAGAAGTTAGAGATTGTTTTTATAATGCCATAGAAAAAGGGGTAGAACAGGTTCAACACGTAGACTTCTTAAGTTACAACTCTACGGGTAAAAATTTAAGTTATGATGAATTAAAAAGATTTATAATACAGTTAGAAGCGTCCAAAAACAAAGGTGGGCATTCAAATAGCTACTGGATCTGGTAATACCAGGGTTTTAGCAACAAAACCTGTGTTCAATCCAAATATTAGATGTTATCACTGTGACCGAAAAGGTCATTTAGCAGTGAACTGTGATAGACAAGGAAGACCAGGCAGGTTGTGCTACAAATGCCGGCAATTTGTCGAAGATCACGTAGCAGCAAATTGTCCATATGAAGATGGACAAAACAATGGAAGGTATGGTAATAATAATATTAGACGCGGCAATAATAGTTATAAAAATAGAGGTGGTGGTTATAAAAGAAAATTAGATAATGATAATAAAAATGACTCTATATCTAAACGTCCCAAGTTTAATAATAATAGACGAGGTAGAGGGCGATTCAGAGGTAGAGGAAAAGGTAGAGGTGGTAATCACAATAACAATCATAATAATCAAGATAAGAAGAAAACAGATAAATCAGATAAATCAGGTAAATATTTAAATATATTTAACACTGATTTAATTAGATGCGATAATATAACCAAATTTAACCCGATCAATTTAAATAATAGTAAACTATTAGCTGAATTTTTAGCGGATTCCGGGGCTACTGAACATTTAACTGATTCAAAGTTAATTTTTAGAACATTAGACGAGTCATATAGAAATGTCAATAAATGTGCTAATAAAGATGAGACCGCGAATTTTAGATCAGAGGGAGTAGGTGACATTGAAATAATTAACAATGATAACAATATCCTGTTAAACAATGTAATTTGCGCTGAAGGTTTATCAGAAAACTTACTTTTACTTAGAAAATTTGCTGATAAAGGATTAGCGATATACTTAGACAAAGAAAAGATTGATATTTTTGACCGGATTTCTAAAAAGTTATTTATTTCTGGTATATATGAAAAACCTTATTGGAAAATTGAATTTGAAATAAACAAATTAGACGAGAACTATAATCCCAGCGAAAATTATATTAATAATAAAATAATAGCATATTTAACGACGAAAAGTAAAAACAAGTATGAAAGTTCAAACATAACGAAAAACTTAGATGAGAGGTTAGATCATAATGAAACAAATGAACTTTCAATAACTGATAATATACTAGATGAGGACATTGATATGGAAAATTTAGATGAGTCCAACTTACTAACAAATCAAAATCATTCAATATTTGAGATAAGCATAAATGACAGAATCCTTAATAACCCCAATGAACCTACTAATAAAGATGAGAAAGACTGTAAAAAGGAGTGTGAACTAAATTTTGGCAAAAATTATAATTTATTTATCAAAAATAATAAAGCTATGTTATGGCGTGTTAGAATGGGTCATGCATCATTGCCTTACATAAAGAAACTCCAAAAACTTTTCCCTGAAAATAAAGACCTTAAAAAAGTGAAATTTCACGAGAGAGTACTAGATTGTGAAATATGTATGATTGCAAAAATGAACAAATTACCTTTTAAAACAATTAGATTGAGAGCGAGCGAACCCTTACAAATAATACATACTGATTTAATGGGTTTAATTAGTCCAATGACTTTTCCTAAATAGGTATATTTCTGTGTTCATTGATGATTACTCTAGATTAGCCATGGCCTTTGCCATGAAAACAAAAGATGAGACTGGAGTATGTTTAGATTCTTTTGTTAAAAGTACCAGAAACTTATTAGGTCGTGATGCCAAAGTTTGTTATCTTAGATCAGATCAAGGCACTGAGTTTACAGGAGGTCAATTATTAGAAATATTGAAAAATTTAGGAGCAGAATTACAACTTGCCTGCCCTGACACTCCTCAGCACAATGGTACTTCGGAGAGATTTAATCAAACTATACAAAAGAAAGTACGATCTTACATGTATGATGCACAAATTCCTGAAAATATGTGGGATTTAGCACTTAGTGCTGCAGTATATGCATATAACAGAACTCCACACAAATCAATTAACATTGGAAATACCTCGATGTAAATTTAATGCTAAATTTAGACCAGATTTAAGTCAATTGAAGCGTTTTGGCTGCTTAGCTTATATTAAACTTCAAAGTAAAATAGGCCCTAAATTTAGACGCATAGCTATGAGAGCTATATTAGTTGGTTATAAATCAGACGGTTTTATTTTTCTTAAACCTGAAGAGGGCAAATTCTATGAAAGCCCTCAAGCAAGATTTAATGAAAAATTAGTGTTTAGAGACATATATAGAAAAAATAGCGTTAAAAACTGGGAGAATGCCTTTATAGATATAGATAAAGAAAACTGGTTTATTAAATTTGATGAGGAATCTAAAGAAAATTTAGAAGAGATTTCGAAAACAGAGGGAGAGATTAAAAAGAAAAGAGGCAGACCCAAGAAAATATGTTCAGCGCTATATATTAAAATTGATGGAGATACTTTAGACGAAGATGAAGAAGAGAACTTAGACGATGAATCCCTGTACATTTTCTTAGCCAGAATAAACAAAGATCCAATTTCTTATAAAGAAGCAATTAACTCGATAAACAAAGAAAAATGGATCAAAGCCACTGAAAATGAGCTTCAATCAATGGTTAAAAATGAAGCATGGAAAATAGTATTAAGACCCACAATAGACAAGAAAGGTAGAAAACCTAATATTATAGATTCAAGGTGGATCTTAAAAGAAAAGACAGATGCAGTTGGTAATATCACATGTAAAGCAAGACTCGTTTTACGAGGTTTTAAAGATAAAAATGAATACAACTTGCAAGAAACGTATGCTCCTGTATCAAGATTAGCATTAATAAGAGCTGTTTTGGCAATAATCAACAAGTTTGATTTTGATGTGTGTCAAATGGATGTCAAAACCGCTTTTCTTAATGGAAAAATAGATGATGAGATATATTTAGAGATACCGGAAGGAGTTGAAGTTTCTGATAAATTTAGAAGAGAACATGTGTGTAAAATCAAAAGATCCATATACGGATTGAAAATAAGTCCCAAACGGTGGAATGAACTTTTCACTGAAGAGGCATCTAAAATAGGTCTTGTGTCGCACTATGATGAACCCTGTTTATTCACTTGGCAAGAAGGGGAAAAACAATTAATTTTGTTATTGTATGTTGATGATATGCTAATCGTATCCAACAAAACTAGAAGAGGTAAAACAACGATTAAGCAAAGAATTTGAAATGACAGACCTGGGAGAACCAAAAGTCTTCTTAGGAATAAAAATAGAAAGAAATAAAAAGGACAGAATTATTAACCTAACACAAGAAGATTACATATAAAAGATGCTTGCAAAAATTTGGATTCAGTGAAATGCATTCACAAAGAACTCCCATGGTCACACGACAAGTAACTAATAGACAAAGACGTGATAGAAAAGAACTAGACGATGATGAAACAATTAAGAAAACTCAAAACAAAGGAAACATTCCATATAGAGAAGCGGTTGGATCACTGTCGTACTTAGCAAATGTAACTAGACCAGATATTATGTATGTTGTGAACGTTTTGAGTAGACACTAAGTTAATCCCACTGATGATGAGTGGATTATATTCGAAAGAGTTTTTCGTTACCTTAAAGGGACAAAATCTCTAGGTTTAAGGTACTCAGGCAAGGGAGATAAATTAGAAGGGTTTTCAGATGCAAGTTTTGCTGACTGTAAAGGCTCAATTACGACTTGTGGATTTGTAATCAAATTATTTGGTGACACTATCAGTTGGAAAACTAAGAAACAAACATATGTATCCTTATCTACTTGCGAGACTGAGTATATAGCAATGAGTTATGCTAGTCGGGAAATGATGTCTTTAGTTAATTCTTTAGAATTAATTATCGAAACTCCTCTGTTGCCATTTGCGATATGGTGTGATAACTCGGCAGCAGAAGAGAATACTAAGACGAGCGGGAGTAATAAGTTGAGACATATTATAGATGTGCATATTAATTATTTTAAAGATTACCTTAAACATGGTTTTGTGGAAACTAAATGGGTCCCTTCAAAAGAACAACTAGCCGATATCTTTACAAAACCTTTAGCCTTTGAACTACATAATAAATTGACCAATCGTATATTAAACTTGGATAATTAGATTTTGACGAGTCATTAACTTTGTGTATTAGACGAGATATGTAAATACAAATTTTATGTTTCAGATACTAAGTAACTAGACGGAGTATTCTAGAGGTCGAGAGGGAGTGTTAGTTTTAGTTTGGCGCCCTCTATCATATCCGTCTGTATAGTAATACAATCAAGAAGACGGAAGTCGTTCCTGCTACCTCACACTCAGGCGCGATTCTGTAGAATACAGACGTATACTCTCAAGCGCTTCACGCTCATTAAAATTTGTTTGATAAATTGACATATATTGTATTGCTTTATAATTAGAAGTGTAATAATTAGATGTGGTTAAATAAATATTAGATGAGAATAAATATTAATTAACTCTACAAATAAAGTGTTAAATATTCATTTAATAAAACCTGTCTATATAAATAAACCTTCACATTTTAAATAATTAATTTTTAACAATCATTTTATGAATTTTAATAAATGTAATAAAAAAATACTTACAAAAAATTTTCTATGTGACCTCCATCTTTCTCGATGCAGCAAAAGGCTCTTTGGATAACAGCTTGTGTCATATTATTAATTTTTCAGCTTCAATGTTCTCACATCCTAATAAAATTCGTTCTCTTAATTTATCAACATTCTCTGGACTTCCATTTGCATATACTTTTGATTCTAAAAGACTCTAGAAGCTAAAGTCCAGGGGATTCATGTCTGGACTTCTTGCTGGCCACGGCCAAGGTCCGCCACGACCAATCCAAAAATCACAACAATCATCTAGATACTCCCTGACTGCACGTGTAAAATGTATAGATGCGCCATCTTGTTGAAAGATCATGTCACGGAGAAAATTTAGAGGTACATCCTCTACCAACAAAGGAAATACATTTCATAGCAAAATCTCAATTTTTGAAAGCCATTTATGTGTTTTGGACTTTTATAAAAAAAGTAAGAAAAAAGAGGTATAATTTTGCTTATTTTTTCTTCTAAAAACTCTCATTAAAATGAAAAATCCGGATAGAAAATTTCCCTGGTTATCCGATGCCGGGGTAATCATTTTTTTTTAACAGCGTATGCGCGAGAAATCGCTAAGATAGGCTGTTTTTTTTTAAAAGTCGATTTCTCAATTGCCTATTAACGAAAAATATTTTAACCAGGCTTAAATTTTTCTTTAAACTTTATATTTTTAGTGAAAAAAATTTCGATGGGACATAGTTTTTTAGAGCTCTAGATAAAAAAATAGCAACTTTCAGAAGTTCATTTTTTATAAATTTTAAATTTTCTGCCGAGTCAAGTGACCAATTCAAAAACTGACTGGATTCCGCGGGAAATTTTACATAAGGATAAAGTTTTTCATGTTTTTAAAAGCTTTTATGTTCAGGTAGATCACCAGTTATTTAGACGACAATAGAAATCGCTAAAATTTTTCTAGGGGCTTTATATTATAATAATACACATAAAAATTAAACTAGAAAATTGTCGTTTTCGTTTAGGAGATTCAAAGCTCCAAAGTTGATTCCTTATACATTGAAAACATAGGAACCGAGACAAAAAAAATTTATAACCGGTTTGTGTAACTACACAACCAACGAGCATGGAACATTTTCACTCATAACAGTAATAAATCCAAAAACCGAAATTATAATAAATCCTAAAATATAAATTATGCTAAGTCCATAAACTTAAAGTATTTTAAGTTTTTGTTGTTATCAAGGCCTGACTCCCACTTCAAATTATTTTAAAGTCCCTAAATCGAAAATATTCTAAGTCCATTTCACTCCCTCCTCCCTAAAAACGTCCCTTTTTCACCCCCCCCCCTAAAAGCGTCACTTTTTCACTCCACCCTAAAAGCGTCAATTTTTTACCCACCCCTAAAAGCGTCAATTTTTCACCCCCCCCCCCCTCCCATCCAATGAACATGTTCCATGTTAACATGGGTTTGAGATTTTTATTTACTGTCAAAAAACATGGGTTTGAGATTTTTATTTACTGTTAACGTCGAAACTGAACAATAGCTTTAAAAAAAAAAATCGCACCAAGTAAATTAATTGTTGAAGAAACTTCTATTCGATTTTTAAATAAATTGCGGTTTTCGTATACAAGATATTTTAATTACAAAAAATAAAAAATATATGAAAATTTTAAGGTGAAAACGTCGTCGTTTAAAATACACGCATAATATTATAATCATGTAAATAAATTGGCGCACCTACAAACATTGTGTGACGTTGTCGTACTTTTTTTTATTTAAGCTACCACGAAAAATTATCTGTCAAAATAGCGTAGTTTTGATTGTCTGGTGAAGAACTGTAGGAATTATGGGTTAATAATAAGTAATTAATAAAACAAAACACTACAATTAACTAAACACTTTCATTTATTTTGATGAATGCACAAGGAAAGGTCAGTGATGCTTTCTTACAAAAGACTAACTTGACTCAATGACGTTTTGAGAAAAAGTACCAGCTGCATTGATCCTCCCTCTCTATTACCTAATTAATATTCTAACGTTGCATTCTTACTTACTAGATACAATACTAGATGAAATAATAAAACTATATTTTTGAATATTTCCAACACGCCCCCCTCAAAAATATATTTCTACTTAACAAATAAAGTTTTATAATCTAATATAATAACTAACTTAAAATGACCTTTCTTGTGCATATCTTTGGGAACTTACATGGTTCAATATTCATTGCAAGGGCCGTGGAAAACCCAGTCAAAACCAGGCCAAACCATTTCTAAGTTTATACATACATATACATATATATACATAAAAATTATTTATTACATAAAATATTTTATTATTCTTAAAACCTACTCTAGACCAATATTGTTTATAAAACTTAAAAATTTAATAGGTGGCAATGGTTTAGTTAGAGCATCTGCAATTTGATTTGCAGATGAAATATACTTTAATCGTATTAAACCCTTCTCTACCTCTTCTCTAGAAAAATGGTATTTTATATCAATGTGCTTTGATCTTTTATGACTGGTCGGGTTTTCTGCAATACTTTTGCAACCGTTATTATCTTCAAAGATTAAAATGCCATTTTTAATATTTATCATAATACTAGTTGCCAATGACCTTAACCATTGGGCTTCCTTAACAGCTTCATACAAAGCCATGTATTCAGCAACAGTTTAAGAATCTCCAACTTTGGTTTTTTAGTATTCCACGTTATCGTGCATTTGTCAAATAATTTAAATACATAACCGGTTGTACTTATTCTATCACATTCGTCACCTGCCAAGTCAGAATCTACATAGCCTGTTAAAAATTCGGAAAAATTGTCGTTTCTTGTATAAGTTTTTAAATCTTGTATAAATTTTAAATCTATTGTTCCTTTTAAATAACTTAGAACTCTTTTTAAATAATCCCATAAAAGTTTATTTTTCTTACTCGCGAATCTGCTTAAGATGTTTATTGAATTGCTTAAATCAGGTCTCGTACAGACCATTAAATACATTAAACAGCCTAGTAGATTTTGACTTGGAGCGTCATAATTTTCATTCGAATCTAAAGCGCGATAATCAATTTTACACTCCATAGGCGTACTTACACTGTGACACCCATCCATATTAAACTTATTTAAAATTGTCTTTATGTATCCACTTTGATCTAAAGTTACATTGTTTTTAGTTCTCATTATTCTTATTCCTAAAAATAACTTTATTTCACCTAAATCACTCATACTGAACCTTTTTTCTACATAATTTTTAAAATTGTTCATTCTTTTGATATCTTTTGTAATTATTACTAAGTCATCAACATAGAGAATAACATATATATTTTTATCTATCTTACCATTATTTAATATATATACACATCTTTCAACAGGTGAGTTCTGAAATCCTACCTCTTTCAGTGTTTTTTCAAAAACCTGAAACCAACATCTAGCAGCTTGCTTCAACCCGTATAAGGCTTTATTTAATCTACAAACTAGATTTTTATTCGGATCTACTTTTATTCCTTCAGGAATTCGCATATAAATTTCTTCCTTTAGGACCCCGTTCAAGAATGCAGTTTTTACATCCATATGATGCACTAATAAATTATACTGATTTGCTAAAGCTAATAAAAATCGAAAACTAGCGATCCTTGCAACGGGCACAAAGGTTTCTTGATAATCTACCATATATTCTTGCATAAAACCTCGAGCCACTAATCTAGCTTTATACCTATCAGAATTTCCGAATTCATCTGTTTTTAGTGCAAATACCCACCTACAATCTACAATGTTTTTATTTATTGGTCTAGGTACAAGAGTCCAGGTTTTATTCTTCTTCAGTGAATGCGATTCGTCATTTATTGCATTATTCCAAAGTAATCGATCTTCTCTGTCATTAATTTCCTGAAAAGTATTAGGAATTTTATTTGCAATAAATTTTGCTTTATATAATAAATGATTAACATTCGTATCACTTTCATCATATGAAATTGGCTTTAAATTTTTAACCCTATCACTCCTTCTTAAATTTAAATCTTTTACAGAATCAATTTTATCTTTATGAGATTCTTTATTGTATATTATTTTATTTGATTTATTTTCATTAGGTTCATCGAATTTCAAGCCCTCTGACCCATCGCAGTCAGGAATTTTTCTTTTTTTATTAGGCTGAGAACCCTCTGACCTATCACTGTCAGGTAATTTTTCTGAATTATTTGGCTCTCCTAATTTTTCATAATCAGGGAAATCAAACATTGGTTCTGACTGATCGTCATAAGAATCATCTACTTCTCTAGTGTTCTCACTATCAATACTGTTAAAACTTAATTCTGGTCTTGAAGCCAAATAATCAGTTTCATCAAAAATTGCATCTCTAACATTTTCAAATTTTTCTTTTGTAGGATTCCACACCGTATAACCATTTGGTACATAACCAACAAAAATCCCAGTATAAGATTTACTGTCAAATTTACCCGCTTTTGTCTTCTCATGTATGTAAGCAGTCGACCCAAAAACTTTAAGATATTCAATTTTTGGTTTCTTATTGTGCCATAGCTCATACGGTGTTTTATCTCCTTTTAAGGCTCTACATGGTGTTATATTTATTAGATATGTAGCTGTTAAAACAGCCTGGCCCCAGAATACTTTATTTAATTTTGCATCCCTTATTAATGTTCTAACTTTTTCCATAATTGTTCTATTCATTCTTTCAGAAACTCCATTTAATTGAGGAGTTATGGGAATTGTTAAATGATATGTAATACCCTTTTTACTACAATATTCTTTCATCTCATTAGATATATATTCTTTACCATTATCAATGTATATATTTACTACTTTTAAATTAAATTTAGCTTCACTCTTTTCTATGTAATCTTTAAATACGGAACTTAAATCAGATTTGTATGATAATAAGTATGTTACACAATAATGCGTAAAATCATCTACAAAAATTGCATAATAATTTTTATTTTCAAGAGCTGAAGGAGTGATGGGACCACCTATATCAGAATGGATGTTAAACAATGGTCGCTTAATATAAGTTTTGTCTTTACTTTTATTTAAACGTAATCTACTTAATTTGCCTTCAGAGCATCCAGTACATAGTTTATGATCTGGTTTAATATTTTCTATTAAACTTATATTATCGACCATCTTTTTAATTTTTAATTCATTATATTTACTATTACACATATGCCCTAATCGCTTATGCCATAATTCAAAATTAATTTTATTATATTTAGCATAGTAGACATTAGCATTTTGGAAATATGCTCCAAATTTTATACTTGGTAAATTACTGATAATCTTACCTGATATCATAATTTCACCTGCCTTTTTAATTACCACCTTTTTACCTTCAATCAAGACTGAATAACCTGCCTCTGTTATTTTCTTAACTGATATTAGATTTTTAGGTAGTTCAGGAGAATATAATACATTTTTTTAAATTTATTACAGCTCCATGATTGCTGACAGTCTTCACATTTCCGATCTTTGTGGCAAGTATATATTCTTCGTTTTGCCAACTCAATATTGATTGGTAGTCTAAGTACCACATAATTTTCGAACATATTTTCATTGTTTATCATATGATCTGAGGCACCAGAGTCTATTATGAAATCTCTTGTATTTTGACCTTGTTCGAAATTTCCAGCTATAAATGCAGAAGAACTTCTGGTAAAGTCTCCAAATTCGTTTGTATTATATTCTTGGTCAGTTTTGGCATAATTTGATTGTCTTTTCTCTTGCTGGCTTTGATGATATTGATCCTTTGATCTTTTAAAATTATAGCAATCTCTCATTTTATGACCTTGTTTTCCACAAAAGTAGCATTCTATTCTTTTCTTATTAATTTGACTAAAATTTTGATTTTTGAAATTTCTTTGACCTTTTCTGGAAAATCTTTTAAAACCTCCTTTTCTTTGGTTATAGAAGTTTCTTGAATTGTTTTTTGAGTTGTTAGCTTGATTTTCTGCATTTGAGACTAGTGCTTTAGTAGTGAGATCGGCACTGGTTTCTTTTAGTCTAGTCTCATAATCTAGAAGTCGGTTTTAACAAAGTCGAATTTGATTTCTGAAGTGTGACTCATAGTTTCTATGGCTGTAATTACACCGGCATATGTAGTAGGAAGGCTTACCAATAATTTTCCAATATAATCTGCTTCTTTGATTTCTTCGCCCTTAGCTGTAGCTAAATTTGTCATCAATTCATTGAATTTTTCAAAGTGCGTCAATAAAGAACAAACAGGCTCCAGTTTCAAGGCAAGAATTTTTCTTTCTATTGCCCATTGGTTAGATATGCTCTTACGATCGTATACACTATCTAATTTTTGAAAAATTTTTCGCACCGAGGTTTTTTCATGACAAGCGTAAGAAATGTGCGAATCCGCAAGGTGGCTCATAATAATTGCTCGTGCTTTATAATTTTTCTTGGTCAATTTGCTTTTAGATTTATTTGGAGTTTTATTATCTACTATTTCCAGTAAACCGGCTTCAGCTAATATTGATCTAACACGATTTTTCCAAATCAGGTAATTTTCACCAGCAAATGGAACAATGTTTCTCTTATTTGCTGCCATATTTTATGATTAAATGTTCTTTACACAACAGAAATAAAATAACAAAAAAAAAAATTAATTAAAATAAAATTTTTATTTGAAAGGGGCACTTAAAAATTCTAAGTACGCTCCTGACTTTAAATATATATATGTATGGTACAGGGCACCCGACTTTTCTAGATACGGCACTGTTTATTTTAAACTCGCGCACCAGTGTGTTTGCGCGCCAGCTGCACTATTCAAGAGAAATTGTTTCTCTCTTTTCTTCTTCTTTCTAAAAACTTGTCTATACACGTTTTATTACGTCACTTCCTATTCAGTTCCAAATTTTTGAATTTTATTATAAATATAAATGAACAATTTATTTAATAAAAATTTACTTTAATTGTTTACTAAAAATATTAACACTATTTTTACTTTAATAAAAATTAAGACTATTTTGTAAAAACTACTTTAACTATATTATAACAACCACGTGCACCGCGTTTGCTTTAATTTACTTAATTTTTAATTTATTAATAAAAATTATTTAATTATCCTGGGCCCATAACCTGTAGGAATTATGGGTTAATAATAAGTAATTAATAAAACAAAACACTACAATTAACTAAACACTTTCATTTATTTTGATGAATGCACAAGGAAAGGTCAGTGATGCTTTCTTACAAAAGACTAACTTGACTCAATGACGTTTTGAGAAAAAGGACCAGCTGTATTGATCCTCCCTCTCTATTACCTAATTAATATTCTAACGTTGCATTCTTACTTACTAGATATAATACTAGATGAAATAATAAAACTATATTTTTGAATATTTCCAACAAGAACGTTAAAACATCGAAATAATAAAGTATTTTAGGATTAATTTTAATTAATTTAATAAATAAAAAAATTCCTTAAAATAATGAGATCTTAAAATCTTTCAATTTAAAATTTCGCTGTTTTAATATAAACGCTCTTAAAAACATAAAAATTATATGTTTTTAAGAGCGTTTATTTAAAATTTTCCGCGGAATCCTAATTTTTGATTAGATTTTTAATTGGTCACGGAAATTTCTGAAAATTGAGGTTCTGAAAGCTGCTATTTTATTATCTAGAGCTCTCTAAAAGCAATGTCCCATCACAATTTTTTTTATCATAAAATATAAAGTTTTAAGAAAAATTTAAGCCTGGTCAGAAGATTTTTTCTAATAGAAATCGACTTTAAAAAAAAACAGCCTATTTTAGCGATTTTTTGCGCATGCGCTGCTCAAGAATAATTTTCTTAACCCAGAATCGGATAACCAGGGAAATTTTCTATCCGGATTTTTCATATTAATGAGAGTTTTTAGCAGAAAAAATAAGCAAAATTATACCTCTTTTTTCTTACTTTTTTTATAAGAGTCCAAAACACATACAGTAGTCCCTCCGTATACGCGGGGGTTCGGTTCCAGCAGAGTACCGCGTATACAGAAACCGCGTATACGGAAGCATTAGTCTTATGGGAAAATGGGTGTTAGGGGAATCCAGACCAAAAATGACTCAAACTTACACTTTTTTTATCAATAATCAATTTATTCACAAAAAGAAATCAGTAATTTGCGTTTGTTTTATTTTTCTACGATACTCTTTAAATAAATCTTCATAAATTTGCACTGCGATATTACAATTATGTTGGAAATGTAGGCTTCGCGTCATCGCGGGATCGAAACGAATTGCTTCTTCAATAGCATCTTGGAGGGAGTCCATAATTTTTTTAAGAGAAACTGAATGAAAATGTTTGCTTAATTCGTCATTATCATCACCTTCATCATCTGAACTCGAAATTTTTTTTTGAATCACCATCTCGGCAACTTCTGCCACCGTTAACTCTTCATTTTCTGGAGAAACAAGCTCTAGAATTTCTGATTCTCTTAAATCATGGAATCCTTCACCGCCAACTTCTTGCGACAAATTTATGACGTTCTGTATAGCTATTTGATGGTCGAGTAACTGTGATTGATTTTGTGATTCTTTTGAGGTGACTAGCTCTGGTAAAAGTTTTGACCAACTTGCATTAAGCGTTGAATTAGAAATTTCTTGCCACGATTTTTCGATGAGGCCGAAGCAATCCAAAATTGAAAATTTTTATGGCAGTATCGAATAAAAATAAAAATAAAAATAAAAACAAAAAACAAAAAAACATCAAAACCGCATATAAGCGAGGGAAAAGACCGCGTAAATCGAGGGATGTCTACAATTAATGAGCCGCGTATAAGCGAATCCGCGTATAAAAAATCCGCGTATACCAAGGGACTACTGTAAATGGCTTTCAAAAATCGATATTTAGCTTTGGGAGGCTAAAAATTATGCTGGTAATTTATTTTTGGTAGTAATTTCAAAACACTTTGAAAAATCACTTTAGGGTAGTTTTAATGGCCCTTACATTTCATAGATACTTCTATTTTAATGAAAAAATATAATATATTAATTTTTTTTTTATTTAACTACAATGAAATTAGGAAACAAAAATTATTAATAACAAGTTTTTTAAAATTCATACTTTGTAAAATAAAAAATTTTTTTTATATTCGTATCTAGGCCGAAGAAAAAAAATTAAATTTTAATTTTAAATAGATTTACTTTTATATAGAATATTATTTTTATATTGAATATGAGAGAAATAGTTTTAATCTGTACTAAAAAAAAATAATAAAATTTCTTTATTAGGTGGCTTCGTTAAGTGTTGATTTTTATTAGCCCAGTAGTGTTCATTGTGCTGGTTAAAAATTCCTTTACGACCACAATATTTTTCGTCGCTCCATAAAATATTATCAAGTATATTCTCATTTTCGGCGTACTACTCAATTAATCTTTGGCAGTAACCTAAACGTAGTTCATGATATCCATTTTCTAAATAGAGTAAGCCATTGTTTCTTATTAGTCTCATAAGATTTATTTAATATAATTTCAGATATTATACATAAATTCTACATAATTGCATAACTTTATTATGAATGTTAAAGGCATCGGAAAATTTTAAATACAATATTATGGATCCAATCCAGTAGATAATATGCATTTTTAGTTGTTCAAATAGTTTTGAAGGTTTCATAAATTTCCCAACAACCAACTTTGAGTAATTAATGATAGATCACCCGAGATAACCATAAAATACAAGCTGGAGTAAAAAATTGAAATTTTTTTCATTAAAATATTTTTCTCAACCTTGAAAACCACCAGGTAATCTAGAAAGGTATTTTTATGATTTTTTTCCTCCATCTTGGAAAATCAGAAAATTTGCTGGGGTTAAAAAATGAAAATTATCATTCATAAAAACGTTTTAATCAATCTCAAAAATAAACAGTTAATGAAGAAAGTTCCTTTTTTTATTTTTCTTGGTTGACTATATTGGAAAAACGGAAAATAGTTCATTTTAAAAATTATGAATTATACTTCCAGAATATAAGCTTTCCTTTTGATTAATTTTTATTCCGAAGGTGTTCCAAGGTGAGATAATATGTTGTAAACTGGATAAATAATTGGATTAAATGGTCAAATAAATAACTGAACACAACAGAAGTTTGTTTGATTAACATATATTTGATGATATATATTTTAGATGCCTTTGTGTCGGCGTGGCGAGAGACACTGATCGTTGTCTCTCGTGAACTGAGGGGACACACGCGCGCGCTGCACATCTCCCACTTTAACTATGTACATTGTTATATACAATTTATGACATTCCACCCATCCATTTTATGAAATAAAATGAACAAGAGGAAGCCATTAGAAAAAGGAATAAATTAATGTCTATATATAAAATTAAATTAAAAAAAATTTTTTTTTTTTTTTTATATTTTAATGATTTTAACAATTTGAGAAAAAATTTTGATTTAAATAGTTTTTAATTTTTGAAGAAATTAAATATTAGCGCTAATTTATCTTTGACACACAAACATTCGCACTCACACATTTTTTACAAATTTTTACAATTTTTGAAGTTTTTTTTGTTAATTGATTTTTTTTTTTTTTACATTTGAAATAAATAATAAATAATAAATAAATAAATATATACAATTTTACAATACAAATATTTACAGTAGATTTTTTATATGTTTTCTAGAAATGATTCAATCTGATTCATTACACAGGCACACAAAAAAAAAAAGTCATGTACCAGAAGGGGGTCTACCTTCTTTTTTCTTTTTGAAAAATGAAAATTGTACTATATACTTATGTTTTTTGGGTCGCTGATACCAAACATGTATATAAAAAATGTTTTTAGCCAACACTTGGCCCTGTAGACCACTTGTGTTCCCCCCCCCCCCAAACGGGTTAAAAATATTTTTTTTAAGAAATCTAAAAGTCAAAGTGTTTTCTTATATTTGCTGAGACGCTGAAACTAAAGATGAATATAAAAAATATGTTTAACCAACGCTTGGCCCTCCAGAACACCCCAGTGCCCCCATCACCCCCCCCCCCTCCCAACGGCTTAAAAAAGTTTTTCTTAAGAAAATTAAAAGTCAAAGTGTTTTCTTATATTTGTTGAGACGCTGAAACCTAAAATTAATGTAAAAAATGTGTTTTACCAACGCTTGGCCCTCCAGAACATCCCAGTGCCCCCATCAGCCCCCCCAACGGGTTAAAAAAGTTTTTCTTAAGAAAATTAAAAGTCAAAGTGTTTTCTTATATTTGTTGAGACGCTGAAATCTAAAATGAATGTAAAAAATGTGTTTAACCAATGCTTGGCCCTCCAGAAAACCCCAGTGCCCCCATAACCCCCCCCCCAACGCACAGTGTAAAATTTTTGTTAAATTTTGGACAAAAATCTGCATCCAGCACAATTTTTTTTAAAATTAATTAATTTATTTTTTAATTTACTCGTTAAGACTTGTATATCAACAGGAAAGTGCAAGAAAATTATATTTTTGCCAAATAACCTCAAAAAAAATGATTTTTCGTCCTAAAAATAAAAAAATTTTAACCAAATTTTCGACAAAAATCTGTATCTGGCTTGAAATTGTGTCAAATTCAAAAATTTTTTTTTAAATTTACTCGTAAAGGCTTGCTTATCAACGAAAAACTGCAAAAAAAATGATATATTTGAAACTAAACTAAGAAAAAAATGATTTTCTGCTCCTAAATGAAAAATATTCAAACACATCTTAGGTAAAAATCTGTATCTGGATAATATGTTTATCAAATTCAGCAGGGAACAGCAGAAAATTATATTTTTGTAAACTTATTAATTTTTTTAATTTCATTCAAGAACTAAGAATGAATCAACTAAATGTTGTAGCTGGCCTTAGCCTGTTAAAAATATCTCTTTTTTATTACTCATACTATTGTTTAGATGGTTTAAGTTACCTCACTTTTTATAAATATCAATATGCAAGTGGCAATAATGTTGCGCTTTAACTTTTCATAATAACTACATGGAGCCCCCTTTGGTATCGTGGCAGCACCAGAGTTGGTGTGTTTACAAGTACAATATACTGGTATTATAGAGAAACAAAGTTGGTCGTGTGACGCTACCAACTCAGTGAATTATGTGAAAACAGCGCGGGTTGCGATTTGCAATAAAAAAAGTGTTTTGTTCTGTTATTTTGTATACTTAGAGTAACATGATTTTTTTCGTGATAAAAAAATAATTATAATATGTAAGTTATAATTTTGTTTATATATTAATTATTTTTAATATTTTAGATAGAATAATATTTTAGTATATTGGATAAACAAAACTAATATACGAAAACTATACATACATTTTGAAAATGAATTTTGATTGAAAAATATGAAGAAAAGGGAAAAAAATCGTTTTTAGATGATGAAATATTTACATTTGTATATATTAAAATATGAAAATAATACAAAAATAATTGTTTACAATAATCATAAACATCTACGATCCTAACCTATAGTATATTTTAAAATATGCATATTTTTTCAAAACTTACTACCGACTATAAATTAATTAATAATATTTTTTAATAAAATTCTTTTTTTTATAAAACAATGAACTATTTATGTATTTATCAATAAGTTTTGATACAACGATAACGAGACAAGCGGTTTTTAACAGCTTTACTTAAAAAGTAAAAGTTGGCACTCTCACGATGCTAACTTTTTACTTATAATAATACCAGAGCTATTGGTGCTGCCACGATACCAAAGGGCGCTGTGTGTACTAAGCAAGTGGCAAACATGTTGCAGGTTACAGTTGCAGGTTACAGTGGCACCTGCAGGTAAAAAGTCTACAATAATTAATGTAGAGAAATAGAGGGCGCAGTTATCTGAAGGTTGGCCATACGCAAATTTGCCTATCTATATGTAATTCCATATTTGTGTTTGTGTCTATTGTAGAATGTGCTTAATTAATTAAATAGTCATCATAGCTTAAAAATTTGCTCTGATTCATTTTAACAAATAGATATTTTTCTACTAAAGAATGACTTATGGATTTTTAGATTATCAATAATATTATTATTTGTGTTTACTTACTGAATATTTTCCAAATAAAGCTCTGATACATTTTTTATTTATAATCTCTGAGGTTAAAAAGCAGAACCTTTTTATATTCATTCAGTAAATAAATTTTAGAATTATGGTAAATTATTTTAATATCAAAACATGTTTTGTGAATTTTATTTCTTATATAATTTTAGGTACTGTAATAAGGGACTTTGATTCATTAATGTAAATTTATTGCTTTCTCGCATATATATTTTATAAGATATAAACATTTCTACAGTTAATTTTGTGAGCTCAAACATATTAATAATATTAATATTATTAATTTATATTAAATATTGTTTTTAAAATTTATGAAACGTAATTTACATAACATAATAATCGTTATCTATAATTTTTAGAAAAATATTAAGTTTTAAAATATTATAATATATAAATATTAATATATAAAAATATTAATTTTATTTAAAAATTTTAAGACAAATATTTTAAGAACAATTAGTTATTCATACAATCAAATTTGATTATAAATTTGTAAATTGGTGCTAAATACATGATGTAAATTTTTTATTTTTACCTATATTTACAGTTTTTTTAGTTTTCATCTATTTAATTATGGAGTATAAAGTATAAAATAAATATTTATGTGACATACTTTGGGGTAAAAACTCTGAAAATGTTTCTAATAAAGTGGATTTAATTATGAATACTATAAAGGCTGAAAATAATCATTACTCTGAAGCACAATATCGCATCATTTCTAAGAAGTTGAACAACTTTATTTATCATTTCACTGATAAATGGAAAAAATGTGCTAGAAATAAAGAACAGTTTAAAAGTAAGTACCATATATTTTTAAAAAATTACTTTGTTATTGATCTGCCAGATACCTCTAATAACAATTTAATGAAACGTGAAGAATGTCGTACTAAAATTAGCCCGAAAGGTAGACCTAAGAAATCTTTTGAAGAAGGGTCTCCTAAGACTCAGATAAGACGCGCTATCGAAATTGCATCATTGTATACGATTGAAGAATTAAGAAAAGCTTTGGAAATCAAAGAAAAACAGCATAATAAGTCTATTTCTGAAGAAATAAAAGAAGTCTTGAGCAATTCAGAATTTCAAAATGTTGAAGAATATGATGGTGATAAAACAGTAGCTGTGTATGTAGATTTAAATTTATCATTCAGAAAATATAATAAATTGAAATTTCACATTAAAGATAAAAAGTTTCCACCATATGTTGATTTTGTGAAAGATAAAGAAAAATGCTATCCAGAATATGCAGATCATATTGAAGTTACAGAATCAGGAGTGAAAGCAAATTTTATAACAATTCTTGGTCACACTGTTCAAAGAATATTATGTACGTTAGATATAAACTTGAATGATCTAAAGAGTAAAAAATTAGAACTACTAGCTAAATGGGGAATGGATGGAGCTTCTGGTCAGCAAACAACACGTCAAAAATGGTCTGAACAAAATTCAAATAATAACACTTCGGAAAAATCAGATCATTCAGTATTTATAATTTCTTTTGTTCCTCTTTTATTAAAAGCTGGTAATATAACAATATGGACAAATGAAAGAACTTCATCGATTCATTGGTGCAGACCTATTGAATTTGAGTTTACAAAAGAATGCAACGATCTTGTTAAACATAAATATTCTTATTATATAAGATTATTAGATAAAGTTAGATTATATAGTTTTGAGTTAGAAGGAATATTATTTGAAGTAAGTTTTGATCTTAAGTGTACAATGATAGATGGAGAGGTCTGTAATTTTTTAACTAGTCAAAAGGCTTCGAATTGTTGCAATATTTGTGGTGTTGGACCAAAGTTTGTAAATATTTTCAGTTACGTTAGACAACTAAAATGTAAAAAAGAATTTTACAAATTTGGATTATCAAGTCTCCATTGTTGGATACGATTTATGGAGTACTTACTACATATTTCTTATAATTTAGATTTTATGAAAGCAAGTGCTAGAACTCCTGATGAAAAGCAAAAAAAAAAGATAAGAAAAGTAATTGTTCAGGATGCATTAAAAAAAAATGTTTCAATATTAGTTGATATGGTAAAGCAAGGCTCTGGCTCTACTAACACAGGAAATGTTGTACGAGAGTTTTTCTCTAATGCTAAAGCTGTTGCTGAAGCAACTGGTTTAAATGAAAAATTAATTTCAAGGATGCATAATATTTTGCAAGTAATAACTTGCTCTTGAAAAACTATAAGTAAGGACTTTGGGGAATACTGCCTAAAAACTGCAGTTATTTGTATAAAACTATATCCTTGGTATCCAATGCCACCGAGTGTACATTAAGTTCTATTCCATGGAAAAGATATTATTGAATCCTTCTGTTGTCCAATAGGTTGGCTCTCTGAAGAAGCCCAGGAAAGTAATAACAAAGTTTTTCGTAAAGCCAGAGAAAATAATAGTAGAATGACAGATAGAAAATCAACAAATATGGATATATTTCACCAACTTTTAATAGGATCTGATCCTGTAATAGCAAAATTGCGATTTAAAGAAAATAAGAAAAAGCAACCATTAACGGAAGATGCAGAAAAACTTGTATTAGCAGCTGCAGCGTAGATTCAAATTTATATTTAATTAAAATATTTTTAATCATTAAGTTAAATTTTAGTGTTTTATAGTTTTTTGTTCAAATAAATTAAAGTTTTCCCTAAGTATTTTTAAAATGTTTTGTTCTAAAGTATTAAAAAAATAATCAGTTATAAAAATTATATTCTTTTGAGTTAACATATTTTAAGTTTGTATGTTATAAAATTGTTAGCATGTTACTAAATTATTAAAATTAATTTTGTATATTATTATAAAATTTTAAAAAAATATATAATAAAAGATAATACATATTTTGTTTTCTGAGCAGAAATCACTTGTTTGAGGTTATTTTGTGAAAATATAATTTTCTTGCAGTTTCCTGATGATAAATAAAAAATTTAATGAATTTGATAAAAAAATTAGACATATACAGATTTTTACCAAAGAATTTTTACCAAAGGATGAATTTTTTTCATTTTTGAGCAAAAAATTATTTTTTTTTTAGGTTAGTTGTCAAAAATATGATTTTGAATAAATTAAGTAAATTAAGGAAAAAATTTATGAATTGATAAACAAATTAGTTAGATGCAGATTTTTACCTAATATTTGGTTGATTTTTTTTTCATTTTTTGAGCAGAAAAATATTTTTTTGAGGTTAATTTACGAGAATACAAATTTTTTGCATTATATTTTCTTGGCATGTTAAATCTCTTTTTTATTTTTTTGCATGTTAAACTTTTTCTTACTTATTCTTGCATGGCTTGATCATTTTCGCATATTCTTTACAATATCCTGCATGAATTTATATTTCTGTTTATTGAAACTTTATTTTTTATTAGGATGTTCCTATCTTTTTTTCGCATGTTGAGAATTTTACCTTATCTTGCATAATTTTATCTTCTTGGCATGTTAAATCTCTTTTATTTTTTTGCATGTTAAACTTTTTCTTGGTTACTCTTGCATGGCTTGACCATTTTTGCATATTCTTTACAATATCTTGCATGAATTTATATTCATTGTTTGTTGAAACTTTATTTTTTATTAGGATGTTCCTATCTTTTTTTTGCATGTTTAGAATTTTACCTTATCTTGCATAATTTTATCTTCTTGGCATGTTAAATCTCTTTTATTTTTTGCATGTTAAATTTTTTCTTACTTACTCTTGCATGGCTTGACCATTTTTGCATATTCTTTACAATATCCAGCATGAATTTATATTCATTGTTTGTTGAAACTTTATTTTTTATTAGGATGTTCCTATCTTTTTTTTGCATGTTGAGAATTTTGCCTTATCTTGCATAATTTTATCTTCTTGGCATGTTAAATCTCTTTTATTTTTTTGCATGTTAAACTTTTTCTTACTTACTCTTGCATGGCTTGACCATTTTTGCATATTCTTTACAATATCCTGCATGAATTTATATTCATTGTTTGTTGAAACTTTATTTTTTATTAGGATGTTCCTATTATTTTTTTGCATGTTGAGAATTTTACCTTATCTTGCATAATTTTATCTTCTTGGCATGTTAAATCTCTTTTATTTTTTTGCATGTTAATTTTTTCTTACTTACTCTTATGGCTTGACCATTTTGCTTAACCTTTGGTTACAGTGTCTCAACAAATATAAGAAAACACTTTGACTTTCAATTTTCTTAAGAAAAACTTTTTTAAGCCGTTGGGGGGGGGGGGGGGGGTGATGGGGGCACTGGGGTGTTCTGGAGGGCCAAGCATTGGTTAAACACATTTTTTACATTCAGTTTAGATTTCAGCGTCTCAACAAATATAAAAAAACACTTTGACTTTTAATTTTCTTAAGAAAAACTTTTTTAAGCCGTTGGGGGGGGTGATGGGGGCACTGGGGTGTTCTGGAGGGCCAAGCGTTGGTTAAACATATTTTTTATATTCATCTTTAGTTTCAGCGTCTCAGCAAAAAATATAAAATATACGAAAACACTTTGACTTTTAGGTTTCTTAAGAAAAATATTTTTAACCCGTTTGGGGGGGGGGGGCTCAAGTAGTCTACAGGGCCAAGTGTTGGCAAAAACCTTTTTTATATACATATTTGGTATCAGCGACCCAAAAAACAAGTATATAGTACAATTTTCATTTTTCGAATAGAAAAATTTTTTCACCTCCTTGGGTGGGCATATGGGGGCGCTGAGGGCAAATTGGCTAGTTAAATTGCATTTTTATGGCCATATTCGGTTTTAGCACCACCGAAAACCCCCATTGCATTTTGATTCCGCCAAAATGTGGTGCACCTGGAGGGTTAAATTTCCAAGTAGTACCTTCGTCGGCTAAGAGTCCAACAAGTTTTTGCATGTAGGATGAATACTCTACATACATTTCTTTGAGGATTCTGTCTGGACCAACGAAGGTAGTACCACGGTCACTCACCAAACAGGTACAAGCTCCACGAGTAGACGTGAATCTACGGAATGCGGCGATGAAATTCTGACTATCATAACCTGAAACCAATTCGAGATTTACGGCTTTTGTAGCCATACAAATGAAGACAACGATGTAACCCTTGTAGGTCTTAGCACCTCTTGCTTTATAAGTTAAAATATTGAAAGGACCAGCATAGTCCACACAGCTAATTCTAATGGGGTTGTCAGGTTTTGTGACTCTATAAAATGGTAAATTTCCCATTTGTTGAACCTCACGTGATGAATTGTAACGTATACAGGAAAAGCATATTTTAATACAAGATTTTACTAAATATTTAGCTTTTATGATATTGAACGTAGAACTTACAGCTGATAAAGTTTGCTTTATGGTTTCATGTTTAGATTTTAAGTGATAGAATTCTACAATTAATTTTGAAAATATAGAACCATAAGACAAAATTAGAGGGTGCTTTTCTTCTTCTGACAAGTCTGAATTTTGGATTCTACCACCTACTCTGAATAAATTATCCTGTAAAAAGGGGTTGAAAGAGCTTAAAGAAGATTGATTGTATATTTTTGAAGAATTTTTTAGAAATTTAATTTCTGGTTTGAAGTAGGCTCTGTGAATTAAATAAACCCATGTCAATCTTGATCTATTGATTTCTTGGACTGAGGGAGAATAGACAATTGAAAAATCATATTCCAAGTTGAACCATTTACTGGAAAATAATTCAGATTTGTTTGTAACTTTTTTTGATTTTAAGAGTATTTTATGAATAAACCTTATGACGTTAGCTGAAACTCTTAATAATTTAGATAAATCTGAATACCTTTCCAATAAATCCCAAATTTTGATTTTTCTTTGTTTTTTGTTTTTGAATGAAACATTTAAACTAGAACATAGGGAGATTAGAGAGAACTAGAACATAGAACACCTTTTATTTGTAGAGCTTTTTTATTGCTCATTATTAAGTTAGGATATAAAATTAATTTATTTCCCTCCCACCAAAAAGGGTGGTTTATTAATTCAGAGGGTGGGATCCCACGGGATACACAATCAGCAGGGTTATTTTGAGATCTGACATGGTTCCAAAACGCCTGAGCAACCTGAAAGTGAATGTTCGAGCACTTATTTGCAATGAAAGGTGGCCACTTTGAAGGGTGGTCACTTAGCCATTGTAGAACATCCATTGAGTCAGTGAAAAGAAACAAATTATTAGGAGGCAGTTTTAGAGCACGTAGAGCACCTTAACAGTCAACCTTGCTAATAAGGCAGCAGCAAAGAGTTCCAATTTTGGTATTGTCAATAAAGGCTTAATTTGAGCCACTTTTGATTTTGCTTGAACTAGATTAATTGAAATTTTGTCATTATACGTAACCTTTAAGTAGACGCAAGCTCCATAGGCAATTTTTTAAGCATCAGCAAAACCAAGTACCTCAAATTGAGCATTTGGATGAAAGTTTAGCCATCTCATTATTCAAAATTGGAATCTGTGTATACCAAGTTAGAAATTCCGAATTAATATCAAGTGGCACAATATCTTTCCAATCAAGTTTAGCAAGCCAATGCTTTTGGATGAATGCTTTAACAGTTATGACTACAGAGGCTAACCAGCCTAAGGGATCATATAGTTTAGCTATTGACGATACTACTTTTCGTTTTGTTATGTTACCCTCACATTTATCAATTTTTATTTTAAAGGAAAAGTAATCTTCTTCAGGGTACCAATTTAAGCCAAGCAAACCAAAACATGAGTCCACTGGCTCTGCAATTATTGAACGTGGGAAATTTAGTAATTTTTTGTTATTTGCGACCCATTTATGTAAATTCATACCAACCATCTTGCAAACACCTATCAGTTCTTTTTGTTTACTTAAGGCTTCTGATAATGAGTGGCCTCTCGAGAGTGTATCATCCATGTAAGTTTCCTCGTTCAATACTTGCACAGCCAGGGGATATTTAGAACCTTCATCAATTGCGAGCTGTCTTAATACCCTAATTGCTAAGAATGGACTACTTACCATACCATAAGTAACAGTTTGAAGAGAATACGCTTGACTAACATCATTTAAACTATAACGCGAAAGTATTTGTTGTAATCTTTGATCATCTGGGTAGACAAGAATTTGTCTAAACATTTGCTGAATATCAGAAGCGAATACAAATTCTTATTTTCTCCAGCCTGTCAATAGCTCTGATAAATCTGGCATCAAATTTGCCCCAGCATGTAAAATACTGTTTATAGACAACTTGTTGTAATCTTCAGCAGAGCCATAGAAAACTTTTTTATACTATGTTTTTTGACAAAAACGTGATGAGGCAAAAAGTAACATTTTATGAGATCATAAAACATAGATACTTTCATGTGTCCAGTATCTTTATAATTTTTCATAAAATCGATATAAGCTTTTTTAAAAATAGGATCTTTTGAAAAACGAGTTTCAGTTCTTTGTAAGATTATTTTAGATTTGTTAAATGATCCTGGAAATTTTAAATCATTTGTGTTTGAAATTTTGAATGGGAGCCTGACAACGTAACGACCTGTATTATCTCTTGAGTGAGTTTTAACGAAAAAGTCTTCACACTCTTGCTCATCCGGATTGAGCAATGGCGAGGGATCAGAAAGTTCTTCCTGTCTCCAGAACTTTTCCAAATTGAATAAGAGATCAGAGGTTTCAGAATCAATTTTAATTGAACAACAGGTTGAACCCGTGCCAGAATTGCCTAATAAAACCCAACCTAATTTAGTATTCATGGCAACAGGTTCATGAGATTCACCTTTTCTAATCCCTTCCTAAATTATGGAAGCATGGACTGAAGAGCCTAAGAGAACCTCAATTTTTTCATTTGAATTGAAATGAGGGTCAGCCAAGGTCAATTGACTTAAATAACTTTTGTTTATATCGATTTTATCAACTGTTGTATAAGATGTAATTTTTGGTATAACATAAGCAATAACATCTATACTGAAATCAGAATTAAAATGAGGTTTTACACAAATAGAGGTTGATTTCTTGCAGATAAAATTATTTTTACCACCAACACCATTAACTGGAAATTTTATTGGAAAGCTAGAAGCACCCAATTTTTTAAAAATGAACTCACTAACAAACGAAGCTTGAGAATATTGATCAATTAGTGCCCTAACTGGAAATTGATATCCGTTTTCTGAAGTTAAATTGATCAATGCCGTTGCTAGCAAGACAGAATTTGGTTGTCAAGAACTGTTTGAACCATGTGATTCTGTTAAACAAGATTGCTGAACCAAATCATTGTTATTTTGTACATGTGTGCTAGTATTAGTTTGAGAATGTTGAGGTTTATTTTGGGGTTTTTTGTAATTTACTATATGTAGACTAGAGATGTGTTATGTTTTTTATTGCAAATTGTACATCTTTTCTCAGAGGTACATTTGCTAGAGAAATGATAGCCCAAACAATTATAACATCGCTTTGCTGTTTTCACAAATTCTATTCTTTGAGGAATTGACTTAGATTTAAAATTAGAACAGTGAGCGAATTGATGATTATTTTTGCAAATTATACATTCATTCTTATTAGTATTTGATTTCTGTTCTGATTGGACATGAAAGACTTTAGCTGACTGAGTGGAAACATTTGAATTTTTATATTTATCAGAATTTGTGAATATTATTGGTCCTGAACTAGTATGATGATTTTCAATTAGTTCTAACATGTTTATTTGATTTTCAAGAAACTGAATAAAAGAACTAAATTTAGCAGGTTCAGAATCTCGCTTAACAGGTGCTTCATTGATTACCTGTTCTGTGGGGCTGCTATATGTAGTGGGTGCAGGGTCAATTGTATGTAACCTAAGATTAATATTATTCAAAAATTCTTCAAAATGCATCTTAGCATCATCAGTTAATAATGAAACACCATGAAAAACCAACATATCATCCCATGTATCAACTGGGCGCTTTAAGACTTTTAGTGCAGACAAAGGGGTATTTAAAGAGTCTAAAATTCTTTTGAGTTCTTTAGAATTATGGTCACTCATTGGTTTGATGGAAAAAATTGAAGAGATATGAGCAGTTACTAATCGTTTTTTATTTTCGTACCTATCCTTCAATTTATCCCATTGTACCGTTAGGTACAAATTGATTAAATATAAATACCAAGAATTACGTCTAGACAGATTTATTAGAAATAAAATAATATGATATTATAATTAAAAATGCTTCATCAGCACCATCATTTCGAGAAACCGCACGTGCAAGAAAGTGCATAATAAGACCTCACACGAAGTACTGAAGGTGGGAATAAAGCCACCCCCATCATGCGCTTTGACAGACTAATTACCAATGATTGGAGACACTGTTACTAAGGACACTAAATTTTCCGCGTTAAGCCAATTACTCGCATCGATCCCCTCCTCTATTTCCTCAAGCGTAAGCTTATAATAGCTCTCGCACAAGCTCCTGACCAGCAGAGAGGGAGAGCAGAGAGAACTTGGGACCATGTAGTCCCTTAGAGAGAACGAACCGAAATACAGAACTGACTGAACTAACTAATTTGTACTCAGGTTGTCTCTCTACCTCTATTAAGAGATCTAAGCACGGCCAGCCATTTTATAAGTCAATAAATCAACATTTTAATAACAAAAAGGACTTAGTTATTTGAATTCCTGTCACCAGTAAATGAGTTTAGCCAACAGGCTAAACCCGAATAAGAATATCCTCATTTATCTGTGTTTATTCACATCCAAACACAACACCATATCAAAGCAAAATTCTTTTCAGTTAGAGAAAATGAGTTGACCAAATTCCATGCGTCACCCTCTTAACTTGACATATGATCTTAAATAATTTAATTTATATACATCTGAAAGCCTAGGTCTATTGATAACTGTTGTTACAAATATGTCTCTAAAAGCTTCCCAGTTATCAAAATTTCCATGAAATTCAGGTAAGGAGATTCTGGGCAAGCGTTTACATTCATAGTTATCATTGCTTTGACTGTTATTATGATGAACAGTATCATTTGAATGCGTCGAATCAATCAATACATGGACAGGTAGGGGTGGATGGTCATCTAAATATTTTTGGAATTTACTTGAAACTTGAATATATGTTTCTTCTGCATTATCAAACACAAAGTTAATAAAATAAGTTGATTTCTAAGTGATTCATAATTAGGACTACTAAGCAATATTTGGTGATTATTATCAAATTTGTCTCTCGTGAGCTGAGGGGACACACGCGCGCGCTGCACATCTCCCACTTTAACTATGTACATTGTTATATACAATTTATGACATAATAGAAATCTGGAGTTAACTCCCTGCCCCAAATCGTCATAACTCTCTTAGTCGAAGAGTTGAACTACATGGTTATTTTTGTTACAGATTTCCTGCTCAGACATTTTACCGAATGAAAAACGAATAAAAAATTTTGATTTAAAATAATATTTTAGAACGTGACTTTTACGAGCATAATTTGTTGTTTATTAATTTTTAAAAAACATTAATCCAACGTTTCGATTACAATGTAGTCTTTTTCAAGGCTGGAAATAATAATATATGACATTAGTTTAAAAAAAATATACATAAAAATTTTTTTACAAAAAAATTTACAAGATGGAATAGTTAATGACAAAACTGTCTTAAAAATATCATAAAACGTTGTGATAAGCATAATAACTATGCGTAACATAATTGAAACAATAACTGTAAAACAGATTTAATTATGCATATATAGTCAAAATATGATTAAGAATATGAAAGAAATAAATAAAAATTAACCTACGAATAGTAAAATATAAAAATGTGAATATTGCACAAACAACAAATAATAAATTTTGATTATATGAAAATTACTAATTTAGAAAAAAAATGTAATATATATAACATTAATACATAAAAACTCTATTGATAAACAATACGTTATTATGCTTTTAAATAAACTACAATGTTTTGATTGTTATTATTATTATTATTTTTATTCCGTCAGCTGTGAAATTATCATAATGATGGTAGAATCATACAAGTATAGACATCTATGGCCAGGAAAGATAACAACAAACTTCATGTTAAGTTGCGATGATAATAAACTTCTATGATAATATAGACGCATTGTTTATAACAACGATGATTTATTTGACAGGCTTTTTCTCATTTTGTGGATATTAGACAAATAAGGTTTAAAAAGTTGTTGTGAATCCCCTTGCTCATTTATGGCATCCTTATAAATATTAATGTGTAGAACCTCACTGGTTTTTCTCTTGTGATAATTAGATTTATGATCTAATAATTTAAACTTAGACCAAGCAAAATTGTGTTTTGTATTTTTGTAATGTCTTAATACAACAGTATCATCATCAATATTTTTTTGACTTGTTTTATCATTATTGATTTCACAACAATTTAGGGTATTTTCAGTTACAGTGCGTCTTTGTGATCTCTTACAAGGCTGATTAATTCCTTTTCTTCTTTTTTCTTCTTTATTAAAGCATCTATAGGTGTCTTCTGCTCATTTAATCTGATACCAACTTCCTCTTGGTTTTACAAATATATGTGGCTGGGCATTCTGTACAATAAAATTTATACACAACACCAACCTGTCTTTCTTTGGGTATCCTATCCTTTGCTTTTATGATAATATTATTTTCACCCAAATTATTAACAATCATTGGTATCGCTAATATGTTATGTCTTTTGCAACATTCATTTACGCTGAAATAAAAACCTTCAACATAAGGAACACGTAATTTTGGTTTCCTTATATTTACCGATCTTTGTATGTCAATAACATCATTATAGTTAGTTACATTGTTAACCTTCCTGTAATTTAACGTATCCAACCTCTTTTGTACATAATAATCAATAAATTTTTCAGGATACTCACTGTTTGTTAAAATTTCTTTTACAATTTTAAGATTTTTTTCATGAAAAATATCATTAGAAAGTAGGATGGCTTGGTCAACTAAACAATATATGATACCAATTTTTTGATGTTTGGTGTGTTCAGATCTGTTGTTAATTGTATGTCTAGAAAGTTTATAGTATTTTCTTGTTCAACCTCATGAGTAAATTGTAACTTAGGATGTTTTATGTCACAACGTTTTATGATATTTTTAAAACAGTTTTGTCAATAACTATTCCGTCTTATAAGTTTTTTTGTAAAAAAAATTCTATGTATATTTTTTTGTAAACTAATGTCATATATTATTCCAGCCTTGAAAAAGATTACATTGTAATCGAAACGTTGGATTAATGTTTTTTAAAAATTAATAAACAACAATTTATGCTCGTAAAAGTCACGTTCTAAAATATTATTTTAAACTTCACTCCTTAATATCGAGCAATAAATAAAGTTTGAATAATTATTCAAATAAATTAATAAGTTTTTTTTATTTTGATTTAAAATTTAAAATTTGATTTTAATTTTATTATTTAATGAAGGAAAGCTAATATTGGTGTCCTCAGTAGAATTCGACTCATTTTTACAAATTAATTAGAATAAATTATGAAATCTATCTTTAAAAAACTCATTTAAACTAATTTTATCAAACTCATTCAAAACTCATCGTCTAATTTGTTTATGTTCTGAATGGTCGCGCTGATTTTGCCATGCACGCGTGTTTTATATTTTTTATATGAAAACTATTTATATTTACGCTAGCGGTGTAAAATACAAGGAGTTCTTTGGTAACATATGCTCGGGTGTTATTGAATTTTTATTATCTTTTAAAATGCTTATTTTTTTATATTTTAGACAATTTTCTTCATCGATTTCATCTCATTGATCGATTTATTGATGCTTACTTTAAAAATTAATATTTTAATGTTTTGTGGTCTGCCATCTTTATAAAAAGTAGGGTTCTAATGACACAGATCGATGAAACTTAATAAATCTGATAAATAATTGCTTAAAGATTAAAGTCTCAATAAATTTTGCATACTTAAGAATAATTAAGGTTGTAGATCGGATCTCCGAAAAATAATAATCGATTTTTTTTTTAATTTTTTTTTTCAACTCCTTATACCTTTAAAAATCACCTATTAAAGTATATTAATAAAATTCGAAAATTTTAACGGTAAAAAGTCATTTTTACCGAGTGCGGTTCGTATGTGTTATACAGTAAAAAAAAACATTAAATGCGTTTTTCTCGAAACTTTTTTTCAAATGGCCGCTAGATGATCTCAGGATTGGCTGGTCCGATTTCAAAAAAAAATGGTGGGTTTTATTAGATATATTACACAAGACTTAACCACTTTTTCATTAAAAAAAATATTTTTTGCATGCTTTAGGGGATGTTGACGGGTAAAAAACAGGCTCTATTTTCGTACTTTTTTTTTCAGGCACTCCCATTTTTTATTTTATCATATTTTTTTCTAAAGGTGGTTAAGTCTTGTGTAAGAGACCTTCCTTTTTAAGAATCTTTTTGGTATTTTTTTTTTCAGAATGCCTTTTTCGAGATCACCTAGCGGCCATGCTTTTCAGGCCTCTATTTTGCTGCCCTCTATAAATAGTACTAATCATGATACAAAATTTTTGGTTGGTTTTTTTTTAAGTTTAATTATTAATAATTAAGTAAAAAAAATTTTTAAAGTCATTCATAATAAAACAGCTCAGAAATAAAAAAAAACAAAAGTCGTTTTTTTTTTGTTTTGAGATCCGATCTACAACCTTAAAAGGAAAACAACGTCAAAAAAAACGGCATAAAAAAGAAAAAAAGAAAAAACAAAGGAAAAAAGATTCAGAAAAAGAAAAAAGACGACAAAAAACGGTCAAGTAAGAATACGTTTACCGACATTTTTTCTTAAAATATAAGAAACTCAAAATGGCTTTCCTGCACACAAATTCATGCGAATCGATAAAAAACGAGTTAGAATTATTTATTGTACCTTCCACTCAAGTTACCATCGAATCGAGTCATTGGGTTAACTACAAACCGATCGCTAGCTTAACAGATGATTGCCCTATAGAATTCAATATTCCGGGAAATGCCGAAAAATACCTAGACCTGGCCCATACCATACTAAGCCTAAAAGTTACAATCAAAACGGACGAGGACAAAAGCGAAGCTGACGCTAAAACTTTGCTACAAATAAAAAACATTAACGGTCAATAATTTTATGCATTCGCTTTTCAGTCAAGTGGAAGTCTCTTTTAACCAAAAAATCGTAACTCCGCCGGGTAACGGTTATGGTTACCGAACATACATTGAAAATTTACTGAACTATGGATATGATTCGAAAAATTCGCATCTACAATGCGTCTGCTGGTATGACGACACAGCGGGAAAGATGGATGACTTAAAAGACGCTAATATTGGTCTAGAAGGACGTCGCATGATGTTAAATGTTAACAAAAGCATAGATATCATTGGTCACTTACACAGTGACGTCTTCAACTGAAACAAGTTCCTGCTGAACGGTGTCGATTTGAAAGTAAGACTAATAAAAGCCCGACCAGCTTTTACACTAATGGACGAGACGGGTACGCATTACGTACATTTTGACGAAGCTACATTACACATACGAAGAGTAAAAATTTCACCAGGTGTCCTCATCGCACATGCAAATACATTGTCAAAAACCACGGCAAAGTACGACTTAACTAGAGTCGACGTTAAATCAGTCGTTATTTCGCAGGGGATATTGAATCACACGATAGATTCGGTTATTATAGATCAGATACCGAAACGCATTATCTTAGGATTTGTATCGAATAAAGCTTTCAACGGGGACCGAAAACTCAACCCATTCAATTTCTAGCATTTTAATCTAAACTATCTATCGATGTACATAGATGGTGTCCAGGTACCGTCCTCCTCACCGTGTAACGTACCAAATGCCTAGACCCCTAAGATATGCAAATATTTATGAATAATGAATGCAAATAACAGTTTAATTCTACTCACTTATACGTGTGTTGCATCATACACACGCATAAGTGTGTCGCATCATACACACGCATAAGTGTATAAAATAATGAAATCGCGATTTAAATCAATATATGTATCGATACAATTATAAACTCCCAAATTTAGATTATTTAATGATAAACAAATATTACTCAAATGGCAGCACTATCCATCATGTATTTAATCATGCCGGCAGCCTCTTAAATGTAAATATGTAAATATGTAAATATTAGTAAAATATTAGTTTTTAAGTAAATTAGAATTATTTAATTTAATTATAAAATATTATAATTAAATACACCTTTATTATTAATAAAAAATATAATAATTATTAATAATACATTCAATATATTTAATAAATTAATTAAACATAAATGATAGATCTAGTAACGGTCAAAATAGATTTTATTGATAAAAAAGGAGTATTTATTAATCTAAGTTGTAAATAGAAATTAATTATAAATAAAAAAATAATCAATCTAATAAACATAATATATAAAAATGATAAACAATAATTAAAACAATTAAAAAACTAAAAAGAAGAAATTCGCGCCAAACGCAAATTTCCTTCCAGAAACTTCTAGAACAAATTTTATGTATAAAGATTCCAAGCTTGTGTGCGTGAGTTGCGAAAAGTATATAAGAAAGAGATTTCGCACATCACGAGACACTTGTCTTGGGATCTCTGACAGAGCGAGTTCATAGAACGACCTTTGTTAATTTCACACACAATAAACATTTACATTGAATTAATACTTAATGTTTTTATTTATGTAGGAGATCCTAAGTCAGCATCAGCTTCATAGGCGCAGAAGTGCGTCGAAACCTACGCAGAGGCACAGCCTCGATTATAAACGTAACCCCTTTGATTTCCAAGGGCTGATCCCCTTGGTTTGATAAGGTTCTAGTCGGGTAGGAAAAAGTGTTCGAACGTAGGAAAAATCATAATAATTGTCACCCCTCCCTCTGAGGGGTTACAATGGCGATCCTTGCCAGAAAAATATGGAAAATTTTTTTTTGAAAAATTTAATAGTCCAGTGTCATAAAAAATATGAGCATAATAAAAATTAATTTGTATATATTAATCAATTAATTTGTATATATTAATCAATTTTTTTTTCTAGCTATATAAGTCAATAAATTTTTAAAATACCCTTAAAAATAAAATCTTTTTTCTTTTTAATTTTTGAAAAAAGGGTGAAATTGTAGAATGCCATTTTGGGCAAAAATACTGGCTAAAATGGAATTATAAGGTTAGATAAAATTTTTAGAAAATATATTTTATCTTTTTTAGTAAAATGCTATACAATCAAATAAAATTTTAATTTTTTTTAAAATATAACGTAAAATATTATAATATTTATTTCTAAGCCAGTTTTTGATTTAAAAGTAAAATCTTAAACCAAAATAATCCCAAAGTTCAATGAACAATGTCAAGGCCACGCGCTGGACATTTAAATAAAATATCAACAGAACGTCTTGCTCTTTCTAGTTGTGTTAGAAATAAATTTTTTTTTGAATATCAAAATAAAAATAATATAATAATAATAATGTAATATATTTTAAACTGTAATAAAATTTATTATATTTATAATAATAGATAAAAATGTAAAAACAATATAAAATTTTACTTTTAAGGATCTGTAAATAAAAGATCGATTAAAAAATCATTATTATCCTTGCTAGGAAATAGATGCACACGTTGCAAAACGGACAAATTAATTTTTACTTACATGAAAAATTTCTATTAGATATTAAATAAATTTTGTAAATGACGCGCATATAAACAAATAATTTTATGTAAAAATTGAATAAAATATTATAAAAAAGGCAATAATATTTTAAAATAAATAAATTAAAAAAATTTTTTTTTTATTTGATCTTTCTCTAATAGAGAGTAAAATCATTTTTTTTTTATTTTTACATGTACGCTTAAATAAAGAGTGCAAAATTTTTAAAATATAATGAAAAAACTATAAATTGATTTTTTACAATTCAAAAAATGAATAATTTTATAAGTGTTTATAAAACACAAATACAATTTTTATAGATTAATAGATCATTTACTTTAAAAATGAAAAATTTATAAATTAAACTAATTAAAATCAGATAACAAGTCATTAAAAATATAAAGAATTATAATGTACACGACAAATAAAACTGTCAATTTTTCTGTTATTGTAAAAGAGTTCGCAACAACAATAGTAATAATTCTAGTTTTTAGTACTGAAAATTTTAGATTTCCCCCTATAATCGAAATGAATATTTTTATTTATATTGAAAGATCATTATTTTTGTTGCGATCATCTAATTATTATATGTAAATAGTACCCAAACACGTTAATCTAAGTGGTACAAATTTTAAAAAATAAAATACCAAATAACTAACAATTTGCATAAAATATTTAAGAAAGATATATAAAGAGTTTTAAAGAATTTTTTAGTATAAAAAATGCAATAAAAGATTTAATAAAAAACATTTTTTTTTAACAGAACATAAAAATTTTTTTTTGTGGTAAAATGAAATTATTAATTAGCTAATTTTCAGAATTTTAAAAACTTTGCAATAAATATTTTTAAAAATTAAAGATCATAAAATGATAAAAATAAAATAAAATCAAAAATACAATCATAAGAGGTGCCTACTATAATGTAAACAAACGCACCGTGTATTCTCATATTATCTAAATAAAATAAAAACAAAAGATTATTTTTTTTCAAATTTGACAATAATAAAATAAACGAATAAATCAAAAATTAAAATAAAACAATTAGAATACAAGCCTATATATGTATTTTTATATGCACTTTGTATGCATTTTTATGCACTTTTATGCACTTTTATGCATTTTTTCAAAAATTGATATTTTTTGAAACAGGACTCACAACAGCAATAATATAATTAGTTCTTAAAATCTATATAATTCAAGCTCATTTTTCTTATATCAATTGCTTTATTTTTCTCTCAAGTGAAATAAAGAAAAATTTTACCTGTTGTGATTCTTGTAACAAAAAATATAAAATATAAACCTATGTCATGGATACTTTGCAAATTAAAAATAATAAAGATAAAAATATACAATATAATATAATATTTTGTAATTACAATCATATGTAATTATATATATATATATATATACGTGGGCGATTTTCAAATTTTTTCAGAGCAACTATTGTTTGCTGTTCAAAGTTTTATTATTATAAATTTATTATTTTTTTTTTCTGATAATAGAGAAAAAAATTGCGATTTGTGCATATATACATATATAAATATAAATTAAATATATCAACAAATAAAAGTTATAAATTTGGAAATACTTTTAAAATAATTAAAATGAAGAACAATTTTTTGATAAACTTTTTAATTTTAAAATTAAAATAACAATAAATAAACTTTTATGAATATAAAATTAAAATTAGTGAATAAAAAATATCATTTTATTATTCAGTAATAATTTTTTGAAAGAGAAAAACGCATTAAGCAGTGATATTAAATAAATTAAAATATTAAAAATTTAAATAAACCATTGTATAATAAAATATTTGTTTGCCATATTTATACTTTAAAGATATTCAAAAACATAGATTGTTTAGATAATAAATAATAATTAAGATAAATTTTCTTTTAATTTTGTAAAATTTTCTAAGAATATAATAATCAAAAGATACGTAAAATTTTTAGTAAATAATACTTAAATTATAGATTAGAATCTTTCTCTCTTTTGATAATAAAGTAAAATTATTATAATTTAAAAACCCTTAAACATTTTTAATGTATATGGGTGATTCTCTGAATTTTTTGAAAAAATATAATATTAGTTAAACATATTAATATTTGATCAATAAAAATAACACAATGGCTGAAAATTCTGAAAATCTTAATTTTGATTATGTCTCAATAATGAAAAACGATATTGATACTTTATTAAATAATGCAAAAATTGAAAATTTAAATTTTGATTTAAAAAATAAAAATTTAAATATTCAAGAAACTCTTATAAAAATGATGGTATATATAAATACAATTTTTGTTCACGAAAGAAAATCAAAATTAAAATCAGACCAAGAAATTGAAAAATACAAAAGTGAAGTAAAATATCAGAAAGACAAAGTAGCAATTTTGAATCAACAAGCCATATATTTTCATAACCAATTACGATTAAAACAAGAAAAAATAAATGAACTAACAAACAGTATTCACATATTAGAAGAAAAACTAGAAGAAAATGAAGAAGAAATTCTTAATTTTAAAGAAAATTATTTAAAAAATGAAGCTAAACATAATAAAGAGATAAATCAAATTACTGAAAATATTGAAAAACAAGTTAAAAACATTGAAAATAAAAATAATTCAAATAATGGATTGCATCCAGTTTTAAAAATTAAACCACCAACTTTTCAAGGAAAACCTTCTGAAAAACCTTTAAGATTTCTTACAGAATTAAAAAATTATATTTCTTTATATAATGTAAACAATAAAAATAATTTAAAAATTTTAATTAACCAATGTTTAAAAAAACGTGCTAGGACTGGTTTTATTTGTATGAAGACAAAATAAATTCTTATCAAGAATTTGAAGATTTATTCAAGAAACATTATTGGAATCCTATCTTAACAGGAAATTTAAGAAGAAAATTATATATAGGCAAATATCAAGAAAAACGAAAATCCAATAGAGTAAATTTTGCAATAAATTTGCTAAACACGGCAAAAGATTTAGAAATGAAAGAAAATGAACCAGCAATTATAAAAACAATTTCAGAACAATTTGGAATTAAAATAAAAAGCGATACTAATAAATTTAGAATAAAAACTCAAGAAGATTTTTTAGCATTATTAGATGAATTTGATGATGAAGATAGAATTTCCAGAAATAAATATCAAGAATATGTAAAAAATCAACAAAATGAGAACTATATAGATAATTCTGATTATAGCAATCAAGATGATTACGATGATAATAATATGTACAAAAAAGAAACCAATTATGAACAATTTAATAATGATGATGAAATAAATTTTAATAAAAAATACTGCACAAGATTCACTGAAGATAATAGCTCAGACAAAGATCCAATTGATTCAGATTACTGCAGCTCAAGTAGTGATAATAGTAATAGTTGTAAAAAATACAAGACTAGAAATTTTTATCGAAGAAAAAGTTTAAACTTCTGATAAAATTGTAATTTTATAAGAAAAGGTAACTTTAAACAAAAAGCTTACAAAAAATGATTAATTAATACTTAAAAAATAGTAACAAATAATAACAAATATGAAAATCATAAAATAAAAATGAAATGTTTAAAAATAATACAATCTCAGTAAAATTAAAAGGGTCTGCTCATTGAGATTACAATAATACTAGTCAAAAAAATCTTAGTGAACACACTATTTTATTTTCAATATTGTAATATAAAAAATTGTTAATTTAATAAAATAATTATTTTGCTTGAATAATAGAACTTTAAAAAATAGAAAACAAAGTACAATATTAAACTTTTTTTTAAAATGAAACTGATAAATTTAAAAATCATAAGAAAACGATAATTATGTCAAAATAACAAAAATAATATTAAAAAATTAAACAATAAAGTTTTAAATAATTAAAAAACTTTTATTTATTAAATTTTATTCATTCATACTCAAATTCATGCAAAAAAACATAAAGGGTTAGAGAAAAACCAAAATAAACACAAATGATTAAAAATAAAGTTTCCTCAAAGATAATGGATAAAAACAAATGAGTTATGTCCAAATAATGAAAATGGTATGAAAAAATTAAAGATTGTAATTTTAAATAAAAAAAAAAAAAAAAAAAAAAACAAACACTTAAATATTTAAGAAAAACCTATGTAAACAAAGATGAAAAATATAATTAAAAATAGCTAAGAGCTAAAAATTTCCAAATAACATTGAAATTAATACTGAACATAATTAAATTAAAAATAATTAATACAAAGAAAAAATTTCAAATGAAAACGAAATCAAATATACAGATGAGGCTTCTATGCATTTGGGTTACAAATCCGCATAGAAATTTTACTCAAGGTGTAAAAGTTTCGAGGGGGGGTATTGTAACGTACCAAATGCCTAGACCCCTAAGATATGCAAATATTTATGAATAATGAATGCAAATAACAGTTTAATTCTACTCACTTATACGTGTGTTGCATCATACACACGCATAAGTGTGTCGCATCATACACACGCATAAGTGTATAAAATAATGAAATCGCGATTTAAATCAATATATGTATCGATACAATTATAAACTCCCAAATTTAGATTATTTAATGATAAGCAAATATTACTCAAATGGCAGCACTATCCAGCATGTATTTAATCATGCCGGCAGCCTCTTAAATGTAAATATGTAAATATGTAAATATTAGTAAAATATTAGTTTTTAAGTAAATTAGAATTATTTAATTTAATTATAAAATATTATAATTAAATACACCTTTATTATTAATAAAAAATATAATAATTATTAATAATACATTCAAATTAAAAAACTAAAAAGAAGAAATTCGCGCCAAACGCAAATTTCCTTCCAGAAACTTCTAGAACAAATTTTATGTATAAAGATTCCAAGCTTGTGTGCGTGAGTTGCGAAAAGTATATAAGAAAGAGATTTCGCACATCACGAGACACTTGTCTTGGGATCTCTGACAGAGCGAGTTCATAGAACGACCTTTGTTAAATTCACACACAATAAACATTTACATTGAATTAATACTTAATGTTTTTATTTATGTAGGAGATCCTAAGTCAGCATCAGCTTCATAGGCGCAGAAGTGCGTCGAAACCTACGCAGAGGCACAGCCTCGATTATAAACGTAACCCCTTTGATTTCCAAGGGCTGATCCCCTTGGTTTGATAAGGTTCTAGTCGGGTAGGAAAAAGTGTTCGAACGTAGGAAAAATCATAATAATTGTCACCCCTCCCTCTGAGGGGTTACAACCGCTACAACCCGTTTACACCGGCAACAATGCGGCTTACGTCGAGGCTTACCATACATTATTCAGCGGGACTGGTATTCATTTCCTTAATCAAGGTAATAGAATCGATTAGTATAATTATAATAATTATTATTATAATTATTATTATTATAATTATTATTATAATTCAATAGAATCGACAGATTTTTCTATCCAGCCGGATTTTGCCTCTACGTATTTGACTTGACACCCGGCCTATCAACCAGCGAAGGTCACTGGAATCTTGTAAAGCACGGTAGCGTGCGCATAGAAATTCGCTTCGCAGAAGCTCTGAAAGAAATTGTCAACTGAGTCATTTATTCTGAGTATAACTCGATATGCGAAATAGATGCTTCTCGACAGTGCTTTATAGACCTTAGTGGTTAGTCAACTTTTCAAACAAACAGTCAGATCACCTAGTTGCATTTTTCATACCAAGTATGGATATCGTTGTGGATATATAGTTTTTTAAGAGCATCGAAGACAAGAATTTACCGAAAGAAGTCGCAATAACAGCACTAAACAGCAAATCTCAGTCACACTGGATAATAAAACCTCCATACAACTCTACAAAAATATCATACGACTCCCAAAGACAAAACAACTGGTTAACCCACAACCATCATGGATTAAATTGGTATGAGGGAGACATAACCGGTAAAATTTAGACGAGAAATTTACAACTAATATAAAAAAAAGCAGGAAAAGTTTACGTACGTGGCCGTGACAAGGTAATCTTTCTACACAAAATCATAGCAAACGAAGTTATAAATTTAGAGTTGGAAATCGATTGTCCATCTTTCCAAAATTTACCTCGGAAAAATTTGCATTGCATACAGCATGCAATAAAATTCAATCACGTGAAATACAGCTGTGCACTTAGCAATGCTTAACAACTAAAGGCTTGGTTAAATCAAAATTTGAAAAATCTATCTCAAGGAGAAGACACAGTAGACGCATAAAAATGAACTGCTTAGAAATTTTTAGATTTCTATCTAAGATACCCTCCCACACGGTTGGGGTATTTTCAACCGACAAGATACCTCGACTCTGGACTAAGCCTGTAGCATTTGTATTCAACACCCAAGACAATTCACTACCTGGCCAGCATTGGGTAGCCGCTTACGTTAATTGCAGAGGACGTGGTTTATTTTTTGACAGCTACGGATTAGCGGCATACGTCATAAATCACGTTAGACGTTTAAGAAAAAACTGCAAGTCATTCACCTGGAATACAAGACAACTTCGAAGTGCATCATCTAACGTCTGCGGTCAATTTTGCATAATGTTTCTGAATTACATGACACGTGGTTACAAAATGGAGGATTTCTTAAATAATTTTACTTCCGACTTAACTCAACGACAAAATCGCTGCGTCAAACGTCAACAAACTTAAGCGTAAAAAAATCATAGAAGAAATAGCAGAAGAGAGACAATCATTAACCATTTACAAAAGAACTTCGGTAGTGGATCGCACGCTCGCTTCAGAGTAGAACATTGCAACGGTAAAACTTTAGCATATTAAAATGAAAAAAAAGTTTACATTAACGAGTAATTAACAAAATTTACAATAAAAAATTAAAATGGTTGACTCAAGCTCATATAACAGCACTGGTATGCTTCAACATTTATTACTTTCAACATTTTATGGGCTCAACAGATCCTCCTCTAAAAAAATCTTTATTGGATTCGATTTAAACGATACCGAAACGGAGTTTGACTTTGTTTTCTGGCTATCTAGCACCAATTTCAATTCAGGGTATCTAGCTCTGAATCACAGCGGCTGGAAACGCCTGCAAACGTATTGCCCGAAAATTGATGAGTATTTACAAGGAAAAAATATGAAAAACAGTGACCAAACTTTTGAAAACGAAGATTTTACCATAAAACTGACTCACAGCTACTACGATGAAGTTATAGAAATATCCAGCGAAGAAAAGAAATCAGACAATAAAAAATTAAAAGTAAGTCTAGTTTTAAAAAAAGTTAGTTTCGATACTTTAAAAAATTTATCGCACGTAATTAACACCAAGTTCGATCAACTAAATGCAAAAAGAACCTATTTCTTTCTAAATTGTTAGAATATAGAAATTATAATTATTGTATAAATTATTAAAGTATGGTTTATGTGTACATGTATTTGTGTGTTATGTATGTGTATGCATAAATAAAGTAAAAAGATATGTGTGGCACCATCTGTGGTGTCACGTATGTATTGTGTAAAGTAGGTTGTGCAATCAATGCGACCATTTTATATTTTTAGTTCATTGCTAGCTCGCGTCACGAGCGCACCTAATTCAAATACTCTTTATTGTATTTTATATTATATTTCTTTTATAATAAATTAACTAATTACTTTTCTTAAACCTAATCAGCTTCTTTATTCATTTAATAAATAAATCCTAATATAAATCTTGAAAATGTTATTTTGTAATGACCAAGGACTGGGCAAAAATGAAAAAACTTTTTTAGTTTTTATCACATGAACTGTATTAAAAATTTAGACGTTTCTCTCATTTATATGAGCCTCTTCAGTAACTATAAATACATATAAAATATTAGAAAAAATTGAAAAAATTACAATACTTGTAAATATGGTTTTTTTTCACATAGCCTGTATACCTTGAATTCGTATTAAACATTAATAGTATTTGTCTAGCAATCTATTATTTTTATATTCTATTGCACTTAATGTGTATTATCATATTTGTTGTTCTAAGGTAGGATTCTATTTCGCGCGCTCGGTTTTCAAGCAAAATCGGAAAATTAGTTTACGGGAAAACGGGAAAAGATGATGGAAAAATTTTTTGGGGTTAAAGAAATGAACTAATAAAGAACGTGAAAAAATATTTTTTATTAATCTTTAAAATTTTTTATGTGTTTAAATTTTATTTGAAGTTAAAGTATTTTCGCCGGAAAGAGCTGCTGGTACCCAAGATAAAAAATGTTTGGCAGCACTTAGAAAAAAATAAAAAAAAGAATTATAAATTATATGAGTATGGTTATCGTGTGAACTAAAATTTTTAATTTTGGCCACAAAAAAAAAAGTTGTACAAATTTTTAAAAAAATTTTGAAAAAAGTCATTTTTTTTCTACGTTTTTTGCAAAAAAATTTCAAACAAATTAAAATTTTTGCAATATTTTAGTTCACACGAAAACTACACATTTGGTGAGTGTGTGAACCAAATTTGGAGTCAATCGGGCTAGGCGGTTTTAATTTATCCTGGGTACCAGGCGCAAAAAAGTAGTTTCGAGAAAAACGCGTTTAAAGATTTTTTTTATGTGATATTGTGTGGCGGGGCGCTTTAGAAAAGGGGACTAAATACTATTAAGAACGTTTCGTATCTTTATAAAAATTTTTTTACGTATTCTTGAATAGTTTTTCAACAGAAAAAAAAAAATAAAAAAATTTTGACCGACAAAATTTAACGAAATTTAATATAACCTTATTTAATTTAACCTTTACCTTATTTAATTTAATTTAACCTTAATATTATTAACAATTGTAATAAAAAACTTTAAGCAAATTATTTTAAAAAAGAACTTTATAATTTATATCTGTAGAAAGAAGGAAAAAAACTTGTAATAAGTATGATCAGCTGATCTTTGTTTTTAAATTATTTTGGCGATTGTTCGTACGATGGAAAAGCAGTAGATCAATAGTATCAATATTTTTTATCTTTGATGTTTTAGAGTATTGATTGTATGTATATATGAGACGTTTAAGTTGTTGGTGTCTTCTATTACATTGATGGTGGGATTATGCAGGTGGATGTGGATGCTTTCTGAAATTTTTCTTTTTGTCCAGCCCTTTTCTTCATCAACTATGTACAGTTTTTTAAAATCAAAACTGTGATTGTTTTCATTACAGTGTATAGCAATTACTGAATTTTTATTCTTTTTGTGTTTATTAATCCTCACGAAAAGTGATCTTTTTGACTCACCAATATATATACTATTACAATCTTTGCATTTGATTTTATAAACTACTCCTGTCTTATTATGTTTATTATTTGTTTTCCCTTTAATTAAGAACTTGCTTAAATCCTTATTTAAAAGAGGCATTGTTTGGTATTTTTCATTGTCCAAAACTTTTTTAATTTTATTATAAATTCCATATTTGTATGTTATTTTGATAAAAACTTTATTCCTATGTTGGTTGTTTTTAGGTTTTTGAATATTGTTGGTGTTAAAATCACAATGTTGCAACAGATTTTTCCTCTTGTTAATATATTTGTATATAAAATATTGTGGATAATTGTTGGCAATAAGTATATTTTGGAGTTAAGTATATTTTTGAAGTACCTAGGAACCTTTGGTGCAGAAGTCCCTAAAGACCTTTGGTGCAGAAGTACCTAGGGAGCATTGGCGCAGAAGTACCTAGGGACCTATGGTGCAGAAGTCCCTAAAGACCTTTGGTGCAGAAGTACCTAGGAACCTTTGGTGCAGAAGTCTCTAAAGACCTTTGGTGCAGAAGTACCTAGGGAGTATTGGTGCAGAAGTACCTAGGGGCCATTGGTGCAGAATTTTTAAGAATTCATTGTAAAAATTAATAAAAAATAAATTCATATTATTTAAAAAACTATAATAATTTGAAAATTTAATTAATTTGGTTCATTTTAATGTCTAAGCAGCATGATTTCTATAATAAAAATCTAAATATAAATATTTGCATATAAATATTTATATTATGAACACAATAGATACTTTATTCTCAATGTTATAAATGAACATGTTCCATGCTCATTGGTTGTGTAGTTACACAAACCGGTTATAAATTTTTTCAGTGTAAAAATTTTTAAAATGCTCCATTTTCAGTACCAGCAATACTTTTTATGAGAAACCGGGAATACACCCTTGCAAAAACTACCCTCAAAAAAGGATATTTGCTATTTAAGTATCCAGATTTGGTGTGCATAGGTTTTTTGGGTTACTGATCACAATTATCGGGGTCATTTGTTCGTGTATTTGAGCTGAATGTCCATTTTAAGTTTATTTTCTAAAACTTTAAAGTTGAAGCTCCAATCTCATTAAATTTTTATGTTGTAATATAAATAATAAATTGTTTTCAAGAATATATTTGTTATTAAGAAATAAAAATTTTTTATTTCCAGTATTAGTAAATGCTATTACTAATGTTAAAAATAATAAATTTTTATTTGTTAATAACAGATCTTTTCTTGTGAAATTAGTACGTAGAGTCAAAATCTCATATATATTTAATATTTATGCATATTTTTTTTTATCATAATTATTTTCAGTATAGTCACGGGGTTCAATCAGGAAATTTACAATCACTTGTTAATGTTGTTTGCAGTTATATTAAAGGTACAGCACAATATAATATTTCTCTTAATTTTTTTGCCTTGTATTTCTTGTTTTCATAATGTTTAAGAGTGGATCTTTATTTTAAAAAAGGTCGAATTTTAGTAGCCCTATCACTTCTACAAAATCCAGTAATATTAATTAACATACACCAGATTTAAAGAAAATTAAAAAAGAAATCTAATGAGTCCAAAAAATACCTAGTTTTTCGACTGAATAAAAGACAAAATATTAATTGAAATTTTGTTGAGAGAACTAATGGAAGTTCATTTTATTTTTTAAAATTCTCTTTAAATATCGAAACTTATAAAAAAAAATATACCAGCATATAGCTAAAAAAAATAAAAATTTATTTCAATCAATCAAAACTTGAGTTTCCAATAAAATAAAAGAAGAAAATAAAATATAAATTATAAAACGAAGAGAATATTTTAACATGGAACATGTTCATTGGATGGGGTATTTAAAAAAGTCCGGCTCGGCAGGGGGGGGGTGAAAAATTGACGCTTTTAGGGAAAGGGGTTCAAAAATTGACGTTTTTAGGGGGGGGGGGGTGAAATGGACTTAGAATATTTTCGATTCAGGGACTTTTGGTGCAGAAGTACCTAGGGACCTATGGTGCAGAAGTACCTAGGGACCTTTGGTGCAAAAGTACCTAGGGACTATTGGTGCAGAAGTCCCTAAAGACCTTTGGTGCAGAAGTACCTAGAAACCTTTGGTGCAGAAGTCCTTAAAGACCATTGGTGCAGAAGTACCTAGGGAGCATTGGTGCAGAAGTACCTAGAGACCTATGGTGCAGAAGTCCCTAAAGACCTTTGGTGCAGAAGTACCTAGGAACCTTTGGTGCAGAAGTACCTAGGGAGCATTAGTGCAAGTCCCTAAAGACCTTTGGTGCAGAAGTACCTAGGTACTATTGGTGCAGAAGTCCCTAAAGACCTTTGGTGCTGAAGTACCTAGTGACCATTGGTGCAGAATTTTTAAGAATTTATTGTAAAAATTAATAAAAAATAAATTCATATTATTTAAAAAACTATAATAATTTGAAAATTTAATTAATTTGGTTCACTTTGATGTCTAAGCAGCATGATTTCTATACTAAAAATCTAAATATAAATATTTGCTTATAAATATTTACATTATGAATACAATAGATACTTTATTATCAATGTTATAAGTGAACATGTTCCATGCTCGTTGGTTATGTAGTTACACAAACCGGTTATAAATTTTTTTTATGTACATGGTAGAGCTGCTTTGGTTGAATATTCAACCGAAAGCTAAAATACATAATTAAAATGATGTATTTGTATTTGTGTTTGTATTGTTTACGATATAATTATTGGAAAATATTGGCTATTTGCTGATTGATAATAAATGGCGTGTTCAGGAAATTAGGCGACAAATGATATTTGACAGAGTTTGTTTAATAAAAATAATGTGGATTTATTGACACTAAAAAACAATGTTACTTGACGTTACCTCTCTCACATAATAATTTCATAAAATAACGACACTTTACACAGATTAATTAATATAAAATCACTGACGATGAATTGATATAATTAAGAGTGTAGTTCGCCAATTAATTGGGAAAGACACATAATTAACTGACTCGACGAATAAATAATGACAATTACATATATTAATAAATGACACAATAGACTTATAAAATATTGAATTGACATGATAATAAAAGATAATAGGCACGTAATTTAGACGATGTTTAGCGTGCTTCTCGTGTTGCAAGACTGAAGCTGGTCAGCGAAGGGGCGGTAAAAGACGCCGGTTTAGGCGCGTGACTATTTACATAAAATGTCAAATTAGTAAATAGCGCCTGCTTGACCAACGTCGATCTTGCCACATGAGAGCCGCGAGAAATAAAGATTGTATTTTGAACAATTATAATACAGGTTAAGAAATTATCTGTACGTCCATTAACACTAAATTAATTTCATAATATATTTTAATTAGTATTTTTTCATATACTACTTCATTCGGCTCTAAAGCTGAGGAATGACTAATAAAAAAGATTACTCAATTTAATTTAGATTAATAATTTTTTAATTTAAACTACCTATGAGGTGTATGATCAATAACTTTTTAAAAATTAATTTTAAATTTATGTTCCAATCAACAGAGTACATTAGTAACTATTTACATATGGGCGATTATTTCTCAACCCGGCCACCCCCCTCTGTCCAAAAATGGTGGCAACTTAAATAGATTTTGGTTTTCTACAATTGACTGGAAAAGGGTCTAGTTTTTTATTCTTATTGGCCTTTACAATTCTGTAAATCTACAGTGCCCATTTTAGGCACTGAGCGGCGGCAGGTCGACATTTTAAAAACAGAAAAATTGAAATAAAAGTAGATTAACGGTAAGTTTTTTAAAATTTGTTTCTCTTAAAAGTTGTTATTTATTAAAACAAAGAAAATTAGACCACTTGCGTGGTAATTGGTTGATTTTTTAAAAAGTTTTGTGGGTGCTATGTAGTTTTTAAAAATGGGTTAAAAACGGCTACTTTGACTGATGATATCTCTGAACCTACAAATCCAAAATAAAAAAGTTTTAGTGCAAAATAGTAGTCTTTTGATACATAATAAGTGTGCCAAATATCAAGGGATTTGATTGAGTAGTTTCTGATTTAGCAATTTTCGGGTATTAATTCTCTTAAAAAAATAGGTCAAAATTTGTCTCAGAATCACCCTTAAAATTGCTAAATCCGAAACTACTCAATCAAATCCCTTGATATTTGGCACACTTATTATGTATCAAAAAGCTACCATTTTGCACTAAAACTTTTTTATTTTGGATATGTAGGTTCAGAGATATCATCAGTCAAAGTAGCCGTTTTTAACCCATTTTTAAAAACAACATAGCACCCACAAAACTTTTTAAAAAATCAACCAATTACCACGCAAGTGGTCTCATTTTCTTTGTTTTAATAAATAACAACTTTTAAGAGAAAAAAATTTCAAAGAACCGTTAATCCACTTTTATTTCTATTTTTCTGTTTTTAAAATGTCGACCTGCCGCCGCTCAGTGCCTAAAATGGGCACAGTAGATTTAAAGAGTTGAAAAGGCCAATGAGAATAAAAAACTAGACCCTTTTCCAGTCAATTTGAGAAAACCAAAATCTTTTTAAGTTGCCACCATTTTTGGACAGAGGGGGGTGGCCGGGTTGAGAAATAATCGCCCATATATATTATTTAGATTTTCAGATTTATTAAGTTTCATAGATCTGTGCCATCAGCATCATACTTTTTTTAAAGCCTAAACCAATTATCCCATAATAGCAAGTACCACTTTTATATTATTCATTAAAAATTAACTAATTTTTTGACAGAGGTTAAAGTAAGTTTATTTTAGCTCGAAAATGTTTAAACTTTCATATTATTCACGTTTTCTTCTATTCTCTCATTAGTTTGAGCAACGTTAGTTCATGAGCAACATTTAAGCAAATTAAAATTTCAATTTTTTTCTCCATTTTCTGGTACCAAATTATGCAAAGGACAGACTAAATAGTTGATATTATTATTATTTAAAATCAATATAGCAAAAATATCATAGTTTCAAAATGCGTGACCCAGTGACCAGGGATCCTCCTTATAGTCAAGGAAAGAAGGTAAAATCTGGTAGTAGTAATTTTACGCAAGTAGCAGATACTTGATGTAAGTTGAATTTTGTTAAGAAAGGTGTCTAGTACCGAAGTAAACAACTTTCGTTGGTTGACAAAAGGGTAGGGGGGCGGGGGGGTGGAACTCATTGGGGGGGGAGTTAAAAAAAAAATAACCTAACCAATCGATAAATTACCATTTCTTAAGATAAAAACATTGATTGCAATTTTTCATAAAAATGCACCCCTTCCGAGTTACAGCGCAATGAAAAGTGTGATTTTTGCCAAAAAAAATTTTTATTTTTTTTAGTTTTTTTAATTTTATTTGAAATCTGGTAGAATTACAAAAAAAATTATATATTATTAATTTGTAGTATTTTCGTTGACAAAGACAGCGGTTTTTATTTTTTTTGTGTACGAAAAATATTAAAGGAGATATCACAAGTCAAAAATGGTTGTTTAACGAAAAATCTTGAAACCGGATCGTTCTGGCGTAAATATCTGGAAAAATATTACTTTCACAAAAAAAATTATTCTTATCATTTTTCAAGATGATAAAATTGGGAAAATTTTGAGACCACCTAGAACCGTTTAAAATAACCAGAAAAAAAGTTATGGGCAAAAAAATTTTTTTTCCAAAATTTTTCATGCCAATTTTTTAGCGCCATCTGGGCTGAGTTGCTTCGAAAAAAAAATCCTTTGGTGAAAAGTCAGAACACATGTTCCTAAATATGTCCAGCAATTTTTGACCCTATCGGGTAATTATTGTTTATGTTTTGGCCTGGCAAAGTTGGGTAAAATCGTGTATTTTTTAAAACATTTTCAGTTTTTGGCCAGCAGCGTGAACATTATTTATTTTAAACAGCCAAGTTTCTTAGCATTTATTTCAAGTTGTTTGTACTTCAAGTTTTTGTTAAAATTTTTCATCTGCAAGCAGATCTGGCCGTTTAAAATTGCCTATTTTATGTTTACAACGGTAAATGCTCTTTTTTGTCCGGCGAAATTAAATAAAAATGGCCGATCCAATTGAAATTTTGCATATGACATGAAATTTCGGCATTAATCTTAGCTTTGAAATGGTTCATTGCACATCTCGTTATCATTAGCCAAAAAAAAGTTATGGCCAAAATTCCTTTTTTTTTTCAGCAATTCCAAACAATTTTTATACTTAATCCATTAGGTCCCTCTATTTCTAAGTTTTATGAAAAATTTTCGTACATTACCTTATGCTTACATGATAACTTAATAAAATGCTGCTATAAAATTTCAAATTCCGACTTTTTTCAGCTGGAAATTAGCCGTAAAACCTTAAGTAAGTAATAAATAAGGTACAAAAGTCTAAGGTTTGTGTTTTTGTCGTATAAATATTTAATTCAACGGAAAATTTTTACACGACAAATGTTTATAGGCAGGGGGTTTTTCAGGCACGTTATTGGGGGGGGGGGTGAACTGTGGGGGTGAAATTTGAGTTCAAATTTAGAAGTAAAAATTATTTTCATTTACGGACTTTGAATAATTTTGATTTAGGTACTTTAAATAATTTTTAATTCCAAATTTCAATGAAGGGGTAAAGAATAATAAAGAATTTAAGAGCTAAAAACTATTTTTTTGTCTGGCTTAAGGCAATTTTCTTTGCTATGAGCGCTATTTTAATGGGTATTTTGATTCGGGCTTTAAAAAAACCACTGTGCATTTAGTGGCGGATCTCGAAAATTTGGGGGGGGGGGGGGGTGGATTTGAATCAAATGACAAATAAATTGCTAAAAAAGGACATTAAAACGTAAACATGGACCATGTTAATAGGGAGGAGGTACTTCAGAACTTAAAATTAAGGAGGGCGGTCAAATTTGTAGGAGGGGGTTAAATCTGTCCTATTTAAGAGGGGTGGGGGGTCTAACGAGACTTCGAATAATTAGGAGACTTTGAAAAATGTGGGTTTCAGGACTTAGGATAATACAAGTTTATGGACTTAGAATAAAATCCATTTAGGAACTTGGAATAAAAAATTTTAATTACGACTTTTTAAAATTTTTTTTACATTTTGGGGTACTTTTCACCCCCAGAATTGCAAATATTGTTACTTTTTCTGCTGTAAAACGAAAAGAGGAAAAAAAATTTAATAACAAATAATTTTAATTTTTTGTATTTTTTTTAAATTTAGGGGTAGTTTTAACCCCCCCCCCCCCCCGGGGGGAGGGGTGTAATTAATTTCATACTAGTAAATATACGATAAAATATTTTCAAAAAAGGGATCCAAATACAAAAAAAATAAGGAGGTCATATTTTTTGTATTTTTTCTTACTCTGGGGGTAGTTTTAACCCCCCTATTATTCAACCTTATATCTCAATTTCAGTCCATAATAAAATAAATAAAAATCTTCATTAATTTTTCTAAAAAAATGGCATTCATTTGATAATTTTAGCAAAAATCCCAAAATATTTAAAAACAACCCCTAAAAAAGGGTAGTTTTTACTGTTTACAGGGTGATTGAGAAATTTCTGACATTAAAATCGTAATCAGCGACCCAAAAAACCCCCTAGTACCTATTTTCAATAAAATTGATTTAATGTTTCCCGAGATATTAAATATTTATTTATATTTGGCAAAAAAAAAACAGTTTGGCCAATTTTTACAACATTTCGGACTAATTGCAACCAACCAAAGTTGTTTACTTCTGAACTTGACACCTTTCTTGACAAATTGCAAAAAGTTTCAAGTTGATCTGACTTGCGTAAAATTACTGCTTCATTTTACAAAAAAATTTACTTCCTTTCTTGGATTATTAAATGATATTTTATTTAAACAATGCAATTTAGCTCTTAATATTGAAAACTAAGCCCAGGGCGAATTTTTGAAGAAAAAAAACACGTTTTCATCTTTCCCCAGCCACTCACTCTTTTTTTATATGCCATTCCTTCTGGGAACGATTAAAAATTATGAAAAAAGAGGTACTATGGTAACATTTCCTCAGAAATCCCGCAGTGTCAATAGTTTTTGAAAATTCCTACAAGGGGAGCCGGAAAATTGATAAATTCTCAGGGTATATTACGGAAGCCACAGAAAAATTGTATATCCGAGTTTTTTATTAAGCTTCTCAGAAAAAGCTTGTTTTTATATGTATTTTCAGATGCCATATCAACCTAAATACGATAGAACTTCCTAGACTCTAAAATAATCGAAAAATCGTAAATTTTCCTCAATTTTTCTCGTTTTTTTTCAGTTTTTTGAATTTTCCAGCTCTAAACGACTCCGAATGATTTAAATAAGGAAAAATTCGAATTTCCAGGGAAATTTTATATACTTTCTTTGTTTAAATATTTTTTAGTGATTTTAGTAAACGTGATCAGACCAAATGCCTCAAATACAAAAGTCGGATTTTCATCATTTTCAACAGTTTTTCTGAATTTTCCCGCACTAAATGACCTCGTACGAGTCAAATAAGTTTAGATTTGGATTCTCCAAGAAATTTCATATAACTTCTATACTATGAAAATCTTTAGGCTTTAGTATAAACGAGTTCATAGCAATGGATTTAAAAAATTCTGATTTTCCTTATTCTTTTACATTTTTTTGTATTTGTGCGATTACTCTAACAAAAATAACCAGTAGTACTACTCTCTGGCTCAGAGAGTTATAACTCCCTAAATCAAAGAACTTTCTACATTACCTCGAGGTCTTCGAGGTTGAGAAAATCATGTTTATAAATAAAAATTTTAATTTTGTCGCCCTAGCATTTTTTCCAATTTTCCAAGATGGCAGATTAAAAAACATAATAAGCTTTTTACATTGCCTGGAGGTTTCCGAGGTCGTTAAAATGTTTTTATTAATGAGATTTTTCATTATATGACCCAGAATATTTTCCGATTTTCCAATATGGTGGAACGAAAAACTTGAAGAGGAACTTTCTATATTTGCTGCACGGAGAAAAAATAGCGCCGCCTAACAGCGCAGCTGATACGTTAGGAAGCGCGGTTGCAGAACGAGCAGAAAGTTTTCATTCCAAACTGACTGCAAGATCGACCCGCGCTCTCCGTGAACGCTGGTTTGGCGCTGGTAGAGACATCACGCTCCTCGCATTGTACTGAAATTAATTTTCGATCCTGCAGCCGTATCGGACCGAGCTGTCACAGAGCGCTGAGTTACTTATGGAAGCGAGGGCGCAGTAGCGATCTGTCAGGCAGTGCTTTTTTTTCTCCGTGTGGGAAAAACATTTTGAATTATGAAAATATTTTTACCCTAGCATATTTAATTCATAAAAGTATTTGTCTCGACCTCGAAAACCCCTAGGTAATATAGATATTTTTACTTTTCATGTTTTTTGTTCCTTAATATTAGAAAATCGGAAAATATGCTAGTGTGAAAAAATAAAAGTTTTAATCAATGAAAACGTTTTTCTCATCCTCAAAAACCCCCAGGCAATGTAAAAAACTTATTCTGAAATACTTTTTGGTCCACCATATTGGAAAACCAGAAAATATGCAATGGTGAAAAAATTAAAATTTTTATTTATAAAAACGATTTTCTCAACCTCTAAAACCCTCAGGTAATGTAGAAAGTTTCTATTTTCATATTTATTGGTCCACCATATTGGAAAATCGGAAAATTGTTTTAAATGAAAAATTAAAAATTACGCCTCCAGAATATCAGCTTTAAATCGTACGGTTCATTTTCAACTCTAAAATATTCCAGGAGTAACTCAGCTTACCAAACAGTTATAAGTCCCTTTAGTCCAGTCAAAATACGGGTTTGTACTCCAGTCAAAATGCGGTTTAGGGTGTATTTTCAGCTGCTGACATTAGATTTGCTCTACTATATGTTTTTTGGGTCGCTGATCACGAAAATCGGGGTTATTTCTGCCTGAAATTTTCGGAACACCCTTAAATTTGCAAAAACTACCCCCAAAAAGGGGTTTTTTTGATATATTAGCAAACTGAGTTTATAGATTTAGCCAATAATTGGTCTTAGAGGGTTTTTTGGGTCGCTGAACAAGAATTTCAGGTAGTTTTTAATGAATAATTAATATTTCACTTTGAGCGACCAGAATAGGTCCTTACGGGTTTTTGGGGGAATTTTTGATAAATAATTAATATTTCACCCTTAAATTAGCAATTAGGATCAGCGACCCCAAAAACCCGTAAGGACCTAATCTGGTCGCTCAAAGTGCGAAAATAGCAAAAACACCCTTTTTAGGGGTTGTTTTTGCTAATTTAAGAGTGAAATATTAATTATTCATTAAAAACTACCTGAAATTCTTGTTCAGCGACCCAAAAAACCCCCTAAGACCAATTCTTGGCTAAATCTATAAACTCAGTTTGCTAATATATCAAAAAAACCCCTTTTTGGGGGTAGTTTTTGCAAATTTAATTATATTCCAAGATTAAGAAAAAATTTGAAAGACACGATGCAAGTTTTTTTTCTGTATTTTTTTTCTAATCATGCATTTGAAAATGTTATATCGTATTTTAAATTTTATATACTTAACTGCCCCCTCTACGGGAAGTAAAAAAAATCAAAATTACCCCTAAACTCAACAAAAAATGAAAAAAATTTCATTAAATTTTATTGTTCAATCTTTTCATAACTTGCGTCATAATAAACACTTTTTTTCAACATTATTTTTAAGTAAATAAAAAATCGGATGAACAATAGAGGTGGGAGACAATTTTTTTGTGGAATCATGGAAAAAGCATAGAATAATAAAGATTCAGCTTGATAAAATTTTTCTTATCTTCCCTTTTGGATATTTTAATGATTTTGCAAAAAAGGAGGCTGATTTTCTGTCCGCTCTTTACATTGTTTTCGTTAAGAAGAGACCACTACCTTTTGGAATGCAAGATGCGATTTATACCTATGGATGACTTAAATATGTTGGAAAAACAATCCCGACAATCTCCGTTTATTGTAACGACTAGAAGGCCCATAGGAGCATGAAGACATAGACAATGCTTTGAATAGTTTTTTGGTAATTCTTCTGAACAGAAGCAACCGTACAATTTATTAAAAAAATTTCTTGTTGATCATAGCTATTATAGTCACCTTACAAGCCCAATGTGTTAATCCACCTCTACATAATTATGAAAATGGATAAAAGAAAAATGGGCAAAATCACGCCCAGAAATGCATTAATCAACATTGCTGACATCATTTCTGAAATCCCTGACCCAAAAAACCCATAGAGTTATTTCAAAATTAGAAATAAACGTTTTTATAAAAATTAAATATTTTTGGGGTAAAGGGATGAAAAAAAAGCAAAACCACCCCCAGCAATGCATCCAATATCATTTCTGACGACTTTTTTGAATTCCCTGACCCAAGAAACCCATAGAGTTATTTCAAAATTATAAATAAATGTTTTTATAAAAATTAAATATTTTTGAGGTAGAGGGGTGAAAATAGAGCAAAATCACCCCCAGAAGTGCATTAATTAACATTTCTGACATCATTTCTGAATTTCCTAACTTAAAAAACCCATAGAGTGATTTAAAAATTAAAAATAAACGATTTTATAAAAATTAAATATTTTTTGGGTAAAGGGGTGAAAATAGGCAAATTCACCCCCCGAAATGCATCCAATATCATTTCTGACATCATTTTTGAGTTCCGTGACCCAAAAAACTTGTATGCACTCCTTGAAATTAAAAAAAAAATCATTTCTTAAATATACTTGTTTTTGTGGGGGAAATGGGTCGAAAAAATGAGGTGAAAACCCCCCTTTCATTTCCACATATTTTCCTTTCCGGGACTTTGTTTCTAACATACTCCTGAATACAATGCAAAAAGTTTTCACTCGACTTATCCATTTTCATAATTATGTAGAGGTTTGGCCTGTTTTTGACAGATTCACCTGGACTAAATTGATCGATTTTGTTACATCGTATCCGCAAGGTGTTGATTTGCATCCATTGAGCTTCGCTTTATAATAACATTATTTATTTAAACCATAATGGTTATTTATATATCTAGAAAATAAAAAGGTATTTTAAACATGGGTTTTTGATGAAAGGAGTGGGAAACAGAGGCGGAGTTCTGGATGGAGAAATGAAAGGATAGTTAGAGCTGCTGCGAAGCAGCACATCACACGTGAAAAGCCTGATAAAGTCAAATGTTTTTAGGAAAGCTAGTATTTTACCGATATAAAAAAGTATGTTTACGAAGCGAAAATACTTTATCCAAGTAATAAGACGCTTTAAATAATAATAATATTATATAACCTTTCATGCTGGTAAATTCAATTTTTGAAGGCATCTGAACTTATTAGGTCTGTTCTTTTTTTCCCGAAAAAGTAGAACTGGAGTTAAACAGAGAAAAAAAATGCGCGCTCATTGAAATGTTTGAAAACATTTTGTAGGTTAGATTGTATTTTATTTAAATTTTTATTAATTTTTTTTATTTTAAATAATAGATTATTTACTGTTATCGATAAAAAGCTATATGAAACATGTTTTGACATTTAATTTTTAGTAAAAGAATTTTATCCCAAAAAAACGTTTTGCTTTTTGAATTACCGCCATGAAAAAGAACGCGCGTTCTGTTTAGTTTTACCCCAGTTTTGCTCCAGATTAACTTTTTTGGGACAAAAATAACAGACCTATTGTCTCCTACGCGGTACGAAGTATTGAATCATATTAATTTTAGGTTATATAGTTATATTATATAGTTATTTAATTATATAGTTATATAATTATATAATTATACAGGCTGTTATGGAACAACTAGTAGGTATGAAATTTATTTCGATTATATAGCAATATAAGCTCCGTGGCATTTTTTAAAATATATGAAAAAGGTAAGTTCCCAAAATGGGTATGAGAAAAGGAGAGCGAAATCGTTTATACCGACAATGGTAAAAGATGTTTTTAAATGTCATTATTATTATGCAACGACCATGTTTTTTTTTAACCTGGTGTTAACTCCGTTCTGGTGTTGATGAATTATACCTGTTGTTGTTGCGTAAAAAATAAACAATAATAATTTGTTTAAAAGTAATTATAAACATTAAAGTTACTTTTATTATTAGCCAATGTTTGTTCTAATGAAAATCATCGATTAATAAGTTTATTAAAAAAATGATTTTGAATTTAAAATTACAGAATTTAAGTCAAATTTAGATGTTTTTGAAAAAGAAAACATAAATTTACGAAATGAAATCATAAAACTTAAAGACAACGTAAAATTGTTAGAAGAAAAACTAATAAATACAAGTAAACATTGTCTTGATAATGAAATTAATGCTCTGAAGAATCAAATGATGCTGAAAAACGTGCAACTGATTGGGATAAGACTTTAGAAACTGACTTAAAAAAGCTTTATGATGTACAAAATAATAATAATATACAAAATATATTGAGCCTTTTGTCAAGGATTCCTTTGGCATAAAGATAACCTTACTTTTTGTCCAAGAACAAAACAAGTTCTCCAATTTGAAAATTCTGTGGATGGTTCTTTAAAACCAACAGGTATGAATAAATATATTTTTTGCATTGAAAGTTTTTTTATTTTAACTATACTTTTTTAAATCCACAGAATTAGAGCTAATACCACAGATAAATATAACGTTAAGGTTTGGCAAAGACATTGGGGATTTCATCCAACAAAAAAATATGAGGGTTTGATAGCAAGAGTGTCTCTGAAAGCGATGGAGAATTTTTGTTATTTAAAGCTGCTGATGAACTTCCACTTTGGGCAAATCCAGAAGCATGTCAGAATCGAGTTTTCATTATGTCAGATGCTGTTCATGTTGTGCATGATAAACAAAAAGATTGTTTAAATATTCTTAACAGTGTACATCAACGATCTCATATTCTCAAGCTCGAGCTTCTCTATCATAAAAAGCAGATCACATTTTCAAAAAACAACCTAACTTGGTTGCTGCTGCAATCAGAACGATAATGGAAACGAATTGTCGATACAATGGTGATCCTCGTACTGGTACTTTAATAAGTTTCCTGGAACCCTGATTTATTGTAATAAAACTTTACTTGTTTTTTGTGAACTGCATTAAGTTTTTATTTATGATAGCGTTCAATTATAACTCTGAATAAGGAACAATTTTTAAACTGTTGGCAAATTTTAAAATTTATAAAATTGTTTAAAGTAGAAAAAAGTTGTTGATCTCAAAGTCTCTGGTTCCTTCTTTTTAATAAAATATTTTAAATATTCATATCATTTTTATGATTTTGTGTCATTTAGAGTTCTACATGACAAATCTACATCATACTTATCTACATCATATTTATTTTTCTGGAAACATGGAAAAATTTTACACAAAAATTTATACAGGTTATTTTTAATTAAAATTTTATAAAGTGTTTAAATTATTATTAAAATATTAATTTTTTAAAAATTATTTTTTGGTAATGAAGGTCAAATTGTTCGTCTATTATGTATACCAAAATTTGCTTGTACTAAACTGGAGTAATTGTTGATTTGATGCTACATAAATATATTGTTTAGCAGGGATTAATTTATTATTTAGTTATAATTTTTTTGTTATATACTTGTGTAAATATTTTTGAATGTAAAATCAAAATACAATAGAATGAAAATATTTAAAATACTGAAAATAATTGTATAAAATTTTTGTAAAAATAAAAAAATTTACATCTTTCAAACTGTACATTTTTTTTAATTGTAAAAATTGTATTAAATTAAGATTCATTTCTTAAAATTTAAAACTTTTTACAAAATATAATATATAATTGGAAAAGGAAATAAAAAGTTTTACTAAAATTGTAGGTAATTAATTACTAATAAAGAAAAATTTTTATAACAAAATTGAATATAATCTGAAAAGACTTAGAAAATTTTTTCATTTTTTAAATATCTCCAAAAAGCTTGGTAAAATCCCTTGAAGAAAATCCAAATTAGAATCAGTCGATACTTTAATATTGTCATAAGAATTTTACCTTTTACTAATTTCAATAGTTTTATTTACATTTACAGATTCTTTTTCGTTTATTTGTTTATCTACATTTTTCTCATTTTTTTCTGAAGAACTAAAATAATTAAATTACTGGTTACGTTAAATAAAATAGCTTAGCCTTAATTTGTATAAAAAAATATTCTTACTTAAATTTAGTTTTAAAACTACCATTATCTAAAGTAGATATTGCTATGTTAATGTTTTCTGGAGCTATCGCTAAATATCTAATAGGGGCAGCTAATCGAGGAAGAGGAAGAAATGATTTATTTTGTGGATTCGATAAAAGCTATTTACTCTTTCGCTACCTCCAGTATACATGTACCCACCTATATGAACAAAATTTAATACATAATTCCAATTTATTTGTTGAGCATACATATTCACAAACAAGAAAGCGAGATTGCTGATCTTTTAGACAAAATATAATCAAAATAGAAATAATATTGATGAAGATAATTATGAAAAAGGAGTTGATTTCAGGTCAACAACTCCCTGCGATAATTCTAAAATAATAAGATCCATCGAGGAAGAGTGCAGTAAATGTAGCGAGTTAAGAAATAATATCCATGAAATTTCTAATATTTATTATTATAAAGTTTTATGTACAGTAGAGAATAACAAAAAATATTGTACACAGTCTTAATATGATTTTAATGAAATTTGAGTTTCTCCAAACCTGAAGCTTAACTTGTTTCAGCTGTTTTAGCCCTAATAATACCTTGTCTAACTAGCTTAGCTATCTCGGCTGCAATAATTGATTTACCTTGACCAGGACTATTTAATAATGCTGGATCATCGCCATAACGTAGTTCAGATACTGGAGGTTCAAGACTTTCAGGTGTATTCGGATCACTACTGCAGATAGCTTGATTATTGGAAGTTTGATGTTTCTGAATCATATGTCTTATTAAGTAACTGTTACGTACAAAAACGCTTCCACAAATATTACATTTATATGCTAAATTAGCAGTATGAGTCCGAATATGTTTGTTCAATAAAATTTTTGTAGTAAATGTTAAAGAACATTGTTCACAGACCAATGAATTCTCTGCGAGGTGACTCTGACGATGTACACACATGGATTTTTCAGTAGCAAACCGTTTTTGACAAATATCACAAGCAAAAGGACGTTGATCACCAGTGTGAACTCTACTGTGGGTATTTAAACTAGATTTCTGAGTATTTACATTTGTTTTGGAGAATTTTTCACATTTAAATGGTCTTTTACCTGTGTAAACTCTCATGTGTACATCTAAAAATGGTTTGCCGCCGAACCTTGCCTTGCAAACTCATAGGATTTCTCATCTGTTTTAACTTTCATATTTATGCTATACACGTAAAATTAATTTGCCTTTTTATTTATGAAAATAATTATCATTAATAAATAATTTAATCATGCTTTGTGTGCTTAAATATTTTACCTTATAACACGTGCTATACCAATTATTTAGGAGTCAGCGAACAAATAAAAAATAAGCTATAGTATGCCGACAAAACAACAAGGCTATTGCGCGCGATATTCAAAGATTACAAATCTTAATGAAATTATTATATGTAAAAATAATATTTGAAATGACACCAAATGATAACAAATTACATAAAAATAAATAAATTAAGATTATTTGAAACATACACAAAATATCTTTATATATTTCTAATAATTTTTTTTGTGCAAAAGACTAATCTTAAAACAATAATAAAAAAATTAATTTAATATACCGATAAGTAAAATCATTTATTTACAGTTACTCAAATACATAATCTAACTTTATACTTCACCTTGCATATAATTAGTGTCTAACTATCCCGCGCATAGATGGCAATTCACATCTTTATTTTGTATTTACGCGATCGTACGCTCATAACTGTTCTAGGAGAAATAAAGTTGAATAAGCATGATTGCTTTTTTGTGAAACGAAGAGCATCGATATAATTTCGAACTCAACAGTTATAAGGAACGCATGCGCAAAGCTAAAAATGATGTGTCGTGATTAAAAATAAGTTCTAACCTTTTCTGACATATCGAAGCTGATCACAGTTATATTCAAGTCATAGCGAAAAAATATTTAAGATGTTAATGATATAATTATGATTTTATTATAAATATTTTTTTAATTAAAGTACCAGACACTAATTATTTAACAAGGTGAAGTATAAAATAACGTAAAGGACTCGGCGGGAATTACGTATATAAACCTCGGTGTGTTTAGTTACTCCCACTCGGCTTTGCCTCGTGGGCAACTTCACACACCTCGGTTATATACGTAATTCCCACCTAGTTGTTTAATATTATATTCTTTTATACTTATAATACGTTCTGTTTAAAAAAAAAGCATATTTTCGGCCCTACGGATACAGCTTTTTTGCCCATTATATGCAAAACTATGTTCGCTACGCTCACTCGGGCATCCAACTGTATGCAAAGTCAATACTAATATTTTGTCCCTTGTTTAAAAAATACCTATTTCAACCCAAGCTTTATAAAAAATTTTTTAAAATGTGAAAAAATATCTTTAATAAAATAATTTAAATACAAAAAAAAATTAAATAATCTCAAAGATACTCATCCTATAACTATTTAATTGTGAAATTAATTTAAAACTGCAAATAATTAGTATTCTTTGTCGTATTCATATTATTATTTGGTTTGATATATTACCTAAATAGTTTAAAGGGTAAAATAGTTTAAAGGGTTTAATAAATGAAAAATTACTAAATTTCAAATTTTTTTTATATTTACCTAAATCAATCTAATAACCGTGCATTACAATAATACTTACATATTAATAAAATTTTAATTATATTTTGATTTCATAATAACGCCGACTTTAAAAAATTTTTCTAAAAATTATAAATGTTCAAAATGCATTCCATTATTTGCAGAGCATAGGCGGACTCTTTCATATATGCCTTGCGTTGCTCTTCTTATTTCCTGTGGTTCAAGGCTTGCAAATGCCTGCTGAATTCGCAGCCAAGTTAATTCGTGGTCTGTAGTATCTCCTTGATAAACAATATTTTTTATTCTACCCCACAAATAAAAGTCGCAGCAGTTCAAATCGGGACTCCTGGCCGGCCAAGGAATAGGGCCACCAATCCCAATCCAGCGTCCGGAAAAAAGTTGGTCTAAATGTCTTCTAAGAGGTCCATAACTATGTAGAGGCGCCCCATCATGCATAAATAGTAGATTATTTATGATTTCTGCTGGTAGTCCAGCTTCTAAAATTAAACCTGGTAATCTTTCCCTTAAAAAATCCAAATACAATTGCCCATTTAAGCGTGGCGGAATCTCAATAGGTCCAATCTGAAATGTTTAAAATGCATTATATCGTTCAGTTAAGAATAACTTTATATTATATAATTATGTATTTTTACAGTATTTTATAAATTTTACGCACCACTTTATCGTTTATTACGGCTGCCCATACATTAATACTCCATCTATTCTGAAATCTTCTCGATCTTGTCAATCTGAAAAACGTCATATAACAGCTTTATATTCCTATTTTAATTAAATTTGAAACTTATCTATTTTGAGTATGAGTTTGATGACAAAAGAAATTCTAAATGCATGTCCACGCACAAAAAATAGATTTTTTAATAATAATATAAACATATTTTTACAAAACATATTTTTATTAAAATTGAAGAATACAATTGAAGAGATAAAAGTAAATATTCATTATATATGGGGTACTTTTTACAGGAACTGTATATTTTTTTATTGTTAACGGCACAACACTTATCTTTTTTTTAAATCTATTATATTTAGGCGTTTGAAAATTGAATAGTTTTAATTTTCATAGTTAAAGCTTTCATATTTTAAATTTTAAGTTTTCCACGATTCATAAATGAGTAGTTAAGTAAGAAAAAAAAATACAACAGTGCTTTCAAGTGCATATAAATATAGAGTGCGCACCCATAAAAGGTGGAGATCTTAAAAAAAGCTTTAATCGAGGGACAAACTTTTATGCGACAATCAGCTAAGAGAATTGCATGAAAATTTGTTTCGTTAAAAAAATTGAGTTTCTTAGACCTAAATATGTCCTATACATGCTACAGAAAAATTCAAGTTCAATTTTTAAGCCGTTTCTTAAGTCTTAACACTCAAAGTTAAGTATATTATAGTATTTTATAGTTAAGCAAAAGGACTGCGGACGGTGGCGTCATTTTTAACACATATCTTCCAGAAATTTTTTTTGTTAACTTACCAATACATCCGCAGTAGGTTGTGACTTAACAAAAGTATTATTATCAACTTATTAAAAGAAAATAAATTGCTAATGAGCTTTCGTTTCAGATAAAAGTGCAGGGGACATTATGTATACCGTTCCTGTAAAAAGCGCCCATACATTTACTACAGTAACGCCTAATTAAATTTCCTGTAGTTAATATATCTTTGACATAAAATGTGATTACGTTTCAGTCTATTAAGAACAAAGTGATTTTTATAATTTTTAACAAATTTTACCCTTCGTTGTAGTCATTCCATGAAACAAAATTTTTTTGATTAAACATGCCGTTGTTCGTGAACATACATTCATCGGTATGAAAAATCAGTGCAGAAAGATCCATATTATGAACATCCATGAGAGGACGTAAGGCAGATATCGTGTCACAAAACTGACGTCGACTCTCTCTTGCTCTCGAAATCTCTTGCTCCCATGAGTGCCTGAACCTTTTGGTAACGATACGGATTATATCCGAAAAATCTGTGAAAAAAAGTTACATATTTGAAATTAGCGCCATCACAAAAGCGTTTAAGGTTATAGATGAGAAATTTATGTTGGAAAGACTGTTACTAATGGACTGATGGCAGTGCCCCTCGAAGAATTTAAATTATAAAAAGAGAGTTAACACATAAATGCGCATTTGTTCCACTTTTTTCATATACTTTTATTTAGAATGGTAACTTTGAATCATGTTTTGTATTTAATTTTTAATTTTAGCTTAGACTGTAAACTTATAATAAATATATAAATGAATAATAAGTAAGCTAAGTAAAATTTTATTTTAGCAAATGTTTACAGTAAACAGATTTATTTTTCTTATAAAACTTTTTCACATATAGCTCACGGGCTTTCTTTTAAATATAATTAGCTTATATTTTAGTAATTTATTATCTTCAGAAACTAATTATTATTTGCCAGGCCCCAATTCCGATATCCATTCTATTCTATTAGGCAGGCAGCCCATAAGATTTAGGGTGACTTTTTTGAAACCACTCGGATGGCCTCGAATGCACTATTTGCCACCGAGATAACGAAATTCTATACTTTTGGCCAAGGCTCCATTTCACTATCGGAAAACCTGATGGTTTAGGAAACTCACCTGGGTGACCCTCTTGAAACCAGGCTAAACTTTCACACTTTATTCTACAAAGCTTTGTGATAATATACCCAAAATTTAGCCTGTGCACAATGGTCCTGAGGGGGGATGCAGCGCCCCAAAATTTGAGTCACCCAGGTGACTCAAATGAAACCAAGCCAAATTGTACACACGTTTTCTTTTCACCATAATAAACGTGTATTTCAAATATGCCCTATGCCAACCTGTCTGAAGGGTTGAACTTTACGGTATATTGGCCCGGAAACTCCCCCATGTACTATACGTTGGAAACAAATAGGGAATTTTATTCTCGTCATTTTTATTTTATTTAATGGTACATGGATTATATAAAAAAATTTTTATTGAAAAAATTTTTATTATATGCATTTATTATAAAAAAAAATATTTTAAACAAATGAATTACATTGTTTCAAAACCTATTACATTCGAAATACGGTATTGAAACACGGTCTATTAGTACTTTAATAGAAAAAAAGAAGGTATTGCATCGAAATTAAACAAAAAAAAGTAGTTTGAGAATTTTTGATAAAAAAATTTTCTTAAAATAATTAGTTACTAATACCAGAATGGTTGTAAAATATCACCGGTTACATCCATGCATATTAGGGTGTTTTTTATTTCCAAAATTGAAAATAGAGGAAAATAGCGGCTCGAGTATGCGATACGTCAGGTAATAAAACTATTTTCAAAAAAAAATAATAATTGTACCTAGGTTAATGTAGTATGCTGACTTGCAAATGAAAATCGGTAAAAATCAGAAAAGGTTTTAAAAACGTTTCAGAAAGCTTTTTACTACTACAATGTTCTAAAAGCTTGTTAGTAACAAAATTTATCAAAAAACCTGCAAATTATAACATATTTTATGATACTTGAAATTTAAAATTTACAGTCGTCTTCAAAGCAAATATCCACGACAATTTCAATTTGTCTGTTTTGTTTGTTGATTCCTTGAAAAAATGAACTTATTGTGATGAGTCAAATTTTGGTTTTTGATTTTTTGGCATATAACCACGTTTTGAGACCTCAGGAAGCTAAAAAACCGGTTTTTAAAAACAGTCTAAGTGTGGGTGTGTGTGTGTATGTAACCGGTGATATTTCACAAACATCATGGAATTATACCTAATTTTTTTCCAAAAATTGTTTCACCAAAAAAGCTTGAGGTACTTTTTTTTTTAATTTGGATGTAATACCTCATTTATTTCCATGAAAGTACTTACATTAGTATGATTTTCACTCGATATTTTGAATCTGATAATTAATTTTTTGAAAATTTTTTTTCCAAGATCTTTGTCACAAAAAATACAAAAAACACTAAATTTTTTTCTTTTTTTTGAATTGTACCTACTTTATTTCTGTGAGTGTACTAGTTTTAGAAAGTTCGTTTATAGTAATTTTTTGGATCTGATACCGAGATTTTTCAAAATTTTTTTCTAAAAATTATGATTGCATAGTTGTAATCGGTGATATATGTGGCATATTGAAGTATTAAGCTCGATCATTGTTTTAGGAACCTTAGTGCCAGCTAGTTGGCAGCGTATTTATTTTAGTGAAGAAGCAATAATAAAACAGCTTTTATTACTGGTCAAAAAACCTAAAAATAACCTCTCATATTATAATTTACAGTTTTTTTAGATATTTCGTTACTAATAAGCGTTTAGAACGTTTTAGCAGTAAAAGATTTTAGCAAGATTTTTAAAAGCTTTTTAAAACGTTATTAAAACCTTTTTCCTAATTCACACTACATTTAACTGTATGCAAAAAGTTTTTTCCGGGAGATTAGTTTTATGACCTGAAGTATCATATTTGGTCCGATATTTTTCTCTACGTTCAGTTTGGGAAATAAGAAACACCTTAATGCATACTTATATGCAAACATACACACACATACAAAGTTTTTTTAAAAATCGATTTTTTAGCCTTTTGGGATCTCAAAACTTGCTTAAATGTCAAAAACCAAAATTTCACCTGTCACAATGGTTCCACTATGAGGAACCAAAATTGGTGTTTTGTGTATTTTTTGAAAGCAAAATTTTTCAAAAAAAATATTTTCAATAAATTCACTAGCAGATACAAATAATCTAGTAAAAATGACTTTTCTAAAATTAACACTTACGTAGAAAAAAATTAGATATACTATATGCAAAAAGAAAAAAAAAACGCTGTCAAGTTATTAGCTCTGTGGTTCCTCCAATAAAGTATAAAAAAATTATACGTCCTAAAAGAAAAATATTGATACACTAATTTTCAAAAAATTCAGTATCAGATTAAAACAATCGAGCAAAACCGATATTTCTGGATGTTAGTACATTTATAGAAGAAGATTAAGTACTATAAAAAATAATTTTTTTTTTCATTTATTTATGTAAAGAAATTTGAAAAACAAATTTCAACAATTTAATTATCAGATCAAAAAAATTATGTAAAATTTCTTGCATTAATACTTTCATAGAAAAAAATTAGATACTATACGTCCGAAAAACAAAAAATTTTTACTGATTTTTGTATTTTTTAAAGGCAAAAGTGTTGAAAAAAAATCCCTCTTCTACTAATAATAATTGTATATGAGATGGTACTTGTAAGGTAAAATAATAAGATAATAATAGACAAAAATTGTGGTACAAGCATAAATATTCAGTGGTCAGTGCTGACAAGGGGAGTTCAATACATTTGGAACACCGAATTACACAAAATGGTTATGGATGAGTTTTTTATGTTGAAAAAACATGCCGACTACCCTCCGTTCCTTCCAATGGGCCTTCTGGGCCTAGAAACGCAGGGCTCAATGTTATAAAATAGGATTTTTTGGTAATTTTCAAAGAAACGCCAAAACCTCGCAAGTTAACTAAAACTCTTCTAGATGGTCTCATTTTTTTGGTTTAAGTATCACCTTTCATACGCCGTAAACCGCAATTTATTATCACTAATTCTCTCATCACTAAAGCCAATTAACCAAACGGTCATTTTTAGCTAAAAATGACCAATTTTTAAAATGCTGCCAAATTTGTAATTTCTGACGAAAATGGGTTTTATAGGTCTGAAAAAATTTGTACAAGCTTCAAGTTTCCAAAACTTTTTGACTTTACCTTTTGCAATTATTTGTTAACCAGATATGATAATTTGAAGTCACAGTCCCAATTTTACGATTCTTTAAAAAATCTCATTTTTAATGCTAACTTTGAAGAGCCATTTCTTAAAAACAAATCAAGAAAATGAGACGAGCAAAAAATTTTTGGAAACTTGAAGCTTGTACAAATTTTTAGACCTATAAAACCCATTTTTGTTAAAAATTACAAATTTGGCAGCATTTTAAAAATTGGTCATTTTTAGCTAAAAATGACCGTTTGGTTAATTGGCTATAGTGATAAGAAAATTAGTGATAATAAATTGTGGTTTACGGCATATGAAAGGTGATACTTAAACCAAAAAAATGAGACCAACCAGAAGAGTTTAGGTTAACTTTCGAGGTTTTGGCGTTTCTTTGAAAATTACCAAAAAATCCTATTTTATAACATTGAGCCCTGCATTTCTAGGCTCAGAAGGCCCATTGGAAGGACGGAGGGTAGTCGGCATGTTTTTTCAACATAACAAACTCATCTATAACCATTTGGTGTAATTTGGTGTTCCAAATGTATTGAACTCCCCTTGTGAGTTCGAATGCGGAATTATCTGAGCATAAAAAAAGACAAAGACTACTTTTTGTCACGTGAGATTGTCGCGGGCTGTATTTTAAAAATTGTAAAAACTCTATAGGTAGATAGATCCCACGTGACAAATAGTAGTCTTTTATCCTTTTTTGATGGATAATTATTGGATATGGTGATGGATATGGTGAATTAATTGTAACACAAAGAGTAAATGTGTAACTCTTATTTATTAAGATGAAGCGTATAGCTTCATGTCGTAACGAACACTGAATATAAAAAAGGGGAGAATATATACAAAATGGGAGGGAGTACTCCAACACATACATACCGTATAATACACACATATACACTACATTTTCCACCCACCACAATTTTACTAATAAAATTGTTAATAAAGTACAAATTAAAAAAAAAATAATTGTGGTAAATGAAAATTAAAAATTTGATTCTAAAATTTTTACAGAATGCCAAATGGCTACATAAAAAAAAAAAATTTAATTTAAAACCTAAACAGTTTAATTACAATGCCTAATGGCGTAAAAAAATCTCAAATTTCATTTTTTTTTAATAATTAAGTTATATTAACTCTAAAAAAAATAATAATTTAATACGAAAATCACAATATAATAAAATAATTTTTCTCTTTTTTTTTTTTTTTACAATTTTCATTTAAGTTTTTATAATAACACTACTCTTTTTGATTTAATAAATTAAACTAATCATTTACACATTCAAATTACAATATTTGCATTTAACAATAAAAAATAAATAAATAAAAAATTATACATTTTGATAAATAATAATTAAAGAATTTTTAGTGTTATTTAAACTTTTAAATTTAGACAGTTTTTAACATAATATATAAATAATACAAATTAACACAAATACATAAATCTACGGATTTTCATTTTCTTCATTATTTAATGTGTTTAACATTATTAATTTATGTATAGGACGTTTTAGCTCAGTTGATCCCGTTTTGAGATCCACAACTCTGACTAAACCATCAGGACCTTTGTAAACTTTAATTATTTTAGCTAAAGGCCATTTAGAAGGTGGCATTGTCTCATCAGAGATCAACACCACGTCACCAACTTCTACATTCTTTTGCTTTTGCGTCCACTTGTGGCGCTCTTGTAATGATTGTAAATACTCGCCTGACCAACAACGCCACCAATCCTGGAGCATTTGTTGTATTAACTTATATCTTTGGGCTGGTGGAATTTTTTGATTGAGATAGTTTGGTTCAGGGAGGATGTACGATTGCGATTGTGTTAACAGTAAAGATGGCGATAAGAAATTATTATCTGAAGGGTCATCAGTTAGTGGGACCAATGGTCTTGAATTAAGACACGCCTCTATTTGTTTAATAAGGGTATAAAACTCTTCAAAGGTTAGTTTTCTGTTTCCCACGACCCTACGAATATGATGTTTAATAGATTTCACTGCTGCTTCCCAGATTCCGCCAAAATGAGGAGCTCCTGGGGAGTTAAATTTCCAGGTAGTACCTTCATTTGCCAAAGAACCCACAAGTTCATGTATGTACTCCGATGATTCAACATACATTTCCTTGAGGATCCTGTCAGCTCCAACAAACGTAGTTCCCTGATCACTGAACAACTCAGAACATTGTCCTCTAGTTGACGTGAACCTTCGGAAGGCAGCAATGAAATCTTGGCTAGAATAACCTGTGACCAATTCTAAATGGACGGCTTTGGTGTTCATACACACAAAAACAGCTATGTACGACTTGTATAGCGTTTTTTGAGCTCCACGACCTCTAAACCTCAGGGTATCAAAGGGACCCGCATAATCTACACCACTTAATCTAAAAGGCTTATCAGGTCGAGTTACTCTACATGAAGGAAGTATGCCCATTTTTTGATTTAACTTGTTTGTTCCAAATCGAATACATGTATTGCATTTATGAATTCGACTTCTAACTAAATTTCTAGCTTTTATAACCCAAAATTCTTGCCTTAATGTTGAAAGTGTCAGACGTACACCACCATGTAAGGTTTTATCATGACAAAAATCAACTAAGAGTTTTGAAAAAGTACATTTGCTTGGCAAGATCCAAGTGTTTTTGGTCATAGTCCAACAATGATAAATGAATACGACCGCCTAATCGAAGTAAGTTTTGATCAAAAAATGGATCTAAACGACGTAAGTTTAAATCATCAGGTTTTTGATTGTTCATGAGTAATTTAATATCTTTACAAAAGTAACTTCTTTGAACCAAATAAGTCCAAATCATTCTAGCTCTTACTAATTCAGGTACTGAAACTAATTTGCAGAACCCTAAATAATATTTAACTGAAAACCAAGAGTTGCTTAATAAATTAGATTTTTGCTTAAATTTATCTTTTACTTTAATAGAAATTTTATCTATAAATCTAATTACATAAGATGTGACTCTCAGTAACTTATTTAATTCAGAATATTTGTCAATCAAATCCCAAATAATTACTTTAGGAGTTTGTTTTGTAGAAGAAACCTGACAATCAATATTGGCTAAATTTATTGATTTGCTCAAGATGCTATTTTGAAGATCTATTGGATCATTAACCATTACTCCCCCTCCCCACCAAAGAGAAAAGGTATGTAATTGATCAGGAGGTAAACCCCTGGACACACAATCAGCAGGATTATCAGCGGACCTTACATGGCTCCAGTAGGCCTCAGGGAGCAAAGTATGAATTTCTGAACATCTGTGTTTTACAAATCTTTCCCATTTTGAGGGATGCTCTTTTAACCAACATAACACATCAGTTGAGTCTGAGAATAAATATATCTTTACTTCATCTAATTTTAAAGCTCTAAGTACTTTTATAGTTAATTTTGTTAATAAATGCGCTGCATTTAATTCTAACTTAGGAATTGTCAAAATTGGCTTTAATGGCGCGACTTTTGACTTAGCTTGAAGTAGATGAACAGTACTTTTTCCACGAAGTGTTACTTTTAAATATGTGCAAGCGCCATAAGCCTTATCTGACGCGTCTGCGAACCCGTAAATTTCATACTTTGCACCTGGGACATACTTTAGCCATCTTGTAATTCTAATAGTTTTAACTGTATGAATACTATCATACCAACTTTTGAACTCATCTCGCAAAGAATCAGGTAACTTTGTATCCCAATCAAGTTTTGGGCTTTTTTCTTTCCAAAGCTTTTGTAAAAATATTTTAGCTGTAATAACGACTGGTGCAAGCCAGCCTAGTGGATCAAAGAGTTTAGCAATTGCAGAAAGTACCTGCCTCTTTGTGAGATCATTTTTCAGTTGGTCCAATTGAAAGTCAAACGTAAAATGATCCGTGTTTGGACACCAATTCAACCCCAGTAAATTAAAACAAGAATTAGCCAATTTCGTTTCCGCACGAATTGCTACTGGGAAATTCAATAATTGAGGGTTGTTTGCCATCCACTTATGCAATGAGAAGCCACCCACCTTGCAAATTTGTATTAAATCTGCCTGTTTTTTAAGAGCTTCTGAGAGTGAGTGACCACCAGATAACGTATCATCCATGTACGTTTCGCGATTTAAAATTTCTACAGCTAAAGGGTAACGATGACCCTCGTCTAATGCTAATTGTCTAATGACGCGACTAGCAAGGTATGGGCTACTTATCATCCCATAAGTGACTGTTTTTAACGACCAGGATTGCAAATTGTCCGAGTCATTAAACCGCCATAATATTTGCTGAAATCTCCTATCGTCTTTGTGAACTAAAATTTGTCGAAACATATGTTCGATATCAGATACAAATACGAATTTATATTTCATCCTATTAATTAGCAGTTCAGCCAAATCAGGTAGCAAGTTACTACCACTGTATAATAAGTCATTTATAGACACCTTATCGTAATCTTTGGCTGAACCGTTAAAAACTGAACGAAATTTGCGATTATGGCCTAAAATGCCATGATGCGGCAGAAAATAATAACGAATAAACATTAATATTGCCTGAGAAGGTTCCATGTGACCTAAATCCTCATAATCTTTCATGAACTTATGATACGCCTGAGCAAATTCAGGGTTAGACTTAAAGCGAAGTTCAGTTCTTTCGAAAACTTTTTTCGCATGCTGATAGGAGCCATTAAAATTTAGATCTGCAGTTTCTAAATTTTTAAAGGGTAATCTAACAATATAGCGACCATCAGAGTCACGCGAATGTGTATTTACGAAATAATCTTCACAAGCCTGCTCATCCGGAGTAAGCAGTGCTCGTGGAGAAATTGAAATTTCTTCTTGTTGCCAAAATCTTTCTAAATTAAATGAGAGATCTGAATTATCATGAAGGTTTGCAATAAGTAGACAAGAGTTTGAGTTGATACCAGAGTTGCCAGAAATTATCCAGCCGAGTTTTGAGTTAGTGGCAATAGGCTCGTGCTCTTTGCCTTTACGAGCATCAATAATTAACGAAGAATGACAAGTTGTACTTAGCAAAATATCAATACGACCTTTTTTAGCAAATTTAGGATCAGCGAGTTGTAAATCTCTAATATGAGCAATATTTTCAGGTTCAATACTTGTTTTTGGTACATAAGAAGATATGGTCGGAATAATAAAGGCTTCTACATTGAGTATAAAATCAGAATAAAAATAAGGTTTAACATCGAAATTGACCATATGTGAACATAATACATCATTTTTACCGCCAATACCTGATACAGGTAATTGTGCAGAGTGTTTTTTAACCTGAAGTTTTTTAAATAATGAGGTAGTAATGAATGAGGCCTGTGAGCACTGGTCAATTAAAGCTCTTGCTAAAAACTCTAAACCATTATTCGCTGATACCCTGACTAAAGCTGTTGCTAAAAGAGGTTGATTGGGTAATTGTCAAGAATTAGTTGCTAATGTTACTGATTCAGTACCAGCCACTTCTTTACTACTGTTTGAATGACTATTATTATTTCTTTTATTAGAATTTTCAGTGTTAGCTTTATATCTTTGATATGCAATGAAGTGTGGTGTTTATGTTTGCAAATAGTACACCTTTTAGTAGATTTACAATCAGCTATAAAATGAGGACCTAAGCAATTATAACATCTATGTTTTTTAGCTACAATTTCTTGTCTTTGCTTGGGTGTTTTACTTGTATATTCTGAACAATATGAAAAAAAGTGGTTAGCTTTGCATATAATGCATTCATTGTTAGCTATTTTTGTACTTTGATTAGATGTAGAAGACTTATTTTGCGTTAAATTTGTGGCAAAAACTTTAGCTGAATTAGTAGAAACATTTGCATTTTTATTTTTATTGAAATCAGTTAACTGTTTATTAGTATTACTATTACCAGCTTCTTCAATTGATTCTAAAATACTAATTTGATTTTCTATAAATTCTAACAGTATTTTTAAAGTAGGAGGTTCAGAAGTGGCTTTTACATTAACAGTAACATTTGTAGTATCATTGGGGGTAGTAGATGCTGAACCGTTACAATAGGTATTATAATACCACTCCCAATGCTTTCGCGAATCACTATCTAGAAGATTTAAAACATGAAAAACAATAAGGTCATCCCAAGAATCTACTGGTCTGCCTAAACCTTTTAAAGCTGATAGCGGGGTAGTAATAGCAGAAAGAATTTTTTTTAAATCAAAAGCTGAAGGTTTGGTAATAGGTTTAAGAGAGTAAAGATTTGATATATGAGCATGAACAAGTCTTTTTTTGACTTCATACCTCTCTTTAAGCTTATTCCAAATTATTTCAAAATTTGCATCAGTTGGCTGGTATGAAGCAGCTATAGTGGCTGCATCACCCTCTAAAACTGAAATTAGCTGGTGCAATTTTGCTACATTTGAGTAATTCTTTCTGTTAATTACTGAGGATGTAAACATGTCCCTAAAGGCTTCCCAAGTAGTATAATCACCGCTAAAATGGGGTATATTCAAGGGTGGTAACCTTTCATTATCAAGTGTTACTATGTGGGGTCTAAGCTGTGTTTGAGGTTCCGAATTTGGATTATTAGGGAGATTTTGATCCAAATATGTTTGAAATTGACACATATTTTGGATATAAAGCTCTTCCACCTGAGAAAAATGGTTATTTTTAATATAGGTTTGGTCACCTAATGTTGGGTAATCTTTGTGATTTATTAATAACATGTTATTTTGATCATAAGTAGACCAAGTTTTCTCTAAGTGGCTCATGCGAGCTTTACATGCAGACACTGACATGGCTTCAGGGTCTTTCTCAAAGGCTGCATATGCACCTTTGATACGAGGATATATTTGAGCTTGCTCAAGGATTATTGACGCCATTGTGTATGAGTATTTACTTAAGATTAAACTTAAAGTATAGCTAAACTTGAAACTAAAATGCTGCTTTTTAGAATTTTAAACAAATTAAATTCATTTATACAATTTAACAAAATTGAAATTTACCATCTAAAATAGTATGGCAAGTATAGAAGAAAAAACTACTACTGTAAAATATTTTTGCTTAGATTATATATGAAAAAAATAAAAAATATTTAACATCACGTATTAAAACATGTATCGAATAAGAAAATTTAAAAAATAAGGTAGTATAATATTCATCGATACCATAAATTATAAATTTTAAGCAATATATCAGTCATCGATACCAAGAAATATGATTCATAAGCAATATGTTGGTCATCGATGACCAAAATCATAATCTGAGCAATATAACATTCTTCGATAACAAAATTATGAATTTACAGTAAAACAGTATTTAACAAAAACAAAAAAAATTAAATTCAATTAATAGAAATCTAGTGTCAGTTTAACAATTAGAGCTGCATATCAATGCGCTAGAATTGATATCCTTACTCCTGAAATTACTACAACTAAACTATAATAATTTTAAAAATATGCACTAATAAATATCAAATCATACAGCATTTATGCTTCTAACTAATCAATGCATACAATTTTAAAATTAATTATTAATATTTAAAAAGTTAAAAAATAAAAGCAAAACTTTGCGAAGACTGGTGACGCAGTATTGTCCCCAATGATACAACTGACTCCCAATGACCTGCTACTGTTGTTGACCAGCAAACTGGAAATTTCCTTGATTAGCAAAGGCTGTATTCCGTAGTTTAGCCAGGTAGTTTCATTCAAAACCAGATCAGCTGCATTCAAAATGTCTTCTTCCTATGTAACATCAATATTATTAGTTTATATTCTATAATTTAGCAATTTCAGGTTAGTAATATCAATTCAATGAATACAAAAATTTTAAAATGTTATTAAAATTTAAACGTTTATGATATGCCAAAAATGATTTTAATTTACGATAAAATTAAATTTTTATGAATTTTTTAATAATTATTCAAGAAATAAAATTTTAAATGAATTTAAACTATACTTAAAAAAAATAAACATCACACATACTCACACTCCCTTATATAATATTTTTAATTTTAAGATATTCTCTATGAGTTTACACTTGTATCTATTTTATAAGATTTATATATTCAAGTGTAATATGTAGATTAATACACTTGAATTATATAATTTCTATATAATTTTTAATAAAAAAAAATTTTAATGTTTTTCATATATATATAAACAACTTATCTTATATGAAAAAAGTTGTCTGCTGTGCGGCTTTACTGCTGTTGATTCGCGCAGGAATTTGATGCGTAGTATCAGGGCCCCTTGATATACATGTATTTTCAATGTCTTGTGTTGTTACCAACGAAGAGAAGCCGCCATCACTGTGTATAACTTCTTGCGCCGCTTTTTGATGCGCAGTGGTAGGGCCTGCTTTCTTTCTTTGTCTCTCTCGTTGCAAAATTTTTTCATCTATTTTTGAGTTAACTTGATTATATACCTGATGCGCGCGCAATGGCGTGTTTCTTTTTTAAGGATTTGTAGGGGCGGTAGAAATACGCGCCAATTCTGCGATGAAAATGCTTTAATTTTTTGATGAATTTTTCAATGATGAATTTTATGAAAAAAAAGATGCGTGTTCGTCGTGTAATTTTAAAAATTACGCAAATTTATTTATTTTTTTGTTCACCTTCCATCACCAATAAAACTTCTTTAAAAAAAATTTTTTGCACAAAAATTTAGCACAAATTTGAAAAATATAGCACTGAAATATAACTGCTTCTAATAAAATTGCTATATCGCCATGAGAAAACAAAGATAATCTAACTGATGTCGATACTTGATTTTTGTTTAAAAAAAATTTTGCACGTGCTCTTGAAATTAAATTTAACTTTTTCTTCTTAAAAAATTTAACTTATCTTGATGCGTTGGTTCATTCCAGGGATGCCAAAAATGATGGATAATTATTGGATATGGTGATGGATATGGTGAATTAATTGTAACACAAAGAGTAAATGTGTAACTCTTATTTATTAAGATGAAGCGTATAGCTTCATGTCGTAACGAACACTGAATATAAAAAAGGGGAGAATATATACAAAATGGGAGGGAGTACTCCAACACATACATACCGTATAATACACACATATACACTACACATCTCATATACAATTATTATTAGTAGAAGAGGGATTTTTTTTCAACATTTTTGCCTTTAAAAAATACAATAATCAGTAAAAATATTTTGCTTTTCGGACGTATAGTGTAACGGTTAAGTATTTTACTACCGGTTACAAACTAATTTTACTATGTGTTTTACTGGTTTCTAATATTTTTCTATATTTTATATTGGATTCAACTACTAGCGACAAATTCCCGTAAGGAATAAGGCAAAACTGTAATAAGAGGACAAATGTTTAGGACTATATTTACTAAATAAATCTTATACCTTTGAATAAAACTTAGAGTTTATTATGAAATAAATGTTTAATTGGTTTATAAGTTAAAGTACAATAAATCATTACAAGTCAAACAGATAATTAGAGTAGTAGCGAAAATAGAGATTTAAGATAGCTAATTTGCGACTGTTCGGTAGCTCGACCGGAGATCGAATGCCCGTACTACTAAACGTATGGTCGAGTGTCGATGGTCTGCCTCAGGTTCTGATTTTTCGGCTATATTTATATGATTCTTGATGAACTGGTTACTAGTGGTGCGTAAAGGACCTCCAAACAGGATCCGTCTTATTCTTTTTTGTAGTTGACCTCGTTATTACGTGGCTTGATGCTTCACATGCTAATCCAGCTAGAAATAATCCAGCTTACTTTCGGTTTTAACTATTGTAAAACGAATTAATATTTATGTGTTTCTTCTTGATCAACGCAGGATAACCCTTGGTCGATGACTTATGGTAAAGCTGGCTTTATGCTTTGCCAGCTATTACACTCCTCTCCTTACAAAAAAAAACTTTTCTTAAAGTTTTTTAATAGAGAACCTTTTTCTAATTTAACTACTTGTTATTTAATTGCTTGACCTATTTATGAACTAATTGCTTATTTTATTCTAAATTTTGAAAATTTCTCTTGTTTGATTTCGTTTTCATAATCTCAAAAATTTTGACTCTATATGGCTCATTTTCATTTTTTTTGCAAAAATAGATTTTAAAAAAATAATATAAAAATCTTGTTTTAGTGCTGTAATTTTTTGAAAACATAAAGTAAACGTTTTTTTTATCAAAGAATCAACTTGTAATTGTCATAAAAACATAGTAAAATTAAAAAATTTATATTATTGTTCTTTTAACCAATTATTCCTTCAGGTATAAAAAAGTATTTTTATGCTTTTGTGAATAAATACGTAATTTTTGGTCATATTTTAAACTAAAATAGCATCTAAAACATTAATTTAAGGTTAAATAGCTGCTGGTACTTCTAAAATTAGGTGAAATACAAACTTTAAAAAAAGGAAATAAAAATCCATGCACTTATTTTGCTTAAAACACCAAATTCTTAATAGGAACGGTAAAGGCTTTTTAGGGGAACGGTAAAGGCTTTTTTGTCATATTTTAGCCACAAATTTTTTTTTCAACTTAAAATTTTGTTAATTTTTATGGTGTAGGGTCAACAACTTTTTGAAATACAAACTTTAAGACAAAAAAGTTTGTAAATTCTTACTTCAATCGGTATATACGACCACGTGATACTATTTTTGCAAAAAAAATGAAAATGAGCGATGTAAAAAGTATGCTGATTTATGACTCTATATAATGTATAAGATTGTTGACTCGATATAATAATAAATGACTTTAATCTCCATTTATGCTTCTAAACAATATTAGTACTTTTGCTAATTGTACTTGTATTTAATTTAGTTATTATTATAATTATTAAAAAAAATGTTTTTTGTTTTGAACGTTGAACTTTCCTGGCTTAGAACTGAAAAAAAATTGATTAGTGTAGGAGGAGATGTAAAAATTGCTAATTTACTTTGATATTGTTTTTTAGTAAAATATGTCTATTTTACATCCCCTTATCCCTTCTGCGTTACCGAAAAAAAAATACTGAAAGTATTTTTTACATAAAAAAAAAATTTTGTTAGATAAATTTGACCATCACCCTAAAATAATTTTAACTTTCATCAAAATACAAAAAAATAATTTTAAATTTTATCAAAATACAAAAAAAATAATTTTAAATTTCATTAAAGTACAAAAAAAATAACGGTTAAATAACGGTTAAAAAATAACGGTTTTTGAATTACTAGTATGTATCGTCTGATTTACCGGTTATTATTTTTTTGCTAAAGTAAGTAAAACTATGTTAATCTAATATAGAATTAAGTCATTATTCATAGATAATTATTTTTTTAAATTAATTGTTATTAGTGATATTTATTGACCCGTCTAATCCATTATGACATATGTCGATTACATGAAAGAAGAGAAAAAAAGTTCTGTTACTTTTATCTGCAATTCTTTGTATAGTACACCTGTATCGAGACCTTCAGGACTCGTCAGGCGTACTCGGTAGTATACTACATGTGTATTATACGTTGTATAAAACTCTCTTTCTCTGCTTTATTTTGTATACTATAAGTTTGATTTTCACTGGGCTCTTTCATTAGGCCCGGCCAAAATGACGTAGTGATTTTGAAAATCTTGTTTCTCTCTCTTACTTATGAAAAAAAAAATTTTGGAAGAGTATTTTGTTTTACTCTTCCAAAAAAATATCTTTTAGCGTATAGATATCCTTTTTTTTTGAATAAAAATGATTTGACTATGGAAAAAAGAAATTTATTTTTGGATGAGTATTTTCATTTTACTCGTCCAAAAAAAAAAAAAAATTGAAATTTTTGGGAAAGTATTTTTGTTTTACTCTTCCAAAAAAATATCTTTTAGCGTATAGATATCCTTTTTTTTTTTTGAATAAAAATGATTTGACTATGGAAAAAAGAAATTTATTTTTGGATGAGTATTTTTGTTTTACTCGTCCAAAAAAAAATTGAAATATACTTTTTCTAAAAGTTTAGATTTTCGCTGAGCTCGTTCATCTGGCTCGGCCAAAATGACGTAGTAATTTTGAAAATCTTGTCTCTCTCTCTTACTTTATAAAAGCGAAAGTTATATGTTAAGTATGCTTAGATTTGTTATTATGCTGGGAGTAAGAGTGAGAAAAAAGATTTTTTGGGTGAGTATTTTTAAATGACTCGTCCAAAAAAAATTCCTTTTTTTTTGATAGTGGATTTTTTGTGGAGGAAAATTACTTGATGGTATTTTTTCTCGCGGATTCCCTTCTTTAAGGATCATTTTTTTTTTTTTTGCACGGATTTTTGTTTCAGATCCCTACTCTAAGGGAATGGTTTAATTCATTTTTCAGATCCCTTCCTCTCTAAGGAAATTGTTTTTCTCTTTTTTTTTTGATTACGGATCCCCTATTCTGGGGAATAGTTTTATTTCGGATTTCCTATTTTAAGGAAATAATTTTTATTTATTTTGCGAATTTTATTTATTTTATGCGGATTCCTTTCACTCTAGGAAATTGTTTTTCTTTTTTTTTTTTTGATTACGGATCCCCTATTCTGGGAAATAGTTTTCTTTCGGATTTCCTATTTTAAGGAAATATTTTAATTTATTTTCCGGATTCCCTGTTCTGGGGAAATAGTTTTTGCGAGTTTTATTTATCTTAACCGGATTCCTTTCTCTTGAAGGAAATTGTTTTTTTTTTTGTTTACGGATTCCCTACTCTGGGAAATAGTTTTATTTCGGATTTCCTATTTTAAGGAAATATTTTGCGGATTCCTCTGTTTCTAAGGAAATTGTTTTTTCTCTTATTTTGTACGGATTCCCTACTTCGGGGAAATAGTCTTATTTCTAGTTTCCTATTTTAAGAAAATATTTCAAGTTATTTTGCAGATTCCCTGTTCTGGGGAAATAGTTTACCTTGCTGTATCTTTTTGACTGTCTTACGTAATTCTTTAATGACTACTTTGATCTCGTTTACTGGAGCGCTTGGCTCATTTTTCGGATTCATTGCCCTGAGGGAATAATTTTTATTATTTCTATAAATTTTATGTTTTTTATCTTTTATATTTTATGACTCTATATCGGATTCCCATGGAATATTTAATTTTAGTTTTAACGGCTTTTTATTTGTGGATTTATGAATTTATAATTTTACGACTTTATCTTTTTTGATTTCTAAATTAGCGGATTTTTTATTTGTTTTCTTCGGATTTATGTTTTGCTTTATAATATTCTTATTACTGACTGGTTTTCCTTGATGGCTGTTGACCTCGTTGTTTTTAATTGAATTGCGTATGTTTTAATTTTTTGTTTTTGTGCTGAAAATACATAACTTCTGACTAGTTTTTAGCCTATCGGAGGTCAACATGGTGGTTGGCGCATGGCTGTCCTGGTTTTATTTTACTGGTATTAGTTCTGCTGAACAGCTGCTACCTCCCAATCTACGCCCGGAGTCGGTTAACTGTTTTCCTGATGTTCTTCAATTTTCTTTCCTGCGTTTATCCTTTTTCTACAATTAGCGATTATGTGACCTTTTTTATGACAAAAAAAACATACAACGTTATCAGTATTTGTTTCTAGTAAGACATAACATTCATCTTCTTTGTGGCCTGATTTTTCGCAATGGCTGCACTTTAGTTGTGACCAGCAGTCTGCGGCTGAATGATACAGTTTGTTGCAAATTTGGCACTGTACTGGATTATTTTTGTCGTTATTTTGCTTTACCGATATTTTTTCACATTCGGAGGCGAGATGTTGGTCTGAATTGCTTATTTGACATCTTTCTTTGTTTCCTGCGTTAACAATTTTTACTTCTTTGTCAGCTACTTTCACTTCGTCGTATATACAGGTATCTATTTCTACTCGTATAGCCTCCTTAATATTATCTTCGAGCGAAGCATACGGTATTATTCTATTATGTATCTCGAATCTTATACCTTTAAGAAAGAATCTAGTTAGGTCTCTTTCTATTTCGCCGTCGTCAGTGTGTCTGCCTTCTATTAACCTTGCTTTTTTGATCTTGCGGCCTACTTCTTTAATTTTATTAGCAAAAATTATGATTGTTTTTTTTTCCTTTTGCCTGAGCTGTGATAACTCGCCATTTAGCTCGTTTGACGTTTTTGGATGTCCAAAAGCAAATTCCATAAATTCCGTTAGTTTATTTACATTACTGAAGGTTTGGTCCAGTTTTGCCGTACTTGCCTCGCCTAATAGTCTAGTTTGTATTAGCTGGGTAAGTTCGTATTCATTTTCCGGCGGAATCATATTCCGGGCTCGGCCACATCCTATGACAAAAGCATCTAGTTCTTCCGCTTTTCCACTGAATTTTGGTATCATTTCTAATGTTTCTTTTATTGAAAATGGCCTAATTTTTGCTAAACTTGAGTTTTGGCCGTAGATTGATCTTGTGTTATTAGTATGTTTTTCCATGGTTGGTCTCGAGTATCGGCAATTATTTTGCCCATGAGCGAGGTTACAAAACCTGCATGATTCTTTTATATTTTCTGATGTATTCTGTTCTGTACATTGTAGAGCACGGTGTTCTTACTGGCATGGTGCTTCTATTTGGCCTGTAATTTGTACTGTGAGCGAAGTTTGTACTTTGCTGATGTGTCAGATGTGTTAAATTTCCTCTTTGAGTAGCAGTGTCCTGAAAAGTTTGATACTGACTTTCGTTTGTTTGACTTACCCCAAATTTTTCATTATAGAATTCGGTTGCATCTAAATTGAAAGCTATTTTCTTTGATTTTCGGGGTAGAACTGGGGTCTCGATGTATTGAGAATTTCCTATTCTTATCATTTCGATCTCTACCGATAGCTCCGTGATTAGTAGTTCTGGTTTTAGGTCGTTATTGTATAACTCTATTAATATTGCACATGCTTCATAGTTTTTTAGTGCTTTTTCTAATAATTCTTGATCTTCATCCCCTACTTCTAATACATTGAAAAGTTCTTCTGCTGGTATAGTTAATTTCCCTCCAGTTGACTCGTCAATGACTTTAACCGCTAGGTATTTAATGTAGTCGTGAGTGGTTGGGTCTATATTATCTTTTGATAATTTACAATGTTATTTAAATATATTTTTAAAACGTGAATCTAAGTAAATGTTTAAAGGATTTTCTCCTTTTTCTAAATCTAATATTATGTTAATTTTATCTGATAAGTCAATGGCGTTAGAAATTAACTCTTTTAAAATATTCACAAAGTATGTCGTATGCTTTCTCTGTCATTGTGTCTTTAGATTCGTATAGTTCGGTTAGTCTATTTAAAGCGTTCATTTTGATAGTAGGTAGAATTTTGATTTATTTAAAGAGAGAAATAAAATTTTAACAGAAGTTTTATTTGCTAATACTACTGTATTAACCCGATTTATGAAGGCTTGATACATCCTCGTTAATAGATAGCTGAAAATAGATTGAGAAAAATAAAGATCTTTTAGTTTGCAAATATTTTTGTATTTACCCGGTTGATGGAAACTTGATGTTTCCCCGTTAACTAAAAGATAGAAAAATTTGTATATTTCTTAGTCTGTAAATACCTGTATATTTACTCGGTTTATAGAAACTTGATGTTTCCCCGCCGACTAAGAATATGTGTGTAAAGTTATTTTGTAAAAACTTTCGTTTTTATAACTTTACAAAAAGTGAAAATAGTATAGTAATATAGTAAGAAGTAGTAAGAGATAGAAACTTAAACTTTGTCTCCTTAATACAGTTCGTCCGGATGATGGGCCCCCATGTAACGGTTAAGTATTTTACTACCGGTTACAAACTGATTTTACTATGTGTTATACTGGTTTCTAATATTTTACTATATTTTATATTGGATTCAACTACTAGCGACAAATTCCCGTAAGGAATAAGGCAAAACTGTAATAAGAGGACAAATGTTTAGGACTATATTTACTAAATAAATCTTATACCTTTGAATAAAACTTAGAGTTTATTATGAAATAAATGTTTAATTGGTTTATAAGTTAAAGTACAATAAATTATTACAAGTCAAACAGATAATTAGAGTAGTAGCGAAAATAGAGATTTAAGATAGCTAATTTGCGACTGTTCGGTAGCTCGACCGGAGATCGAATGCCCGTACTACTAAACGTATGGTTGAGTGTCGATGGTCTCCCTCAGGTTCTGATTTTTCGACTATATTTATATGATTCTTGATGAACTGGTTACTAGTGGTGCGTAAAGGACCTCCAAACAGGATCCGTCTTATTCTTTTTTGTAGTTGACCTCGTTATTATGTGGCTTGATGCTTCACATGTAATCCAGCTTACTTTCGGTTTTAACTATTGTAAAACGAATTAATATTTATGTGTTTCTTCTTGATCGACGCAGGATAATAGTAAAGCTTATGGTAAAGACTTATGGTAAAGCTGGCTTTATGCTTTGCCAGCTATTACAATAGTATATCTAATTTTTTTCTATGAAAGTATTAATGCCAGAAATTGTATACTTACAAGAGTAAAAGTAAAACTCATTGATCCATGATATTATAATGTACGGCTTAAAATGTGAATTCAAATTTTTCTAGTTAGTGCATATGACGTATTTAGGTCCCGAAAATTAATGTTTTACAACGAAACAAATTTTATCATCGTATTCAAGTCCCTCGATTTTAGCTACTTTTTAAGCTTCCCACCATTTTCATAGTGAGCAGTCTATATTTATGTACTTGAAAGCTCTGTCATATTTATTTTCCTACTAAACTACTTATATATGAACCATAGAAAACTTAAAATTTTGATAATAAAAGGTTTAGCAAAGAAAATTTTTAATTTTTAAAATGCTCATACAAAATAAAAATGCTAAAAAAGTCCGGGTCGTTTTCTCAAAGTTTATGCAATATTTTACTTAATGCAACTTGTTCATTAATGTGTTAAAAATAAGGAAACCAAAGTAAGAGAAAATTTGTTGGATTCACTCAAGAGCTATTTAAATATTAGCCTCGAAATATCAAAAACGTGAGCAAAAATAAAAAATCCCATAAGAATAAGACGTAGAATTAATTTTTACGTTTGCATAGCAGTTATTTTATACACGTTATTTTAAAAAAAGTTATTGATTTTGAGAAGGGAGGGAGGTACTTACTTGAGTAAGATAATATTTTTTTAGGTTCCAAAAAAGAAAAGATATTTTTTGAAACCAGAACTAATCCTCGTTATGAGCAGAGCTGTGCAGAATGGACCACCTCCCGTATCGAAATAGTCGAACGACTTTCCGATCGACTTTCCGATCGGATTTCCGATCGGAATTTGATCGAATTTCCGATCAAACTTTCGATCGGAATTCCGATCGAAACCCCGATCGAAATTTTCGCCGATCGAGTTTCCGATCAAAAATCAAAATTCCGATCGACTTTCCGATCAAAAAATTTTGATCGAAAATCCGATCAAAAATCTAAATTCCGATCGACTTTCCGATCAAAAAATTCCGATCGAAAATCCGATCAAAAATCTAAATTCCGATCGACTTTCCGATAAAAAAATTTCGATCGAAATTCTGATCAAAAATTACAATTCCGATCGAGTTTCCGATAAAAAAATTTTTATCAAAGTTTCGATTGAGGCATAATTTTTAAATTTTCATATAAAACAATTTTCCGATTCTCCAAAAATTATGAAATGAGGAACTTGCCTGGGGATTTTCGAAGTTGAAAAAAACATTTTAATAAATAAAATTTTTCATTTTTTTATCCCAAAATATTTTCAAATTTCCCAATAAGGCGGAACAAAAAAAATAAAATGTAGAAATATCTATATTAATAATGGTGGTTTTCAAAATTCAGAAAAACGTTTTCAATTATGAAAATTTTCCGATTTTCCAAGATGACAGATAAAAAACGAAAAACTTGAAAAAATTAACTTTTTATATTACCTAGGGATTTTCAAGGTTGAAATATGAAATGCCTGAAATTTCTGTCATCTCCTCGAATGCCTTCCGGATGAAAATTGACCGTACGACGGAAAGCATATATAATGGAGGCGTAATTTTTAATTCTTCATTCAAAACAATTTTCCAATTTTCCAACATGGCGGACCAAAAAACATGAAAATAGAAACTTTCTACATTACCTGGGGGTTTTCGGGGTCGAGAAAAACGTTTTTATGAATGCAAATTTTAATTATTTAGCCCCAACATAGTTTCTAATTTTCCAAGATGGAGGACCAAAAAACATGAAAATAAATCTTACAACATTACCTGGAGGTTTTCGGGGTCGAGAAAAACGTTTTTATGAATGAAATTTTTATTTTTTGTGCCAAAATATTTTCCAATTTTCCAAGATGGCGGACCAAAAAACATGAAAATAAATCTTCCAACATTACTTGGGGGTTTTCGAAGCCGAGGAAAAAGTTTTTATTAATGAAAATTTTAATTTTTTAGCCCCAACAGATTTTCCAATTTCCCAATATGACGGGGCAAAAAGCATGAAGAAGAACTTTCTATATTACCTACAAATTATCAAGGTTGAGAAAAACGTTTTAACGCAAAAAAATGAAAATTTTCATTCATAAAAACGTTTTTCTCGACCCCAAAAACCCCCAGGTAATGTACACTCTTAAACCAAAACCACCAAATTTTCTTTAACAAACCACCAGATGGTTAGACGGCGCTTTAAAAAACTCCGAAAGCGACTTCAGCGCTTTCTAATACTCCATTCTTAAATTTGGTGGTTTACAAATAACAAAAAAAATTTTTCTGTGTATTACAATACACAAAAGGTACATTCGGTGTATTACAAACATCTCTATGATTATCAGGTGGTTTATAAAACTCCAAATTAGTGTTTGGGAAATTAATAACCACCAACATAAATAATTGGAGTATTATAATATAATAGAAATTAATATACTATATCAAGTATTTTATATAAATAAAAAAAAAGTTTATATTATAATAAAATACTCCAAAATAATATAGTCAGGGGTAATGTGTGAAAAAGGTCAAAACTCAAACTGAAGGTTGAAATTGGCCATTTTTAACCCTTTCCAACCCTTGGATAAACATTTTTCAAAAAAGACTTAGTTTTTAATTTTCAAAGGGTCTAATCGGTTTTCGTGGGCGCTGATCTCATTAATTATGTCTTAAATTATATTCAACGGGTTCAAATGTGTGAATTTGGCCATTTTCACCCCAAATACCCCAAAATATACATAAACCTAAAAAAGTCATTATTTTTAAATTCAATTAAATAATTAGGTTTTTTAGGTCGCAAATTTCAAAAATAATGTAAAAAATTAAATTCAACAGGTTCTGAAGGGTGAAATTGTCCATTTATAACCCTTTCCAACCCTTGGACAAAAATTTTTCCAAAATCACTTAGATTTTAATATTCAAAGGGTCTAATCGGTTTTCGTGGGAACTGATCTCGTTAATTATGTCTTAAATTATTTTCAACGGGTTTAAAGGTTTGAATTTGTCAATTTACACCCCGAATACCCCAAAATATACATAAATCTAAAAAAGACATTATTTTTAAATTCAATTAAATAATTAGGTTTTTTAAGTCGAAAATTTCAAAAACAATGTAAATAATTACGTTTAACAGGTTCTGAAGGGTGAAATTGGCCATTTTAACCCTTTCCAAACCTTGATAATTAAATTTTAAAATTTGAACTGATGACTCAGAAATCAGAAAAAAAGTTGCTCTATTTAAAAGTATGTCGAAGTTATGTATAACAAAAAAGTCACAAAACAAGCCTTAAACTAACCTAACCTAAGTAAGTGATCTACAATGAAAAAACTTATAACCGGTTTGTGTACACACAACCAAAATGCATGGAACATGATTACTTACATCTGTAATCTTACAGCATAGAAACACAAAAAACAATACAATTTCCTATTTTTATAATTTGTAATTATCACATTTACTAAATGTTAAGATTCTACACCCAAACTATTATGATTTCCTAAACCCAAATTATTCTAAGTCCCAAAATTGAAATTATTCCAAGTCCTATTTGACCCCCCCCCCTTAAATGGGACATATTTGACCCCTCCCCCTTAAATGGGACAAATTTTACCCCCCCTTAAATGGAACAAATTTGACCCCCCCCCCTTAATTTTCCAATTCCGAAGTACCCCCTCCCTATAAACATGTTCCATGTTAAAACGACAAGCATTACAATAGCGTAACATAAGGAAGTAGACTATAATAAAATTAGGACACGTGAAGCCTCACAGTAGCTTAACCCAAGGAAATAGGCTATAATAAAATAACGACACCTCAAGCCTTACACTAGCGTAACCTAAGGAAGTAAGCTATATTAAAAAAACGACATATCAAGCCTTACACAAGCGTAACCTAAGGAAGTAGGCTATATTAAAAAAACGACATATCAAGCCTTACACTAGCGTAACCTAAGGAAATAGTGATTTATAAGAAAATAACACGTCAAGCCATAAACTAGCCTAACCTAAGAAAATAGGCTATAATAAAAAAACGACACGTCAAGCTTTTCACTAGCGTAACCTAAGAAAATAGGCTATAATAAAAAAATAACACGTCAAGCCTTACACTAGCGTAACCTAAGAAAATAGGCTATAATAAAAAAACGACACGTCAAACCTTACACTAGCGTAACCTGAGGAAGTAGACTATAATAAAATTAGGACACGTCAAGCCTTACAGTAGCTTAACCTAAGGAAAAATGCTATTATAAAATAACGACATGTCAAGCCTTACACTAGCGTAACCTAAGGAAGTAGACTATAATAAAATTAGGACACGTCAAGCCTTACAGTAGCTTAACCCAAGGAAATAGGCTATAATAAATTAACGACAATTCAAGTCTTACATTAGCGTAACCTAAGGAAGTAGGCTATATTAAAAAAACGACATATCAAGCCTTACACTAGCGTAACCTATGGAAGTAGGCATTTGTAAAAAAAAAACACGTCAAGCCTTACACTAGCGTAACCTAAGGAAGTAGGCTATAATAAAAAACGACACGTCAAGCCTTACACTAACGTAACCTTAGGAAGCAGGCTATAATAAAAAAACAGACACGTCAAGCCTTACACTAGCGTAACCTAAGAAAATAGGCTAAAATAAAAAAACGACACGTCAAACCTTACACTAGCGTAACCTAAGGAAGTAGACTATAATAAAATTAGGACACGTCAAGCCTTACAGTAGCTTAACCTAAGGAAAAAGGCTATTATAAAATAACAACATGTCAAGCCTTACACTAGCGTAACCTAAGGAAGTAGACTATAATAAAATTAGGGCACGATAAGCCTTACAGTAGTTTAACCTAAGGAAAAAGGCTATTATAAAATAACGACATGTCAAGCCTTACACTAGCGTAACCTAAGGAAGTAGACTATAATAAAATTAGGATACGTCAAGCCTTACAGTAGCTTAACCCAAGGAAATAGGCTATAATAAAATAACGACACCTCAAGCCTTACACTAGCGTATAGACCTTCACCGAGGCCGAGGTGAGGCAAGGTTTGATATAAATGACCGAGACCGAGGCGAGGCGAAAGATGGATCTCGCCTCGCCTCGGACTCGGCCGAGGTCAAAAAATCAGTACCTCGGTCTCGCCTCGGCCTCGCCTCGGTCTCGGCCGAGATCCTCGCCCGAGGTTTGATAAGACAAAAAACAATTAAAATTCTAATTAAAATCTAAATTCATGTTTATTTAAAAAAAAAATATTTTATACAGATTGCAGTAAATAATCGTTATCGAAGCCACATATTTCAGATACTAAATCCGATTTCACCCAAGCACTTATACGTAGTAATGCCGTTAGAACATCATTTTTCAATGATCGTCTCTTAGGCTGATCAATCAAAGAAGCATCTGAAAACGAGCGTTCTACGGGAACTGACGTGGCCATGATCGACAGCTTGTCTCTGGCTATTTTTGATAAAATTGGGTAAAATCCTCGTGCTCTCTCCACCAATCTAATATATTTGTATATTCAGTAGCACATGGTGCATCTAAATAGTTGTTTAACTCTTCTTCCCAGTTTTGTTCCTCATCTTCATCAAAAATAACTGAAAAATCCAGCAACTTATTATTATTAACCTCCTTTTTTGGGGGTTCATTTTTCACATCTTTGCATTGTTTAAATGTATAATATTTGTATATTTTTTTAAAACATTTGAAACTTTCTTTCTCTAATTCTTGTCCCCAAGAAGTTTTTGCAAATTTTTTTTATGTCTTGGGTCTAAAATAAGGGAAGCACTGTAGAACCAATTACATTGTCTAAAGTGCTTTAAAAGTTTAGTTTGACATTTCTGAAAAGCTTCTATTAAAATTCCATCTAATCGCGATCGATCATTTTTTTTTTTTTAATCGGACGTAATCTTTTAGACTTTATCAAGTAAAATGTTGAATGCTAAAACTGCAGTGGGAAGCGTGGGGTACTTTTCAGCTGATAAAAGATCTGATACATGTTTAAAAATTCGTAAATATTATATAATGATATCTAAGCATCCCATTCAATGTCAAGTAGTCTAAGCTCTCTCATTTGTAGGTTATTATCACATAACGATTTTATGGGAGCTTTTAAATTCTCAAAAACTTCCAACATTTGAAGACTGCTATTCCATCTTGTAGTTTTTAATAACTAATAAATAACTTTTAATTGATATAAATAATTTTTAACGGTTTACACAATCAACGCGTGAAATTGTTTTTCTGCTAGTATAAAATGTGATTGGTGAAATATTTTAAATTTTTTGCGAGGCGAGGCGAGTCGAGGCGAGTCCGAGGTTTACAAAAAGACAGTCTCGGCCTCGCCTCGGTATAACGAGAATTTCAATTTTCCGATCTCGCCTCGATCTCGCCTCGGGCTCGCCTCGCCTCGCCTTGCTCAAAGCGAGGCCACCTCGTTACCTCGGTGAAGGTCTACTAGCGTAACCTAAGGAAAGAGGCTATATTAAAAAAACGACATATCAAGCCTTACACTAGCGTAACCTAAGGAAGTAGGCATTTATAAAAAAAAAACACGTCAAGCCTTACACTAGCGTAACCTAAGAAAATAGGCTATAATAAAAAAACGACACGTCAAGCCTTACACTAGCGTAACCTTAGGAAGCAGGCTATAATAAAAAACGACATATCAAGCCTTACACTAGCGTAACCTAAGGAAGTAGGCATTTATAAAAAAAAAACACGTTAAGCCTTACACTAGCGTAACCTAAGAAAATAGGCTATAATAAAAAAACGACACGTCAAGCCTTACACTAGCGTAACCTTAGGAAGCAGGCTATAATAAAAAACGACATGTCAAGCCTTACACAGGTTATGTTATTTTAAGGCTGTGTCGTTATTTTCTTATAGCCTACTTCCTTAGGTTACGTTACTGTAAGGCTTGACGCGTCGTTTTTTATTATAGCCTACTTCCTTAGGTTACGCTAGTGTAAGGCTTGAGTTGTTGATTTTTTAATATAGACTTTACTTCCTTAGGTTACGCTACTGTAAGGCTTGACGTGTCGTTATTTTATTATAGCCTACTTCCTTAGGTTACGCTAGTGTAAGGCTTGACGTGTTGTTTTTTTAATATAGACTATACTTCCTTAGGTTACGCTACTGTAAGGCTTGACGTGTCGTTATTTTATTATAGCCTACTTCCTTAGGTTACGCTACTGTAAGGCTTGACGTGTCGTTTTTTATTCTAGCCTACTTCCTTAGGTTACGCTACTGTAAGGCTTGACGTGTCGTTTTTTTAATATAGACTATACTTCCTTAGGTTACGCTACTGTAAGGCTTGACGTGTCGTTTTTTATTCTAGCCTACTTCCTTAGGTTACGCTACTGTAAGGCTTGACGTGTCGTTTTTTATCATAGCCTACTTTCTTAGGTACCGTTACTGTAAGGCTTGACGTGTCGTTATTTTATTATAGCCTACTTCCTTAGGTTACGCTACTGTAAGGCTTGACGTGTCGTTTTTTATTATAGCCTACTTCCTTAGGTTACGCTACTGTAAGGCTTGACGTGTCGTTTTTTATTATAGCCTACTTTCTTAGGTTACGTTACTGTAAGGCTTGACTTGTCGTTTTGACGTGTCGGTTTTACCAGCTAAAACCGATATTTTTGTTAGGGTAATTTTTTTCTTTATGATTAAATTAAAAAAAAAAAAACAACTATGTAATTCAGTTGCTTAATTTTCAGAAATATGCAAAAAAAAAGGATCTTTAAGGCGCGATTTTAGTTTCCGGAAAAAAATTTTTGATTTTTTTAAAAATTATTTTATTTTATTTAAAAATTATCTAAGAATGTATAAAAACAATTTTAAAATAAAATTCCAACGCGTATTACTCCAGTAAAAATACGGTTTTGGTGGTATAATCACCAACCACTACCAGATTTGGTCTACTATATGTTTTTTAAGGCTGTGTCGTTATTTTCTTATAGCCTACTTCCTTAGGTTACGTTACTGTAAGGCTTGACGCGTCGTTTTTTATTATAGCCTACTTCCTTAGGTTACGCTAGTGTAAGGCTTGAGTTGTTGTTTTTTTAATATAGACTATACTTCCTTAGGTTACGCTACTGTAAGGCTTGACGTGTCGTTATTTTATTATAGCCTACTTCCTTAGGTTACGCTAGTGTAAGGCTTGACGTGTTGTTTTTTTAATATAGACTATACTTCCTTAGGTTACGCTACTGTAAGGCTTGACGTGTCGTTATTTTATTATAGCCTACTTCCTTAGGTTACGCTACTGTAAGGCTTGACGTGTCGTTTTTTATTCTAGCCTACTTCCTTAGGTTACGCTACTGTAAGGCTTGACGTGTCGTTTTTTATTCTAGCCTACTTCCTTAGGTTACGCTACTGTAAGGCTTGACGTGTCGTTTTTTTAATATAGACTATACTTCCTTAGGTTACGCTACTGTAAGGCTTGACGTGTCGTTTTTTATTCTAGCCTACTTCCTTAGGTTACGCTACTGTAAGGCTTGACGTGTCGTTTTTTATCATAGCCTACTTTCTTAGGTACCGTTACTGTAAGGCTTGACGTGTCGTTATTTTATTATAGCCTACTTCCTTAGGTTACGCTACTGTAAGGCTTGACGTGTCGTTTTTTATTATAGCCTACTTCCTTAGGTTACGCTACTGTAAGGCTTGACGTGTCGTTTTTTATTATAGCCTACTTTCTTAGGTTACGTTACTGTAAGGCTTGACTTGTCGTTTTGACGTGTCGGTTTTACCAGCTAAAACCGATATTTTTGTTAGGGTAATTTTTTTCTTTATGATTAAATTAAAAAAAAAAAAACAACTATGTAATTCAGTTGCTTAATTTTCAGAAATATGCAAAAAAAAAGGATCTTTAAGGCGCGATTTTAGTTTCCGGAAAAAAATTTTTGATTTTTTTAAAAATTATTTTATTTTATTTAAAAATTATCTAAGAATGTATAAAAACAATTTTAAAATAAAATTCCAACGCGTATTACTCCAGTAAAAATACGGTTTTGGTGGTATAATCACCAACCACTACCAGATTTGGTCTACTATATGTTTTTTAAGGCTGTGTCGTTATTTTCTTATAGCCTACTTCCTTAGGTTACGTTACTGTAAGGCTTGACGCGTCGTTTTTTATTATAGCCTACTTCCTTAGGTTACGCTAGTGTAAGGCTTGAGTTGTTGTTTTTTTAATATAGACTATACTTCCTTAGGTTACGCTACTGTAAGGCTTGACGTGTCGTTATTTTATTATAGCCTACTTCCTTAGGTTACGCTAGTGTAAGGCTTGACGTGTTGTTTTTTTAATATAGACTATACTTCCTTAGGTTACGCTACTGTAAGGCTTGACGTGTCGTTATTTTATTATAGCCTACTTCCTTAGGTTACGCTACTGTAAGGCTTGACGTGTCGTTTTTTATTCTAGCCTACTTCCTTAGGTTACGCTACTGTAAGGCTTGACGTGTCGTTTTTTATTCTAGCCTACTTCCTTAGGTTACGCTACTGTAAGGCTTGACGTGTCGTTTTTTTAATATAGACTATACTTCCTTAGGTTACGCTACTGTAAGGCTTGACGTGTCGTTTTTTATTCTAGCCTACTTCCTTAGGTTACGCTACTGTAAGGCTTGACGTGTCGTTTTTTATCATAGCCTACTTTCTTAGGTACCGTTACTGTAAGGCTTGACGTGTCGTTATTTTATTATAGCCTACTTCCTTAGGTTACGCTACTGTAAGGCTTGACGTGTCGTTTTTTATTATAGCCTACTTCCTTAGGTTACGCTACTGTAAGGCTTGACGTGTCGTTTTTTATTATAGCCTACTTTCTTAGGTTACGTTACTGTAAGGCTTGACTTGTCGTTTTGACGTGTCGGTTTTACCAGCTAAAACCGATATTTTTGTTAGGGTAATTTTTTTCTTTATGATTAAATTAAAAAAAAAAAAACAACTATGTAATTCAGTTGCTTAATTTTCAGAAATATGCAAAAAAAAAGGATCTTTAAGGCGCGATTTTAGTTTCCGGAAAAAAATTTTTGATTTTTTTAAAAATTATTTTATTTTATTTAAAAATTATCTAAGAATGTATAAAAACAATTTTAAAATAAAATTCCAACGCGTATTACTCCAGTAAAAATACGGTTTTGGTGGTATAATCACCAACCACTACCAGATTTGGTCTACTATATGTTTTTTAAGGCTGTGTCGTTATTTTCTTATAGCCTACTTCCTTAGGTTACGTTACTGTAAGGCTTGACGCGTCGTTTTTTATTATAGCCTACTTCCTTAGGTTACGCTAGTGTAAGGCTTGAGTTGTTGTTTTTTTAATATAGACTATACTTCCTTAGGTTACGCTACTGTAAGGCTTGACGTGTCGTTATTTTATTATAGCCTACTTCCTTAGGTTACGCTAGTGTAAGGCTTGACGTGTTGTTTTTTTAATATAGACTATACTTCCTTAGGTTACGCTACTGTAAGGCTTGACGTGTCGTTATTTTATTATAGCCTACTTCCTTAGGTTACGCTACTGTAAGGCTTGACGTGTCGTTTTTTATTCTAGCCTACTTCCTTAGGTTACGCTACTGTAAGGCTTGACGTGTCGTTTTTTATTCTAGCCTACTTCCTTAGGTTACGCTACTGTAAGGCTTGACGTGTCGTTTTTTATTATAGCCTACTTTCTTAGGTTACGTTACTGTAAGGCTTGACTTGTCGTTTTGACGTGTCGGTTTTACCAGCTAAAACCGATATTTTTGTTAGGGTAATTTTTTTCTTTATGATTAAATTAAAAAAAAAAAAACAACTATGTAATTCAGTTGCTTAATTTTCAGAAATATGCAAAAAAAAAGGATCTTTAAGGCGCGATTTTAGTTTCCGGAAAAAAATTTTTGATTTTTTTAAAAATTATTTTATTTTATTTAAAAATTATCTAAGAATGTATAAAAACAATTTTAAAATAAAATTCCAACGCGTATTACTCCAGTAAAAATACGGTTTTGGTGGTATAATCACCAACCACTACCAGATTTGGTCTACTATATGTTTTTTAAGGCTGTGTCGTTATTTTCTTATAGCCTACTTCCTTAGGTTACGTTACTGTAAGGCTTGACGCGTCGTTTTTTATTATAGCCTACTTCCTTAGGTTACGCTAGTGTAAGGCTTGAGTTGTTGTTTTTTTAATATAGACTATACTTCCTTAGGTTACGCTACTGTAAGGCTTGACGTGTCGTTATTTTATTATAGCCTACTTCCTTAGGTTACGCTAGTGTAAGGCTTGACGTGTTGTTTTTTTAATATAGACTATACTTCCTTAGGTTACGCTACTGTAAGGCTTGACGTGTCGTTATTTTATTATAGCCTACTTCCTTAGGTTACGCTACTGTAAGGCTTGACGTGTCGTTTTTTATTCTAGCCTACTTCCTTAGGTTACGCTACTGTAAGGCTTGACGTGTCGTTTTTTATTCTAGCCTACTTCCTTAGGTTACGCTACTGTAAGGCTTGACGTGTCGTTTTTTTAATATAGACTATACTTCCTTAGGTTACGCTACTGTAAGGCTTGACGTGTCGTTTTTTATTCTAGCCTACTTCCTTAGGTTACGCTACTGTAAGGCTTGACGTGTCGTTTTTTATCATAGCCTACTTTCTTAGGTACCGTTACTGTAAGGCTTGACGTGTCGTTATTTTATTATAGCCTACTTCCTTAGGTTACGCTACTGTAAGGCTTGACGTGTCGTTTTTTATTATAGCCTACTTCCTTAGGTTACGCTACTGTAAGGCTTGACGTGTCGTTTTTTATTATAGCCTACTTTCTTAGGTTACGTTACTGTAAGGCTTGACTTTTCGTTTTGACGTGTCGGTTTTACCAGCTAAAACCGATATTTTTGTTAGGGTAATTTTTTTCTTTATGATTAAATTAAAAAAAAAAAAAAACAACTATGTAATTCAGTTGCTTAATTTTCAGAAATATGCAAAAAAAAAGGATCTTTAAGGCGCGATTTTAGTTTCCGGAAAAAAATTTTTGATTTTTTTAAAAATTATTTTATTTTATTTAAAAATTATCTAAGAATGTGTAAAAACAATTTTGAAATAAAATTCCAACGCGTATTACTCCAGTAAAAATACGGTTTTGGTGGTATAATCACCAACCACTACCAGATTTGGTCTACTATATGTTTTTTGGGTCGCTGGTCACGAATTTCGGGGTCATTTCTATGAGAAATGGGTGGAACACCCTTAAATTTGCAAAAACTACCCCTAAAAAGGGGTATTTTTGATGTATTTGAATTTTGGGCGGTCAGATTTGGTCCGTATAGGTTTTTTGGGTCGCTGATCAAGAATTTCGAGGACTTTTCTATGAAAATTTAATCTTTCACCCCTTAATTAGCAAAATATACCCCTAAAAAGGGGGTGTTTTTGCTATTTTGGCAGTTTAAGCGTTCAGAAACGGTTTTAATAGGTTTTTTGGGTCGCTGAACAAGAATATTGTGGAATTTTTTGTTAAAAATTAATTTCTCACCCTTTAATTAACAGAAACTACCCCTGAAAGGGGTGTTTTTGCATTTTCAGTCTTAAGATTCGGTTCATATAGGTTTTTTGGGTCGCTGATCACGAATTTTGGGGAAATTTTTATTAAAAATTAATTTTTCACCCTTAAATTTGCAAAACTACCCCTAAAAAGTTGTTTTTGCTACTTCTGCTCTTTGAGCGTTCAGATTAGGTTCAAATGGGTTTTTTGGGTCGCTGAACAAGAATTTTGGGGAAATTTTTTATTAAAAATTAATTTCTCACCCTTAAATTAACAGAAACTACCCCTAAAGGGGTTGTTTTTGCTATTTTTGCATTGTCAGTGTTAAGATTCGGTTCATATAGGGTTTTTGGGTCGCTGATTACGATTTTTGGGGAAATTTTTATTAAAAATTAATTTAGCACTTTAATATTAGCAAAAACAAAATTTTTTTATATAAATATTTATTATTTTTACTGGAGCACACCAAATGGGTATATTTACAATGCCAATATTGGTCTTTAAATTCAAATATAAATCCTATTGATTTTGGCTGGAAAGTTGGTAAAGATAATATCTTAGAGCCTGTTTTCACATCACGTCCACTTATTTCAAAAAAATTTTTGAAAAAGTTTTCTTTTGGCTGTAAAAAAGGTTGCATGAAAAAATGTGGTTGTCGTAACATAGGACTTAAGTGCAGTAACTTTTGCAAAGGATGTAGAGGACAAACTTGTGAGAATTGCGAAGTAAATGATGATTTAAATGAAGAAGTTAATTTTGAAAATGAAATGGATACTTCAATTTTGGAACCAAATGTAACTATTGATTGCATTGATGAAGATGGGGATTATAGAATGGAAGATGAAACAGAAGAATTATTTTGTTCAACTATGGTACATAGAAGAAAACCCAATTCAAGATATGGAAGATGATTGATTCTCTGTATTTTGTGACATGTTAAAATCACTTACAAATTTTTTTTTGTATTTTATATTATGTATACTTAATTATTAAAAATTTGTATTATTTTATATCTATTAAAAACTCATTTTACATACCCATTCGTTTATGCTTTATTTTTAACACAAATTTCCCCAAAATTCTTGTTCCGCGACCCAAAAAACCTATTTCAACCGAATCTGAATGCTCAAAGAGCAACTTTTTAGGGGTAGTTTTGCAAATTTAAGGGTGAAAAATTAATTTTTAATAAAAATTTCCCCAGAATTCGAGATCAGCGACCCAAAAAACCTATATGAACCGAATCTTAACACTGACAATGCAAAAATAGCAAAAACACCCCATTTAGCGGTAGTTTCTGTTAATTTAAGGGTGAGAAATTAATTTTTAACATAAAATACCACAATATTCTTGTTCAGCGACCCGAAAAACATATTAAAACTGTTTCTGAAGGCTGAAAGAGCGAAAGTAGCAAAAACAACTTTTTAGGGGTAGTTTTGCTAATTAAGGGGTGAAATATTAACTTTTCATAGAAAAGACTTCGAAATTCTTGATCAGCGACCCAAAAAACCTATATGAACCAAATCTGACCGCCCAAAATTCAAATACATCAAAAATACCCCTTTTTAGGGGTAGTTTTTGCAAATTTAAGGGTGTTCCACCCATTTCTCATAGAAATGACCCCGAAATTCGTGATCAGCGACCCAAAAAACATATAGTAGACCAAATCTGGTAGTGGTAGGTGATTATACCGACCCCCCCCCCCGTATTTTTACTGGAGTATATAGGAGATATTAAAGTTTTTGAAGATATTCATATAACACAGTGGTCTGGAACGCGAAAAAAGTTTCACCACGATGCCCCCAAAAATCTCTGGTATTTTCTTATTCTATAGGGTCTCCTGAGGCAGGAAATGCTTGTCCTAAAATTGAAACCGTAGCTCTCGGGTAGAACCGCCCAAATTTGGGGGTTCTTGGGGGGTAAAAAATTTTTTTTTTTTTTTTTTTTTTTTTTAAACATTTTTTACATGATTTTAGACCATATAAAGTGACGAACAATTGAGGAACACAAAAAATTTTGCTCGCCCCATAGTTTTTTTTGAGTTGGAAGGCTCAAAATCATATTTTTTCAATATTTGAAAAAAACCAATTTCTGAAATTTTTTAAATAAATTAAAATTATTTTTAATGAGGGATTTATTTTTTTTCAATTGTTTTGTGATTATAATTTACTAAAATAAATTTATTTAGGACCAAAAAATACAAATTTTCAATTTTCAAGGTCTTAGAGCAACTCAAATGTTAAATATTGGATTTTTTTTTAAATTTCACAGACTTGGGATTTTTCTATCAGATTCAAATGAGGTTATAAACTGGATTTAAAGACGTATTCCATAGTAATTTTTCCAGTACAATCTGAATTTGCTATTTTTTTTAACATTTTACCACGATTTTTAGGAGAAAGATCCGTTTTTTTGTTTATTGTGGTTTCAATTTTCAAGGGACCAATTTTTTAAAGTTTCGCAGGTTTCAAGAAAAAATTTTCTGAATAATATTTACAAGAGTCATTTATATATTTTTTCCTCTGAAACTCAATGAAATCACTAGTTTTTTCATCCGGAATTTTCCTTAGCCAAAAAATCATTTGTTTCTATTTTTACTGGTTTTGTCCAATTTCATATTTTCTATTATGCTAAACTAGTCAATTTGAGCCTGAAGGGTTTGAAATGTCTAAAATTTTTTAAATAAATGGATATTGAGAAAAAAAACTACTCTAGAAAATATAAAAACTTTTCTTTGTCTAGTGGTGATAATTCACTGACCTAACCAATTTTTTAGTTACGTGAAATTGAGATTATAGGGGAATTATTACAAAATCATTAATTAACTAGAAAGGAAAACTCCGGATGAAAAAACTAGTGATTTCATTGAGTTTCAGAGGAAATAATATATAAATGACTCTTGTAAATATTATTCAGAAAATTTTTTCTTGAAACCTGCGAAACTTTAAAAAATTGGTCCCTTGAAAATTGAAACCACAATAAACAAAAAAACGGATTTTTCTCCTAAAAATCGTGGTAAAATGTTAAAATAAATAGCAAATTCAGATTGTACTGGAAAAATTACTATGGAATACGTCTTTAAATCCAGTTTATAACCTCATTTGAATCTGATAGAAAAATCCCAAGTCTGTGAAATTTTAAAAAAATCCAATATTTAACATTTGAGTTGCTCTAAGACCTTGAAAATTGAAAATTTGTATTTTTTGGTCCTAAATAAACTTATTTTAGTAAATTATAATCACAAAACAATTGAAAAAAAATAAATCCCTCATTAAAAATAATTTTAATTTATTTAAAAAATTTCAGAAATTGGTTTTTTTCAAATATTGAAAAAATATGATTTTGAGCCTTCCAAATCAAAAAAAACTATGGGGCGAGCAAAATTTTTTGTGTTCCTCTATTGTTCGTCACTTTCTATGGTCTAAAATCATGTAAAAAATGTTAAATTAAAAAAAAAAAAAAAAAAAAATTTTTTTTACCCCCCAAGAACCCCCAAATTTGGGCGGTTCTCCCCGAGAGCTACGGTTTCAATTTTAGGACAAGCATTTCCTGCCTCAGGAGACCCTATAGAATAAGAAAATACCAGAGATTTTTGGGGGCATCGTGGTGAAACTTTTTTCGCGTTCCAGACCACTGTGATAAGTAAGTATACTAAAAAGAAACTTTAAACGCGTTTCTCTTGAAATGCCTTTTTTGAATCGGCTTACACTCTTTTTCAAATAGTATACATCCAATTTACCTAATTTCTCAACCTTGATAATTTGTAGGTAATATAGAAAGTTCTTCTTCATGCTTTTTGCCCCGTCATATTGGGAAATTGGAAAATCTGTTGGGGCTAAAAATTAAAATTTTCATTAATAAAAACTTTTTCCTCGGCTTCGAAAACCCCCAAGTAATGTTGTAAGATTTATTTTCATGTTTTTTGGTCCGCCATCTTGGAAAATTGGAAAATATTTTGGCACAAAAAATAAAAATTTCATTCATAAAAACGTTTTTCTTGACCCCGATAACCTCCAGGTAATGTTGTAAGATTTATTTTCATGTTTTTTGGTCCTTCATCTTGGAAAATTAGAAACTATGTTGGGGCTAAATAATTAAAATTTGCATTCATAAAAACGTTTTTCTCAACCCCGAAAATCCCCAGGTAATGTAGAAAGTTTCTATTTTCATGTTTTTTGGTCCGCCATGTTGGAAAATTGGAAAATTGTTTTGAATGAAGAATTAAAAATTACGTCTCCATTATATATGCTTTCCGTCGTACGGTCAATTTTCATCCGGAAGGCATTCGAGGAGATGACAGAAATTTCAGGCATTTCATATTTCAACCTTGAAAATCCCTAGGTAATATAAAAAGTTAATTTTTTCAAGTTTTTCGTTTTTTATCTGTCATCTTGGAAAATCGGAAAATTTTCATAATTGAAAACGTTTTTCTGAATTTTGAAAACCACCATTATTAATATAGATATTTCTACATTTTATTTTTTTTGTTCCACCTTATTGGGAAATTTGAAAATATTTTGGGAAAAAAATATGAAAAATTTTATTTATTAAAATGTTTTTTTCAACCTCGAAAATCCCCCAGGCAAGTTCCTCATTTCATATTTTTTGGAGAATCGGAAAATTGTTTTATATGAAAATTTAAAAATTATGCCTCAATCGGGACTTTGATAAAAATTTTTTTATCGGAAACTCGATCGGAATTGTAATTTTTGATCAGAATTTCGATCGAAATTTTTTTATCGGAAAGTCGATCGGAATTTAGATTTTTGATCGGATTTTCGATCGGAATTTTTTGATCGGAAAGTCGATCAGAATTTAGATTTTTGATCGGATTTTCGATCGAAATTTTTTGATCGGAAAGTCGATCGGAATTTTGATTTTTGATCGGATTTTCGATCGAAATTTTTTGATCGGAAAGTCGATCGGAATTTTGATTTTTGATCGGAAACTCGATCGAAATTTTTTGATCGGAAAGTCGATCGGAATTTTGATTTTTGATCGGAGTTTCGATCGAAATTTTTTGATCGAAAACTCGATCGGCGAAAATTTCGATCGGGGTTTCGATCGGAATTCCGATCGAAAGTTTGATCGGAAAGTCGATCGGAAAGTCGATCGACTATTTCGATACGGGCGCGCTCCCCCCTTATAATATATAAATACTGTACTCAAAAAATTTTACTTTGAATTTTCAAAAAAATTAAAAAATAAAAAATGGGTTGTTTTACATACCACGTAACGCAAAGTTTTCCTACGATGCATTGAGTATGATTTTTGGAGATAAAGGAATCTAACAGCTTTCTCTTTTCTTATAACACTTTTTTTTACACTTATTTTCAAGATTAAGTTTAAAATTTTTTTTTATATAAAATCATAATATTATTTCAAAAATTCTTAAAATTAATAACAAAAATCTATGTTACAAGTCAAGGTGGATGTGTGTGAAAGAAAAATACCCATAACACTTTTTAGGGACTATGGGTTTTCAAATAAAACGGTACCTAACGAAAAAAAAAAATTCCTATTTTTTTTTTATGTCTTTAAAAACCCGCTCGTATACCTGTTCCTTCAATTTTTTCTATATTTTGTTAATTGTAAGATAGATTTTTTTAATTGATTTTTAGAATTTTTGAAACAATATTATAATTGTATATAAAAAAAATTTTAAACTTAATCTTGAAAATAAATGTAAAAAAAGTGTTAGCAAAAAAAAGAAAGTTGTTAGATTCCTTTTTCTCCAAAAATCATACTCAATGCATCCTAGGGGTAGGGGAGAAAAAAACGTAACATAACGGTATTTAGGGTAGTTGGGTATCGCGAAAACAGAAAACTTTGCGTTACTTGGTTTGTGAAACAGCCCAATTAGAAACAGTTGTACAAGTTTTAAAAAGATATTGTTATTAATACTTTGAATGTTTAACATTAAATAAATTTTGAATTCTGGACTTTTTTGAATCAGCAAGAAAAATAATAATAAGATTTTTGGTTCCTCAAAGAGGAACCATTGTGATAGGTCAAATTTCGATTTTTGATTTTTTGGCATATAAGCACGTTTTGAGACCCCAGGAAGCTAAAAAACCGGTTTTTAAAAAAAGTATGTATGTGTGTGTGTGTGTATGGGTGTGTGTATGTATGTAATTGGTGATATTTCACAAACATTATGGAGTTAAGACCTAATTTTTTTTTCAAAAATTTTTTTATCAAAAAAGCTCGAGGTACTTTTTTTTTTTTTTAATTTGGATGTAATACCTCATTTATTTCCCTGAAAGTACTTATATTTGAAAGTATGGTTTTTACTCGATATCTCGAATCTGATACTAAATTTTTTGAAAATTTTGGGAAAAAAATTTTCAAAAAATTTAGTATCAGATTCGAGATATATTTTTTTTTTCCTTTTGGACGTAGTACCTAATTTATTTCTATGAAAGTACTAGTTTTAGAAAGTTTGTTTATAGTCATTTTTGTATCTGATACCGAATTTTTTATAAAATTTTTTTTCAAAATTGAAAAAACAAAAAAAATTAAAAAACCTGCAATATTTTTTTTTTCGGGTGTAATACCTCATTTAATTCCATGAAAGTACTAATATCTGAAAATACTGCAACCGGCGATATTTCACAACCGTTATGAAATTAAGACCTAATTTTTTTTTCAAAAATTTTTTCACCAAAAAAGCTCTAGGTTCTTTTTTTTTTTTTTTAATTTGGATGTAATACCTCATTTATTTCCATGAAAGTACTTATATTTGAAAATATGGTTCTTACTCAATATCTAGAATCTGATAATTAATTTTTTGAAAATTTTTTTCCCAAAATTTTTTTCACGAAAAAATACAAAAAACAACAATTTTTTTTTTCTTTTTGGACGTAGTACCTAATTTATTTCTATGAGAGTACTAGTTTTAGACAGTTCATTTATAGTAATTTTTTGGATTTGATACCGAATTTTTCCAAAATTTATTTCTCAAAATTGGAAAAGTTTTTTCTCATTGTTTGAGGAACCTTAGTGCCAGCTAGTTGGCAGGGTATTTTCATATTTAGTCATACTAGAAACTAAAGTAACACTACATTTTAAAAAAAATTCACTTGCGAATTTCCGCTTGCCGCATGCAAAATTCCACTTGTAGCTAGCGCATTATTTTGTCCCGTAAAACGATTACTAATAACATAAAACGAAAAAAAAATTTAAAAAAAAGTGTTTTTTAACTTTTTTGGGATATATTTTTATCGATATAATTATAGTCTCATTAATGAGACATGAGAATTTTTTTTAAAAAAGAATAGAAAAAATTGTTTATAATAATTTCACTAAAAGTCATATGCAATAATCGTTTGAGAATAGAAAAAAAAGTGTATAACAGTGTAGAATTTTCCATAAATATTTTCTGTAATGTATAGGTTTGAAGGAATTTGGTCAAAACTCAACTTAAGTAATACTTGTTTTATAGAAGTACTAGTTTTAGAAGTATATTTTTTACTTGATTTCTTGGATCTGATAATTATCATATTTTTGTCTCTATTATAAATTTTTTGGATTAAAAGATAAAAAATATATTTTTGGTTTTTGATTTTTTTTGCATATGTAGGGTGTTTCTTATTTCTCAATTCAATAGACCAAATTTTTTTTATAAATTTTTTTATCAAAAAGTCTCAAACTGCTTTTTTTTATTTGAATTTAATACATCATTTTTTTCTCTGAAATTACTAATTTCTAGATATATCATTTTTACTCGATATCTTGGATCTGAGCATTAATTTTTTATAAATTATTTTTCTCAAAATTTTTTGTATTATAAAATAAACAAATAACAAAAATGTTTTATCTTTTTGGGCGTATAACACGTAATTTTTTTCTATGGGAGTACTAGTTTCAGAAAATTCATTGTTACTAGATTTTATGGATTTGATACCAAATTTTATGAAAATTTTTCGTATTAGAAAATTTAAAAAAATATTTTTTTTTTTTAGTTTGGAACGAATCCCTTATTTTCCCTACGGGAGTCTAGTTTTTAGAAAATCAGGCTGCTTTTTTGTAAAATTAATTTATAATTAATTTGTAAAATTAATTTCTAACGGCGCGAAAATTCAAACATTAAATAAAACTAATTAAATAAATCTGAAATTCGCGAAATGTAATACATTTTTAAAGAAATTATTATAAAAATGAATATAAAAAATAAACTGACAAAATAAAAATTAAAATTAAAATACAAAAAATATACCTGAATATTGTTGTTCGTATAATGTTAAATGATTGTATTTTTTTTAAATAAATTAAATTACTATAATATACCTTAAGATTTTACAGACCATGTTTTCATTGGTTCCCAATCTTATAGCACACACTCTGGTGCTTAAATTTTGATCTGCTCGAAATGAATTTATCACCAAATTTTCCAATACTTCATCTACCTACAAAATTTAATACAAAAAATACATAATATTTAAATACAAGAAATTATGTTTTAATTATTTTGATTCGACAATAAACTTACCCTTCTGAACCGACCTCCGTATTGGTGATTAGGTTTTAAAACTCCTACGCGATTCATTCTTATATTAAGCCTCCTAAATACACGATAATCTGGATACCGTTGAAGTCCTGGATTATCACGCCGGTATAATCTAGCCACAGTGTAAGTACTGTAATTGTTTCTAACTAAATAATCATACATTAACTTATACTCGGCCAAAAGGTATTCCCGTTTGCCAAAATCTTCGAGTAGATTATTGTAATCATCACGATTAAGATCAACCATTTTATAAAAATGCTTAAATAATTTATTATAATATTTTAAAATTATTAAAAGAATATAAAATTCCTTTTAAATTAAAAAAATATATAAATTTATTGGTTTCAAAAATCACTAACAAATGATGCGTACACGATTAATGTTAAAAAAGTACTAATGCGCTATACAGCTCTTTGACCTATATCTACAAAAAAATAAAGTAGCTATTATCTATAAAAGCGCTTAAATAAATTCATCTTAAAAGTCAAGAAATTTTACTATACTCGGTGATTCTTAAACACAAGTAAGTTTTGAAGGTTATTGCACTTGTCACAGTAATATTAACGTAAGGGTGACTGTCATCATGGTCTTGTTTTTTTTAATCACGGTGTACACCGTTCTTCCCTTTGTCTTTCTACCCTAAGATTTTTAATTTTTGAGTGGGAGAGGGAAACATTATTTTTCTCAGTACCCGTGATTACCTGCCCAGCAGCAAGCAAAAGTTAAGAGTGGGGGGAAATACATTATAATTATGACCTTGAATTCAGTTACTCATAGTTTTAATCATTTTTTCCTAAAATATTTTGTAAATATTTTGTAAATATTACATTGCGCGGTAGCATAAAGTCATTAGAAGCGGTTGTCAGAACATTTATTTTTTTACGGGTATTTCAAAAGAGTGTTTTGTGTGCATCTAAAATTTGTTTTTTACTTAAAATATACAAAATTTTTATAAAATTTTTATAAAATTTTGACATTTTTTTTCTTTAAATATTACAAGTTACCATTTTTTATAATTATAAAGTTAGATTATCTATCTTTTTAAGAAGTAAAATAAATTTAAAATTTTTTACGTTTTTAAGATTGTGAATTTTTTTCTGCCACTCAGTGCATAATTTTTGTAGTTTAAAAAAATCTACAATTATATAAAATATTTAAAAACTTAATAAGAAAATAATTAATTTTTATAATAATTGTTATGGATAATATGAACAATAATCAAGAGTTAGATAAAGATGTAAAACACCAAATGTATGTGATACGAGCTGTAGAAGAAGAACCAGATATCTGGCAAATTATTAATGCTCAAATGAAAATTTTTAACCAGATAGGAAGAAGAATGAGTCTAGAATTTAATGATAGCAGGTTTTTAAATGGTAATTGAAAATTCTAAAATCTTATTTTTTTTCAATTACTTAATGTATGTTAAATATTTTTTTTATTACATATATGCGTAGCGTACCTATTTTTTTAATTTTGCTTGAAGATTTTTATAATTGCATTGAATTTGAAATTTTTTCTGGATGCTCTATCTATTTCTTTTTGTAATTTTATTATTTAATTAATAAATTGCTAAATCAAATGTTTGTTCATATACTTATTAACTTTTACATTTATTTTTTTAATTATGAATTTAGTTTATAAATTTTTGTCCATAATATATTTATAATTATTTTAATTAATAAAAGTAAATTAATTTTTACAGGGGCAAATGTAAAAAAACTATGGGACAGCATATATTCTAGCTTTAAAAGATCTTACCGTAATAACCAGCATCATCCTACATATAAATATCATAATCTCCTATTATTTTTGCATCAACATTTATTAACAGAAGATGCATTGTTCTTCTTAAATAATATTATAGTTGACGATAATAATAACCAGAATGATATTCAAAATAATAATTAATTTTATCAATAAATATGATAATTTTTAGAAAGCTTTTACAAGATTTCTATTTCGTTTTAGAATAATCTTTTAGAGGCAAGATTTTGTAATCTTTCTTCTTCGCTTGCAAGTTTGAAGCTAAAAACTAAATTAAAGATTATGATTGCATGTGAAAAATTCATTTGATGATGCTAATTTAATAGCGATAACTTTTATACAGACATAGTTTTAGCCTAGTACAGACAGTTGAGCAAAATATTTCAAAGAATGAATTATCACTTAGAGTATTGAAATCATCAAGAGGATCTAAAATGAAAGTAGGAATTCTAAATTCAGTTTTCAGCATGTACTTTGTAAGTGATGAAAGGTTTTGAAATGCAATATGATAAATAAAAAATATGATTCTGATATAAAAATTTAAATGGAAATAAACTTTTTGCTTTTTAAACTTAAAATTGAATATTTTTTTAATAAAATTAAATACAATTTTTGGTTCCTAAAGGAACCTTTGTGATAGATGAAATTTTGATTTTTGATTTTTTGGCATATAAGCACGTTTTGGGACCCCAGGAAGCTAAAAAACCGGTTTTTAAAAAAAGTCTGTATGTGTGTGTGTGTGTGTGTGTGTGTGTGTGTGTGTGTATGTATGTAACCGGTGAAATTTCACAACCATTATGGAATTAAGACCTAATTTTTTTTTCAAAAATTTTTTTATCAAAAAATCTCAAACTACTTTTTTTTTTTTTTAATTTGGATGTAATACCTCATTTATTTCCACGAAAGTACCTATATTTGAAAGTACGATTTTTACTCGATATCTCGAATCTGATAACCAATTTTTTGAAAATTTTTTTCACAAAAAAATACAAAAAACACTAATTTTTTTTTTCTTTTTGGACGTAGTACCTAATTTATTTCTTTGAGAGTACTAGTTTTAGAACTATGGTTTATAGCATTTTTTTGGACCTGATACCTAATTTTTTCCAAATTTTTTTCTCAAAATTTTTGTTTGTAAAAAATACAAAAAATGCCAAAATTTTTTTTATTTTAGGACGTAATACTTAGTTTTTTTCTATGAAAGTACTAATATTTGAAAATTTTGCAATCGGTGGTATTTAACAACCATTATGGAATTAAGATCTAATTTTTTTTTCAAAAATTTTTTCATCAAAAAATCTCAAACTACTTTTTTTTTTTTTTAATTTGGATGTAATAACTCATTTATTTCCATGAAAGTACTTATATTTGAAAGTACGATTTTTACTCGATATCTCGAATCTGATAACTAATTTTTAAAAAATTTTTTTCCCAAAATTTTTTTCACCAAAAAATACAAAAAAAACTTAATTTTTTTTTATTTTTGGATGTAGTACCTAATTGATTTCTATGAGAGTGCTAGTTTTAGAAATATCGTTTATAGTAATTTTTTGGACCTGAAACTTAATTTTTTCAAAATTTTTTTCTCAAAATTAAAAAAACAAAAAAATTAAAAAATCTGTAATATTTTTTTTTTTTTAGTGTAATACTTCCTTTAATTCCATCAAAGTACTAATATTTGAACATGTTGCAATCGGTGGTATTTAACCAACATTATGGAATTAAGATCTAATTTTTTTTTCAAAAATTTTTTCATCAAAAAATCTCAAACTATTTTTTTTTTTTTTAATTTGGATGTAATACCTCATTTATTTCCATGAAAGTACTTATATTTGAAAGTACGATTTTTACTCGATATCTCAAATCTGATAATTAATTTTTTGAAAATTTTTTTCCCAAAATTTTTTTCACAAAAAAATACAAAGAATACCAAAATTTTTTTTTGTTCGGACGTAGTACCTAATTAATTTCTATGAGAGTACTAGTTTTAGAAAGCTTATTCATAGTAATTTTTTGGATCTGATACCGAATTTTTTCAAAATTTTTTTCTCAATATTAATAAAACAAAAAAATTAAAAAATCTGTAATATTGTTTTTTTTTTAAGTGTAATACCTAGTTTATTGAAATTTTTTTCTAAAAATTTGTTAAATAAAAAACATTAAATCACAGCAACATTTTTTTTCTTTTAAAATACGGTATTTAACTTTTTTTTATAAAATACTGATATCTCAAATTATAATTTTTATTAGATAAAATAGACCATTATAAATATTTTGCTATTGTTAATGAGGAACCATAGTGCCAATCACTTGGCAGCGTTTTTTTATTTTATGTATATAATACTTAAGTATTTTATTTTTTTAAGACTATGTACAATAATTTTTGTTATTCTCTTACTACTGCACATAATACTTTATAATAAATAATAAATTAGTATTTATAATAAATACAGTTCCTAAAATTTGGTCTTTATAAAAATTATTTTTTATGTCGACTATAAACCTTCTTGAGTAACATTTTTTAATAAAAATTCTGTTGCTTTACTTAAAAATAAAGGAACATGAATTATAGTTCATGATGATAATGTTACTACATCTAATGATAACAACGATAATGATGTATTAAATATTTTTTTGGAGTTTATCTGTTATTATAAGAGCATTTTTCTTTATTCTATACTTGATTTCCAAGGAACGAAGATTATTTATGAGATGATTTGATACACTTTTTGTATAAAAAATAAAAGATAAGTAGATTTGTTATTGATCAGATCAATAGATCAATCAATAGATCTGTCAAGAAAATGTTTATAAAATATAATATTATATTAAAAAATATTGACTCTATGGGAGTATAGGATGAGTTTCGTTGAAGGTATGTGTAAAAATAATGTTTGTTTTTTCTCGAGGCATTTAAAGAATTGAATGCAAAAAAAGCATGCAATGTTCTGCAATTTCTGAAGAAATTTCATGGATACTATTTCTTAACTTGCTACATTCACTGCACTCTTCCTCGATGGATCTTATTATTTTAGAATTATCGCAGGGAGTTGTTGACCTGAAATCAACTCCTTTTACATAATTATTTTCATCAATATTATTTCTATTTTGATTATATTTTGTCTTTAAGATCAGCAATCTCGCTTTCTTGTTTGTGAATATGTGCTCAACAAATAAATTGAAATTACGTATTAAATTTTGTTCATATAGGTGGTTACATGTATACTGGAGGTAGCGAAAGAGTATTACTTAAATAGCTTTTATCTAATCCACAAAATGAAGCATTTCTTCCCCAATTAGCTGCCCCTATTAGATATTTAGCGATAGCTCCAGAAAACATTAACATAGCAATATCTACTTTAGATAATGGTAGTTTTAAAACTAAATTTAATTAAGAATATTTTTTTATACAAATTAAGGCTAAGCTATTTTATTTAACGTAACCAGTAATTTAATTATTTTAGTTCTTCAGAAAAAAATGAGAAAAATGTAGATAAACAAATAAACGAAAAAGAATCTGTAAATGTAAATAAAACTATTGAAATTAGTAAAAGGTAAAATTCTTATGACAATATTAAAGTATCGACTGATTCTAATTTTGATTTTCTTCAAGGGATTTTACCAAGCTTTTTGGAGATATTTAAAAAATGAAAAAATTTTCTAAGTCCTTTCAGATTATATTCAATTTTGTTATAAAAATTTTTCTTTATTAGTAATTAATTACCTACAATTTTAGTAAAACTTTTTATTTCCTTTTCCAATTATATATTATATTTTGTAAAAAGTTTTAAATTTTAAGGAATGAATCTTAATTTAATACAATTTTTACAATTAAAAAAAATGTACAGTTTGAAAGATGTAAATTTTTTTATTTTTACAAAAATTTTATACAATTATTTTCAGTATTTTAAATATTTTCATTCTATTGTATTTTGATTTTACATTCAAAAATATTTACACAAGTATATAACAAAAAAATTATAACTAAATAATAAATTAATCCCTGCTAAACAATATATTTATGTAGCATCAAATCAACAATTACTCCAGTTTAGTACAAGCAAATTTTGGTATACATAATAGACGAACAATTTGACCTTCATTACCAAAAAATAATTTTTAAAAAATTAATATTTTAATAATAATTTAAACACTTTAAAATTTTAATTAAAAATAAACTGTATAAATTTTTGTGTCAAATTTTTCCATGTTTCCAGAAAAATAAATATCTGAACATTCTTTTAAAATGAAAGGATCATTTGAGCAACTCCAATTTGGGAGCATCAACAACAAAGTCAGAGAGTAAATCAGATGGAAATATGAAAAAAAATAAAATTCCCAAAACTACCTAATCGAGCCTTTTTTGTATAAAAGAATGTGCATAGATTGTCAGTTGTATCATGTAGATTTGTCATGTAGAACTCTACATGACACAAAATCATAGAAATGATGTGAACATTTAAAATATTTTATTAAAAAGAAGGATCCCGAGAAGGACCCAGAGACTTTGAGATCAACAACTTTTTTCAATAATTTTATAAAATTTTAAATTTGACAAAAGTTTAAAAATTGTTCCTTATTCAGAGTTATAATTTAACGCTATCAAAAATAAAAACTAAATGCAGTTCACAAAAAACAAGTAAAGTTTTATTACAATAAATCATGTTCAATTTTAGAATTTAAAATAATTGGATCGTTATTCATTTTTAAATTTAAAACAATCGGATCACTCAAAGGATTTGGAACCGCCTCACATACTACATATTTGTAAAATAATGTAAATGCATGATAACCTAATTTATCAGAATCTATTATATAAATTAATTAAATTGTTAGGTGAATTTAATAATAATTAAATTAAGATATTTGCCTTCTGGTTCTATATCATTGCTTTGAATTTCAAGCCAAGCATTTAATACTTGTTCTGCTTCTGTAGTTTCAAAACAAGTTGAAAACTGTTCCACTTAAGTTTTTTAAAAAATATTCTTTTGCTTTAGAAAGGACATTTATATGCTCATCGATTCCTTCCTTGAATAATCCTTTAAAATAACCGTTTTATCTAAACGATATAAAAAAGCAAAGCTAAAGTACTTGAATTTACTTATTTTTTCTTCGATAATCTTAATGAGCTCTTGCAACAAGCAATTCAAGGCCACAAGCTATTTTAATTCTAAGTAGATAACTTTGGACTATTTGATGGAGGTATATTCCAATTCGTTTCCATAATCGTTCTGATTGCAGCAGCAACCAAGTTAGGTTGTTTTTTGTAAATGTAATCTGCTTTTTCAGATAGAAAAGCTCAAGCTTTATGTTTTCTATTTTCAATTTCTTCAGGATATATGCCTATTCTTTTATGTATTATAGCTTGAACTTTATCAGACATTCTAAGAATATGAGATCGTTGATGTACACTGTTGAGAATATTTACACAATCTTTTGTTTATCATGCACAACATGAACAGCATCTGACATAATGAAAACTCGATTCTGACATGCTTCTGGATTTGCCCAAAGTGGAAGTTCATCAGCAGCTTTAATTAACAAAAATTCTCCATCGCTATCAGACACTCTTGCTATCAAACCCTCATATTTTTTTGTTGGATGAAATAATAAAAAAACTTCAAACCATCGCAAACCATTCATCCCCAATGTCTTTGCCAAACCTTAACGTTATATTTATCTGTGGTATTAGCTCTAATTCTGTGGATTTAAAAAAGTATAGTTAAAATAAAAAACTTTCAATGCAAAAAATATATTTATTCATACCTGCTGGTTTTGAAGAACCATCCACAGAATTTTCAAATTGGAGAACTTGTTTTGTTCCTAAACAAAAAGTAAGGTTATCTCTATGACAAAGGTAATCCTTGACAAAAGGCTCGAGGCTCAATAAATATAAAATATTGTATATTATTATTATTTTGTACATCATAAAGCTTTTTTAAGTCAGTTTCTAAAGTCTTAGCCCAATCAGTTGCACGTTTTTCAGCATCGTTTGATTCTTCAGAGCATTAACTTCATTATCAGAACAATGTTTACTTGCATTTATTAGTTTTTCTTCTAACAATTTTACGTTGTCTTTAAGTTTTATGATTTCATTTTGTAAATTTATGTTTTCTTTTTCAAAACCATCTAAATTTGACTTAAATTCTGTAATTTTAAATTCAAAATCATTTTTTTAATAAACTTATTAATCGATGAATTTCATTAGAACAAACATTGGCTAATAATAAAAGTAACTTTAATGTTTATAATTACTTTTAAACAAATTATTATTGTTTATTTTTCACGCAACAACAACAGATATAATTCATCAACAACAGAACGGAGTTAACACCAGGTTAAAAAATAACATGGTCGTTGCATAATAATAATGACATTTAAAAACATCTTTTACCATTGTCGGTATAAACGATTTCGCTCTCCTTTTCTTATACCCATTTTGGGAACTTACCTTTTTCATATATTTTAAAAAATGCCACGGAGTTTATATTGCTATATAATCGAAATAAATTTCATACCTACTAGTTGTTCCATAACAGCCTGTATAGTTATATAATTATAAATGAATTAAATTTTAACTAAAAGTATGGAATAAAAAATTTAATTTAAACTATATATTTTAATTTTTTATTTTTATTTTATTAACTATCAAAAATATTTTTGTTTTTTAATTTTTTAATTTTCTAAGATCACGGACCAAAATATAAAAAAACACAAAACATGAAGATTATATTGATTTTTCTGAAAAATTGTATAGTTTCAAAAAAAAAGAGAAATTAGTTTACATTTTATTATAGACAAGATGGTTGTATCTGATAAGGTTACGCGTAAATTTATTTAAATATACTGTTTTGCCCCCCCCCAAAAAAAAAAAAGTTATTTATGTTTCGTTAAAGTTTCATTGTCTTTACTAATCTTTATGGTGTATTAAGTGCACAGGATGTTGTGCATATCTGTAGAATCTAAGATGAAAAAACTAAGTTTAGTAAAAAAAAAAAAAAATTTAAATACATTTATAATATTTTATTGTAATAAAAATATTTAACAATAATAAAATTTATTTATCCATTATATTAATTATCCATTTTTTTCTTTTTTTTTCTCTTTCATCACACATATTACATATATTACATCATAAAAAATAACAACTAGATTTAAAAAATTTTTTTCTTTTTTTAAAATACATTTTATTTTCATCATTGTTCTACGTTTTAAGCAACAAAATTTATAATTATGTACATATTAGTCAAATTAAATTATTTTATAATGCATTAACAAGTTTACCATAATGTATATATGATTAGGTATGGATCATTCTATTATTTCTCCTAGCTTATAATTATTTAGTTTATATTCCTCCTCTAAAAAAGGATTATAATCCTTTATCGAAACCTTAATCCTTAATTTATCGATTCTAATTTATTTAAAAATATTATTAAAAGAAAAACTTACCAATAGAAACAGTTAACGATAATGTCGAAAGTGCTACAAAACCAAAGTGCTACAAAAACAAATCAAAGGGCTAAGGATCCATTCTACTTTTTTTTAACTTTCTAGTAAAATAAAAATATCTCCTTGTTTATGACCAGCAAATAAAAATGTGTTACTTGATTTCATAGTTAGTTTTAAGGTAATTAAATGATTGGAATGATTTTTTTAAAATAAGATATGCACAGTGGAAATCTAACACAGCCATGAGCTAGTAACTTTGTTCTCAAACCAATAAGACCATTTTCTACAAATAAAGGAGCAAGAGTAACGCTACTACTTTTAACTATATTACTTTCTTCATTTGCATTGAATCGTTTCCATTGGATATTATATATTCCAGTACTATTAGGCTGTTCACTACTTGCTTTAGGAATTATACATAAAACATCTGTACCAGTTTCACTATTATTTAAAACTGTTTTATTAAAATACTTTTATCTTCGCTCTTTGTTTCTTCAATAATATGATTTTTCTAATAATAAAAAAAATTTTTGAATTATTAATTACATATAATAATTACAATTTGTAATTTAATTTTGTATTTGGGACTTAATGATGTTATAATAAATAACAAAAATCAAAGAAAAATCAAAAATCAATGCTTACCAACTCAATGGAAGTATCCATCCTCGATTAGCCACTGTAATAAACATTTAATATGAGGCATGAGGGATAAGGGTTCATTTACAAATGGTTTAGAAAGTAGTTCGTGCAAAGTCGTCAAAAACTGAGTCAACATGTCAAAAGGTTTAACAATTAATACATTAAATATTATTTCTTATGAATTTTTTTTCTCACTTTCTCTTACAAATTCAAACTGAAAAAATATCATGTAAGATTATAAATTAATATGCATAAAATTTGATGCATTTTTTTACTTTTATCCTAAAATCTCTATCGCCAATACTGTGCTCTTCTGTAAGTAAGTTATTCAAAAATTTCATAAATTCTTTTCCCTTAAAAAAAATTTTTTATTAAAAATTAATATTTAGACTTATAAACAAATTATATTAATAAAAAACCTTAGCTTATTAATTTCTGGATACAAGCGATCAATACTATTATTTATTCTGTTAGTAGCTGAAAATCTTAATATAAGACAACTTTTAGAACTACTTCTGATGAATTATCTTTGTTTCATTACATTGAAAATATGCTGAATTTTTTGTCTTAAATACAACAATCTCTGATAAATAACTTATACTTGTAATTGTTACTAAAATTTTTAAAATTCAACTTCTTGGTGATATAAATTTTGGACAAAAGCATCTATGGATATTGTCGAATTGACGATTTACTTAGGAAGAGTAAAACTTGCTTTAGCATCAATAAAAGATGTAAAATTTTCATCATTTATAGTTAAAACAAATGGTTCAATACGTTTATTTGATCATGCACACATACATTAAGAGTTAATAAAAACGTTGACCACTATTTATCTTCTAAATATTTTTATCTTCCTCTTTTATTCGCTGACAAATAATATTTTGTTTATAAAAAAATACTTTAATCTTTTATAATTAGTAGAATAGAGGTTTCATTTACCAAAAACGTAAGCGTCTTAAATTCAGCTTGATAGATAACTTTTGATGCTACTAAATGTAAAAGCTTCACAAAGAGCACAATAAGAATCTGTATACAACCAGGTAATGGTATTGTTACCAGAAGTAATCTAATAAGCCTAATATTTTGAAGCTTTTGTTTGGTAATTATTATGTACTTTTTCCCTAAATCAAAAATTACAACTTTTTAAAATACAAGTTGGCAAAGAAGGAGGGTAATCAGAATTTGCAATCAGTTCAGATGCGATATTTAATATCTTTTTCTGAGATAAATTTTGGAATCCAAAATTATTATTTTAAAATAATAATGCTTAATAAAGGTTTATGATAATTATAGAAAAAGTTCATTCTTTGCAATCTACATCTTACCGTATAACTGTTTTTATTTATTTTGAATTGTATTTTAAATAATAAAACTATTTAAGATTTATGAAATTGAAGAAAAGATAATCCTTGGAAGTTTTTTAAAAGATTTTCTCAAGACTAGCTGAATTGATTCAATATTTTTTAATCTGCTGTTAGTGTCTTGAAAAAGACTAAAAACCTTAAATGATACTAATTTTTTGAGATTTCTACCAATTTTTCAATTTCATTGATTGCATAGTATTTAAAAATAACATTGCTATTTAGTCAATTTGATACTATAAACAAACCAAGTTAGAGAGGCTATATAGTCAATGATTGATAAAAACATTTAATAATAATAAATTTTGTAGCCATTTTTATTGTGCACAGCACAAAAATTCATTGCTACAAACAAACATGTAAATCAAAATTTCAAATCAAAATAGGTTTTAGCTGAAAACAATCATTTTATAATTAAATAAATTTTTCTTGTGTCAAGTCTTAATAGTTTGCTTTGTTATTAATTGTTAATGTGCTTTTAAGTAATAATTAATTTTTTTACTTTAGAAATAAAAGAAAAAAAAATTTGCTCTATGTTCATTAAGTATAGTTAAAATAATTTTAAAATGTTCGTAGTCTTAAGTTTAATCAGCCATGTACAATATGGTATGTCATTTAAATTATGCAAATTTGAGCTTGCAAACTACAATCATAACATTTAACACGCTTTCATCACTGACGTTTTTTTTAATTATTATTTTTTTTATTATCGCTTGAGCTAGATGAGTTTGAAAAACTCAAAGATGATTCAGAGTCTGAACAACAACTAAAACTACTTGAATCGCTTCTGCTAGAGCTTGAATTGTTGCTGCTACTGCTACTACTACTTGATGATACCTTATTATTAGACAATTTTATTTTTTTCTTTCTAGTCTCTATTATTTCAACATGTTGAGTTTCAGTTTCTCGACAAAAAAAACCTACAACGAGAACTAGAATAAAAGTTATTTAGTTTTGGTTTTATAAGTACAAATTTACGGGTCTCTTCAATATCTGAAGTATGATAGGCACTTGTCTAAAAAATTAATTAATTATTAAAAATTGTTTTTTTTCTAAATTGAATAAATTTATTTTACCTTGACATAACTATTTTCTTCTACATTTCTTCCTTTGAGTCTTAAAACGCAAGCTTGAGTATCAAAATCAATGTCTTCTACAGATATTATCAAAGTAGTTCTGACTCTTTGACTGCTTGAACTACCAGTTGCACTTTCAGTTTGTACTTTTGTAATAGTAGAGCAGCTAATGCAATCTTCTTCGTTAATTAAATTATAAACATGAAGACTCGAGAAAATTTTAATCTTCTTCTTTATCTTTTAATCTTCTCCTTCTTAATCTCTCAAAGAATCTACAAGATTTACACACTGTTTTCTCAGCTCTACATCGTTACACCAATTATTAATTAAATATTAATTTTAATTTTTAATAAAATATTTTTTATGTAAGTGTCAAGTTAATTACCTAAATAATTTATCAGAAATTAGTAGAGTTTCTATTGTCTCCATATAAAGCTCTCGATGGATCATTTTATAGCACTGTATAAATGTTTCTAAAGCTTTTACTTCTCCCAATGCTTTTGTATCCGAAACTGGAGACATTACCGCAGGATCTGTTACAATTTCTTTCAAAGAATGCTTAAATCCAATGCTTATCCACTATCATGAATAAGTAAAAATTGGCTTTTATTCTCTAGGATCAAATTATTATCAGTCGTTACTAGTTGCTGAAGAATATTATCGATAAATTGATCTTTAACAAATCCAGGGCTTGCTATAACAGCACACTTGACAATTAACTTAACGCAAGCTTGAGTATCAAAATCAATGGCTTCTACATATATTATCAAAGTTGTTCTGACTCTTTGACTGCTTGAAATACCAGTTGCACTTTCACTTTGTACTTTTCTAATAAAGAACAGCTAACGCAATCTTCTTCCCTAATTAAATTATAAGCACATCAAATATCCTCAGCATTATCAGGAGTCAAGAATCAAATTTGAAATTGCATTAAACTCTTGAATCAACTATTTGTTCATTTAACTCTTTTTTTTTGGTAATTAACCTTCTCCACCTTTATTATTATTCTTATGAACTAATTTTTATTTTAAAATATCTTTTATTATTTTAGCCTACAAATAAAAACAAATTCAGTAAATAAAATGGTAAAATATGAAAAGTTGCTAATAAAAAAAATTTACCTTTTTTCTTATTCAATTTTTCAGCTGCTTTTTTTTCTAATAACGAATTAGGCACTTTAGTTAAGATTTGCAAACCAATACCAATAACTTGTTTACAAACAAATTCTACACTGAAAGAACGAATGCGTTTATTCAAATGTTCATCATCATAAAATGCTCCATCCTCATTATTTTCACTTTTAAAAGCCGTCCATAATAGCTGATGTCACATTTTAAAGAATTTTTGAATACCACGAATAAGTTTTATGAAAATAAAATATCTTGAAGAATTTGGCAAAGATTAAATTTTTAGGTTAACTTCATGTTAAAAAAACAACACAATTTCATCGCCTATAATCGGAAATATTCGATTACTCGTTCGGGATCCCCTCGTTCTCCTTCTCTCCTGCGAAAACCCCCCACGCAACGCGAATTTCATACTCTTTAAAACCACGCCTTTTCATCCTTGTATAGAACACGTTGTATAATAAAAATAATACAATGAAGTGTGAAAATAATAATAATAAACAAAACGAAGCCGATTTAGCAACATACAAAAATATATGTTCTAGTGATGGCTCAAACAAATCAGAGAATACATGTAAGGATTATGATACAAGAAAATAACTTCGAATAAATGTTTAATTTGAAAATTCACTCATATTTATTTATGAACACAAATAGAAAAAATTCCTTTAATTATTATGTACATGTTATCAACTTTATGTAAATTATAAATTCTAAAGAACACTTATTATAAACTTCTTTTCACTTAATCTTATTAACATTTTACAAAACAATATAACTTCAATAAATATATGATTTATGGCAATATTTAATTAGATCTGAGAGTACATTTATTTACACTTTCACTTTTATTAATTCGAGTATGTGGACTGTATTTTACTATTTTAATCTGATAAAAAATGCACATATTATACAATAAATAATATTAGATTAAGATTGATATACTTTTTAAGATAAACATTTAATTATAATTTTTAATGATAAGAAGTACTGAGTCTAAAATGATACTAATGAGCCGGCGTACGAGACGACAATGGCGACGAAAGAGAAGTAGGCGGTAGAGCAATAGGCGGTGGAGCACGCGTGCAGAAACGATGAAACGATTGAACGATTCAATTCATCGTTTCTATGATTTATATTAAAAATCATGAAATTTAAAATTCATTTAATTATTTATTAACATTACCGCCCGCCTTCGACTCTGTCGAAAAATTAACATCTTTATAATTAGTATTATTATCAAAAACCGGTAACAAAATCAATTTAGTAATAGGTCGAGTTAAACTACTTAATGATGTTTTCAATTTGACTGATCTTACGATGCCATCTTGACCATGATGAAGTTCTATCACCCTTGCTAAAGGCCATTGAGCTGGAGTTGTTGTTTCAGACTTGATTAGTACAATGTCGCCTATCGAGATGTTGCGTTGTGCTGATTGCCATTTGACTCTGGTTTGAAGCTGCTGAAGATATACCTTACGCGATTTTATCCAACGAGGGATAGAGATAGAGTTCACTGATTTCAATTCTGGCAGAATATTAAGCCAATGATTTTTTAATTCGATAGGCAACTCTTGGTCCCATTCTAATCTTTTGACCCAAAGAGTTCTCATGAAAATTTTACATCTGATAATGAGAGGAGATAGTAATCCCAAAGGATCTTACAATTTAGCGATAGAAGATAAAACTTTTATTTTGTTGATTTTGCTTTCAGAGTCGTCGCATTCTAATGAGAAAGATAAATTGTCGAACTTGGGAAGCCAAGTAAGACCGAGAAGCTTGTTTTTTCCACACACTAATTGAGAATCATCTGTGATAGATTGCAACCAATCGATAGGTATATGTTTGAGAAGATCAGAATCATTCGAAAGCCATTTGCGCAACGGAAAACCGCCCGCCATGAGAAGATCTGTTAACTGATTTGATATTGATATGGCTTCGTAGTAGTAATAGTTCTACTGTGGTGAAACCGCGAAGTCAGCAAAATACGAAATAGACACATTTGAATGGGTGATTTGTCATTCGAACTCTGACCTTAATGTAAGTGAGTGGGAGATGGTGGTTCGTCTTTGCTATATAATGATGATTATAATGATTTTCTCTTTTTTTATAAATTGTATATAATTTTTGCTTTTTAGGTTTGAAATTTTTTTAAGATTCGCTCATTTTATTTGTTTTCAAATTTTGTTGAATTTAAAATAATTATTTTATTTTTAATTGATGTTATCTATTAATATTTTTGAATACTTTTACCAACTATGAATTTTTTTTTAAAGATTTTATAATTTTTTTTTTTTTTAATAACCTACCGAAGATATTGAATTTAATTGATCAACCATAAATTGCTGGAAATTTATTTGACATAAATTCTTAAAACCGATTGGAAATCATTGTTATTTTAGGTAGCTAAATGACAAAATTATTTTTACTTATCCAAAATTTGGTGAAAAGTCAACAGGTGAAATTTTTGGGTTATGCTATAACCTTCCGAAGAGATTAAACTTTCACGGATCGATCGGAAATTGCTGAAAATATATATGAGTTGAATCTTTTTAATCTGATGGAAATTGTTGTCATTTTAGATTATTGGGTGATCAAATTATTTTAATTGAACCAAAATTTAGAGAAAAATAGATAGGTAAAATTTTTGGGGTTTTGAAAATTTTTTGAAATTAAAAAATTTTTTTGTTGAAAATTTGGTGCTTTTTTGACGATAGAGGTCGTTTTCCTTTAATATTCGGTTGTTTTTTTATGAATTCTGGGAAATATTTTAAATTATGTTTAGTATTCTGTAAACCAGCGAGTTATTAACATCTTGGTTATTTTTGGAAGTAAAATGGGTAATAGACATTCGAAGAACCGTTCCAAATACAGTCGACTTGAAAGCGACGTGAAAAATGACGAAAATACTTACGGTTCTTATTGGAAACAAGTAAACTGCAATAAATGGACCACTAATGGTAGTAGCAAAAACAAATGGACCACTAATTTTTGTGAAAAATCTGATTCCAAAGACGAAAAGAAGCCATTATTGGGAAAAACGAAAAAGAAATAAATAAATAAATTGGAAATGCTTTTTTTGATTTTTGATTTCAATAAATATTTTATATTTATTATTTACTGATTTTTTTATTTAAATCCTCTTTTTTTAAAAAAAATAAATATACTGCTGATTATAATGATCATCTTATCAAAAATGAATCGTTCTTTGTTAGAATGTAAAATAAGTATCTTCTAAGGGTTTTTATTGCTTTATCAGCAAAAATGAAAAAAAAATTTTTTTCCTTGTTATTTATATTATGTGTCAAACTATGTAATGAATTCTTTTTCTGTTTTTTTTGCAATTATTGTTTATAGTTTAATGGAAAAAGAAATGTATATTAGCTTGGTGCAAAAAAAATAAATTTTTTTAATTTTTTATTTTTTTTAGTTACTTATTATGAGCGTTATATTTATTTATTTTTTTTATGGTAAAATGTTGTTGTTTTATGGTATGAATCGAAATGATTTTTTTGGATTCACGTTTGATGTAGTTTTTGTTTAGTAAAATTTTTTATAAAATTTCTGGGATAATATGCATAAATGAGCTGACTTTTTTTTTATCCTATGACATAAAATTTTTACATTTTTATCCAGTTATTTCAGCTTTCTGATCAAGTTAAGTCCTAAGTAATTTAAAATAAATGTCTTCGCTAATTAATTTTGATGGCGATGAATTTGATGAATTATTTTGTGAAATTGATTTAGATAATTTACAAAGTATCGTGAGGCGTGTTGATGAACATGATGCAGGTAATGTGTTGGAAATATACAAATTAAAAAATTATTTTTTTTTTATGCTCTATTAATTAATACTTGATTTTTAAAAATCTTGAAATTGAATTTTTTTATTTACTAGCTGATGATTCATTGTCTACTGACGATGTTAATCAACAAATTTTGAATACAGATAATGCTGCATCAACGAGTAAAGGTATTTTTTTTTAATAATAAATGTATGTCTAGAAATTAAAGTTGTTTTTTTTTTTTTTTTAATTTTAAATTAAAAAATTTGTAACTTTTTGCTATGTAAATAAAAATTAGATTTTTAAAAAAATTGTATGTCTAGAAATTAAAGTTGTTTTTTTTTTTAATTTTAAATTATAAATTTATAACTTTTTGCTATAATAATAAAAACTAGATTTTTCAAAAATCTTGAAATTAAATTTTTTTATTTAACAGATGGAAATCCATCGACTGCTTGCGGGGTTGATCAGAGACTTTTGAATATGGTTAACGTTGCATCAACGAGTAAAGGTATTTTTTTTTATTTATACAAAATATATATTTACAAATTAAATTTATTTTTTTTATTTTTTTTTACTGTCTTAGCATGTGAAAATAATGAGCAGAATTTGCGTGGTCTTTTTGAAGAACATCCTTTTTTGCTTGATCTGGTGGTAAAACAGAATGTGGAGGTGGATAGTGGAGTTGGTGACAAAAATATCAATGTACTAGGTATAAAAAAATAAAAAAAATAAAAAAATTTATTTTCTTTATGTAAAAATTAATTATTTTTTTTTTCAGGCAACCATTTGCAGATTGGTGGTGGTGGTGGTGGTGGTGGTGGCGAAGATATGGAAATTGACAGTGAGGACGAGATGGAAGGGGAACCAAGTAGAAATAATAATAGTAATGAAAATGTAAACCATTTAATTGTTTTGAACGAAAAATCTCGTAGATATAAGCGCTTTAATTTAACAGGACGTGAAATTTCTGTAAAAATTCAGCAAAAACCGCCGGATTTAAATGTCGATTTAATTGCATGGTTGGATGAATGTATGAACGAATTGCAAGACTTGTTGCTTGCACCGACATTGCTCAACGATTTTATAGGTATAGAGATTCAAGCCACAGGGCTTTCAAAACCTTTATGGATGTCGTTTCGACCGGTAGGTAAATTTAACTATCGCGAAATTTTGACATTAATCGAAAGCGTCTCTCAGAGTTCTAGTAGTTTCGACATAGCCTCTGAAAATTTGAATGTAACGGCATCCGTAGTCACTGTACCTGCAGGAAGGGGACGAGTACCCTTATCGTACGTTTCTCGACACGATGTTAGAAAAGATTCTCTTTTAAAAATTAAAAGAGACAAATCATGTTTAGCGAGATCTTTATGCGTAAGTTACGTTTATGAACGTCGAGGTCAGGTGAGAAGCGGAAAATTGCATGAAAAATGGAACGAAATAAGACAGGAGTACGGTCTCGAGCAGAAATCAATGGCACTGAAGCTCGAACGCGATGCAGGTGTAAATGTTCCTGAAATTGGATGCGGTCCTCAAGAGATACATCAGTTTCAGATATATTTCGCAAATCTGAGTGTATGTGTAATTGTATACAGTAGTCGAACGTTTGGTACCGGTGGAAATCCAATTTATGATGGAACCGAGTTCTTGATCGCTAGCAATATCGATATACTTTATACTTTGAAAGTAATGTATCTCCCGAGGCTTAATCATTTCAGACCCATTTTGAATTTGAAAGCTGTATCAGGGTCGCGAAATTACTGTATACAGTGTAACAAGAAATATGAACATTATCATCGTTGTTCAAATCGGTGCTATAGGTGTAACCAGATGCCACCATGTGAACCGGTCCAGCAGGCACTCCTTGTCGATTGTGCCGATTGCAATAGGCAATTTTTTGGTCAAATTTGTTTTGATAAACACAATCCGGAAATTTGTGCTTCCATGTGGCACTGCCGCGATTGTCTGAGAACCATCAAGTCTACAGACGACGAAAGTTAGCATAAATGCTACGAAATTTTTTGTAAAATTTGTCTAAAGCGGGTCAGCATCAACCATTACTGTTTCATGCAACCGATCGTTAAAAAACCCGGGGTAAAGAGTCCTAATGTCATATTTTTGTTTTATGACTTTGAAACACAGCAATCTGCGACAATTGAGGGTGATCGCAGCGTTAAAATACATAGGCCGAATTTGTGCATGGTGCATCAAGTATGCACTTTTTGTATAAATGACTATGAAGGAAAGTTATAGTGTCATCAATGCGGTGTTCATGAGTACAAATTTGACAGGAAGCCCGTTAAGCAGTTTGTCGATTTAGCTATTGAGCGTCGAACTCTGTTTTCCAAGGTTATCTGTCTGGCTCACAATTGCCAAGGTTTTGATGCACAATTTATATTGAAGCACATTGTCGAGGTTGAGGGTCGTGAACCGAAGTTAATTTTAAACGGTACGAAAATTGTGCTCATGACGTTGGACAATGTAAAATTTATAGACAGCTTAAACTATTTCCACATGCCACTGAGCGCATTGCCAAAAGCCTTTGGTTTTCCTGACGCATCCAAGGGTACTTTTCCTCACTTGTTTAATAGACCGGAGAATATAAATTACAGAGGGCCCTTACCAGATAAGAAATATTATTCTCCGGATAGCATGTCTTGCAATGCAAGAGAAAAATTTTTAAGTTGGCACGACGAAATGACGGCTTCGCGGTATGTTTTTGATTTTGCAGAAGAGATTGTGAGGTACTGCATAGAAGATGTTAAAATATTAAAATTGGCATGTATAGCTTTTAGAAAATCATTTTTGGAAAACGGCAAAGTTTGTCCGTTTACAGAGGCAACGACGATCGCGAGTACCTGTATGCGAGTGTACAGAAAGAATTTTTTGAAGCCAAATACAGTAGGAATTTTACCGAATCGCGGTTACCGGTTTAACGATTATCAGTCAGCAGTAGCACTGAAATGGCTTGTGTGGATGGAACACGACCTGAATCGTTTCATTTACCATGCAGGTAGATGTAGAGAAATCAAATTGCCTATTAATTTGAAAGTTGATGGTTTTTCAGACCCTAGACCGGAAGAAGCACACAGAGGCGTCTGTTTGCAATTTTACGGATGCTACTGGCACGGTTGCTATAAATGTTACAGAAATAACCGAGACGTAGCCGTTAGCGAAAATTGCACAGAAACATTGGAAGATCTATATACTCGTACGTTAGCGATCGCCAATCGTATACGTGCCAATAATTACAAGCTATACGAAATATGGGAGTGTGATTTCAATCGAGAATACAAAGAAAGAGAAGAGATGATAGAGTACGTTTCGCAACATAGTTTGACGAAATACGAGCCTCTGAACGTGAGAGATGCATTTTACGGGGGTAGGACCGAAAATTTCATTAAATTGTACGAGACGAGAGAGGGTGAAAAAATTAAATACGTAGACGTGACCTCGCTTTATCCGTTTATATGTAAAAGAGGTGAATTTCCGGTTGGGCATCCGAAACTGTACGTGGGCTTGGAAGAGTGCAGGGATTTCGCTGGCGAGAATTATGAAAATTTTTCGGTAAAAGTCAATGGTATAGTTTATTGCAAAGTACTACCACCTAGAAACTTGTTGCACCCTGTTTTACCCGTGAAAATGCACAATAAGCTTTTATTTGCTTTGTGTAGAACTTGTTGCGAGGAGAAGAGCCAAGAGGCTTGTACTCACAAGGACGAAAATTTGCGATGTTTTACGGGGACTTAGGTTTCTCTGGAAATTGAGAAAGCGCTTGAAAAGGGTTATGTTATCCGTGAAATTTACGAAATTTGGCATTACAGAAAAATGACAAAGTATAATCAGGCCACAAAGACTGGTGGTCTCTTTGCCGAGTATATCGACACTTTTTACAAGCTTAAAACCGAGGCCAGCGGCTTTCCGTCCGAGTGCATCGACGAGGCAGCGATCGACGCGTACATTGAAAATGTCAAGGTGAGCGAGGGCATTGAGCTAGAGAGAGAGAGAAAATTCAAAAGAACATGGCTCTCAGGGGTGTAGCGAAGCTTTGCTTAAACTCGCTTTGGGGATTTTTTGGTCAGCAAGAAAACAAATTGCAGACAAAGATAATTCGGGATCCTGCAGAGTTGCAAGGTCTTTTGGCTTATCCAATGACCGAAGTGGCTGGCGTTTTACCTGTTAACGACGACGTACTGTATTTGAGCATGAGGACTAAAGAAGGATGTTTCGAACCGTTAAATACAGCAAACGTAGTTTTGGCTGCTTACGTAACTGCTCAAGCGAGACTTAAACTTTACAGTTATCTCGAATACCTTGGCCCATCCAGTGCGTATTGTGACACAGATTCGGTATTATACGTTACTAACGAACAGGAGGGTTCTCCTGAATTACAGACGGGACCGCTTCTTGGAGATCTCACGAACGAACTCGAGGCGTACGGTCAAAACGCGTAAATAACGTGTTTTGTCTTTGGCGGACCGAAATTTTACGCTCTGACGATCAGGAAAGACGACGGTACCTTTGAACAGGTTTGCAAAGTCAAGGGTATTAGGCTAAATTATCAAAACAGTAATAAAATAAATTTTGATAGCGTAAAATCACTTGTGTGCGAGGAAATCGATGCTTTGACAGTGAACGACAACCATGCAATTAGACGTACAAAATTTCACGACGTCGTTACCAAAAAAGAAAGCAAAGTTTGTAAAACAGTGTACACGAAACGCAGATTTGTAAATGATAGTTTTACTTTGCCATTTGGCCATGTTTAAAAATAAAATAAATAAAAAAAATTTTTTTGTTAAACTAAAACAATTGTTGTTCTTTTTCTTTCTCTTTTAAAATATTCCTAGCCTTTTTTTTCATTACCTTACAGTATTTGCAGAAGCAGCAACAGCAGCAGCAGCAGCAGTTTTCTATGCGTAGCGTATTCCAATCGCTTACATAATTTTCAGCGCTGATTAATGATCCAGCTCGCTTCGGCGTACAACGAGGCTCGCTAAGCGAGCGGGCGGCGGCAGCGGCGCGCGGGGTTACGCGCGGGGGCCCCCTTCCCTCCGCGGCTGCGCTAGCAGTTTTGGACGCTGCACGAGCCAAATCGTGCTTGTAGCAGCAGCAGCAACTGCAGCCGTTTTGATTGCAAGCGCGTTTACGATTAGTCTTTTTTTTTCAGCACCGAAAATTTGGCACGCTGCCAACTAAAAAATGGATCAATTTTATCGCGCTTGGAAGCATCCTTGGACTTGTATGATTAGTGGACCTACGGGTTTGTATTTAAAACTTTTTTTTATTTTTTTTATTTTTTTTTTTTAAATCAAACATCTAACTTTGATTTTTTTCTTCTTCTTATTTACGCACATTTACGTCACGTCGTCCATTAAACTACGTTTATGCGTAAACGAAAAAAAAGGCGCTGGAAAAACAATTTTCATAAAAAATTACCTCGACTATGTCGACCAGCTTAACGATCGACCATTCGATCAAATTTTATTGTACTACTCCATCTGGCAGGATACTTATAAAAAATTAGGCAAAAACATCGAGTTTCGAGTAGGTCTACCCGATTCTGCGGATTACTTGCGCGACAGAGACAAGGCAAAACTTTTGATTCTCGACGATCTTTTGATCGAGTCTTCGGATTGCGATGATATTTTAAATTTATTTATCAAAGGCAGTCATCACGGTAACCTGAGCGTATTTTTCACCACGCAAAACTTGTTTCACAAGAACAAAAATCATCGAGATATTTCTTTAAACTCGAATTACTTGGTGTTATTTAAAAATCCGAGAGACAAGTCACAGATACGTTATTTGGCTCATCAATTGTACCCTGAAAAAAAACTCTTTGTACAACAGGCTTATCTGGATGCCACCACCAGACCTCACGGTTATCTTTTAGTTGATCTCAAGCAATCGACTCCCGAAATTATACGTTTCAGAGCAAATATTTTTCCGCACGAAAGTGTCTACCAGACGGTTTACGTACCGATAAATGCATATTCATCCGGGGCAAAGAAAAGGAAAAAAATTCCTCCCATTTCCTCAGTCATTTACGTATGATGGCGACGAAAAGACGCAGTAATAGCAGCAGCAGCAGCAGCAGCAGCACCAGCTGTACCAGTAAAAAGTGCCCCATATCCAAAAAGCACGCAAATATTTTGAGAGCATTGAATCACCTGGAGAGCAGACACAGGGTCGTTTTTCTCAGTGCTGCGGATCGCGAACTCATCAAGTGTATATGCGAATGCGCGTTAAATATTTTGAGAGGCAACGTACCGCTTAAACCGACTGAAAAAAATCGCCTCAGAAGACACGCCCGATTACTGAGATTACTGACTGCCGAGCGAAAAGGTGACAAATTCAAAGGTAAAAAACAGTTACTTGTGCAACACGGCGGTGGTGCCTTCTTGCCTGCTCTCTTAGCACCAATCATTACAGCTGTACTGGATAAGTTTCTTTTGACTCGACTGAGTAATAAGTAGAAAAAAAAAAAAAAAAAAAAAAAAAAAAAAAAAAAAATGGATCACGCTACTAAAATGATTCTCGTTCCAGCCGGTACGGCTATCGGTGCATCGGCAATGACTACCGGTAACATTGAAAAATCGTCACCCTGTCGTGACGGTGACATGTTTCAAGAAAATTAAAAAAAAAAACAGTACAGACACCGGGCACGTTTGAAAGCAGGCTTGATGCTGAAATGGCCGATATTTTACAGTCAGACAAGGAGGAATTCGAAAAGAGCATCTTGTACAACCAGATTTTTCAGCGATTCTTGCAACACAGAGCAAGCACGAGCGTTGACCAAAATTTAAAAGACGAAAAGTTACAGAACGAGGTCGAAGAAATGGAGGCAGCGCGAAATTTTGACGACAATATCATCGAAACGATACCCAAGAAATTTCAAGAAAAAGCCAAAAGTTTTTTAATGTTTGCACGAAAAGTCTCTTCTGTCGAGTGGGATTCGGAAGATAAAGTACGCGTGCGCGGTATGCCACTCCCTGGCGCAAATATAGTGGATTTGGTAAATGACGCTATGAGATCTAGAAAAAGAATCAGAGTAGTGGGACGGGGTCAGTTTTGTGCTGCACTTCGAGCTGCAGGTCTACCCGAAAATTTTGTTGGAAACAAAGAATTTTGGAGAGAAGGAGTTGTAGTTGCACCTAATTCTACTTCTTCGGCGTCGCATTCGATTTTAGCGTCTCCGTTGCACTCGGCGAGTACACCACTGCGCAAAAATAAAACGTTTTCATCGGTAAACGATTCGACTTTCAAGGACGCTCTCGACGCGGGAGATTCGTCACCAATAGACTCTGCATCGTCATCAAATACAAGTCCAACAGCAACAACAACGCCCAACAAAAGTTTGAAAAGAAAAAAAAACATAACCAGAGTGTTCCCGGACGTTCGTCGTCGTCGTTTCGTTCACCAGCTTATTCACCGCTAAAACAATGGAGTCGTAAGTAAAAAAAAATCAAGAAGCTGACGCGCCTCCCGTATTTCATCAAGAAACGGAAAATCCAATCGAGATTGCAGTTGAACCTATAGGTGTAGGGGAGATTGATTCTTCCGACCAAAATAGCATTCTTGACGGACTTATTGATTTATTGCCGTTTGAAATGCATTTAAACGGGTACGAGTTTTGCGGAGTCGGAACGCATCTCGATGAGCGTTTGCAACAAAATAATCACGGTATAAATCCGCTTGACAAAGCGTGCTTACAACATGACAAGGATTACTGGAAAAACAAAGACCGGCGTAAAGCCGATCGAGTTTTAGCCGAGAAAGCATTTTCCCGCATGTTGTCCTTCGACGCTGAACCAGACGAGAGGACTGCAGCATTAGTGACAGCCTGCTGTATGGTTTCAAAAATTACTTTTGAGAAATTTTTCGATCGAATTCAAAAAGCTATTGGTTTTAAAAAGAAAAAAAATAAAAACAAAAATACAAAGAATGAAAAAGTGATAAAGGAGAAAAAGAAGCAGAATACGAAGAAGAATCAAAAGCTCATTGTTAACGAAAAAGCAAAAAAGAAAAATATAACGTCAGTTAGTAAAAATAATAATAAAAATATCAAGAAGACGAAAAATATTAATAAAAAAGTTAAGAATGGAAAGTTCATTGAATAAATTGTATTGCAATCCAGAGCAACCTCCTTCGTTCGCAGGGGCTCACTGTTTATTGCAGAAAACAAAAAACAAATTTGGCAAAGATACAAAACAAAAAGTAAAAAATTGGTTGAGCGAACAGGACGCATATACATTGCATAAATCGGTTAGAAAAAATTTTCCTCGACGCACTTACAACGTGTCAAATATTTATGACTGTTTTGAAGCTGACTTGGCAGATTTCCGTTCGATAAAATCTTTCAACGACAATCACACTTTTGTACATTTCGTCATTGATGCTTTGAGTAAATTTTTATGGGTAGAACCGCTAAAAGACAAGTCTGGTGCTTCTGTAGCTGGCGCTCTGCGTAAAATTTTCACCGAAAAACCCGATAAACTACCGGTTGTTTTTCTAACGGATAAAGGCCGTGAGTTTACAGCTAAAGTGGTTCAAAATGTTTTCAACGAGTTTAATATTGAGTTTCGTTTGAATCGGAATCCTGACGCTAAAAGTGCAATAGCAGAACGCGTCATTCAAACGATAAAACATCGTTTGTGGCGTTATTTTACGCGTAAGAATACACGCAGATACATTGAAGTTTTGCAATCTATCGTGATTCTTACAACCACACCGTACATTCAGGTACAAAGATGACTCCTGCTAGTGTGAACTTACATAACGCCGACATTGCCCGCTCCAATATGGCAAAAAGGTATATGCGTTGCAATAAAAAAAAAAAATCAAGAAAACACCAAAATATAGCGTTGGTTCAGTGGTACGCATCAGTCGTGCTCCAGACGTTTTCCGAAAAGGTTACGAAAGTGGGTGGACATTAGAATTATTTAAAATTGCACGCGTTTCCACTGCAAGGCAACCACCAGTGTATACTTTGGAAGATTTGGACGGTGAAATTATAGACGGAATTTACTACGAGGAAGAACTTTGTCTTGTCGAGAAAAACTTGAACGAGGCTGCATTTGAAATTGACGAAATTTTAGAAACAAAGGGTCGAGGTAAATCTAATAAATGCCTCGTTAGTTGGCGAGGTTATCCTGTTAAATTCAACTCTTGGATTCGAGCTAGTGATTTGATTGATATCTAAACATGGGGAAGAATCAATTTTCCATTGTACTACCGAGCAACAGCAGCATGCAAATTTATACCAACAACATGACAACGCATTTTATCGCGTACCTACAAAAACAGATTGATTTAGCTGGCGAGTGGAGCGTGGCTTTAACAGAAATTCAAATACCAATGACTATGCATCACGTCAAAAATAATTCAGAAGACACGAGAGTTGCGAACGAAATTAAGCATTTCTCCGGAAACGAAAAACAATTTCCAGAGGATAATGCAATTGTAATTCAACCTCGCTTTCCGAAAGCAGACCCAAAAATCGTTTCGCATATTTGTCCCGGTATATTTGCAAACATTCAGGTACTTTTAGACGAGCTAAACTTACTCAGATCTGTACGACCGCTTTTCGGCTTCACGAGTAATCGCGGGGGTTATGTCGTTCTGAAATTGATTTGTAACAAAAGTTGCAAAAGTAATGCTCTGCATAGCTTAGAAACTGAAAAAATTAGAAACATTTTAGGTTTTGAAAAAAGTACGTACGAGCTTCGGGCTCCAGGAAAAGTACAAGTTACAGCTGAAAGACAGCCTAATTTATTCGCTAATATACCAAACATGCTGATGATATATTCAGATATCCTGGAGCCATGGGTTACGGGAGTATACACCTCTCTTGAGGAGCGTTTCTGTCGACTTTGAGAAGTACATTTACGGCTCTGTAAGGGTAAAAAATTTTTCACCGCCATCTTATGTACCCTTGTTGTGCAATTCCTTTAGGTCAATTGAAATTGATTTACGTGACCAGTTCGGGTCACCGGTGCCATTCGATTCCGGAACGTTGACAGTGACGTTACATTTCAACCGCACAGACTAGAAGATGGCTCATTACATCGATTATTTCAACAGCCAAATAGGCAGCGGCGGAGGCTCTGTGCAGACAGGTATAAATCGCGTTTACATCGGTACACCGTATCAACGAGGAAGCGGTATAGGCTCTTTTCTTGGCGGCTTATTTCGCAGTATTTTACCTATATTTACCAGAGGAGCAAAAGCTATCGGTAAAGAAGCTTGGCGAACAGGTATCAACGTTCTGTCAGATGTCGCCCTAAACAAAGCACCGGTCAAGGAGTCTCTTCGTACTCACGCACGAGAGTCTGTCGGTAATTTAAAAAGAAAAGCCGAAGATCAGCTGTATAAGTATTTAATGGAAGGTTCGGGTTATAAGTACAAGCATCCAGCTCTCAGCAGTCATTTACTGAACACGCTCGGTACCTTGAGCACTAAACATCGCAAAAAACAAAGAAACATCGCAAAAAGTAAAAAAAAGAACAAAAAAATTCTAAGCTCAAGTCTAAAGTTTCGAAAAAGAATTCAAAAAAAAAAAAGAAAGCACAGAAAAGAAAGAAGAAGAAAAATCGAGTGAGTAATAAGGTCATTGATATTTTTTTAGGATAACTGAAAAGTTCAAAATGGCGTTTCTACATACTCATTCGTGCGAGTCTCTCAAGAGCGAGCTGGAATTATTTACAGTACCTTCAACTCAAGTAACGATAGAATCGAGTCACTGGGTTCATTACAAGCCTATAGCAAGTTTATCGGATGATTGTCCGATAGAATTTAACATACCTGGAAATACCGAGGAATATATCGACTTGGCTCACTATCGACTATGCTCTATTTGAAAGTTTCAATAAAAACCGATAGCAAAACCGAGGAAGCAGATGATGCACTTCAAGCTCAAATAAAAAATGTGGGACCCGTAAACAATTTCATGCATTCACTTTTCAGTCAAGTAGATGTATCGTTTAATCAGAAACTCGTTACGCCGCCGTGTAACGGTTACGGTTACAGAGCGTACATTGAAAATTTGCTAAATTACTCTTCGGTGAAAATTCGAATTTACAGAGCGTCTGTTGGTACAACGATACTGCTGGCTCTATGGATGATTTAAAAGATGGAAACAGTGGTCTAAAAGCCCGGCGTAACATGCTGAATGGAAGCAAGAGCATAGATATGATTGGCCACTTGCACTGCGACGTTTTCAATCAAAACAAATTTCTTCTAAACGGTATAGATTTAAAAGTGGGACTTATTAAAGCCTGGCCGGCTTTTACAATAATGGATGAGACGGGTACCTTCTATGTACACTTTGAAGAAACTACCTTGCAAATTCGTAGGGTTAAGATAAGTCCCGGTGTGCTAATAGCCCACGCTAATACACTTTCAAAAACAACAGCCAAGTATGATTTAACAAGAGTCGAGGTTAAATCAGTCGCTATATCTCAAGGAATTCTCAGTCATTCAATAAACTCTGTCATTATTGGACAAATATCTAAGCGTATAATTCTAGGATTTGTAACAAACAAAGCTTATAACGGAGATCGACAACTCAATCCCTTCAACTTTCAAAACTTTGACTTAAATTACTTGTCCATGTACGTGGAAGGTCAACAAATACCCTCGTCTCCGTTAAAGCCAGTTTTGACAGGGAAAAACTCTGCATATGTAGAGGCTTATCATACTCTATTTAGCGGTACCGGTTTACATTTTCACAATCAAGGCAATTCCATCAGCAGGCTGTCTTACCCTAATGGCTATTGCCTTTTTGCTTTCGACTTAACCCCTGATCTATCAGCTAACGAGGGTCATTGGAACCTCGTAAAACACGGAACCGTACGGATAGACGTACGTTTCGCAAAGTTTCTCACTGAAACTATAAACTGTATAATTTACTCCGAGTACAATTCAATATGTGAAATCGATGCCTCTCGTCAGTGTTTCATCGACTTTAGCGGTTAGTCAACGTCTATTAACGTTAAAGAGGTTTTTTTTTTTTTTTTATATCATGGATATAGTCATTGATGTACAATTTTTCAAGGGAATCGTTGGAAATTTACTAGCTAAGGAGGTTGCCATATTAGCACTCAATGACGATTTTTTATCCCACTGGATAATAAAACCTCCATACAATTGTACAAAAATATCATGCAACTCCCAACGACAAAATAATTGGTTAACCCACAACCACCACGGATTAAATTGGTATCACGGAGACATAACCGGCAAAATTTTGACGAGAAATTTACAATCAATATCAAAAAAAGCAAGAAAAGTTTACGTACCTGGTCGTGACAAGGTAGTATTTCTACACAAAATCATAGCAAACGAAGTTATAAATTTAGAGTTGGAAATCAATTGTCCATCTTTCCAAAATTTACCACGGAAAAATTTATATTGCATACAGCATTCAATGAAATTCAATCATGAGAAATACAGCTGTGCAATTAACAACGCTGAACGACTAAAGGTTTGGTTGAATCAAAATTTGAAAAATCTATCTCAAGGGGAAGACACCGTAGACGCATAAAAATGAACAGCTTAGAAATTTTGGGATTTATATCTAAGATACCCTCCCACACGGTTGGGGTATTTCCAGCCGACAAGATACCTCGACTCTGGACAAAGCCTGTTGCTTTTGTATTCAACACCCAAGGCAATTCACTACCTGGTCAGAATTGGGTAGCCGTTTACGTTAATTGCAGAGGACATGGTTTAATTTTTGACAGCTATGGATTAGCACCATACGTCATAAATCACGTTAGAAGTTTAAGAAAAAACTGCAAGCGATTCACCTGGAATACAAGACAACTTCAAAGTGCATCATCAAACGTCTGTGGCCAATTTTGCATCATGTTTTTGCAGTACATGTCTCGCGGATTAAAAATGGAAGATTTTTTAAATAAATTTACAACAGACTTAAAACTAAATGACAGAATAGCTGCGCATTACGTCAACAGACTCAAACGCAATGCAAAATATAAAATAAATCGTAGAAACCACGCCTTTAGTCATTCGAACGAGAACTTCGGTAAAGGAATAAGCAGAGGCCTGAGATTACAAAATTGTAACTGCAAAACACTACCATTTTAAATTTAAAAAAAAAATCGTCATGGCCTGCTCAAACCAAAATTTGCTGCTTTCATCTTTTTACGGCATCAATAAATCTTTTACGAAAAAAGTATACATTGGTTTTGGATTGGATAAGTCTGAAACTGAATTTGAATTCGCTTTTCGTCTATGCGGCAACAATTTCAATTTTGGGTATTTGGCTCTCGACTATGACGGCTTGCAGTCCTTACGCTCATATTTCCAAAAAATCGACGACTACTTTTGCAGAAAAATATCAGAGGATAACTTAATTGAAGAAAACGATTTCACCAATAAATTTACTCACTGTTATCAAGAAAAAGCAATAGAGATATCTTACGAAGATACGCAATCTGATAATAATAATAAGAAATCAAAAGTGAGTTTAGTTTTGCAAAAAGTTAGTTTTATCGCTTTAAAAAATATAGTAAATTCCATGAATTACAAGTTTCAACTTTTACATTCAAAAACAGATTATCTATCTATGTTACAAAAAAAATTCACTAGTTATTTAATCGATTGTTTGAACGAGAGTGGAAAAAAAATTATTTCACAAATTAACGCTAAAGATGTGAGACAAATCTGCGAACGTTTTGACGAAAAAGTTACCGAAAATTTACAAAATCAAGTGAACGAAGAAAAAAAAGATACAGATTGCAATTTAAGTTTGGAATACGCTCATCTTTACTTAAAAGAACTTTCTGTTCTTCATTTCAATTACATAATATCTACACTGAATGCTGCATTTGAATAGTGAAATAAAATTCGCATATTAATTCTCTAATAATATTTTTCTCTAATTTTAGACTATTAAAAAAAATTATGTATTATCTTTATATATGTTAACCAATATATCTAATTTTAAGTACGATTATAAACCTAATTTTTGTAAAATTATTGTAAACCATGATTTACTTTTTTTATAATAAATATAAAAATTATATGATAAAAAAATTTTTAATTCATTTCAAACAAACCAACCACATAACCTTATCTCCTTGAAGAAAAAAAGGAAATTAGTTTTCGTTACACTTAAACTAAAATAAAAAAATTAATTTAAAAATTTAATCAAGAATGATCAAATTTACAAAAAAAAAATTTTAATTTTTGAAGAAAAATTATAAAAAATGAGAGAATCATTATTATTATCTTAAAAATATAAAATTAACAAATTTAAAAAAAAATCTTTAAACTTATAGGAAGCAAAAAGCGTTGACGATGCACATATTTATTATATATATTTAATGGAAAAAAAAATAATTAATATAAAATGTTGAGCCACTTTAACCCATTAAGAAGATTTTTGGACGAACCACCGCCTCCCACTCACTTACATCAAGGTCAGAGTTCGAATGACAAATCACTCACACATTCATATGTGTCTATTTCGCATTTTGCTGACTTCGCAGTTTCGCCACAGTAGAACTATTACTACTCTTCGTCTTTGGAGTCTGCACCAAATAGACAATCGTCTACGTACATATTTTCAAGTAAGATATTGACAACGTCAGGATATCTAGAGGCTTCATCTGATGCGAGTTGTCTTAAACATCTGATTGCTTGATGCGCAGAAGGACCGAGGCCATAAGTGACTGTGTTTAACTCACAAACAGTGATGTCATCAGTAGGTTTGAATCGCCAAAGAATACGTTGAAATTTGCGATCATTTGGATGAATGAGAACTTGTCGATACATTTTAGCGATGTCAGCTGTGTACACGTACTGTAACATTCGCCAACGAATGATAATAAAAATGATATTTGATTGCAAAGATGGGCCAGTATGAAGCATCTCGTTCAGCGATACAGAGTTATAACATCTCATAGAGCCATTGAAAACAGAACGAAATTTGCCAGAATGTTGAATGATTCCATGATGAGGAATGAAAAAAGTAATATTGTCAGAGATAAAAGTAGATAAATTGCTTATGATAGAAAGATGCTTAAGATAATGATTATCGTCGATAAAAGTGAAATAACTATCATTCAAGGTTTAACTATTTGATAATCTTGATTCTAGCCTACTGACGGCTCTTTTAGCGATTTCTAAAGAACCTGGAAACTCTAAATTAGAACTTTTGAATGGGAGCCTAACTATAAATCTCCCTGTCTCGTCTCTAGAATAAGTGGATTGAAAATGAGCTTCACAGTCTTGTTCATCTTTTGATAAAATGATATGATTACTAGCATAAGGAACAGATTCAATTTCCCAGAATTTTTGCAAAGTCTCATTGAGTTGATCATTTAAAGAAGATGTGGAGTACGAGTTATTCTCATTGTGATCAGAAACAGATTTGCTACAAGAGCCCATTATAATCCAACCGAAAGTGGTCAACTGTGCAATAGGTTCCTCATCAGCGCCCATAATGAGTCCAGGTAACAAAACTGAAGTATACAATTCCATGCCTATGATTAATTCAACAGGAATTTTAGAAGAAAATTGTGAATCTGCCAAAGGTAATTGAGAAGGATGTGTCCATTCGGACAAACAAGAAGAAGATCTTGGTTAATAAGAAGAAACTTGCCCTAATATGAGAGCTTCTACTGTATAAGAAACATTACAATCTAAGCGAGAAGTAATTTTAATTTGTGTTACCCCTTTTGTGCAGGTTTCAATACTACCTACTCCTGTGACTGGTACTTTACATGGTCGCCGAGGTAAATTGAGTCGCTGCACCAGAGATTCAGCAATTCATGAAGCCGTAGAACCGGAATCGATGAGAGCTCTAGCTTGTATTGATCTCCCGTGCCCGTTGGATTCGACTTCTACCATTGCAGTTCCAAGTAATGAGAGTGTTTTTTCAGAAACGTGAAGCGAAGTTAGAGAAGCTGTGTTAACACTTGCTGAAGTGTCTGAAGCATCATCAGGTGATATTATGATGTTGTGAGCAGACAATCCAGAATTGCCATGTGATTGAGCCGGCGATGAAAGCGCTTCATGAAGAAGAGTATGATGACGGTTTTTACACGTTTAGCATACTTTGGAATTCTTACAATCTCGAAGAAGGTGTTTACCTAAACAACTATTTAGTTTGCAAACAATTTCAAGTCTTTCAGTGGGATTGCTAGCTTTAAATTTATTAAAATATGAAATATAATGATTATCGTTACATATAAAACATTTAAACTTGTTGTTACTATTTTTACTATTTACATTAGCTGCTTGGACAGAAATAGGAAATCTACGACCTGAGTTTTTTTGTTGACTCCTAGAAGACTGATGATTTGTCTCTACTGCAGTTAACGCTGTAACCCGGTGCTTTAAGAACGTGCTGAGCTCTTCATATGTAGCTGGTTTGGTGGAGTCACTAGTTTTGTCTTCCCAATGACGTCTTGTCTCGTTGCCGACTTTGTTGATGATGATAGGAACTAGCAAGTAGTCCCAATGTTTGGTGAGAGCACCCATGGATTTCAGTGATTCGACGTTGTTGGTGACTTCACTTATCAGCTTTTGAATTCCAGCAGCAGATTCAGTTTGCAGAGGCTTTAGGTTGAGAAGAAAATCGACGTGAGCGTTGATTATTCTCTTATTGTTCTTGTAGTAATTGACGAGTTTGTTCCAAATGTCAGTCTCGAATTTGCCATCTGAAACGTTAGAGGTTTTGATTAAAGCTAAAGGGTCACCAGAAAGTGCATTCAGTAAATAAGAAAGTTTTTCTGCATCGGTGCGATTAGATTTGACAATCATGTCGTTGAAAAGATTTTGAAAACGCAGCCATTGTCTGATGTCTCCATCAAATGTTGGTATTGGTAGAGGTGGCAGCTTTCTTTCATAATTGACCACTGCAGAGGAGTCACTAGATTTGATTGAACTATGAGAAGCAGCATTTTCTTTGAGCTCGATTTTGTGTTTGGCTTCGAAATATTCTCCACGTACATCAGCGTACAGCTCTTCTACAGCATCTAAATGAAAATTTTCATCAGTAAAATATTGAAATTTTTTATTCTCATTTGTCTTAAGTTCTTGAATTTCACAATCAGTATTTTGATACTGATCCCAATACTTGTCTAATAGAATGAGTCTTGATTCGATTGCACCAATGGAAAAATTTTTCTTTGATAAATAATTTTTAAAAGATTTTCTGATTTTATTCAAGTTGTCGGTCTGATCTAAGATTAGCTCATTTATGTCATTCATATTTGATTGAATTGAATGATGAAACGTTGATAATAATTGTGATGTGTCAAAATTTTAATTTCAGAAAATATAAAATTTTACCTCAATTTTGATGATTTGTCAAGGATTTACCCATATACGATTTCTTGATAATAGAGATTGATGAATAGATGTGCTGAGGAATCACTAAGTGTCTATTGATAATGTAGACTTGATGCGAGATCGTTACGATACTTTGACGAAGAAACGCCCATATAGATATACACTTGTTGATTTCAGCTCAACGATGATCTTGATACGGTGACTTCACGAGGAAATGCCCATCTATGTACACTTGAGAATTTTTACTTGATACTGAACTTGATACGATGTTGACTTGTTGAGGAAAACTCTATATACATTTAAATTCAAAATGTTGACTCGATACTAAACTTGATAGAATGTTGATTTGATAAGGAAAATTCCATATACATTTAAAATCTGATAATTTTAACTTGATGATGACTTGAAAATGCACTTTATTGATTCTTGATTTTGAACTGACATAGATGCTTTCATATACTTAAAAGTAGATGCACACACACAAACGAAAAAGAGACGAGCAAGTGATAATATTAAATTCTTGCGCATTCAGAAGTATTTGATATGAGTATTGCGCATTGACGCCATGATAAATTTTGTATCAAAGAGAAACACGTGATTCTTTTTAAATTTTTAACGAATTTTGTTAGTACGTGTTTTTGCCTGCCGCCATGATGATTTTTTTTTATTTTATAAAACTTGATGATTTTCAGCGAACTTCTTGATATTCGGCTCGATTGGACCAAAAATGTGAGGATTATGATACAAGATAATAACTTCAAATAAATGTTTAATTTGAAAATTCACTCATATTTATTTATGAACACAAATAGAAAAAATTCCTAAAAAAATTTATGGTGTTTTTTTAATTTTTTTATGTAAAAATTTAAAAAAAAATTTTGAAAAATTATGTATCAGATAGAGAAATTCTTTACAAACGATAATTTTAGATATTCGTACTTTCATAGCAAAAAATTAAGTATTACGTCCGAAAATAAAAAAAATTTTGGCGTTTTTTGTATTTTTTGGTGATAAAAATTTTGAGAAAAAAATTTTGAAAAAATTAAGTATCAGGTCCAAAAAATTACTATAAATGATATTTCTAAAACTAGTACTTCCACAGAAATAAATTAAGTACTGCGTCCATAAAGAAAAAAAAAATTGGTATTTTATGTATTTTTTGGTGAAAAAAATTTTGAGAAAAAAATTTTCAACAAAAAAATTATAAGATTCAAGATATCGAGTAAAAACGATACTTCTAGATATCAGTACTTTCATGGAAAAAAAATGAGTTATTACATCCAAATTATAAAAAAAAATAAAAAAAAGTACCTCAAAATTTTTTTGTAAAAATAATTTTGAAAAAAATGTTAGGTATTAACATTAATGTCATACTGGTTGTGAAATACCACCGGTTACAGTCCAACATACATACATACACACACAAACACACACACACACACACAGAATTTTTTTAAAAACCGGTTTTTTAGCTTCCTGAGGTCTCAAAACGTGTTTCTATGTCAAAAAAATCAGAAAAAAAATTTTGACCGATCACAATGGTTCCTCTATGTGGAACCAATAATAATTAAAATAAGTAAATAAACAAATAAATAATTGAAGACATTTTTTATATTACAAGTAAAATTATTTCTCTTCAATGAATAAACAAAATACCTCGACGAATCCAATCCAACGTATGAATAATTTTTTTTTTTGCTTACTTCCCACAACATGTTGATTTTTCGTAATTTATTTATAATGGTAATTTTGGGAAAACTTAAGCTCTATCGAAGGAGAAAACTACATTTATAGGACTGCGAAAATATATAGAAAAACTCATAACGAATTTAAACGTTCTAAATATATGGTACCCTCAAATCAAGAGCAGGCATTTAATAAATATAGATTATTAGTATTAATCTGAAAATTGAAATAACAAGGATCCTAAAGGATTTTTAGTTTCTATTTACATTCATTCGAGACTGCTAAAACGTACTGAAAAAATTTAGAACGAAGTAAAATCAAAAATAACTGCCTTTTCCTAAACTGTAACACGAGCATATAAAATAACATTTGTACTTACGCATCATAATATTCTACAACGAATTTCTTAAAAAAAAATCAATTTTCTTTAGAACCAAAAAGAAAATTCGGGTTCGAAAGGACACTAGATCTGCGAAATTATAAAGATTAATTTAAGTACACTTTCGCTTCAAAAATACCGTAAAACACCTTATTCCAAGAGTAGGTCTATTAAGAAAACTCAACATTAGGATAATTTTAAAACTGATTTTCAGGAAAACTAAAACAGAGGAAAAATCTCTAATACACATTTTTAGAAACTGCGAAATGGTATAGAATAAATTCATTATATAATTATCCCAAAAAATATTGTACATGCCCAGATAGGCACAGCAGCCTTTAATTTTTACTAATGTACAAGAAAAAAAACGTAATAGACCTTAAGCATTAGGGAAATACCCTAAAAGTTATTTTTATTTTTTTCTTCCTCAAAAATGAAACCAAACTTAGGATTCGCGAAAATGCCTGGGAAAATGCGAAAATAATAAAACGATACGCAATTTTAGGTAATTTCAAGCAGATTCTTTGAAGCCCAACATCATCGATATCGCTATAGGGAATACGAAGTACAGTTAGGTTTGACATAAGCAAAATATGAACTAGATTATTATCCTTAGGATTATTGCAACAGATTAAGCAATTAAAATCAGGTCCCATAGATAAATAGCCAAGCTCGTCAAAAGGTACGGGCGTAGGTGGGCAATAAGGGCGTAGCAATAGGGTGCTATTATTTTTATGGTGATAAACAAGCAGGTTTGAAAAGGTCGCGGGCATAGCAGGTAATTTTAATGGAGCAGGCGTTTCAACGCCTTCAGTATTTAACTGGACGTGGTAAATTTTGTACACGAAAAAAAAAGCCATTGGTTTTTTGAGCACAGCAAAATAAGCATAAGAAAATTGAACACCCGATTTTTTGAGTAAAAAAAATCAAAATCTGAAATTAGTTTTTTCGACACAGTTTTTTAAACATTAAAAAAATTTTTTTTTCTAAAACAATTATATAGTTTGACCTTTTTTCGAGTAAATGATATCGAATAAATTTATAAATTTTATCATCCCCTACTTTTATATGCGGATGCTAATTGTTATAAGCAAAAATAACAATTTTTTGCTTTGCAGCAAAAAATGTTTTCATCAAATTTTGATGCCGGCCTTTGGTTATGGCCAGGGCCAAAAAGTGTTCAGTTGAAGTTGCTTAGACTAAAGCGTAAATAAATAAATAAAGGTTAAACGGTGGGTTTTTTCAAGTTTTTAGGACTTAAGTGCCATGGCTTATATTTAAAAAAAAAGACTAAATGTAACCTTAATTGTGAACTTGGAAAATTTTTTGCTATGAAATTCACGAACCGTGTATGATGAATAGACATGTATAATGTATCTTATAAACAAAAGTATACTTTTTTTTGGAAAAAATTTGTATGCAAGTGGAAGATGGAAAAATAACATTACTGAACAAATAATTTTATTTGCTATTCATGCATAGTTACCATCTATTTTTCGGTATAAAAAAATCCCCAATTTTGGTTTTAAGCATTAAATAATAATGTTATGATATTATATCTGTTTTTTAATATTTGTATATTGTATATAGGCAAAAGAATTGGTAAAGTATATAGGTAAAAAATGAGAAAATATTATGTAGATTGGTTTGTTTTGCCACAATTTTTCCAGAGACCTTATATTTTAAATATGATTTTCCAGTCTAAAACCTAGGCCAACAAAGCTGAAGACCAAGTACAATATGAGAAAGTTTCATAAGTTTATCATCAATTTTTTCCCTATTTTCCGATAATTTTTACTATATGTTCAAAAAACATAGGTCAAATAAAATTCTGTTCAAAAAATAAAATTAGGTCTTGGTAAATAACGGTTTTTTTTTTAGAAAGTGTACCCTAAAACAATTCCCCTAAAATGTATTTTTCTAAAAGGGAGAAATTTAGTGAAACAGTAACATGAGGCTCTCAAAACTAAATGGCGAAAAACCAAAAATTCGCGATTCTTCATAATTCTAAGTGAAAATTAAAACAAAAATTGAAAGCTTGTAAACTTCATGTAAGCAAACTTTAGATTTTTTCGGCTTTCTCCATATTTAATGTAGTAACACCTTAACTTAAAATATATTTGCCGTAGTCAAGTTTTACTTTATGTGCAAAAAAATCATAAATCAGATTAGGTACTGATAAAAATCGGTATTTTTTTAGAAAACATATAATAAAACAATGTCTATATATAATTTATTTTTTAAAAGGGGACAAGTTTTTAAAAAGGCTCCATAAATCCCATCTAAATCTCTTTCTGATTAGCCTTTTATAGATTAAAATATAATTAAAAAAGGTTTCCAAGAAGCTTAAAATTTTCCCAAGTCCTATTAGAAAAAGCAAAATAGGAAGAGAGAAACTAATAGGTAAGTAAAATGTTAATAATATTTTTTGTAATTATATTTATCATTAAATTAAAAGCTTGTGAAGTATTTAAAAATATTTAGAGAGTCGAAAAGGCCGATGAGAAAATAAACTAGCTACTATTTTTCATCAATTTAAGATATCCATATCCTTTTAAGATAACTTCATTTTTGGATAGAGGGGGTAGATAGGTTAAATTAAATGTGTTTTCAAGATCTAAGTTGCTATACTTTTACCATTGCTTGTTTTATGGTTGTGATTCCTGACATAAAAGTTTACTCAGTAAAAATATTTCCGCAATTTTTCTTGTAATTTTATCATTTCAGAATCATTTTCATTTTTATAGAAAACAATTATAGCAATTTATTAAGCCGGGGAAAAAGTAATATACATTTTTTCTCGTTTTTTAATATATGTTTTTCTATTTATAGTGAAAAAAAGATCACCTGAAAGTATAAGAATTATACTTTGTTACAACGTAGAATGAATAATATTTTTTTCTATGATTTAAGAGTTGTGGTAAATCTATTTATACCATTGCGAAACCGTAATTTATAAAACATTGCATTAGCAATGGCTACGATACAAGTTTTTTCTAAAATATTTTTTTTGGTATCAGTCTTTTAGCGCCAAAGTTTCATTTTGGTTTCATACAAATCAAGATATTTTAGTTTAATGAAACGTATTTGTTCACTGAAAAAATTCTTTTTGCCGTTATCGGATTTGTGTTTTTCCAAATTACAATAAAGCAATCTTCATATAATTTTCTTTTCGAATGTTACGAGTTTTTAAACAAAAAACATTAGTGTGAAAAGTATATAAACATAAATAATTATTGAAAAATGGTGTGACTTAATCTTAAGTAGGTCTGATATTAGGCTAAATTCGTCTCTAAGAGTTCCTTACCCACTTCAGCAGTTTTCTTTACCTTATAATTAGTCATTTTATATACTAATGGAGTTAATTATTTTTAGAATAATTATAATTAATGAGAAAAATGAATAATTTGTAAGCATTACAGGTAAGTGTTAATAACATTTTTATTAAAATTGAAATTATTTTTATATGTATAACCATCTAAATTTAAAAAGCACTCCACTATTTCAACCCCTATATTAGGCCTGTATATACGGATACTTCTATAACTTCGACTTAAACAGTAGATTGGATTTGCTCTTGTTTACCAAGATTGAAAATAATATATTAAGTATCAAGGGCGTAAAATTCTAATACTAATGTGAGCAATAGCGAAGTCGGGCACAAATGATATATGCTAACTTTAGTGTCTACAGTTCTCCACCCAACGAGTGCAGAAAATACCATGACAAGTTCTAAGCAATAGTTTTACGCGCAGGAGGGCAAAAAAAATCGTTCGGAATGTTTCCGATGAAAGATAAATGGAATACATAATATGGACCTAAGTAGTTGGGTTATAAGGGGACCCAATTCTGAGCAGTAAAAAATTTCAATTTTTGAGGCAGCCTTATATATTTAAAAAGCATGTAAAAAAAATTGATGAAGAGCGCTCGAAAAAAATTTAAAAAAATTTTTAAAAAAGTATTTAAGACGAAAAGAATGATGTTTTTCCAACAATATTTTCCGAATTTTCCGATAAAATTAAAAATTTTTCCTATATCATTTTTGAATCGCGTCAATAATAATAATGTGACTTTTTTAAATCCCATAGTAAACACAATAATAATAATAATCAAGATGTGTGTCAAAGGAATTTCTATTCTATTATTATATTTCTGTGAGTTTTATATTGAATAAGATTTTTTTAAATGCTTTAAAATATTTTTATTTTTATAGCGGTATCGAATATGCCCCTTCGATAAATTTTTTTACGTGAATAGATGCGTTGAAAGTGAGTATGTTTTTAACCTTATTTAAAAAAATTTATAAAACCTTTTTTTTAGAGTCGTTAACCTTGGTTAGCTTTTGCGAATTCAATGAAAGTTGTCAATATATAGATTTTGCTATTTGCGAATTAAATAAATATGTGTCTGTTCTAAATCTTATATGAATAAATTCGGAGTTAAGGTATTAAAAAATTTAGGTAAGATATTATGAAAAATATTTTTTTTTAAATTAATTTTTTTGTAAATTTTTTTTTTTAGCAAAAATTCAAAATATACATGAAAAATTAATTAATTAATAATTAATTAATTAATGAGCCTTCAAAGAATGAAATTAAAGTAAAAAATTTTAGTCAAGAAAAATTATTTATTTACTGTATACACTTATATTTTTTATGTATCGTATTAATTTGCCTTATTTCAAATTTTTTATTTTTATATTTAAAACCTAATTTCATATACTTTAGAAATCGATATAATAAAGTTCAAATTTACTAAAGACAAACATCGTCAAATCAGTATTCCTTGTATTATAAAAACTTAGAATGAGTAATTTAATTTTTTTATATATGTATAGGATTAGTATAACATGCAACAATCCCAAGACAATAATAATGCAAAAAAGTATGATTTGAAGCATATCACTGCGAGTATTATTTTCAAAAAATTGTTTATCCGTCTTAAATTCAGCATTTTCAAGCTCTGGCATGTCGTTGAGGGATGCGGCATCCATACACACCCCTTTAATTTTAAATTAAAGTTAATATTTAGTTAAAAATTTTTTTTATACCTAAACATTCTTTATTTTCCCCTGAACATACTCAAAATCCACCACTACACTCAGATTTGTCTATTCCTGTCGCGCATTGAGTACTGTATACGCAAGCGTCGCCTTTAAAAATACGTATAATAGTTAATTTTTTATTTTTCAAAAAATCGTGTAAAAAAATACCTAATTTCACGGCCTGCGGGTAACATTTGTCGTTGAGAAAAATTTCATAATAATAGCATCGCCTCGCAGAATAACAAACATCGCATATAAATGCGAAAACGTAAAAAACTAAAAATGAATAGGCTATTTTATTTTTCACAAAAAACTAGCAATTTCTCAAATTACTTACACATTAATTTCATTTTAAATTATTATTTAAAAAATAATGATTTTTATAATACTTAATTCATCGTCGATGATTAAAAATGTGCTAATGAACATATTTTTAAAAAAATTATGCGTTTGACGAAAAAGCATCAAATATAACAATAAGCTTCTTGATTTTTTATCTTATTTCAAAAAGAAAATTATAATTAAAGCGATAGCATACCCATTATTTATTGATTTTTTATGAATTTTAAAGCGTTTACGCATATGTTTCATATAAAGTACTCAATTTATTCATGTCAAACATACAATTATAACATAAAAAATAAATTTGTTAACATTATTAGAACAATAGGATGATAATTTAAATATTATAGTTTCTTAAGTTACACTTATTAAAGCTGTTTATTGTTTTGCTAAATTGTTTGAAACATATTAATATCAAACGATAAAAGAGCTTAAAAAGATTCTTGTATATTTAAATAATCATTTAACAAAATTTACAATACTTATTAAAATTTAACGTTGTTTAGAATTGAAATTGATATATCATATTATTTTTGTTGTATTTTTTTAGAAAGTATTTATAAAAGTAGAAATCCATCTGGACTAAAGAATGATAAATTTATCATATTGTAGCTTTTTCTATTAAACTTTATTATGCAGCAGCTTATGTTACATTTATAGACCTAAATTTAATTGAACAGACAGATTTTGACATGAATAAATTGAGTACTTTAAATGAAACATATGCGTAAACGCTATTTGTGTTTACTAGTGATATCAGTGAAAATAATGCTTACAATATTTCAAATTTAAAATTTGATCTAAAGAATTTATAATACTATAATATAATGTTTATTACTTAATTATCACTTTTTAAACCATATTTTAATTAAAAATTTTGTTACATTATTATTACACGGTGCAAGAGGCATCCGGCTTGCACGTTGCAAGAGGTATCCCGCTTGCACGTTGCAAGAGGCATCTTGCTTGCACCGTGCAAGAGGCATCTCGCTTGCACCGTGCAAGAGGCATCTCGCTTGCACCGTGCAAGAGGCATCTCGCTTGCACGGTACAAGAGGCATCTCGCTTGCACGGTGCAATAGGCATCTCTCTTGCACGGTGCAAGAGGCTTCCCGCGGTATGTTAATTTTATTAGAAACTGCTTTTTATATGATAGTTTGAACATACAATTATAACATAAAAAATAAATTTGTTAACATTATTAGAACTATAGGTTGATAATTTAGTTATTATAGTTTCTTAAGTTACACTTATTTATGCTGTTTATTGTTTTGCTAAATTGTTTGAAACATATTAATATCAAACGATAAAAGAGCTGAAAAAGATTCTTGTATATTTAAATTATCATTTAACAAAATTTACAATACTTATTACTAATTTAATGTTGTTTAGAATTGAAATTGATATATCATATTATTTTTGTTGTATTTTTTTAGAAAGTATTTATAAAAGTAGAAATCCAATTGGACTAAAGAATGATAAATTTATCATATCGTAGCTTTTTCTATTATACTTTATTATGCAGCAGTTTATGTTACATGTATAGAACTAAATTTAATTGAACAGACAGATTTTGACATGAATAAATTGAGTACTTTAAATGAAACATATGAGTAAACGCTATTTGTGTTTGCTAGTGATATCAGTGAAAATAATGCCTACAATATTTCAAATTTAAAATTTGATCTAAAGAATTTATAATACTATAATATAATGTTTATTACTTAATTATCACTTTTTAAACCATATTTTAATTAAAAATTTTGTTACATTATTATTACATGATGCATGGGGCTTTCCGCTTGCACGGTGCAAGAGGCATGACGCTTGCACGGTGCAAGAGGCATCTCGCTTGCACGGTGCAAGAGGCATCACGCTTGCACGGTGCAAGAGGCATCCCGCTTACACGTTGCAAGAGGGATCCCGTTTGCACGATGCACGGGCATCCCGCGCAATGTTAATTTTATTAGAAACAGCTTTTCATATGATATTTTTATATGTTAAACATTAATAGATTATATTTTACCAATATTTTAATTTAAAATTTGGTCTAAAAAGTGATATTAAGTGATATTAAGTAAGAAAACATTTTTTTTAGGCTGTAATTTCTTTTGGCTTGTGAAAAACTAATTTCTAAAACAAGTAGAGCATAGATCGTAGTCAAAAATATTAAACATTGTTTTTATCATTATTAGACTATAGGATGATAATTTCATAGTTATTATAGTTTCCTAAGTTACACTTATTTATGCTGTTTATTGTTTTACTAAATTTTTTAATGCATATTAATATCAGACAATAAAAGTGCTGAAAAAGATTCTTGTATATATAAATCTGCAATGTTCTTAAATTAAATTATCATTTAACAAAATTTATAATACTTATTACAAATTTAACGTTGTCTAGAATTGATGTTTCATATTATTTTTGTTGTTGCATTTTTTTAGAAAGTATTTATAAAAGTAGAAATCCATTTGGACTAAAGAATGATAATTTATCATATTGTAGCTTTTTCTATTAAACTTTATTATGTAGCACACGGGTCCCCTGAATGAGCGCCAACCCGAGATCCGATGCGCTGCTTTTCAACATATTTTCAACACATTTCAGCATATTTAAAAATATTTCAGTTCATATTAAGCTTTAGTAATCGGTTGAAAATGTTTTAAAATATTTTAAATAAACTATCTGCAATTTATTGGGATAAAATAATAACAATAACTTGTAATAATTTTAATTAATTTATATTATTTATTAGACGTCAATATTAAAAATAAACAGAAATTACATTAAGAAATCACGGAATATGATCAATATATTCAACTGTACACACTACATATATTTTATACACATGTATCTTTTACTACACTAAATGAATAAATTTAAAATTTTAAGTATAATATTATAGATACACTGAAAAAAAAATCCGCTTGCCGCAAGCGGATTTTTCCACTTGCCGCAAGCGGATTTCCGCTTACCGCAAGCGGATTTCCGCTTGCCGCTAGCGGATTTTTTTGTTTTGTTTAAACCATTGCAGATGGCTTGAAACGTAAAAATAAACCTTAAAAAAATTATTTTTTTGAACTCAAAACTTCATAAAACTGAATTTTAAAGCTCAAAAGTTAAAAAAATTTTTTTGAAAATAAAGATTAGATATTTAGCTTTTAAAACTTTTTTAAGTGGAATTATTATTGAAAGGTAATAATAAAAAGTTAAATAAAATATATTTCATTAATTACTAGCTTTAGAAATTACCGAAAACAGCTGAAAACAACTTCAAACCTAAATTAACCAATTTTGGATCATTTTTAAAATAACCAAATCAGTCTCGTTTTTTAAGGATTTTGTTTATTACTAATTTTTTTACAGATTTTTTATTATTTACTTTAATTGTACATATTTTAAAGTATTATTTTTCTGTTAAAAATAAATTTTCTTTTAATTTTTAGCGTCTTAGAACAGTTAAATATTGGTTTTTTTAAAAATTCATAGACTTGCGATGGTAGCGATCTTACTCGACACAAAAAAAAATTGAACACATCACTTTTGAACACCTAAATTAAAACATACAAAACTCAACACACAATATTTTTTACACTAATTATTGCACACGATTTAAATTAAACACAAAATTTTCAGCTCATTTTATTTGACACAAATTCAAAACAAAAAACTAAAATTTAATTAGTTTTTACACGATTTGCATAAAAAATTATTGTGTCGAATAATACGTGTCAAAAAAATTTGTGTTGAATTTAAATGGTGTGGAAAAAATAGTGTTAAAAAATAATGCGTGTTGAGTTTTGTGTGTTTTAGTCTTGTGTTCAATTTTTTTCGTGTTGAATAAGATCGCTACCCTTAGGATTTTTCTAGCAGATTTAAATGATGTTATAAACTGGACTAAAAGACGTATTCCCTAGTAATTTATAATTCTAGTAGAATTCGAACTCCCTATTTATTTTAATATTTTAATATGATTTGCAGGAGAAAAATTCATTTTTTAAGTTTTTTAGGGTATCAGTTATGAGGGGACCAATTTTTAAAAGTTTTGCAGTCTTCAAGAAAAAATTTTCTGAATAATATTTGCAAGAATTACTTATATATTTTTTCCTCGAGATTTCGTTGAAAGCACTATAGTTTTTTTATCTGGGGTTTTCCTTTGCCATAAAATCTTCAGTTTCTATTTTTACTGGCTTTGTCCAATCTTATATATTTGCATTAGTACCCCATTTGAGCCTAAAGAGTTTGAAATATTTAAAATTATCTTTAATAAATAAATAGATAGGAAAAAACTGCTTAAAAAAATGCGAAATCGTTTCGTCTGAAGATGAAAATTCACTGACTTATCAAATTTTTACGTTATTGTGCTTCAAGTAACGTGTAATTGAGATTGTAGGAGAATTATTGCAAAATCTTTAATTAACGATAACTCGTTTATTAAAAAACAAAAAGTTTTAGCATTTTTTCGAGTGGTTTTTCCCTGACTATTTATTTATTAAAGATAATTTTAAATATTTCAAACCCTTTAAGCTCAAATGGGCTACCAATGCTAAATATATAAGATTGGACAAAACCAGTAAAAATAGAAACAAAAGATTTTATCGCTAAGGAAAACAACAGATAAAAAAACTAGTGGTTTCATCGAATTTCTGAGGAAAAAATATGTAAGTAACTCTTGCAAATATTATTCAGATAATTTTTCCTTGAAAACTGCGAAACTTTTAAAAATTGCTACCTTCATAATTGGTACCTTAAAAAACTAAAGAAATGAATTTTTCTCCTGTAAGGCTTAGTAAAATGTTAAAATAAATAATGAGTTTGAATTGTACGGGAAAAATTACTTGGGAATATACCTTTTAGTCCAGTTTATAACATCCTTTGAATCTGCTAGAAAAATCTCAAGTCCATGAATTTTTCAAAAACCCAAATATTTAACATTTGAACTGCTCTAAGACGTTAAAATAAATTAAAAGAAAAATTATTTTCAACAAAGATATTATTTCAAAATATATAAAATTAAAGTAAATAATAAAAAATCTGTAAAAAAATTAGTAATAAACAAAATCATTAAAAACGAGACTGATTTGGTTATTTTAAAAATGATCCAAAATTGGTTAATTTAGGTTTGGAGTTGTTTTCAGCTGTTTTCGGTAATTTCTAAAGCTAGTAATTAATGAAATACATTTTATTTAACTTTTTATTATTACCTTTCAATAATAATTCCACTTAAAAAAGTTTTAAAAGCTAAATAAGTAATCTTTATTTTTAAAAAGATTTTTTTAACGTTTGAGCTTTAAAATTCAGTTTTATGAAGTTTTGAGTTCAAAAAAATAATTTTTTTAAGGTTTATCTTTACGTTTCAAGCCATTTGCAATGGTTTAAACAAAAAAAAAAAATCCGCTTGCGGCAAGCGGAAAAATTCCGCTTGCCGCAAGCGGAATTTTTTTTCAGTGTAGAATAGATAATTAATATATAAAAATATGTACAAGTTTATAAAAAAAAATACATGTTAGACACAAAAAATAATTTAATTTTTGTAATAATATATAGATCTTTTAAGTAATATCAAATAAAAAGGAAATTTAATTTGAATACAATTATGAATTGTCAATAAAAAAAAACGTTGTTATTAAAAAAAATATAAAATTTATGAAAGAAAAAAGTATTTTCTCACTCAAATATGAAGGCTATTATACTTAGAAATTGCTCTTTTTAATTGATCATGATATTTTTCGTTAATTTCGCTAAATTAATATAAAAATTAATATAAAAAAGGTGATATTTTTAATATTACTAATTAACTTAAGCATTATGTAGGCTTTTTTTAGTCGAAACTGTACTGTTGTACTAGATAATAGAAAGAAATCCAGGCGATCAATATTTAATGATCGGTAATAAACCAGTTCACAGTGATTTTCGAAATATGCGGAAGGACTTTAAATTTAGCGAAATTAACGAAAAATATCATGATCAATTTTTAAAAAGAGCAGTTTCTAAGTATAATAGCCTTCATATTTGAGTGAGAAAATACTTTTTTCTTTCATAAATTTTATATTTTTTTTAATAACAACGTTTTTTTTTTATCGACAATTCATAATTGTATTCAAATTAAATTTCCTTTTTATTTGATATTACTTAAAAGATAATATATTATTACAAAAATTAAATTATATTTTGTGTCTAACATGTATTTTTTTTTTTTAACAATTGTACATATTTTTATATATTAATTATCTATTCTATCTATAATATTATATTTAAAATTTTAAATTTATTCATTTAGTGTAGTAAAAGATACATGTGTATAAAATAACAATATTCCTAATGGATCTACTTTTTATATATAATTCAACTTTCGGCCCATAAATGTTGTGAGATGAAATTTTATGGCCTAAGCTAAGTAAAATTTTATTTCAGCAAAAATATTAATTCCTAATATAAATATATTATAACTTTCGGCCCATGAATGTTGTGAGATGAAATTTTATGGCCTAAGCTAAGTAAAATTTTAATTTAAGCAAAAGTATAAAATCCTAATAAATATATTATAACTTTTGGGCCACTAATGTACTGATACCTATCTAGAAGTATCGTTTTTACTTGATATCTCGAATCTTATAATTTATTTTTTGAAAATTTTTTTCACCAAAAAATACAAAAAATACCAATTTTTATTTTTTTTATGGACGCAGTACTTAATTTATTTCTGTGGAAGTACTAGTTTTAGAAATATTGTTAATAGTAATTTTTTGGACCTGATACTTAATTTTTTCCAAATTTTATTCTTAAAATTAAAAAAAAAACTGCAATTTTTTTTTTCTTTTTGAATGTAGTACCTAATTTTTTCCTATAAAAGTACCAATATCTGAAAATATGGTTATTACGCGATATCTCCAATCTCACACTTAATTTTTTGAAATTTTTTTTTCTCAAAACTTTTTGCATAAAAAAATTAAAAAAACAGTAATGTTTTTTTGCTTTTTGAAAGTAGAACCTCATTTTTTTCTGTGGGAGTACTCGTTTTAGAAATATATACTTTATAGTCAATATTTTGGATCTGAAACTTATGTTTTTGAAAATTTTTCTCAAAATTTTTCAAACACAAAAATAAAGAAAACAGAAATATTTTTTTTCGTTTTGAACGTATCACCTAATTTATTTCTATAAAAGTACTAATATTTGAAAATATTGTTTTCACTCGATATCTCAAATCTGATACTCAATTTTTTAAAAATTTTCTCTCAAAATTTTTTGCATAAAAAAATTAAAGAAACCGCAATATTTTTTTTCTTTTTGGACTTAGTACCTAATATTTTCCTATGAAAGTACATATATCTAGAATTATCGTTTTTACTAGGTAAAATAGACCATTAAGAACATTTTGTTATTGTTAATGAGGAACCATAGTACCAATTACTTGACAGCGTTTTTTTCTTTTTGGACGTTGTACCTGATTTATTTCTATTAGAGTACTAGTTTTAGAAAGTTCGTTTATAGTAATTTTTTGGATCTGATACCGAATTTTTTCAAAATTTTTTTCTCAAAATTAAAAAAACAACAAAATTAAAATAGCTGCAATATTTTTTTTTTGTGTGTAATACCTCATTTAATTCTATGAAAGTAATAATATCTGAAAATATTGTAACCGGTAACATTTCACAACTTTTATGGAATTAAGAGAGAAATGTATGCATGATTGCATGGTTGTAATCGGTGATGTCAGTGGCTGCCAGCTAGTTGGCAGGGTATTTTTATATATTTTTCTTTTAAAGCAGACAAACATACATAAAAAAAATAAATAAATAAATGAACAATTTTTTTCTTTTAAGTTTTTAGCTTTTAACTAAGGGATTCAAAAATATAATTCAGTCCGGCTTTATGTTTATAGTCTCATGTATTACTTAAGTATCATGAAATCCATTTGTGGAGCAGTGTTTATTCTTACGATTAATGTTTTGCAGTTGAAAAACTTATGACCGGTTTGTGTACACAACTACACAACCAACGAGCATGGAACATGTTCACTATTAACAAAGAATATATATACTTACGTATAGAAAAACAGTTCTTATGTATTTTTTTTCATACTTATTCTTTGCTATTAACTAACACTGATAATAAAGTATCTATTCTGTTCATAATATCAATATTTATATCCAAGTATTTCTGCACTAAAGTTCTTTAGAGACTTCTGCACCAATGATCCCTAGGTACTTCTGCACCAAAGGTCTTTAGGATCATCCTTAACCCCTATGTTTTTAACATAGGATTACCGACTGAGTTTTAAATTTGTAAAATGTAGTTATTCCGTTCCTAATAACATTTGTAGCTTCATATTGATTCATTCCCTTGCAAAAATTATACTTTAAAGCCTAAAATAATTTTTTTTTATTTTCTAAAGCGTAGAAAAGCAAAAGTACATTTTTAAAAATTTTACCGACAAATTTGACTTTAGTATGACGTTAGGGACTTTTGCACCCTAGGTACTTCTGCACCCTAGGTACTTCTGCACCCTAGGTACTTCTGCACCAAAGGTCTTTAGGGACTTCTGCACCATATGTCCCTAGGTACTTCCACACCAATGCTTCCTAAGTACTTCTGCACCAAAGGTCTTTAGAGACTTCTGCACCATAGGTCCCTAGGTAATACTGCACCAAAGGTCTTTAGGGACTTCTGCACCGTAGATCCCTAGGTACTTCTGCACCAAAGGTCTTTAGGGACTTCTGCACCATAGGTCCCTAAGTACTTCTGCACCAAAGGTCTTTAGAGACTTCTGCACCCTAGGTACTTCTGCACCAAAGGTCTTTAGGGATTTCTGCACCAATGCTCCCTAAGTACTTCTGCACCAAAGGTCTTTAGAGACTTCTGCACCCTAGGTACTTCTGTACCAGGTCTTTAGGGACTTCTGCACCAAAGGTCTTTAGGGACTTCTGCACCATAGGTCCCTAGGTACTTCTGCACCAAAGGTCTTTAGGGACTTCTGCACCGTAGATCCCTAGGTACTTCTGCACCAATGGTCCCTAGGTACTTCTGCACCAAAGGTCTTTAGGGACTTCTGCACCATAGGTCCCTAAGTACTTCTGCATCAAAGGTCTTTAGAGACTTCTGCACCCTAGGTACTTCTGCACCAAAGGTCTTTAGGGATTTCTGCACCAATGCTCCCTAAGTACTTCTGCACCAAAGGTCTTTAGAGACTTCTGCACCATAGGTCCCTAGGTACTTCTGCACCAATGCTCCCTAAGTACCTCTGCACCAAAGGTCCCTAAATCGAAAATATTCTAAGTCCCATTTGACCCCCCCCTTAAAAAGGACAAATTTGACCCCCCCCCCCCCTTAAAAAGGACATATTTGACCCCCCCCCTTAATTTTCCAGTTCTGAAGTACCCCCTCCCTATAAACATGTTCCATGTTAAAACTCATTAATTGTAGAAATCAAGTAATCAGTATCTACGGCTGACAAGACTCATATATGGTGTAATAGCTAATTTCTTTTGAACTCCAGAACATTGATCGTAAGAACAAACAAAACACGAGTCATGGATTTCTTGATACTTAAGTAATACACGAGACTGCAAATATATAAAGCTGAGCTGAATTATATTTTTGAAGGCCTTAATTATAAACTAAAAACTTAAAAGAAAAAAATTCTTAATTTATTTATTTATTTTTTTTAAATCATGGAAATACCATCTCTTTTTTTATGCTATAGCGGGTTTCTAAAATGGTTAGACAGAGAAAAGAAGAACTTGTGAGAGAAAGATAGAATAAAATTTTGTTCGAAAAAGAACTTATAAAATATAATTTACAATTATTGCATTACTTAATTAGCTATTTGGGCCGTTCATGAATTAAAATCTGCAGTTCTCTTTCAGATAAATTTTTAGATTGTCCTTTTCTCAAAATCTCTTCTTGTCTCTTTTTAAATAGTTCATCAGAACATGGCACTATAAAGATAGATATTATTTTACAGCTGAGAATATTAGCAAATAATTGCACATGTATAATAATAAATAAAAAGGTGCAAACAAACAAAAATTTCTTACAATATGTTAGTTGCTGTTCATGAGTAAATACTTGTAATAAGTAAATAATAGGTAAAGGCGATGCAAACTATGAAACTCATTGTTCTGCTGATGTCAACGAAAAGAAATGAGATGGTATGGTTTTAGGTCTTCAAAAGTTTTCAATTCGCTAAATTTGTTGCAACTTTATCTTCCTTTTTATAATCTGTATTGGAGCTGGTGAAGATTTTAATGCAGATAATTACATAATTTTTATAAAATTTATTAACTTTAAATTAAAAATTTTAACAAATAACATTAATATTTAAATATAAATAAATATCTATAATAAGTATTTTTAATAGGTGAGTGCGATGCAAAATATAAATCTCATTAATAGTGTATTCTTATTAATAAGCAGCAAGAAAAAGAAGCGTCAGAGAAATATTAGGTGAATAAACAAGTAAATAGGTGAAGATAAATTCATATTTTCTTATAGACAGACAAGAAACATTTGGTGTAATAGCTAATTCCTTTTGAACTCCAGAACATTGATTGTAAGAACAAACACATGGATTTCTTGATACTTAGGTAATACATGAGACTGCGAATATGACGAACTGAATTATATTTTTGAATCCCTTAGTTAAAATTTAAAAACTTATAAGAAAAAATTGTTTATTTATTTATTTTATTTTTTTATGTATTGTTGTCTACTTTAATAGAAAGATGCATGCCATATGAAAAAAAAGAGATAGCTTTTTTATTATTTAAAAAAAAAATTGAATGAATGCGAATAATATTTTTTATTCAAGTTTTACTTAACTATCAAGAAATCCATTACTGGAGTAGTCGCTTTGTTCTTACGATCAATGTTCTGGTTTCAAAAGGAATCAGCTATTACACCATATGATTCTTGTCAATCTTAGATATTGATTACTTGTTTTCTGCAATTAATGAGTTCTTAAACTGCAGAACATTCATCGTAAGAATGAACACTGCTCCAGCAATGGATTTCTTGAAACTTAAGTAATACATGAGAATGTTAATATAAAGCCGAACTATATTATATGCTTGAAAGCCTGAATTAAAAACTCTAACCTAAAAGAAAAAATTTTTCATTTATTTTTTTATTTTATTTATGTGCTTTTTTCTGCTATAACTGACAGATGCATGCTGGACACATATAAAAAAAAGAGATGGTTATTTATTTAACTATTATACACCAAATGTTTCTTGTCTGTCTAAGATACTTATTACTTGTTTTGCTGCAATTAATGAGTTTTTAAACTGCAGAACATTCATTGCAAGAACAAACACAACACGAGTCATGGATTTTTTGATACACATGAGACTGTAAATGTAAAGCCGAACTGAATTATATTTTTGAAACCCTTAGTTAAAAGCTAAAAACTTAAAAGAAAAAAATTGTTCATTTAATTATTTACTTTTTTATTTATTGCTGACTGATTTGCATGCTAGACATATACCTAAAAAAAAGAGATAGTTATTTCATCATTTAAAAAATAAAAATATTGCTTAATTATCAAGAAATCCATTACTGGAGTAGTCTTTGTTCTTACGATCAATGTTCAAAAGGAATTAGCTATTATACGATATGAGTATTGTTAACCTTATAGATATTGATTACTTGTTTTCTGCAATTAATGAGTTTTTAAACTTATTAAACATTCATCATAAGAATAAACCATTATCAATGGAACTGCTCCAGCAATGGATTTTCATGATACTTAGGTTATATTTTTGAATCCTTTATAGTTGAATTTCTTTTTTATAATTACTCTATATTTTTTTATTATATTATAATTTTAATTAACAAATATATTATATATACTCCAATAATACTCCAATATTTTTTTTATATTTTTTTATTTATACTCCAATTTATTATTATATTTATACTTTTATATATACTCCAATAACAATAACATGATAATACCAGTGCAGAAGAACACACTCATATATTTCTTTTTTTTTTTGGAAAAATGGAAAATACTTTGTTACGTATTACGTATTATAAAATATTATTAATTAACAAATATACTCCAATTTTTATACTCCAATAATACTCCAATATTTTTTTTTATATTTTTTTATTTATACTCCAATTTATTTATTTATTTATATTTTTTATAAATACTCCAATATTTTTTTTTATATTTTTTTATTTATACCCCAATTTATTTATTTATTTATATTTTTTATATATACTCCAATAACAATAACATGACAATATCAGTGCAGAAGAACACACTCATATATTCGAAATATTTTTTTTTTTATTATTTTATAATATATTTTATAAAAAATCGAAATTCGAGCTTTTCGAGCTTTTCGAGCTATTCGAGCTATTCGACTTGGAGCTCTTGATGGTCTCATCAAAATTAGAGAGAGAAACCTCAATTTCCTGTATATTAGTGCTTCTAAGTTTAGAACTTAACTTAGTCGCGCGCGCTATCGCGCGCCGTAATATGTAGTGTGTACAATTGAATATATTGATCATATCCCGTGATTTCTTAATTTAATTACTGTTTATTTTTAATATTGACATCTAATAAATAATATAAATTGAATGAAATTATTACTAGTTATTGTTATTATTTTATCCCAATAAATTGCAGATAGTTTATTTAAAATATTTTAAACCATTTTCAAACGATTACTAAAGCTTAATATGAACTGAAATATTTTTAAATATGCTGAAATATGTTGAAAATATGTTGAAAATATGTTGAAAATTATCGTCTAAACACTTTTTTTAAGCCAAAATTAAGATTGAAAAAAAAAAAAAAAAAAAAAAAAAAAAAAAAAAAAAAAAAAAAAATTATTATTAGTTTTTCGAAAATTTGAGCTTTTTTGGACTTTTTTGAGCTTTTCTAAAAAAGCGCCCGATCGATTATTTCAAAATTCATATTTTCCACTTCAGGTAAGTGTATATTGAAAGAATCCGTTGAAATCTCGACGCCGCAGTGCATCTCGGGCTGGCGCTCATTCAGGGGACCCGTGAGCAGTTTATGTAAAGAACATGTAAAGAACTAAATTTAATTGAACAGACAGAATTTGACATGAATAAATTAAGTACTTTAAATGAAACATATGCGTAAACGCTATTTGTGTTTACTAGTGATATCAGTGAAAATAATGCTTACAATATTTCAAATTTAAAATTTGATCTAAATAATTTATAATACTATATAATATAATATAATATAATATAATGTACTATATAATATAATACATTATAATATAATGTTTATTACTTATTTATCACTTTATAAACCATATTTTAATTAAAAATTTTGTTACATTATTAATTAGAAACAGCTTTTTATATGATAGTTTGAACATACAATTATAGTATAAAATATAAATTTTATAACATAATAAATAAATTTTCACAATGTTAAACATTAATAGATTATATTTTACCAATATTTTAATTTAAAATTTGGTCTAAAAAGTGATATTAAGTGATATTAAGTAAGAAAACATTTTTTTTAGGCTGTAAATTCTTTTGGCTTGTGAAAAACTAATTTCTAAAACAAGTACATAGATCGTAGTCAAAAATATTAAACATTGTTTTTATCATTATTAGACTATAGGATGATAATTTCATAGTTATTATAGTTTCCTAAGTTACACTTATTTATGCTGTTTATTGTTTTACTAAATTTTTTGATGCATATTAATATCAAACAATAAAAGTGCTGAAAAAGGTTCTTGTATATTTAAATCTGTAATCTTCGTAAATTAGATTATCATTTAACAAAATTTATAATACTTATTACAAATTTAACGTTGTTTAGAATTGAAATTGATATTTCAATTTTTTTGTTGTATTGTTTAAAAAATTTTTAGAAAGTATTTATAAAAGTAGAAAATTATTTAGTCTAATGAACGATAAATTTATCATATTGTAGCTTTTTCTATTAAACTAATTATGCAGCAGTTTATGTTACATGTAAAGAACTAAATTTAGTTGAACAGACATATTTTGACATAAATAAGTTGAGTACTTTAAATGAAACATATGCGTAAACGAAATTTGTGTTTGCTAGTGATATCAGTGAAAATAATGCCTACTATTTCAAATTTAAAATTTGATCTAAAGAATTTATAATACTATAATATAATGTTTATTACTTAATTATCACTTTTTAAACCATATTTTAATTAAAAATTTTGTTACATTATTATTACATGGTGCATGGGGCTTTCCGATTGCACTGTGTAAGAGGTATCCCGCTTGCACGGTGCAAGAGGCATCACGCTTGCAAGGTGCAAGAGGCATCCCGCTTGCACGATGCAAGAGGCATCCCGATTGCACGATGCAAGAGGCATATCTCTTACACGGGCTTCACGCGGAATGTTAATTTTATTAAAAACAGCTTTTTGTATAGTTTGAACATACAATTATAACATAAAAAATAAATTTGTTAACATTATTAGAACTATAGGATGATAAGTTAGTTATTATAGTTTCTTAAGTTACACTTATTTATGCTGTTTATTGTTTTGCTAAATTGTTTGAAACATATTAATATCAAACGATCAAAGAGCTGAAAAAGATTCTTGTATATTAAAATTATCATTTAACAAAATTTACAATACTTATTACTAATTTAATGTTGTTTAGAATTGAAATTGATATATCATATTATTTTTGTTGTATTTTTTTAGAAAGTATTTATAAAAGTAGAAATCCAATTGGACTAAAGAATGATAAATTTATCATATTCTAGCTTTTTCTATTAAACTTTAATATGCAGCAGTTTATGTTACATGTATAGAACTAAATTTAATTGAACAGATAGATTTTGACATGAATAAATTGAGTACTTTGAATGAAACATATGCGTAAACGCTATTTGTGTTTACTAGTGATATCAGTGAAAATAATGCTTACAATATTTCAAATTTAAAATTCGATCTAAAGAATAATATAATGTTTATTACTTAATTATCACTTTTTAAACCATATTTTAATTAAAAATTTTGTAACATTATTATTACATGGTGCATGGGGCTTTCCGCTTGCACGAAGCAAGAGGCATGACGCTTGCACGGTGCAATGGGCATCTCGCTTGCACCGTGCAAGAGGCATCTCTCTTGCACGTTGCAAGAGGTATCCCGCTTGCACGTTGCAAGAGGCATCTCGCTTGCACCGTGCAAGAGGCATCTCGCTTGCACGGTGCAAGAGGCATCCCGCTTTCACGATGCAAAAGGCATCCCGCTTGCACGGTGCAAGAGGCATCCCGCTTGCACGGTGCATGGGCTTCACGCGGAATGTTAATTTTATTAAAAACAGCTTTTTATATAGTTTGAACATTATACATTATAACACAATTATAACATAAAAAATAAGTTTGTTAACATTATTAGAACTATAGGATGATAATTTAGTTATTATAGTTTCTTAAGTTACACTTATTTATGCTGTTTATTGTTTTGCTAAATTGTTTGAAACATATTAATATCTAACGATAAAAGAGCTGAAAAAGATTCTTGTATATTAAAATTATCATTTAACAAAAGTTACAATACTTATTACTAATTTAACGTTGTTTAGAATTGAAATTGATATATCATATTATTTTTGTTGTATTTTTTTAGAAAGTATTTATAAAAGTAGAAATCCATTTGGACTAAAGAATGATAAATTTATCATATTGTAGCTTTTTCTATTAAACTTTATTATGCAGCAGTTTATGTTACATGTATAGAACTAAATTTAATTGAATAGACAGATTTTGACATGAATAAATTGAGTACTTTAAATGAAACATATGCGTAAACGCTATTTGTGTTTACTAGTGTATATTAAAAATTTCAATTCTAAACAACGTTAAATTTGTAATAAGTATTGTAAATTTTGTTAAATGATAATTTAAATATACAAGAATTTTTTTCAGCTCTTTTATCGTTTGATATTAATATGTTTCAAAGAATTTAGCAAAACAATAAACAGCATAAATAAGTGTAACTTAAGAAACTATAATAACTAAATTATCATCCTATAGTTCTAATAATGTTAACAAATTTATTTTTTATGTTGAAATTGTATGTTCAAACTATATAAAAAGCTGTTTTTAATAAAATTAACATTCCGCGTGAAGCCCGTGCACCGTGCAAGCGTGATGCCTCTTGCACCGTGCAAGCGGAAAGCCCCATGCACCATGTTTAATAATAATGTAATGTTTATTAATAATTTAATAATAATGTAACAAAATTTTTAATTAAAATATGGTTTAAAAAGTGATAATTAAGTAATAAACATTATATTATAGTATTATAAATTCTTTAGATCAAATTTTAAATTTGAAATATTGTAGGCATTATTTTCACTGATATCAATCACAAATTTCGTTTACGCATATGTTTCATTTAAAGTACTCAACTTATTTATGTCAAAATCTGTCTGTTCAATTAAATCTAGTTCTTTACATGTAACATAAACTGCTGCATAATAAGTTTAATAGAAAAAGCTACGTTATGATAAATTTATCGTTCATTAGTCTAAATGGATTTCTACTTTTATAAATACTTTCTAAAAATTTTTTAGACAATACAACAAAAAAAATGAAATATCAATTTCAATTCAAAACAACGTTAAATTTGTAATAAGTATTATAAATTTTGTTAAATGATAATCTAATTTACGAAGATTACAGATTTAAATATACAAGAACCTTTTTCAGCACTTTTATTGTTTGATATTAACATGCATCAAAAAATTTAGTAAAACAGTAAACAGCAAAAATAAGTGTAACTTAAGAAACTATAATAACTATGAAATTATCATCCTATAGTCTATTAATGATAAAAATAATGTTTAATATTTTTGACTACGATGTATGCTCTACTTGTTTTAGTAATTAGTTTTCACAAGCCAAAAGAAATTACAGCCTAAAAAAAATGTTTTCTTACTTAATATCACTTAATATCATTTTTTAGACCAAATTTTAAATTAAATTATTCGTAAAATATAATCTATTAATGTTTAACATTGTGTAAATTTATTTATTATGTTATAAAATTTTTTATTATATGCTATAATTGTATGTTCAAACTATCATATAAAAAGCAGTTTCTAATTAAATTAACATTTCGCGGAAAGCACTGTGCACCGTGCACCGTGCAAGCGGGAAGCCTCTTGCACTGTGCAAGCGGAAAGCCCCATGCACCATGTAACAAAATAATAATGTAACAAAATTTTTAATTAAAATATAGTTTAAAAAGTGATAATTAAGTAATAAACATTATATTATAGTATTATAAATTCTTTAGATCAAATTTTAAATGTGAAATATTGTAGGCATTATTTTCACTGATATCACTAGCAAACACAAATAGCGTTTACGCATATGTTTCATTGAAAGTACTCAATTTATTCTTGTCAAAATCTGTCTGTTCAATTAAATTTAGTTCTATACATGTAACATAAACTGCTGCATAATAAAGTTTAATAGAAAAAGCTACAATATGATAAATTTATTATTCTTTAGTCCAAATGGATTTCTACTTTTATAAATACTTTCTAAAAAAATACAACAAAAATAATATGATATGTCAATTTCAATTCTAAACAACGTTAAATTTGTAATAAGTATTGTAAATTTTGTTAAATGATAATTTAAATATACAAGAATCTTTTTCAGCTCTTTTATCGTTTGATATTAATATGTTTCAAACAATTTAGCAAAACAATAAACAGCATAAATAAGTGTAACTTAAGATACTATAATAAATAAATTATCATCCTATAATTCTAATAATGTTAACAAATTTATATTTTATGTTATAATTGTTCAAACTATTTAAAAAAGAAAGCTGTTTTTAATAAAATTAACATTCCGCGTGAAGCCCATGCACCGTGCAAGCGGGATGCCTTTTGCAACGTGCAAGCGGGATACCTCTTGCACCGTGCAAGCGGAAAGCCCCATGCACCATGTAATAATAATGTACCAAAATTTTTTATTAAAATATGGTTTAAAAAGTGATAATTAAGTAATTTTTTTTTTTTTTTTTTTTGGGCCCCTTCAAGAAGGGGCCTTTTTCGTAGGACGAGGAGAATGCATTTACGCATACCATACACGCGTACTGTATGGTTATGTGGGACTCAACCTCAAATTTGTATCTGGGGTTGCCCAGATATACACAATTGAGGAATTACAATACCCACTAAACTCCCCACCCTCCTGCATTAATGACAATATCATAGAATCCGGACCGGGACTCCCTGTTTAGGTATTACTTCGGTCCGGAAACAATGCAGCCCAGGCATTTCTTCGCCATACCCTGTCAATAAAGGAGGAGATTTTCCTACGAGAGGAAACCTTCCTCCTTTTTTCTAATCAGTGTCGCCCGTACGTACTCTGCCACACTGTACCAGTTAGCGGCACTGCGCAGCATTTCCGGGACGACTACTTCCGGCCTCCATTCATCGAAGGGCGGTCGCCCTTCAGCAAAGCGAGGACACCCAAAAAAGGTGTGCTCAGCGGTATCCAGCTCGCCCGGGCAATGCAAGCATTCCGGAGATGTCACCTTGCTCCACTTGAAAAGCATATCGCGGAAATAACCGTGACCAGTTAGGAACTGTGTGAGGTAGAAGTCTACCTCTCCATGATCACGGTTCATCCAGCTTTCCAAATCGATGATAAGGCGGTGCGTCCAACGTCCCCTCGGGTCACCATTCCACCTATACTGCCAACATTCCATTGTGCGGGAGCGGGCGCGAACGGAAGCTACGTCGCGCTCTTCTTCCCCACGGTTATAGATCGCCTGCCTTTCCAAGGCAAGCAGGTCGATGGGAATCACCCGAGCAACCACCTGGATCGCTGGCTCTGATACTGTCTTGTACGAGCAAGCGATTTGAAGTGCCCCCTGCCTCTGTACTGCCTTTAGTTTCTTGCAGTACTTTTTTATGCGGACATTGTCCGCCCACACCTCTGCACCGTAGAGCAAGATGGAGTTAACTGTCGTCATCAACAGCCTCCTCTTCTCAGATCTGGGACCGCCGATGTTAGTCATTAGCCACGAGAGGGACTTTGTCACCCGGCCAGCCTTTTCACAGGCCTGCTGGAATTGTCTATTGTAGGTCAACTTGTTATCCAAGAAGACCCCCAAATATTTGACCGATGGTTTGGTCTGGATCATAAGGGATGTTACATATTTTAATTAAAAATTTTGTTACATTATTATTACATGGTACATGGGGCTTTCCGCTTGCACGGTGTAAGAGAGATCTCTTGCACGGTGCAAGAGGCATCTCGCTTGCACAGTGCAAGAGGCATCCCACTTGCACGGTGCAAAAGGCATCCCGCTTGCACGGTGCACGGGCTTCACGCCGAATGTTAATTTTATTAAAAACAGCTTTCTTTTTTATATAGTTTGAACATACAATTATAACATAAAAAATAAATTTGTTAACATTATTAGAATTTTAGGATGATAATTTAGTTATTATAGTTTCTTAAATAACACTTATTTATGCTGTTTATTGTTTTGCTAAATTGTTTGAAACATATCAAACGATAAAGAGCTGAAAAAGATTCTTGTATATTTAAATTATCATTAAACAAAATTTACAATACTTATTACAAATTTAACGTTGTTTAGAATTGAAATTGATATATCATATTATTTTGTTGTATTTTTTTAGAAAGTATTTATAAAAGTAGAAATACATTTGGACTAAAGAATGATAAATTTATCATATTATAGCTTTTTCTAATAAACTTTATTATGCAGCAGGTTATGTTACATGTTTAGAACTAAATTTAATTGAACAGACAGATTTTTACATAAATAAATTGGGTAATTTAAATGAAACATATGCGTAAACGCTATTTGTGTATCTAGTGATATCAGTGAAAATAATGCTTACAATATTTCAAATTTAAAATTTGATCTAAAGAATTTATAATACTATAATATAATGTTTATTACTTAATTATCACTTTTTAAACCATATTTTAATTAACAATTTTGTTACATTATTATTACATGGTGCATGAATAAATAATAAATAAATAATAATAATAAATAAATTGAGTACTTTAAATGAAACATATAGCTAAACGCTATTTGTGTATCTAGTGATATCAGTGAAAATAATGCTTACAGTATTTCAAATTTAAAATTTGATCTAAAAAATTTATAATACTATATAATATAATGTTTATTACTTAATTATCACTTTTTAAACCATATTTTAATTAAAAAATTTGTTTCATTATTATTACATGGTGCATGAATAAATTGAGTACTTTAAATGAAACATATGCGTAAACGCTATTTGTGTATCTAGTGATATCAGTGAAAATAATGCTTACAGTATTTCAAATTTAAAATTTGATCTAAAGACTTTATAATACTATAATATAATGTTTATTACTTAATTATCACTTTTTAAACCATATTTTAATTAAAAATTTTGTTACATTATTATTACATAGTGCATGGGGCTTTCCGCTTGCACGGTGCAAGAGGCATCTCGCTTGCACGGTGCAAGAGGCATCCCGCTTGCACGTTGCAAGAGGTATCCCGCTTGCACTTTGCAAGAGGCATCTCGCTTGCACCGTGCAAGAGGCAACTCGCTTGCATGGTGCAAGAGGCATGCCGCTTGCACGGTGCAACAGGCATCCCACTTGCACGTTGCAAGAGGCATCTCTCTTGCACGGTGCAAGAGGCATCTCGCTTGCACGGTGCAAGAGGCATCCCGCTTGCACGGTGCACGGGCTTCACGCGGAATGTTAATTTTATTAAAAACAGCTTTTTATATAGTTTGAACATACAATTATAACATAAAAAATAAATTGTTAACATTATTAGAACTATAGGATGATAATTTAGTTAGTATAGTTTCTTAAGTTACACTTATTTATGCTGTTTATTGTTTTGCTAAATAGTTTGAAACATATTAATATCAAACAATAAAAAAGATGAAAAAGATTCTTGTATATTTAAATTATCATTTAACAAAATTTACAATACTTATTACAAATTTAACGTTGTTTAGAATTGAAATTGATATATCATATTATTTTTGTTGTATTTTTTCAGAAAGTATTTATAAAAGTAGAAATCCATTTGGACTAAAGAATGATAAATTTATCATAATGTAGCTTTTTCTATTAAACTTTATTATGCAGCAGTTTATGTTACATGAATAGAACTAAATTTAATTGAACAGACAGATTGTGACATGAATAAATTGAGTACTTTAAATGAAACATATGCGTAAACGCTATTTGTGTTTGCTAGTGATATCAGTGAAAATAATGCGTACAATATTTCAAATTTAAAATTTGATCTGAAGAATTTATAATACTATAATATAATGTTTATTACTTAATTATCACTTTTTAAACCATATTTTAATTAAAAATTTTGTTACATTATTATTACATGGTGCATGGCTTTCCGCTTTCACGGTGCAAGAGGCATCCCGATTGCACGTTGCAAGAGGCATCTCTCTTGCTCGGTGCAAGAGGCATCTCGCTTGCACCGTGCAAGAGGCAACTCGCTTGCACGGTGCAACAGGCATCCCACTTGCACGTTGCAAGAGGCATCTCTCTTGCACGGTGCAAGAGGCATCTCGCTTGCACGGTGCACGGGCTTCACGCGGAACGTTAATTTTATTAAAAACAGCTTTTTATATAGTTTGAACATACAATTATAACATAAAAAATAAATTTGTTAACATTATTAGAACTATAGGATGATAATTTAGTTAGTATAGTTTCTTAAGTTACACTTATTTATGCTGTTTATTGTTTTGCTAAATAGTTTGAAACATATTAATATCAAACGATAAAAAAGATGAAAAAGATTCTTGTATATTTAAATTATCATTTAACAAAATTTACAATACTTATTACAAATTTAACGTTGTTTAGAATTGAAATTGATATATCATATTATTTTTGTTGTATTTTTTCAGAAAGTATTTATAAAAGTTTTTTATCAAAGTGAAAGTTTCATTTAAAACGCTAGTTACCGTGCATAAAATACACAGATAGACTACATACAGATATGTAAAATTGTTTTTAACATAATCAAAGTTTATGACTTTAAATATTGATTTTAAGCATTGTTAAGAATATAAAAATTGAAATGATAAAAAGTGTAAAGTGTTAAAAATAAAATAATTTTAGTCAAATAACTGAAATGTTTTGATAACTGAAATAAATTGATTTTAACGTTAGCCAACTCAAAAACACATTTAAGCTTAAATAACGTACGATTAAATAACTCGATAACGATGTGTTTTAGTGCACGTCTGGTACCATTTATTAATTAGAGCTAAATAATGATAATCATATTATTTATGCAGAAGTGCGTTACAAATATAAAATTTAAAAACATAAATAAAATTAATTTTATTTATTATAATTTTATTTATTATATTTAAATTTATTTTCTATAATAACCTTATATACATAATATGTGCAAAATATAAAAAAAACCATACTTCTCACATTTGAAACGTTGATAATCGGACACTAAATTTGATTATCGGACCTGATTAACAACGTTGTTTAGCGAAATCGATTAACAACGTTGTTTAGCGGAATCGATTAACAACGTTATTAATTGAGTTTATTTATTTATTTGTTTTAAATGATTTATACTCAAGTTTGTTGTAAGTACTAATTTCAAAAATTTGGAATGCAAGTTGTTAAATTATAATAGCTCTTAATTAAAAAAAAATCTCTTAAATAAAGTAAAAATTTCATTTAAAACTCTAGTTACCCTGCATAAAATCTGTATTTTAACAGATATTTAAAATTGTATTTAACATAATTAAAGTGAATGACTGTAAATAAATAGTTATTACAGCAAGTAACTAGTATAAAACGTTGTTTATCATGTAAATTGAATCTTTTGCAATGTATTTTGTTAAATTTAAGTAGCTCTATGTTTTTTATCCAAGTAAAAGTTTCATTTAAAACGCTAGTTACCCTGCATAAAATACACAGATAGACTACATACAGATATTTATGTAGTTCAATTAAATTTAGTTCTACACATGTAATATAAACTGCTGCATAATAAAATTTAATAGAAAAAGCTACAATATGATAAATTCTATCATTCATTAGTCCAAATGGATTTCTACTTTTATAAATACTTTCTAAAAAAATACAACAAAAATAATATGATATATCAATTTCAATTCTAAACAACGTTAAATTTGTAATAAGTATTGTAAATTTTGTTAAATGATAATTTATATTTACAAGAATCTTTTTCAGCTCTTTTATCGTTTGATATTAATATGTTTCAAACAATTTAGCAAAACAATAAACAGCATAAATAAGTGTAACTTAAGAAACTAATAACTAAATTATCAACCTATAGTTCTAATAATGTTAACAAATTTATTTTTTATGTTATAATTGTATGTTCAAACTATCATATAAAAAGCTGTTTCTAATAAAATTAACATTCCGCGGGAAGCCTCTTGCACCGTGCAAGAGAGATGCCTCTTGCACCGTGCAAGAGAGATGCCTCTTGCACCGTGCAAGTGAGATGCCTCTTGCACGGTGCAAGCGAGATGCCTCTTGCAACGTGCAAGCGGAAAGCCATGCACCATGTAATAATTTTTTTTTTTTTTTTTTTTTTTTTTTTTTTTTTTTTTTGCACAGTGGCAGAGAGGTGAGAATGCGTTACGCACGAACAGAACCCGGTGTTCTGAACAGTGTCGGAATCCATGATGGCACTCTACAAAGAATGCATTGCCCCATGTTTACCGACTACACTCACCCCTCATCATACCTTATACAAGTCAGCCCGGAACCGTTTATCACATTACATCGGGTTGACTTAAGGCCATGTATCTTCTTTGGTTGAAGATCCTTCCATCCATTGATCCTTTCTTTCTCCTTCTTGTTATTTCACCGTGTCGTCAACTAGATAAATAAGTAACTTTATTAATAAATAAATATATATATAAATAAATAAATAAATAAATAAATATCCTTGTACGTCCTCCATTATCCCCCCATTGGTGCCGCGTGCAAGAACCGTCTAATTTGACTGCTCCTACACGCGGCTCCTAGTTAGGGTATCGTCAATAACTTTTTTGTACGCAAAATCTCCTCCACGTACCTTGCCACGACTCCATGTAATAATAATGTAACAAAATTTTTAATTAAAATATGGTTTAAAAAGTGATAATTAAGTAATAAACATTATATTATAGTATTATAAATTCTTTAGATCAAATTTTAAATTTAAAATATTGTAAGCATTATTTTCACTGATATCACTAAAGAAACACAAATAGCGTTTACGCATATGTTTCATATAAAGTACTCAATTTATTTATGTCAAACATACAATTATAACATAAAAAATAAATTTGTTAACATTATTAGAACTATAGGATGATAATTTAGTTATTATAGTTTCTTAAGTTACACTGATTTATGCTGTTTATTGTTTTGCTAAATTCTTTGAAACATTAGTTAATATCAAACGATAAAAGAGCTGAAAAAGATTCTTATATATTTAAATAATCATTTAACAAAATTTACAATACTTATTACAAATTTAACGTTGTTTAGAATTGAAATTGATATATCATATTATTTTTTTTGTATTTTTTCAGAAAGTATTTATAAAAGTAGAAATACTGTAAGCATTATTTTCACTGATATCACTAGATACACAAATAGCGTTTAGCTATATGTTTCATTTAAAGTACTCAATTTATTCATGCACCATGTAATAATAATGTAACAAAATTGTTAATTAAAATATGGTTTAAAAAGTGATAATTAAGTAATAAACATTATCATACCATTTGGACTAAAGAATGATAAATTTATCATATTGTAGCTTTTTCTATTAAACTTTATTATGCAGCAGTTTATGTTACATGTAAAGAACTAAATTTTATTGAACAGACAGATTTTGACATGAATAAGTTGAGTTCTTTAAATGAAACATATGCGTAAACAAAATTTGTGTTTACTAGTTATATCAGTGAAAATAATGCTTACAATATTTCAAATTTAAAATTTGATCTAAAGAATTTATAATACTATAATATAATGTTTATTACTTAATTATCACTTTTTAAACCATATTTTAATTAACAATTTTGTTACATTATTATTACATGGTGCATGAATAAATTGAGTACTTTAAATGAAACATATAGCTAAACGCTATTTGTGTATCTAGTGATATCAGTGAAAATAATGCTTAAAGTATTTCAAATTTAAAATTTGATCTAAACAATTTATAATACTATATAATATAATGTTTATTACTTAATTATCACTTTTTAAACCATATTTTAATTAAAAAATTTGTTTCATTATTATTACATGGTGCATGAATAAATTGAGTACTTTAAATGAAACATATGCATAAACGCTATTTGTGTATCTAGTGATATCAGTGAAAATAATGCTTACAGTATTTCAAATTTAAAATTTGATCTAAAGACTTTATAATACTATAATATAATGTTTATTACTTAATTATCACTTTTTAAACCATATTTTAATTAAAAATTTTGTTACATTATTATTACATAGTGCATGGGGCTTTCCGCAAGCACGGTGCAAGAGGCATCTCGCTTGCACGGTGCAAGAGGCATCCCGCTTGCACGTTGCAAGAGGCATCCCGCTTGCACTTTGCAAGAGGCATCTCTCTTGCACGGTGCAAGAGGCATCTCGCTTGCACGGTGCAAGAGGCATCCCGCTTGCACGGTGCACGGGCTTCACGCGGAATGTTAATTTTATTAAAAACAGCTTTTTATATAGTTTGAACATAGTTATAACATAAAAAATATAATTATAACATAAAAAATAAATTGTTAACATTATTAGAACTATAGGATGATAATTTAGTTAGTATAGTTTCTTAAGTTACACTTATTTATGCTGTTTATTGTTTTGCTAAATAGTTTGAAACATATTAATATCAAACAATAAAAAAGATGAAAAAGATTCTTGTATATTTAAATTATCATTTAACAAAATTTACAATACTTATTACAAATTTAACGTTGTTTAGAATTGAAATTGATATATCATATTATTTTTGTTGTATTTTTTCAGAAAGTATTTATAAAAGTAGAAATCCATTTGGACTAAAGAATGATAAATTTATCATATTGTAGCTTTTTCTATTAAACTTTATTATGCAGCAGTTTATGTTACATGTATAGAACTAAATTTAATTGAACAGACAGATTTTGACATGAATAAATTGAGTACTTTAAATGAAACATATGCGTAAACGCTATTTGTGTTTGCTAGTGATATCAGTGAAAATAATGCCTACAATATTTCAAATTTAAAATTTGATCTGAAGAATTTATAATACTATAATATAATGTTTATTACTTAATTATCACTTTTTAAACCATATTTTAATTAAAAATTTTGTTACATTATTATTACATGGTGCATGGCTTTCCGCTTTCACGGTGCAAGAGGCATTCCGCTTGCACGTTGCAAGAGGCATCTCTCTTGCACGGTGCAAGAGGCATCTCGCTTGCACTGTGCAAGAGGCATCCCGCTTGCACGTTGCAAGAGGTATCCCGCTTGCACGTTGCAAGAGGCATTGCTTGCACCGTGCAAGAGGCATCTCGCTTGCACGGTGCAAGAGGCATCTCTCTTGCACGGGGCAAGAGGCTTCCCGCGGAATGTTAATTTTATTAGAAACAGCTTTTTAGATGATAGTTTGAACATAGAATTATAACATAAAAAATAAATTTTTTAACATTATTAGAACTATAGGTTGATAATTTAGTTAATATAGTTTCTTAAGTTACACTTATTTATGCTGTTTATTGTTTTGCTAAATTGTTTGAAACATATTAATATCAAACGATAAAAGAGCTGAAAAAGATTCTTGTATATTTAAATCTGTAATGTTCTTAAATTGAATTAAATTGAAATTGATATTTCATTTTTTTTGTTGTATTTTCTAAAAAATTTTTAGAAAGTATTTATAAAAGTAAAAATCCATTTAGACTAATGAACGATAAATTTATCATATTGAATTTATAATACTATAATATAATGTTTATTACTTAATTATCACTTTTTAAACCATATTTTAATTAAAAATTTTGTTACATTATTATTACATGGTGCATGGGGCTTTATTTACTTAAATTAACGTTTTATTTTCTTGACTATAAAAACAAAATATAAAACGTTGATTTTCATGTAAATTGAATCGTTTGCGATGTATTTTGTTAAATTACAGTAGCTCATATTTGGTTATCAAAGTAAAAGTTTTATTTAAAACGCTATTTACCCTGCATAAAATACAGATATTTAAAATTGTTTTTAACATAATCAAAGTTTATGACTTTAAATATTGATTTTAAGCATTGTTAAGAAACACATTTAAGCTTAAATAACGTACGATTAAATAACTCGATAACGATGTATTTTAGTGCACTTCTGGTACCATTTATTAATTAGAGCTAAATAATGATAATCATATTATTTTATGCAGAAGTGCGTTACAAATATAAAATTTACAAACATAAATAAAATTAATTTTATTAATTATTTAAATTGATTTTCTATAATAACCTTATATATGTTACACCCCATCCGTGTAATTGACCAATTCATGAAATGGTCAACTTTTTGACCAATTCATGAAATGGTCAAGCCCCTTGCCCAATTCATGAATTGGTCAAAAAATAGTAAAAAATTTGACCAATTCATGAACTGGTCAGAAATATTCAATTTTTTTACACTAGTTGGTCAATATTTAAAATTGAATAATTATAATATTTTAGCATGCATATAAATTATAGCTATAACATAAAACATTTTAAATGTAAATTATTTATCAGTTTATAATTTTTATTTTACTCTCTAAACACTATTCTGTAAATATATGTCCAAAATTACAGAATAACAGTCTATGGTCGGTAATACTTATTTTTTACAGTCTATGCTATGTAAATTTCTGAATTACAGAATAGACGATATATTTTTATATCGAGGGGTAGTTAACTTTTAGTACAATTTACTATTTTTTAAAAAAGTAAAAAATTATTTTTAGATATAATTACGGGGGTTTTTGGGTACGCTGAGCTCAAATTCGGTTACAAAATTCAAAAATTCCGAATAATGGACCCCGAAACTGCAAAATTTAGTAAAAAAAATATTTAATTTAAAACTTAATAAATTATTCTTGACTGCAACACTTGGGGTTTAAAGACACGCTGATCCCGAATTCTTTAAATTTTATTCCAAATAATGCACCCAAACACCGCAAAATTCGGTAACAAATAATGTTTTTTCATGGTTGAATAAATGAGAAATCGACTTTTCCAGAGCAAAGATGTTTATTATAAATAGTCGATTTCTCATTTATTCAACTATTAAATCCATACCAGACGTAAAAGAATCAACAGTTTTTTCATGTTTTAAATGAATTTTTGATCTTTCTTTATAATGTTATTTAGCCAATAAAAACAGTTGACTATTAGAAAAAATTATTGCTAGAAATTTTAAAAACCTCAGAAAATAAAAGAAAAATATTGTTAACTGTTTTATCCCATGGGGGGGGGGCACATTATGTGGGCGTGGGGGATGTACTTTTTAGGTACTTAAATAAATTGAAATTTTTACCTAAAAATGTTATCTAGTAGGTATTTTAGGCTGCTCTTTCCGAATCTGAAGTCTATTTTCATGTAGCACCCCTCGGGATTACGATATCAACCACTCAAATGGGTAAATTGTAAATATACTGTTAAATATTTTTTAACTATTCAACACTTGGAAAAGTGGTTGCTCTTTAAAAAAAAATAATTAAACGAACTGTAAAAAATGTCAAAAAATTACGTGCATATCTTCTATATCCCTTAGAGGGGTGGTGATAGGGTGAACTTTATAAATAAACGAAATTATGATTTTTAGGCCTAAAAATGGTGTTTAGTTGGTACTTTTGGCTGCTTTTTCCGAATCTGAAGTCCATTTTCACATAAAATCCCTCGGGGGCGCGATATCAACCCATATTGGGGTAAATTATAAATATGCTCGCAAAAATATTTAAACGATTCAAAATTTGAAACAATGGTTACTTTAGCAAAAATAACTAGACAAAATCAGTAAAAAATTTCAAAAAATCCCGTGCGTATATAATTATTCAACACCTAGCAAGCTATTTTTTTGCGTAATTTTAATAATTTTAAAACATTAAACGTAAATTTACAATTTACCCCATTATAGGGGTTGATATCGCACCCCCGAGGGGTGGTACGTGAAAACGGACTTCAGATTCGGAAAGAGCAGCCCTAAATACCTACTAGATACCATTTCTAGGTAAAAATTTCAATTAATTCAAGTACCTAAAAAGTCCATCCCCCACACACCCATAATTTGCCCCCCCAATGGGGTGAAACAGGTAACAATATTTTTCTTTTCTTTTTTGAGGTTTTTAAAGGTTCTAGCAATAATTTTTTATAATAATCAACTGTTTTTATTAGCTAAATAACATTATAAAGAAAGTTCAAAAATTCATTTAAAACATACCCCACTTTGGGGGTTAATATCGCATCCCCGAGGGGTGGTACGTGAAAACGAAATTCAGATTCGGAAAGAGCAGTCCTAAATACCTACTGGGTACCATTTTTGGCCCAAAATTTCAATTTTTTCATATAAAAATATGCGAGTGTCCAGGAATTGTCGGTTGGGCGTTAATGGGTTAAATGAGAATATACTGAGAAATATTAATTTTCTAACTATATATTTTTATTAGAAATTTTTTACTTAAAAATTATTTTTAACTTAGACTTGTAATATATTTTTTATTAATATGTATTTTTAATTATTAAAATTATTAAAATTAAAAAATATAATAATGACTCCTGTGTACATAAATGTTATTTTTATTCATTCCAAAATTATTGACCAACTAGTGTAAAAAAATTGAATATTTTTGACCAATTCATGAAATGGTCAAAATTTTGACCAATTCATGAATTGGACAAGGGGCTTGACCATTTCATGAATTGGTCAAAAAGTTGACCATTTCATGAAATGGTCAATTACACGGATGGGGTGTAACATATACATAATATGTGCAAAATATAAACCATACTTCTCACATTTGAAACGTTGATAATCGGACACTAAATTTGATTACCGGACCTGATTATTAACGTTGTTTAGCGAAATCGATTAACAACGTTGTTTAGTGGAATCGATTAACAACGTTATTAATTGAGTTTATTTATTTATTTGTTTTAAATGATTTTTACTCAAGTTTGTTGTAAGTATTAATTTCTGCATAAAATCTGTATTTTAACAGATATTTAAAATTGTATTTAACATAATTAAAGTGAATGACTGTAAATAAATAGTTATTACAGCAAGTAACTAGTATAAAACGTTGTTTTTCATGTAAATTGAATCGTTTGTAATGTATTTTGTTAAATTTAAGTAGCTCTATTTTTTTTATTAAAGTAAAAGTTACATTTAAAACGCTAGTTACCCTGCATAAAATACAGATATTTGAAATTGTTTTTAACATGAATAAATTTTCACTTTATTCACTTTATTCACTTAAATCAACGTTTTATTTTCTTGACTATAAAAACTATTATAAAACGTTGATTTTCATGTAAATTGAATCGTTTGCGATGTATTTTGTTAAATACAGCTCATATTTGGTTATCAAAGTAAAAGAGTCAATAAACAACGTTGTTTATCCGAGTCGATTAACAACGTTGTTTATCGGAGTCGAATGAACATTGTTGTTTATCGGAGTCGATTAACAACGTTGTTTATCTGAGTCGATTAACAACGTTATTAATCGAGTTTATTTATTTATTTATATTAAATGTTTTATGCTCGAATTCGTTGTATTAATTTCAAAAATTTGGAATTGTTAAATTAAAAAAAAATCTCTTAATAAAAGTAAAAATTTCATTTAAAACTCTAGTTACCCTGCACAAAATCTGTATTTTAACAGATATTTAAAATTGTTTTTAACATAATTAAAGTGAATGACTGTAAATAGTTATTACAGCAAGTAACTAGTATAAAACGTTGTTTTTCATGTAAATTGAATCGTTTGTAATGTATTTTGTTAAATTTAAGTAGCTCTATTTTTTTTATCAAAGTGAAAGTTTCATTTAAAACGCTAGTTACCGTGCATAAAATACACAGATAGACTACATACAGATATTTATGTAGTTCAATTAAATTTAGTTCTATACATGTAATATAAACTGCTGCATAATAAAATTTAATAGAAAAAGCTACAATATGATAAATTCTATCATTCATTAGTCCAAATGGATTTCTACTTTTATAAATACTTTCTAAAAAAATACAACAAAAATAATATGATATATCAATTTCAATTCTAAACAACGTTAATTTTGTTAAATGATAATTTATATTTACAAGAATCTTTTTCAGCTCTTTTATCGTTTGATATTAATATGTTTCAAACAATTTAGCAAAACAATAAACAGCATAAATAAGTGTAACTTAAGAAACTAATAACTAAATTATCAACCTATAGTTCTAATAATGTTAACAAATTTATTTTTTATGTTATAATTGTATGTTCAAACTATCATATAAAAAGCTGTTTCTAATAAAATTAACATTCCGCGGGAAGCCTCTTGCACCGTGCAAGAGAGATGCCTCTTGCAACGTGCAAGCGGACAGCCATGCACCATGTAATAATAATGTAACAAAATTTTTAATTAAAATATGGTTTAAAAAGTGATAATTAAGTAATAAACATTATATTATAGTATTATAAATTCTTTAGATCAAATTTTAAATTTGAAATATTGTAAGCATTATTTTCACTGATATCACTAGTAAACACAAATAGCGTTTACGCATATGTTTCATTTAAAGTACTCAATTTATTCATGTCAAAATCTGTCTGTTCAATTATATACATGTAACATAAACTGCTGCATAATAAAGTTTAATAGAAAAAGCTACAATATGATAAATTTATCATTCTTTAGTCTAAATGGATTACTTTTATAAATACTTTCTAAAAAAATACAACAAAAATAATATGATATATCAATTTCAATTCTAAACAACGTTAAATTTGTAATAAGTATTGTCAATTTTGTTAAATGATAATTTAAATATACAAGAATCTTTTTCAGCTCTTTTATCGTTTGATATTAATATGTTTCAAACAATTTAGCAAAACAATAAACAGCATAAATAAGTGTAACTTAAGATACTATAATAACTAAATTATCAACCTATAGTTCTAATAATGTTAACAAATTTATTTTTTATTTTATAATTGTATGTTCAAACTATCATATAAAAAGCTGTTTCTAATAAAATTAACATTCCGCGTAAAAACTCTTGCACCGTGCAAGAGAGATGCCTCTTGCACCGTGCAAGCGAGATGCCTCTTGCACGGTGCAAGCGAGATGCCTCTTGCAAAGTGCAAGCGGGATGCCTCTTGCACCGTTCAAGCGTGATGCCTCTTGCAACGTGCAAGCGGGATACCTCTTGCAACGTGCAAGCGGGATACCTCTTGCAACGTGCATGCGGGATGCCTCTTACACCGTGCAAGCGAGATGCCTCTTACAATTTGCAAGCGGGATACCTCTTGCACAGCGCAAGCGGAAAGCCCCATGCACAATGTAATAATAGTGTAACAAAATTTTTAATTAAAATATGGTTTAAAAAGTGATAATTAAGTAATAAACATTATATTATAGATTTAATTATATTATAAATTCCTTAGATCAAATTTTAAATTTGAAATATTGTAAGCATTATTTTCACTGATATCACTAAAGAAACACAAATAGCGTTTACGCATATGTTTCATATAAAGTACTCAATTTATTTATGTCAAACATACAATTATAACATAAAAAATAAATTTGTTAACATTATTAGAACTATAGGATGATAATTTAGTTATTATAGTTTCTTAAGTTACACTGATTTATGCTGTTTATTGTTTTGCTAAATTCTTTGAAACATATTAATATCAAACGATAAAAGAGCTGAAAAAGATATTTAAATAATCATTTAACAAAATTTACAATACTTATTACAAATTTAACGTTGTTTAGAATTGAAATTGATATATCATATTATTTTTTTTGTATTTTTTCAGAAAGTATTTATAAAAGTAGAAATCCATTTGGACTAAAGAATGATAAATTTATCATATTGTAGCTTTTTCTATTAAACTTTATTATGCAGCAGTTTATGGTACATGTAAAGAACTAAATTTTATTGAACAGACAGATTTTGACATGAATAAGTTGAGTTCTTTAAATGAAACATATGCGTAAACAAAATTTGTGTTTACTAGTTATATCAGTGAAAATAATGCCTACAATATTTCAAATTTAAAATTTGATCTAAAGAATTTATAATACTATAATATAATGTTTATTACTTAATTATCACTTTTTAAACCATATTTTAATTAAAAATTTTGTTACATTATTATTACATAGTGCATTGGGCTTTCCGCTTGCACGGTGCAAGAGGCATCTCGCTTGCACGGTGCAAGAGGCTTCCCGCTTGCACGGTGCACGGGCTTCACGCCGAATGTTAATTTAATTAAAAACAGCTTTCTTTTTTATATAGTTTGAACATACAATTATAACATAAAAAATAAATTTGTTAACATTATTAGAATTTTAGGATGATAATTTAGTTATTATAGTTTCTTAAATAACACTTATTTATGCTGTTTATTGTTTTGCTAAATTGTTTGAAACATATCAAACGATAAAGAGCTGAAAAAGATTCTTATATATTTAAATTATCATTAAACAAAATTTACAATACTTATTACAAATTTAACGTTGTTTAGAATTGAAATTGATATATCATATTATTTTTGTTGTATTTTTTCAGAAAGTATTTATAAAAGTAGAAATCCATTTGGACTAAAGAATGATAAATTTATCATAATGTAGCTTTTTCTATTAAACTTTATTATGCAGCAGTTTATGTTACATGTATAGAACTAAATTTAATTGAACAGACAGATTGTGACATGAATAAATTGAGTACTTTAAATGAAACATATGCGTAAACGCTATTTGTGTTTGCTAGTGATATCAGTGAAAATAATGCGTACAATATTTCAAATTTAAAATTTGATCTGAAGAATTTATAATACTATAATATAATGTTTATTACTTAATTATCACTTTTTAAACCATATTTTAATTAAAAATTTTGTTACATTATTATTACATGGTGCATGGCTTTCCGCTTTCACGGTGCAAGAGGCATCCCGCTTGCACGTTGCAAGAGGCATCTCTCTTGCACGGTGCAAGAGTCATCTCGCTTGCACGGTGCAACAGGCATCCCACTTGCACGTTGCAAGAGGCATCTCTCTTGCACGGTGCAAGAGGGATCTCGCTTGCACGGTGCACGGGCTTCACGCGGAATGTTAATTTTATTAAAAACAGCTTTTTATATAGTTTGAACATACAATTATAACATAAAAAATAAATTTGTTAACATTATTAGAACTATAGGATGATAATTTAGTTAGTATAGTTTCTTAAGTTACACTTATTTATGCTGTTTATTGTTTTGCTAAATAGTTTGAAACATATTAATATCAAACGATAAAAAAGATGAAAAAGATTCTTGTATATTTAAATTATCATTTAACAAAATTTACAATACTTATTACAAATTTAACGTTGTTTAGAATTGAAATTGATATATCATATTATTTTTGTTGTATTTTTTCAGAAAGTATTTATAAAAGTAGAAATCCATTTGGACTAAAGAATGATAAATTTATCATATTGTAGCTTTTTCTATTAAACTTTATTATGCAGCAGTTTATGTTACATGTATAGAACTAAATTTAATTGAACAGACAGATTTTGACATGAATAAATTGAGTACTTTAAATGAAACATATGCGTAAACGCTATTTGTGTTTGCTAGTGATATCAGTGAAAATAATGCCTACAATATTTCAAATTTAAAATTTGATCTGAAGAATTTATAATACTATAATATAATGTTTATTACTTAATTATCACTTTTTAAACCATATTTTAATTAAAAATTTTGTTACATTATTATTACATGGTGCATGGCTTTCCGCTTTCACGGTGCAAGAGGCATTCCGCTTGCACGTTGCAAGAGGCATCTCTCTTGCACGGTGCAAGAGGCATCTCGCTTGCACTGTGCAAGAGGCATCCCGCTTGCAAGTTGCAAGAGGTATCCCGCTTGCACGTTGCAAGAGGCATTGCTTGCACCGTGCAAGAGGCATCTCTCTTGCACGGGGCAAGAGGCTTCCCGCGGAATGTTAATTTTATTAGAAACAGCTTTTTAGATGATAGTTTGAACATAGAATTATAACATAAAAAATAAATTTTTTAACATTATTAGAACTATAGGTTGATAATTTAGTTATTATAGTTTCTTAAGTTACACTTATTTATGCTGTTTATTGTTTTGCTAAATTGTTTGAAACATATTAATATCAAACGATAAAAGAGCTGAAAAAGATTCTTGTATATTTAAATCTGTAATGTTCTTAAATTGAATTAAATTGAAATTGATATTTCATTTTTTTTTTTGTATTTTCTAAAAAATTTTTAGAAAGTATTTATAAAAGTAAAAATCCATTTAGACTAATGAACGATAAATTTATCATATTGAATTTATAATACTATAATATAATGTTTATTACTTAATTATCACTTTTTAAACCATATTTTAATTAAAAATTTTGTTACATTATTATTACATGGTGCATGGGGCTTTATTTACTTAAATTAACGTTTTATTTTCTTGACTATAAAAACAAAATATAAAACGTTGATTTTCATGTAAATTGAATCGTTTGCGATGTATTTTGTTAAATTACAGTAGCTCATATTTGGTTATCAAAGTAAAAGTTTTATTTAAAACGCTATTTACCCTGCATAAAATACAGATATTTAAAATTATTTTTAACATAATCAAAGTTTATGACTTTAAATATTGATTTTAAGCATTGTTAAGAATATAAAAATTAAATGATAAAAAGAATGCACTTAGTGTAAAGTGTTAAACATAAAATAATTTTAGTCAAATAATTGAAATGTTTTGATAACTGAAATAAATTGATTTTAACGTTAGCCAACTCAAAAACACATTTAAGATTAAATAACGTACGATTAAATAACTCGATAACGATGTATTTTAGTGCACTTCTGGTACCATTTATTAATTAGAGCTAAATAATGATAATCATATTATTTTATGCAGAAGTGCGTTACAAATATAAAATTTACAAACATAAATAAAATTAATTTTATTAATTATTTAAATTGATTTTCTATAATAACCTTATATACAAAATATGTGCAAAATATAAACCATACTTCTCACATTTGAAACGTTGATAATCGGACACTAAATTTGATTACCGGACCTGATTATTAAAGTTGTTTAGCGAAATCGATTAACAACGTTGTTTAGTGGAATCGATTAACAACGTTATTAATTGAGTTTATTTATTTATTTGTTTTAAATGATTTTTACTCAAGTTTGTTGTAAGTATTAATTTCTGCATAAAATCTGTATTTTAACAGATATTTAAAATTGTATTTAACATAATTAAAGTGAATGGCTGTAAATAAATAGTTATTACAGCAAGTAACTAGTATAAAACGTTGTTTATCATGTAAATTGAATCTTTTGCAATGTATTTTGTTAAATTTAAGTAGCTCTATGTTTTTTATCCAAGTAAAAGTTTCATTTAAAACGCTAGTTACCCTGCATAAAATACACAGATAGACTACATACAGATATTTATGTAGTTCAATTAAATTTAGTTCTATACATGTAATATAAACTGCTGCATAATAAAATTAATAATAATATAACAAATAATAATGTAACAAAATTTTTAATTAAAATATGGTTTAAAAAGTGATAATTAAGTAATAAACATTATATTATAGTATTATAAATTCTTTAGATCAAATTTTAAATTTGAAATATTGTAAGCATTATTTTCACTGATATCACTAGTAAACACAAATAGCGTTTACGCATATGTTTCATTTAAAGTACTCAATTTATTCATGTCAAAATCTGTCTGTTCAATTATATACATGTAACATAAACTGCTGCATAATAAAGTTTAATAGAAAAAGCTACAATATGATAAATTTATCATTCTTTAGTCTAAATGGATTTCTACTTTTATAAATACTTTCTAAAAAAATACAACAAAAATAATATGATATATCAATTTCAACTACATAAATATCTGTATGTAGTCTATCTGTGTATTTTATGCAGGGTAACTAGCGTTTTAAATGAAACTTTTACTTGGATAAAAAACATAGAGCTACTTAAATTTAACAAAATACATTGCAAAAGATTCAAATTACATGATAAACACATTTTATACTAGTTACTTGCTGTAATAACTATTTATTTACAGTCATTCACTTTAATTATGTTAAATACAAATTTAAATATCTGTTAAAATACAGATTTTATGCAGGGTAACTAGAGTTTTAAATGAAATTTTTACTTTATTTAAGAGATTTTTTTTTAATTAAGAGCTATTATAATTTAACAACTTGCATTCCAAATTTTTGAAATTAGTACTTACAACAAACTTGAGTATAAATCATTTAAAACAAATAAATAAATAAACTCAATTAATAACGTTACTAATCGATTCCGCTAAACAACGTTGTTAATCGATTTCGCTAAACAACGTTGTTAATCAGGTCCGATAATCAAATTTAGTGTCCGATTATCAACGTTTCAAATGTGAGAAGTATGGTTTATATTTTGCACATATTATGTATATTAGGTTATTATAGAAAATAAATTTAAATATAATAAATAAAATTATAATAAATAAAATTAATTTTATTTATGTTTTTAAATTTTATATTTGTAACGCACTTCTGCATAAATAATATGATTATCATTATTTAGCTCTAATTAATAAATGGTACCAGACGTGCACTAAAACACATCGTTATCGAGTTATTTAATCGTACGTTATTTAAGCTTAAATGTGTTTTTGAGTTGGCTAACGTTAAAATCAATTTATTTCAGTTATCAAAACATTTCAGTTATTTGACTAAAATTATTTTATGTTTAACACTTTACACTAAGTGCATTCTTTTTATCATTTCAATTTTTATATTCTTAACAATGCTTAAAATCAATACTTGCCCCGTGCAAGAGAGATGCCTCTTGCACCGTGCAAGCGAGATGCCTCTTGCACGGTGCAAGCAATGCCTCTTGCAACGTGCAAGCGGGATACCTCTTGCAACGTACAAGCGGGATGCCTCTTGCACAGTGCAAGAGAGATGCCTCTTGCAACGTGCAAGCGGAATGCCTCTTGCACCGTGAAAGCGGAAAGCCATGCACCATGTAATAATAATGTAACAAAATTTTTAATTAAAATATGGTTTAAAAAGTGATAATTAAGTAATAAACATTATATTATAGTATTATAAATTCTTCAGATCAAATTTTAAATTTGAAATATTGTAGGCATTATTTTCACTGATATCACTAGCAAACACAAATAGCGTTTAGCATATGTTTCATTTAAAGTATTCAATTTATTCATGTCAAAATCTGTCTGTTCAATTAAATTTAGTTCTATACATGTAACATAAACTGCTGCATAATAAAGTTTAATAGAAAAAGCTACAATATGATAAATTTATCATTCTTTAGTCCAAGTCCTACTTTTATAAATACTTTCTGAAAAAATACAACAAAAATAATATGATATATCAATTTCAATTCTAAACAACGTTAAATTTGTAATAAGTATTGTAAATTTTGTTAAATGATAATTTAAATATACAAGAATCTTTTTCATCTTTTTTATCGTTTGATATTAATATGTTTCAAACTATTTAGCAAAACAATAAACAGCATAAATAAGTGTAACTTAAGAAACTATACTAACTAAATTATCATCCTATAGTTCTAATAATGTTAACAAATTTATTTTTTATGTTATAATTGTATGTTCAAACTATATAAAAAGCTGTTTTTAATAAAATTAACATTCCGCGTGAAGCCCGTGCACCGTGCAAGCGAGATGCCTCTTGCACCGTGCAAGAGAGATGCCTCTTGCAACGTGCAAGTGGGATGCCTGTTGCACCGTGCAAGCGAGTTGCCTCTTGCACCGTGCAAGAGAGATGCCTCTTGCACCGTGCAAGAGAGATGCCTCTTGCAACGTGCAAGTGGGATGCCGGTTGCACCGTGCAAGCGGCATGCCTCTTGCACCATGCAAGCGGAAAGCCCCATGCACTATGTAATAATAATGTAACAAAATTTTTAATTAAAATATGGTTTAAAAAGTGATAATTAAGTAATAAACATTATATTATAGTATTATAAAGTCTTTAGATCAAATTTTAAATTTGAAATACTGTAAGCATTATTTTCACTGATATCACTAGATACACAAATAGCGTTTACGCATATGTTTCATTTAAAGTACTCAATTTATTCATGCACCATGTAATAATAATGAAACAAATTTTTTAATTAAAATATGGTTTAAAAAGTGATAATTAAGTAATAAACATTATATTATATAGTATTATAAATTTTTTAGATCAAATTTTAAATTTGAAATACTGTAAGCATTATTTTCACTGATATCACTAGATACACAAATAGCGTTTAGCTATATGTTTCATTTAAAGTACTCAATTTATTCATGCACCATGTAATAATAATGTAACAAAATTGTTAATTAAAATATGGTTTAAAAAGTGATAATTAAGTAATAAACATTATATTATAGTATTATAAATTCTTTAGATCAAATTTTAAATTTGAAATATTGTAAGCATTATTTTCACTGATATCACTAGATACACAAATAGCGTTTACGCATATGTTTCATTTAAATTACCCAATTTATTTATGTCAAAATCTGTCTGTTCAATTAAATTTAGTTCTATACATGTAACATAACCTGCTGCATAATAAAGTTTAATAGAAAAAGCTATAATATGATAAATTTATCATTCTTTAGTCCAAATGTATTTCTACTTTTATAAATACTTTCTAAAAAAATACAACAAAATAATATGATATATCAATTTCAATTCTAAACAACGTTAAATTTGTAATAAGTATTGTAAATTTTGTTTAATGATAATTTAAATATACAAGAATCTTTTTCAGCTCTTTATCGTTTGATATGTTTCAAACAATTTAGCAAAACAATAAACAGCATAAATAAGTGTAACTTAAGAAACTATAATAACTAAATTATCATCCTAAAATTCTAATAATGTTAACAAATTTATTTTTTATGTTATAATTGTATGTTCAAACTATATAAAAAAGAAAGCTGTTTTTAATAAAATTAACATTCGGCGTGAAGCCCGTGCACCGTGCAAGCGGGATGCCTTTTGCACCGTGCAAGTGGGATGCCTCTTGCACTAAGCAAGCGAGATGCCTCTTGCACCGTGCAAGAGATCTCTCTTACACCGTGCAAGCGGAAAGCCCCATGCACCATGTAATAATAATGTAACAAAATTTTTAATTAAAATATGGTTTAAAAAGTGATAATTAAGTAATAAACATTATATTATAGTATTATAAATTCTTTAGATCAAATTTTAAATTTGAAATATTGTAGGCATTATTTTCACTGATATAACTAGTAAACACAAATTTTGTTTACGCATATGTTTCATTTTTATAATACTATAATATAATGTTTATTACTTAATTATCACTTTTTAAACCATATTTTAATTAAAAATTTTGTTACATTATTATTACATGGTGCATGGGGCTTTCCGCTTGCGCTGTGCAAGAGGTATCCCGCTTGCAAATTGCAAGAGGCATCTCGCTTGCACGGTGTAAGAGGCATCCCGCATGCACGTTGCAAGAGGTATCCCGCTTACACGTTGCAAGAGGTATCCCGCTTGCACGTTGCAAGAGGCATCACGCTTGAACGGTGCAAGAGGCATCCCGCTTGCACTTTGCAAGAGGCATCTCGCTTGCACCGTGCAAGAGGCATCTCGCTTGCACGGTGCAAGAGGCATCTCTCTTGCACGGTGCAAGAGTTTTTACGCGGAATGTTAATTTTATTAGAAACAGCTTTTTATATGATAGTTTGAACATACAATTATAAAATAAAAAATAAATTTGTTAACATTATTAGAACTATAGGTTGATAATTTAGTTATTATAGTTTCTTAAGTTACACTTATTTATGCTGTTTATTGTTTTGCTAAATTGTTTGAAACATATTAATATCAAACGATAAAAGAGCTGAAAAAGATTCTTGTAAATATAAATTATCATTTAACAAAATTTACAATACTTATTACAAATTTAACGTTGTTTAGAATTATATCATATTATTTTTGTTGTATTTTTTTAGAAAGTATTTATAAAAGTAGATATCCATTTGGACTAAAGATTGATAGAATTTATCATATTGTAGCTTTTTCTATTAAATTTTATTATGCAGCAGTTTATATTACATGTATAGAACTAAATTTAATTGAACAGACTTACATATCTGTATGTAGTCTATCTGTGTATTTTATGCAGGGTAACTAGCGTTTTAAATGAAACTTATACTTCGATAAAAAAAATAGAGCTACTTAAATTTAACAAAATACATTGCAAAAGATTCAATTTACATGATAAACAACGTTTTATACTCGTTACTTGCTGTAATGACTAATAAATTTATTTACAGTCATTCACTTTAATTATGTTAAATACAATTTTAAATATCTGTTAAAATACAGATTTTATGCAGGGTAACTAGAGTTTGAAATGAAATTTTTACTTTATTTAAGAGATTTTTTTTTAATTAAGAGCTATTATAATTTAACAGCTTGCATTCCAAATTTTTGAAATTAATACTTACAACAAACTTGAGTAAAAATCATTTAAAACAAATAAATAAATAAACTCAATTAATAACGTTGTTAATCGATTCCGCTAAACAACGTTGTTAATCGATTTCGCTAAACAACGTTAATAATCAGGTCCGATAATCAAATTTAGTGTCCGATTATCAACGTTTCAAATGTGAGAAGTATGGTTTATATTTTGCACATATTATGAATATAAGGTTATTATAGAAAATCAATTTAAATAATTAATAAAATTAATTTTATTTATGTTTGTAAATTTTATATTTGTAACGCACTTCTGCATAAAATAATATAATTATCATTATTTAGCTCTAATTAATAAATGGTACCAGACGTGCACTAAAATACATCGTTATCGAGTTATTTAATCGTACGTTATTTAATCTTAAATGTGTTTTTGAGTTGGCTAACGTTAAAATCAATTTATTTCAGTTATCAAAACATTTCAATTATTTGACTAAAATTATTTTATGTTTAACACTTTACACTAAGTGCATTCTTTTTATCATTTCAATTTTTATATTCTTAACAATGCTTAAAATCAATATTTAAAGTCATAAACTTTGATTATGTTAAAAATAATTTTAAATGTCTGTATTTTATGCAGGGTAAATAGCGTTTTAAATAAAACTTTTACTTTGATAACCAAATATGAGCTACTGTAATTTAACAAAATACATCGCAAACGATTCAATTTACATGAAAATCAACGTTTTATATTTTGTTTTTATAGTCAAGAAAATAAAACGTTGATTTAAGTAAATAAAGCGAACAAAGTGAATCTTTATTTATGTTAATAAAATTAACATTCCGCGGGAAGCCTCTTGCACCGTGCAAGAGAGATGCCTCTTGCACCGTGCAAGCGAGATGCCTCTTGCACGGTGCAAGCGAGATGCCTCTTGCAACGTGCAAGCGGGATACCTCCTGCAACGTGCAAGCGGAAAGCCCCATGCACCATGTAATAATAATGTAACAAAATTTTTAATTAAAATATGGTTTAAAAAGTGATAATTAAGTAATAAACATTATATTATAGTATTATAAATTCTTTAGATCAAATTTTAAATTTAAAATATTGTAAGCATTATTTTCACTGATATCACTAGTAAACACAAATAGCGTTTACGCATATGTTTCATTTAAAGTACTCAATTTATTCATGTCAAAATCTGTCTGTTGAATTAAATTTAGTTCTATACATGTAACATAAACTGCTGCATAATAAAGTTTAATAGAAAAAGCTACAATATGATAAATTTATCATTCTTTAGTCCAAATGGATTTCTACTTTTATAAATACTTTCTGAAAAAATACAACAAAAATAATATGATATATCAATTTCAATTCTAAACAACGTTAAATTTGTAATAAGTATTGTAAATTTTGTTAAATGATAATTTAAATATACAAGAATCTTTTTCAGCTCTTTTATCGTTTGATATTAATATGTTTCAAACTATTTAGCAAAACAATAAACAGCATGAATAAATGTAACTTAAGAAACTATAATAACTAAATTATCATCCTATTGTTCTAATAATGTTAACAAATTTATTTTTTATGTTATAATTGTATGTTTAAACTATATGAAAAGCTGTTTTTAATAAAATTAACATTCTGCATGAAGCCCGTGCACCGTGCAAGCGGGATGTCTCTTGCACCGTGCAAGCGAGATGCCTCTTGCACGGTGCAAGCTAGAAGCCTCTTGCGCAAGAGGAGGCGGGATACCTCTTGCAACGTGCAAGCGGAAAGCCCCATGCACCATGTAATAATAATGTAACAAAATTTTTAATTAAAATATGGTTTAAAAAGTGATAATTAAGTAATAAACATTATATTATAGTATTATAAATTCAATATGATAAATTTATCGTTCATTAGTCTAAATGGATTTTTACTTTTATAAATACTTTCTAAAAATTTTTTAGAAAATACAACAAAAAAAATGAAATATCACTTTCAATTTAATTCAATTTAAGAACATTACAGATTTAAATATACAAGAATCTTTTTCAGCTCTTTTATCGTTTGATATTAATATGTTTCAAACAATTTAGCAAAACAATAAACAGCATAAATAAGTGTAACTTAAGAAACTATAATAACTAAATTATCAACCTATAGTTCTAATAATGTTAAAAAATTTATTTTTTATGTTATAATTCTATGTTCAAGCTATCATCTAAAAAGCTGTTTCTAATAAAATTAACATTCCGCGGGAAGCCTCTTGCCCCGTGCAAGAGAGATGCCTCTTGCACCGTACAAGCGAGATGCCTCTTGCACGGTGCAAGCAATGCCTCTTGCAACGTGCAAGCGGGATACCTCTTGCAACGTGCAAGCGGGATGCCTCTTGCACAGTGCAAGCGAGATGCCTCTTGCACCGTGCAAGCGGAAAGCCATGCACCATGTAATAATAATGTAACAAAATTTTTAATTAAAATATGGTTTAAAAAGTGATAATTAAGTAATAAACATTATATTATAGTATTATAAATTATTTAGATCAAATTTTAAATTTGAAATATTGTAGGCATTATTTTCACTGATATCACTAGCAAACACAAATAGCGTTTACGCATATGTTTCATTTAAAGTACTCAATTTATTCATGTCAAAATCTGTCTGTTCAATTAAATTTAGTACTATACATGTAACATAAACTGCTGCATAATAAAGTTTAATAGAAAAAGCTACAATATGATAAATTTATCATTCTTTAGTCCAAATGGATTTCTACTTTTATAAATACTTTCTGAAAAAATACAACAAAAATAATATGATATATCAATTTCAATTCTAAACAACGTTAAATTTGTAATAAGTATTGTAAATTTTGTTAAATGATAATTTAAATATACAAGAATCTTTTTCATCTTTTTTATCGTTTGATATTAATATGTTTCAAACTATTTAGCAAAACAATAAACAGCATAAATAAGTGTAACTTAAGAAACTATACTAACTAAATTATCATCCTATAGTTCTAATAATGTTAACAAATTTATTTTTTATGTTATAATTGTATGTTCAAACTATATAAAAAGCTGTTTTTAATAAAATTAACATTCCGCGTGAAGCCCGTGCACCGTGCAAGCGGGATGCCTCTTGCACCGTGCAAGCGAGATGCCTCTTGCAACGTGCAAGCGGGATGCCTCTTGCACCGTGCAAGCGAGATGCCTCTTGCACCGTGCAAGCGGAAAGCCCCATGCACCATGTAATAATAATGTAACAAAATTTTTAATTAAAATATGGTTTAAAAAGTGATAATTAAGTAATAAACATTATATTATAGTATTATAAAGTCTTTAGATCAAATTTTAAATTTGAAATACTGTAAGCATTATTTTCACTGATATCACTAGATACACAAATAGCGTTTACGCATATGTTTCATTTAAAGTACTCAATTTGTTCATGCACCATGTATTAATAATGTAAGAAAATTTTTAATTAAAATATGGTTTAAAAAGTGATAATTAAGTAATAAACATTATATTATAGTATTATAAATTCTTTAGATCAAATTTTAAATTTGAAATATTGTAAGCATTATTTTCACTGATATCACTAGATACACAAATAGCGTTTACGTATATGTTTCATTTAAAGTACTCAATTTATTCATGCACCATGTAATAATAATGTAACAAAATTTTTAATTAAAATATGGTTTAAAAAGCGATAATTAAGTAATAAACATTATATTATAGTATTATAAATTCTTTAGATCAAATTTTAAATTTGAAATATTGTAAGCATTATTTTCACTGATATCACTAGATACACACATAGGGTTTACGCATATGTTTCATTTAAAGTACCCAATTTATTTATGTCAAAATCTGTCTGTTCAATTAAATTTAGTTCTATACATGTAACATAAACTGCTGCATAATAAAGTTTAATAGAAAAAGCTAAAATATGATAAATTTATCATTCTTTAGTCCAAATGGATTTCTACTTTTATAAATACTTTCTAAAAAAATACAACAAAAATAATATGATATATCAATTTCAATTCTAAACAACGTTAAATTTGTAATAAGTATTGTAAAATTGGTAAATGATTATTTAAATATATAAGAATCTTTTTCAGCTCTTTTATCGTTTGATATTAATATGTTTCAAAGAATTTAGCAAAACAATAAACAGCATAAATCAGTGTAACTTAAGAAACTATAATAACTAAATTATCATCCTATAGTTCTAATAATGTTAACAAATTTATTTTTTATGTTATAATTGTATGTTCAAACTATATAAAAAAGAAAGCTGTTTTTAATAAAATTAACATTCCGCGTGAAGCCCGTGCACCGTGCAAGCGGGATGCCTTTTGCACCGTGCAAGTGGGATGCCTCTTGCACCGTGCAAGCGAGATGCCTCTTGCACCGCGCAAGAGATCTCTCTTGCACCGTGCAAGCGGAAAGCCCCATGCACCATGTAATAATAATGTAACAAAATTTTTAATTAAAATACGGTTTAATAAGTGATAATTAAGTAATAAACATTATATTATAACATTATATTATAGTATAAATTCTTTAGATCAAATTTTAAATTTGAAATATTGTAGGCATTATTTTCACTGATATCACTAGTAAACACAAATTTTGTTTACGCATATGTTTCATTTAAAGAACTCAACTTATTCATGTCAAAATCTGTCTGTTCAATTAAATTTAGTTCTTTACATGTAACATAAACTGCTGCATAATAAAGTTTAATAGAAAAAGCTACAATATGATAAATTTATCATTCTTTAATCCAAATGGATTTCTACTTTTATAAATACTTTCTGAAAAAATACAAAAAAAATAATATGATATATCAATTTCAATTCTAAACAACGTTAAATTTGTAATAAGTATTGTAAATTTTGTTAAATGATTATTTAAATATATAAGAATCTTTTTCAGCTCTTTTATCGTTTGATATTAATATGTTTCACAGAATTTAGCAAAACAATAAACAGCATAAACTTAAGAAACTATAATAACTAAATTATCATCCTATAATTCTAATAATGTTAACAAATTTATTTGTTATAACTGTATGTTTGACATAAATAAATTGAGTACTTTATATGAAACATATGCGTAAACGCTATTTGTGTTTCTTTAGTGATATCAGTAAAAATAATGCTTACAATATTTCAAATTTAAAATTTGATTTAAAGAATTTATAATACTATAATATAATGTTTATTACTTAATTATCACTTTTTAAACCATATTTTAATTAAAAATTTTGTTACATTATTATTACATGGTGCATGGGGCTTTCCGCTTGCACGGTGCAAGAGGTATCCCGCTTGCACATTGCAAGAGGCATCTCGCTTGCACGGTGTAAGAGGCATCCCGCATGCACGTTGCAAGAGGTATCCCGCTTGCACGTTGCAAGAGGCATCTCGCTTGCACGGTGCAAGAGGCTTCCCGCTTGATCGTTGCAAGAGGTATCCCGCTTGCACTTTGCAAGAGGCATCTCGCTTGCACCGTGCAAGAGGCATCAGGCTTGTACTGTGCAAGAGGCATCCCGCTTGCACGTTGCAAGAGGCATCTCGCTTGCACCGTGAAAGAGGCATCTCGCTTGCACCGTGCAAGAGGCATCTCGCTTGCACGGTGCAAGAGGCATCTCTCTTGCACGGTGCAAGAGTTTTTCCGCGGAATGTTAATTTTATTAGAAACAGCTTTTTATATGATAGTTTGAACATACAATTATAACATAAAAAATAAATTTGTTAACATTATTAGAACTATAGGTTGATAATTTAGTTATTATAGTTTCTTAAGTTACACTTATTTATGCTGTTTATTGTTTTGCTAAATTGTTTGAAACATATTAATATCAAACGATAAAAGAGCTGAAAAGGCAAGGTACTAGATTCCCCATAGAAAATGTCGGTAATTACAGAGCTCCGGAATGCTGCTAAGAGCAAAATGAAAAGTTAACCCGGAAAATAGTTGATTTCAATAATTTAACATCCTCCAAGATTCAAAAATTTATTTTAAACTCTTAGATTTGAAGTCTTGAAATTTTAATATAATACTTAGAAAAGCAAAAAATTTTACAAAAATAAAAACCTACTTGTATCCGTAACAGATTCACATCCGGACTCTGACTCTTCTGCATCCTTTTCAAAACTATCTGCTAAAGTTTTTTCATAAGAGTTTAGTTTTTCTTGCAATTCACTCGCTGTTTCATCAAAAGCTTTACAAGCTGAGGTATTAGTATCTATATCTAATTCATTACTTTTACTACTAGTAGCTTCACAATCAGGTTCTACTATATCTTTCATAAATTTATCGACTAGAATATTCTTACATACTATTTCATTAACTTTTAGTTTTTGATCTTGAACATTTGTTCTTATATTAAGTTCCTTACATGTTAAAGTGATGTTATCCATTAGTTTATGCCGAAAGTCACTATTCACCTTTTCGCTAGATTTAGTTGGAATATTATGGGTTGATTTAACGACATAATCAACTAAAAAAAAAGTAACTAATTTTAAAATCATTGCATGTATCTTTTAACATACTTAAATAAGTAATTTTTAAGATAAGAGATTTTGAAACAAAACCGATTGGATTAGATTTAGAATGTAGAAATATAACTGCACTGCAAACTTTGAAGGTACTAAATTTATAGGTTTCAGAATGCATTTGAATGATTGGCTTTTCATTTATAAATAAAATTTGAGCTTAATTTTCTGTTTTAAATAAATTTTAAAAATAATTTTCAATATTATAAAGGATATAAAATTATCTACTGAAATCAATTTCGCCGTTAGTTTTTGAAAAAATTTCAAGTTAACCCAGAAAAATTAGCAAACTTAATTTTTTTTTTTTTTTTTTTTTTTTTTTTTTTCATGTAAATAGAATTTTTTTAATAGTTGATAGCTGTATGGAATGACTAAAATTTCTAAATAAGAGAAACATGGGCCATATTTACGTATGACCTCGTGCACTTTAAAAAGAACTCTAAAATATGCCGCTGCAAACGTGTTAAATAACAATTTTCTTATAAATAGTTAAAGCAATTGAATAAGTTTTTATTTGGTAGCAGGAATAAATAAAGTCTGTTAATGAATAGAAAATTATACAAATTCATTTTTGGAGTTTTTAAGCACTTAAAGACAAATATAGTTAAAAAATATCCCTCATAAACTGTTTTAAAAAAAAGCTTAAGCAAAAGAAGCGTCAAACAAAATACAAATGTTAAGGCCAATAAAAAGGAAGAATATTTTCCACTATTTGAAAAACTTATATTCGAAATTCTATACTTTTTACAAGTTCGAAATCCCATGCGTTTCTGCTAGATTTACTAAGAATGATGACTCATACATAATTTACGTCTAACTCTAAAACTACATCTCAGAAGTTATATCACGGTTTCAATTGTTCTTCAGAGATTAAATTTTATAAGACGAGTTTGCTTGAATCTCTGGTACAAAGATATGAAAAACAAATAATTTTGGAACTAAGACTTACCCACATTATCCCATTCGCTATTTTGAATATCCATTTCTTTTGGTTTAGTAATTTTATTAAAAGTTCCAGAATTAAAATTCCCCACTTCACCCTTCTCACCATTTATAGACATTTTATTTTGTAATATAGATTTCTCTTCTGCTGCATCTTTTTGACTATTTGTGGGTTTTCTTAAAGAACTTTCAATAGTTGGGATTCCAGTTTTAAGAATATCTAAAAATACGTAGAATAAAGATTTGAAAAGGTAAAACAAAACTAATAATTAAGTTCATAAAGACGAAATTCCGATAGTATATAAAATATTAAGAAATAAAAAACGATTAATTATAATCAACTTTATAGTATTTTTTATATAGATATTACACGTGAGAGATTTCATGCAAACTAGTTCTAAGTAAGATAGACTTAAATATCGTAGAAATTGGCCCAAAAAATTTCTATACAAAAATATAAGTGAGAATTAGTTTTCTAGGAATTTCCTGATTTATGTCAGCCATTTTCAGTTTTTTAGTCATTTAAAAGAAAACTAATTATTGTTGTTTTATTTTCTGCAATTTGTCGATAGTTTATTAGCGATAAATAAGGCAAAGTTCATTTATTTATCTTTCTAATATATAAAATCACGTGAAAAAAAACTCACCTTTCGAATTCGATTTGAACTGCGCATGCTAGAAAAATCTCAAAATTCGCAGGTTCTCTTTTCTTTTAAAATATTTTAAAATACTTTTTTTTACTAATTTTTACCTTAAAAAAGAAATTTCCAATTGTATCTCTAATTTAAGAGTGTTAGGAATCAAAAAATAATATATAAAAAGTTTCCAGTATTTCATATTTTCAAATTTTAGGCTAACTGATGTGACCAAAATGAAAATCTGATGTTTACAAGGTATACAATATTGGGTATCTTTTAAAAGTCATTTGAGAATGGCTAAATTTTAAGGTAAAAAGTCATAATATAATAATTTTGAATAAAATCTCACCTAAATTAAAAATACGGCAAACTAGGATTTAAAACTTAAAAATTTTTTCATTCGTTATACATAGAATTTTTTAAAGGCAACAATAATATCACACGCCTATTTAAAATTTCCCGAGAAACACAAATCTAAAGTCAGATTATCGTTTTGGTTACATGACTTCGAAGAAAATTAAAAATATGAAAAAATAGTAATTTTTGAAGTATTACTTTTTGATCCAGCGCTTTTAAACTAGAAGTTTAAGCTGAAATTAAAAAGAAAAAATTTAGGCCAAAATAGGTTAAAAAAAAAGTATATTAAGGCAATTTTAAAAAAAAGTAAACCTGCAAATATGGGGATATTTGGTTAGCGTTATTTTTATGAGATTTCTCAAGCATGAGATCAAACTTTTTAGGACAGAATTTGTTTTTACCAAAAATTTCCTGACCAAACCCTATAGGAAATATCTTCGCGGGGAGTGGTTTACAAAGAAAAAACAAGCTTTTTTTAAAATTACCAAAAAAATGGAAATAGCTGTCGCAAATCGAGAAATAGTCTTAGAAAGCTAAAAATTGAAGAAGCTAATTTTTAGTATGTATATTTTTGGGTAAAAAATTTGTTCAACCAATTTTCGCTACTCTCTAGACCAACTTTTGTCCAGTTGGCATGGTATCTTTTAAGTATAATTATATTAATTGCTGTAAGTATATCTTAATACTCGAACAAGAGAAAGTAAAAATGTGATTTAAGCAATATCTATTTATAAAATAAGTGACTGGTTTTTTATGAGTATTTTTAACATGAAAAAAAATTTTAATATTTTGAATACTTACGAGAGTGAGAATCACATAAACATTCTTCATTATTATGGCCGAAATAATTATTTCTGTAATAAACCGTTATTTGCTGCCCAGCTTTTATTAATTTTAATGTTTGGATGACTACGTGGTCCCCTTTCACGACGTATTTTGAGTTGGCTTTACAATCATGATTTATAAAAGAAATTGGACCTAATAATAAATACGGGGTCTTGGATCCATTTATTGTGGTTATTGAATAATCCAATCCTTTTTTTATTAAAGTATCTTCTTCTTCTATAGATATTTTTGCTGTTTTTCCAGATAAATAAGGAATGACAGTACCTTTCTCTAAATCTTTGATTGCAATGACTTCAAGACTAAATCCTTTATCCCTGGGAAAAGTTTTTTTCATTTTCTGGATACTTATTGATTCTTGATTACTTACACAACGTAAGTAGAGGCTGAAGTGCTCTTGTAATAAAGCTTTTTCATTAAATGAATGAAAATATAGTAACAAATTTTTCTTAGCAATATCATATAATTCGTTACTAACAACAGACGTTTCAGCATCAAAATTAATTAGTTTTAGTTTCTGTTTTACTTCCTTAATTGAAAACTGATGATATTCATACTTTTCAAATTTTCTTGTTCTTTTTCCTAGTTTAAAATCTAATATCAAAAGTCTCGCTAAATCATCTAAACTTGTTAACTGTTTATAAAACATATTAAAAATATTCTTTGGTCCTAAAAACAAAAATAATAATACGTAAAAAAGGTTTTTTAAATGCTTGATGCTATTATTGACTTATATGGTTAATTTTATAAAAAATATAGATTTTTCCTCTGTTCTTAAATTTTCAATCACAGGCATAAAAATAACGATACAAATCTTTATTTTGTGGTACATTTATTTTAAGGAGTCATGATCGTGAAAAGAGAATTTGAGTAGATATTTGCATTACCGACGCTATTTTTTTTTTAATTAGCGGTTAAAAATAAAATGAGTCGTAAAAATATTAAAAAACTAGCTGGCACTAAGGTTCCTCAAACAATGAGCCAATTATAAGCATGCAATCATAAGTTTTTTCATGGAAATAAATGAGATATTACATCCAAAATAAAAAAAAAGTTTTCGATTTTTTAATAAAAAAATTTTTGGAAAAAAAATTAGGTCGAATACTGAAAGTGAACTTCAAAATTGTACGGTATTTCTACAAAATAAATAATGGTTTTTGTCAAAATATTTTTGTTAGACTTTTAACATAGCATTTATTTTTCTTAAACATTAATTTAAAAAATTACCTTCCATTGTTGAACTATTTTTTATTATTTTTAATTAAATAGTTTATGAGATTAAGTCAATAATGACAGTCTATAAAGAATTCATAGAAACTAAAAGTTATTCTAAATTTAAAAGTATCACCCGCCAATAAATGTAGATTTGAGGGTTGTAAAAAATTACATTTATATTACTCGCCTTTTTTGAGCGGTAATGAGGGATTTTACACCGTCGTAGTTAACCTTGGGTTAAATAGACCAAAACTTAATCCCGAGCAAATTGACTAAGTCCCGTTTATACCAACCACTTTTAGCTGAAAAAATTCAACATTTGTTGATGTAAATGGTTAAGTTAACATTTGGCAAAGTTAACCCAGGGTTAACTACGACGGTAAAGCAAGGGGCAACTTGCATTCCATGGACGCTAGATAAAAGGGCCCCAAGTATTATATGATTTCAGGGGTGGAATTTTTGTTTTTCACTGCGCGCATTAACCTAATTTTTGTTGTATGGTTTGCCTCCTGCGGCAATCCGTTGGCTAAGGCAGTTGTGATAACAACACTATAATAAAATTTTGTGTATTATAATATATTATTATTATTGTTTATTTTATAAACTTCTAATAGAATTAAAATTATATTAAATACTAAATTATTTTTATGTAGGATGGGTTTCCATGACTTAAAAAATCTATCAAGATATTATGTTTTGAAAATAAAAGACAATGACATATTTTTTCAAAAACATTATCTATTATGCCCAGTACAGTGGTTTAATGTAATTGAGAAAAAAATCTATGTACACTTACCAAAGCCTATCCTAGATAACGAAGAATATATCAAATCTTATTTATTTTTGGCGAAACAGAGTATATCTAAAATTCCTATTGCTTGGGGGGTATACTCTTTTGATGTCATAAAACGATTCAATGTGTTCAAAGAAGCTGAGGATTTCCTAAAAAATAATTCTCCCAAAAATTTACAAGATTTATTTGATATAGAATCAGTTTCCTCTGAGATAAGTAAATCCTGTGCTACAAGTATCGAACCAATTGATTCAGCTAAAGAAAACGTAGACCACCAAGAAATTGAATGTAGCAATAAGAAAAAGAATCAGAGTGGAAGTATTTTAGAAACAGTGGATTTAGCTGAAAACAACAATGATAATACAGAAACTATTTGTGAAAATGAGAAAGAGAGTAAAAGCAGTATGATTTTAGAAGGAACTGTTTCTCAAAAAATTTTGTCACCTCAAGTTATTAGATCTAGTGATAGACCTGAAATAAAAAATGTCCAATGTTTACAAGAATTTGTTAATATATCAATTAAAAAAGTTGAAGAAGAAATTATATCAACTGTTAAAGAAAGATTACATTTATTAAAAAATACATTAGTCAGTACTCTAACGAATGTGTGTAATTGTGAAAAATGTGAAGTAAATGACAATGCTGGCAAGCCAGAAAATAAAAATATTAATATTGATTCTAAGACAGTAATTGCAAATTGCCAAAATATTATAAGATTTAAATTGATTATAGACAAATATAGGCTAATTATTCCTTTTCAAAGTAAAAAAGAATTTGAGGTATTTGATACCAAGCTGGCTGACATTGAATGTTTTATGGATCTGAAAAATTATTTTGCCTCAGAAATACAACTAGGCGATAAACTAACTGTATCAGTAAGAGAAATAATGCGAAAATTTTTTACTAGAAGTAGTTTATTAACATATACTGGTCAACGAGAAGTAACTTCTAAAACAGCAAGAAATTCTAGTGCTAAAATAATATTCACAGAAGAGACCAATTTTTATAAATGCTTATTACGATCTTTTGCTGAAAAGCATGCTGAGAATGAAATCTATTGCACATCTGAGATGGCAACGGCTGTAAGCTCAGCTATAAAGCTCAGTCGTGACTGGAATGGTGGTCGGCGTAAAAGATCTATTCAAAAATTAACAGATGAATCATCCATAAATAATAAGGGTATAAATGAAAATGATAAAAAATCAAAAATTAAAAAAACAACTTAATTTTTTTTGCTTTTTGTTTCTTAGTCATTAATTTATCAAAGATTTTTATCTTTTTATCATAATATAATTATAAATAGAAATTTTTGTATCATAGATAATATGTAGATAATACTGTTCATATAAAATATTGAAAATATATAATATTTCATGTTTTTGCTTAAAATTATTTCAAATTAACTTTTTTTTGGCCTTTTTTTATTTTTTATGCAATTTTTTTAGTTATCTGTAGTTAGATCAAAATAGGTCAAGAGGATTGTTTTTCAATTCATCGTGTACCTCAGTCAAAATACGACTTTGTTTGTATTGTTACTAGCAACAACCAGATTTGCTCTAGTATAGGATTTTTGGGTAGCTTTTTTTTTTTAAATTAGGGCTTTAATTAGCAAAAACTACCCTCAAAATAGGGCGTTTTTTATATAATCGAACTTTGAGCCCAGTTTTAGCACGTGGGGTTTTTATGGGTTGCTAATCAAAAATTTTTGTGATTCTTTTTAAAAGAAGTTAATATTTTACCCTTAAATTACCTAAAACTACCCCCAAGGAGGCGTATTTTTCCTATTTTCGCAGTTTGAGAGTCCAAATTTGTTCCACATAGGTTTTTTGTAAAAATTTTCGTAATTTTTTTAAGAAAAATTAATATAATTCATCTTTAACATACCAAAAACTACCCCTCTCTAACAAAAATAACCACGTAGTTATACTCCCTGGCTCAGAGAGTTATTTCAGGGAGTTAACTCCCTAAAACAGGGAGTTAACCACCTAAAACAGAGAGTAAACTCCCTGAAATTTCTGTCATCTCCACGAATACCTTCGGGATGAAAATGGACCGTACGAGGGAAAACTGATATCCTGGAGGCGTAAATTTTAATTTTACATCCAAAACAATTTTCCAATATGACGGACAAGAAAAAATAAAAATAAAGACTTTCTACATTACCTGGGGGTTTTCGGGGTCGAGAAAAACGTTTTTATGAATGAAAATTTTGATTTTTTAGCCCAAACATATTTTCCACTTTTCCAAGATGGCGGACCAGAAAAAATCAAAATAAAGACTTTCCACATTACCTAGGGGTTTTTGGGGCCGAGAAAACCGATTTTATTAATGAAAATTTTGATTTTTTTGTCCCAACATATTTTCCAATTTTCCAAGATGGCGGACCAGAAAAAATAAAAATAAAGACTTTCTACATTACCTAGGGGTTTTCGGGGCCGAGATAAACGTTTTTATGAATGAAAATTTTAATTTTTTTGCCCCAACATATTTTACAATTTTCCAAGATGGCGGACCAGAAAAAATCAAAATAAAGACTTTCTACATTAGCTAGGGTATTTTCGGGGCCGAGAAAACCGATTTTATGAAAGAAAATTTTTATTTTTTTTTCTCAACATATTTTCTAATTTTAGAACATGGCGGACCCTAGGTAATGAAGAAAGTCTTTATTTTTATTTTTTCTGGTCCGCCATATTGGAAAATTGGAAAATAAGTTGGGGCAAAAAAAAAAAATTTTCATTAATTAAAACGGTTTTCTCGGCTCTGAAAACCCCTAGGTAATGTAGAAACTCTTTATTTTTATTTTTTCTGGTACGCCATCTTGGAAAATTGGAAAATATGTTGGGGCAAAAAAATTAAAATTTTCATTCATAAAAACGATTTTCTCGGCCCCGAAAACCCCTAGATAATGTAGAAACTCTTTATTTTTAATTTTTCTGGTACGCTATCTTGAAAAATTGGAAAATATGTTGGGGCAAAAAAATTAAAATTTTCATTCATAAAAACGGTTTTCTCGGCCCCGAAAAACCCTAGATAATGTAGAAACTCTTTATTTTTATTTTTTCTGGTACGCCATCTTGAAAAATTGGAGAATATGTTGGGGCAAAAAAATTAAAATTTTCATTCATAAAAACGGTTTTCTCGGCCCCGAAAACCCCTAGGTAATGTAGAAAGTCTTTGTTTGCGAGAAAACAGGGATATTTGTTGAATTCACCACGCTTTCTGTATATGAAAATATTAGTAATTTTTATATTATATTTTGTCATTGTTGATTGAATTTATAATACAGAAAGAGTGGGGATTTTGATAACTTATGCTTGTGTGTATGTATGTGCACGCACGGACCCGAAAACGTGCGCCTTTTTTCAGAGCTCCTTCTTCTCTTGCGACCGCCGGCATGCAAAGTACACGTTTATATTGTTCCTTAAAAAATTAAGTATCTTTACAATAAATCATTCATCTTTTTAAAAGTGGAATCAATAAGTGTTTTTATTCAGTCTAACTTTGCCTTTTTATTAAAATCTCATTCCTTTAAATCTTTATTCAGTCTAATATCCTTTTCTTCAAAAATCATTTATAAAATACAAAACATTTTGGTGCCATAACACCCGCTTATAAGGCAGTGGTTAAATCGGAAGAACGTTATTTTAAAAAATCGTCGTAGGAAAATTATCATAAAAATTATTTTCGTAAAAATTTCGGAGAAAATAATAAAGAATTGAAAATTAAAAGTTAAAAAAAATAGTGAAAAGCTAAAAAATTAAACGATAAAGTGAAGATAAAATTAAAAAATGAAAACTAGTGCAGTGACGCCATGTGCTCCTTTTTTCTTTTATGAATTTTTGGTCGCGACAAGACTTGAATTTTAGGTTATGGTGTTTTAAATTTATTATTTAAAAATTCATAAAATTCATGGACGTTCTGTCGCATTGCAGGACCTAAAATTCTATTTATAAAAATAAAAAAAAGTGGAAATCGTTTGGAGTCGCCATTTTCCTGTTCATACAAGAATTTCTTTTTCGTCAAAAATCTGAAAAAGAAGGAAATCACGTGGTCAGGAAGGTTGGATTGGCAGCACCACTGGTAACATACATTGTATCGTTCTATATTTATTTGTGTACATAATAGGTTATGCGAAAGAGTGAGAAAGATATATTCAAAACTTTCTGAAAGAGTGAGAAAGATGTATTCAAATTTCTCTTCTTTACGCTAACCTTTATTCGTCAAAATTTTTCATCTCTTATGCGTGCCGGCGCTCTTAAAATTTATGAAATTTAAAATCTTTTTTATTTATTGTATTAAATTTAAATTAAAAATAAATAAACATTAATACAATTCTTTAAGCAAAAAAAAATAAGTTGTATTATTAAAAAAAAGAAAAAAGTTGTATTATAAAAAAAAAGAAAAATTTCTTTTACTATTTATATTAAATCTAATAGCGTTATTCTTATTTTTATGAAAAATCTCTCACGCTGGTTTATCTTTGGTGGAGCTGATCCGAGAGAAAATTGAACAAGGTGGACTCATTACACGCTTCATGACCAACGTTGAAAAAACAGCCAAAGCTAAAGAAACATTGGAATTCTTTACATCAAGAAAATCTTTATTGGATAAATATTTTGAAGAATCTCTTTTTTTGTTGTTTCTGGAGGAATACGTTGGATGTTAAAATCGAAACTTTAATACCGCAAAAACCTGTTCATGAAAATCACGGGGCTCATCATAACAAAACCAGAACAGCTCAATTTAATTTACCAAAATTCATTATTAGATATCTTTTTAAGTAAACTGTTTGTATAATAACATGTCGATAAATTCTAACTTTAATTTATCTTGTTGTTATGAATCTTTATTAATTTTCTTTTTTATATTTTCATGAAAAAACTTGATGCGGTACGTGGAGCTTGCTTCTATCTGCATTTTTCTAAATTTACTGGACTCGATGGATGTAACTTGCCTCTTGGACTTTCTAAAAATTTGGTATACTTCTGATTTTACGCTTATTTTTGGACTACTATCCAGATTTAATCTTTTATTTTCTTTCAAATACTTCATCCAGAGGTAATGTAAAAGCTTTTATATTACTTTTTATTCATCAAATCTATTACCAAATATTTATAAATCCAAATTCTTCAAATTCTTTACCATTTTTATTGAATTCTAATTTTTTTATTTTGGTTCTTTAACCAAATGACTTTGGGAAATTTATAACAAGCTCCTCGCTTTCATTTTAATCAAAACTTCGCTAAGTAAAGATTCACTTATATTGTTTTGTCTAATTGTATTTAGTCTAATCTTGTGACGTGAAAAACCTTACTTAAAAATATCATACATATTAAAAACTTATATTTAAAATAAAGCTCTTAACTAAAATTTATCTTTCACGACAATTCTGCATCTAAAACTTAATTGAAAAAACTGTGAAAGATTTTCTTCAAATTTTAGTCTCTCGCTTTCATAACAATTCTATTTCAAAATAGGATTGAAAAAACCTTGAAAGTTTTCTACTTTTTTAATTCATCTAATGAATTAAACTTTATCTTATTTCAATTCAAGCATGAACTTTGATCAAACTTTCTAATAAGTTAAAGTTCTGAAGATTTGTAATTTGATTTCTTATTGAAACTTAAAATTCTTAAAAAAAAAAAAAAACTTTTTGAAAAATCTGAAAAACTTGAAAAATCTTAATTAATACATTGAAAGCTTTATTACGTCAAAAATCTTTGCATTTTTTTTGTTGTCTCTGGAGGACTTCCATGAGTAAGGTTGCTTCTAACTGTTAAAAATTCTTGATATCATATCGTTTGTCTGATTACTTATTTATTTTAAACCAAATAAATTATTTCTTTAAATTCTTTATTAAAAATCTAAAAATCTATAAAATCGTATAATAAATTGCAGAAAAATAAAACTCGTGTTTGTCAAAATCTGTTTTGTCAAATTCTTTGTGTAATGTTTTATAATTTTAATAAATTTAATCCTGAACTTGAATTAATTTATGCTTAGCTGATACAAATGGATTGACTCGTTATCAAATCTGGTTTAAATCAACATCAGAACGTATCCTGATCAAACAATGCTTATTGTTCACTTTCAAAGGTCCAAAATCAATGGAATATCAATGTGGGACTCGTTTAATACAACGATCAATTCGTATCAATCATCGTGCACATCAAGTCGCAAAAAAGAAGGTAAGCATCATTTGAACATTCGTAACAAAAAATCTTTTATAATTTTTTATTTAATAAATTAATTCTTTTATATGTGTAATCGTTATGTATGTAATTTAATTTATTTGTATTTCGTAATCATAAATGTTTAACTAAAAAAATCATTTAATGCTTTAAAAAAATTGTACATAGACTTTAAATCTTAAACAAAAAATTAGTCATTTTAACTTTTTCTAAATCAAAGCAAATAAAAATATAAAATCATTACTATTTTTAATCATTATTATTTTTTTAAAAACATTGTAAATTAGTTTAAAATCTAGTCATAAAAAATTGTAAAAATTTAAATTCTTTTAAGCAAACTATGTTTAATATCAATTTCTTAAATAATTGATATTATTAGTTTTCTATAAACTAATTAACTTAACAGAATGATAATTCTTTTTCAAAAAACGTAACTTTTTTAAAATTAAAATCTAGAAGCTCAAGTTTCAAATCAATTAAATAATCTTTTTTAAAATTTCATTCTCGCTTTTAAGATTTTAAACTTGAATTTTGATCTTTTAACTTATTAAACTAAACATCATCTTAAAAATATGTTAGGTTTAACTTCATTAAAAATTATTTGTTAAATTATCATTCTGACTTTTCCACTTATATATACTTGTAAAAAATGTAAAATTACAGAATGCATGAATGAATGTTCGACAATTAATTTAATTAATTTTAAATTAAAACAACTCTTTAAAATCAAAAATTTGATTTCTTAAATCTTCAAATAAAATAAATTTAATTTGTAATTTAGATTCATTAGCTTCATCGAAAATTTTGTAAACCGCGAAATAATTATTTCTTTAAAAATTCATACGTTTTATCAATTCAAAAATAAATTCAAATTAATTCTTTTTTTGCTATTGTTAGTCGCATTTGCGACGGCGGGGAGTATGTTTGCGAGAAAACAGGGATATTTGTTGAATTCACCACGCTTTCTGTATATGAAAATATTAGTAATTTTTATATTATATTTTGTCATTGTTGTTTGAATTTATAATACAGAAAGAGTGGGGATTTTGATAACTTGTGCTTGTGTGTATGTATGTGCACGCACGGACCCGAAAACGTGCGCCTTTTTTCAGAGCTCCTTCTTCTCTTGCGACCGCCGGCATGCAAAGTACAGGTTTATATTGTTCCTTAAAAAATTAAGTATCTTTACAATAAATCATTCATCTTTTTAAAAGTGGAATCATAAGTGTTTTTATTCAGTCTAACTTTGCCTTTTTATTAAAATCTCATTCCTTTAAATCTTTATTCAGTCTAATATCCTTTTCTTCAAAAATCATTTATAAAATACAAAACAGTCTTTATTTTTATTTTTTCTGGTCCGCCATCTTGGAAAATTGGAAAATATGTTGGGCAAAAAAATCAAAATTTTCATTCATAAAAACGGTTTTCTCGGCCCTGAAAACCCCTAGGTAATGTAGAAAGTCTTTATTTTGATTTTTTCTGGTCCGCCATCGTGGAAAATTGGAAAATATGTTGGGGTAAAAAAATCAAAATTTTCATTCATAAAAACGGTTTTCTCGGCCCTGAAAACCTCTAGGTAATGTAGAAAGTCTTTATTTTGATTTTTTCTGGTCCGCCATCTTAGAAAATTGGAAAATATGTTGGGGCAAAAAAATCAAAATTTTTATTCATAAAAACGTTTTTCTCGACCCTGAAAACCCCCAGGTAATGTAGAAAGTCTTTATTTTTATTTTTTCTGGTCCGCCATATTGGAAAATTGGAAAATTGGAAAATTGTTTTGGATGAAAAATTAAAATTTACGCCTCCAGGATATCAGTTTTCCCTCGTTCGGTCCATTTTCATCCCGAAGGTATTCGTGGAGATGACAGAAATTTCAGGGAGTTTACTCTCTGTTTTAGGTGGTTAACTCCCTGTTTTAGGGAGTTAACTCCCTGAAATAACTCTCTGAGCCAGGGAGTATAACTACGTGGTTATTTTTGTTAGAGGCTATAAGGTTGTTTTTTCTATTTTCGTACTTCTCTAACAGGGGTACAAAACGAACAATTTCCCAAATTTTTAGCGAATTTCACCGGAAGACCGTTTTCTATATAAAATGTGCGGGGTCCAACTAAAACTTCAGGATCAGAACTTACAACCCCTGAATAAGGGATATCCGGGTTAATATTGGACACAGTATTCCAGTCAAAACTCTATGTATTTGGGTCACTGAATCCAAAACCGTAAAGTAAATCGGTTAATAATAACAAAATAACTTTAAAAAATAAAAAAATAAAAAATTTTATAAACTTTGAGAAAATTTTTTATTAATTTTCGTTTACATTAATTTAAAAAAAAACTTTTAATATAATTTTTATATTTTTTAATGATAATTAATTAATTATTTAATTTTAATGATAATTAATATTACAGTGTAAGTTTCCTATATTTGATATTCTAACACTTAACAATATATTTATTAATCTTAATATCACATTTCTTTTTTTATCTAAATCTTAAAAATTGTCACAATTAATAAATAATTATAAGCTATTACTTTAGAATAAATTACAAAGCAACATGACATAAAATTTGAAGAATTGTTTAAAACAATTCAAAATATATTTATAAGTTAAAGAAATAAAATAAATTATTTATCCTTAATTAGCAGAATATTTTAAATTATACATAGCTTTTTAGGTAAGTTTTGTATCTATAATGACAGCTTAAGATTGAATTAGGTGGATAAAAATAGCATTTTTCTATTTAAAATATCGGGAAATTGAAACTTCTGGAATCCTTAATTCTTATAAACATTTATTTAGTTTTAAGTCCCTTAGAATAGAAAAAAAAAATGTTGACAATTTATTGAATTTAGGCGGATATATTAACGCTTAAAATTTCCTTCATTTTTAAGCTACTAAATTAATCAAAACTTTTTTATAAAGCTTTAAATTTTAAAAATCTTCTAAAATAATATTTTGGACATTATTTAGCATCGATTCACTAAAAAAAATTTCAATTTCTAATAATAATATAAAATATTTTTTAAATTTTTTGATTTTTGAAGCTATAATTTTCAAAATATTCGATATATTCGGGAAAAAATTTATAGTATATAAATTTTTTTTCAGTGAATCGATGCTAAATAAAGTCCTAAATATTATACTCAAATATTTTTAAAATCAGAAACTTTTATAAACAAGTCTTGATTAATTAAGTAGCTTTAAAATGAAGGAAAATTTTAAGCGCTAATATCTCCGTATGCAGTCAATAAATTTTCAAAAAAATTTTTTCATATTCTAAGGGACATATAACTTGATCAATGGCTATAAAAATCAAGGATTCCAGAAGTTTCAATCTCTAGAAATCTTAAAACGAAAAATGCTATTTTTATCCACCTTAATGAAAAAATGGTAATAGAAATCGTAAGCATTATAGGCAAAAAACTTTTGAAATTAGCGTTAACACATATCACTCATGATCAGCTTTACAGAGCACTCGTGTTAGTGACCACGCTAATATCAGAACATTTGACCTTTATTCTTAACATATAGTTATTTTATTAAGCCGAGAAGTATAATTTTCAAAAATGAGTTTCATCTTAAAGATGAATCACATACATCATGTTTAGGCTGATTTCACACGTAGTAGTTTTCAAACAGTTTTTCAAGTGGCTTTGTAAAAAATATGTAATTGACAGTATGATTAGCAAGATTCAAAATTGTTTAAAAAACTGGACAAAAACTAATAAAAAAACCGCTGCCTGTGGAATCATCCTAAATAGTAAAGTTTCATGTCTAGTTTCCAAACGTTTCAAAACGTTCTGCTTATATAAAAATTGCCAGAAAAAATTTTTTTTCTGGTTTTTAATGTTAAAATCTTTTTGTAATTAAAATATTTTAATTAAAAAAAAAACCAGTTTATGAAACATTTGCGAAGCGTTTGAAAAGAGGACATGTACTAAGAAATAGCGTACCAAAAACGTTTCTTAAACCTTGCCATTTTTTTTTCAATTTTAATAGCATTTTACAAATAAGCGTTATATCAAAAACCATTTCAAGCTTGCATACTCTAAAATTAAGAATTACCTTAAGATATACTTTTATTATTTAAAATACTAAAAGTATTAGAAAAAATCAAATTTATCCTTTTTTTCCTTTTTCTTGCTAGATATTTGGTAATTGGAATGAATATACGATCTTAAGATAATATTGCTTCTTGCTTCTAATACCTTAAATTTTACTTTTCATGTCTTCTAAAGTTGGGGCTAGCGTATTTTTTATTCCATACGTATTGTAATACATATCAACAGCAGTTTTTTCTTCAGGAGTCCAGGTGAATTTTTTTCTACCTTCAATATAATTTAACATTAATAAGTAAATCATGTATTAATAAAATTACATCAAAAACATAACGAACTTGGCTTTGACTGATTCATCTGAATCTGGATTTTATTTTTTTTGTATTTATAAAGAGCTGCTTCTTGTTTCCTTAGTTTAATTTTTTTTTAAATAGATTGGTTTTTATTTTCAATAGTATCTGTCTTTTCATCGTCATCATCATTTCCAGAATCTAAAAATATTTAAATTTTAAAAATATTGCAATATTTTGTTAGAGTAGTTTAGAAAAAGATTTTACAATTAGTTCGCATGGAAACTGAATACATTAATAATAATATTATTTAAAAAAAGAAAAAATTTATAAAGGGAATAATTTTAAAATATAATAAGGAACGAGCATGCATATGAAAATGAATAAAATATGAAGTTTTTTTAATTCTTAAATTTAAATAATAAAACTTATAACTGCCTTAACTAACGCCTAATCGACAGTTCTTAGATATGTGAATTTTTAGTATTAAAGCCTGCATACGTTAGTCAAAATTCATCTAGTGTGTAATTTAGGCCAGTTTCTACCCCAACGAAATGATAAATCAAACTTCTAAACTGGGGCGAAATTTCAAAAAATTTTTAAAGAAACTTAAGATGTTCCCGATTGCAAAAAAGATTTTATTTGGCATTGAAAATAATTACTAGGGCTTTACAAATAATAATTAATAAAACTATAAAAGTATGGTAACCTAGGGTGAAAAATTACCCTAATTGTAGTTTAATTTTTTTTTTAAGCATAATACTGCAATTGAAGCTAAAATTATTTAATTTACTCTTTGTTGTACTTAGTATATTGACTTATACTCCAGTCAAATCGCGGTTTAGGGTGTATTTTAACTGGCCAACATGAGATTTGCTCTACTGTACATTTTTTGGTCGCTGATCACGAAAATCGGGGTATTTTCCGAAAGAGATATTTTCGACACACCCTTAAATTTTCAAAAACTACCCTCAAAAAGGGGTTTTGATATATTACCAAACTGAGGTTCTAGATTTAGCCAAGAATTGGTTTAAGAGAGTTTTTTGGTCGCTGATCAAGAATTTGAAGTAATTTTTTATGAATAATTAATACTTCACCCTTAAATTAGAAAAAGCAATCCCTAAAAGTGGTATATTTGCAATTTTTGCATTTTAAGCGACCAAATTTGGTTTTTAATGGTTTTAACACGGCTCAGTAGGCGGGGTGAAAAAATGACGTTTTAGGGGGAAGAGTGAAATGGACTTAAAATATTTTTGATTTAGATACCTTTGGTGCAGAAGTCTCTAGGGCCCCTAAGGACTTTTAGGGACTTCTGCACCAAAAGGATAACAGTGGCAGTATTTATAATTTTATAATGAGAGATAAATTGTATATACTAGACAGCTCCAACTTACAACCAGTTCTGTTGTAAGTGAACATGTCCAATGCTCGTTGGTTGTCTGAACACACAAACCAGTTATAAATTTTTCTTTTAGGTCGCTGCTCAAGAATTTGGGGAAATTTTTTATGAACAATTAATATTTCACCCTTAAATTAGCAAAATTTATCCGTAAAAAGGGTGCACCTCAAATCCTTGATCAGCAACTCAAAAAACCCGTAATGACCTCATCTGGTCGCTCAAAGTGCGATAATAGCAGACACTCCTTTTAAATTCTTGATTAACGTCCCGAAAAACCTGTATGTACCTAATCTGGTTGCTCAAAGTGTGAAAATAGTAGACAGTCCTTTTTAGGGGTAAATTTTGCTTATTTAAGGGTAAAATATTAATTATTCACAAAAAATTACCTCAAATTCTTGATCAGCGACCCAAAAAACCCTCTTAGATCAATTCTTGACTAAGTCTAGAAACTGAGTTTCCTAATATATAAAAAAAACTCTTTTTTGGAGGTAGTTTTTGCAAATTTAAGAGTGTTTCGAAAATATCCCGATTTTCGTGATCAGCGACCCAAATTACATATAGTAGGGCAACTCTTATGTTGGCCAGTGAAATTACACCCCCCCCTGCGATTTAACTGGAATATTATATTATCTAGGGTATTTTTAACCAGATTACCTTATTAGGTCTTATATTCTTTTTTTTAATTATATTTTACCTTCATATTCGCTATTGTCATTCCAATCAGGATCAGAATCCGCTTCATCATTATTTTCATTACTAGGTTTTCCGGAATCTGCGTAACCTTCATCCTCTTCACAATCTGGTTCATTAATGTTTTCTACGAGACTATCCGAATTATCATATGGTACAGACTTTTCAACAATATTCTTTTGAGAAACATTCTGCTTCAAGGGTTTATTGCAATCTCCCTGGGCGATACTAAGCAAAGGTGTTAAATTAATCAATTCTCTTAATGGTCGGCACTGCCTGTAATACTCTTTATGTATAGAGAGCTCATGACCGAGAAAATTCACCAAATCATTCATGTTGGCATCATTTATTTCGATATTATACATAAGGGTAGCAATATGTTTTCGCAAAGCCGTTCCGCGTAAACTTAAATGATTTTCAACCCCACAATCAGTTGCATACTTTCTCATGATATCACATGCAATAAAGTGTGAGTCTTTTATTAAGTTCTTTGAACGCTTAATAAAGACGTAAATATTGTTTTCTTTTATTTGGGCTTCTTTTCGATAACGCATTATTAACGTCATACTCTGAATGTATTTCTTGTGAATAATCAAGCCTACTTTCCTTAATCCTTTTTTGTTTACTATAGCAACTCTCACTATTTTTTAGCCATTTTTTTTGATTCTGAAGATAAGTTTGTGAACTCATCACCGGTAGAATTTTCATCTAGTGAGAATATATTAAATTCATTTAGATCATCTACTTCTAATCTAGATATTTCTCCTTGTCTTTTACGATTGAAAATTTGCATTGTCAAAAGTGTGGTTTCATTTAATATTCTCCAAGCTTGCTCATCAAACTTTTTGACTAATATGTCATAAGATTCTTTTCTCAGATTTTCTGCATAAGTGTAAAGTTTTTGAATATCCTCTTTAGAGGGAAGCGGCTTTGGTGCGGTCCTTTTTGCTTTTTTTTGTAGAGATACTCTAGCCAATTTGTTGTTCAATCGATTTTTTCTTTTGATCACTTTTAAAAATAAATCTACTTTCTTATGATCTTCCAACAAATTTTTTTCAGATGTTTTACTTTCCCAAAACTCTGCCGCTTTTTTTATAACTCCAGACATATCAGTACACGTGTTTCCTTTTTCTAATTGACCAGTAATTTCGTCATAATCACATAGCTTTCTAATACATTTGAAAACTAATTCAGCCTTCAAATTACTTAATAAATCTTTGAATATATTTACTTCTGGATCATCTTGTCTGGCTTGTCTCAATATCCTTGCACATACTCTTAGAGTATGGCTAACGAAGTTATCATTTTGATTTTCTATATGATAAAGAGTAAGATCGTTGCCAAAAAGAATAAGAACCTCATCTTGGCGGATAATATCATATAATCCATCAGTTTTAAGCATATTATGAAATACTCTTTGTCTTAAACGTTCATTAGCTTCTGGATGAATATCTGGAATAAGCGCCAACGCGTTAGCTAACGCTCCTTTTTCATACTTGACTTTTTCTCCAATTTTACTGCACGTATGTTTTCGAATGTTTGATTTTAGATAAGTCTTAAAACAACCATGGCATGGAGCATATAAATTTGCAGACAGTTTGTCTGCTACTTCCAGAGCTTTCTGTTTCGTCTCGTCTTCTGTTTCATTATCACAATTATAAGAATAAAATATTATTAAGAAATAAAAATTTCTTATTTCCTACTTAGTACATAAATGGTATTTCACTCGAATACATTGAGCGAGATCATCAGTAAGAAACTCAATGTATTTTTCTTATATACCAAATCTCAGCTTGAGTTGTCTTTGATTTCTTATATACTCTCCCGACTTCATTTCCCTTGCGAGAAAGTATACTTGAAATCAATTTATAACATGGACCACTGTATGGCAACAAATGTTATAGCTGAGTAAAATGTATTACATTCAAAGCACCAAATTCATGGCATTAGATGTGAATATGAAGAAATTTTTATTTCTTAATAATATTTTATTCTTATGAATCTAGTACATGGAATCAAAATCTATTATATATTTATATATATTTTGTTTTATTTTAATTTGCTTTACGGGCATTCTTGATTTTTTTTTTTTTTTTTTTTTTTTTTTTTTTTATGGGAAATATGTGAATCTTACATCAGCCATGGAGTGTTTGCGGGCCTTAAAGACCCGCAAATTTCCATGACCGCCCAGTTGCACAAAGTGCACAACTGGGAGACCACCGACGAACGCGGTCGCCGGCTACGCCCCAGATTCTTACTGGATAAACACACTTTAAACCCCCTGCGCTTGTTTGTCCCAAACCGGAACTCCCTTTTCAGGTATAACTTCAGTTTGGGACGCGCAGCCTAGGCAGCTGGCCGCTGCCTTCCCCCTGCCTAGGGACAGGAGAGCTCTCTACGATAGAAAGCCCTCTTCCTTCTTCTCCAACAAGGTGGTCCTTACGTACTCTGCTACTTTGTTCCAGTTTTCGGAACTCCGTAGCATTTCCGGGACCACCGTCTCCGGCCTCCAAATCGGGAAGGGCGGGCGCCCCTCCGAGTAGCGAACACATTCGAAGAATGTGTGCTCTACTGTATCATCCACGCCCGGACAGTGCAAGCACTCCTTTGTTGCCACCTTATGCCAATGCTTCAACATGACACGGAAATACCCGTGTCCGGTTAAGAACTGGGTAAGGTAGAAATCCACCTCCCCATGCTGTCGTCCCATCCATGCCTGCAGGTCTGAGATCAGTCTGCGCGTCCATAGGGCATTTTTCTCTTGGTTCTTTTTCCATCGTTTATTCCATGCTTTCATAGAGTTGAAGCGGGCGCGAGTGGAAGCCACTTCGCGCTCATCTACGCTCTCGTAGATGAATTTCCGCTCCAACGCTAGCAGGTCGATGGGTATCACCGAAGCAACAACCTGGATCGCCTCTAGAGATACCGTGTGGTATCCGCAGGCGATCCTCACTGCCGCTTGCCTCTGTACAGACGATATTTTTCGCCTGTACTTGGCAGTTTCTGTGGTCTTCGCCCAGACTTCTGATCCGTAGAGCAGGACAGAGTTGACGACTGACATCAGGAGCCTTCGTTTCCCTGGTTTGGGTCCCCCAATGTTGGCCATGAGCCTTGACAGGGAGGATGCGGCCGATGCTGCCTTTTCACACGACCTCTGAAATTGCTCCCAGAAGGTCAGCTTGTTATCAAGCTGAACTCCCAGGTATTTCACCGATGTTCTGGTTCGGATCGTGTGAGGGTTTCCGCCGTCGTCGATAATTACATCGAAGTCGGTGGGAACCCTTCGACGAGTCAGCAGTACGATCTCCGTTTTTGGGATCGCAAGCTGGAGCCCGTGATCGCCCATCCAGAGGTTGATCCGTCTCATGACTAGATTTAACCTCTCCTGGGTCTCTTCCATGTCCCTGCCAGTTATGGTTAGGGCCACGTCGTCGGCGTACCCGATCAGGGAAACTCCTTCCTGGAGGTGGACGCGCAACAAGCCATCGTAAAAGGCATTCCACAGATCAGGTCCGAGAACCGAACCTTGCGCGATGCCTGCACTCAGAACCCTTTCACGCCTTCCGTCGAGCGTGTCGTAGAGCAGTCTCCGGTCCCGCAGGTAATCCTTTAGTACGTTACCCAGATACCTGGGTATCCGGAAATCGTACTCGAGGGACCGGATCATGTCATCCCACCTGGCCGAGTTGAAAGCGTTTTTGACGTCCAGCGTTACCAGAAGGACGTCCCTGCGAATTGCAGGCCGCTTTTCCCTCTCAGCCTCTACGGTATCCACGACACGCCGAATGGCGTCTATCGTGGAATGCCCTTCACGAAAACCATGCTGCTCCTCAGAGAGACCACCGCCCTCCTCGATTGCCCTTCTGAGCCTTGCCCGGAGCAAGCTCTCCATCACCTTACCAATGGTATTTAACATACACAAAGGTCTGTAAGATGATGGAGAGTCCGGGGCTCCCCCCTTGCCCTTGTTCAAGAGCACGAGACGTGCCACCTTCCACTGCTTTGGAAACACTCCAGCCACCAAACAAGCATTGAACATGCTTAGCAGGATACCAGGGATTACTTTGACCGCTCTTTTGAGCACTTCCGCCGGTATCCCGTCCGGCCCCGGCGCCTTGCCATTTTTCATGGCCTTTATGGCCTTGACCATCTCGCCTTCGCTGAACAGCGGCACTTCCTCCCTGGGTATCACCTCAACCGGGTTTTCCCGGATGGGCCTTTCAGGGAAGAGAGCACCGACGATCCGTTCAGTCGACGCCGCGTCCATCATGTTGTCGGACCCCCGGTTCAATTTGCCCATTACGACTTTGTAACCTAGGCCCCAGGGGTCCTTGTTTACTTCTTCGCGTAATGAGCGCAGACATCCAGCCTTGCTTTGGCGGATGGCCTTGGCCAGCCGGTGTTTGGCGTCCTTGTGTTCCTGCGAAAGCAAAGCAGCCTCAGGTCTGTCCCGTGCTCTTTGCGCCCTTCGTCGCGTCCTATGGCATTCCTTTCGGAGCTCAGCTATTTCGGGATTCCACCAGTACACTGGCTTTCTCCCTTTCCAGGGCCTACGGCGAGGCATCGAGGCATCACAAGCCCCACGTAATAGAGACGTTACTTTCTTAACTAAGATTTCAGCCTCGTGGGGACTTGTAGCCCCTCCATGCCAAGCGGGGATGGACGCTGACTCGATTCGAAGATACTCCTCGAATCTGTCTTCGTCCATCTTTGAGACGTTCCAGCCCAGAGGACGCCTCCTGTACGGAGGACGTTGTGAGGCCCCTTCCAATACCCGGAAGGCAATGTAATGGTGATCACTACCATTGTATTGATCATCCATCACCCTCCAGTCGCCTATTTTCCCAGACGCAGCTTCTGTAGAGAAGGTTATGTCCGGTATAGAGGCACCCCACCCTGCCCTCTCGTAGGTGGGCTTGTTGCCTCTATTCTGGACCACTAGTTTGCATCTAGTGGCCATTTCGAGCACCATTCGTCCCCTGGGGTTGGTCGTTGGCATGCCCCATTCCAAGGCCCTGGCGTTGAAGTCTCCACCAAGGATGACGCCACCAGTCGCCGTTCGGATCGTGCTCTCGATGCTGGCCAACTTTGTAGCCAGCTCTTGCGAGCTGTCGTTTGGCGACAGATAACAACTTATATAAGTTATCTCCCCACACTTGGCCCAAACGTGGCAATTTCCTTTCCCTTTTTGGGTAAGGGACGTTTGGGCTCTACCTCGAAGCCATATGGCGCAGCAGTCGGTGTCATCGGAAAGCCAGTACTTGTGGTTCATGTTGTAAGATTGCTCGCTTAGTAAGAGGATGTTTGAATCCTCTTCGCGAGCAATCTGATCCAACAATGCACCAGCTTCCCGAGCGTGTCTCATGTTTCCTTGGAGAACCTGAATCATTTCCGATGACACCTGTTTCTCGCCACAGTCAGAGCCTCCCGGTAACTGGGGCAGTTTCCCTGTCCAGGATAGTGCTCCGTGGAGCACTTATCCTTTCTGGTCTTGCAGAGGAAGCACTCGGGCTTTTCCTTGCTGCACTCTGTTCTCTTATGGCCACCTTCGCCACACTTGAGACACGCCTTACTTCTGTCTAGGCCTTTGCAGACATACTGGCTATGGCCATAGCCCAGACATTTGTAGCAACGCCTTACGTCTGCACGAAGGCGCACTCTACTCGACACCCAGCCAATCTGGATTTTGCCCTTTTTAGCCAGGCGTAGAGCGTCTGCTTCCAGGAGGTCAACAACGGCCATATGGCTGGTTGTCCCTTTCGTTTTGAAAATGATGACTTCAAGTAGGTCACCATTTTCCATGCCAATAGCCTTGGCAACGGCCTCCTGTATCTCCTGCTCCTTCGTGACTCCATCCAAGTCTCGAACTTCAAGCTTGAGCATTGGAATCAGATCACGAACATTCGATTCAGGGCCCGTTACCGACTCCACTGCATCTCTCAGCTTTTGGCGGTCCTCAATGGCCACGGGCATTCTTGATTAGTTATTACATTCATATTCACATCTAATGCCATGAATTTGGTGCTTTGAATGTAATACATTTTACTCAGCTATAACATTTGTTGCCATACAGTGGTCCATGTTATAAATTGATTTCAAGTATACTTTCTCGCAAGGGAAATGAAGTCGGGAGAGTATATAAGAAATCAAAGACAACTCAAGCTGAGATTTGGTATATAAGAAAAATACATTGAGTTTCTTACTGATGATCTCGCTCAATGTATTCGAGTGAAATACCATTTATGTACTAAGTAGGAAATAAGAAATTTTTATTTCTTAATAATATTTTATTCTTATGAATCTAGTACATGGAATCAAAATCTATTATATATTTATATATATTTTGTTTTATCACAATTATTTTTGATTTTTTTACTATTTGGTCTTCTTGCCACAATTTGTTCTAGTGATTCGCATGTAGATGCATTGTAGTTATACAAATAATCACCTAAATTAACTAAATCTTTTAAAAACATATCATAATAAGTTTTTCCCATTTGCTTAGCTTTTATTAATGGTTCTAAAGAACTATGCGTTTCTTTTAAATGTCGTTTTATTTGATCTACTATTGCTACTTGGCAAAAAACGCAACGGTGTTCTTTACCAACACGTTTTTTTTGACAACTTTTTGGATTTATACGACTCACAAATCTTGTACTAAGATCCACCATTGGACTTCCTTCCTGGTTCAAACTAAAATTTTCTAATGAAAGTCCATCTTCTACAAGATTTTTTAAAATATCTAAAAATAAAATTAAAAATAAATTTGGCTTAATTAGTACTTCAGATTTTAACTCAATATTGAAATTACACAGGCCTACAAAAATTTCAACACAGCAGTTAGCAACGGTCAGATTCCCTAGAGTATTTTTTTTAATGTAAACGAGACCGTAAACTGTTTTTATATAAAAAAACAAAAGAATTATTATCAGGTAATCTAATAGTATTATATCTTCAAAAAATCTCTTGACTCTTAACTAGATTTTTAAAAACGGTTTAAGGCATCGTCTTTATGTGAAAAAATTATTTGTTGCATTGTCAAATAAAACTTTGCTGAAGTATGTCAACAAATTATTTGTTGATTTATTATAGTTGACTTAGTTGATTCAAACAGAGTCGGTCCGTGGATAAACCCAAATTATTCAATATTAAATCAGAATTAAAAAGTTTTCAATTCAAAATATGAATATTGTTATTCTTTTGAACTTTTTTTGTGGACAGTTTTGAATTATTTTAAATTCTTAAGAATTTTTTTGCATTACTTTAGAATAGTTTTTAATACATTATTAATACTTTTGAATTTTTTTGTACTTTTTCATATTTTATTTTTTTTTACCAGTGTGGAAAAAAGTCTAGTTTTCGAAATATTTTACAATAAAATAGCAATAATTGTTAATTTTGACATTTTAAAGTTTAAATATCTCAAAACTGAGACATGATAGCGAAAAATGACCAACGCCTTACGGGTTAAAATTAAATGATCCTTTCAATAAATATTGTCTGATAGCTGGATTTGAAAATAATAATTTTTTGTTGGCCTGTGTTATTTTAAGAAATTTAATTATAAGTTTTATTAATCACCATTATTTATCTTTTGATTAAAGTTTGTCTTACTACGGTACTTAGGATCTCTTCTTTTCAAAGATTTATTATTACTTTCGGGAATGACAACTGAAGTTTTTCCAACATTATCATGACTATTTTTTTCTATTTTACCCTCTTCTGTTGAGCTTTTAGTTACTAAATTACTATGGTCTTCAAAAGATTCTTCATTATCATAAAATTCTAAAAGAATTGACATTTAATTTACGGGATATTAATAAAATTTTAAATTAATACTTTTAGATGTAGCTAAAATAAATTTTCATTTGACATATATACACATACACATACTACTATGCTAATAATTTTACATTATTTGAGAAAAAAAAAGAAAATTCTGATATGGGTAATTGAAAATTCTGGTAATTTAAACTACAATTGCAAGAACCTAATGAATCAAAGTAGACCTTAAAAAAATGTGCAATAAGGCCTTAATGGGTACAAAGCATAATTTTAAGAAAATAGAGTGACTCGATATCTAAAAATTGAATGTAGATTTGCTTAGAATTAGAGTTGCGGAGGGGCCAAGTCAAAATACAATTCTTTCTCTGGTACAGCTTTGATCGCACTTGAGTAATTTTTTAAAGATATTTTTATAACATCAGAACTACTAAAAACAAAGAAAAGATAAAGTCAAAAAGAATTTATAACTTGATTATAACATCAGAACTACTAAAAACAAAGAAAAGATAAAGTCAAAAAGAATTTATAAGTTGATAATATATTTTTTCTTTCTTAAAATATTAGGAACATACTCGAATCATTTAACTCAATTTAAAGATATAAATTTAGCCTTAAATAATAATTATAATTATACTATTAGACCAAGAGGGCTACATTTTTTACAAAAAAATGGAAATTAGAACTTTTAAAAATTTTAAACTGAAAGGGCCATCCCGTAATGAATACGTGTTAAATTTGTTGAATGTAACAAGATTATTTTTTTCATTCAACTATGAAGAAGAAGAAGAAGACAACTATGAAGTTAACCAGGAGTTATAAAATGTTTTGCACATATTTTTAACTACATTTTCTTATTATATGTAAAATTTCATGAAAATATGACAGTTATGACTTAAAATACGATACTTAGTTATTAAATATTGAAATTAAAGAAGAAGCAGTTTTTTAATAAAACTATATCTTCATCACGAGTATAAAAAAAAGCTAATAGAATTCGATTAAAACTGAGTAAGAGAAAGAATTTTGTCTAATAACTTGGTAGATACATAAGGAACTAGTGTCAGTATAATATTCAGATTAATAATCTCTACAAATTTTTTTCTGTAGGTGAAAATAAATTAATTAAGCAGAAAAATAAAAAAAAATTTAGAGTAAAAACAAAATTTTCTCAATATAAATTCTAAATATCTGATATAAGCACAAAAATTAAATATTTAACTATTTCTGCATGAAAAAAAATAATTTACAAACTTACCTAGATGTAATCTAAAAATAAAAAAAATTGTATTATGTAAAAACTAATAATGTAATAAAATAAAAATAGTAATTCTATACTTTTCAGTAGATTTATTTGACTTAACATCATCAAGTAATTTGCATTTTTCAGGCTTTTCCGATCTAATTTGGGAACTGGTTTCATAATTATTTTCAGATAAATAATATGCCCCGATAACGCAGCTTGCTACAAATATGCAAGCAACTTTGAAGCATTTGTTTTTTTTAAATTGTAGAAACTTTGAGAAAAGATGCGTCCGAATATTTCTCAAATATTGCTGCAAGTAATTGAATAAACATATGAGTAGCAAGTTTGCGGCAAGATTGTTGCAAGGAATTTAGTATGAAAAAAACAGTGAGTCGGTAGGAAATATTGAGCGGATAGCAAGTTTGCGGCAAGTTTGTTGCAAGGAATTTAGTATTAAAAGAAAGGTAAGTCGGGAGGAAATATTGAGCGGATAGCAAGTTTGCGGCAAGTTTGTTGCAAGGAATTCAGTATTAAAAAACAAGTAAGTCAGGAGGAAATATTGAATGGATATAGCATAACCTTTAAATAATTATTTATCAGATTAATTAAATTTTATTTTATTAATTAAAAATTAATAAAGTCAGCGACAAAGGTAAAATAAGTAGAATTTAGCTTTAAATGTTTAAACCTTAATATTATTAACGTTTTATTACATTCTCTCATCCTTTTTTTTAACGAATGAACCTTCTTTAGATAAAAAGAAAAATTAAAAGGTATTAAAACTTTTGGAAAAAAATAGTTCATTGCCGAAAAATGATTAAATTTTCATTAAAAATGAAAGAATTTTTAACTTTTCAATAAAAATCAGTGGTTAACCATATTTTGTAATCGACTACTTTCATCAAAAATTTATCTATTTTCCTGGCAAATTAACTATTTTTTCTTCTCATCGAGAAAGAATAACTTATAACCGGTTTGTGTAAACACAACCTAAATGCATGGAACATGTTTACTTCCAGCTGAGGAATAGGTATAATACAAATGTTTCTCAACATTAAAATACAATTTTCTAATTTTCTAATTTGTAATTATCACCTGTCTATCTGTTAAGATTCTTAACCCAAACTATTTTGATTCTCTAAACCTGAATTATTCCAAGTCTCCAAATCGATATTATTTTAAGTCCTTAAGTCTTATTTGACCCAGCCCCCTTAAATAGGAGAGATTTGATACCCCCCATTAAAAAGGACAAATTTGACCCCCCCCACCTTAATTTTCAAGTTCTGAAGTACCCCCTCCTTTTTTATTTTAATTAACCATTAATATTTTTATTTTCAAAATGTATCTCAAGAAAAAAAAAACGCTGTCAAGTAAATGGCACTATGGTTTCTCATTAAAAATAACAAAATGTTCGTAATGGTCTATTTTACCTACACTGTAAAAAATAAATCCTGTGACTTTACGACAAAATTAGTAAATTGGCCATAACCAATCCTATTTATAATGAAACAGGCATTTGAATGAATATTTAAAAAAAATTTTCTCGTTGGTTTGTTGCTTGGTTAAACTAAAATTGTGAAGTAAAATAAGAAAAACCGCTACTAAATGGGTTTTTCCATGTATTTTAAATGAGAGACAAATTGATAAATATCTCGAAGAGGATGACTGATTTAGAAAAACGGGTTTAACTGGGGACCAAAAAAGCAACCATTCCTGAAAATAAGAAACAAGTCTTATCAAATAACTTGTAAGAAGATTTAAATCCAAAAAAGTACGATCTTCTTATAGGTTGAAAACTCATTTTTCGTTATAAAATCCGAAGTGTCCGACTTTTGCATAATTTGATCTTTCAGGCTAGCCGTGGGCTTTTTTTAATATAGAGCTTTAATCTTTTTTCAGACGAATTTGAGTAAAATCTTCAATTGACGATAACTTGGCTAAATTTCATCCTAGAAAGAAAAGTTTTTTTTTCTTCTAGAGTGGTTTTTCCCTGACAATCATATTTTTTTATCGTAAGGTTTTTAGCGTAACCTAAGGCAGTAGACTATAATAAAAAACGACACATCAAGCCATACACTTGCTCAGGCATCATAGCCTTCTTTTTTTAAAAAAAGAGGAAAGGGGGAATTAAATTTGTAAAAAGGGGGAGGATATCCAAAAAAAGGGGGAAATTTTATAAACGTATTATAACATAAATTTATTATTTTTGAGTAATAATTAAGCAGTTAAGGGAATTTTTTATCAATAAAGGTGAGAAAAAATATTAAGGAGAAAACAATGTAACTCTATACTAGAGTGTGTCTTTTTTTTTTCAATATTTTTTGACTCCCCCCATTTTTTTCGAATATTTTGGTCATAAAAAACCCCCAGCTCCAAGGATTTTGATTTTCGAATTTTTTAACCCATGCCGCCGAGCACTTGAAGTTTCTCTTTTGAATAACATAATTTTTGACCCGAAAGGCCCTATTTTTAAATTTGTTTAAATTGTTGCCAATACTGTAATTTTTGACAAAACTGAGTTTTATAGACCTTACAAATTTTCTACAAGCTTGAAGTTTCCAAAAATTTTTTACTCGTCTCTTTTCCTTAAATAGTTTTTAAGATATCGTTTTTCAAAGATAATGATAAATATTGACTTTTTTTTTAAAACCCTGAAATTGGGACTCTGACTTTAAATTATCATTTCTGGTTAATAATTTATTGAGAAGCAGTGAGTAAAAAATTTTTGGAAATTTTAAGCTTGTAGAAAATTTTTAAGACCTATAAAGCTCAATTTTGTCGAAAATTACAATTTTGGCAGCAATTTAAACAAATTCAAAAATTGATCATTTTTAGTAGAAAATTACCGTAAGATTTATTGGCTATAGTAATGAGAGGGTCAATGATAAAAGAACGCGGTTTACGTCATTTGAAAGGTGACACTTACACCAAAAAAAGTAAACCAACCAGAAGTGTTTTAGTTAGTTTTTTTTGAGGTTGCAGCGTTTTATCGAAAATTACCGAAAAACCCTGTTTTATAAGATTGAGCCAACATTTAAATTTGCGTTTTAGCCCCAGAATTCCCTTTGGAACGAATGCAGGGCTGTTGGATGAAAGTATCTTTTCCAGTAAAAATTAGCTTTTTAACATTTATAACCAATCATGTTTATAACTAGTTAATTTTGTCTCTCTTACTCGTTATTTTACTAGCTTATGATTGGCTTTCAAAAGGGGATATACTAGCTGACCTAAAACACATAGTAAAATATACATACACCGTGCGTTAAGAATAACATGTTGTGATATCACATCAGTAATGAGTTTTTTTGACGATCGCGTTTTCTTTATAACGGTGTTATAATTTAAATTTTATAGAATTCTCGTTTGCATCAGTAATAATCGTACATTTTTAACCAAGGAAGCAAAAAAAAAGAATGGCCCAGATCGCACGTTAATTAGCATCCGAGGCGAAGCCGAGGATGGTAAACTGCGATCTGGGGTATTTTTATTTTGTTCCCATGGACAAAACGAAATTTTTCTTTCTCAGTGGGGTGAAAACGCGTTTTTTTCGATCTCGTTACGGGGCGAAAATATCTATTTGTTCAACAAGGGAAAAAAAGTAGGATTTGGCTTTCAATGCAGTTGTATGCACGAGTGAGCGTAGCGAACGAGTTCAGACAGCATTGAAAGTAAAATTTCCTACATTTTTTCCCGTGCTCAACACATAGTTTTTCATTAAAAGCGAAAAAAAGATCGCCCGAAAGTAAGAAAGTAGATCTTTTTTGCAGCGTGTAATGAAAAAGTGTTTTCGGCCCGCTAGGAAGAAAAATTAATATTTTCAAGCTAATTTTTTTTTTAAGCAGGAAAACGGGGAAATTTTCGTAAATAGGGGTGAATTTTTTAAAAAGGGGAAAAAGGAGGAGCGCTATGATGCCTGATCGAAGTAACCTAACGAAGCAGACTACAATAAAAAATGACACGTCAAACCTTACACTAGCGTAACCTAACGAAGCAGACTATAATAAAAAATGACACATGATTAAATTTTCATTAAAAATGAAAGAATTTGTAACTTTTCAATAAAACTCAGTGGTTAACCATATTTTGTAATCGACTACTTTCATCAAAAATTTATCTATTTTCTTGGCAAATTAACTATTTTTTCTTCTCATCGAGAAAGAATAACTTATAACCGGTTTGTGTAAACACAACCTAAATGCATGGAACATGTTTACTTCCTTAGCTGAGGACAAGGTATAATACAAATGTTACTCAACATTAAAATACAATTTTCTAATTTTCTAATTTGTAATTATCACCTTACTAGCTGTTAAAATTTTATAACCAAACTATTTTGATTCCCTAAACCTTAATTATTCCAAGGCATATTTTTCGCATTTTTTTGGCTCAATTTGATGATATATAATAATAAATAATATGATTCCGAGGGTCGGCACCCCCCCACCCCGGATATCAAAATTTTCGTTTTGAAAAAATACACCAAAAAAAAATTTTTTTTTTATTTTTTAACTCATTTTGAGGTTTAAAACTTCGAAAAACGTCATTTTTGGCTTTTTTGACGGTCTAAAAATTGAGATATCTCAGGATAGAAGAAAAACTCATTTTTTTCGCGCTCAGGGGAACTTTGTCTAAGACTACTTTTCAAAATTCCGTCGAAAAAATGGTAACTTTTACGGTGCATCAGTCGCAATTGACGATTATGTAAAAGAAATCGTGTTTTATTTTTTGGTTATTTTATCATACCATCTAATATTTTATTTTAAATCTAAAATTAGCTTTTTTATGGTCTTTTTTATGTTTTTCTTATAATTTTTTCATAAAAAAACGATATTTCACCTATACTCTACCAAAAGACTTCATTTATTTCATGAAATCTCTTTTAATTTTCACAATATTAAATCTATTTTCCTTATTAATAATAATTAAAATACTAACACTTTTATTATAAATAATTATTTTGAAGAAAGTTATTTATTCTTAAAATATGTATTAAATTAGTTCATAAATAACGACAAATTTAACTAATCAACATATTGAATTATATAATTATTTGAACGTAAAACCTCATTTTTTACTACTATATGGAAAATCCGCAGAAAGATTGCACTTAGGATGATCAACTTTTTAAAGAAGAAAATTGAACGCACACCTTCCTGTTACATTTCTTTGGGTTCCTTAGACCATAGAAAGTGACAAACAAGTGAGAAACAGAAAATATTTTGCTTGCCCTATATTTTTTTTCTTTAGTTGGGAGACTCAAAATAATGTTTTTTCGATATTAAAAAAAAAAACGATTTCTGAATTATTTTTTTTATAAATTGAAATTATTCTAAATGATGGATTTATGTTTTTTCACTTGTTTTGCTTTCACAATTTACTAAAAAAAGTATACTCTCTTTTCTTTATATACATATATATTAGAGTGTGTCTTATTTTTTTTTTTTCGATATTTTTTGGCTCCCCCCATTTTTTTCGAATATTTTGGTCATAAAAAACCCCCAGCTCCAAGGATTTTGATTTTCGATTTTTTTAACCCGTGCCACCGAGCACTTGAAGTTTCCCATTTAAATAACATGGGAATTTTGAGTTTTTAGCTATACAAATTTTTACAAAATCCAAAAAGCATTTTAAAAAGCTAATTTTTACTGAAAACATACTTTTATATGTTGTAAAGACATGCAAAAAGCCCTGCATTCATTTCAAAGGGAATTTTAGGGCTAGAAACGCAAATTTACATATTGGCTCAATCTTATAAAATAGGGATTTTCGGTAATTTTCAAGGAAACGCTGCAACTTCAAAAATTAACCAAAACACTTCTGGTTGTTCTACTTTTTTTGGTGTAAGTGTCACCTTTCAAACGACGTAAACCGTGTATTTTTATCACTGTTTCTCTCACCGCTATAGTCAATTAACCTATTGGTAATTTTTGACCCGAAAGGCCCAATTTTTAAATTTGTTTAAATTGCTGCCAAAATTGTAATTTTCGATAAAATTGAGTTTTATAGGCCTTAAAAGTTTTCTGCAAGCTTCAAGTTTCCAAAAATTTGTTACTCGTCTCTTTTCTTTAAATAGTTTTTAAGATATCGTTTTTCAAAGATAATGATAAAAATTGATTTTTTTTTAAACCCTGAAATTGGGACTATGACTTTAAATTATCATCTCTGGTTAATAATTTATTGAAAAGCAGCGAGTAAAAAATTTTTGCAAATTTGAAGCTTGTAAAAAATTTTTAAGACCTATAAAGCTCAATTTCGTCAAAAATTACATTTTTGACAGCAGTTTAAAAAAATTCAAAAATTGGTTATTTTTAGTCGAAAATTACCAGTGGGTTAATGGACTATACCGCTGAGAGAATCAGTGATAAAAAAACGCAGTTTACGGCATTTGAAAGGTGACACTTACACCAAAAAAAGTAGAACAACCAGAAGTGTTTTGGTTAATTTTTGAAGTTGCAGCGTTTTCTTGAAAATTACCGAAAATCCCTATTTTATAAGATTGAGCCAATATGTAAATTTGCGTTTCTAGCCCTAAAATTCCCTTTGAAATGAATGCAGGGCTTTTTGCATGTCTTTACAACATATAAAAGTATGTTTTCAGTAAAAATTAGCTTTTTAAAATGCTTTTTGGATTTTGTAAAAATTTGTATAGCTAAAAACTCAAAATTCCCATGTTATTTAAATGGGAAACTTCAAGTGCTCGGTGGCACGGGTTAAAAAAATCGAAAATCAAAATCCTTGGAGCTGCGGGTTTTTTATGACCAAAATATTCGAAAAAAATGGGGGGAGCCAAAAAATATCGAAAAAAAAAAATAAGACACACTCTAATATATATATATTTAAGACCAAAAATCACAAATTTTTAATTTTCAACTTCTTGGAGCAGCTCAAAAGGTAAATATTGGGGTTTTTAAAAATTCATATACTTGGGATTTTTCTAGCAGATTCAAATGGTTCTATCAACTTTTCATCGAGTTTCTGAGAAAAAAATGTATGTAAATCTTGTGAATTCAGAAAATTTTTTCTTAAAAAATGCGAAACTTTAAACATTGGCTACCTGAAAACTTTAAAAACTAAAAAAATGAGTTTTTCTCTTATAAAGCGTCGTCAAATGTTAAAATGAATAGTGAATTTATGTCCGGATAAAAATAATAACTAAACCGGATTGTACGGGAAAAACTAAAACGAAGTACGTTTATAGTCCAGTTTTTAACATCATTTAAATCTGTTAGAAAAATCCCAAGTTGATGAATTATTAAAAAACCCAATATCTAACATTTAAACTGCTCCAAGACGTTGAAAATTGAAAATTTGTATTCTTTGATCTTAAAAATACTCTTTTTAGTAAATTGTCAATGTAAGAAAAGTGAAAAAACATAAATCCATCATTTAAAAAATAATTTTAATTTATAACAAAATAATTCCAAAATTGATTATTTTTAAATATTGAAAAAACGTGATTCTGAGGCTGCCAACTTAAAAAAAACTATGCGGCGAGCAAAAATTTTTCTATTTCTAGCTTGTTTATCACTTTATATGGTCTAAGATACCCAAAGAAACGTATCAGTAAGGTGTGCCCTCAATTTTTTTTTTCTTCAAAAAGATGATCATCCTATATTGTTTATTGCGAAAATTAAAAGAGATTTCATGAAATAAATGAAGTCCTTTGGTAGAGTATAGGTGAAATATCGTTTTTTTTATGAAAAAATTATAAGAAAAACATAAAAAAAACCATAAAAAAGCTAATTTTAGATTTAAAATAAAATATTAGATGGTATGATAAAATAAGCAAAAAATAAAACACGATTTCTTTTACATAATTGTCAATTGCGAGTGATGCACCGTAAAAGTTACCATTTTTTCGACGGAATTTTGAAAAGTAGTCTTAGACAAAGTTCCCCTGAGCGCGAAAAAAAGGAGTTTTTCTTCTATCCTGAGATATCTCAATTTTTAGACCGTCAAAAAAGCCAAAAATGACGTTTTTCAAAGTTTTAAACCTCAAAATGAGTTTAAAAATAAAAAAAAAATTAAGTAACAGATACAAAAAATTACTATAAGCGAGGTTCCTAAAACTAGTACTCCTATTGAAATAAATTATGTACTACGTCCAAAGAGAAAAAAAATTTAGTGTTTTTTGTATTTTTTTGTGACAAAAATTTGGGGAAAAAATTAAAAAAAAATTATTTATCAGATTCGAGATATCGAGTCAAAACCATTAGTTAAAATATAAGTACTTTCATGGAAATAAATGAAGTATTACATCTAAATTAAAAAAAAAAAGTAGTTTCAGATTTTTTGTTAAAAAAATTAGGTCTTTGAAACAATAAAAAATTAAGTTCAGCTCCAACAATAAAAAATTAAGTTCAGCTCCAATTCTGGTCAATAAAATATTATTTTTACTTTTTTAATACCACAATGGTTGTAAAATATCGCTGGTTACCCACATACACACACACACACATACAGACTTTTTTTAAAAACCATTTTTTTAGCTTTCTGGGGTCTCAAAACGTGCTTATATGCCAAAAAATCGAAAATCAAAATTTCACCTGGTGCCTCTATGAGGAACCAATACACCCTTCCTCTCTCTTCAATATTAATAATATTTTTTCTTCCAATTGGGTTGAATAAATTTTTTGGGAATAAAAAAAGAATTCTTAAGAAAGTTTTTTATCACCCGAGGAAGGATTGGCTTCGCTTCAGATAGTAATTAAGTTACAATCTGAGCCATTCTTTTTTTGCTCCCTTAATTAAAAATGTACTAATTAATAATTAAAATTTCAAATTTTTGGTTCCTCAAACCATTGAGATAGGTCAAATTTCGATTTTTGATTTTTTGGCATATAAGCACGTTTTGAGACCCCAGGAAGCTAAAAAACCGGTTTTTAAAAAAAGTATGTGTGTGTGTGTGTGTGTGTGTGTGTGTGTGTGTGTATGTATATGATTTGTGATATTTCACAAACATTATGGAGTTAAGACCTAATTTTTTTTTTTTTAATTTTTTCACCAAAAAAGCTCGAGGTACTTTTTTTTTTTTAATTTGGATGTAATACCTCATTTATTTCCACGAAAGTACTTATATTTGAAAGTATGGTTTTTACTCTATATCACGAATCTGATACTTAATTTTTTGAAAATTTTTTTCCCAAAATTTTTTTCACGAAAAAATACAAAAAAAAATAATTTTTTTTTTCTTTTTGGACGTAGTACCTAATTTATTTCTATGAAAGTACTAGTTTTAGAAAGTTTGTTTATAGTCATTTTTTGGATCTGATACCGAATTTTTTCAAAAATTTTTACTCAAAATTAAAAAAACAAAAAATTTAAAAAACCTGCAGTATTTTTTTTTTTTTTGTGTAATACCTCATTTAATTCCATGAAAGTACTTATATTTGAAAGTGTAGTGTTACGTATCCTGAGGTTTTATCCAAGGGATACGTAAATATAAATAATTATGAATATATGAAATATAAGTTTATCCTGGGGATATTGACTGCCCCAGGTATTTTATATAAGTTGGTTTGGTTATTATTTGGTTGGTTTATAGTTGATGTATTTGTAGATGAGTTCGGGTTCGATCTAAGCTGGATGAACCTAACCTGAGGCTAAGTTCTTAATTACAGAAGGAACTTGTCACTTACACAATAATAACTGATAACTGATTTGATATAAAACTTTCACTTTATTGATTATAAGTAAATATAATAAAACTGTCTAAGTCTTAAAGTCAAGTAATTAAAGGTAAACTGTAATAGAGTGGTAACACTCTAAACGAAAGATAGTATTCTAATGAATGGTGGTACTCTAATAAGTGGTGGTACTCTAATAAGTATTTTGGGCGCCTAAAGGGCAATATATAATCTAATGTGAATCTGCCCATATTGCGAGATTTTGGGGGAGACGTCCAATACAAAAAAGCGTCGGTCTCGTCACGTCCAATTAGCGAAGGCGTCCATAACTATTACTAAGAATCGCGAGGTGGGATTTATGCATTTTATAACGCCTATAAATCCCTACTAATTTATGTCACAGTTGACTTTTGTCCCGCGCTATTGTGCTAGGTCAGCATCAGCGGAAATGCATCTGCGGGTTCCTATATCGTCTGGGAACGTTAATATGAATATCGGATGTAGGTTTAATATTTATATATATATCGGATGTTAGGCATATCAATTTTGACCTACCATACGTAACATCTCCCTCCGTTCATTCCAATCGTCCCGATTGGGTCAGGTGGGGGAGATGGGGCTGAAGGCAGGGTTTTAAGGGGGTGGTAAATTCTAGAATTTTCTGTCCATAGTCAATGTCAAAACATAATTATATAATATAAGTACATAAAATAAAATTTTTGATTATTATAGTGATGCTATATAATTTTAAGATATATGTTTTACATAAAATTAAAATTTTTGATTATAATAATGATTTTATAAAATATTAAGAAATAAGTTTTATGATTATACATAATATATAAATTGTAAAAATGTTTAGTAAACTAAAAAAAATTATAAGTATAAAAAAAAATTTTTAAATTTTTAGATCTATACAAAATATTAAGAAATTATTAGTTAAAATATATGATAAGTAATATAATAAATTTTTGGATTCTTCAAAACGAAATCTTATGGAAGGTGCCAGTTAGTTACTTGGATTCATCTTCTTTGTAATGATCAAGTTGTTAATTTTGTTGCTGGATTTTTCTAAGTTGGAGTTATCTGAAATCAATCTAGAGAAATTAGTTTCAAAAACCCCGAGACATTATATACCCAAAACTTCGAAATAATAAAAAATAAAGATTCAGAAAATTGTTATGATTTTAGGGTTAAAATTTTGCTTTTACGAGGTTAGTTTTGGTTTAAAAAAATTAAAGAAGAAAAAATAAAGAAGAAATTCATATTGGTTTGCTTTTCATTATAAAAAAAAACGATTGGAATTTAAATTTTTAAAACTACATAATTTCTAGATTTTTGGCCTAGAATTTTGTTAATTTTCGTAAAATTAAATAGTGTTAAAAACAACAATATCTTTAAGTTATTGATTTAATATTGCTTTTACATCATGAAATTATCAGTTGATAGGAAAACAAGAATAAATTAACTCTTAAATTATAAAAATTCAGCAATTTTTATGATTTTTAAGTTAAATTTTATAATTTATAGGGTTAAAAATAACAAAAAAAATTTTTTTGAAATATGAATTTATTAATTGACATCAGATTTTGTTAGTCGAGACTTTCTTTATATACAGAATGGAAGTGTATTTTGTCGCTTACGAGAGCGACAGCTGAAGTATAGCCATCTGTTATTGTTGTTATTGGTTGATTTTTTGTCCTATCCAACCATTACATTATAGTTTTAGTATGAATTTATCGCTCTTTATATTTTTCTAAGATATATTTATAGAATCTATTGAACGTTCTGAGCATGTGCAAGGATTACACTTTTTTCATGATATACCATCATGCAATTAAAATTTTGTAAACTCGCGGGTTTTTCTAAAGCAATGTAGAAAACTACATTGTTGATGTTTCGTTAAACCTGTTATCTCTCTCTTACTCATCAGATTGGCTTTTTAGAGATAACAGGCCAAAGCCAATAAGAAAATTTTTGAATTGATTTTTAAAATCATACAATTTCAGCAAATTTTATGAATTTTAAGTGAAATTTTATAGTTTAAAGGGTTAAAATTGATAAATTTTATAAAATTTTTGTATAATTCAATTTATAAAATGCGAATTTATCAGATGATAAGAAAAAAAATATTGAATTAATTTAATAAAAATCATACAATTTTAGCAAATTTTATGGTTTTTGAATAAAATATTATAATTTAAAGCGTTAAAAATAATAAATTTTATAAAATTTTAGTATAATTTAATTTATAAAACAAGAAATTATTGAAAATATTGGAAAAAATCATACCATTTCGGTAAACTTTATGATTTTTGAATGATTAATTACAATTTAAAGGGTTAAAAGTTATAAATTTTATAAAATTTTGATATATCGATATAATTTAATTTATAAAACAAGAATTTATTGAAAATATTGGAAAAAAATCATACAATTTCGGTAAATTTTATGATTTTTGAATGATTCTATAATAATTTAAAGGGTTAAAGTTATAAATTTTATAAAATTTTAGTGTAATTTAGTTTACAAAATAAGAATTTATTGAAATTATTGGAAAAAAAATCATACAATTTCTGTAAATTTTATGATTTCTGGATGAATAATTACAATTTAAAGTTAAAAGTTGATGTGTGTGTTATATTTAAGTTATTAAAGTGTTTTAATTATAAATTATGGAAAAACAGGTAAGATTTTGTTATTATTTTATTTTTATCAATTAGTTTTAGTTCAATTTATTGTTTTAATATAAAATTTATAGTTATTTTGTGTCGGAGCGATAGTTAGGTTATGTTTTTATTATGTTCGATTTTACTTGTGTTAGTGAATGTCTGTGATGAATGTCGGTATAGTAGTAAATAAGTATATATGTTATCGTAAATTTTCGTTTTGTACTTTTAAATATTGTGAAGAGTGAGCAATTTGTGGGGAATGAGCCTTTTTTTTATATGTTAAGATAAAATTTTGGTTTTATATTTTTAAATATTGTGGGGAATGAGCAATTTGTGGGGAATGAGCATTTTTTTATATATTATGATAATATTTTGGTTTTATATTTTTAAGTATTGTGGGGAATGAGTAATTTGTGGGGAATGAGCCTTTTTTTGTATGTTATGATAAAATTTTGGTTTTATATTTTTAAATATTGTGGGGAATGAGCAATTTGTGGGGAATGAGCCTTTTTTTTTGTATGTTATGATAAAATTTTGGTTTCATATTTTTAAGTATTGTGGGGAATGAGCAATTTGTGGGGAATGAGCATTTTTTTATATGTTAAGATAAAATTTTGGTTTTATATTTTTAAATATTGTGGGGAATGAGCAATTTGTGGGGAATGAGCCTTTTTTTTGTATGTTATGATAAAATTTTGGTTTTATATTTTTAAGTATTGTGGGGAATGAGCAATTTGTGGGGAATGAGCATTTTTTTATATGTTAAGATAAAATTTTGGTTTTATATTTTTAAATATTGTGGGGAATGAGCAATTTGTGGGGAATGAGCCTTTTTTTTGTATGTTATGATAAAATTTTGGTTTTATATTTTTAAGTATTGTGGGGGATGAGTAATTTGTGGGGAATTCGGTTGGGTTGGATATTTAATTTACGTATTTTTTTGAATTTGGGGTTCGGATTGGATTTTTAATTTATATATTTTTTTGAATTTGGGGTTCGGATTGGATATTTAATTTATGCATTTTTTGAATTTGGGGTTCGGATTAGATATTTAATTTATGTATTTTTTTTGAATTTGGGGTTCGGATTAGATTTTTACTTTATATATTTTTTTTTTTTAATTGGGGTTCGGATTTGATATTTAATTTATCTATTTTTTGAATTTGGGGTTCGGATTGGATTTTTAATTTATATATTTTTTTGAATTTGGGGTTCTGATCGGATATTTAATTTATGTATTTTTTTGAAATTTGGGTTTCGGATTGGATTTTTAATATATGTATTTTTTTGAAATTTGGGTTTCGGATTGGATATTTAATTTATATATTTTTTTTTTGAATTTGGGTTTAGGATTGGATATTTAATTTATATATTTATTTTTTTGAATTTGGGTTTAGGATTGGATATTTAATTTATATATTTTTTTGAATTTGGGTTTAGGATTTGATATTTAATTTATATATATTTTTGAATTTGGGTTTAGGATTATGAGGTATATTATGAATATGAGGTATATTTACAATGTTGCCATATAATGAACGCGTGAGTGAGAAAAAAAATGAAATTAATATTTTTATTATTCGTTATGTGTTGAGTATTGTTTCCCTCCTTTTCTCCTCTTTCTCTTTATTTTTTTTTTGTACGTAAATATTTATTTTTAAATTTATTTATTTATTTAAATTTTGCATTGAGAAAGTCAAACGGAGCCAGAAAAACAGAGATATGAAATTATTAAGACAATAAAAAATAAAAAATTTTTAAACAATAGTTTTCATAATATTTATAAACAGGTGTATGCCTGATACCGGAATGACAAAAAGGTTGTTTGAAAAAAATTTTGCAAAACCTTATGATATTTACAAATCGTAGGAGAAAGAGAGAGGCCAATTTAATAAAATTTGATTAATTTGTTATAGAAAAAAAACTTTCCTGCAATTTTCATATACCCAAGTTGAGTGTCGATGTGATATACGCAAATATGTGGCTTGTCTCAGATTAAGGAACGCTATACAGCGTTGGTGAGTTAGTTAATAACAGCACCAGTTTAGAAAAGCTCTGTTTTCTTTTGATATCGGCTTCAGGAAACTAGGATAGAGTTAATTGGTGTTATAATTAGTCGGTTATACAGCTTCTCGTCTGGTTTATAAGCTCTCAGAAGCATTTTTTTTTTGTTCATACATTCTGGATTGCCAATTTTTTTGCATATATATTATTATTTAATAATATTTCCATTAATCATTCTTAGAGTACAAGCGATTTTCATAGTTGAGAACATTGCTCGTCTATGAGAATTATGTATTAATTTATACAGTAATGCACATTTAATTTTGCGTTTCTTTGAAGTTGAAGTGAGATCTTGGTTGGGCAAAAAAAAAAATGAATGTTGCAGTAGTATTGTAATAAAAATTATATATGTGTTAATAAGTTGGTTATCCCCTCTTTCACTCCATGTGATTTAGTATAATTTATAAAGTGCAATTATGCAGTCTTTAAGATCAGCTGTTTTGATAATCTTATGTCATTTCAGTCTCAAGGGCAAAACCGCATACAAACAAAGATTATAAAAATTTTATCTCTATAATTATGAATGTGATTCACGTCTCTGGTTGTCCGGCAAAATTTCTCTCTCTCAATTTTTCTTTAGTTATTTATTTTTTTTTTTTTGAAAATTTTTGTTATTAATTTTTGTGCTAAGGAGAAAAGAGAAAAAAAATACACACAAGTGTATATGTATGATGGTAATTTAGTAGTAGTTTTATTTTTTTTTATATCGTTGATTTTTAATTTAACTTCATAATCTAAGAATTCCAAGGATTGTATAAGGATATTTGTGCAAACTTAATTTATGTAAATACATATATAAAGAAAAACTCTATAAAATACTTATTTAATCCGGTTGTCAGGGGTGGTCTTTTTTTTTTGTAAATTTTTTTTTTATAAAGGCACGGTAAAAGATTACGTATTTGTTAAATCCAAAGTAATTTATGTTAGGATATATTTAGATTATGTTTATGATTAGTTGATTAAGTGATAATTGTAAGCTAATAATAGTTATGAATTAGATATGTATATAGTAGATTTATAGTAAATATGAATATATTGGTTAGTATAAGAAATTACAATTATATATATGGGTAAAAATAATTATCAAAGATTATAATCTGAATATAATTTTGAACCTGATTTTTTTTTTTAGAAATTATATTTGAAAAAAAAATTTTTATTTATTTATTTTTTTTTTTATTTTTTTTTTTTTTTGTAAGGTAGAGTGTTAAAATTTTTGAAAGTGCGGTTGCAATATAAAAATTGTGTAAGGTTTTTGTAAATAGTAAACTATAATACTTGATATATAAGCTTCAAATTTCGATAATTATTATCATTCAAACTTACAGTTAAAATCATATTTTTTTTTTTTGAAATTTATTTTGAAATATACTTTTAATAGATTAAAAGGTTTAATTATAATTTTATTTATTCATTATTTTAACATCAGGAAGGAAAATTTTCCATTTTTCAAAAAGGAAGGTTTGGATATTTTAACTCAAAAAAAATTTATGCAAAATATGGTATGTTGTATAAAAATGTTAAAGAAACATTAATTAATCTTGTAAGACAATAGGGGAGAGGGGCTGGGTTAGCATTTTCTTACGGAAAAATTTGTTTATGTTTTATTTATAGATTATTACTTATTAAGGGGACTTATTGTTTAAAGTGGGGAGAAATAAAGAGGGAGGTAAGAATAGCTGATTATTGACTTACAAAATTAATGAATAGTACCGCAATTTAGTATAAACTTTACATAAATTTCAAATTCCAAACCCAGTTACTTTTGGTCTTGTCGTATTTCAACGAAGAAAAATTTCAAAAATAATTTTTCTTTTCCTGTTTTGTAAAAAATATTATTTATTTTGAAAATTTAAATGAAACTTAGTTTATCTCTTATTATAGCCAAATATTTTTAACACACAAAAAAAAAATAAAAATAAAAAAGTTTTAAAGTCAATAAAAAAATAAAAAAACTATGGGTGGTGGCTCTGAGGGATATCTGAGAAAAACTTGAATTAACCTACTAACACCGTAATAAACGTTTTGAAACTAACACATATAAAATTTTCTGCGTATACGTAAAACTTTGAGATAAGATTAAAAAAATATAATAAAATACTTGTACTTCATTAATACTTATTCATATGTATTATATTTATCAGAACTTTAGATTTATCAACTTTAAAATTTTTATAGTTAAAAACACTATTATTTTTCAAATCATACTTATAATAAATAAATTATATTTTTTTATTTGTTTCTTTATATCGTTTGTCAATTTATAGCTTAAGTCGTTATTATTATTATTATTTTTTTTTGTATTCATAGTGAATAATATTTTTTTTTTTTTTTTTTTTTTTGGAAGGTAAAATAAAATCAATTACGTTCACTCCTACTAAGGGCCAAAATCCATTCCTTATAAAAGGGTTATTAACTTAAAGAATTAACACCCAATAAAAAGATATTAGTAGCTCACCTTAGCAATAAATTTTAGTGGGATAATTATGAAGGGTAAAAATCTGCATGTTAAAAATTGTGTTCAAAAAAATTTCCTTTTTGTAGTTTTCATTTGTTTATTATTAATAATATTTTTCACAACATTTAAAAGTTTGTACTTAAATATTAAGTTGTTTCAATCTTTATATAATTTTCGTCATTTTATTGTTCGTTATTTTTGTATCTTTTTCTCCATGTATTTTATACTTATATACTATTATTTTTATTATTGTTTTATTTATTATTTATTACTTATTTCATTATTATTATTATTATTATAAATAACATGGGGTATAGTTATTATTACAGCTAAAACTATATAAAGACTTTTCAATGAATTTGAATTTAACGTAACTTTATTATCATTCATAACAAAAAGGATCACAAGAAAAAAAAAATACAAACTTTGAACGTACGAAAAATTTTATACTAATTGTTTTTCAAAGAAATTATATTATTCATTGGTTTTAAGGAGGGGAATGATAAAAGAAAACTTTTGATTAAGACTGTACTAAAAAATTTGTGTATGCTCTGATAGAAAAAAATACTTGTTATATTTTAGATATGATTTAGGGTGTAAATACGGTGTTTTCGGTTAATTATGAGGGTCGTAGTTGTATTGTAATTAAATTAGGTTCTAATCCAATTAGGTTCAAAGAATTATAACTAATATAAAGAATTATAACTAACTTAAAAGAATTTTAACTAATAAGACTTTTAAATCTATTAAATCTATTAAAAAATGTTTTAAATTTTTGACCAAGGTGGGGCTTTAAGCGGACATACTCCGATAGTAAAACTGGATAATTTAAAGGGATTTAAATTTAGTGAAACGTATTTTGACAGTGGTACTATACCATTTTGGTTATAGGAGTTTTTATTAAAAGAACTATTTTTCCATTTATTTTCCTGAAGCGAGTAGCAAAAGCCTACATTATAGTTAGTTTTGCTTATTATATCAAATGTTTTAAAATCAGGTGGTTTAAATGACCAATTAATTGTACCCTGACTGATAGGTCCTGTCCAGTTTTCCTTTTTAAAATTTTTGTTGCAATGGTCAATTATATTTGGTATATTAAATAGGGTGTCTATAGATTTCCAAAATGCAAAAATAATTAAAATCCAGAAAAATTTCAGAAATCCTGATTTATACTGATAGGTTTCCGCACCGTCTGGCAAGGCTTTTGGAGCCGGTCGTTGTTTTTGGATGATGTTTTTCGACATATATTTGGTTTCAGTCTGTAACATATCGTTTATTTTGGATTTGGGTTCTTTGGGTGGAGGTGATTTAAGTTCTACTGTCACGTTTTCCAATGTATTTGTGGTTTCAGTTTGCATTACATTACATGTAAGGTTGATTTTGTTTTGTTGTACCAAGATGTCAGGCTTTTCAGGTAGAGGTGGTTCAGTTATTTTAGGTTTAGTGGTTTCTATTATTTTTTTGTCAAGTAAAATTTTATTTCTACTAGGATAATTTATAGTTTTTTCTTCATGAATGTTATGGAACAAGGATGTAGTCATTTCAGATGGAGATGATTTATAAATTAAGTCCTTTCCTGATTTTTGAAGCCCGTTCAAAAACATTTCAAAAACACGGGGCATCGTTATTTGCTCCCAGTAATCAGGGCTCCATGGAGGGCTTGGTTGCTTCAATAATTGATCCCCAAAATAGCTTACCCGTAACGCAAAATCAGTAATGGTTTCAAAAGGGCCTTGTCTAAGATTTAAATTGTTTAAATCAAGAAAGTTAGTTGGGTTGATTTGATTACTGGGGCCGTCCATGGTTTGAATTTATGCAGAGCAATTTGTTTCAGTGTCGGAAAATGTATCTCGTGGTTGTCGCCAAGTATAATTTGGCATAATAGTTTTACGAAAAAATTTACGAATATCGTTTATTTGTTTATAAAAAAGATTTTAAAAAAAATTTTTTTTTTTTTTGTAAAATTTTTGAAATGTCTCGGAGATTTAAGTATAGAATAAAAATATTTTTAAGGTACTCACATTAAGAATGTAGTTATAACAACAGTCCTGAATTCCATTATATTTTCCAATGATTTGTAGAATAGGTCCTGAAACTGCTTGGCAATGATAAAAAAAATGAACAGCTTGGCTACGGCTTAGCAATAAACAGCTTGGCTACAGCTTGCCAATATTCAGCTTGGCCAAAAAATTTTTCCAGAAACTGCTTGGCGAAGATGTAGATAAATTTCTTTAGATGGTATCATGTAGTATAACGGCTTTAAATATTTTCAATGATCTTGAGAGTTTGATTGATTAGAGTTGATTTCTTCGTTGAGTTCGATGGTATATTTTATTGTTACTAGTACTTTGTTATCACTTTTATTTATTGAAGTGATTTCGTGTTTTAAAATTTTAAAATTATCTTGATTTGTAACCTTTTTTTTTTTTTTTCAAAAAACAATATTCTTTCTTTGCCAAAAAAAAATTAAATAATATCTTGATAGGAAATATGCTACTGTTCCTTCTTACCAGCTTTCCTTTTAGGGAGCCACTTTATGTTACGTATCCTGAGGTTTTATCCAAGGGATACGTAAATATAAATAATTATGAATATATGAAATATAAGTTTATCCTGGGGATATTGACTGCCCCAGGTATTTTATATAAGTTGGTTTGGTTATTATTTGGTTGGTTTATAGTTGATGTATTTGTAGATGAGTTCGGGTTCGATCTAAGCTGGATGAACCTAACCTGAGGCTAAGTTCTTAATTACAGAAGGAACTTGTCACTTACACAATAATAACTGATAACTGATTTGATATAAAACTTTCACTTTATTGATTATAAGTAAATATAATAAAACTGTCTAAGTCTTAAAGTCAAGTAATTAAAGGTAAACTGTAATAGAGTGGTAACACTCTAAACGAAAGATAGTATTCTAATGAATGGTGGTACTCTAATAAGTGGTGGTACTCTAATAAGTATTTTGGGCGCCTGAAGGGCAATATATAATCTAATGTGAATCTGCCCATATTGCGAGATTTTGGGGGAGACGTCCAATACAAAAAAGCGTCGGTCTCGTCACGTCCAATTAGCGAAGGCGTCCATAACTATTACTAAGAATCGCGAGGTGGGATTTATGCATTTTATAACGCCTATAAATCCCTACTAATTTATGTCACAGTTGACTTTTGTCCCGCGCTATTGTGCTAGGTCAGCATCAGCGGAAATGCATCTGCGGGTTCCTATATCGTCTGGGAACGTTAATATGAATATCGGATGTAGGTTTAATATTTATATATATATCGGATGTTAGGCATATCAATTTTGACCTACCATACGTAACAGTAGTTTTTACTCGATATCTCGGATCTGATACTTAATTTTTTGAAAATTTTTTTCCCAAAATTTTCGTCACAAAAAAATACAAAAAACACTAAATTTTTTTTCTCTTTGGACGTAGTACCTAATTTATTTCTATGAGAGTACTAGTTTTAGAAAGTTTGTTTATAGTAATTTTTTGGATCTGATACTGAATATTTTCAAAATTTTTTTCTCATAATTAAAAAAACAAAAAAATTTTTAAAAACTGCAATATTTTTTTTGTTTCTGGATGTAATACTTCATTCAGTTCCATGAAAGTACTTATATTTGAAAATATGGTTTTTACTCGATATCTCGAATCTGATAATTAATTTTTTGAAAATTTGTTCCAAAATTTTTAATCAATAAAACAAACTTTTAAAAGTTAATAGAAATGTATCTGTGATAGCATGCTTGTAATCGGTGATATCTGTGGCATATTGAAGTATTAAGCTCATTGTTTGAGGAACCTTAGTGCCAGCTAGTTGGCAGGGTATTTTTTTAATATTTACTGGTGTATGGTGCAATTGACCCCGAAAATCAAAGGGTATCGCGAATAATTTTTTCTGAATTTTCGGTCAAGATAAATGCCCAATTCAATGAAAAACCTTTTCCTGCCAAAATATCGTCACGATTGTTAGTAAATCCCAAAGATATATTTTTTTAAGATAATCAGAACCATAGCTTAGAGTATGGATCCTGATTAAGTTTCCAAAACAACTATAAAAATGTTAAGCTATTTTATATAGAAGGAAATAATTTGAGTTTAGTATGGTAATGCATGTTTCACTTAGACTAATTAACCAAAATTGATACTTAAATTCTTTTAAATTTCGGTATACATAATAAATATACAATAGTATTTGCTATTAATAAGCATTAATAACACAAAAGTGTAAAACTATAGTCTACTTCTGTAGGTTACGCTAGTGTAAGGCTTGACGTGTCGTTTTTTTTATTATAGACCAGTTCCTTAGGTTAAGCTACTGTTATTTTATTATAGCCTACTTCGTTAGGCTACGCTAGTGTAAGGCTTGACGTGTCGTTTTTTATTATAGTCTGCTTCCTTAGGCTACGCTAGTGTAAAGCCTGACGTGTCGTTTTTTATTATAGTCTAATTCCTTAGGCTACGTTAATGTAAGGCTTGACGTGTTGTTTTTTATTATAGTCTACTTCCTTAGGCTACGCTAATGTAAGGCTTGACGTGTCGTTTTTTATTATAGTCTACTGCCTAAGGTTACGCTAATGTAAGGCTTGACGTGTTGTTTTTTATTATAGTCTACTTCCTAAGGCTACGCTAATGTAAGGCTTGACGTGTCGTTTTTTATTATAGTCTACTTCCTTAGGCTACGCTAATGTAAGGCTTGACGTGTCGTTTTTTATTATAGTCTACTGCCTAAGGTTACGCTAGTGTAAGGCTTGACGTGTTGTTTTTTATTATAGTCTACTTCCTAAGGCTACGCTAATGTAAGGCTTGACGTGTCGTTTTTTATTATAGTCTACTTCCTTAGGCTACGCTAATGTAAGGCTTGACGTGTCGTTTTTTATTATAGTCTACTGCCTAAGGTTACGCTAGTGTAAGGCTTGACGTGTTGTTTTTTATTATAGTCTACTTCCTTAGGCTACGCTAATGTAAGGCTTGACGTGTCGCTTTTTATTATAGTCTACTTCCTTAGGCTACGCTAATGTAAGGCATGACGTGTCGTTTTTTATTATAGTCTACTGCCTAAGGTTACGCTAATGTAAGGCTTGACGTGTCGTTTTTTATTATAGTCTACTTCCTTAGGCTACGCTAATGTAAGGCTTGACGTGTCGTTTTTTATTATAGTCTACTGCCTAAGGTTACGCTAGTGTAAGGCTTGACGTGTTGTTTTTTATTATAGTCTACTTCCTTAGGCTACGCTAATGTAAGGCTTGACGTGTCGCTTTTTATTATAGTCTACTTCCTTAGGCTACGCTAATGTAAGGCTTGACGTGTCGTTTTTTATTATAGTCTACTGCCTAAGGTTACATTAGTGTAAGGCTTAACGTGTAGTTTTTTATTACAGTCTACTTCCTTAGGCTACGCTAGTGTAAGGCTTGTTTTTGATTATAGACCACTTCCTTAGGTTCCGGTACTGTTATTTTATTATAGCCTCCTTTGTTAGGTTACGCTAGTGTAAGGCTTGACGTGTCGTTTTTTATAGTCTACTTCCTTAGTCTACGCTAATTAAGCTTTACGTATCGTTTTTGATTGTAGACCACTTCCTTAGGTTCCGCTAGTGTTATTTTATTATAACCTACTTCGTTAGCTTACGCTAGTGTAAGGCTTGACGTGTCGTTTTTTATTATAGTCTACTGTCTTAGGTTACGCTAAAAACCTTACGATAAAAAAATATGATTGCCAGGGAAAAACCACTCTAAAAGAAAAAAACTTTTCTTTCTACGATGAAATTTAGCCAAGTTATCGTCAATTTAAGATTTTACTCAAATTCGTCTGAAAAAAGATTAAAGCTCTATATTAAAAAAAGCCCACGGCTAGCCTGAAAGATCGAATTATGCAAAAGTCGGACACTTCGGATTTTATAACGAAAAATGAGTTTTCAACCTATAAGAAGATCGTACTTTTTTGGATTTAAATCTTCTTACAAGTTATTTGATAAGACTTGTTTCTTATTTTCAGGAATGGTTGCTTTTTTGGTCCCCAGTTAACCCGTTTTTCTAAATCAGTCATCCTCTTCGAGATATTTATCAATATCCCGACGAATTTTCAAAATATCTCTTATGATCTCCGCTGATCTTTTTAGATCTCCGGAGATCACTTTTGATTTCTGGAGATCTACGGAGATCTCTGGAGATCTGAAGTGATCGCAAATTTCAGGTGATTTCTTTAGTTCTCTGGAGATCTCCGGAGATCTCCGGAAATCACTTTTGATCTCTGGAGATTACTGGAGATTAAAATAGATCTAAAGTAATCTCCAGAGATCACTGAGGTAAAAAAAAATGTTAGAAAAATTTAGAAAGAATATTTAGAATCATTAAGCAAAGTTATAAAACGATAAACTTGATTATTTTACCTTATTTTTTGACTTTATTTAAATTTAAAAAATGCTACTATTAGTTATTTTACTAAAACCTGATGCAAAAATCAAAAAGTACAGCAATAAGTTTACTAATTTTTATAATAAAAATAATTATTGGAATCGTCTCAATAAGAAATACAATTAGGTAAATGAATAAAAAAAATTAGTTATTTAATCATTAAAAATTCTAATAAATGTTTATAATTTTAATTACAATATGGGTCAATATTTGTGAACTGTATATGACTTTGCATGGTCGGGTCTTCAAATCGGTTCTAAAGTATTTTTTTTTTTGAAAGTGCTACTAAAAATAAGCCTCCATGCTAATTTTTAGCTTATAAGGTTCAGTCCTCGATTTTTGGCGACCATTTGTGTGTCTTGGACTCTTCAAAAAAAGTAAGAAACATGAGAAAAAATTTTTCTTATTTTTTCCGTAAAAAACACACACTTATACGAAAAATTTTTTCCTCTTAGGCCCGGATAGGAAATTTCCCATAGAATCCAATTCTAGGGTCGAAAAATTTTTTTGAGCAACGCATGCGCGAGAAATAGCTAAAATATCGCTAAACTCCCTTTTTTTTTAAATTTGAATTTATCAAGTATATAAATAAAAAATCCTCTAGTAGGTTTCAAAGCACTTCTGATACTTCAAAGTTTACGATGAAAAAGAAAAACCACTGGCCCTAACTTTCCAAAAAAATTTTACTCGTCTTTTTATAATTATTTGTTTAGCAAATATGATAATTTAAAGTTAGAGTCCCATTTTTAGGGTTTTTTATAAAAAGTCAATTTTAATCTTTATCTTTAAAATGGGATATCTTAGAAACTATTTAATGAAAAAAGACGAAAATTGTTATACTTATGTAAAATTTTCCGCTAAATCCGAATTTTTAGTCAGATTTTCATTTGGTCGCGTGACTTGGCGGGAAATTTAAAATTTGTGAAAAATAATTTTTTAAAAATCGCTGTTTTTCAATTTTAGTGCTTTTAAAATAAATTTAACCAAAAAAATGATTTTATATGCTGAAAGAATATGAAAAAACATAAAATTTGAGACCAACAGGACGAAAATTGAGCTGTCTGCATCTAAGGTATATGAGCTAGAAAAGGCAAAGCAAAAAAATTGATTTTCTCGCGCATGCGCAGTTCAAATAAATTTTAGACCCCAGAATCGAATTCTACGGGAAATTTCCTATGGGTGCTATTAATTTTACTGTAAAGTGCGCGTTTGCGAGAAAAATTAATGAACACAAATTTCTCAAAAATTAAAAATTGAGAAAAATTGAAAAAACAAAAAACGCTGTAAAAATTAGAGGATTGGCTCTAAAAGGATAAAAATTGGGGAAAATTATTTTAACATGGAAAATGCTTATAGGGAGGGGGTACTTAAGAACTTGAAAATTAAGGGGGGGGGGGGGCTCAAATGAGACTTAGAATAATTAGGTAAGTATATATAAATAAATAAAATATTTTTAAAAGACCTTAAAAAATTTGGGCTTTAGGACTTAGGATAATACAGGTTTATGGAATCAGAATAGTTTGGGTTTAGAATCTTAACATCTAGTAATTACAAATTATAAAAATAGAAAATTGTATTGTAATGTTGACTAACATTTGTATTATACCTAGTCCTCATCCGGAAGTAAACATGTCCCATGCATGTTTACACAAACCAGTTATAAGTTTTTTTTAAACATGGAACATGTTTACAGGGAGGGGTTACTTCAGAACTTGAAAATTAAGGGGGGGGGTCAAATGTGTCCTATTTAAGGGGGGTCAAATTTGTCCTATTTAAGGGGAGGGTCAAATAAGACTTAGAATAATTAGGAGACTTTGAAAAATCTGAGCTTAAGGGTTTAGGATAATACAGGTTTATGGACTTAGACAAGGACTTAGAATAATATCGCTTTAGGTACTTTGAATAATTCAGGTTTAGGGATTTGAAATAATATCGATTAAGGGACTTAGAATAATTCAGGTTTAAAGAATCAAAATAGTTTGGGTTTAGAATCTTAACAATTAGTAGGCGATAATTACAAATTAGAAAATTAAAAAATTGTATTGTAATGTTGAGTAATATTTGTATTATACCTAGTCCTCAGCTGGAAGTAAACATGTTCCATGCTTTTAGGTTGTGTTTACACAAACCGGTTATAAGTTACTTTCGAACAAACATACTTTGGAACCGATTTGAAGACCCAACCATGCAAAGTCATATACAGTTCACAAATATTGACCCATATTGTAATTAAAATTATAAACATTTATTAGAATTTTTAATGATTAAATAACTAATTTTTTTTATTCATTTACCTAATTGTATTTCTTATTGAGACGATTCCAATAATTATTTTTATTATAAAAATTAGTAAACTTATTGCTGTACTTTTTGATTTTTGCATCAGGTTTTAGTAAAATAACTAATAGTAGCATTTTTTAAATTTAAATAAAGTCAAAAAATAAGGTAAAATAATCAAGTTTATCGTTTTATAACTTTGCTTAATGATTCTAAATATTCTTTCTAAATTTTTCTAACATTTTTTTTACCTCAGTGATCTCTGGAGATTACTTTAGATCTATTTTAATCTCCAGTAATCTCCAGAGATCAAAAGTGATTTCCGGAGATCTCCGGAGATCTCCAGAGAACTAAAGAAATCACCTGAAATTTGCGATCACTTCAGATCTCCAGAGATCTCCGTAGATCTCCAGAAATCAAAAGTGATCTCCGGAGATCTAAAAAGATCAGCGGAGATCATAAGAGATATTTCGAAAATTCGTCGGGATGTTTCTTATTTAAAATACATGGAAAAAGCCATTTAGTAGCGGTTTTTCTTATTTTGCTTTACAATTTTAGTTTGACCAAGCAACCAACCAATGAGAAAAGTTTTTTTTAATATTCATTCTTATGCCTGCTTCATTATAAATAGGATTGGTTATGGCCAACGTGGCAAAACGTCTCCATTGTTTGAAAAATTGCGTTTAAAATTGAAAAAATAACATTTTTTAAAAATTCCGTATATTAAATTATTTATGTCATAATTTATTTAAACTGAATGTCAAAAAAACTTTTCTCGCTGGTTTGTTGTTTGGACAAACTAAAATTGTGAAGCAAAATAAAAAAAACCGCTTCTAAATGGCTGTTGCCATGTATTTTAAATGGGAGACATATTGATGAATATCTCGAAGAGGATGGCTGAGTTTGAAAAATAAAATGGATTTGATCATATTTCTGGGTACCAAATAAGCAACCTTTCCTGAAAATTTTAGCCCGATACGAGCAGGGCCAATTTTGGCTTATTTTCCCTTCCCCGAGAGACACGTTTTATCAAATAACTCGAAAGAAGTTAGATGAAAGATATAAATCCAAAAAAGTACAATCTTCTTATAGGCTGAACATTCATTTTTGGCGATAAAATCCAAAGTGCCCGACTTTTGCATAACCCGATCTTTCAGGCTAGCCGAGATCCTGTTTCGGATCTTTAAACATGCATTACTCGCTTGATTTTCATCGTAAAATAATAATTTTTTTTTTCTTAATCGTTTAATTTTTCCCGGAGTATTCTTCAAGAAAGAAATCATTTTTATTTACAAAATTTTAATTTTTATGTCAGAAACCTTTGAAAACTGTAAGTATTAATTTCATTGGTTTTTGTCCTAAAAGTTGAAATGTAGTAAAAAAAAATGATTTTTTTCTTGAAGAAATAAATACTAAGGGAAAAGGTAAGCGATTAAAAAAAAAAATTAGTATTTTACCGTAATAATCAAGCAAATAATGCATATTTTAAGTTTAGAAACATAACTTTTTTCAATAGCTTTTTTAAGACGAATTTGAGTAAAATCTTAAATTGACGATAACTTGACTAAATTTCATCGTAAAAAGATAAGTTTTTTTTTTCTTCTGGAATGGTTTTTCCCTGACAATCAGATTTTTATATCTATTTTTTGTAATTTTATTTACCTAAAAAGTTATTTTTAAAATTTAGGGTAGCTCAAATACGAAATTACGGGTTTTCACATAAAAGAGGCAAAATCTCGGGCAAAATCTTTTTGATATCAATGGCCGATTTCGTGTTCACGTTTTTTTTTGCATTCCATAGGGTCCAGATTATCAAAAAATCAAGATGGTAGTCGTGGCCTCGTCAATTTTTTTTTTTAATTTTTGGTGCTCATAAAACGTATTTTCTAGATATCAGTACTTACAAAAAAAAAATTAAGTACCACGTCCCAAAAGAAATAAATATTGCTATTTTTGTTAATTTTTTATGTAAAAAAGATTACGATTTAGTTGTAAATTTACGATTATTGTCGAAAGATTACTAAATTTTCGAAAATTTACTAATTTTGTCGTAAAGTCACAGGATTTATTTTTTACAGTGTAGGTAAAATAGACCATTACGAACATTTTGTTATTTTTAATGAGAAACCATAGTGGCATTTACTTGACAGCGTTTTTTTTTCTTGAGATACATTTTAAAAATAAAAATATTAATGGTTAATTAAAATAAAAAAGGAGGGGGTACTTCAGAACTTGAAAATTAAGGTTGGGGGGGGGGTCAAATTTGTCCTTTTTAATGGGGGGTATCAAACTCTCTTATTTAAGGGGGCTGGGTCAAATAAGACTTAAGGACTTAAAATAATATCGATTTGGGGACTTGGAATAATTCAGGTTTAGAGAATCAAAATTGTTTGGGTTTAGAATCTTAACAGATAGACAGGTGATAATTACAAATTAGAAAATTAGAAAATTGTATTTTAATGTTGAGAAACATTTGTATTATACCTAGTCCTCAGCTGGAAGTAAACATGTTCCATGCATTTAGGTTGTGTTTACAGCAAACCGGTTATAAGTTATTCTTTCTCGATGAGAAGAAAAAATAGTTAATTTGCCAAGAAAATAGATAAATTTTTGATGAAAGTAGTCGATTACAAAATATGGTTAACCACTGATTTTTATTGAAAAGTTAAAAATTCTTTCATTTTTAATGAAAATTTAATCATTTTTCGGCAATGAACTATTTTTTTCCAAAAGTTTTAATACCTTTTAATTTTTCTTTTTATCTAAAGAAGGTTCATTCGTTAAAAAAAAGGATGAGAGAATGTAATAAAACGTTAATAATATTAAGGTTTAAACATTTAAAGCTAAATTCTACTTATTTTACCTTTGTCGCTGACTTTATTAATTTTTAATTATTAAAATAAAATTTAATTAATCTGATAAATAATTATTTAAAGGTTATGCTATATCCATTCAATATTTCCTCCTGACTTACTTGTTTTTTAATACTGAATTCCTTGCAACAAACTTGCCGCAAACTTGCTATCCGCTCAATATTTCCTCCCGACTTACCTTTCTTTTAATACTAAATTCCTTGCAACAAACTTGCCGCAAACTTGCTATCCGCTCAATATTTCCTCCCGACTCACTGTTTTTTTCATACTAAATTCCTTGCAACAATCTTGCCGCAAACTTGCTACTCATATGTTTATTCGCAATTACTTGCAGCAATATTTGAGAAATATTCGGACGCATCTTTGAACAAACTTTGTGTAAATACTTTTAACAGCAAGCTGTGTTATCGGGGTGTTTCCTTATTAAAATCTGTTATTTGTTCTTTATCTAAATTATCTCCATAGTCTCTGTCGTCTTCTTGTAAAGGTTCTGAAATATCTCCATAGTATCTGTCGTCTTCTTGTAAAGGTTCAAAATCGAAAGGTTCAAAATCCATAATAACTTGATCTTCTTCTATGTTTAGGTTTACATTAGATTTATCCTCTACATATAAAATAAAAAAATTATAATAAAATTTTTATTTTTTATTAGTTATGAATTATTTTTATTATTTTTATAGGAATTTATGAAAGTCATTTAATTAGAAAACTTTAGTTACAATTTCCAATTAGTTTATATTTTTGAATTAATAAAAAAAGTTCAATTGTTTACAAACCCACCTACGACGAATCTGGCGAAAAAAATTAAAAATTATAAATATATCGAATGTACAATTGGGTTATATATATTTTGATAGTAAATTAGTAAATCCTTACACTTCAATATTTTGTTTGGGCTCTACAATTTTTGAGTTACTAAAAATCTTAATATTTTTGCTTAATTCTGTCATCTTATTACGGTTTGACATTATTCCACCAGAATGATTTGTTGCACCTTCTGAACTAATAGAATCATTATTAGAAGTTGGTTCTAAAAACAAACAAAAAGTAATTCATTAGACAATTATATTGCTGAAAAGTTTATAATGAAATTCTTATAATATTTCGTATCATTTAACTATTTTTATAAAATTGGGTATATATCACAATAATCTTTAATTTCAGCTTTTCAAATTAGTCATCAGATTTAATTTTTAATTAAAAGATTCTTATAAAATTATCTTAGATACTTTATATACAACTACAGCAAAATAACAAAATCTATAAAATTTTTTTAGGGCCCTATATAAAAGATTAGAATTTAAGATTCAATTTGTAATTTTACATTTATGATGCTTTTAAATTTTAAAAATATCATACGTAAAATAAATGTGCCTATATTTTATCGGTACGCTCATATATAAATATATAAAAAAAAAGACAAAATGCATGAAAATGATTTTTATTTGCTTTTATTTAAACAAAGCCTAACAGTCGAATAAATAGAATAAAATGTATAAATATATATCAATATTATATAAAATTAATTTGTACCCTTAGGTACAAATTGATTAAATATAAAATACCAAGAATTAGGTCTAGACAGATTTATTAGAAATAAAATAATATGATATTATAATTAAAAATGCTTCATCAGCATCATCATTCCGAGAAACCGCACGTGCAAGAAAGTGCATAATAAGACCTCACACGAAGTACTGAAGGTGGAAATAAAGCCACCCCCATCATGCATATTGACAGACTAATTACCAATGATTGGAGACACTGTTACTAAGGACACTAAATTTTCCGCGTTAAGCCAATTACGCGCATTGACCTCCTCCTCTTTAAACCCTTTAAAAGCTCTCACAAAAGCTCCTGACAAAAAGAACGAACTGAAATACAGAACTGACTGAACTAACTTGTACTCAGGTTGCCTCTCTACCGCTATTAAGAGATCTAAGCACGGCCAGCCATTTTATAAGTCAATAAATCAGCATTTTAATAACAAAAAGGACTTAGTTATTTGAATTCCTGTCACCAGTAAATGCGTTTAGCCAACAAGCTAAACCCGAATAAGTATATCCTAATCTATCTGTGTTTATTCACATCCAAACACAACAAATTATATAAAATATATATTAATATTCGTATTGGGTCCAACATTAACTATGAAAGATTTATTAAAAATTACAGGCAGAAAAACTAAGAATACTTGCCGCTGAAAATCTCTTAAAGCACTTAAATCAATACAGAAGCTGCAAATATAATATTTGTAAATTCTGGTATAAAATTAACGGAGATATTTAATAGTTGTTTGTTATAAAAAATAAGGCCTAAATAATTAAAAATAAAAATTTTATTATATTTATTTTATTAGAACCTAACTGTTGTGTAAATAAAATAAAATGAATAAATGTCATAATATATAAAAATATATGTCAAATATATGTCAATATTCGTTTTGGGTCTAAAATTAACTGTGAGGGATTTATTCAGAAAATAAGCTCATTATGGGTTAAAATCTTATAAAGCAATCAAATCAATACATAAGCTGCAGAATTGATGTTTGTAAATTCTGGTATAAAATTAACGGAGGTATTTAATAATTGTTTGTTATAAAAAATAAGGCCTAATTAAATTAAAATAAAATTTTTTTTACTTTTATTTGATTAGAACCTAACTGTTGAGTAAATAAAGTAATATGAATAAATATATGTCAATGTTCGTTTTGGGTCCAAAATTAACTATGAGGGATTTATTTAGAAAACAAGCTCATTACAGGTTAAATTTTTATTTAAAGGTCAAAAAATACCTATCTGCAGAAAAACTAAGTATATTTGAAGTAAAAAATAACTAAGTAAAAAATAACTAAGCAATTCGCTAACACTTTTGGAGAATCAATGACGATGTTACAAGAGACATTAAAAGTTCAAAAAGAAAATTATGAAATTATAACTATTCGATTTCAAAGACAAAATGTATGTCATAATATTCAGATGAAATTGCCTAGAAAATTACTGTTTTATTTACATAAAGGATATAATATTTTTGATGATTAACATATTTGAAAGAAATTATTAAGAAATTAGATTTTACAAAAAATTAGGTTAAAATGCTGGAAAATGATTTTTTTGGTACTTTTATTTAATAGAGCCTAAATGTCGTATAAATTCTATAAAATGTATAATTATATGTCAATATTCGTTTTGGGTCCAAAAATGACTCTAAAGAATTTATGGATTAAAATTATTTACAGGTAGAAAAACTAAAAATACTTGCCACTGAAGATTTTTTAAATCATTAAATTTAATACAGAAATTGCGAATTCCGGCAAGTAATGATGTAGATATTACAAAAGATTCTTTAATGCTGAATTGAACTATTGAACAATTTCTTAAATAATTTAAAAATTTATTTAAGGATACATATACCAGTGATTAGGAATTTCATAAATAAAACAGCAAGTAACATTCTAAAAATTTGATTTTTTTATAGGATTTTATCTGTTAAAAATTTAAGTTTTTTGTACAGATTAAATGTTTATAGTAATAAACGCATCCTTTTAGATATTTATTCCAAAGTTAATTATGAAGGATTTATCCAAGAAATATGTAAGATAAGAATATTTACATGATGGTTCAAAATTACTCAGATGTAGAAAAACTGAGAGCATTTCCAACAATAATCTTTTAACAACAAAAATGCATGGAACATGTTTACTTATAGCTGAGCATAGATACAGAAATTACAATACAATTTGCTGTTTTTATAATTTGTAGTGAGTACCTTTACTAAATTTTAAGATTATTGAAACCAAAATTTGATTTTAATTATACGTCAAATATTTACCTAAGGGTCCAAAATTATTCACTCAAAAACTGAGAATACTTGCTGTTAAAAATCTGCACAAAGGTTAAAAATACTGGTAGATAATTAACGAGGATATTACAAAAGATGTTTAGCATTTTGAAGAAAAAAAATTTCCAAAATTTCTAAAAAAAAATCAAATATAATAATTGAAATATATTTTGAAGAAGACTTTTACTATTGCAGGTAAATTTAATCTATAGGAAAATTGTCCAACTTAAAATTTAATTTTTTTGATTTTATTTTATTAGAGTGCGAGTTGGGTATATATTGGTAGTAGTTGATTAACTTGTTTAACGTTTTAAATATATATTGGGTATATAGAATTAAATGATTATATTAGTATGCATAATCTTTTTAGTTCTAAAGTTAACTATGAACTATTTTTAAAAAAACAAAAAAATTTAAGGTTAAATTTTACTTATGGATTCAGAATAAATTCCAGATAGAAAGACTGAGAATATTTTCTGCTAAAAATCTTTTGAAGTATATGGAGTTCCTCTAATTTTTCTAAGTTTTTTTTTATAAGAGTCCAAAATAGAAAAATGACCATATTAAGATATTGGAGAGGCTATGCCCAATCCTGACAGACAGACAGACAAATAAATTTTTAGATATATATAGTATATAGTATTAAGATAAAAAACGTTGCTAATTTTTAAAGATACCTCCGTTTTGAACAAAAATTTAACTGAGTACGTATAAATTAGTGCCGATTCAAGTAATGCCAAATCTTATATTAAAATTTTTTCATATTTTTTAGATATTTCACTTTTTAAGAAAATTTTCAAAAAATTTTAATTTCTCCATAAATATTAAAAATTGAATGTCTCAAAAACTACGATAGCTGAGCAGAAAATGGTCTATATCACCCGCAGACTGTTTTTTCTATATTTTGATACCGGTTTCATGTCACTTAGTTTGGTGGATCTTGAGTCATTAGGGTACAGATAAATTATTAAAAATACCATAAAGAATAAAATACCATAAAAAATAAAAAAATGAAAAAAAATTTTTTACCAGCTTCAAAAATATTTTATAAAATTTTAAAGATACCTCCATTTTGAATAAAAATTTCAGAGAATACGTAAAAATTAGTGTCGAATCGAATACTTTAAGTTGCGATAAAAAATTTTTTCGATAGTTTCGAGATATTTCAATTTTTGTTAAAAAATTTAAAAATTTTATCAAGTTCAAAAATACTAAAAATTAAATATCTCAAAAACTACGATAGCTGAGCAGAAAATCTATGGCCTATGTCACCCGCAGACTTTTTTTTTTCATTTCGACACCGGTTTCATGCTAATTGGTTCGGTGGTTCTTGCGTGATGAGTGGACAGACAAACAAATAAATTTTCAAATATATATAGTATTAAGATATTGTTTTATTGCTTTTTTGAAGCGTGAGTAAGATGGCAAGTCCCGTAGACAGGGGGGAATTTTGTTCCAGAAATTTGAATATCTGACTTGGAACGAGTTAAGTCCCCAGTCAGTGGTAACAGTTGTAGGGTCAAGGTCTATTCGTGGACCGCGAGTTGGTTTATCTGACTTCTAAGGTTTGAACACAGGTAAGAGGAACGGAGGCTCCTTCATTCTTACCAATCTGTACATAACTAGGGATGCAAAATACTCAGTACGTGCCAAGTAAGTCATCCATCCCAGTTTTCTCCTGTACGGGGTAACATGCTCATGCCTACTTATCCCAAATATGTACCGAATACAGGTATTAGAGAGCCTTCGTAACTGAGCAAATATATATATATATATAATATATATATACTATTGGTTTGAAAAAGATGCGAACCTCGAGTTTTTTATTAATATCTTCCCCAAAAATACAGATAATATAATGAAATAAAATTTTTCTAAAAATTTAACCATATTTTTATTGGAATCTCAAAGGAATTTAACGCAAATATTCTAGAAGTGATTTTATTGCAAAAACAAATAAAAAAACGAGAATTTTAAGAATTTTTTTTTCGCTCCATGACTTTAGACCCGAAAAAAGAGTTGAAGGAATCATCCGATTTTGACAAAAATTTAACCAGTGATAAATAAACCTTTCTTGTGCATGATACAATTTTGAAAATTTAGATATTTCAATTCGCAAATTTTTTATGGGCTTCAGAAGAAGAGGCCTTCATCTCATCAACAAATTGTCGTATCGGCTTCGTTTTTTTTTTTAATCGATAGCTTACTGTTTGTAGATTAAAAATATATATTTTGTTAGTGTAACAAATTATCGATTTGTGAGCAATAACGATTCTAAAATACGGACAGGTGTATTCTATTCATCTATTGTTTTTCACTGTTTTAACCCGTATTCATGAATAATTAAAGAAAAATAATATTCTTCGCCTCTCATTATTCTTAATTTGTTCGTTCATGCTACAACATCTGGTATGAAAAATAAAAATTAATTTGCAAATTTTAAAAAAAATTGAAATATTTAATTACCGTATGAAATGTGACGATTAATCTGCCTAAAAAGAACTTTGAATCGCAAAAATCCGCCAAAAAATGGCCAATGTAGACGGTTAAAATCAAAAGGGTAAAATTTTTTGTTTTGCTGATATCAACGTCGGTTTTTGACCGATTTTTACGATTCAAATTGCTAATTAATCAGTTTTTTGAATAGAGAAAATTGGCAAATGGAAAATAATAATCTTTGAGCAATTAGCAAAAAGGAAAAGAAAAATTTTGAGATCGGATAGACAAAAGAGATATCTCGCTGCGAAACAATTAAGGTTGGAAAGATGTATTTTTTTGGGTCTCACCCTGGTCTCAGCGGGATAAATAAAAAATTTTTTTATCTATACGATCTCAAAATTTTTCTTTTCATTTTTGCTAATTGCTCAAAGATTTTTATTTTCCATTTGCCAATTTCAAAAAACTGATTAATTAGCAATTTGAATCGTAAAAATCGGTCAAAAACCGACGTTGATATCAGCAAAACAAAAAATTTTACCCTTTTGATTTTAACCGTCTACATTGGCCATTTTTTGGCGGATTTTTGCGATTCAAAGTTCTTTTTAGGCAGATTAATCGGCACATTTCATACGGTAATTAAATATTTCAATTTTTTTTAAAATTTGCAAATTAATTTTTATTTTTCATACCAGATGTTGTAGCATGAACGAACAAATTAAGAATAATGAGAGGCGAAGAATATTATTTTTCTTTAATTATTCATGAATACGGGTTAAAACAGTGAAAAACAATAGATGAATAGAATACCCCTGTCCGTATTTTAGAATCGTTATTGCTCACAAATCGATAATTTGTTACACTAACAAAATATATATTTTTAATCTACAAACAGTAAGCTATCGATTAAAAAAAAAACGAAGCCGATTCGACAATTTGTTGATGAGATGAAGGCCTCTTCTTCTGAAGCCCATAAAAAATTTGCGAATTGAAATATTTAAATTTTCAAAATTGTATCATGCACAAGAAAGGTTTATTTATCACTGGTTAAATTTTTGTCAAAATCGGATGATTCCTTCAACTCTTTTTTCGGGTCTAAAGTCATGGAGCGAAAAAAAAATTCTTAAAATTCTCGTTTTTTTATTTGTTTTTGCAATAAAATCACTTCTAGAATATTTGCGTTAAATTCCTTTGAGATTCCAATAAAAATATGGTTAAATTTTTAGAAAAATTTTATTTCATTAAATTATCTGTATTTTTGGGTAAGATATTAATAAAAAACTCGAGGTTCGCATCTTTTTCAAACCGATAGTATATATTAGTTAATTTTTTTTTTAATTCCACATAGTCATTGTTATTATTATTTTTTTTTAATAATTAAAAAAAATTGACATCACAAAAAAAATTATCTCAATCTCAAAATAAAACTTATCAAAAAAAACGGTACTAAATATACCCAACACCTATCTTATATTCTCTTTCGCTTTCCGTAACTAGATGGATCACATCCTCGTCTGCTCTGACCGTAACTATCTCTTCAGGATGAGCCTCTCTCAATCCCAGATTTTCATAGTGGAATAATAAAAGAAGTGTTTTTAGTTTTTGTCTATCTGAAATATTTCATAAAAAAAATCATCAAAATTTTATGTTTAAAAAAAAATAACACATAAGTTCTCATCTTTCTATGTATATACATGCTGTGTATGTACGTATGTACATACACTCTATTTATTTATTTATCATTAAATAATAAAACTGAATTAAAAATAAAAAAATTTGAACGTTCATGCTTGTATATGTTAGCACATACAGGACACATGCACACGCATACACATACAGCAATTTTAAAAATTTTGTTAATAAGCGGGAAAAAAAATTCTTCGCGACAAATTTCTCAGCTATTTACCGGTAAGTATATTAGTTATCTCATCATAAAAGAAATTTATTTTTTAATTTTTCACATCCGTTAAATTTTAAAATTCTACTAAATTCGTTTTATTTTTTTTTTTTTCATACGAAAGTTTTTTTTTTGTTTCTCTCCGAATTTAAATTTTTAGTATTACACAGCGTCTGCAAATCCTACATATGTAAGCGCGCGTCCGCGACATAACATATATGTGATTTATTTAGAGAAAGAAAGATAAAATATAGAAAAGAAAATGCGCGGTTTCTATGTACTTTCTCATCACACACACACACTTGCATATACTACGTGTATATTTACGAACCGGCGGGAAAAAAAAGTAGCCGGCATATACTCGTCATCTCAGCTCGCACAAAATAAAACCGGCAAAATTTCATTTTCTAATTTTATTGAACTTTCGAGAAAAAAACGAATTTTATTTAACACGTCTTAATCGATATCGACTTGTATGTATACAACTACATATGTATATTCACAAAAAATAACGCGCCAAAAATATCGCGTTTTTATCTTTATTTTTCACATCACTTATATTTACATGCATGTAATTAATTTTTTTAAAAAAAACTTACCATTGTTTCCCGCCTTTTTCTTTTCAAAAGAAATAACACAGCTTAATGAATAAAACGGAAAACAAGGCACACAGCTCGACACACAGTTTATTATTTTATTTCACTTTTCACCAAAGTAAGTCCACGTCAAATTTTCAAAAAAAGTCCTCACCTAATTTTTATTTTGATTTCACAGCACTTAATAAAAAAAAAAACACACACGCGCGCAGTGGAAGCTTGCGGGCTGCACATAACCTGATAGGATATAGAAGGTTTGCAGAGCGTGGTTTTATGTCAATTAAATAAAATACACTTATTTATTTATTTAATAATAAAGTTTATTAAAACACATCTATTTACTCATCAGTTAATTAACTCATCTATTTAATAAATATTACAAAACGTTAAATTAAGACACGACAAATAACACATGATACGTATCGTTCAACTGTACAGAACAGACTGACTAGATGTCGCATATAGGTGGGGACTTGTAGTCACACACAATTCCCAGCAGAAAGAGAGAGAAGGAAGGAGAGCGGAGAAAGATCACTCTAACAGATATTTTTTTTTTTTCAAATTTCTAATATTATTTATTTTTATTTATACAATTTTTACATTAAAATATAATTATGAGTTGTAACGATATTTGATTTTTCCAAATTGCACATATTATATTTATTATGCATTAAATCTTTAAAATTTTGTACAATTTTTAATTTAAATTTATCTTGACGTTTTAATTTAATTTCATTAATTTTTGTTATTATAGATTCTTTAATATTTATACAATCAACAATTAATTTTTTAAGATTATTTAATATGAAAAAAAAATTTTTTTTTTTATTTTTGTTTTTTAGTTTTATGTTTTTTTTAATTTAGATAAATTTTTTCTAGTTTCTCGTGATATTAAGAGGTATTGTGAAAAAGAATTAGGAAAGGATGAACAAACTAATCTAACGGTTCCAAATACCTTGCCAGTTAGATCTAAACCAGCAAAAGCTAGAAAATCTTTTCCAAATAATCCATTCCAATCAGAGTCTTTTATGAGTACTTTGCAATGACAAGTGTGTGATGACAGTTTTAATAACGTTGATGAATTAAGAAAACATCTATGGGATGTGAATTGTTCTAAAAATCTAGCTTCATATCTGAATTACAATGTGAATTATGTACAAATAAGTTTCCTGATCAGGAGTCATTAAGCAGGCATATGGATTCAATGAATTCAATTCTAAGCAAACCTAAAGCATTTACTTGTGATATTTGCGGAAAACAATATAGTAGAAAAGATTTTTCACAAGAACACAAAAAATCACATAAAGTTGTACCAATGCTTAAAAAGAAATTGCAATCTTTACAAACAAAGAAAACAAAGAGACCTGCGTGCGGTGTATGTCACAAAAGTTTCTTCAACGAGAACTCTTTAGTTTCTTCAACGAGAACTCTTTACTCTTTAAAACGACATAAAATTTCACATGGACACATGAGTATCAATAAGCCAATGCCAATTCAAAGAAATAATTTTATTCCTGAAAAACCTTTCATTACTATCAAACAAGAACCAGAAGATTTAGAGCCAGTATCAGCTCCAAGAAAAAAAGAGGTGACATGCTCAATTTGTAAAATAGTTTTCCCTAATATGAGTGTACTCTATCAGCATTAACAATTAGAACATAGCAGTATCATGTCTGTTAACGATGATTCATATAAAATGCAAGAGGGTTGCATTCCTATTTTGGGTAATGAAGATCAAATTTTTTGTAATTTATGTGGAAAACAGTTTGCTGGTTTATCAAATTTGAAGCAACATTTTGCGCATAAGCACAAATTTAAAAATACTAATTTCTCTTGTAGCACCCCAAGTTGTAAATTAGTTTTTCCATGTGCCAATGCGCTTAAAACTCATGAATTATCTCATACTAGTATGATCTACAGTTGTCAATTATGTGACCGACATGTATTTACTCATCTATGACTGAAATTCTGTTTTTTATGCAAACCATTTATTTGTTTATTATAATCCTTAAAGTCATATCTCAAGAATTTTTTTTTTTAATGAAAAATTATTTTCATTGAAGATTTTTACTTTAGAAGATATTCTTTCTATATGTTTCTAATATATTCTTACAATAGTTTGAAATAATTTCCAACTTATTTAATATTTTTATAAAATAAAATTTTAATTCTTTTTACACTAAATTAAAACTAGACTATATCGTTATAATTTTCCATTAGCTTCATTAAAGAAATATCAAATATAGATGTTTACAATAAATATAGGCTATAACCCATGAGAACTTATAGAGAAAATAGAAAAATTCAAATTTGAAAACAAGCAATTTGATTGGCTAATTAACTGTTGACACAAGATGGCGATCTCCATAGAGCCCATAAACTTTTGTTACAATATAAGCTAATTATATTTAAAGTACAGCATGTGAGCTCAATTTGAAAAAGCTGTATAAGAAAAATTATCTGTTTACTGTAAACTTTTGCTGAAATAAAAATTTACTTAGCTTAGGCCATATAACTTCATCTCACAACATTAATGGCCCAAAAGTTATAATATATTTATTAGGAATTTATACTTTTGCTTAAATTAAATTTTTACTTAGCTTAGGCCATATAATTTCATCTCACAACATTTATGGCCCAAAAGCTATAATATATTTATTAGGAATTTCTACTTTTGCTGAAATAAAATTTTACTTAGCTTAGGCCATAAAATTTCATCTTACAACATTTATGGACCGAAAGATGAATTATACATAAAAAGTAGATCCATTATGAATATTGTAAAGAAATTAAATAAATTTTAATCGTAAAAATTCTGGACCCAAAAACTTCAAATTTAGATAAGCTTGTGATTAGGAAACGACAAGACTTAACTTAGTTTTAATTATACTTTAATTTATTCAAGTTTTAAAAATATTATAAATTTAATCAGTATAAGTATTTTGAAATATACTTTTGCTTAAATTAAATTTTTACATATAATTTCATCTCACAACAATAATGGCCCAAAAGTTTTAATATATTTATAAGGAATTAATATTTTTTCTTAAATTAAATTTTTACTTAGCTTAGGCCATATTGTAGCGTATTTGCTGGATTATTAAAAATTTATTCTCAGGTGATTGAGAATTCTTTTTATTCGGACCTTAAAGTTATTTTAAGGCTGGTTTCTTGTAGAGGAAAATAAATTAACCAAAGTTGTTGTATATACTTGTTTGTTTATTGAATTACTCTAAGTTCCATAATATAAGTATAACTACAAGATGCTAGTATCGAGATCCCAATAATATGCGATGCGATCAAACGTAAGTTAGATTAGTAACAAGTGCTCCCAAACAAGCATTCTAATGAAGTGCTTTCAAACAAGCGTCTCGCGACATCCCTGGACAGTAGCTTATATGCGTTAAATCGTGTGAAAGAATGTAGCTACTGTATGAGAAGAATTTTTATGTTGTCGTAGGCGTTTTCTAAACCAAGTTCAAAGATGTTGTTTTTCATATTGGCTTTCAATCTGTAAGCTCGTAAATACCATTCCCACATATTTTTTCTTATTATCTTTCTATTAGTGATCTCTTTTACTAAGCATCTTCCACGAAATTAAACATATTAAATATAATATTACAAAAACATATTAACATTCTTCCCATACTATGCTTACGCAACAATATAATTTCATATCACAACATTAATGGCCCAAAAGCTATAATATATTATCATTTACTGGTAATTTTTGAATCTTTGTTATTGTTATGCAATATTTTGGGATATAAAAACGAAAATAAGATTTTAAAAAATATTCAAAATAAACAAGTAATTGAAAACTTGTTTTATTAGTGATGTCAGTGATGCAAACAAAAATAAAAAGAATACTCAAATTTTGAATAAATTCATCAAAAACCGTAGTGCTTAAAAACTTTTTTGTTATGTTAAAATAAGAGTTTCAAATTTATAATATTATTTTTTTTTATACGGTCACCATAGTCTCCCCTATGGTGACCGTCTCAACATTAATTTATGAGGAAAAATGTTTACTGTTTTTTTTTTGTTTTATTTCTTAATAGTTAAATATCAATTACAAGTATAAAATGTCCATTGTCAATGAACTAACATAAGTATAAATATTTTACCTGATGAATGTCTTTTAGAAATTTTTAATTATTTGCCCTTTCATGATAATTTCAATACTGTTTTTGTTTGTAATAAATGGAATGCAATGAAAGAAAGCATACGAAAAACAGCAAATTGTTTTGATTTAAATGAGAATAAAATAAGTAAGTTAATACAAAATAAATGCATAGAAAATACAAATGAAATTATTAAAATCTTGAAGAATTTCGGACAATATTTTCGCGTTGTAAAATTAAATAGTAATATTGAAAATATAAATTTTTCTGATATTAAACATACAATAATTAAATATTGCTTAAACATTAAAATTTTATACTTAACGAATAATACAGTATTAACTATTTTTGATGATATGTTTTTAGAAAAAATTTTTGAAAACATGCAATATTGAATTATATAGTATTAATATTGATGGTTTGCAAATTTTTGGTTATAATTGACTAAAAATTCAAAGTAATAAAATTAAGGAATTAAGTTTATATGTATTTGATCTTATAAATGAAAATTATTTAATTGATTTGATTTCGGGCATGATAAATTTAAAAAAATTAAGTATTTTTTATTATCATTCTTTTGTTTATAAAATTGTACAGATATTAAACCAGATAAATTGCAAGAAATTAACAGATATTGCAATTTGTTCACCAGGAAATATTTCTGATTATCAAATGCTTTTAAATTTTTTATACAATCAAGAATATTTAAAATATTTACAATTAATTCAATGTGTAATAGATCAAACATTTTGGAAACAAATTAACTGTTATTTCATAGAAGACATAATGGATATTCATTGTGACATTGAAATACTGACCATTTTACAAAAATTTGAGTACAGAAAATCATTATCACTTATTTTTAACAAAATTACTGATGATTGCATTAAAAAAATAAGTGAATTCAAATTTTTATTAAAATTTTAATTTTAAATTTTATTTAAATTTTTTAATTATTACAATAGAATTAAAAAATAATTTATCAATTAATGGAATAATGTTATTCTCTTCTCTCAATAATATAAAATATTTATCCATACACATTATTATAAGTGGCAGAAAAAAATATAAATAATTTAATTGAAAATTTATATAATTTGAAGGATATAAAAAATTTAGAATTAATTAATGCCAAAATAAATTCATTTAATTTTAAAAATAAAATAATTTGAGAAAGCTTGAAGTGTTAAATTTATTTGGTTCTAATATATTACCTTATCAACTAGAAAAAATTTTTTTCATATTAAATAATCTTAAAAAATTAATTGTTGATTGTATAAATATTAAAGAATCTATAATAACAAAAATTAATGAAATTAAATTAAAACGTCAAGATAAATTTAAATTAAAAAATGTACAAAATTTTAAAGATTTAATGCATAATAAATATAATATGTGCAATTTGGAAAAATCAAATATCGTTACAACTCATAATTATATTTTAATGTAAAAATTGTATAAATAAAAATAAATAATATTAGAAATTTGAAAAAAAAAAATATCTGTTAGAGTGATCTTTCTCCGCTCTCCTTCCTTCTCTCTCTTTCTTCTGGGAATTGTGTGTGACTACAAATCCCCACCTATATGCGACATCTAGTCAGTCTGTCCTGTACAGTTGAACGATACGTATCACGTGTTATTTGTCGTGTCTTAATTTAACGTTTTGTAATATTTATTAAATAGATGAGTTAATTAACTGATGAGTAAATAGATGTGTTTTAATAAACTTTATTATTAAATAAATAAATAAGTGTATTTTATTTAATTGACATAAAACCACGCTCTGCAAACCTTCTATATCCTATCAGGTTATGTGCAGCCCGCAAGCTTCCACTGCGCGCGAGTGTGTTTTTTTTTTTTATTAAGTGCTGTGAAATCAAAATAAAAATTAGGTGAGGACTTTTTTTGAAAATTTGACGTGGACTTACTTTGGTGAAAAGTGAAATAAAATAATAAACTGTGTGTCGAGCTGTGTGCCTTGTTTTCCGTTTTATTCATTAAGCTGTGTTATTTCTTTTGAAAAGAAAATGGCGGAAAACAATGGTAAGTTTTTTTTAAAAAAATTAATTACATGCATGTAAATATAAGTGATGTGAAAAATATAAAGACGCGATATTTTTGGCGCGTTATTTTTTGTGAATATACATATGTAGTTGTATACATATGTATAAATACATATGTAGTTGTATACATACAAGTCGATGTCGATTAAGACGTGTTAAATAAAATTCGTTTTTTTCTCGAAAGTTCAATAAAATTAGAAAATGAAATTTTGCCGGTTTTATTTTGTGCGAGCTGAGATGACGAGTATATGCCGGCTACTTTTTTTTCCCGCCGGTTCGTAAATATACACGTAGTATATGCAAGTGCGTGTGTGTGATGAGAAAGTACATAGAAACCGCGCATTTTCTTTTCTATATTTTATCTTTCTCTCTCTAAATAAATCACATATATGTTATGTCGCGGACGCGCGCTTACATATGTAGGATTTGCAGACGCTGTGTAATACTAAGAATTTAAATTCGGAGAGAAACAAAAAAAAAAACTTTCGTATGAAAAAAAAAAAAATAAAACGAATTTAGTAGAATTTTAAAATTTAACGGATGTGAAAAATTAAAAAATTAATTTCTTTTATGATGAGATAAGTAATATACTTATATAAAGAAGAGAAGAAAATAGTAAATTTACCGGTAAATAGCTGAGAAATTTGTCGCGAAGAATTTTTTTTCCCGCTTATTAACAAACTTTTTAAAATTGCTGTATGTGTATGCGTGTGCATGTGTCCTGTATGTGCTAACATATACAAGCATGAACGTTCAAATTTTTTTATTTTTTATTCAATTTTATTATTTAATGATAAGTAAATAAATAGAGTGTATGTACATACGTACATACACAGCATGTATATACATAGAAAGATGAGAATTTATGTGTTATTTTTTTTTAAACATAAAATTTTGATGATTTTTTTTATGAAATATTTCAGATAGACAAAAACTAAAAACACTTCTTTTATTATTCCACTATGAAAATCTGGGATTGAGAGAGGCTCATCCTGAAGAGATAGTTACGGTCAGAGCAGACGAGGATGTGATCCGTCTAGTTACGGAAAGCGGAAGAGAATATAAGATAGGTGTGTGGTATATTTAGTACCTTTTTTTTGATAAGTTTTATTTTGAGATAATTTTTTTTGTGACGTCAATTTTTTTTAATTAATTAATAAAAATAATAATAAGTCTAATAATAAGTAGTTGCATCAGCATCAATGTCTTTACTCAAAATTGCCTCTGAATCCGCATAAATAACGAATGGCACTTTTATTTCTTTTTTGTGCGATGTAAATTTTAAAGAATCATCCCCTTCTCGAGGTAACGTTATCGCGCAATTGAATACCTTTTTACAGGCAATCTTGTGGTTCTCTATTTTTTCTTTTTGTTAAAAAAAATGCAAGCAACGATCACAGAAAAATCTTTTCTTTTTAGTTTTTGGTGAAAAACGTCGCATTAATTTTGAGAGATCTTTAATCCAACAAAAATGATTACTACCATTTTCAGAAGTAATCATTAATAAATTCACATGTTTATTATAAAGTTTCTTACACAAATGCAGTTCCAATCATGTCCCTTCCATTTTCTTGATCAATAAACAAAACGTTTACCGAAATCTTATTTCTCTTTTCGAAAATCGGGATTTCATTCAATTTTATAGGATTACTCATCCCCCTGAAATCGTACTTTTTTCCTTTGAGATTCGCGTTACAACTCGGTCTCTCGAGATGACCACGGTCAGGAATCTCTAATGCTGCCAAAAGCACAGTTCGAAACAATCGTTCTCGTTAGTCTGTATATTAATAACTCCTCCGGTTCTTGAAACCCAAACCGGCACTTCGAGATATGAGCCTATCGATAAAGGTGAATATTTCACAACATTGACCGAAAAAAATTTCGCTTCTTTAAAGGCCCATCCACTTTCGCGCTGAACCTCAAAATTGTCGATAGATGATAAAACTTCCTCTTTCACTTTATCAAACCACTTTATCAAATTTGTTGTTCTAAAAATTTCATCGTACTTCACTGTAAATTGTTTTTCTTCCAACTTTTCCATCTATTCAAAATTACTATAAAAAGTCACATTCACTTTAATATTTTTCAAATCGTTCAAAACGTCCTTAACAAAATCACACACTTTATCTCTAGATGCGTCAAAAAATCCATCCACGTCAAAGTTTCTTAGATTAGCAACCAGTGCCGTACGAAAGCGATTTCGGAAAAGTGATTGGGTAACTTGAAAAGCGACTTGTAAATTTGAATCACGTTTCAACACCATCAACTTTTTAAATATAATTCTATACATTAAAGCTTCTAAAGAAAATTTAACGCCCACTGGTGCATATCCATTCTCAAAATATCTTTGTACCCGGTTCACAACTTCGTCGCAATATGTAACGAATCGATCGAAACAAACCTCATCGTTTATTACACTCGCGAGACGATCAACCTCTTTTTCGGATTTTAAAAATTCTGCTTTAACGTCCACCATTTTTTTTTTTATTTTTTTATTTTTTTTTTTTAATCCGTATCCGAATCGGAAATGATGTCTAAATTGAAATATCGCCGTGTATTTCTTAAATATGCGTCACGATCTATTCTCCTCCCAATAAACGAAGGAGTTGATCTAATGATCTCAACGCTAAAGTGGAATTTTTTTTCGCATAATGTGATTTCCGGTTTCCCATCCACCATGTGGGTAATTGATTTAAATTCCTTTTTACAAAATGGACAAACGTCATTTCGCAACATCCACTGTCTTATACACTCGAAAAAAAATTTATGCACGCAAGAACTTAAAGTCGCCACGTCTTGCAATTTCTCCAAACAAATACCGCACTCTTCCTCCTCCTCCTCCCCCTTATTACTATCTTCTAAACACACCAACTCAACATTCTTATTCGCATCCTTATCGGCTTTGTCTAAAGACATTATCTTACAAACCGTCGCGAGATCCATAAGAGATGCCATTTACTCGGTTACCAAAATAAAACTAACACCCTTTTAATTTATTTGTTTGCGATTTAAAATATTTACTCGAGAAATCGTAAGATAACTCCACTCCTCTCCCTGACCGTTGTAGCATCCCCTTTTCAAATATTTTAATATTAGATATTTACATCGCAATAGTAAGAAAAAATTTTCAACACGCCCATCCCTAAAAAAGTAAATACGTTTTTTCGTAAAAAATAAAAAAATACTCGCCATTTCTAATATTCATTAGAAAAAAATTTTTTAACAACTAAAAAATACCCATATCATAATTTTATAGCTTGACACTTTAAATAAATAGACACCCTCCAAACGATTCTTTTACACATACGCACTTAACATTTAGATAACTATAGAACCAAATATTCATTCAAAAAATTTTTCAACACACACCCTCTATAATACTTTTATGATTGACATCACTTGACGAAACAAATTTAAGATGCGCCCCCTCTTCAAACTCTGATTTTAAAAAATATTATGAAATACTCTCATATGCATAAAACGAATTTTTTTTACCTATATACTTACAATAGACACAATCCTTTTATACAAACAATATTATACCTTTATTATTAAAAACACTTATATATATTTTTTAAACACCCACTTAACAAAAATACAAAATTAAAATGTACCCCTCTTCAAACTCTCATTTAAAAAAATACTATAAAATACTCTCATATGCATAAAAGACACCCTCTCAAAACAATCCTTTTATACAAATAATAATATTTTACCTTTATTATTAAAAACACTTATATATATATATTTTTTAAATATGAAACTGATCTCGTCTACTTAAAAAAATCTTTTTTTATAAACACCCACTTAACAAAAAATTCTTTCACCCGTTTTATAAACTTTCTTTTTTTTGGCTTATTGGATAAAAGACAATTTATGACAATTAAATAATAAAAGTATAAAATGTGTTCAAAAAAAGTTTTTCTTTTCAAGTAGCTACAAAATATTACTTTTATTATTGTCAACACTTGATGAAACAAATACACAACTGCTAACAAAAATATTATAAAATACTCTCATATTCATAAAACTAGTATTTCTTTTAACCTATACTCTCAAACGATCCTTTTATAAAAATAATATTATACCCACTTACATATTTTTTAAATATGAAACTGATCTCGTCTACTTAAAAAAATCTTTGTTATAAACACTCGTTTAACAAAAAATTCATTTAACCGTTTTTTCATTTTTTAGATTAAGGATAATTTATGACAATTAAATAATAAAAGTATAAAATGTATTCCAAAAAGTTTTTATTTTTTATTTTCAAACAATTACAAAATTATTTTATGTCTTCGTCGCTCTCGTTAGAATCTTCACTAGAATCTTTGTCTATTTTTTCATAAGGTCTCAATTCCATTTTTTCTTTACAAATTTCAATCCAAAATTCATCATATTGTATATCAGATATATCAAAGCGTTTATTAATATTCACATCTCATTCGTATTCTGTAAATCCATAATATCTTATTTTTTCATAAAAAATATAAGCATTCCTATCTTGAATAATAATTTTTTCCGGTTCGTCTTCATTTCTCCTTTCAATCTCCAGATTTACATATCTTTCTACCATATCAGTTTGTAATTCAAAACAAAAAACATCAAATTCCATCACATCATCTATGCTTTCTGATGTATATATATACACAGTCTTACTTTCACAAAATTGATCCTCATAAGATTTAAATGGGTAAAATACACCCCTCATTGAAAAAGTTCTTTTTTTATCTCACATTTCCCACAACATTCTTCATCCACAAGCTCAGTATCTACCAAATGAATTTTAATTTCTTTAGGGGTAATGTATGAAAATTCCCATATTGAAAATCTTTAATTTGTTTTTTACTCGAAAAAGTATACTTAACTGTGGATAAACACAAACTAATTATTTCTACCAACAAATACTTCATCTTAATATACACATATATAATTTTTTAAGAATTATTTTTAATTATTTAAAAAATAAATTTACATATTTTTTAATATACTCACCTTTACTATAAATTTTTTCACACACACTCTTAAACGCAATATCCTTCCCACTTAACAAAAACCGTTAAACTTTTACTTAATATTCAACTCTTTCGTGATTGACATATCATACAACACTAAATAACGATCACCACTTCAACCACCCTCTTACATAACTACTTGACTACCACCCCCCTTACATAAACATCGTTTTTTACCGTTACTGGCTTGGGTTCCTTTTCTTATACTACTGATATTTTATAGGTAAAAATTATTTTTGTTGAATAGAAATTCTGAAAAAGCAAAAAATATCTATTTATTAAACGTGTAAAAAAATATAAGTTTTTTTATAACTTTTCATGACTGTGTGAAACAAGCATCGAATAATTGAACCCTGTGTTTTATGCCATAAATAATGGTTAGGCAATGGAAAAAATAGGTGATTGTTTAAGAGATTCATGAAATCTAAATGAATAAAAATAGGCTTTTGAACTAAGACTAAAATTTGGTGGTTCAAAAACACCTGTAGGGTAAAAATTAGTAGCAGAAAGGCAGTTTCAGAATGATAAAACAAGTAAATGTAGCTTATTAAAGATATAACTAGCTAAAATTAATAATCACTACTAAAGAGTAAAAATGACTATTTTCGTGATAATATTAAAATTCTTAAAATAAAAATTAACTATCTTTAATAGACTTCTCTGATCACTGTAAAGTAGCTCTTTTACTGATCAAGTAAATTTTATTTACTGGAGAAAGCTATTTTTTCTGAATATACTAATTTCGTTTAACTACTCTTATGTGCTTTTACCACATAAATTTATTAACATGGAAAAGTCCAGCTCGGCAGGTGAAATGGACTTAAAATATTTTCGATTTAGGGACTTAAAATAATTTGAAGTGGGAATCAGTGCCTGATCAGGCTCTGATAAGAACAAGAACTTAGAATGCTTTAGGTTTATGGACTTAAAATAATTTATATTTCGGGATGGTCTTAAAAAATTCGTCTTTTATAACGCTTTCACGTAAAAAAGTCAAAAAATAATTTTGCCTACTTTAGAAACCCTTAAATTCAAAAATACTGAAGACCAACGTTAAAAATTTTACTTTAAAATTCAATTATTTTGCTATATCAAAAATAACCTCTCTGGAAAATTTATATGTTTTTTGTCTATCAAATAGCTTTAAAACGAGATCGATTAGAGCAAATTTGAGCCGCGGAAACTTTCAAAATTTCAAAAAAACCAAAATTTTTTATGAGGTTTTTTTGAAGATAACAAGGAGATTATCAACTGTTTGGGTATACGATTTGCTTCTAACTTTCAAAACAGGTTGTGGTAGTTGAAAAAACATCCTTCATACCCTCAGTTTACCTGAATGGGCCTCCTGGTCCTAGAAATTAGACTCTATAGCAGGGGTATCTTATATAGCGATATAAGATAGGACTTTTTAGGCTATCTTCTAAATGGCGTTGCTACCTTGTAATAAAACCAAATATCTTCCGGTTAGTCTCATTTTTTGGGAGAATTTATCACCTTTTGACCCCCGTAAACCGCATTTTTTTATCAGTAATTCTCTTACCGTTATGGTCAGTAAACAAAATGAACATATTTAGCCAAAAATGACCAATTTTTAAATTGCTGCAAAAATTGTAATTTTTGACTAAATGGATTTTAAATCTCAGAAATTTCGGTAATTTAACCGCAGATTCAAAATCAGCGACCTCAGAAACGCTAACCCCAGCAAAACTTTGTACGATATTTAAGAGTTTTTATAGCTAATTGCAGCTTCTAATTGACAATCTCGCATCAATTTGGCATCAGATTCGAAATCAGCTAGCTCAAAAACATAAAGGTATACTTTAAAAGTAAAAGAAAAAAGATTTTTAAGCAATCTTTCTATTCTGGAGCTTTCAAAGAAAGTTCCTAGAAGCCAAAGTTGAAGAATTTGTGCTCATGGAGACTTTTGCAGAGAATTGCGAAACCTTCAATATATCAAAAATTCATACAATTTAATAGCCATGAAAGAAAATAATTACTATGGGTAAAAAATCCTATGGATTAAAATCAAATTTTCAAGGTATGAACAAACTTTAAAGGGTAAAAATGAACTTTTATTTTTTTTATTATTGTTATATTTTTTTAAGGATACTTTTTAAAATTAGTCTAAAGAATTTATTAATATCTTGGATTAGCCTGGGATTTCTAAGATTTTTTTATATATTAGACATCTCAAATTTACATTATATCTTTTGGTGCTTTTTTTTTCTATCTCTGCCAGGTCTGTAAGCCAATATTTTTAACAAAAAAAAAGATAATTTTTGCTTTATCTACTGAATGGACAGATTATAAAATTCAATATGCTGATTCGATTAGGATCTGATCCATTTGGCAAGAAATGAACGATAAAAATAATACAAGTTTCTAGAATATGCAAAGTTTTAGCATATTGATAATATTCATTATGCATAAATTTAACTATTACCTTACGGATCCTGCAGGGATAGAAAAAAGCAACAAAAGGTATAATGTAAATTTGAGATGTCTAATATATAAAAAAATCTTAGAAATCGCAGGCTAATTTAAGATATCCATAAATTTTTTATACTAATTTTAAAAAATATAAAAAAAAATAGTATATTAAGTATCAAGGGCGTAAAAATTTTGGCACTAGTGTGAGCACTAGCACGAGTGCTCGGCAAAGCCAGGAACGGGTTATATGTGTTCACGCTCGTGTCTAAAGTATTTTGCCCATGGTGCTTACAATATTTTTTGCCTACCTAGGCGTAGAACGAGTGCAGAAAATTCTTTGCAAAGTTTTACGCATGAGTTTTACGCCTGGGAGGGCAAAAATAAAATAATAAACATCCCAGGCTAATTCAAGATATCAATAAATTATTTAGAATAATTTGAAAAAGTATCCTTAAAAAAATATAACAGAAAATTCGCAAGGAAAATATAATGATAAAATAGAAATATAAAATATATCCTATAAAATATTATATACTTTTTCAAAAGTAAGTAAAGATTATATTATAAGGATGAAAGAACCTCCTCTCCTTCCCTCTTTTTTTAAACCATATCACAGTGACAAGCCACAGAGAGGACCTCGTAAAGATCTAGCAATCCCCATAGTATCCACTGATTCTGGTAAAAGACCACAGAGAGGACCTCGTAAAGATCTAGCAATCCCCATAGTATCCACTGATTCTGGTAAAAGACCAGAATCAGTGGATACATGATTCTGGTAAAAGACCACAGAGAGGACCTCGTAAAGATCTAGCAATCCCCATAGTATCCACTGATTCTGGTCTTTTACCACTAGTTACTTTTACCTAATCTTTGGAATTCCATCCCACCCTGTATACGTTACCTCCCATCATTCTCCCAATTTAAAAAGAGTATTAAAGTATACTTTTCAAATTTAGACTGATAATAATTACTTTAAGGTGAAGCTGTATTTAGTGCTTTTACTATTATATTATATCATATTATATTTACTTTAATTGCTGTAACAGTATTATTATCACTAAACTTATATATATGGGCGATTATTTCTCAACCCGGAATAAGTGTGCCAAATATCAGGGGATTTGATTGAGTAGTTTCGGATTTAGCAATTTTAAGGGTAGTTCTGAAACAAATTTTGACCCATTTTTTAAAGAGAATTAATACCCGAAAATTGCTAAATCCGAAACTACTCAATCAAATCCCCTGATATTTGGCACACTTATTATGTATCAAAAGACTACCATTTTGCACTAAAACTTTTTTATTTTGGATATGTAGGTTCAGAGATATCATCAGTCAAAGTAGCCGTTTTTAACCCATTATTAAAAACTACATAGCACCTACAAAACTTTTTAAGAAATCAACCAATTACCACGCAAGTGGTCTCATTTTTTTTGTTTTAATAAATAACAACTTTTAAGAGAAAAAAATTTCAAAAAACTTACCGTTAATCTACTTTTATTTCAATTTTTCTATTTTTAAAATGTCGACCTGGCACCGCTCAGTGCCTAAAATGGGCACAGTAGATTTACAGAGTTGAAAAGGCTAATGAGAATAAAAAACTAGACCCTTTTCCAGTCAATTTGAGAAAACCAAAATCTTTTTAAGTTGCCGCCATTTTTGGACAGAGGGGGGTGGCCGAGTTGAGAAATAATCGCCCATATACATATTTATTTATCTAATTATACACACATATATTTACTATAAATAAACCATATTTACTATATTTACTATATTATATTTACAAAAAATTTTTATATATACTAGAATATATTTACTGATGTTGACTAATTTTAATTTATTAAAAGAATTTATTTTAAACTGATTGAAATAATATATAACAACCTTTACGAGCAAATGTTGTTATACATTATTTCAATCAGTTTAAATACTCTCCTTATTATCGAGCGATAAAAAATTATTTTGAATTCTATTATTCAATACTTATTAGAATTTATTTTATTTTACTTCATTTGTATTTAGATTAATTAATTGACTTTGTAAAACAACAGTGTACTATTTTGTAATTTTCAACAAATAAATCATGATAATAATAATAATAATATATTATACTATCCACTGGACAAGGAGGAAAATTGGCTGGTAAAGGGTAAGAAGAAGAAAAAGCCTAGGGCCAAAAAGCCCCAGCCAACAAAGGAACCTGCAGAAAAAGGTAAAGTACCTCCCAAGGTGGCAAGGCGCAGGTATAGGAAAAGGAAGGAAGCCTTCCAGATTACCCCAGCGGCGCCGGGGTCCGACAACATGATGGATGCGGCGTCGACTGAACGGATTGTCGGTGCTCTCTTCCCTGAAAGGCCCATCCGGGAAAACCCGGTTGAGGTGATACCCAGGGAAGTGCCGCTGTTCAGCGAAGGCGAGATGGTCAAGGCCATAAAGGCCATGAAAAATGTCAAGGCGCCGGGGCCGGACGGGATACCGGCGGAAGTGCTCAAAAGAGTGGTCAAAGTAATCCCTGGTATCCTGTTAAGCATGTTCAATGCGTGTTTGGTGACTGGAGTGTTCCCAAAGCAGTGGAAGGTGGCACGTCTCGTGCTCTTGAACAAGGGCAAGGGGGGAACCCCGGACTCTCCATCATCTTACAGACCTTTGTGTATGTTAAATACCATTGGTAAGGTTGATGGAGAGATTGTTCCGGGCAAGGCTCAGAAGGGCAATCGAGGAGGGCGGTGGTCTCTCTGAGGAGCAGCATGGTTTTCGTGAAGGGCATTCCACGATAGACGCCATTCGGCGTGTCGTGGATACCGTAGAGGCTGAGAGGGAAAAGCGGCCTGCAATTCGCAAGGACGTCCTTCTGGTAACGCTGGACGTCAAAAACGCTTTCAACTCGGCCAGGTGGGATGACATGATCCGATCCCTCGAGTACGATTTCTGGAAACCCAGGTATCTGGTTAACGAACTAAAGGATTACCTGCGGGACAGGAGACTGCTCTACGACACGCTTGACGGAAGGCGTGAAAGGGTTTTGAGTGCAAGGTTTGGTTCTCGGACCTGATCTGTTGTGACTCGGATCTGATCCACCTCCCGGAAGGAGTTTCCCTAATCGGGTACGCCGACGACGTGGCCCTGACCATAACTGGCAGGGACATGGAAGTGATCCAGGAGAGGTTAAATCTAGTCATGAGACGGATCAACCTCTGGATGGGCGATCACGGGCTCTAGCTTGCGATCCCAAAAACGGAGATCGTATTGCTGACCCGTCGAAGGGTTCCCACCGATTTCGAGGTAATTATCGACGACGGCGGAAACCCTAACACAATCTGAACCAGAACATCGGTGAAATACCTGGGAGTTCAGCTTGATAACAAGCTGACCTTCTGGGAGCAATTTCAAAGGTCGTGTGAAAAGGCAGCGTCGGCCGCATCCTCCCTGTCAAGGCTAATATTGAAATATTAATATTAAAAACTAAGCCCAGGGCGAATTTTTGAAAAAAAAAGACGTTTTTATATTTCCTCAGCCACCCATTCTTCTTTTATGTGCCATTCCTTCTGGAAATCATTAAAAATAATGAAAAAAGAGGTATTATAGTAAAATTTCCTCAGGAATCCAGTCATGCCATTAGTTTTTGAAAATTCCTACACGGGGAGCCAGAAAATCGATAAATTCACAGGGTATATTACGGAAACTACAGAAAAATTGTATATCCGAATTTTTTATTGAGCTTCTCAGGAAAAGCGTGTTTTTATATATATTTTCGGATGCCATATCAACCTAGATGCGATCGAACTTCCTAGACCCTAAAATAACCGAAAAATCGTGAATTTTCCTCAATTTTTCTCATTTTTTAGCAGTTTTTTTTGAATATTCCCGCTCTAAATGACTCAGAACGATTTAAACAAGGTAAGATTCGGATTCCCAGGGAAATTTTACATATTTTCTTTATTTAAATAATTTTTAGGCTTCGATGTGAACGAGCTCACACCAAATGCCTTAAATACAAAATTTTGATTTTTATCGTTTTTTAGCAGTTTTTTTGAATTTTCCCGCTCTAAATGACTCCGAACGATTTAAACAAGGTGAGATTCGGATTCTCAGGGAAATTTTACATATTTTCTTTATTTAAATCATTTTTAGGCTTCAATGTAAACGAGCTCACACCAAATGCCTTAAATACAAAATTTTGATTTTTATCGTTTTTTAGCAGTTTTTTTAAATTTTCTTGCTCTAAATGACTCCGAACGATTTAAACAAGGTGAGATTCGGATTCCCAGGGAAATTTTACATATTTTCTTTATTTAAATAATTTTTAGGCTTTGATGTAAACGAGCTCACACCAAATGCCTTAATACAAAATTTTGATTTTTATCGTTTTTTAGCAGTATTTTGAAATTTTGCCGCACTACATGACCCTGTATGATTTAATTAATGTCAAATTCGGGTTTCCAGTAAAATTTTAAACTTTTTCTATACTTTAATAATTTTTTGGCTTTAGTGTAAAAGAGTTCATAGAAAATTCTATAAATTTAAATTATTTTTTAGCTCTATATTGGTCACTAGGTAGAATTCGGAGTTACATTCTTTCAAATATAGCTATTCTTTAGAGAAAAAAATTTTTTTAAATAATAATTAATGAATTACATATTTTGATAATCTTTAAAAGAATGAGTTTTTTAATAAGAAGAAAATTATTCAATTAAAAAAATTTTTATTGATATTTACATAAAATTTAGCTTACAATAATGTATTCAGAAAATATTTTTATAATTTAGATAATTTATTCACAAATAGAATCCAAATTCTTTAGATATTGAGTGTATTTGGAATGAGTATGCCCTAATTTTATTTTTATTTTATCATTTTCATTTTCATTTATACAATGTAGTTTGATACATTGTATAAAATTTCATTAAAGTCTACTTTAACACGGGTCTCAGTACCAGGCCATTTGTAGATATTTTTTGAAAAACTTTGTAATACAGATATTTCAGCTATTAATTCATATTCAATTATATCTGTAATAAAACCTACCGCCCAAGTATTTGAGATTACAAAAGAGACATAAGTATTTGCTGACCATTTATAAGCTATTTTTTCAACAAATTAAATCTTAAGGAATAACTTTCATCTGAACTTAAATATTTACAGCCAATTATTGTGTTTGATAATGGAGTAAAGTCGTGATAATTTCGTGTTCCTGGAATGGTATGCGCAATTGATGACGTTGTGTCACGTTCCAGGCTTAATTCCTCTCTGCTTATTATTATTGTTTTTATTGTAGGTAAATGATGTTCACATAATTCATGAATGCGGCTTACATTCATTATTTGATTATCAAATTCACGACGTAAACTTTCTTTGCTTGTATCTCTTTTTATCGTACCCCCAATGATATCACAAGTTGATTTACCGTGAGAAGTTGCAAAAAATATCCACTTAGCATCAATACCAAAATTCTTTTTATGTTGACATAAATTGTATAGGATGGAACAATTTTTGTATTGTCCCGGACAACCATCGCTAACATACTCAATTTTCTTAATTTGAGGCAAGTTACCTTACAATATATTTTTGAAAACCTTAACTGCTACTACGTCATGTTTACAATTTATGTAGCTTATTGTTTTAATGAATAATATGAATACAATAAAAATGTTTTTAATGTAACTCATTTATTTACTAATAAATCTTGTAAACATTGACGATTGCCACGCCACATAGCTTTAAATTTTATGTACAATGTTTATTATTTTTAGCGCCAAATTTAAATTATTTAAAATTTTTTTCGGAAATAAGATTATTAGTAGTTTACATCTTTAATAATATAATATTTATTAAGTTGTTATTATATATGATATAATAAATCTTATTAGGAACCTTAAACAGAAAAAGTACACACAAAACTGCTAAAAAAGGATAAAAATAAAAATTTTGTATTTAAGGCATTTGGTGTGAGCTCGTTTACATTGAAGCCTAAAAATGATTTAAATAAAGAAAATATGTGAAATTTCCCTGGGAATTCGAATCTTACCCTGTTTAAATCGTTCGGAGTCATTTAGAGCGGGAAAATTCAAAAAAACTGCTAAAAAATGAGAAAAATTGAGGAAAATTCACGATTTTTCGGTTATTTTAGGGTCTAGGAAGTTCGATCGCATCTAGGTTGATATGGCATCCGAAAATATATATAAAAACACGCTTTTCCTGAGAAGCTCAATAACAAATTCGGATATACAATTTTTCTGTAGTTTCCGTAATATACCCTGTGAATTTATCGATTTTCTGGCTCCTTGTGTAGGAATTTTCAAAAACTAATGGCATGACTGGATTCCTGAGGAAATTTTACTATAGTACCTCTTTTTTCATTATTTTTAATGATTTCCAGAAGGAATGGCACATAAAAGAAGAATGGGTGGCTGAGGAAAAATGAAAACGTCTTTTTTTTTCAAAAATTCGCCCTGGGCTTAGTTTTCAATATTAAGGGCTAAAATTTGGGGACATAGTCCATTTTGGATAGGTAATTGGCAAAAAAAAGTTTTTAGCCGATTTCAGCGACCCGACCTGGAAACTTTTGCTGAATTCACTAAGAATCACTCTACTATATTATTATTATTATTATTATCATCGTCTTTATTTAGCCAAAGCAAAAATGTTTAATACATAAATATACAATATATACATTGAATTTATATACAATTATTTAAAGAGTAAAATTTAATACAACATTTATAAAGTTTATCTGTAAGGATATTAATAAAATACATTAAATAGTGAGATATATAGAATTTAAAATACATGACTAGTAGTTTGTGATTTTGGTCAATTCTTTTAAGTTAAATAAGATAAATTGTAAAACAATCAATAGTGAAATGCATAACATATTGGAATGTACGTCAAGTCATAAATTTATACAAAATTTTAATAATTTAATGCGAAATTTTAAATAATTTAATACAGAATTTTAAGTAATTTATAAATCACTGCTGTGTAAATATTTTCTAATTCTTTTTTTGAAAAGTGTGAACGAATGTAGGTTACGTATACATGGTGGAATGATATTCCAAAATTGAGCATATTTGAATTGAAAAGAGTTTCTGCCCCAGTCAGTAGTTCTTTTGGATGGTATTTCCAAGTCTTTACGAACACCACGTTGGGGTTTAGCAGATTTATACGGTTTAAATAGTGAGAGGAAAAAAGCAGGTTCTTTCATGCGTACTAATCTGTACATGATTAAGGCTGCAAAATAATCAGTGCGGGTATTTATACTCATCCAATTAAGTTGTCGTCTGAAGGGTGTAATGTGATCTTATCGTCTTAAACCAAAAATATAACGTACGCAGGAGTTTGGCAGTCTTTGTAACTACAAAGACCAACTGGTCAGTTTGTTGATGGTTGATGTCAGAATAAACTACGTTACAATAATCCAAATGCGGACATACTAAAGTTTCAACTAAGCGCTGACGCAAAGCCTGAGAGGTACACGATTTTATAATTCTGAGCCCATATAGTGCTCTATTAACTTTCTTTGTTATATTCTGTATTTGTTGCAGCCAAGAAAGTGTCCTGTCAAGAATTACTCCCAGGCTTTTTACCTCATTAACAAACGAAACACAGTCACCATTATGATTTACTATTATTTTATCAATTTGTAGCTCTTCAAAGAGCTGTACTGTGTTTGGTGAGCCAAAAATGATTGCCTGCGTGTTACTAGTGTTCAACCTCAGGCAATTTGATTCCGCCCATACCGCTATAGCCTTAGCTGACTCAGAGAGCTTAAGGATACCCTGTTGGATTTGGCTGGCCGGAACCTGGATATAAATCTGCAGATCATCTGCATATAACAATCTGAACGTACTTGCGGTACACCAATGTTTATATCGCGATATTCAGAAACTGATTTTCCAGATGCAACACATACAGATCGACCGCTGAGATAAGACCAGAACCAACTCAGGGTTGATTTTGAAAAGCCCGCTTCCTTCAGCTTTCTGAGCAGTATTGACGGAGATACATTGTCTAAAGCTTTCGAGAAATCAAATTGCAGGAGTATGGTGGCTAAGTTTCTTTCTTTACCCATACGTATATCATCTGCTAGTTCAATTAAAGCCGATTGGGTATTATGATGTTTCCGAAAACCAGTTTGAAATTTATCTAATATATTTGACTTTTTAAGAAAGTTAACCACTTGATCATGAACCAGCTTCTCAAGAACCTTCGACAAGAAGCTGAGCAGTGATGCTGGACGAAAATCAGAAGGTGATGATGGAATCGAGACCTTTTTTATAGCTAGATGCGTGATTTTTTCCACTCTGTTGGAAAAATACCTTTTTTTAAAGAAACATTGAATAATCTAGTGAGATGGTTAACTATGGCAGGTAATGACTTGGCGATAATGCTTTGAGGGATGCCATCATCACCTTTCGCCTGAGAGTTGAAATGAGAAACAGCCAGAATTACATCATTATTGGTTACCTCCTTGAAAGCAAAGCCTTCTAGGGGCGCACCATCGACAATATTGTTGGAAATTGTGGGATCTTCAGTAGAAGAAATGCAAATATTGGAAAGATATGAGTTGAGCTCTTCAGGAGAGAATCCATGAAGAGCATCACTAGCTGTAGGTATAAGGCCTAGTTTCCGCATTTCGCTCCAGAAGTTTTTCCCATCATCTAAGGTGGTACATATGCGAGTGTGCATATAGGCACAGCAAGCAATTTCAGACTGTTCCTCATATTCACTAGCAAGACTCAGGAATTCATTGAGATATTTTTTGCATCCAGTTCTGTGATAACGTCTACTGGTTGCATCACATTTGGATTTTAGTAGGCGTAACTCAGGGTTTATCCAAGGATATTTAGCTTTTAGAGGCCGAAGTGATTTATTGGGAGCTAGTTCATCTATTGTGTTTTGTATGTTATTTGTAAGAGTCAACAGTCCTTCATTTATGTCAAAGTCCAGTCTAATTTTGTTAGATGAGAATTCAAGTCGCGTGTTGTTATATTTTTAATGGCTTTGTAGGTTATTGACGTTTCAGGAGGATCTGGATAGAACACGTTGATAGTAACTGAAACAATGTCATGCCTATTAGGATAATTGGGAGATAATTTATCTTTACTTAAAATAGTATTACAGTTATCAACAAAAATAACATCAATCCAGGTGCTTTTATTATCATTGTGATGTGAATCACCAGTATCAACCAATTTTAAAGCCAAATCTGTCATTATGTTATTTAGGTACCTGGTGTCGGATTTACGAGTATTAAGCATGTTAGCATTCAAGTCACCTATTGCAAACTTGTGACTATTAATAGCCTGAACAGTAAGTTGTTAATAAGTTGATAAAATTTTGATCAGATCTAATTCTAACATCTGGAGGGCGATAGATTAAAGCTATGAGTGTTGGAGCAGAGTTACCCTCCCAGACAGAGCAGAAGAGAAACTCCGTTGTAAGAGGTTTACCATTCTGCTTAGTCATAGAAGAACATAAGATTTTAGCTTTAAAGTTATCCTTTACATACATAAGAATTCCACCACCATATGTATTACGGTCTTGACGTACCGCACTATAGCCTGTGATATTTATGACATGGTCACCAACATCATGCCCTAATCTAGTCTCAGAAATGCAAAATACATGATAAGAGTTATCGTTTGTAAGATACTCACATACTTTCCAAATATGTTTTTTTAATGAATTTGCATTTAAGAAACCAACTTTTAGGGGATGATTGTTGGTGGTAATTTTTGTTTGTGTATGTATGTCTAGTCATTTAGTTGTATGAGGTACCGTATCGTTGTCTTGTCTATTTCTGTTTGATTCTGGAATATTATTTTCTTGTTCAGGTTGATTAAAGTTTTGATTTTTGATGAACTGCACAATAGTGTGTAAATCCGATTCTGTTCTGACAGAGTGAGTTCTCATTTTATTTCGCCATCTTACTAGGAAGTCGCCATTATTGTACCAGACAAATTGAAACCCGAGTTTTTTAGCAGTGTCTTTGATAATTTTAAATTGAGTACGTTCAGTAGATGTTAAAACTTCATTAATAAGAATTTTCTTGTCTGGTAGTGCAATGGCCACTTCCGAGTTTAAGTATTGTTTGTTAATATCTTTTGTCGAAAAGTAATTGAACGATTTTTTAGCATGCATAACAGATTTAACAAATTCAGGACTTTTAAGAGTTATAATAAATGATGAACAATCTGATGACAATTCTCTGTCAGTGTGCAAAGACTTGGTTGGAAAGGAACGTACAGCGCAAATGTCTGACTGATGTAGAGAAGGAATTAATGTTTTTAGTATAGAAAAGGCTATGCAACGTAAATTGGTGTCATTATTAATGGGCATGAAGCCAGGCACAAATAATTCTCTTCTCTCAATCATGCCAGTTCCATGGATTCCGATTTCTGAAGTTTGTTCAAGTTCATATGTCAGGGGCACCCTGTTGTCAGAGTCAAAGTTTAAGTTATGCAAATCACTACTACTTTTTAAATTATTTTGATTTATTTTAGAACTATTATTATTACAACGATCAGAATTTAAAACTATACTACTAAAATTACTCTTTTCATGACTAGAATTTTGATTTGAAATTAAATTATCCTTACAGTTATTATTATTATTAAAAATTAAATTTGAATTATTTTTATTAAATGGACTATTATTACTATGATTATTGTTATGATTATTATTATTATATTTATTAAAATTAACATTATTATTATAGTTACTGCTTTGGCTTGAACTGCTGTCTATTATACTTTGTTGATGCAAAGAAACTTTAAAATTTATATACTAGGAGTGATTTTGTGAAGCAGGCAACGCAGATGAAACGATCGATGCGAGCGTTAACCAAGTTATACATAATATAGATATATAGAAAAAAAAGAGACAGCGCTATCACGGTTTACTATATATATATTCGTTCCCATGCTTCTTCTTACTATAGGCACATAGTAGAACCTTGATAGCGCTGTCTCTTTTTTTTCTATATATCTATATATGTATAATATCTACTAAGGTATAGGCATTTGTATATACGCCGGCATTTTAATAACCACGTTTTTTTTAATGCTTTTTTTTTTAGTTTTTTAGTTTACAATTTTACTGTGTATAAACATAGATAAAGACAAAATAAATGTGGTTCGTTTAAATTGAAATACTGCGCATAAAAACACGTTTGATAATAAAATAGTAACAAAAATTTTCAGACTTTCAGTTTTCACTTCTATTGGGCGTCCCACGACGCCCAATATCAGGTTTTTATTACAGACTTTCCACATTATTTTTGTTCAGTTTACATATTTATTTTCTATTCCTTATGCAGCGTTACCGAATTTCCAAAACTTCTCTTTGCCTCGATTTCGTTGTGAAATTTCCCGAGGAATCCAAAAATTGAGTATAAATTTTCACGTGGTGACGGAAAAAGCATAAAACTGTAAAATTTTGGAAAATTATAAAAATTTGTTTTCTGAGTTTCAAAGCGCTTATTTTTTTTAGATAATTTAGATAATTTATTGAGAGTTAGCCCATTAAATAAGTTTTTTAAGCTGCTAATTACGAAGTTAAGAATCTCATACATATAAAATGAGTTGAGCTCCCTTAGGTATATTGAGTGCGGGCTTTCTCGATAGTTCCTTCTCTTTTAATGTGGGAGCTCAGTGACAATAATAGTCAAATTATATCACTAGATATCCGCTTGGTTTGCTCAATATAAGTTACTAAATCTAGTAAATTTTGATCTTAATAATTTTCTTATTTTCTTAATTAATTTTAAAATTTAATTACAAAATAAACAAAAAAATATAATACGAGATGTAATAATATTTTTTATAACTAATAATAATCAGGAATTTCTTAGGCGTGGAAGCAACTCACCCGAAAATACGAATCAGCCATCTGAAACAACGCAGATGGCTGATGGAAGGGTGAACAATCAGGCGCAATCTCAGAGGCCAACGGACAAGGAGGAAAACTGGCAGGTAAAGGGTAGAACGAAGAAGAAACCCAGAGCCAAGAGTGCTTAACAGGCTAAGAAACCTGCTGAAAAAGTTCTTCCAAAAATGGGAAGGCGCAGGTATAGGAAAAGGAAGGAAGCCTTCCAGATTACCCCAGCGGCGGGTAAGACGTACGAGGAAACGCTCATCGATCTAAAGCGCAATATTAACCTCGAAGAAGCTGGAGCGAAGATTCACCGCGTCAGGAAAGCTCAAAATGGCAGTGTCCTGATCGAGTTGGAGGCAATCCAGGACCGCCAAAAGCTGGAAGATGCGGTGAAATTGGTAACGGGCCCTGACTCGAATGTCCGGGATCTGATACCAATGCTCAAGCTCGAAATTCAAGACTTGGATGGGGTCACGAAAGAGCAGGAGATACAGGAGGCCGTTGCCAAGGCTATTGGCATTGAAAATGGTGACTCTCTCGTGGTTAGCATTTTCAAAACCAAAGGCACGACTGGCCAGATGGCCATTGTGGAACTCTTGGAAGCGGACGCTTTACGCCTGGCCAAAAAGGGTAAAATCCAGATTGGCTGGGCATCGAGCAGGGTGCGACTTCGCGCGGACGTGAGGCGCTGTTTCAAATGCCTGGGCTACGGGCATAGTCAGTATGTTTGTAAAGGTCCGGAGAGAAGCAAGGCGTGCCTTAAATGTGGCAAAGATGGACATAAAAGGGCAGAATGCAGCAAGGATAAGCCTAAGTGCTTCCTCTGCAAGTCCAGAAAGGATAAGTGCTCCACGGAGCACTATCCAGGAGAGGGAAACTGCCCCAGTTACCGGGAGGCTCTGGCTGTAGCGAAAAACAGGTGTCATCGGAAATGATCAAAGTTCTCCAAGGGAACATGAGACATGCCCGGGAAGCTGGTGCACTGTTGGAGCAGATTGCCCGCGAAGAAGATTCAAATATCCTCTTACTAAGCGAGCAATCTTACAACATGAACCACAAGTACTGGGTTTCCGATGACGCTCTCTGCTGCGCCATATGGCTTCGAGGCAGAGCCCAAACGTCCCTATCCCAGACAGGAAAAGGGAATTGCCACGTTTTGGCCAAGTGCGGAGAGACGACTTATATAAGTTGTTATCTCTCCCCTAACGACAGCTCGGAGGTACTCGCTGCAAAGCTAGACAGCATCGAGAACACGGTACGGGCGGGAATTGGTGTTATCCTTGGCGGAGACTTCAATGCCAGGGCCCTAGAGTGGGGCATGCCGACGACCAACCTAAGGGGACAAATGGTACTCGAAATGGCTGCTAGATGCAAACTAGTGGTCCAGAATAGAGGAAACAGACCCACCTACGAGAGGGCGGGGTGGGGTATCTCTATCCCAGACATAACCTTCGCAACAGAAGCTGCGTCTGGGAGAATAGGCGACTGGAGGGTGATGGATGGCTACAATGGTAGCGATCATAACTACATTGCCTTCCGGGTAATGGAAGGAAACTCACAACGTCCTCCCTACAGGAGGCGTCCCCTTGGCTGGAACGTTTCAAAGATCGATGAGGACAGATTCGAGGAATACCTTCGAATCGAGTCAGCGTCGATCCCCGCTTGGCGAGATGGGGCTACAAGCCCAAGAGAGGCCGAAACCCTGGTTAAGAAAGTAACGTCTCTATTACGCGGGGCTTGCGATGCCTCGATGCCTCGCCGCAGGCCCTGGAAAGGGAGAAAACCAGTGTACTGGTGGACTCCCGAAATAGCTGAGCTCCGAAAGGAATGCCACAGGACGCGACGAAGGGCCCAACGAGCACGGGACAGACCCGAAGCTGCTGCACACTCCCAGGTACACAAGGACGCCAAACACCGACTGGCCAAGGCCATCCGTCAAAGCAAGGCCCAATGTCTGCGTTCATTACGCGAAGACGTAAACAAGGACCCCTGGGGCCTAGGTTACAAAGTCGTAATGGGCAAATTGAACCGGGGGTCCGACAACATGATGGACGTGGCGTCGACTGAACGGATCTTCGGTGCTCTCTTCCCTGAAAGGCCCATCCGGGAAAACCCGGTTGAGGTGATACCCAGGGAGGAAGTGCCGCTGTTCAGCGAAGGCGAGATGGTCAAGGCCATAAAGGCCATGAAAAATGGCAAGGCGCCGGGGCCAGACGGGATACCGGCGGAAGTGCTCAAAAGAGCGGTCAAAGTTATCCCTGGTATCCTGTTAAGCATGTTCAATGCTTGTTTGGTGGCTGGAGTATTCCCAAAGCAGTGGAAGGTGGCACGTCTCGTGCTCTTGAACAAGGGCAAGGGGGGAGCCCCGGACTCTCCATCATCTTACAGACCTTTGTGTATGTTAAATACCATTGGTAAGGTGATGGAGAGCTTGCTCCGGGCAAGGCTCAGAAGGGCAATCGAGGAGGGCGGTGGTCTCTCTGAGGAGCAGCATGGTTTTCGTGAAAGGCATTCTACGATAGACGCCATTCGGCGTGTCGTGGATACCGTAGAGGCTGAGAGGGAAAAGCGGCCTGCAATTCGCAAGGACGTCCTTCTGGTAACGCTGGACGTCAAAAACGCTTTCAACTCGACCAGGTGGGATGACATCATCCGGTCCCTCGAGTACGATTTCCGGATACCCAGGTATCTGGGTAGCGTACTAAAGGATTACCTGCGGGACCGGAGACTGCTCTACGACACGCTCGACGGTAGGCGTGAAAGGGTTTTGAGTGCAGGCATCGCGCAAGGTTCGGTTCTCGGACCGGACCTGTGGAATGCCTTTTACGATGGCTTGTTGCGCGTCCACCTCCCGGAAGGAGTTTCCCTGATCGGGTACGCCGACGACGTGGCCCTGACCATAACTGGCAGGGACATGGAAGTGACCCAGGAGAGGTTGAATCTAGTCATGAGACGGATCAACCTCTGGATGGACGATCACGGGCTCCAGCTTGCGATCCCAAAAACGGAGATCGTACTGCTGACCCGTCGAAGGGTTCCTACCGACTTCGATGTAATTATCGACGACGGCGGAAACCCTCACACGATCCGAACCAGAACATCGGTGAAATACCTGGGAGTTCAGCTTGATAACAAGCTGACCTTCTGGGAGCAATTTCAGAGGTCGTGTGAAAAGGCAGCGTCGGCCGCATCCCCCCTGTCAAGGCTCATGGCCAACATTGGGGGACCCAAACCAGGGAAGCGGAGGCTCCTGATGTCAGTCGTCAACTCTGTCCTGCTCTACGGATCAGATGTCTGGGCGAAGACCACAGAAACTGCCAAGTACAGACGAAAAATATCGTCGGTACAGAGGCAGGCGGCAGTGAGGATCGCCTGTGGATACCACACGGTATCTCTAGAGGCGATCCAGGTTGTTGCTTCGGTGATACCCATTGACCTGCTAGCGTTGGAGCGGAAATTCATCTACGAGAGCGTAGAAGAGCGCGAAGTGGCTTCCACTCGCGCCCGCTTCAACTCTATGAAAGCGTGGAAGAAACGATGGAAAAAGAACCAAGAGAAAAATGCCCTGTGGACGCGCAGACTGATCTCAGACCTGCAGGCATGGATGGGACGACAGCATGGGGAGTCGGATTTCTACCTTACCCAGTTCTTAACTGGACACGGGTACTTCCGTGTCATGTTGAAGCATTGGCATAAGGTGGCAACAAAGGAGTGCTTGCACTGTCCGGGCGTGGATGATACAGTAGAGTACACATTTTTCGAATGTGTTCGCTACTCGGAGGGGCGCCCGCCCTTCCCGATTTGGAGGCCGGAGACGGTGGTCCCGGAAATGCTACGGAGTTCCGAAAATTGGAACAAAGTAGCAGAGTACGTAAGGACCACCTTGTTGGAGAAGAAGGAGGAGGGCTTTCTATCGTAGAGAGCTCTCCTGCCCCTAGGCAGTGGGGAAGGCAGCAGCCAGCTGCATAGGCTGCGCGTCCCAAATTGAAGTTATACCTGAAAAGGGAGTTCCGGTTTGGGACAAACAAGCGCGGGGGGTTTAAAGTGTGTTTATCCAGTAAGAATCTGGGGCGTAGCCGGCGACCGCGTTCGCCGGTGGTCTCCCAGTTGTACACTTTGTACAACTGGGCGGTTATGGAAATTTGCGGGCCTTTAAGGCCCGCAAACACTCCATGGCTGATGTAAGATTCACATATTTCCCTTAAAAAAAAAAAAAAAAAAAAAAAAAAAAAATAATCAGGAATTTATTTATTAAATTTTACTCTAGTTGTGTTTATAATTTTATAATATTTGAACTACCGCAAGAATACCGCCCGACATACATTCCACATATTTACTATAAAAGTTACTAAATAAACGATAAAACTACGTTTTCTCATAATAATTTATTAATTTGTTTATTTTGTAAACAAATACGGAGATTTTTAATAATTTCATTAAATTTCTTATTATTTTTTCTTTATTTCCAAATATTTATTTTAAAATTTTGTTCTGTAAATTCTGAGAAAACTTATAATAAGTGTGTTTTTTTGGAGTATTACATTTAACACACATGTTAAATAATTTTGCATATTTCTACGAAACTAAACAACTAGTTCTCTCAAAATTTTTACAGTATACTTTATTAATAAAAAACTTTAATTTTATATAATTTGGTGTAAATCTTTTTTATAATTCTTGTTGCGAGGGTCCTACGTTAACGAGAAAAAAGGTAGCGAAACCAGTGGCCGCGCATTGCCGCGGATGGTAACTTCGTGTGCATATGCGGGGTAACGAGAATTTTTATACGTCGTGTTGTTCAGTTTCTTTAACAACCGCAGCGAGTGGCGCTATTCAGTAAAAGGAGAAAGGGAAATATAAAACGGCCCGGACTTAATTGTATAATAATAAAACTTTGTCACTTTTAGGTTTTCTAGGTTGCTAGTCTCGAATTTTGGGGTCCTTGACATGAAAAAAATCCAAAATTGGCAAAAATCGCCCTTTTTCGGAGTGACTTTTTAATATTTGCATGTTTTGAGAATTTTAGGCAAGCTAGATACTCTTAGTAGTCTTAGTTAGTCCTTAATTTGCTAGTTAAAAATATTTTATTCTTAAGGGATAATAAAATAAATTTATAAAGTAATGAGTAATCATACAATTTATTTTATTTCAGAAAGAACTCAAATATATCCTTGAAAACATCAAAAAAATAGAAAATGTTAGGATCGCTGTTCAAGATCCAGTAGAAACCAACAGTTTCACAAATTTATCTATTATTTCTCATACATAGGTTTGTATCAATTTTTGAGAAATCTTTTTTATCTAACAAACTATTATGAATGCTAGATAATACATAGATTAACATTTGTTATTGGGAACAATTTGGAGAATCAGAAATTTATAAGATATCTTATAATATATCTTATAAATAATAATATATTATATAAAAAGAATTAAAACGAAAATAAATTTTTTTTAAATAATTAACCTCAAAATAATTCCTCTCTAAAGAATTAAATAAACATTCAATATTTTCTGCGTAACAAAAAACTCTTTTAGGTTTGGTGTGTATTATTAATTTTTTATAAAGAAAATAAATTTGTTGTACAAAAAAAAAAAAAAAAAAAAGTATAGAATATGTTAAAATAAAATGTTGTTATATTATTATATTTTATCCTTATTTGTTAAAATAATAAAAAAATTTTATATACACAGTTTATAGCAGTCTTTTACATATGTAGAGTAAGTATAAAGTAAATATATAATTATTTGCAAATAATTTTTTGTATGTTATGAGTTTTATAAATTAATTGCTAAAAAAATTATTAGCAAATTTGAAAACTTCAAAAAAAAATTCAAATGGGCCCAATGTGGGGACTTTTGCACCTAAAGGGCTAAAAATTTGGGAGATTGATATTGATATATGTTTCATAAATATAAAAACATCTGCCAAATTTGGGGTTAATCGATAAAGTCTATTTTGCAAAATGGGCACTCTGCTGGATTTACCCTTATTTTTTTTTTTTAATTGTGCTTAATTAATCGACAATAATTGGGAAATTCTTTCAAATTTCGCTGTCTCAGCATATAAACTTGTAAAAATATAAAAATATATATGGGTAGATTTAAATGAAGTGAGTGCGACTTACATGGTCGGGTCTTCAAAACTGCCCCAAAGTGTTTTTTTCTGAAAGTACTACCAAAAATAAGTAACCAGCCCAATTTTTAGCCTCCCAGAGCGAAATCTCGATTTTTGGCAGCCATTTTAGTGTTTTTGACTGTCGTAAAAAAAGTAAGAAAAATGAGTCATAATTTTTTTTATTATTGCTATAAAAAACTCACATTAGCATAAAAAATTTTTTTCTTTTAGGTTCGGATAGGAAATTTCCCTGGCTATCCGATTCCGGGGTCAAAAATTTTTTTTGAGTAGCGCATGCGCGAGGAATCGCTAAGATAGGCTGTTTTTTTCAAAAGTCGATTTCTCAAATGCCTATTAGTGAAAAATCTTGTAACCAGGCTTAAAATTTTCGTTAAACCTTATATTTTTTGGCAAAAAAAACATTTCGATGGGACACTGCTTTTTGGGAACTCTAGATAAAAAAATAGCAGCTTTCAAAACCTCATTTTTTACAAATTTCGAATTTCCCGCCAAGTCACGTGACCAATTAAAAATCTGACCAAAAATTTGGATTCCGCGGGAAATTTTACATAAGGATATATCTTTTCATGTTTTTAAGAGCGTTTATGTTAAAGCGGCGAAAAACAATGAAATAATAAAGAATTTTCTGAATAATTTTGAATAATTTGGAATAATTTAAAAAGTAAAAAAATTCCTTCATAAATGAGATATTTTAATCTTTCAATTTAAAATTTCGCTGCTTTAACATAAACGCTCTTAAAAACATGAAAACATATATCCTTATGTAAAATTTCCCGCGGAATCCAAATTTTTTATCAGATTTTTGATTGGTCACGTGACTTGGCGGGAAATTTGAAATTCGTAAAAAATGAGGTTTTGAAAGCTGCTATTTTTTTATCTAGAGCTCCATAAAGCAGTGTCTCATCGAAATGTTTTTTTTGCCAAAAAATATAAGGTTTAACGAAAATTTTAAGCCTGGTTACAAGATTTTTCACTAATAGGCATTTGAGAAATCGACTTTTGAAAAAAAAACAGCCTATCTTAGCGATTCCTCGCGCATGCGCTACTCAAAAAAAATTTTTGACCCCGGAATCGGATAGCCAGGGAAATTTCCTATCCGAACTTATAGGAAAAAAATTTTTCATGCTAATGTGAGTTTTTTACAGCAATATATATTTTTACAAAAAATTATGACTCATTTTTCTTACTTTTTTTACAAAAGTCAAAAACACTAAAATGGCTGCCAAAAATCGAGATTTCGCTCTGGGAGGCTAAAAATTGGGCTGGTTACTTATTTTTGGTAGTACTTTCAGAAAAAAACACTTTGGGGCAGTTTTGAAGACCCGACCATGTAAGTCGCACTCACTTCATTTAAATCTACCCATATCCATAGGTAAAATTTCCCGCGGAATCCAAATTTTTGGTCAGATTTTTGATTGGTCACGTGACTTGGCGGGATATTTGAAATTTTGAATAAATGAAAATCTAAGAATCATATTTTTTGCCCTAGTTTTTTAAGAAAGCCAAAAAACAAAACAAAAATTTTACCATAAGAAATATACATAAAGACAAACATTTTGGGTATTTCAAAATTAAAATTGGTTTTTCTGCTGTGTAGATACCCACTCCGCATCGACACAGGAATTTTGGAGGACTAAACTGGAAATAAGGTCTATTTCACTGTTAGAAACTGGAAATTACTAAATTTCTGTGTTACGATATAGAAACGGCTTAATTCTTGGTTTTAAAACAAGAAATTGAATGTTCGAAAAGAAAAGAATATCAATTCCTTGAATGAAAACTAGAAATAATTCGTTTCTGTTTTATAAAACATAAATTTATTGATTTCTGGTTTTCAAACTAGGAATCAGATATTAGAAAATATGTGTGATACAATTTCTTGATTCAAAACAAGAAAAATTTTTATTTTTTGAAAAAAGTTAAAAAATTATTTTTTGATGTATTTACGGGGGTTTTTGGGTGCGTTGAGCTCAAATTTAATAATAAAAATTTAAAAATCGGAACCAATGACCCTGAAACCGCAAAAGTCGGTAAAAAAGCATACTTTTATTATAGTCTCTTTTATGATTTTTAAAACTTAAAAATTTTTTTGTTACATGGCTTTCGGGGTTACGAATTATGCTGATCCCGAATTCCTCAGCCAAAATTGAATTAATGTACCCCAAAACCGTAAAATACGATAAAAATATTTTTTTATTTTTATAAAAATATTATTTTTTACAATTTTAATGGAAAATTTATGACTGCGGTACTTAAGGTCTTGGATTATCCTAAAACCGGATGTCTCGGACAAATTTTGAAAAAATGGATCCCGAAACCTTAAAATTTTGTATGAATATATTTATTTTAAATATTTTTTGTTAATTATTTTTTACTGCGGTACTTGAGGAGTTAGATTAAACTGACTTCAAATTTCTCAAAAAAGTGATCAAATTTTAAAGTATGGACCTAGAAATCGGAAAATTCGGTAAAGATAATATTATCTAAAAAAGTCTTGATCAATCTTTTCTTTACAATGCTACGAATGAAGAACCCGAAATTCTTGAACAATTTACTAAACTTTCTTATCATTAAAAAATTAATAACTGAAAAATATGGTAAAAATCTAAAAAATCTAAAAAATAAGCATTCTTATATCAAATTCATAAGTTTCTAATAATGGGTTCCATAAAATGCTGTAGTTTGTATAACATTCATTTTGAAACTATACTATACGTTCAGCCTTACATCCAAATAACCTAAGGACGTCGTATAAAAAACAATACTTTGAGCCTTACACCCACATAACCTAAGAAAGTGGTTTATCATAAAAAAAAAAACGACACGTCAAGCATTACACTAACATAACCTAATATAGAAGTCTACACTAAAGAAACGACACGTCAAGCATTGCACTAAAATCATCTAAACCATACACTAACATAACCTAAGGAAGTGGTCTATAAAAAAAGGAATGAAACATCAAGCCTTACACTAGCGTAACCTAAAGAAAGAGACTATAATAAAAAACAACACGTTAAGCCTTACACTAGCGTGACCTAAGGAAGTAATCTATATATAAGAAAAAAACGATACGTCAAGCCTTACTTTAGAAATAAAATGTCAAGCCTTACCCTAACATAAACTAAGGAAGTAGGATATAATAAAATCACGACACGTCAAGCCTTACACTAGCGTGACCTAAAGAAGTAGACTATAATAGTAATTAATAAAAAACAACACGTTAAGCCTTACACTAGCGCTACCTAAGGAAAGAGACTATAATAAAAAAGGACACGTTAAGCCTTACACTAGCGTGACCTCAGGAAGTATTCTATAAGAAGAAAACGACACCTCAAGCCTTACACTAACATAACCTAAGGAATTATGATATAATAAAATAACAACAAGTTAAGACTTACACTAACATAACCTAAGTAAGTAGACTCTAATAAAAACGACACGTCAAGCTTTACACTGGCGTAACCTAAGGAAATGTAAGGCTTGACGTGTCGTTTTTTTCTTATAGAATGCTTCCTTGAGTAACGCTAGTCTAAGGCTTAACGTGTTGTTTTTTATTATAGTCTACTTCCTTAGTTTATGTTAGTGTAAGTCTTAACTTGTCGTTATTTTATTATATCATAATTTCTTAGGTTACGCTAGTGTAAGGCTTGACGTGTCGTTTTTATTAGATTCTACTTCCTTAGGTTATGTTAGTATAAGTCTTAACTTGCCGTTATTTTATTATATCATAATTCCTTAGGTTATGTTAGTGTAAGCCTTGAGTTGTCGTTTTCTTCTTATAGAATACTTCCTGAGGTCACGCTAGTGTAAGGCTTGACGTGTCGATATTTTATTATATCCTATTGCCTTAGGTTATGTTAGTGTAAGGTTTAACGTGTCGTTTTTTAATAAAATTTACTTCCTTAGATCACGCTAATGTAAGGGTTAACGTGTCGTTTTTTATTATAGTCTACTTTCTTAGGTTATGTTAGTGTAAGTCTTAACGTATCGTTATTTTATTATATCATAATTCCTTAGGTTATGTTAGTGTAAGTCTTAACTTGTCGTTATTTTATTATATCATAATTTCTTAGGTCACGCTAGTGTAAGGCTTGACGTGTCGATATTTTATTATATCCTATTGCCTTAGGTTATGTTAGTGTAAGGTTTAACGTGTCGTTTTTTAATAAAATTTACTTCCTTAGGTTACGCCAGTGTAAAGCTTGACGTGTCGTTTTTTATTATAGTCTACTTTCTTAGGTTATGTTAGTGTAAGTCTTAACGTATCGTTATTTTATTATATCATAATTCCTTAGGTTATGTTAGTGTAAGGCTTAACTTGTCGTTATTTTATTACATCATAATTCCTTAGGTTACGCTAGTGTAAGGCTTGACTTGTCGTTTTTTATTATAGTCTACTTCCTTAGGTTATGTTAGTGTAAGTCTTAACTTGTCGTTATTTTATTATATCATAATTCCTTAGGTCACGCTAGTATAAGGCTTAACGTGTTGTTTTTTATTATAGTCTAATTTCTTAGGTCACGCTAGTGTAATGCTTGACGTGTCGATATTTTATTATATCCTATTGCCTTAGGTTATGTTAGTGTAAGGCTTGACGTTTCGTTTTTTATTATAGAATCTTTCCTTACGTTACGTTCCTCTTTTTGTAGACCATTTCCTTAGGTTATGTTAGTGTAAGGTTTAGATGATTTTAGTGTAATGCTTGACGTGTCGTTTTTTTTATTATAAACCACTTTCTTAGGTTATGTGGGTGTAAATGTTTAAAATACAATCTTTATTTCTCGCGGCTCTCACGTAACAAGATCGACGTTGGTCAAGCAGGTGCTATTTTACTAATTTGACATTTTATGTAAATCGTCGCGCGCCTAAACCGGCGTCTTTTACCGCCCCTTCGCTGACCAGCATCAGTCTTGCGACACGAGAAGCACTTTGTGCATCGTCTAAATTACGTGTCTATTAATTCTTTATTATCATGTCAATTCAATATTTTATAAGTCTATTGTGTCATTTATTAATATATAATTGTCATTATTTATTCGTCGAGTCAGTTAATTATGTGTCTTTCCCAATTAATTGGCGAACTACACTCTTAATTATAATAATTCATCGTCTGTGATTTTATATTAATTAATCTGTGTAAAGTGTCGTTATTTTATTGAAACTATTATGTGAGAGAGGTAACGTCAAGTAACATTGTTTTTTAGTGTCAATAAATCTACATTACTTTTTATTATTAAACAAACTGTGTCAAATATCATTTGTCGCCTAATTTCCTGAACACGCCATTTATTATCAATCAGCAATTACCCAATATTTTCCATGGTCCTTCGAGCAGCCGGATCGTTCAGGAGGCAAAAATACTAAGTGCAAAATCGTCATAAAAAATCGAAAAAATAAAAAGTAAAAAAAAAATAATCAAAAAATCATCATCGTAAAAAAATCAAGAATCAAGGTCAGTGAATAGAGGAAAAAGCACGGTGCTCCATGTTGGTGACGTCATACATCAAAATTTAGTATGTATATTTCAATATTAAATTAACAACCATCTCTTTCTAACCAACGCATGTCAAGAGGTCAAGAAACCATTTCTATGAACAATAAACCGGCACGTGCTCTTCTTGGAATTCGCTACAGTCCAACCTCGTTATATGGGATTTTTTAAATTTATTTTCTTTTTTTTTTTCGTTTTCTCTTTTCATCTATATTTTTTCAAGATTAATTCAATAAAATATATATGGACATACAGTGCAGACTCGTCAAATGTAAAAATTTTGTGTCATCGTCAAAATCATCGAAGATAAAAATTAAAATTCTTTTTTTTTTTAATTTAATTTACTTTTTTTCAATAATTCAATTATCAACATATACAGTATAGTCTCGTCAAAAGTCAAGTCTAGTATAATCGTCGAAATTCTAGTCAAATTAAAATAAAAAATAAAAAAATATATAAACTTAATTTATTTTATTTTTTTTTAACAATTTTTTTTTTGTATTTTTCCAAATATCTCGTGTCGCATACATACAAGTCAGTCATGTCTCAATTGGATGATATACTCTCAAGTCAAATGATTTTATATGAGGAAATCAGAAAAGCTTATGATCAATACGACAAGTGTCATGAAGTCAGTATCATAGACGGAATCGAGGCAAATCTTTTGCTTTTAAACTCCAATTACTCAAAATATCAAAGCAATCACGTCAAAAGTAAATTTAAGCTTTTATGATCATTATCTTATTATATTTAAAATTCGCTAAAAGTATGAGAGTTATTGTAACCACTTGTAAAGTACAAATGCTGCAGGAAATATTAAACATTTTTGTTTTGAAAAATAAGTTTAAAAGAGTGTTTTAAGATATAATAATATAATAATAGTATTTTACTATGTAGTTTATGACAAATAAACTAAAAGTAATAAAAATAATTGAAATTTCTAATAATAAATTACTACTCTTGCGTGACGAATGCGGCAACGCCTCTTGCCCGAGGCATGCGGCAACGACTCTTGCCCTAAGCATGCGGAAACGCCCCTATCGTGAGGCATGGGGCATGTATTTTATGCTGAAATGTTAAAAATTGTGTTATAAAGTGATTTAAGAATTAATAGTTTTTTTACTATTTTAAAAAATTATACTAAAATTAATAAAAATAATATAAAATAATATAAAATAAAATTAAATTTCAATAAATAACTGAAATTGAACAATTTAACGTTATTTAGCTCAAAAGTAAATTTAAGATCATTCTATTCAGCTTTTATGATCATTCTATTATCTTATTATAATTATAATTCGTTACAAGTATGAGAGTTATATACAATTTTGCGGAATTTAGAATTTGCTGCAGGTAATATTAAACATTTAATTAGTAAATTACTACTCTTGCGTGATGCATGCGGCAACGCCTCTTGCCTGAGGCATGCGGCAACGACTCTTGCCCTAAGCATGCGGAAAACCCTCTAACGCGAGGCATGAGGCATGTATTTTATGCTGAAATGATAAAAATTATGTTATGTTTAAAGAGTGATTTAAGATATAATAGTTTTTTTACTATTTTAAAAAATTAAACTAAAATTAATAAAAATAAATAAATAACTGAAATTGAACATTTTAACTGAATTGAACAATTTAACGTTATTTAGCTCAAAAGTAAATTTAAGCTTTTATGATCATTATCTTATTATATTTAAAATTCGCTAAAAGTATGAGAGTTATTGTAACCACTTGTAAAGTACAAATGCTGCAGGAAATATTAAACATTTTTGTTTTGAAAAATAAGTTTAAAAGAGTGTTTTAAGATATAATAATATAATAATAGTATGCCCTAAGCATGCGGAAACGCCTCTATCGCGAGGCATGGGTCATGTACATTATACTAAAATTAATAAAAATAATTGAATTTCAATAAATAACTGAAATTGAACAATTTAACGTTATTTAGCTCAAAAGTAAATTTAAGCTTTTATGATCATTCTATTATCTTATTATATTTATAATTCGTTACAAGTATGAGAGTTATATACAATTTTGCAGAATTTAGCTAGTATTGTATATATACCACTTGTAAAGTACGAATGCTGCAGGGGTAATATTAAACATTTAATTAGTAAATTACTACTCTTGCGTGGTGCATGCGGCAACGCCTCTTGCCTGAGGCAGTTAAAATGTTCAATTTCAGTTATTTATTTATTTTTATTAATTTTAGTTTAATTTTTTAAAATAGTAAAAAAACTATTATATCTTAAATCACTCTTTAAACATAACATAATTTTTATCATTTCAGCATAAAATACATGCCCCATGCCTCGCGTTAGAGGGTTTTCCGCATGCTTAGGGCAAGAGTCTTTGCCGCATGCCTCAGGCAAGAGGCGTTACCGCATGCATCACGCAAGAGTAGTAATTTACTAATTAATTGTTTAATATTACCTGCAGCATTCGTACTTTACAAGTGGTATATATACAATACTAACTAAATTCCGCAAAATTGTATATAACTCTCATAATTGTAACGAATTATAAATATAATAAGATAATAGAATGATCATAAAAGCTTAAATTTACTTTTGAGCTAAATAACGTTAAATTGTTCAATTTCAGTTATTTATTGAAATTTAATTTTATTTTATATTATTTTATATTATTTTTATTAATTTTAGTATAATTTTTTAAAATAGTAAAAAAACTATTATATCTTAAATCACTCTTTAAACATAACGTAATTTTTATTATTAATATTTATTTATTTTTATTAATTTTAGTTTAATTTTTTAAAATAGTAAAAAAACTATTATATCTTAAATCACTCTTTAAACATAACGTAATTTTTATTATTTCAGCATAAAATACATGACCCATGCCTCGCGATAGAGGCGTTTCCGCATGCTTAGGGCAAGAGTCGTTGCAGCATGCCTCGGGCAAGAGGCGTTGCCGCATTCATCACGCAAGAGTAGTAATTTATTATTAGAAATCTCAATTATTTTTATTACTTTTAGTTTATTTGTCATAAACTACATAGTAAAATACTATTATTATATTATTATATCTTAAAACACTCTTTTAAACTTATTTTTCAAAACAAAAATGTTTAATATTTCCTGCAGCATTTGTACTTTACAAGTGGTTACAATAACTCTCATACTTGTAACGAATTTTAAATATAATAAGATAATGATCATAAAAGCTTAAATTTACTTTTGAGCTAAATAACGTTAAATTGTTCAATTCAGTTAAAATGTTCAATTTCAGTTATTTATTTATTTTTATTAATTTTAGTTTAATTTTTTAAAATAGTAAAAAAACTATTATATCTTAAATCACTCTTCAAACATAACATAATTTTTATCATTTCAGCATAAAATACATGCCCCATGCCTCGCGTTAGAGGGGTTTCCGCATGCTTAGGGCAATGGTCGTTGCCGCATGCCTCAGGCAAGAGGCGTTGCCGCATGCATCACGCAAGAGTAGTAATTTACTAATTAATTGTTTAATATTACCTGCAGCATTCGTACTTTACAAGTGGTATATATACAATACTAGCTAAATTCCGTAAAATTGTATATAACTCTCATACTTGTAACGAATTATAAATATAATAAGATAATAGAATGATCATAAAAGCTTAAATTTACTTTTGAGCTAAATAACGTTAAATTGTTCAATTTCAGTTATTTATTGAAATTTAATTTTATTTTATATGCCCTCTAACGCGAGGCATGGGTCATGTATTTTATGCTGAAATAATAAAAATTACGTTATGTTTAAAGAGTGATTTAAGATATAATAGTTTTTTTACTATTTTAAAAAATTAAACTAAAATTAATAAAAATAAATAAATATTAATAATAAAAATTACGTTATGTTTAAAGAGTGATTTAAGATATAATAGTTTTTTTACTATTTTAAAAAATTATACTAAAATTAATAAAAATAATATAAAATAATATAAAATAAAATTAAATTTCAATAAATAACTGAAATTGAACAATTTAACGTTATTTAGCTCAAAAGTAAATTTAAGCTTTTATGATCATTCTATTATCTTATTATATTTATAATTCGTTACAATTATGAGAGTTATATACAATTTTGCGGAATTTAGTTAGTATTGTATATATACCACTTGTAAAGTACGAATGGTGCAGGTAATATTAAACAATTAATTAGTAAATTACTACTCTTGCGTGATGCATGCGGCAACGCCTCTTGCCTGAGGCATGCGGCAAAGACTCTTGCCCTAAGCATGCGGAAAACCCTCTAACGCGAGGCATGGGGCATGTATTTTATGCTGAAATGATAAAAATTATGTTATGTTTAAAGAGTGATTTAAGATATAATAGTTTTTTTACTATTTTAAAAAATTAAACTAAAATTAATAAAAATAAATAAATAACTGAAATTGAACATTTTAACTGCCTCAGGCAAGAGGCGTTGCCGCATGCACCACGCAAGAGTAGTAATTTACTAATTAAATGTTTAATATTACCCCTGCAGCATTCGTACTTTACAAGTGGTATATATACAATACTAGCTAAATTCCGCAAAATTGTATATAACTCTCATACTTGTAACGAATTATAAATATAATAAGATAATAGAATGATCATAAAAGCTTAAATTTACTTTTGAGCTAAATAACGTTAAATTGTTCAATTTCAGTTATTTATTGAAATTCAATTATTTTTATTAATTTTAGTATAATGTACATGACCCATGCCTCGCGATAGAGGCGTTTCCGCATGCTTAGGGCATACTATTATTATATTATTATATCTTAAAACACTCTTTTAAACTTATTTTTCAAAACAAAAATGTTTAATATTTCCTGCAGCATTTGTACTTTACAAGTGGTTACAATAACTCTCATACTTTTAGCGAATTTTAAATATAATAAGATAATGATCATAAAAGCTTAAATTTACTTTTGAGCTAAATAACGTTAAATTGTTCAATTCAGTTAAAATGTTCAATTTCAGTTATTTATTTATTTTTATTAATTTTAGTTTAATTTTTTAAAATAGTAAAAAAACTATTATATCTTAAATCACTCTTTAAACATAACATAATTTTTATCATTTCAGCATAAAATACATGCCCCATGCCTCGCCTTAGAGGGTTTTCCGCATGCTTAGGGCAAGAGTCGTTGCCGCATGCCTCAGGCAAGAGGCGTTGCCGCATGCATCACGCAAGAGTAGTAATTTACTAATTAAATGTTTAATATTACCTGCAGCAAATTCTAAATTCCGCAAAATTGTATATAACTCTCATACTTGTAACGAATTATAAATATAATAAGATAATAGAATGATCATAAAAGCTGAATAGAATGATCTTAAATTTACTTTTGAGCTAAATAACGTTAAATTGTTCAATTTCAGTTATTTATTGAAATTTAATTTTATTTTATATTATTTTATATTATTTTTATTAATTTTAGTATAATTTTTTAAAATAGTAAAAAAACTATTAATTCTTAAATCACTTTATAACACAATTTTTAACATTTCAGCATAAAATACATGCCCCATGCCTCACGATAGGGGCGTTTCCGCATGCTTAGGGCAAGAGTCGTTGCCGCATGCCTCGGGCAAGAGGCGTTGCCGCATTCGTCACGCAAGAGTAGTAATTTATTATTAGAAATTTCAATTATTTTTATTACTTTTAGTTTATTTGTCATAAACTACATAGTAAAATACTATTATTATATTATTATATCTTAAAACACTCTTTTAAACTTATTTTTCAAAACAAAAATGTTTAATATTTCCTGCAGCATTTGTACTTTACAAGTGGTTACAATAACTCTCATACTTTTAGCGAATTTTAAATATAATAAGATAATGATCATAAAAGCTTAAATTTACTTTTGAGCTAAATAACGTTAAATTGTTCAATTCAGTTAAAATGTTCAATTTCAGTTATTTATTTATTTTTATTAATTTTAGTTTAATTTTTTAAAATAGTAAAAAAACTATTATATCTTAAATCACTCTTTAAACATAACATAATTTTTATCATTTCAGCATAAAATACATGTATTTTATGCTGAAATGATAAAAATTATGTTATATTAAATTATGTTATGGGGCATGCCCCATGCCTCGCGTTAGAGAATTTTCCGCATGCTTAGGGCAAGAGTCGTTGCCGCATGCCTCAGGCAAGAGTCGTTGCCGCATGCATCACGCAAGAGTAGTAATTTACTAATTAATTGTTTAATATTACCTGCAGCATTCGTACTTTACAAGTGGTATATATACAATACTAGCTAAATTCCGCAAAATTGTATATAACTCTCATACTTGTAACGAATTATAAATATAATAAGATAATAGAATGATCATAAAAGCTTAAATTTACTTTTGAGCTAAATAACGTTAAATTGTTCAATTTCAGTTATTTATTGAAATTTAATTTTATTTTATATTATTTTATATTATTTTTATTAATTTTAGTATAATTTTTTAAAATAGTAAAAAAACTATTAATTCTTAAATCACTCTTTATAACACAATTTTTAACATTTCAGCATAAAATACATGCCCCATGCCTCGCGATAGAGGCGTTGCCGCATTTATCACGCAAGAGTAGTGAAATTTATTATTAGAAAGAAAAAAAATTAAAATTAAAGAAAGAAAAATTTATTTTAAGATATTAGTAGTGTAATTTATTATTAGAAATTTCAATTATTTTTATTACTTTTAGTTTATTTGTCATAAACTACATAGTAAAATACTATTATTACATTATTATATCTTAAAACACTCTTTTAAACTTATTTTTCATAGCAAAAATGTTTAATATTACCTGCAGCATTTGTACTTTACAAGTGGTTACAATAACTCTCATACTTGTAACGAATTTTAAATATAATTAGATAATGATCATAAAAGCTTAAATTTACTTTTGAGCTAAATAACGTTAAATTGTTCAATTCAGTTAAAATGTTCAATTTCAGTTATTTATTTATTTTTATTAATTTTAGTTTAATTTTTTAAAATAGTAAAAAAACTATTATATCTTAAATCACTCTTTAAACATAACATAATTTTTATCATTTCAGCATAAAATACATGCCCCATGCCTCGCGTTAGAGGGTTTTCCGCATGCTTAGGGCAAGAGTCGTTGCCGCATGCCTCAGGCAAGAGGCGTTGCCGCATGCATCACGCAAGAGTAGTAATTTACTAATTAAATGTTTAATATTACCTACAGCATTCGTACTTTACAAGTGGTATATATACAATACTAGCTAAATTCCGTAAAATTGTATATAACTCTCATACTTGTAACGAATTATAAATATAATAAGATAATAGAATGATCATAAAAGCTTAAATTTACTTTTGAGCTAAATAACGTTGAATTGTTCAATTTCAGTTATTTATTGAAATTTAATTTTATTTTATATGCCCTCTAACGCGAGGCATGGGTCATGTATTTTATGCTGAAATAATAAAAATTACGTTATGTTTAAAGAGTGATTTAAGATATAATAGTTTTTTTACTATTTTAAAAAATTAAACTAAAATTAATAAAAATAAATAAATATTAATAATAAAAATTACGTTATGTTTAAAGAGTGATTTAAGATATAATAGTTTTTTTACTATTTTAAAAAATTATACTAAAATTAATAAAAATAATATAAAATAATATAAAATAAAATTAAATTTCAATAAATAACTGAAATTGAACAATTTAACGTTATTTAGCTCAAAAGTAAATTTAAGCTTTTATGATCATTCTATTATCTTATTATATTTATAATTCGTTACAATTATGAGAGTTATATACAATTTTGCGGAATTTAGTTAGTATTGTATATATACCACTTGTAAAGTACGAATGGTGCAGGTAATATTAAACAATTAATTAGTAAATTACTACTCTTGCGTGATGCATGCGGCAACGCCTCTTGCCTGAGGCATGCGGCAAAGACTCTTGCCCTAAGCATGCGGAAAACCCTCTAACGCGAGGCATGGGGCATGTATTTTATGCTGAAATGATAAAAATTATGTTATGTTTAAAGAGTGATTTAAGATATAATAGTTTTTTTACTATTTTAAAAAATTAAACTAAAATTAATAAAAATAAATAAATAACTGAAATTGAACATTTTAACTGCCTCAGGCAAGAGGCGTTGCCGCATGCACCACGCAAGAGTAGTAATTTACTAATTAAATGTTTAATATTACCCCTGCAGCATTCGTACTTTACAAGTGGTATATATACAATACTAGCTAAATTCCGCAAAATTGTATATAACTCTCATACTTGTAACGAATTATAAATATAATAAGATAATAGAATGATCATAAAAGCTTAAATTTACTTTTGAGCTAAATAACGTTAAATTGTTCAATTTCAGTTATTTATTGAAATTCAATTATTTTTATTAATTTTAGTATAATGTACATGACCCATGCCTCGCGATAGAGGCGTTTCCGCATGCTTAGGGCATACTATTATTATATTATTATATCTTAAAACACTCTTTTAAACTTATTTTTCAAAACAAAAATGTTTAATATTTCCTGCAGCATTTGTACTTTACAAGTGGTTACAATAACTCTCATACTTTTAGCGAATTTTAAATATAATAAGATAATGATCATAAAAGCTTAAATTTACTTTTGAGCTAAATAACGTTAAATTGTTCAATTCAGTTAAAATGTTCAATTTCAGTTATTTATTTATTTTTATTAATTTTAGTTTAATTTTTTAAAATAGTAAAAAAACTATTATATCTTAAATCACTCTTTAAACATAACATAATTTTTATCATTTCAGCATAAAATACATGCCCCATGCCTCGCCTTAGAGGGTTTTCCGCATGCTTAGGGCAAGAGTCGTTGCCGCATGCCTCAGGCAAGAGGCGTTGCCGCCTGCATCACGCAAGAGTAGTAATTTACTAATTAAATGTTTAATATTACCTGCAGCAAATTCTAAATTCCGCAAAATTGTATATAACTCTCATACTTGTAACGAATTATAAATATAATAAGATAATAGAATGATCATAAAAGCTGAATAGAATGATCTTAAATTTACTTTTGAGCTAAATAACGTTAAATTGTTCAATTTCAGTTATTTATTGAAATTTAATTTTATTTTATATTATTTTATATTATTTTTATTAATTTTAGTATAATTTTTTAAAATAGTAAAAAAACTATTAATTCTTAAATCACTTTATAACACAATTTTTAACATTTCAGCATAAAATACATGCCCCATGCCTCACGATAGGGGCGTTTCCGCATGCTTAGGGCAAGAGTCGTTGCCGCATGCCTCGGGCAAGAGGCGTTGCCGCATTCGTCACGCAAGAGTAGTAATTTATTATTAGAAATTTCAATTATTTTTATTACTTTTAGTTTATTTGTCATAAACTACATAGTAAAATACTATTATTATATTATTATATCTTAAAACACTCTTTTAAACTTATTTTTCAAAACAAAAATGTTTAATATTTCCTGCAGCATTTGTACTTTACAAGTGGTTACAATAACTCTCATACTTTTAGCGAATTTTAAATATAATAAGATAATGATCATAAAAGCTTAAATTTACTTTTGAGCTAAATAACGTTAAATTGTTCAATTCAGTTAAAATGTTCAATTTCAGTTATTTATTTATTTTTATTAATTTTAGTTTAATTTTTTAAAATAGTAAAAAAACTATTATATCTTAAATCACTCTTTAAACATAACATAATTTTTATCATTTCAGCATAAAATACATGTATTTTATGCTGAAATGATAAAAATTATGTTATATTAAATTATGTTATGGGGCATGCCCCATGCCTCGCGTTAGAGAATTTTCCGCATGCTTAGGGCAAGAGTCGTTGCCGCATGCCTCAGGCAAGAGTCGTTGCCGCATGCATCACGCAAGAGTAGTAATTTACTAATTAATTGTTTAATATTACCTGCAGCATTCGTACTTTACAAGTGGTATATATACAATACTAGCTAAATTCCGCAAAATTGTATATAACTCTCATACTTGTAACGAATTATAAATATAATAAGATAATAGAATGATCATAAAAGCTTAAATTTACTTTTGAGCTAAATAACGTTAAATTGTTCAATTTCAGTTATTTATTGAAATTTAATTTTATTTTATATTATTTTATATTATTTTTATTAATTTTAGTATAATTTTTTAAAATAGTAAAAAAACTATTAATTCTTAAATCACTCTTTATAACACAATTTTTAACATTTCAGCATAAAATACATGCCCCATGCCTCGGGCAAGAGGCGTTGCCGCATTTATCACGCAAGAGTAGTGAAATTTATTATTAGAAAGAAAAAAAATTAAAATTAAAGAAAGAAAAAATTATTTTAAGATATTAGTAGTGTAATTTATTATTAGAAATTTCAATTATTTTTATTACTTTTAGTTTATTTGTCATAAACTACATAGTAAAATACTATTATTACATTATTATATCTTAAAACACTCTTTTAAACTTATTTTTCATAGCAAAAATGTTTAATATTACCTGCAGCATTTGTACTTTACAAGTGGTTACAATAACTCTCATACTTGTAACGAATTTTAAATATAATAAGATAATGATCATAAAAGCTTAAATTTACTTTTGAGCTAAATAACGTTAAATTGTTCAATTCAGTTAAAATGTTCAATTTCAGTTATTTATTTATTTTTATTAATTTTAGTTTAATTTTTTAAAATAGTAAAAAAACTATTATATCTTAAATCACTCTTTAAACATAACATAATTTTTATCATTTCAGCATAAAATACATGCCCCATGCCTCGCGTTAGAGGGTTTTCCGCATGCTTAGGGCAAGAGTCGTTGCCGCATGCCTCAGGCAAGAGGCGTTGCCGCATGCATCACGCAAGAGTAGTAATTTACTAATTAAATGTTTAATATTACCTACAGCATTCGTACTTTACAAGTGGTTACAATACATAACTAGCTAAATTTCGCTAAATTGTATAATATAACTCTCATACTTGTAACGAATTTTAAATATAATAAGATAATAGAATGATCATAAAAGCTTAAATTTACTTTTGAGCTAAATAAAATTAAACGTTAAATTGTTCAATTTCAGTTATTTATTGAAATTCAATTATTTTCATTAATTTTAGTATAATGTACATGACCCATGCCTCGCGATAGAGGCGTTTCCGCATGCTTAGGGCAAGAGTCGTTGCCGCATGCCTTTAGCAAGAGGCGTTGCCGCATTCATCACGCAAGAGTAATAATTTATTATTAGAAATTTCAATTATTTTTATTACTTTTAGTTTATTTGTCATAAACTACATAGTAAAATACTATTATTACATTATTATATCTTAAAACACTCTTTTAAACTTATTTTTCATAGCAAAAATGTTTAATATTACCTGCAGCATTTGTACTTTACAAGTGGTTACAATAACTCTCATACTTGTAACGAATTTTAAATATAATAAGATAATGATCATAAAAGCTTAAATTTACTTTTGAGCTAAATAACGTTAAATTGTTCAATTCAGTTAAAATGTTCAATTTCAGTTATTTATTTATTTTTATTAATTTTAGTTTAATTTTTTATAATAGTAAAAAAACTATTATATCTTAAATCACACTTTATAACATAATTTTTATTATTTCAGCATAAAATACATGCCCCATGCCTCGCGTTAGAGGGGTTTCCGCATGCTTAGGGCAAGAGTCGTTGCCGCATGCCTCGGGCAAGAGGCGTTGCCGCATGCATCACGCAAGAGTAGTAATTTACTAATTGAAATTTCAATTATTTTTAATACTTTTAGTTTATTTGTCTTAAACTACATAGTAAAATACTATTATTATATTATTATATCTTTAATCACTTTTTAAAACTTCTTTTTTATTAATTTTATTAATTTTATCATTTTTATTAATTAACATAATTTTTATCATTTCATCATAAAATACATGCCCCATGCCTCGCGTTAGAGGGGTTTTTCGCATGCTTAGGGCAATGGTCGTTGCCGCATGCCTCAGGCCAGAGGCGTTGCCCAATGCATCACGCAAGAGTAGTAATTTACTAATTAAATGATTAATATTTCCTGCAGCATTTGTACTTTACAAGTGGTTACAATACATAACTAGCTAAATTTTAAATATAATAAGATAATAGAATGATCATAAAAGCTTAAATTTACTTTTGAGCTAAATAACGTTAAATTGTTCAATTCAGTTAAAATGTTCAATTTCAGTTATTTATTTATTTTTATTAATTTTAGTTTAATTTTTTAAAATAGTAAAAAAACTATTATAAATCACTCTTTAAACATAACATAATTTTTATCATTTCAGCATAAAATACATGCCCCATGCCTCGCGTTAGAGGGTTTTCCGCATGCTTAGGGCAAGAGTCGTTGCCGCATGCCTCAGGCAAGAGGCGTTGCCGCATGCATCACGCAAGAGTAGTAATTTACTAATTAAATGTTTAATATTACCTGCAGCATTCGTACTTTACAAGTGGTTACAATACATAACTAGCTAAATTTCGCTAAATTGTATAATATAACTCTCATACTTGTAACGAATTTTAAATATAATAAGATAATAGAATTATCATAAAAGCTTAAATTTACTTTTGAGCTAAATAACGTTAAATTGTTCAATTTCAGTTATTTATTGAAATTCAATTATTTTTATTAATTTTAGTATACTACACTTTAGTATACATTATAGTATACTTTAGTGTACTTTAGTGTACACTACACTTTAGTATACATTATAATGTACATGCCCCATGCCTCGCGATAGAGGCGTTTCTGCATGCTTAGGGCAAGAGTCGTTGCCGCATGCCTCGGGCAAGGGGCGTTGCCGCATGCATCACGCAAGAGTAGTAATTTACTAATTGAAATTTCAATTATTTTTATTACTTTTAGTTTATTTGTCTTAAACTACATAGTAAAATACTATTATTATATTATTATATCTTTAATCACTCTTTAAAACTTATTTTTCAAAAAAAAAATGTTTAATATTTACCTGCAGCTTTTGTACTTTACAAGTGGTTACAATACATAACTAGCTAAATTCCTCTAATTTGTATATAACTCTTGTAATGAATTTAAAATACAATAAAATAATATAATAATTATAAAAGCTTAAATTTACTTATGAGCTAAATAACGTTAAATTGTTCAATTTCAGTTATTTATTGAAATTCGATTATTTTTATTAATTTTAGTATAATTTTTTAAAATAGTAAAAAAACTATTATATCTTAAATCACTCTTTTTAACATAATTTTTATCATTTCAGCATAAAATACATGCCCCATGCCTCGCGTTAGAGGGGTTTCCGCATGCTTAGGGCAATGGTCGTTGCCGCATGCCTCAGGCAAGAGGCGTTGCCGCATGCATCGCTGAATAGAATGATCTTAAATTTACTTTTGAGCTAAATAACGTAAAATTGTTCAATTTCAGTTATTTATTGAAATTTAATTTTATTTTATATTATTTTATATTATTTTTATTAATTTTAGTATAATTTTTTAAAATAGTAAAAAAACTATTAATTCTTAAATCACTCTTTATAACACAATTTTTAACATTTCAGCATAAAATACATGCCCCATGCCTCGCGATAGAGGCGTTTCCGCATGCTTAGGGCAAGAGTCGTTGCCGCATGCATCGAGCAAGAGGCGTTGCCGCATTCATCACGCAAGAGTAATAATTTATTATTAGAAATTTCAATTATTTTTATTACTTTTAGTTTATTTGTCATAAACTACATAGTAAAATACTATTATTACATTATTATATCTTAAAACACTCTTTTAAACTTATTTTTCATAGCAAAAATGTTTAATATTACCTGCAGCATTTGTACTTTACAAGTGGTTACAATAACTCTCATACTTGTAACGAATTTTAAATATAATAAGATAATGATCATAAAAGCTTAAATTTACTTTTGAGCTAAATAACGTTAAATTGTTCAATTCAGTTAAAATGTTCAATTTCAGTTATTTATTTATTTTTATTAATTTTAGTTTAATTTTTTATAATAGTAAAAAAACTATTATATCTTAAATCACACTTTATAACATAATTTTTATTATTTCAGCATAAAATACATGCCCCATGCCTCGCGTTAGAGGGGTTTCCGCATGCTTAGGGCAATGGTCGTTGCCGCATGCCTCAGGCAAGAGGCGTTGCCGCATGCATCACGCAAGAGTAGTAATTTACTAATTAAATGTTTAATATTACCTGCAGCATACGTACTTTACAAGTGGTTACAATACATAACTAGCTAAATTTCGCTAAATTGTATAATATAACTCTCATACTTTTAACGAATTTTAAATATAATAAGATAATAGAATGATCATAAAAGCTTAAATTTACTTTTGAGCTAAATAAAATTAAACGTTAAATTGTTCAATTTCAGTTATTTATTGAAATTCAATTATTTTCATTAATTTTAGTATAATGTACATGACCCATGCCTCGCGATAGAGGCGTTTCCGCATGCTTAGGGCAAGAGTCGTTGCCGCATGCCTCGGGCAAGAGGCGTTGCCGCATGCATCACGCAAGAGTAGTAATTTACTAATTGAAATTTCAATTATTTTTAATACTTTTAGTTTATTTGTCTTAAACTACATAGTAAAATACTATTATTATATTATTATATCTTTAATCACTTTTTAAAACTTCTTTTTTATTAATTTTATTAATTTTATCATTTTTATTAATTAACATAATTTTTATCATTTCATCATAAAATACATGCCCCATGCCTCGCGTTAGAGGGGTTTTTCGCATGCTTAGGGCAATGGTCGTTGCCGCATGCCTCAGGCCAGAGGCGTTGCCCAATGCATCACGCAAGAGTAGTAATTTACTAATTAAATGATTATTATTTCCTGCAGCATTTGTACTTTACAAGTGGTTACAATACATAACTAGCTAAATTTTAAATATAATAAGATAATAGAATGATCATAAAAGCTTAAATTTACTTTTGAGCTAAATAACGTTAAATTGTTCAATTCAGTTAAAATGTTCAATTTCAGTTATTTATTTATTTTTATTAATTTTAGTTTAATTTTTTAAAATAGTAAAAAAACTATTATAAATCACTCTTTAAACATAACATAATTTTTATCATTTCAGCATAAAATACATGCCCCATGCCTCGCGTTAGAGGGTTTTCCGCATGCTTAGGGCAAGAGTCGTTGCCGCATGCCTCAGGCAAGAGGCGTTGCCGCATGCATCACGCAAGAGTAGTAATTTACTAATTAAATGTTTAATATTACCTGCAGCATTCGTACTTTACAAGTGGTTACAATACATAACTAGCTAAATTTCGCTAAATTGTATAATATAACTCTCATACTTGTAACGAATTTTAAATATAATAAGATAATAGAATTATCATAAAAGCTTAAATTTACTTTTGAGCTAAATAACGTTAAATTGTTCAATTTCAGTTATTTATTGAAATTCAATTATTTTTATTAATTTTAGTATAATGTACATGCCCCATGCCTCGCGATAGAGGCGTTTCTGCATGCTTAGGGCAAGAGTCGTTGCCGCATGCCTCGGGCAAGGGGCGTTGCCGCATGCATCACGCAAGAGTAGTAATTTACTAATTGAAATTTCAATTATTTTTATTACTTTTAGTTTATTTGTCTTAAACTACATAGTAAAATACTATTATTATATTATTATATCTTTAATCACTCTTTAAAACTTATTTTTCAAAAAAAAAATGTTTAATATTTACCTGCAGCTTTTGTACTTTACAAGTGGTTACAATACATAACTAGCTAAATTCCTCTAATTTGTATATAACTCTTGTAATGAATTTAAAATACAATAAAATAATAAAATAATTATAAAAGCTTAAATTTACTTATGAGCTAAATAACGTTAAATTGTTCAATTTCAGTTATTTATTGAAATTCGATTATTTTTATTAATTTTAGTATAATTTTTTAAAATAGTAAAAAAACTATTATATCTTAAATCACTCTTTTTAACATAATTTTTATCATTTCAGCATAAAATACATGCCCCATGCCTCGCGTTAGAGGGGTTTCCGCATGCTTAGGGCAATGGTCGTTGCCGCATGCCTCAGGCAAGAGGCGTTGCCGCATGCATCGCTGAATAGAATGATCTTAAATTTACTTTTGAGCTAAATAACGTAAAATTGTTCAATTTCAGTTATTTATTGAAATTTAATTTTATTTTATATTATTTTATATTATTTTTATTAATTTTAGTATAATTTTTTAAAATAGTAAAAAAACTATTAATTCTTAAATCACTCTTTATAACACAATTTTTAACATTTCAGCATAAAATACATGCCCCATGCCTCGCGATAGAGGCGTTTCCGCATGCTTAGGGCAAGAGTCGTTGCCGCATGCCTCGAGCAAGAGGCGTTGCCGCATTCATCACGCAAGAGTAATAATTTATTATTAGAAATTTCAATTATTTTTATTACTTTTAGTTTATTTGTCATAAACTACATAGTAAAATACTATTATTATATTATTATATCTTAAAACACTCTTTTAAACTTATTTTTCAAAACAAAAATGTTTAATATTACCTGCAGCATTTGTACTTTACAAGTGGTTACAATAACTCTCATACTTGTAACGAATTTTAAATATAATAAGATAATGATCATATAAGCTTAAATTTACTTTTGAGCTAAATAACGTTAAATTGTTCAATTCAGTTAAAATGTTCAATTTCAGTTATTTATTTATTTTTATTAATTTTAGTTTAATTTTTTAAAATAGTAAAAAAACTATTATATCTTAAATCACTCTTTTTAACATAATTTTTATCATTTCAGCATAAAATACATGCCCCATGCCTCGCGTTAGAGGGGTTTCCGCATGCTTAGGGCAATGGTCGTTGCCGCATGCCTCAGGCTAGAAGCGTTGCCGCATGCATCACGCAAGAGTTGTAATTTACTAATTAAATGTTTAATATTTCCTGCAGCATTTGTACTTTACAAGTGGTTACAATACATAAATAGCTAAATTTTAAATATAATAAGATAATAGAATGATCATAAAAGCTTAAATTTACTTTTGAGCTAAATAACGTTAAATTGTTCAATTTCAGTTATTTATTGAAATTTAAATTTATTTTATATTATTTTATATTATTTTTATTAATTTTAGTATAATTTTTTAAAATAGTAAAAAAACTATTAATTCTTAAATCACTCTTTATAACACAATTTTTAACATTTCAGCATAAATTACATGCCCCATGCCTCGCGATAGAGGCGTTTCCGTTTCCGCATGCTTAGGGCAAGAGTCGTTGCCGCATGCCTCGGGCAAGAGGCGTTGCCGCATTCATCACGCAAGAGTAGTAATTTACTAATTAAATGTTTAATATTTCCTGCAGCAAATTCTAAATTCCGCAAAATTGTATATAACTCTCATACTTGTAACGAATTATAAATATAATAAGATGATAGAATGATCTTAAATTTACTTTTGAGCTAAATAACGTTAAATTGTTCAATTTCAGTTATTTATTGAAATTTAATTTTATTTTATATTATTTTATATTATTTTTATTAATTTTAGTATAATTTTTTAAAATAGTATAAAAACTATTAATTCTTAAATCACTCTTTATAACACAATTTTTAACATTTCAGCATAAAATACATGCCCCATGCCTCGCGATAGAGGCGTTTCCGCATGCTTAGGGCAAGAGTCGTTGCCGCATGCCTCGGGCAAGAGGCGTTGCCGCATGCATCACGCAAGAGTAGTAATTTACTAATTGAAATTTCAATTATTTTCATTAATTTTAGTTTATTTGTCTTAAAGTACATAGTAAAATACTATTATTATATTATTATATCTTTAATCACTTTTAAAACTTATTTTTCAAAAAAAAAATGTTTAATATTTACCTGCAGATTTTGTACTTTACAAGTGGTTACAATACATAACTAACTAAATTCCTCTAAATTGTATATAACTCTTGTAATGAATTTAAAATACAATAAAATAATAAAATAATTATAAAAGCTTAAATTTACTTATGAGCTAAATTACGTTAAATTGTTCAAGTTCAGTTATTTATTGAAATTCGATTATTTTTATTAATTTTAGTATAATTTTTTAAAATAGTAAAAATACTATTATATCTTAAATCACTCTTTTTAACATAATTTTTATCATTTCAGCATAAAATACATGCCTAATGCCTCGAGTTAGAGGGGTTTCCGCATGCTTAGGGCAATGGTCGTTGCCGCATGCCTCAGGCAAGAGGCGTTGCCGCATGCAACACGTAAGAGTAGTAATTTACTAATTAAATGTTTAATATTTCCTGCAGCATTTGTACTTTACAAGTGGTTACAATACATAACTAGCTAAATTTTAAATATAATAAGATAATAGAATGATCATAAAAGCTTAAATTTACTTTTGAGCTAAATAACGTTAAATTGTTCAATTCAGTTAAAATGTTCAATTTCAGTTATTTATTTATTTTTATTAATTTTAGTTTAATTTTTTAAAATAGTAAAAAAACTATTATATCTTAAATCACTCTTTAAAAATAACGTAATTTTTATTATTTCAGCATAAAATACATGACCCATGCCTCGCGTTAGAGGGCATATAAAATAAAATTAAATTTCAATAAATAACTGAAATTGAACAATTTAACGTTATTTAGCTCAAAAGTAAATTTAAGCTTTTATGATCATTCTATTATCTTATTATATTTATAATTCGTTACAAGTATGAGAGTTATATACAATTTTACGGAATTTAGCTAGTATTGTATATATACCACTTGTAAAGTACGAATGCTGCAGGTAATATTAAACAATTAATTAGTAACTTACTACTCTTGCGTGATGCATGCGGCAACGCCTCTTGCCTGAGGCATGCGGCAACGACCATTGCCCTAAGCATGCGGAAACCCCTCTAACGCGAGGCATGGGGCATGTATTTTATGCTGAAATGATAAAAATTATGTTAAAAAGAGTGATTTAAGATATAATAGTTTTTTTACTATTTTAAAAAATTAAACTAAAATTAATAAAAATAAATAAATAACTGAAATTGAACATTTTAACTGAATTGAACAATTTAACGTTATTTAGCTCAAAAGTAAATTTAAGCTTATATGATCATTATCTTATTATATTTAAAATTCGTTACAAGTATGAGAGTTATTGTAACCACTTGTAAAGTACAAATGCTGCAGGTAATATTAAACATTTTTGTTTTGAAAAATAAGTTTAAAAGAGTGTTTTAAGATATAATAGTTTTTTTACTATTTTAAAAAATTATACTAAAATTAATAAAAATAATCGAATTTCAATAAATAACTGAAATTGAACAATTTAACGTTATTTACCTTATAAGTAAATTTAAGCTTTTATGATCATTTTATTATTTTATTGTATTTTAAATTCATTACAAGAGTTATATACAATTTAGAGGAATTTAGCTAGTTATGTATTGTAACCACTTGTAAAGTACAAAAGCTGCAGGTAATATTAAACATTTTTTTATTGAAAAATAAGTTTTAAAGAGTGATTAAAGATATAATAATATAATTTTAGTATTTTACTATGTAGTTTAAGACAAATAAACTAAAAGTAATAAAAATAATTGAAATTTCAATTAGTAAATTACTACTCTTGCGTGATGCATGCGGCAACGCCTCTTGCCCGAGGCATGCGGCAACGACTCTTGCCCTAAGCATGCGGAAACGCCTCTATCGCGAGGCATGGGGCATGTATTTTATGCTGAAATGATAAAAATTATGTTATGTTTAAAGAGTGATTTAAGATATAATAGTTTTTTTACTATTTTAAAAAATTAAACTAAAATTAATAAAAATAAATAAATAACTGAAATTGAACATTTTAACTGCCTCAGGCAAGAGGCGTTGCCGCATGCACCACGCAAGAGTAGTAATTTACTAATTAAATGTTTAATATTACCCCTGCAGCATTCGTACTTTACAAGTGGTATATATACAATACTAGCTAAATTCCGCAAAATTGTATATAACTCTCATACTTGTAACGAATTATAAATATAATAAGATAATAGAATGATCATAAAAGCTTAAATTTGTTTTGAGCTAAATAACGTTAAATTGTTCAATTTCAGTTATTTATTGAAATTCAATTATTTTTATTTATTTTAGTATAATGTACATGACCCATGCCTCGCGATAGAGGCGTTTCCGCATGCTTAGGGCAAGAGTCGTTGCCGCATGCCTCAGGCGAGAGGCGTTGCCGCATGCATCACGCAAGAGTAGTAATTTACTAATTAAATGTTTAATATTACCTGCAGCAAATTCTAAATTCCGCAAAATTGTATATAACTCTCATACTTGTAACGAATTATAAATATAATAAGATAATAGAATGATCATAAAAGCTGAATAGAATGATCTTAAATTTACTTTTGAGCTAAATAACGTTAAATTGTTCAATTTCAGTTATTTATTGTTTAATTTTATTTTATATTATTTTATATTATTTTTATTAATTTTAGTATAATTTTTTAAAATAGTAAAAAAACTATTAATTCTTAAATCACTCTTTATAACACAATTTTTAACATTTCAGCATAAAATACATGCCCCATGCCTCACGATAGGGGCGTTTCCGCGTGCTTAGGGCAAGAGTCGTTGCCGCATGCCTCGGGCAAGAGGCGTTGCCGCATTCATCACGCAAGAGTAGTTTATTATTATTAGTAATTTATTATTAGAAATTTCAATTATTTTTATTACTTTTAGTTTATTTGTCATAAACTACATAGTAAAATACTATTATTATTTTATTATATCTTAAAACACTCTTTTAAACTTATTTTTCAAAACAAAAATGTTTAATATTTCCTGCAGCATTTGTACTTTACAAGTGGTTACAATAACTCTCATACTTTTAGCGAATTTTAAATATAATAAGATAATGATCATAAAAGCTTAAATTTACTTTTGAGCTTTTTTACTTTTTTACTTTTAAATGTTTAATATTACCTGCAGCAAATTCTAAATTCCGCAAAATTGTATATAACTCTCATACTTGTAACGAATTATAAATATAATAAGATAATGAATGATCATAAAAGCTGAATAGAATGATCTTAAATTTACTTTTGAGCTAAATAACGTTAAATTGTTCAATTTCAGTTATTTATTGAAATTTAATTTTATTTTATATTATTTTATATTATTTTTATTAATTTTAGTATAATTTTTTAAAATAGTAAAAAAACTATTAATTCTTAAATCACTCTTTATAACACAATTTTAAACATTTCAGCATAAAATACATGCCCCATGCCTCGCGATAGAGGGTTTTCCGCATGCTTAGGGCAAGAGTCGTTGCCGCATGCCTCAGGCAAGAGTCGTTGCCGCATGCATCACGCAAGAGTAGTAATTTACTAATTAATTGTTTAATATTACCTGCAGCATTCGTACTTTACAAGTGGTATATATACAATACTAGCTAAATTCCGCAAAATTGTATATAACTCTCATACTTGTAACGAATTATAAATATAATAAGATAATAGAATGATCATAAAAGCTTAAATTTACTTTTGAGCTAAATAACGTTAAATTGTTCAATTTCAGTTATTTATTGAAATTTAATTTTATTTTATATTATTTTATATTATTTTTATTAATTTTAGTATAATTTTTTAAAATAGTAAAAAAACTATTAATTCTTAAATCACTCTTTATAACACAATTTTAAACATTTCAGCATAAAATACATGCCCCATGCCTCGCGATAGAGGCGTTTCCGCATGCTTAGGGCAAGAGTCGTTGCCGCATGCCTCGGGCAAGAGATGTATTCATCACGCAAGAGTAGTAATTTATTATTAGAAATTTCAATTATTTTTTTTACTTTTAGTTTATTTGTCATAAACTACATAGTAAAATACTATTATTATATTATTATATCTTAAAACACTCTTTTAAACTTATTTTTCAAAACAAAAATGTTTAATATTTCCTGCAGCATTTGTACTTTACAAGTGGTTACAATAACTCTCATACTTGTAACGAATTTTAAATATAATAAGATAATGATCATAAAAGCTTAAATTTACTTTTGAGCTAAATAACGTTAAATTGTTCAATTCAGTTAAAATGTTCAATTTCAGTTATTTATTTATTTTTATTAATTTTAGTTTAATTTTTTAAAATAGTAAAAAAACTATTATATCTTAAATCACTCTTTAAACATAACATAATTTTTATCATTTCAGCATAAAATACATGCCCCATGCCTCGCCTTAGAGGGTTTTCCGCATGCTTAGGGCAAGAGTCGTTGCCGCATGCCTCAGGCAAGAGGCGTTGCCGCATGCATCACGCAAGAGTAGTAATTTACTAATTAAATGTTTAATATTACCTGCAGCAAATTCTAAATTCCGCAAAATTGTATATAACTCTCATACTTGTAACGAATTATAAATATAATAAGATAATAGAATGATCATAAAAGCTGAATAGAATGATCTTAAATTCACTTTTGAGCTAAATAACGTTAAATTGTTCAATTTCAGTTATTTATTGAAATTTAATTTTATTTTATATTATTTTATATTATTTTTATTAATTTTAGTATAATTTTTTAAAATAGTAAAAAAACTATTAATTCTTAAATCACTTTATAACACAATTTTTAACATTTCAGCATAAAATACATGCCCCATGCCTCACGATAGGGGCGTTTCCGCATGCTTAGGGCAAGAGTCATTGCCGCATGCCTCGGGCAAGAGGCGTTGCCGCATTCGTCACGCAAGAGTAGTAATTTATTATTAGAAATTTCAATTATTTTTATTACTTTTAGTTTATTTGTCATAAACTACATAGTAAAATACTATTATTATATTATTATATCTTAAAACACTCTTTTAAACTTATTTTTCAAAACAAAAATGTTTAATATTTCCTGCAGCATTTGTACTTTACAAGTGGTTACAATAACTCTCATACTTTTAGCGAATTTTAAATATAATAAGATAATGATCATAAAAGCTTAAATTTACTTTTGAGCTAAATAACGTTAAATTGTTCAATTCAGTTAAAATGTTCAATTTCAGTTATTTATTTATTTTTATTAATTTTAGTTTAATTTTTTAAAATAGTAAAAAAACTATTATATCTTAAATCACTCTTTAAACATAACATAATTTTTATCATTTCAGCATAAAATACATGTATTTTATGCTGAAATGATAAAAATTATGTTATATTAAATTATGTTATGGGGCATGCCCCATGCCTCGCGTTAGAGAATTTTCCGCATGCTTAGGGCAAGAGTCGTTGCCGCATGCCTCAGGCAAGAGTCGTTGCCGCATGCATCACGCAAGAGTAGTAATTTACTAATTAATTGTTTAATATTACCTGCAGCATTCGTACTTTACAAGTGGTATATATACAATACTAGCTAAATTCCGCAAAATTGTATATAACTCTCATACTTGTAACGAATTATAAATATAATAAGATAATAGAATGATCATAAAAGCTTAAATTTACTTTTGAGCTAAATAACGTTAAATTGTTCAATTTCAGTTATTTATTGAAATTTAATTTTATTTTATATTATTTTATATTATTTTTATTAATTTTAGTATAATTTTTTAAAATAGTAAAAAAACTATTAATTCTTAAATCACTCTTTATAACACAATTTTTAACATTTCAGCATAAAATACATGCCCCATGCCTCGCGATAGAGGCGTTGCCGCATTTATCACGCAAGAGTAGTGAAATTTATTATTAGAAAGAAAAAAAATTAAAATTAAAGAAAGAAAAATTTATTTTAAGATATTAGTAGTGTAATTTATTATTAGAAATTTCAATTATTTTTATTACTTTTAGTTTATTTGTCATAAACTACATAGTAAAATACTATTATTACATTATTATATCTTAAAACACTCTTTTAAACTTATTTTTCATAGCAAAAATGTTTAATATTACCTGCAGCATTTGTACTTTACAAGTGGTTACAATAACTCTCATACTTGTAACGAATTTTAAATATAATAAGATAATGATCATAAAAGCTTAAATTTACTTTTGAGCTAAATAACGTTAAATTGTTCAATTCAGTTAAAATGTTCAATTTCAGTTATTTATTTATTTTTATTAATTTTAGTTTAATTTTTTAAAATAGTAAAAAAACTATTATATCTTAAATCACTCTTTAAACATAACATAATTTTTATCATTTCAGCATAAAATACATGCCCCATGCCTCGCGTTAGAGGGTTTTCCGCATGCTTAGGGCAAGAGTCGTTGCCGCATGCCTCAGGCAAGAGGCGTTGCCGCATGCATCACGCAAGAGTAGTAATTTACTAATTAAATGTTTAATATTACCTACAGCATTCGTACTTTACAAGTGGTTACAATACATAACTAGCTAAATTTCGCTAAATTGTATAATATAACTCTCATACTTGTAACGAATTTTAAATATAATAAGATAATAGAATGATCATAAAAGCTTAAATTTACTTTTGAGCTAAATAAAATTAAACGTTAAATTGTTCAATTTCAGTTATTTATTGAAATTCAATTATTTTCATTAATTTTAGTATAATGTACATGACCCATGCCTCGCGATAGAGGCGTTTCCGCATGCTTAGGGCAAGAGTCGTTGCCGCATGCCTCGGGCAAGAGGCGTTGTCGCATGCATCACGCAAGAGTAGTAATTTACTAATTGAAATTTCAATTATTTTTAATACTTTTAGTTTATTTGTCTTAAACTACATAGTAAAATACTATTATTATATTATTATATCTTTAATCACTCTTTAAAACTTCTTTTTTATTAATTTTATTAATTTTATCATTTTTATTAATTAACATAATTTTTATCTTTTCATCATTAAATACATGCCCCATGCCTCGCGTTAGAGGGGTTTCCGCATGCTTAGGGCAATGGTCGTTGCCGCATGCCTCAGGCTAGAGGCGTTGCTCAATGCATCACGCAAGAGTAGTAATTTACTAATTAAATGATTAATATTTCCTGCAGCATTTGTACTTTACAAGTGGTTACAATACATAACTAGCTAAATTTTAAATATAATAAGATAATAGAATGATCATAAAAGCCTTAATTTACTTTTGAGCTAAATAACGTTAAATTGTTCAATTCAGTTAAAATGTTCAATTTCAGTTATTTATTTATTTTTATTAATTTTAGTTTAATTTTTTAAAATAGTAAAAAAACTATTATAAATCACTCTTTAAACATAACATAATTTTTATCATTTCAGCATAAAATACATGCCCCATGCCTCGCGTTAGAGGGTTTTCCGCATGCTTAGGGCAAGAGTCGTTGCCGCATGCCTCAGGCAAGAGGCGTTGCCGCATGCATCACGCAAGAGTAGTAATTTACTAATTGAATGTTTAATATTACCTGCAGCAAATTCTAAATTCCGCAAAATAGTATATAACTCTCATACTTGTAACGAATTATAAATATAATAAGATAATAGAATGATCATAAAAGCTGAATAGAATGATCTTAAATTTACTTTTGAGCTAAATAACGTTAAATTGTTCAATTTCAGTTATTTATTGAAATTTAATTTTATTTTATATTATTTTATATTATTTTTATTAATTTTAGTATAATTTTTTAAAATAGTAAAAAAACTATTAATTCTTAAATCACTCTTTATAACACAATTTTAAACATTTCAGCATAAAATACATGCCCCATGCCTCGCGATAGAGGCGTTTCCGCATGCTTAGGGCAAGAGTCGTTGCCGCATGCCTCGGGCAAGAGATGTATTCATCACGCAAGAGTAGTAATTTATTATTAGAAATTTCAATTATTTTTTTTACTTTTAGTTTATTTGTCATAAACTACATAGTAAAATACTATTATTATATTATTATATCTTAAAACACTCTTTTAAACTTATTTTTCAAAACAAAAATGTTTAATATTTCCTGCAGCATTTGTACTTTACAAGTGGTTACAATAACTCTCATACTTGTAACGAATTTTAAATATAATAAGATAATGATCATAAAAGCTTAAATTTACTTTTGAGCTAAATAACGTTAAATTGTTCAATTCAGTTAAAATGTTCAATTTCAGTTATTTATTTATTTTTATTAATTTTAGTTTAATTTTTTAAAATAGTAAAAAAAACTATTATATCTTAAATCACTCTTTAAACATAACATAATTTTTATCATTTCAGCATAAAATACATGCCCCATGCCTCACGTTAGAGGGTTTTCCGCATGCTTAGGGCAAGAGTCGTTGCCGCATGCCTCAGGCAAGAGTCGTTGCCGCATGCATCACGCAAGAGTAGTAATTTACTAATTAATTGTTTAATATTACCTGCAGCATTCGTACTTTACAAGTGGTATATATACAATACTAGCTAAATTCCGCAAAATTGTATATAACTCTCATACTTGTAACGAATTATAAATATAATAAGATAATAGAATGATCATAAAAGCTTAAATTTACTTTTGAGCTAAATAACGTTAAATTGTTCAATTTCAGTTATTTATTGAAATTTAATTTTATTTTATATTATTTTATATTATTTTTATTAATTTTAGTATAATTTTTTAAAATAGTAAAAAAACTATTAATTCTTAAATCACTCTTTATAACACAATTTTTAACATTTCACAATAGTAAAGAAACTATTATATCTTAAATAGATTAATAAAAACTATTATATCTTAACATAATTTTTATCATTTCAGCATAAAATACATGCCCCATGCCTCGCGTTAGAGGGTTTTCCGCATGCTTAGGGCAAGAGTCGTTGCCGCATGCCTCAGGCAAGAGGCGTTGCCGCATGCATAACGCAAGAGTAGTAATTTACTAATTAATTAATATTAATATTACCTGCAGCATTCGTACTTTACAAGTGGTTACAATACATAACTAGCTAAATTTCGCTAAATTGTATAATATAACTCTCATACTTGTAACGAATTTTAAATATTATAAGATAATAGAATTATCATAAAAGCTTAAATTTACTTTTGAGCTAAATATCGTTAAATTGTTCAATTTCAGTTATTTATTGAAATTCAATTATTTTTATTAATTTTAGTATAATGTACATGCCCCATGCCTCGCGATAGAGGCGTTTCTGCATGCTTAGGGCAAGAATCGTTGCCGCATGCCTCGGGCAAGAGGCGTTGCCGCATGCATCACGCAAGAGTAGTAATTTACTAATTGAAATTTCAATTATTTTTATTACTTTTAGTTTATTTGTCTTAAACTACATAGTAAAATACTATTATTATATTATTATATCTTTAATCACTCTTTAAAACTTATTTTTCAATAAAAAAATGTTTAATATTACCTGCAGCTTTTGTACTTTACAAGTGGTTACAATACATAACTAGCTAAATTCCTCTAATTTGTAAAAAACTATTATATCTTAAATCACTCTTTATAACATAATTTTTATCATTTCAGCATAAAATACATGCCCCATGCCTCGCGTTAGAGGGGTTTCCGCATGCTTTGGGCAATGGTCGTTGCGGCATGCCTCAGGCAAGAGGCGTTGCCGCATGCATCACGCAAGAGTAGTAATTTACTAATTAAATGTTTAATATTACCTGCAGCATTCGTACTTTACAAGTGGTTACAATACATAACTAGCTAAATTTCGCTAAATTGTATAATATAACTCTCATACTTGTAACGAATTTTAAATATAATAAGATCATAAAAGCTTAAATTTTCTTTTGAGCTAAATAACGTTAAATTGTTCAATTTCAGTTATTTACTGAAATTCAATTATTTTTATTAATTTAAGTATAATGTACATGCCCCATGCCTAGCGATAGAGGCGTTTCCGCATGCTTAGGGCAAGAGTCGTTGCCGCATGCCTCGGGCAAGAGGCGTTGCCGCATGCATCACGCAAAAGTAGTAATTTACTAATTGAAATTTCAATTATTTTTATTACTTTTAGTTTATTTGTCTTAAAGTACATAGTAAAATACTATTATTATATTATTATATCTTTAATCACTCTTTAAAACTTATTTTTCAAAAAAAAAATGTTTAATATTTACCTGCAGCTTTTGTACTTTACAAGTGGTTACAATACATAACTAGCTAAATTCCTCTAATTTGTATATAACTCTTGTAATGAATTTAAAATACAATAAAATAATAAAATAATTATAAAAGCTTAAATTTACTTATTAGCTAAATAACGTTAAATTGTTCAATTTCAGTTATTTATTGAAATTCGATTATTTTTATTAATTTTAGTATAATTTTTTAAAATAGTAAAAAAACTATTATATCTTAAATCACTCTTTTTAACATAATTTTTATCATTTCAGCATAAAATACATGACCCATGCCTCGCGATAGAGGCGTTTCCGCATGCTTAGGGCATACTATTATTATAGGGCATACTATTATTATAGGGCATACTATAGGGCATACTATAGGGCATACTATTATTATAGGGCATACTATTATTATAGGGCATACACTCTTTTAAACTTATTTTTCAAAACAAAAATGTTTAATATTTCCTGCAGCATTTGTACTTTACAAGTGGTTACAATAACTCTCATACTTTTAGCGAATTTTAAATATAATAAGATAATGATCATAAAAGCTTAAATTTACTTTTGAGCTAAATAACGTTAAATTGTTCAATTCAGTTAAAATGTTCAATTTCAGTTATTTATTTATTTTTATTAATTTTAGTTTAATTTTTTAAAATAGTAAAAAAACTATTATATCTTAAATCACTCTTTAAACATAACATAATTTTTATCATTTCAGCATAAAATACATGCCCCATGCCTCGCCTTAGAGGGTTTTCCGCATGCTTAGGGCAAGAGTCGTTGCCGCATGCCTCAGGCAAGAGGCGTTGCCGCATGCATCACGCAAGAGTAGTAATTTACTAATTAAATGTTTAATATTACCTGCAGCAAATTCTAAATTCCGCAAAATTGTATATAACTCTCATACTTGTAACGAATTATAAATATAATAAGATAATAGAATGATCATAAAAGCTGAATAGAATGATCTTAAATTCACTTTTGAGCTAAATAACGTTAAATTGTTCAATTTCAGTTATTTATTGAAATTTAATTTTATTTTATATTATTTTATATTATTTTTATTAATTTTAGTATAATTTTTTAAAATAGTAAAAAAACTATTAATTCTTAAATCACTTTATAACACAATTTTTAACATTTCAGCATAAAATACATGCCCCATGCCTCACGATAGGGGCGTTTCCGCATGCTTAGGGCAAGAGTCGTTGCCGCATGCCTCGGGCAAGAGGCGTTGCCGCATTCGTCACGCAAGAGTAGTAATTTATTATTAGAAATTTCAATTATTTTTATTACTTTTAGTTTATTTGTCATAAACTACATAGTAAAATACTATTATTATATTATTATATCTTAAAACACTCTTTTAAACTTATTTTTCAAAACAAAAATGTTTAATATTTCCTGCAGCATTTGTACTTTACAAGTGGTTACAATAACTCTCATACTTTTAGCGAATTTTAAATATAATAAGATAATGATCATAAAAGCTTAAATTTACTTTTGAGCTAAATAACGTTAAATTGTTCAATTCAGTTAAAATGTTCAATTTCAGTTATTTATTTATTTTTATTAATTTTAGTTTAATTTTTTAAAATAGTAAAAAAACTATTATATCTTAAATCACTCTTTAAACATAACATAATTTTTATCATTTCAGCATAAAATACATGCCCCATGCCTCGCGTTAGAGGGTTTTCCGCATGCTTAGGGCAAGAGTCGTTGCCGCATGCCTCAGGCAAGAGTCGTTGCCGCATGCATCACGCAAGAGTAGTAATTTACTAATTAATTGTTTAATATTACCTGCAGCATTCGTACTTTACAAGTGGTATATATACAATACTAGCTAAATTCCGCAAAATTGTATATAACTCTCATACTTGTAACGAATTATAAATATAATAAGATAATAGAATGATCATAAAAGCTTAAATTTACTTTTGAGCTAAATAACGTTAAATTGTTCAATTTCAGTTATTTATTGAAATTTAATTTTATTTTATATTATTTTATATTATTTTTATTAATTATAGTATAATTTTTTAAAATAGTAAAAAAACTATTAATTCTTAAATCACTCTTTATAACACAATTTTTAACATTTCAGCATAAAATACATGCCCCATGCCTCGCGATAGAGGCGTTGCCGCATTTATCACGCAAGAGTAGTGAAATTTATTATTAGAAAGAAAAAAAATTAAAATTAAAGAAAGAAAAATTTATTTTAAGATATTAGTAGTGTAATTTATTATTAGAAATTTCAATTATTTTTATTACTTTTAGTTTATTTGTCATAAACTACATAGTAAAATACTATTATTACATTATTATATCTTAAAACACTCTTTTAAACTTATTTTTCATAGCAAAAATGTTTAATATTACCTGCAGCATTTGTACTTTACAAGTGGTTACAATAACTCTCATACTTGTAACGAATTTTAAATATAATAAGATAATGATCATAAAAGCTTAAATTTACTTTTGAGCTAAATAACGTTAAATTGTTCAATTCAGTTAAAATGTTCAATTTCAGTTATTTATTTATTTTTATTAATTTTAGTTTAATTTTTTAAAATAGTAAAAAAACTATTATATCTTAAATCACTCTTTAAACATAACATAATTTTTATCATTTCAGCATAAAATACATGCCCCATGCCTCGCGTTAGAGGGTTTTCCGCATGCTTAGGGCAAGAGTCGTTGCCGCATGCCTCAGGCAAGAGGCGTTGCCGCATGCATCACGCAAGAGTAGTAATTTACTAATTAAATGTTTAATATTACCTACAGCATTCGTACTTTACAAGTGGTTACAATACATAACTAGCTAAATTTCGCTAAATTGTATAATATAACTCTCATACTTGTAACGAATTTTAAATATAATAAGATAATAGAATGATCATAAAAGCTTAAATTTACTTTTGAGCTAAATAAAATTAAACGTTAAATTGTTCAATTTCAGTTATTTATTGAAATTCAATTATTTTCATTAATTTTAGTATAATGTACATGACCCATGCCTCGCGATAGAGGCGTTTCCGCATGCTTAGGGCAAGAGTCGTTGCCGCATGCCTCGGGCAAGAGGCGTTGTCGCATGCATCACGCAAGAGTAGTAATTTACTAATTGAAATTTCAATTATTTTTAATACTTTTAGTTTATTTGTCTTAAACTACATAGTAAAATACTATTATTATATTATTATATCTTTAATCACTCTTTAAAACTTCTTTTTTATTAATTTTATTAATTTTATCATTTTTATTAATTAACATAATTTTTATCTTTTCATCATTAAATACATGCCCCATGCCTCGCGTTAGAGGGGTTTCCGCATGCTTAGGGCAATGGTCGTTGCCGCATGCCTCAGGCTAGAGGCGTTGCTCAATGCATCACGCAAGAGTAGTAATTTACTAATTAAATGATTAATATTTCCTGCAGCATTTGTACTTTACAAGTGGTTACAATACATAACTAGCTAAATTTTAAATATAATAAGATAATAGAATGATCATAAAAGCCTTAATTTACTTTTGAGCTAAATAACGTTAAATTGTTCAATTCAGTTAAAATGTTCAATTTCAGTTATTTATTTATTTTTATTAATTTTAGTTTAATTTTTTAAAATAGTAAAAAAACTATTATAAATCACTCTTTAAACATAACATAATTTTTATCATTTCAGCATAAAATACATGCCCCATGCCTCGCGTTAGAGGGTTTTCCGCATGCTTAGGGCAAGAGTCGTTGCCGCATGCCTCAGGCAAGAGGCGTTGCCGCATGCATCACGCAAGAGTAGTAATTTACTAATTGAATGTTTAATATTACCTGCAGCAAATTCTAAATTCCGCAAAATAGTATATAACTCTCATACTTGTAACGAATTATAAATATAATAAGATAATAGAATGATCATAAAAGCTGAATAGAATGATCTTAAATTTACTTTTGAGCTAAATAACGTTAAATTGTTCAATTTCAGTTATTTATTGAAATTTAATTTTATTTTATATTATTTTATATTATTTTTATTAATTTTAGTATAATTTTTTAAAATAGTAAAAATACTATTAATTCTTAAATCGCTCTTTATAACACAATTTTAAACATTGCAGCATAAAATACATGCCCCATGCCTCGCGATAGAGGCGTTTCCGCATGCTTAGGGCAAGAGTCGTTGCCGCATGCCTCGGGCAAGAGGCGTTGCCGCATTTATCACGCAAGAGTAGTGAAATTTATTATTAGAAAGAAAAAAAATTAAAATTAAAGAAAGAAAAATTTATTTTAAGATATTAGTAGTGTAATTTATTATTAGAAATTTCAATTATTTTTATTACTTTTAGTTTATTTGTCATAAACTACATAGTAAAATACTATTATTACATTATTATATCTTAAAACACTCTTTTAAACTTATTTTTCATAGCAAAAATGTTTAATATTACCTGCAGCATTTGTACTTTACAAGTGGTTACAATAACTCTCATACTTGTAACGAATTTTAAATATAATAAGATAATGATCATAAAAGCTTAAATTTACTTTTGAGCTAAATAACGTTAAATTGTTCAATTCAGTTAAAATGTTCAATTTCAGTTATTTATTTATTTTTATTAATTTTAGTTTAATTTTTTAAAATAGTAAAAAAACTATTATATCTTAAATCACTCTTTTTAACATAATTTTTATCATTTCAGCATAAAATACATGCCCCATGCCTCGCGTTAGAGGGGTTTCCGCATGCTTAGGGCAATGGTCGTTGCCGCATGCCTCAGGCTAGAAGCGTTGCCGCATGCATCACGCAAGAGTTGTAATTTACTAATTAAATGTTTAATATTTCCTGCAGCATTTGTACTTTACAAGTGGTTACAATACATAAATAGCTAAATTTTAAATATAATAAGATAATAGAATGATCATAAAAGCTTAAATTTACTTTTGAGCTAAATAACGTTAAATTGTTCAATTTCAGTTATTTATTGAAATTTAAATTTATTTTATATTATTTTATATTATTTTTATTAATTTTAGTATAATTTTTTAAAATAGTAAAAAAACTATTAATTCTTAAATCACTCTTTATAACACAATTTTTAACATTTCAGCATAAATTACATGCCCCATGCCTCGCGATAGAGGCGTTTCCGTTTCCGCATGCTTAGGGCAAGAGTCGTTGCCGCATGCCTCGGGCAAGAGGCGTTGCCGCATTCATCACGCAAGAGTAGTAATTTACTAATTAAATGTTTAATATTTCCTGCAGCAAATTCTAAATTCCGCAAAATTGTATATAACTCTCATACTTGTAACGAATTATAAATATAATAAGATGATAAATTGATCTTAAATTTACTTTTGAGCTAAATAACGTTAAATTGTTCAATTTCAGTTATTTATTGAAATTTAATTTTATTTTATATTATTTTATATTATTTTTATTAATTTTAGTATAATTTTTTAAAATAGTATAAAAACTATTAATTCTTAAATCACTCTTTATAACACAATTTTTAACATTTCAGCATAAAATACATGCCCCATGCCTCGCGATAGAGGCGTTTCCGCATGCTTAGGGCAAGAGTCGTTGCCGCATGCCTCGGGCAAGAGGCGTTGCCGCATGCATCACGCAAGAGTAGTAATTTACTAATTGAAATTTCAATTATTTTCATTAATTTTAGTTTATTTGTCTTAAAGTACATAGTAAAATACTATTATTATATTATTATATCTTTAATCACTTTTAAAACTTATTTTTCAAAAAAAAAATGTTTAATATTTACCTGCAGATTTTGTACTTTACAAGTGGTTACAATACATAACTAACTAAATTCCTCTAAATTGTATATAACTCTTGTAATGAATTTAAAATACAATAAAATAATAAAATAATTATAAAAGCTTAAATTTACTTATGAGCTAAATTACGTTAAATTGTTCAAGTTCAGTTATTTATTGAAATTCGATTATTTTTATTAATTTTAGTATAATTTTTTAAAATAGTAAAAATACTATTATATCTTAGATCACTCTTTTTAACATAATTTTTATCATTTCAGCATAAAATACATGCCTAATGCCTCGAGTTAGAGGGGTTTCCGCATGCTTAGGGCAATGGTCGTTGCCGCATGCCTCAGGCAAGAGGCGTTGCCGCATGCAACACGTAAGAGTAGTAATTTACTAATTAAATGTTTAATATTTCCTGCAGCATTTGTACTTTACAAGTGGTTACAATACATAACTAGCTAAATTTTAAATATAATAAGATAATAGAATGATCATAAAAGCTTAAATTTACTTTTGAGCTAAATAACGTTAAATTGTTCAATTCAGTTAAAATGTTCAATTTCAGTTATTTATTTATTTTTATTAATTTTAGTTTAATTTTTTAAAATAGTAAAAAAACTATTATATCTTAAATCACTCTTTAAAAATAACGTAATTTTTATTATTTCAGCATAAAATACATGACCCATGCCTCGCGTTAGAGGGCATATAAAATAAAATTAAATTTCAATAAATAACTGAAATTGAACAATTTAACGTTATTTAGCTCAAAAGTAAATTTAAGCTTTTATGATCATTCTATTATCTTATTATATTTATAATTCGTTACAAGTATGAGAGTTATATACAATTTTACGGAATTTAGCTAGTATTGTATATATACCACTTGTAAAGTACGAATGCTGCAGGTAATATTAAACAATTAATTAGTAACTTACTACTCTTGCGTGATGCATGCGGCAACGCCTCTTGCCTGAGGCATGCGGCAACGACCATTGCCCTAAGCATGCGGAAACCCCTCTAACGCGAGGCATGGGGCATGTATTTTATGCTGAAATGATAAAAATTATGTTAAAAAGAGTGATTTAAGATATAATAGTTTTTTTACTATTTTAAAAAATTAAACTAAAATTAATAAAAATAAATAAATAACTGAAATTGAACATTTTAACTGAATTGAACAATTTAACGTTATTTAGCTCAAAAGTAAATTTAAGCTTATATGATCATTATCTTATTATATTTAAAATTCGTTACAAGTATGAGAGTTATTGTAACCACTTGTAAAGTACAAATGCTGCAGGTAATATTAAACATTTTTGTTTTGAAAAATAAGTTTAAAAGAGTGTTTTAAGATATAATAGTTTTTTTACTATTTTAAAAAATTATACTAAAATTAATAAAAATAATCGAATTTCAATAAATAACTGAAATTGAACAATTTAACGTTATTTACCTTATAAGTAAATTTAAGCTTTTATGATCATTTTATTATTTTATTGTATTTTAAATTCATTACAAGAGTTATATACAATTTAGAGGAATTTAGCTAGTTATGTATTGTAACCACTTGTAAAGTACAAAAGCTGCAGGTAATATTAAACATTTTTTTATTGAAAAATAAGTTTTAAAGAGTGATTAAAGATATAATAATATAATTTTAGTATTTTACTATGTAGTTTAAGACAAATAAACTAAAAGTAATAAAAATAATTGAAATTTCAATTAGTAAATTACTACTCTTGCGTGATGCATGCGGCAACGCCTCTTGCCCGAGGCATGCGGCAACGACTCTTGCCCTAAGCATGCGGAAACGCCTCTATCGCGAGGCATGGGGCATGTATTTTATGCTGAAATGATAAAAATTATGTTATGTTTAAAGAGTGATTAAGGATATAATAGTTTTTTTACTATTTTAAAAAATTAAACTAAAATTAATAAAAATAAATAAATAACTGAAATTGAACATTTTAACTGCCTCAGGCAAGAGGCGTTGCCGCATGCACCACGCAAGAGTAGTAATTTACTAATTAAATGTTTAATATTACCCCTGCAGCATTCGTACTTTACAAGTGGTATATATACAATACTAGCTAAATTCCGCAAAATTGTATATAACTCTCATACTTGTAACGAATTATAAATATAATAAGATAATAGAATGATCATAAAAGCTTAAATTTGTTTTGAGCTAAATAACGTTAAATTGTTCAATTTCAGTTATTTATTGAAATTCAATTATTTTTATTTATTTTAGTATAATGTACATGACCCATGCCTCGCGATAGAGGCGTTTCCGCATGCTTAGGGCAAGAGTCGTTGCCGCATGCCTCAGGCGAGAGGCGTTGCCGCATGCATCACGCAAGAGTAGTAATTTACTAATTAAATGTTTAATATTACCTGCAGCAAATTCTAAATTCCGCAAAATTGTATATAACTCTCATACTTGTAACGAATTATAAATATAATAAGATAATAGAATGATCATAAAAGCTGAATAGAATGATCTTAAATTTACTTTTGAGCTAAATAACGTTAAATTGTTCAATTTCAGTTATTTATTGTTTAATTTTATTTTATATTATTTTATATTATTTTTATTAATTTTAGTATAATTTTTTAAAATAGTAAAAAAACTATTAATTCTTAAATCACTCTTTATAACACAATTTTTAACATTTCAGCATAAAATACATGCCCCATGCCTCACGATAGGGGCGTTTCCGCGTGCTTAGGGCAAGAGTCGTTGCCGCATGCCTCGGGCAAGAGGCGTTGCCGCATTCATCACGCAAGAGTAGTAATTTATTATTAGAAATTTCAATTATTTTTATTACTTTTAGTTTATTTGTCATAAACTACATAGTAAAATACTATTATTATTTTATTATATCTTAAAACACTCTTTTAAACTTATTTTTCAAAACAAAAATGTTTAATATTTCCTGCAGCATTTGTACTTTACAAGTGGTTACAATAACTCTCATACTTTTAGCGAATTTTAAATATAATAAGATAATGATCATAAAAGCTTAAATTTACTTTTGAGCTTTTTTACTTTTTTACTTTTAAATGTTTAATATTACCTGCAGCAAATTCTAAATTCCGCAAAATTGTATATAACTCTCATACTTGTAACGAATTATAAATATAATAAGATAATGAATGATCATAAAAGCTGAATAGAATGATCTTAAATTTACTTTTGAGCTAAATAACGTTAAATTGTTCAATTTCAGTTATTTATTGAAATTTAATTTTATTTTATATTATTTTATATTATTTTTATTAATTTTAGTATAATTTTTTAAAATAGTAAAAAAACTATTAATTCTTAAATCACTCTTTATAACACAATTTTAAACATTTCAGCATAAAATACATGCCCCATGCCTCGCGATAGAGGGTTTTCCGCATGCTTAGGGCAAGAGTCGTTGCCGCATGCCTCAGGCAAGAGTCGTTGCCGCATGCATCACGCAAGAGTAGTAATTTACTAATTAATTGTTTAATATTACCTGCAGCATTCGTACTTTACAAGTGGTATATATACAATACTAGCTAAATTCCGCAAAATTGTATATAACTCTCATACTTGTAACGAATTATAAATATAATAAGATAATAGAATGATCATAAAAGCTTAAATTTACTTTTGAGCTAAATAACGTTAAATTGTTCAATTTCAGTTATTTATTGAAATTTAATTTTATTTTATATTATTTTATATTATTTTTATTAATTTTAGTATAATTTTTTAAAATAGTAAAAAAACTATTAATTCTTAAATCACTCTTTATAACACAATTTTAAACATTTCAGCATAAAATACATGCCCCATGCCTCGCGATAGAGGCGTTTCCGCATGCTTAGGGCAAGAGTCGTTGCCGCATGCCTCGGGCAAGAGATGTATTCATCACGCAAGAGTAGTAATTTATTATTAGAAATTTCAATTATTTTTTTTACTTTTAGTTTATTTGTCATAAACTACATAGTAAAATACTATTATTATATTATTATATCTTAAAACACTCTTTTAAACTTATTTTTCAAAACAAAAATGTTTAATATTTCCTGCAGCATTTGTACTTTACAAGTGGTTACAATAACTCTCATACTTGTAACGAATTTTAAATATAATAAGATAATGATCATAAAAGCTTAAATTTACTTTTGAGCTAAATAACGTTAAATTGTTCAATTCAGTTAAAATGTTCAATTTCAGTTATTTATTTATTTTTATTAATTTTAGTTTAATTTTTTAAAATAGTAAAAAAACTATTATATCTTAAATCACTCTTTAAACATAACATAATTTTTATCATTTCAGCATAAAATACATGCCCCATGCCTCGCCTTAGAGGGTTTTCCGCATGCTTAGGGCAAGAGTCGTTGCCGCATGCCTCAGGCAAGAGGCGTTGCCGCATGCATCACGCAAGAGTAGTAATTTACTAATTAAATGTTTAATATTACCTGCAGCAAATTCTAAATTCCGCAAAATTGTATATAACTCTCATACTTGTAACGAATTATAAATATAATAAGATAATAGAATGATCATAAAAGCTGAATAGAATGATCTTAAATTCACTTTTGAGCTAAATAACGTTAAATTGTTCAATTTCAGTTATTTATTGAAATTTAATTTTATTTTATATTATTTTATATTATTTTTATTAATTTTAGTATAATTTTTTAAAATAGTAAAAAAACTATTAATTCTTAAATCACTTTATAACACAATTTTTAACATTTCAGCATAAAATACATGCCCCATGCCTCACGATAGGGGCGTTTCCGCATGCTTAGGGCAAGAGTCATTGCCGCATGCCTCGGGCAAGAGGCGTTGCCGCATTCGTCACGCAAGAGTAGTAATTTATTATTAGAAATTTCAATTATTTTTATTACTTTTAGTTTATTTGTCATAAACTACATAGTAAAATACTATTATTATATTATTATATCTTAAAACACTCTTTTAAACTTATTTTTCAAAACAAAAATGTTTAATATTTCCTGCAGCATTTGTACTTTACAAGTGGTTACAATAACTCTCATACTTTTAGCGAATTTTAAATATAATAAGATAATGATCATAAAAGCTTAAATTTACTTTTGAGCTAAATAACGTTAAATTGTTCAATTCAGTTAAAATGTTCAATTTCAGTTATTTATTTATTTTTATTAATTTTAGTTTAATTTTTTAAAATAGTAAAAAAACTATTATATCTTAAATCACTCTTTAAACATAACATAATTTTTATCATTTCAGCATAAAATACATGTATTTTATGCTGAAATGATAAAAATTATGTTATATTAAATTATGTTATGGGGCATGCCCCATGCCTCGCGTTAGAGAATTTTCCGCATGCTTAGGGCAAGAGTCGTTGCCGCATGCCTCAGGCAAGAGTCGTTGCCGCATGCATCACGCAAGAGTAGTAATTTACTAATTAATTGTTTAATATTACCTGCAGCATTCGTACTTTACAAGTGGTATATATACAATACTAGCTAAATTCCGCAAAATTGTATATAACTCTCATACTTGTAACGAATTATAAATATAATAAGATAATAGAATGATCATAAAAGCTTAAATTTACTTTTGAGCTAAATAACGTTAAATTGTTCAATTTCAGTTATTTATTGAAATTTAATTTTATTTTATATTATTTTATATTATTTTTATTAATTTTAGTATAATTTTTTAAAATAGTAAAAAAACTATTAATTCTTAAATCACTCTTTATAACACAATTTTTAACATTTCAGCATAAAATACATGCCCCATGCCTCGCGATAGAGGCGTTGCCGCATTTATCACGCAAGAGTAGTGAAATTTATTATTAGAAAGAAAAAAAATTAAAATTAAAGAAAGAAAAATTTATTTTAAGATATTAGTAGTGTAATTTATTATTAGAAATTTCAATTATTTTTATTACTTTTAGTTTATTTGTCATAAACTACATAGTAAAATACTATTATTACATTATTATATCTTAAAACACTCTTTTAAACTTATTTTTCATAGCAAAAATGTTTAATATTACCTGCAGCATTTGTACTTTACAAGTGGTTACAATAACTCTCATACTTGTAACGAATTTTAAATATAATAAGATAATGATCATAAAAGCTTAAATTTACTTTTGAGCTAAATAACGTTAAATTGTTCAATTCAGTTAAAATGTTCAATTTCAGTTATTTATTTATTTTTATTAATTTTAGTTTAATTTTTTAAAATAGTAAAAAAACTATTATATCTTAAATCACTCTTTAAACATAACATAATTTTTATCATTTCAGCATAAAATACATGCCCCATGCCTCGCGTTAGAGGGTTTTCCGCATGCTTAGGGCAAGAGTCGTTGCCGCATGCCTCAGGCAAGAGGCGTTGCCGCATGCATCACGCAAGAGTAGTAATTTACTAATTAAATGTTTAATATTACCTACAGCATTCGTACTTTACAAGTGGTTACAATACATAACTAGCTAAATTTCGCTAAATTGTATAATATAACTCTCATACTTGTAACGAATTTTAAATATAATAAGATAATAGAATGATCATAAAAGCTTAAATTTACTTTTGAGCTAAATAAAATTAAACGTTAAATTGTTCAATTTCAGTTATTTATTGAAATTCAATTATTTTCATTAATTTTAGTATAATGTACATGACCCATGCCTCGCGATAGAGGCGTTTCCGCATGCTTAGGGCAAGAGTCGTTGCCGCATGCCTCGGGCAAGAGGCGTTGTCGCATGCATCACGCAAGAGTAGTAATTTACTAATTGAAATTTCAATTATTTTTAATACTTTTAGTTTATTTGTCTTAAACTACATAGTAAAATACTATTATTATATTATTATATCTTTAATCACTCTTTAAAACTTCTTTTTTATTAATTTTATTAATTTTATCATTTTTATTAATTAACATAATTTTTATCTTTTCATCATTAAATACATGCCCCATGCCTCGCGTTAGAGGGGTTTCCGCATGCTTAGGGCAATGGTCGTTGCCGCATGCCTCAGGCTAGAGGCGTTGCTCAATGCATCACGCAAGAGTAGTAATTTACTAATTAAATGATTAATATTTCCTGCAGCATTTGTACTTTACAAGTGGTTACAATACATAACTAGCTAAATTTTAAATATAATAAGATAATAGAATGATCATAAAAGCCTTAATTTACTTTTGAGCTAAATAACGTTAAATTGTTCAATTCAGTTAAAATGTTCAATTTCAGTTATTTATTTATTTTTATTAATTTTAGTTTAATTTTTTAAAATAGTAAAAAAACTATTATAAATCACTCTTTAAACATAACATAATTTTTATCATTTCAGCATAAAATACATGCCCCATGCCTCGCGTTAGAGGGTTTTCCGCATGCTTAGGGCAAGAGTCGTTGCCGCATGCCTCAGGCAAGAGGCGTTGCCGCATGCATCACGCAAGAGTAGTAATTTACTAATTGAATGTTTAATATTACCTGCAGCAAATTCTAAATTCCGCAAAATAGTATATAACTCTCATACTTGTAACGAATTATAAATATAATAAGATAATAGAATGATCATAAAAGCTGAATAGAATGATCTTAAATTTACTTTTGAGCTAAATAACGTTAAATTGTTCAATTTCAGTTATTTATTGAAATTTAATTTTATTTTATATTATTTTATATTATTTTTATTAATTTTAGTATAATTTTTTAAAATAGTAAAAAAACTATTAATTCTTAAATCACTCTTTATAACACAATTTTAAACATTTCAGCATAAAATACATGCCCCATGCCTCGCGATAGAGGCGTTTCCGCATGCTTAGGGCAAGAGTCGTTGCCGCATGCCTCGGGCAAGAGATGTATTCATCACGCAAGAGTAGTAATTTATTATTAGAAATTTCAATTATTTTTTTTACTTTTAGTTTATTTGTCATAAACTACATAGTAAAATACTATTATTATATTATTATATCTTAAAACACTCTTTTAAACTTATTTTTCAAAACAAAAATGTTTAATATTTCCTGCAGCATTTGTACTTTACAAGTGGTTACAATAACTCTCATACTTGTAACGAATTTTAAATATAATAAGATAATGATCATAAAAGCTTAAATTTACTTTTGAGCTAAATAACGTTAAATTGTTCAATTCAGTTAAAATGTTCAATTTCAGTTATTTATTTATTTTTATTAATTTTAGTTTAATTTTTTAAAATAGTAAAAAAAACTATTATATCTTAAATCACTCTTTAAACATAACATAATTTTTATCATTTCAGCATAAAATACATGCCCCATGCCTCACGTTAGAGGGTTTTCCGCATGCTTAGGGCAAGAGTCGTTGCCGCATGCCTCAGGCAAGAGTCGTTGCCGCATGCATCACGCAAGAGTAGTAATTTACTAATTAATTGTTTAATATTACCTGCAGCATTCGTACTTTACAAGTGGTATATATACAATACTAGCTAAATTCCGCAAAATTGTATATAACTCTCATACTTGTAACGAATTATAAATATAATAAGATAATAGAATGATCATAAAAGCTTAAATTTACTTTTGAGCTAAATAACGTTAAATTGTTCAATTTCAGTTATTTATTGAAATTTAATTTTATTTTATATTATTTTATATTATTTTTATTAATTTTAGTATAATTTTTTAAAATAGTAAAAAAACTATTAATTCTTAAATCACTCTTTATAACACAATTTTTAACATTTCACAATAGTAAAGAAACTATTATATCTTAAATAGATTAATAAAAACTATTATATCTTAACATAATTTTTATCATTTCAGCATAAAATACATGCCCCATGCCTCGCGTTAGAGGGTTTTCCGCATGCTTAGGGCAAGAGTCGTTGCCGCATGCCTCAGGCAAGAGGCGTTGCCGCATGCATAACGCAAGAGTAGTAATTTACTAATTAATTAATATTAATATTACCTGCAGCATTCGTACTTTACAAGTGGTTACAATACATAACTAGCTAAATTTCGCTAAATTGTATAATATAACTCTCATACTTGTAACGAATTTTAAATATTATAAGATAATAGAATTATCATAAAAGCTTAAATTTACTTTTGAGCTAAATATCGTTAAATTGTTCAATTTCAGTTATTTATTGAAATTCAATTATTTTTATTAATTTTAGTATAATGTACATGCCCCATGCCTCGCGATAGAGGCGTTTCTGCATGCTTAGGGCAAGAGTCGTTGCCGCATGCCTCGGGCAAGAGGCGTTGCCGCATGCATCACGCAAGAGTAGTAATTTACTAATTGAAATTTCAATTATTTTTATTACTTTTAGTTTATTTGTCTTAAACTACATAGTAAAATACTATTATTATATTATTATATCTTTAATCACTCTTTAAAACTTATTTTTCAATAAAAAAATGTTTAATATTACCTGCAGCTTTTGTACTTTACAAGTGGTTACAATACATAACTAGCTAAATTCCTCTAATTTGTAAAAAACTATTATATCTTAAATCACTCTTTATAACATAATTTTTATCATTTCAGCATAAAATACATGCCCCATGCCTCGCGTTAGAGGGGTTTCCGCATGCTTTGGGCAATGGTCGTTGCGGCATGCCTCAGGCAAGAGGCGTTGCCGCATGCATCACGCAAGAGTAGTAATTTACTAATTAAATGTTTAATATTACCTGCAGCATTCGTACTTTACAAGTGGTTACAATACATAACTAGCTAAATTTCGCTAAATTGTATAATATAACTCTCATACTTGTAACGAATTTTAAATATAATAAGATCATAAAAGCTTAAATTTTCTTTTGAGCTAAATAACGTTAAATTGTTCAATTTCAGTTATTTACTGAAATTCAATTATTTTTATTAATTTAAGTATAATGTACATGCCCCATGCCTAGCGATAGAGGCGTTTCCGCATGCTTAGGGCAAGAGTCGTTGCCGCATGCCTCGGGCAAGAGGCGTTGCCGCATGCATCACGCAAAAGTAGTAATTTACTAATTGAAATTTCAATTATTTTTATTACTTTTAGTTTATTTGTCTTAAAGTACATAGTAAAATACTATTATTATATTATTATATCTTTAATCACTCTTTAAAACTTATTTTTCAAAAAAAAAATGTTTAATATTTACCTGCAGCTTTTGTACTTTACAAGTGGTTACAATACATAACTAGCTAAATTCCTCTAATTTGTATATAACTCTTGTAATGAATTTAAAATACAATAAAATAATAAAATAATTATAAAAGCTTAAATTTACTTATTAGCTAAATAACGTTAAATTGTTCAATTTCAGTTATTTATTGAAATTCGATTATTTTTATTAATTTTAGTATAATTTTTTAAAATAGTAAAAAAACTATTATATCTTAAATCACTCTTTTTAACATAATTTTTATCATTTCAGCATAAAATACATGACCCATGCCTCGCGATAGAGGCGTTTCCGCATGCTTAGGGCATACTATTATTATATTATTATATCTTAAAACACTCTTTTAAACTTATTTTTCAAAACAAAAATGTTTAATATTTCCTGCAGCATTTGTACTTTACAAGTGGTTACAATAACTCTCATACTTTTAGCGAATTTTAAATATAATAAGATAATGATCATAAAAGCTTAAATTTACTTTTGAGCTAAATAACGTTAAATTGTTCAATTCAGTTAAAATGTTCAATTTCAGTTATTTATTTATTTTTATTAATTTTAGTTTAATTTTTTAAAATAGTAAAAAAACTATTATATCTTAAATCACTCTTTAAACATAACATAATTTTTATCATTTCAGCATAAAATACATGCCCCATGCCTCGCCTTAGAGGGTTTTCCGCATGCTTAGGGCAAGAGTCGTTGCCGCATGCCTCAGGCAAGAGGCGTTGCCGCATGCATCACGCAAGAGTAGTAATTTACTAATTAAATGTTTAATATTACCTGCAGCAAATTCTAAATTCCGCAAAATTGTATATAACTCTCATACTTGTAACGAATTATAAATATAATAAGATAATAGAATGATCATAAAAGCTGAATAGAATGATCTTAAATTCACTTTTGAGCTAAATAACGTTAAATTGTTCAATTTCAGTTATTTATTGAAATTTAATTTTATTTTATATTATTTTATATTATTTTTATTAATTTTAGTATAATTTTTTAAAATAGTAAAAAAACTATTAATTCTTAAATCACTTTATAACACAATTTTTAACATTTCAGCATAAAATACATGCCCCATGCCTCACGATAGGGGCGTTTCCGCATGCTTAGGGCAAGAGTCGTTGCCGCATGCCTCGGGCAAGAGGCGTTGCCGCATTCGTCACGCAAGAGTAGTAATTTATTATTAGAAATTTCAATTATTTTTATTACTTTTAGTTTATTTGTCATAAACTACATAGTAAAATACTATTATTATATTATTATATCTTAAAACACTCTTTTAAACTTATTTTTCAAAACAAAAATGTTTAATATTTCCTGCAGCATTTGTACTTTACAAGTGGTTACAATAACTCTCATACTTTTAGCGAATTTTAAATATAATAAGATAATGATCATAAAAGCTTAAATTTACTTTTGAGCTAAATAACGTTAAATTGTTCAATTCAGTTAAAATGTTCAATTTCAGTTATTTATTTATTTTTATTAATTTTAGTTTAATTTTTTAAAATAGTAAAAAAACTATTATAATCACTCTTTAAACATAACATAATTTTTATCATTTCAGCATAAAATACATGTATTTTATGCTGAAATGATAAAAATTATGTTATATTAAATTATGTTATGGGGCATGCCCCATGCCTCGCGTTAGAGAATTTTCCGCATGCTTAGGGCAAGAGTCGTTGCCGCATGCCTCAGGCAAGAGTCGTTGCCGCATGCATCACGCAAGAGTAGTAATTTACTAATTAATTGTTTAATATTACCTGCAGCATTCGTACTTTACAAGTGGTATATATACAATACTAGCTAAATTCCGCAAAATTGTATATAACTCTCATACTTGTAACGAATTATAAATATAATAAGATAATAGAATGATCATAAAAGCTTAAATTTACTTTTGAGCTAAATAACGTTAAATTGTTCAATTTCAGTTATTTATTGAAATTTAATTTTATTTTATATTATTTTATATTATTTTTATTAATTATAGTATAATTTTTTAAAATAGTAAAAAAACTATTAATTCTTAAATCACTCTTTATAACACAATTTTTAACATTTCAGCATAAAATACATGCCCCATGCCTCGCGATAGAGGCGTTGCCGCATTTATCACGCAAGAGTAGTGAAATTTATTATTAGAAAGAAAAAAAATTAAAATTAAAGAAAGAAAAATTTATTTTAAGATATTAGTAGTGTAATTTATTATTAGAAATTTCAATTATTTTTATTACTTTTAGTTTATTTGTCATAAACTACATAGTAAAATACTATTATTACATTATTATATCTTAAAACACTCTTTTAAACTTATTTTTCATAGCAAAAATGTTTAATATTACCTGCAGCATTTGTACTTTACAAGTGGTTACAATAACTCTCATACTTGTAACGAATTTTAAATATAATAAGATAATGATCATAAAAGCTTAAATTTACTTTTGAGCTAAATAACGTTAAATTGTTCAATTCAGTTAAAATGTTCAATTTCAGTTATTTATTTATTTTTATTAATTTTAGTTTAATTTTTTAAAATAGTAAAAAAACTATTATATCTTAAATCACTCTTTAAACATAACATAATTTTTATCATTTCAGCATAAAATACATGCCCCATGCCTCGCGTTAGAGGGTTTTCCGCATGCTTAGGGCAAGAGTCGTTGCCGCATGCCTCAGGCAAGAGGCGTTGCCGCATGCATCACGCAAGAGTAGTAATTTACTAATTAAATGTTTAATATTACCTACAGCATTCGTACTTTACAAGTGGTTACAATACATAACTAGCTAAATTTCGCTAAATTGTATAATATAACTCTCATACTTGTAACGAATTTTAAATATAATAAGATAATAGAATGATCATAAAAGCTTAAATTTACTTTTGAGCTAAATAAAATTAAACGTTAAATTGTTCAATTTCAGTTATTTATTGAAATTCAATTATTTTCATTAATTTTAGTATAATGTACATGACCCATGCCTCGCGATAGAGGCGTTTCCGCATGCTTAGGGCAAGAGTCGTTGCCGCATGCCTCGGGCAAGAGGCGTTGTCGCATGCATCACGCAAGAGTAGTAATTTACTAATTGAAATTTCAATTATTTTTAATACTTTTAGTTTATTTGTCTTAAACTACATAGTAAAATACTATTATTATATTATTATATCTTTAATCACTCTTTAAAACTTCTTTTTTATTAATTTTATTAATTTTATCATTTTTATTAATTAACATAATTTTTATCTTTTCATCATTAAATACATGCCCCATGCCTCGCGTTAGAGGGGTTTCCGCATGCTTAGGGCAATGGTCGTTGCCGCATGCCTCAGGCTAGAGGCGTTGCTCAATGCATCACGCAAGAGTAGTAATTTACTAATTAAATGATTAATATTTCCTGCAGCATTTGTACTTTACAAGTGGTTACAATACATAACTAGCTAAATTTTAAATATAATAAGATAATAGAATGATCATAAAAGCCTTAATTTACTTTTGAGCTAAATAACGTTAAATTGTTCAATTCAGTTAAAATGTTCAATTTCAGTTATTTATTTATTTTTATTAATTTTAGTTTAATTTTTTAAAATAGTAAAAAAACTATTATAAATCACTCTTTAAACATAACATAATTTTTATCATTTCAGCATAAAATACATGCCCCATGCCTCGCGTTAGAGGGTTTTCCGCATGCTTAGGGCAAGAGTCGTTGCCGCATGCCTCAGGCAAGAGGCGTTGCCGCATGCATCACGCAAGAGTAGTAATTTACTAATTGAATGTTTAATATTACCTGCAGCAAATTCTAAATTCCGCAAAATAGTATATAACTCTCATACTTGTAACGAATTATAAATATAATAAGATAATAGAATGATCATAAAAGCTGAATAGAATGATCTTAAATTTACTTTTGAGCTAAATAACGTTAAATTGTTCAATTTCAGTTATTTATTGAAATTTAATTTTATTTTATATTATTTTATATTATTTTTATTAATTTTAGTATAATTTTTTAAAATAGTAAAAATACTATTAATTCTTAAATCGCTCTTTATAACACAATTTTAAACATTGCAGCATAAAATACATGCCCCATGCCTCGCGATAGAGGCGTTTCCGCATGCTTAGGGCAAGAGTCGTTGCCGCATGCCTCGGGCAAGAGGCGTTGCCGCATTTATCACGCAAGAGTAGTGAAATTTATTATTAGAAAGAAAAAAAATTAAAATTAAAGAAAGAAAAATTTATTTTAAGATATTAGTAGTGTAATTTATTATTAGAAATTTCAATTATTTTTATTACTTTTAGTTTATTTGTCATAAACTACATAGTAAAATACTATTATTACATTATTATATCTTAAAACACTCTTTTAAACTTATTTTTCATAGCAAAAATGTTTAATATTACCTGCAGCATTTGTACTTTACAAGTGGTTACAATAACTCTCATACTTGTAACGAATTTTAAATATAATAAGATAATGATCATAAAAGCTTAAATTTACTTTTGAGCTAAATAACGTTAAATTGTTCAATTCAGTTAAAATGTTCAATTTCAGTTATTTATTTATTTTTATTAATTTTAGTTTAATTTTTTAAAATAGTAAAAAAACTATTATATCTTAAATCACTCTTTAAACATAACATAATTTTTATCATTTCAGCATAAAATACATGCCCCATGCCTCGCGTTAGAGGGTTTTCCGCATGCTTAGGGCAAGAGTCGTTGCCGCATGCCTCAGGCAAGAGGCGTTGCCGCATGCATCACGCAAGAGTAGTAATTTACTAATTAAATGTTTAATATTACCTACAGCATTCGTACTTTACAAGTGGTTACAATACATAACTAGCTAAATTTCGCTAAATTGTATAATATAACTCTCATACTTGTAACGAATTTTAAATATAATAAGATAATAGAATGATCATAAAAGCTTAAATTTACTTTTGAGCTAAATAAAATTAAACGTTAAATTGTTCAATTTCAGTTATTTATTGAAATTCAATTATTTTCATTAATTTTAGTATAATGTACATGACCCATGCCTCGCGATAGAGGCGTTTCCGCATGCTTAGGGCAAGAGTCGTTGCCGCATGCCTCGGGCAAGAGGCGTTGTCGCATGCATCACGCAAGAGTAGTAATTTACTAATTGAAATTTCAATTATTTTTAATACTTTTAGTTTATTTGTCTTAAACTACATAGTAAAATACTATTATTATATATCTTTAATCACTCTTTAAAACTTCTTTTTTATTAATTTTATTAATTTTATCATTTTTATTAATTAACATAATTTTTATCTTTTCATCATTAAATACATGCCCCATGCCTCGCGTTAGAGGGGTTTCCGCATGCTTAGGGCAATGGTCGTTGCCGCATGCCTCAGGCTAGAGGCGTTGCTCAATGCATCACGCAAGAGTAGTAATTTACTAATTAAATGATTAATATTTTCTGCAGAAATTTTAAGCTAAATTTTAAATATAATAAGATAATAGAATGATCATAAAAGCCTTAATTTACTTTTGAGCTAAATAACGTTAAATTGTTCAATTCAGTTAAAATGTTCAATTTCAGTTATTTATTTATTTTTATTAATTTTAGTTTAATTTTTTAAAATAGTAAAAAAACTATTATAAATCACTCTTTAAACATAACATAATTTTTATCATTTCAGCATAAAATACATGCCCCATGCCTCGCGTTAGAGGGTTTTCCGCATGCTTAGGGCAAGAGTCGTTGCCGCATGCCTCAGGCAAGAGGCGTTGCCGCATGCATCACGCAAGAGTAGTAATTTACTAATTGAATGTTTAATATTACCTGCAGCAAATTCTAAATTCCGCAAAATAGTATATAACTCTCATACTTGTAACGAATTATAAATATAATAAGATAATAGAATGATCATAAAAGCTGAATAGAATGATCTTAAATTTACTTTTGAGCTAAATAACGTTAAATTGTTCAATTTCAGTTATTTATTGAAATTTAATTTTATTTTATATTATTTTATATTATTTTTATTAATTTTAGTATAATTTTTTAAAATAGTAAAAATACTATTAATTCTTAAATCGCTCTTTATAACACAATTTTAAACATTTCAGCATAAAATACATGCCCCATGCCTCGCGATAGAGGCGTTTCCGCATGCTTAGGGCAAGAGGCGTTGCCGCATTTATCACGCAAGAGTAGTGAAATTTATTATTAGAAAGAAAAAAAATTAAAATTAAAGAAAGAAAAAATTATTTTAAGATATTAGTAGTGTAATTTATTATTAGAAATTTCAATTATTTTTATTACTTTTAGTTTATTTGTCATAAACTACATAGTAAAATACTATTATTACATTATTATATCTTAAAACACTCTTTTAAACTTATTTTTCATAGCAAAAATGTTTAATATTACCTGCAGCATTTGTACTTTACAAGTGGTTACAATAACTCTCATACTTGTAACGAATTTTAAATATAATAAGATAATGATCATAAAAGCTTAAATTTACTTTTGAGCTAAATAACGTTAAATTGTTCAATTCAGTTAAAATGTTCAATTTCAGTTATTTATTTATTTTTATTAATTTTAGTTTAATTTTTTAAAATAGTAAAAAAACTATTATATCTTAAATCACTCTTTAAACATAACATAATTTTTATCATTTCAGCATAAAATACATGCCCCATGCCTCGCGTTAGAGGGTTTTCCGCATGCTTAGGGCAAGAGTCGTTGCCGCATGCCTCAGGCAAGAGGCGTTGCCGCATGCATCACGCAAGAGTAGTAATTTACTAATTAAATGTTTAATATTACCTACAGCATTCGTACTTTACAAGTGGTTACAATACATAACTAGCTAAATTTCGCTAAATTGTATAATATAACTCTCATACTTGTAACGAATTTTAAATATAATAAGATAATAGAATGATCATAAAAGCTTAAATTTACTTTTGAGCTAAATAAAATTAAACGTTAAATTGTTCAATTTCAGTTATTTATTGAAATTCAATTATTTTCATTAATTTTAGTATAATGTACATGACCCATGCCTCGCGATAGAGGCGTTTCCGCATGCTTAGGGCAAGAGTCGTTGCCGCATGCCTTTAGCAAGAGGCGTTGCCGCATTCATCACGCAAGAGTAATAATTTATTATTAGAAATTTCAATTATTTTTATTACTTTTAGTTTATTTGTCATAAACTACATAGTAAAATACTATTATTACATTATTATATCTTAAAACACTCTTTTAAACTTATTTTTCATAGCAAAAATGTTTAATATTACCTGCAGCATTTGTACTTTACAAGTGGTTACAATAACTCTCATACTTGTAACGAATTTTAAATATAATAAGATAATGATCATAAAAGCTTAAATTTACTTTTGAGCTAAATAACGTTAAATTGTTCAATTCAGTTAAAATGTTCAATTTCAGTTATTTATTTATTTTTATTAATTTTAGTTTAATTTTTTATAATAGTAAAAAAACTATTATATCTTAAATCACACTTTATAACATAATTTTTATTATTTCAGCATAAAATACATGCCCCATGCCTCGCGTTAGAGGGGTTTCCGCATGCTTAGGGCAAGAGTCGTTGCCGCATGCCTCGGGCAAGAGGCGTTGCCGCATGCATCACGCAAGAGTAGTAATTTACTAATTGAAATTTCAATTATTTTTAATACTTTTAGTTTATTTGTCTTAAACTACATAGTAAAATACTATTATTATATTATTATATCTTTAATCACTTTTTAAAACTTCTTTTTTATTAATTTTATTAATTTTATCATTTTTATTAATTAACATAATTTTTATCATTTCATCATAAAATACATGCCCCATGCCTCGCGTTAGAGGGGTTTTTCGCATGCTTAGGGCAATGGTCGTTGCCGCATGCCTCAGGCCAGAGGCGTTGCCCAATGCATCACGCAAGAGTAGTAATTTACTAATTAAATGATTAATATTTCCTGCAGCATTTGTACTTTACAAGTGGTTACAATACATAACTAGCTAAATTTTAAATATAATAAGATAATAGAATGATCATAAAAGCTTAAATTTACTTTTGAGCTAAATAACGTTAAATTGTTCAATTCAGTTAAAATGTTCAATTTCAGTTATTTATTTATTTTTATTAATTTTAGTTTAATTTTTTAAAATAGTAAAAAAACTATTATAAATCACTCTTTAAACATAACATAATTTTTATCATTTCAGCATAAAATACATGCCCCATGCCTCGCGTTAGAGGGTTTTCCGCATGCTTAGGGCAAGAGTCGTTGCCGCATGCCTCAGGCAAGAGGCGTTGCCGCATGCATCACGCAAGAGTAGTAATTTACTAATTAAATGTTTAATATTACCTGCAGCATTCGTACTTTACAAGTGGTTACAATACATAACTAGCTAAATTTCGCTAAATTGTATAATATAACTCTCATACTTGTAACGAATTTTAAATATAATAAGATAATAGAATTATCATAAAAGCTTAAATTTACTTTTGAGCTAAATAACGTTAAATTGTTCAATTTCAGTTATTTATTGAAATTCAATTATTTTTATTAATTTTAGTATACTACACTTTAGTATACATTATAGTATACTTTAGTGTACTTTAGTGTACACTACACTTTAGTATACATTATAATGTACATGCCCCATGCCTCGCGATAGAGGCGTTTCTGCATGCTTAGGGCAAGAGTCGTTGCCGCATGCCTCGGGCAAGGGGCGTTGCCGCATGCATCACGCAAGAGTAGTAATTTACTAATTGAAATTTCAATTATTTTTATTACTTTTAGTTTATTTGTCTTAAACTACATAGTAAAATACTATTATTATATTATTATAATCACTCTTTAAAACTTATTTTTCAAAAAAAAAATGTTTAATATTTACCTGCAGCTTTTGTACTTTACAAGTGGTTACAATACATAACTAGCTAAATTCCTCTAATTTGTATATAACTCTTGTAATGAATTTAAAATACAATAAAATAATAAAATAATTATAAAAGCTTAAATTTACTTATGAGCTAAATAACGTTAAATTGTTCAATTTCAGTTATTTATTGAAATTCGATTATTTTTATTAATTTTAGTATAATTTTTTAAAATAGTAAAAAAACTATTATATCTTAAATCACTCTTTTTAACATAATTTTTATCATTTCAGCATAAAATACATGCCCCATGCCTCGCGTTAGAGGGGTTTCCGCATGCTTAGGGCAATGGTCGTTGCCGCATGCCTCAGGCAAGAGGCGTTGCCGCATGCATCGCTGAATAGAATGATCTTAAATTTACTTTTGAGCTAAATAACGTAAAATTGTTCAATTTCAGTTATTTATTGAAATTTAATTTTATTTTATATTATTTTATATTATTTTTATTAATTTTAGTATAATTTTTTAAAATAGTAAAAAAACTATTAATTCTTAAATCACTCTTTATAACACAATTTTTAACATTTCAGCATAAAATACATGCCCCTCGCGATAGAGGCGTTTCCGCATGCTTAGGGCAAGAGTCGTTGCCGCATGCATCGAGCAAGAGGCGTTGCCGCATTCATCACGCAAGAGTAATAATTTATTATTAGAAATTTCAATTATTTTTATTACTTTTAGTTTATTTGTCATAAACTACATAGTAAAATACTATTATTACATTATTATATCTTAAAACACTCTTTTAAACTTATTTTTCATAGCAAAAATGTTTAATATTACCTGCAGCATTTGTACTTTACAAGTGGTTACAATAACTCTCATACTTGTAACGAATTTTAAATATAATAAGATAATGATCATAAAAGCTTAAATTTACTTTTGAGCTAAATAACGTTAAATTGTTCAATTCAGTTAAAATGTTCAATTTCAGTTATTTATTTATTTTTATTAATTTTAGTTTAATTTTTTATAATAGTAAAAAAACTATTATATCTTAAATCACACTTTATAACATAATTTTTATTATTTCAGCATAAAATACATGCCCCATGCCTCGCGTTAGAGGGGTTTCCGCATGCTTAGGGCAATGGTCGTTGCCGCATGCCTCAGGCAAGAGGCGTTGCCGCATGCATCACGCAAGAGTAGTAATTTACTAATTAAATGTTTAATATTACCTGCAGCATACGTACTTTACAAGTGGTTACAATACATAACTAGCTAAATTTCGCTAAATTGTATAATATAACTCTCATACTTTTAACGAATTTTAAATATAATAAGATAATAGAATGATCATAAAAGCTTAAATTTACTTTTGAGCTAAATAAAATTAAACGTTAAATTGTTCAATTTCAGTTATTTATTGAAATTCAATTATTTTCATTAATTTTAGTATAATGTACATGACCCATGCCTCGCGATAGAGGCGTTTCCGCATGCTTAGGGCAAGAGTCGTTGCCGCATGCCTCGGGCAAGAGGCGTTGCCGCATGCATCACGCAAGAGTAGTAATTTACTAATTGAAATTTCAATTATTTTTAATACTTTTAGTTTATTTGTCTTAAACTACATAGTAAAATACTATTATTATATTATTATATCTTTAATCACTTTTTAAAACTTCTTTTTTATTAATTTTATTAATTTTATCATTTTTATTAATTAACATAATTTTTATCATTTCATCATAAAATACATGCCCCATGCCTCGCGTTAGAGGGGTTTTTCGCATGCTTAGGGCAATGGTCGTTGCCGCATGCCTCAGGCCAGAGGCGTTGCCCAATGCATCACGCAAGAGTAGTAATTTACTAATTAAATGATTATTATTTCCTGCAGCATTTGTACTTTACAAGTGGTTACAATACATAACTAGCTAAATTTTAAATATAATAAGATAATAGAATGATCATAAAAGCTTAAATTTACTTTTGAGCTAAATAACGTTAAATTGTTCAATTCAGTTAAAATGTTCAATTTCAGTTATTTATTTATTTTTATTAATTTTAGTTTAATTTTTTAAAATAGTAAAAAAACTATTATAAATCACTCTTTAAACATAACATAATTTTTATCATTTCAGCATAAAATACATGCCCCATGCCTCGCGTTAGAGGGTTTTCCGCATGCTTAGGGCAAGAGTCGTTGCCGCATGCCTCAGGCAAGAGGCGTTGCCGCATGCATCACGCAAGAGTAGTAATTTACTAATTAAATGTTTAATATTACCTGCAGCATTCGTACTTTACAAGTGGTTACAATACATAACTAGCTAAATTTCGCTAAATTGTATAATATAACTCTCATACTTGTAACGAATTTTAAATATAATAAGATAATAGAATTATCATAAAAGCTTAAATTTACTTTTGAGCTAAATAACGTTAAATTGTTCAATTTCAGTTATTTATTGAAATTCAATTATTTTTATTAATTTTAGTATAATGTACATGCCCCATGCCTCGCGATAGAGGCGTTTCTGCATGCTTAGGGCAAGAGTCGTTGCCGCATGCCTCGGGCAAGGGGCGTTGCCGCATGCATCACGCAAGAGTAGTAATTTACTAATTGAAATTTCAATTATTTTTATTACTTTTAGTTTATTTGTCTTAAACTACATAGTAAAATACTATTATTATATTATTATATCTTTAATCACTCTTTAAAACTTATTTTTCAAAAAAAAAATGTTTAATATTTACCTGCAGCTTTTGTACTTTACAAGTGGTTACAATACATAACTAGCTAAATTCCTCTAATTTGTATATAACTCTTGTAATGAATTTAAAATACAATAAAATAATAAAATAATTATAAAAGCTTAAATTTACTTATGAGCTAAATAACGTTAAATTGTTCAATTTCAGTTATTTATTGAAATTCGATTATTTTTATTAATTTTAGTATAATTTTTTAAAATAGTAAAAAAACTATTATATCTTAAATCACTCTTTTTAACATAATTTTTATCATTTCAGCATAAAATACATGCCCCATGCCTCGCGTTAGAGGGGTTTCCGCATGCTTAGGGCAATGGTCGTTGCCGCATGCCTCAGGCAAGAGGCGTTGCCGCATGCATCGCTGAATAGAATGATCTTAAATTTACTTTTGAGCTAAATAACGTAAAATTGTTCAATTTCAGTTATTTATTGAAATTTAATTTTATTTTATATTATTTTATATTATTTTTATTAATTTTAGTATAATTTTTTAAAATAGTAAAAAAACTATTAATTCTTAAATCACTCTTTATAACACAATTTTTAACATTTCAGCATAAAATACATGCCCCATGCCTCGCGATAGAGGCGTTTCCGCATGCTTAGGGCAAGAGTCGTTGCCGCATGCATCGAGCAAGAGGCGTTGCCGCATTCATCACGCAAGAGTAATAATTTATTATTAGAAATTTCAATTATTTTTATTACTTTTAGTTTATTTGTCATAAACTACATAGTAAAATACTATTATTACATTATTATATCTTAAAACACTCTTTTAAACTTATTTTTCATAGCAAAAATGTTTAATATTACCTGCAGCATTTGTACTTTACAAGTGGTTACAATAACTCTCATACTTGTAACGAATTTTAAATATAATAAGATAATGATCATAAAAGCTTAAATTTACTTTTGAGCTAAATAACGTTAAATTGTTCAATTCAGTTAAAATGTTCAATTTCAGTTATTTATTTATTTTTATTAATTTTAGTTTAATTTTTTATAATAGTAAAAAAACTATTATATCTTTAATCACACTTTATAACATAATTTTTATTATTTCAGCATAAAATACATGCCCCATGCCTCGCGTTAGAGGGGTTTCCGCATGCTTAGGGCAATGGTCGTTGCCGCATGCCTCAGGCAAGAGGCGTTGCCGCATGCATCACGCAAGAGTAGTAATTTACTAATTAAATGTTTAATATTACCTGCAGCATACGTACTTTACAAGTGGTTACAATACATAACTAGCTAAATTTCGCTAAATTGTATAATATAACTCTCATACTTTTAACGAATTTTAAATATAATAAGATAATAGAATGATCATAAAAGCTTAAATTTACTTTTGAGCTAAATAAAATTAAACGTTAAATTGTTCAATTTCAGTTATTTATTGAAATTCAATTATTTTCATTAATTTTAGTATAATGTACATGACCCATGCCTCGCGATAGAGGCGTTTCCGCATGCTTAGGGCAAGAGTCGTTGCCGCATGCCTCGGGCAAGAGGCGTTGCCGCATGCATCACGCAAGAGTAGTAATTTACTAATTGAAATTTCAATTATTTTTAATACTTTTAGTTTATTTGTCTTAAACTACATAGTAAAATACTATTATTATATTATTATATCTTTAATCACTTTTTAAAACTTCTTTTTTATTAATTTTATTAATTTTATCATTTTTATTAATTAACATAATTTTTATCATTTCATCATAAAATACATGCCCCATGCCTCGCGTTAGAGGGGTTTTTCGCATGCTTAGGGCAATGGTCGTTGCCGCATGCCTCAGGCCAGAGGCGTTGCCCAATGCATCACGCAAGAGTAGTAATTTACTAATTAAATGATTATTATTTCCTGCAGCATTTGTACTTTACAAGTGGTTACAATACATAACTAGCTAAATTTTAAATATAATAAGATAATAGAATGATCATAAAAGCTTAAATTTACTTTTGAGCTAAATAACGTTAAATTGTTCAATTCAGTTAAAATGTTCAATTTCAGTTATTTATTTATTTTTATTAATTTTAGTTTAATTTTTTAAAATAGTAAAAAAACTATTATAAATCACTCTTTAAACATAACATAATTTTTATCATTTCAGCATAAAATACATGCCCCATGCCTCGCGTTAGAGGGTTTTCCGCATGCTTAGGGCAAGAGTCGTTGCCGCATGCCTCAGGCAAGAGGCGTTGCCGCATGCATCACGCAAGAGTAGTAATTTACTAATTAAATGTTTAATATTACCTGCAGCATTCGTACTTTACAAGTGGTTACAATTCATAACTAGCTAAATTTCGCTAAATTGTATAATATAACTCTCATACTTGTAACGAATTTTAAATATAATAAGATAATAGAATTATCATAAAAGCTTAAATTTACTTTTGAGCTAAATAACGTTAAATTGTTCAATTTCAGTTATTTATTGAAATTCAATTATTTTTATTAATTTTAGTATAATGTACATGCCCCATGCCTCGCGATAGAGGCGTTTCTGCATGCTTAGGGCAAGAGTCGTTGCCGCATGCCTCGGGCAAGGGGCGTTGCCGCATGCATCACGCAAGAGTAGTAATTTACTAATTGAAATTTCAATTATTTTTATTACTTTTAGTTTATTTGTCTTAAACTACATAGTAAAATACTATTATTATATTATTATATCTTTAATCACTCTTTAAAACTTATTTTTCAAAAAAAAAATGTTTAATATTTACCTGCAGCTTTTGTACTTTACAAGTGGTTACAATACATAACTAGCTAAATTCCTCTAATTTGTATATAACTCTTGTAATGAATTTAAAATACAATAAAATAATAAAATAATTATAAAAGCTTAAATTTACTTATGAGCTAAATAACGTTAAATTGTTCAATTTCAGTTATTTATTGAAATTCGATTATTTTTATTAATTTTAGTATAATTTTTTAAAATAGTAAAAAAACTATTATATCTTAAATCACTCTTTTTAACATAATTTTTATCATTTCAGCATAAAATACATGCCCCATGCCTCGCGTTAGAGTCGTTGCCGCATGCCTCGGGCAAGAGATGTATTCATCACGCAAGAGTAGTAATTTATTATTAGAAATTTCAATTATTTTTTTTACTTTTAGTTTATTTGTCATAAACTACATAGTAAAATACTATTATTATATTATTATATCTTAAAACACTCTTTTAAACTTATTTTTCATAGCAAAAATGTTTAATATTACCTGCAGCATTTGTACTTTACAAGTGGTTACAATAACTCTCATACTTGTAACGAATTTTAAATATAATAAGATAATGATCATAAAAGCTTAAATTTACTTTTGAGCTAAATAACGTTAAATTGTTCAATTCAGTTAAAATGTTCAATTTCAGTTATTTATTTATTTTTATTAATTTTAGTTTAATTTTTTAAAATAGTAAAAAAACTATTATATCTTAAATCACTCTTTAAACATAACATAATTTTTATCATTTCAGCATAAAATACATGCCCCATGCCTCGCGTTAGAGGGTTTTCCGCATGCTTAGGGCAAGAGTCGTTGCCGCATGCCTCAGGCAAGAGGCGTTGCCGCATGCATCACGCAAGAGTAGTAATTTACTAATTAAATGTTTAATATTACCTACAGCATTCGTACTTTACAAGTGGTTACAATACATAACTAGCTAAATTTCGCTAAATTGTATAATATAACTCTCATACTTGTAACGAATTTTAAATATAATAAGATAATAGAATGATCATAAAAGCTTAAATTTACTTTTGAGCTAAATAAAATTAAACGTTAAATTGTTCAATTTCAGTTATTTATTGAAATTCAATTATTTTCAATAATTTTAGTATAATGTACATGACCCATGCCTCGCGATAGAGGCGTTTCCGCATGCTTAGGGCAAGAGTCGTTGCCGCATGCCTCGGGCAAGAGGCGTTGTCGCATGCATCACGCAAGAGTAGTAATTTACTAATTGAAATTTCAATTATTTTTAATACTTTTAGTTTATTTGTCTTAAACTACATAGTAAAATACTATTATTATATTATTATATCTTTAATCACTCTTTAAAACTTCTTTTTTATTAATTTTATTAATTTTATCATTTTTATTAATTAACATAATTTTTATCTTTTCATCATTAAATACATGCCCCATGCCTCGCGTTAGAGGGGTTTCCGCATGCTTAGGGCAATGGTCGTTGCCGCATGCCTCAGGCTAGAGGCGTTGCTCAATGCATCACGCAAGAGTAGTAATTTACTAATTAAATGATTAATATTTCCTGCAGCATTTGTACTTTACAAGTGGTTACAATACATAACTAGCTAAATTTTAAATATAATAAGATAATAGAATGATCATAAAAGCCTTAATTTACTTTTGAGCTAAATAACGTTAAATTGTTCAATTCAGTTAAAATGTTCAATTTCAGTTATTTATTTATTTTTATTAATTTTAGTTTAATTTTTTAAAATAGTAAAAAAACTATTATAAATCACTCTTTAAACATAACATAATTTTTATCATTTCAGCATAAAATACATGCCCCATGCCTCGCGTTAGAGGGTTTTCCGCATGCTTAGGGCAAGAGTCGTTGCCGCATGCCTCAGGCAAGAGGCGTTGCCGCATGCATCACGCAAGAGTAGTAATTTACTAATTGAATGTTTAATATTACCTGCAGCAAATTCTAAATTCCGCAAAATAGTATATAACTCTCATACTTGTAACGAATTATAAATATAATAAGATAATAGAATGATCATAAAAGCTGAATAGAATGATCTTAAATTTACTTTTGAGCTAAATAACGTTAAATTGTTCAATTTCAGTTATTTATTGAAATTTAATTTTATTTTATATTATTTTATATTATTTTTATTAATTTTAGTATAATTTTTTTAAAATAGTAAAAAAACTATTAATTCTTAAATCACTCTTTATAACACAATTTTAAACATTTCAGCATAAAATACATGCCCCATGCCTCGCGATAGAGGCGTTTCCGCATGCTTAGGGCAAGAGTCGTTGCCGCATGCCTCGGGCAAGAGATGTATTCATCACGCAAGAGTAGTAATTTATTATTAGAAATTTCAATTATTTTTTTTACTTTTAGTTTATTTGTCATAAACTACATAGTAAAATACTATTATTATATTATTATATCTTAAAACACTCTTTTAAACTTATTTTTCAAAACAAAAATGTTTAATATTTCCTGCAGCATTTGTACTTTACAAGTGGTTACAATAACTCTCATACTTGTAACGAATTTTAAATATAATAAGATAATGATCATAAAAGCTTAAATTTACTTTTGAGCTAAATAACGTTAAATTGTTCAATTCAGTTAAAATGTTCAATTTCAGTTATTCATTTATTTTTATTAATTTTAGTTTAATTTTTTAAAATAGTAAAAAAACTATTATATCTTAAATCACTCTTTAAACATAACATAATTTTTATCATTTCAGCATAAAATACATGCCCCATGCCTCACGTTAGAGGGTTTTCCGCATGCTTAGGGCAAGAGTCGTTGCCGCATGCCTCAGGCAAGAGTCGTTGCCGCATGCATCACGCAAGAGTAGTAATTTACTAATTAATTGTTTAATATTACCTGCAGCATTCGTACTTTACAAGTGGTATATATACAATACTAGCTAAATTCCGCAAAATTGTATATAACTCTCATACTTGTAACGAATTATAAATATAATAAGATAATAGAATGATCATAAAAGCTTAAATTTACTTTTGAGCTAAATAACGTTAAATTGTTCAATTTCAGTTATTTATTGAAATTTAATTTTATTTTATATTATTTTATATTATTTTTATTAATTTTAGTATAATTTTTTAAAATAGTAAAAAAACTATTAATTCTTAAATCACTCTTTATAACACAATTTTTAACATTTCACAATAGTAAAGAAACTATTATATCTTAAATAGATTAATAAAAACTATTATATCTTAACATAATTTTTATCATTTCAGCATAAAATACATGCCCCATGCCTCGCGTTAGAGGGTTTTCCGCATGCTTAGGGCAAGAGTCGTTGCCGCATGCCTCAGGCAAGAGGCGTTGCCGCATGCATAACGCAATAGTAGTAATTTACTAATTAATTAATATTAATATTACCTGCAGCATTCGTACTTTACAAGTGGTTACAATACATAACTAGCTAAATTTCGCTAAATTGTATAATATAACTCTCATACTTGTAACGAATTTTAAATATTATAAGATAATAGAATTATCATAAAAGCTTAAATTTACTTTTGAGCTAAATATCGTTAAATTGTTCAATTTCAGTTATTTATTGAAATTCAATTATTTTTATTAATTTTAGTATAATGTACATGCCCCATGCCTCGCGATAGAGGCGTTTCTGCATGCTTAGGGCAAGAGTCGTTGCCGCATGCCTCGGGCAAGAGGCGTTGCCGCATGCATCACGCAAGAGTAGTAATTTACTAATTGAAATTTCAATTATTTTTATTACTTTTAGTTTATTTGTCTTAAACTACATAGTAAAATACTATTATTATATTATTATATCTTTAATCACTCTTTAAAACTTATTTTTCAATAAAAAAATGTTTAATATTACCTGCAGCTTTTGTACTTTACAAGTGGTTACAATACATAACTAGCTAAATTCCTCTAATTTGTAAAAAACTATTATATCTTAAATCACTCTTTATAACATAATTTTTATCATTTCAGCATAAAATACATGCCCCATGCCTCGCGTTAGAGGGGTTTCCGCATGCTTTGGGCAATGGTCGTTGCGGCATGCCTCAGGCAAGAGGCGTTGCCGCATGCATCACGCAAGAGTAGTAATTTACTAATTAAATGTTTAATATTACCTGCAGCATTCGTACTTTACAAGTGGTTACAATACATAACTAGCTAAATTTCGCTAAATTGTATAATATAACTCTCATACTTGTAACGAATTTTAAATATAATAAGATCATAAAAGCTTAAATTTTCTTTTGAGCTAAATAACGTTAAATTGTTCAATTTCAGTTATTTACTGAAATTCAATTATTTTTATTAATTTAAGTATAATGTACATGCCCCATGCCTAGCGATAGAGGCGTTTCCGCATGCTTAGGGCAAGAGTCGTTGCCGCATGCCTCGGGCAAGAGGCGTTGCCGCATGCATCACGCAAAAGTAGTAATTTACTAATTGAAATTTCAATTATTTTTATTACTTTTAGTTTATTTGTCTTAAAGTACATAGTAAAATACTATTATTATATTATTATATCTTTAATCACTCTTTAAAACTTATTTTTCAAAAAAAAAATGTTTAATATTTACCTGCAGCTTTTGTACTTTACAAGTGGTTACAATACATAACTAGCTAAATTCCTCTAATTTGTATATAACTCTTGTAATGAATTTAAAATACAATAAAATAATAAAATAATTATAAAAGCTTAAATTTACTTATTAGCTAAATAACGTTAAATTGTTCAATTTCAGTTATTTATTGAAATTCGATTATTTTTATTAATTTTAGTATAATTTTTTAAAATAGTAAAAAAACTATTATATCTTAAATCACTCTTTTTAACATAATTTTTATCATTTCAGCATAAAATACATGACCCATGCCTCGCGATAGAGGCGTTTCCGCATGCTTAGGGCATACTATTATTATATTATTATATCTTAAAACACTCTTTTAAACTTATTTTTCAAAACAAAAATGTTTAATATTTCCTGCAGCATTTGTACTTTACAAGTGGTTACAATAACTCTCATACTTTTAGCGAATTTTAAATATAATAAGATAATGATCATAAAAGCTTAAATTTACTTTTGAGCTAAATAACGTTAAATTGTTCAATTCAGTTAAAATGTTCAATTTCAGTTATTTATTTATTTTTATTAATTTTAGTTTAATTTTTTAAAATAGTAAAAAAACTATTATATCTTAAATCACTCTTTAAACATAACATAATTTTTATCATTTCAGCATAAAATACATGCCCCATGCCTCGCCTTAGAGGGTTTTCCGCATGCTTAGGGCAAGAGTCGTTGCCGCATGCCTCAGGCAAGAGGCGTTGCCGCATGCATCACGCAAGAGTAGTAATTTACTAATTAAATGTTTAATATTACCTGCAGCAAATTCTAAATTCCGCAAAATTGTATATAACTCTCATACTTGTAACGAATTATAAATATAATAAGATAATAGAATGATCATAAAAGCTGAATAGAATGATCTTAAATTCACTTTTGAGCTAAATAACGTTAAATTGTTCAATTTCAGTTATTTATTGAAATTTAATTTTATTTTATATTATTTTATATTATTTTTATTAATTTTAGTATAATTTTTTAAAATAGTAAAAAAACTATTAATTCTTAAATCACTTTATAACACAATTTTTAACATTTCAGCATAAAATACATGCCCCATGCCTCACGATAGGGGCGTTTCCGCATGCTTAGGGCAAGAGTCGTTGCCGCATGCCTCGGGCAAGAGGCGTTGCCGCATTCGTCACGCAAGAGTAGTAATTTATTATTAGAAATTTCAATTATTTTTATTACTTTTAGTTTATTTGTCATAAACTACATAGTAAAATACTATTATTATATTATTATATCTTAAAACACTCTTTTAAACTTATTTTTCAAAACAAAAATGTTTAATATTTCCTGCAGCATTTGTACTTTACAAGTGGTTACAATAACTCTCATACTTTTAGCGAATTTTAAATATAATAAGATAATGATCATAAAAGCTTAAATTTACTTTTGAGCTAAATAACGTTAAATTGTTCAATTCAGTTAAAATGTTCAATTTCAGTTATTTATTTATTTTTATTAATTTTAGTTTAATTTTTTAAAATAGTAAAAAAACTATTATATCTTAAATCACTCTTTAAACATAACATAATTTTTATCATTTCAGCATAAAATACATGTATTTTATGCTGAAATGATAAAAATTATGTTATATTAAATTATGTTATGGGGCATGCCCCATGCCTCGCGTTAGAGAATTTTCCGCATGCTTAGGGCAAGAGTCGTTGCCGCATGCCTCAGGCAAGAGTCGTTGCCGCATGCATCACGCAAGAGTAGTAATTTACTAATTAATTGTTTAATATTACCTGCAGCATTCGTACTTTACAAGTGGTATATATACAATACTAGCTAAATTCCGCAAAATTGTATATAACTCTCATACTTGTAACGAATTATAAATATAATAAGATAATAGAATGATCATAAAAGCTTAAATTTACTTTTGAGCTAAATAACGTTAAATTGTTCAATTTCAGTTATTTATTGAAATTTAATTTTATTTTATATTATTTTATATTATTTTTATTAATTATAGTATAATTTTTTAAAATAGTAAAAAAACTATTAATTCTTAAATCACTCTTTATAACACAATTTTTAACATTTCAGCATAAAATACATGCCCCATGCCTCGCGATAGAGGCGTTGCCGCATTTATCACGCAAGAGTAGTGAAATTTATTATTAGAAAGAAAAAAAATTAAAATTAAAGAAAGAAAAATTTATTTTAAGATATTAGTAGTGTAATTTATTATTAGAAATTTCAATTATTTTTATTACTTTTAGTTTATTTGTCATAAACTACATAGTAAAATACTATTATTACATTATTATATCTTAAAACACTCTTTTAAACTTATTTTTCATAGCAAAAATGTTTAATATTACCTGCAGCATTTGTACTTTACAAGTGGTTACAATAACTCTCATACTTGTAACGAATTTTAAATATAATAAGATAATGATCATAAAAGCTTAAATTTACTTTTGAGCTAAATAACGTTAAATTGTTCAATTCAGTTAAAATGTTCAATTTCAGTTATTTATTTATTTTTATTAATTTTAGTTTAATTTTTTAAAATAGTAAAAAAACTATTATATCTTAAATCACTCTTTAAACATAACATAATTTTTATCATTTCAGCATAAAATACATGCCCCATGCCTCGCGTTAGAGGGTTTTCCGCATGCTTAGGGCAAGAGTCGTTGCCGCATGCCTCAGGCAAGAGGCGTTGCCGCATGCATCACGCAAGAGTAGTAATTTACTAATTAAATGTTTAATATTACCTACAGCATTCGTACTTTACAAGTGGTTACAATACATAACTAGCTAAATTTCGCTAAATTGTATAATATAACTCTCATACTTGTAACGAATTTTAAATATAATAAGATAATAGAATGATCATAAAAGCTTAAATTTACTTTTGAGCTAAATAAAATTAAACGTTAAATTGTTCAATTTCAGTTATTTATTGAAATTCAATTATTTTCATTAATTTTAGTATAATGTACATGACCCATGCCTCGCGATAGAGGCGTTTCCGCATGCTTAGGGCAAGAGTCGTTGCCGCATGCCTCGGGCAAGAGGCGTTGTCGCATGCATCACGCAAGAGTAGTAATTTACTAATTGAAATTTCAATTATTTTTAATACTTTTAGTTTATTTGTCTTAAACTACATAGTTTACTAATTTTACTAATTTAAATATAAATATTACAAAATACTATTATTATATTATTATATCTTTAATCACTCTTTAAAACTTCTTTTTTATTAATTTTATTAATTTTATCATTTTTATTAATTAACATAATTTTTATCTTTTCATCATTAAATACATGCCCCATGCCTCGCGTTAGAGGGGTTTCCGCATGCTTAGGGCAATGGTCGTTGCCGCATGCCTCAGGCTAGAGGCGTTGCTCAATGCATCACGCAAGAGTAGTAATTTACTAATTAAATGATTAATATTTCCTGCAGCATTTGTACTTTACAAGTGGTTACAATACATAACTAGCTAAATTTTAAATATAATAAGATAATAGAATGATCATAAAAGCCTTAATTTACTTTTGAGCTAAATAACGTTAAATTGTTCAATTCAGTTAAAATGTTCAATTTCAGTTATTTATTTATTTTTATTAATTTTAGTTTAATTTTTTAAAATAGTAAAAAAACTATTATAAATCACTCTTTAAACATAACATAATTTTTATCATTTCAGCATAAAATACATGCCCCATGCCTCGCGTTAGAGGGTTTTCCGCATGCTTAGGGCAAGAGTCGTTGTCGCATGCCTCAGGCAAGAGGCGTTGCCGCATGCATCACGCAAGAGTAGTAATTTACTAATTGAATGTTTAATATTACCTGCAGCAAATTCTAAATTCCGCAAAATAGTATATAACTCTCATACTTGTAACGAATTATAAATATAATAAGATAATAGAATGATCATAAAAGCTGAATAGAATGATCTTAAATTTACTTTTGAGCTAAATAACGTTAAATTGTTCAATTTCAGTTATTTATTGAAATTTAATTTTATTTTATATTATTTTATATTATTTTTATTAATTTTAGTATAATTTTTTAAAATAGTAAAAATACTATTAATTCTTAAATCGCTCTTTATAACACAATTTTAAACATTGCAGCATAAAATACATGCCCCATGCCTCGCGATAGAGGCGTTTCCGCATGCTTAGGGCAAGAGTCGTTGCCGCATGCCTCGGGCAAGAGGCGTTGCCGCATTTATCACGCAAGAGTAGTGAAATTTATTATTAGAAAGAAAAAAAATTAAAATTAAAGAAAGAAAAATTTATTTTAAGATATTAGTAGTGTAATTTATTATTAGAAATTTCAATTATTTTTATTACTTTTAGTTTATTTGTCATAAACTACATAGTAAAATACTATTATTACATTATTATATCTTAAAACACTCTTTTAAACTTATTTTTCATAGCAAAAATGTTTAATATTACCTGCAGCATTTGTACTTTACAAGTGGTTACAATAACTCTCATACTTGTAACGAATTTTAAATATAATAAGATAATGATCATAAAAGCTTAAATTTACTTTTGAGCTAAATAACGTTAAATTGTTCAATTCAGTTAAAATGTTCAATTTCAGTTATTTATTTATTTTTATTAATTTTAGTTTAATTTTTTAAAATAGTAAAAAAACTATTATATCTTAAATCACTCTTTAAACATAACATAATTTTTATCATTTCAGCATAAAATACATGCCCCATGCCTCGCGTTAGAGGGTTTTCCGCATGCTTAGGGCAAGAGTCGTTGCCGCATGCCTCAGGCAAGAGGCGTTGCCGCATGCATCACGCAAGAGTAGTAATTTACTAATTAAATGTTTAATATTACCTACAGCATTCGTACTTTACAAGTGGTTACAATACATAACTAGCTAAATTTCGCTAAATTGTATAATATAACTCTCATACTTGTAACGAATTTTAAATATAATAAGATAATAGAATGATCATAAAAGCTTAAATTTACTTTTGAGCTAAATAAAATTAAACGTTAAATTGTTCAATTTCAGTTATTTATTGAAATTCAATTATTTTCATTAATTTTAGTATAATGTACATGACCCATGCCTCGCGATAGAGGCGTTTCCGCATGCTTAGGGCAAGAGTCGTTGCCGCATGCCTCGGGCAAGAGGCGTTGTCGCATGCATCACGCAAGAGTAGTAATTTACTAATTGAAATTTCAATTATTTTTAATACTTTTAGTTTATTTGTCTTAAACTACATAGTAAAATACTATTATTATATTATTATATCTTTAATCACTCTTTAAAACTTCTTTTTTATTAATTTTATTAATTTTATCATTTTTATTAATTAACATAATTTTTATCTTTTCATCATTAAATACATGCCCCATGCCTCGCGTTAGAGGGGTTTCCGCATGCTTAGGGCAATGGTCGTTGCCGCATGCCTCAGGCTAGAGGCGTTGCTCAATGCATCACGCAAGAGTAGTAATTTACTAATTAAATGATTAATATTTCCTGCAGCATTTGTACTTTACAAGTGGTTACAATACATAACTAGCTAAATTTTAAATATAATAAGATAATAGAATGATCATAAAAGCCTTAATTTACTTTTGAGCTAAATAACGTTAAATTGTTCAATTCAGTTAAAATGTTCAATTTCAGTTATTTATTTATTTTTATTAATTTTAGTTTAATTTTTTAAAATAGTAAAAAAACTATTATAAATCACTCTTTAAACATAACATAATTTTTATCATTTCAGCATAAAATACATGCCCCATGCCTCGCGTTAGAGGGTTTTCCGCATGCTTAGTGCAAGAGTCGTTGCCGCATGCCTCAGGCAAGAGGCGTTGCCGCATGCATCACGCAAGAGTAGTAATTTACTAATTGAATGTTTAATATTACCTGCAGCAAATTCTAAATTCCGCAAAATAGTATATAACTCTCATACTTGTAACGAATTATAAATATAATAAGATAATAGAATGATCATAAAAGCTGAATAGAATGATCTTAAATTTACTTTTGAGCTAAATAACGTTAAATTGTTCAATTTCAGTTATTTATTGAAATTTAATTTTATTTTATATTATTTTATATTATTTTTATTAATTTTAGTATAATTTTTTAAAATAGTAAAAATACTATTAATTCTTAAATCGCTCTTTATAACACAATTTTAAACATTTCAGCATAAAATACATGCCCCATGCCTCGCGATAGAGGCGTTTCCGCATGCTTAGGGAAGAGTCGTTGCCGCATGCCTCGGGCAAGAGATGTATTCATCACGCAAGAGTAGTAATTTATTATTAGAAATTTCAATAATTTTTTTTACTTTTAGTTTATTTGTCATAAACTACATAGTAAAACTATACTATTATTATATTATTATATCTTAAAACACTCTTTTAAACTTATTTTTCAAAACAAAAATGTTTAATATTTCCTGCAGCATTTGTACTTTACAAGTGGTTACAATAACTCTCATACTTGTAACGAATTTTAAATATAATAAGATAATGATCATAAAAGCTTAAATTTACTTTTGAGCTAAATAACGTTAAATTGTTCAATTCAGATAAAATGTTCAATTTCAGTTATTTATTTATTTTTATTAATTTTAGTTTAATTTTTTAAAATAGTAAAAAAACTATTATATCTTAAATCACTCTTTAAACATAACATAATTTTTATCATTTCAGCATAAAATACATGCCCCATGCCTCACGTTAGAGGGTTTTCCGCATGCTTAGGGCAAGAGTCGTTGCCGCATGCATCACGCAAGAGTAGTAATTTACTAAATAATTGTTTAATATTACCTGCAGCATTCGTACTTTACAAGTGGTATATATACAATACTAGCTAAATTCCGCAAAATTGTATATAACTCTCATACTTGTAACGAATTATAAATATAATAAGATAATAGAATGATCATAAAAGCTTAAATTTACTTTTGAGCTAAATAACGTTAAATTGTTCAATTTCAGTTATTTATTGAAATTTAATTTTATTTTATATTATTTTATATTATTTTTATTAATTTTAGTATAATTTTTTAAAATAGTAAAAAAACTATTAATTCTTAAATCACATTCTTAAATAACACAATTTTTAACATTTCACAATAGTAAAAAAACTATTATATCTTAAATAGATTAATAAAAACTATTATATCTTAACATAATTTTTATCATTTCAGCATAAAATGCCCCATGCCTCGCGTTCGAGGGTTTTCCGCATGCTTAGGGCAAGAGTCGTTGCCGCATGCCTCAGGCAAGAGGCGTTGCCGCATGCATAACGCAAGAGTAGTAATTTACTAATTAATTAATATTAATATTACCTGCAGCATTCGTACTTTACAAGTGGTATATATACAATACTAGCTAAATTCCGCAAAATTGTATATAACTCTTATACTTGTAACGAATTATAAATATAATAAGATAATAGAATGATCATAAAAGCTTAAATTTACTTTTGAGCTAAATAACGTTAAATTGTTCAATTCAGTTAAAATGTTCAATTTCAGTTATTTATTTATTTTTATTAATTTTAGTTTAATTTTTTAAAATAGTAAAAAAACTATTATATCTTAAATCACTCTTTAAACATAACGTAATTTTTATTATTTCAGCATAAAATACATGACCCATGCCTCGCGTTAGAGGGTATTCCGCATGCTTAGGGCAAGAGTCGTTGCCGCATGCCTCAGGCAAGAGGCGTTGCCGCATGCATCGCTGAATAGAATGATCTTAAATTTACTTTTGAGCTAAATAACGTAAAATTGTTCAATTTCAGTTATTTATTGAAATTTAATTTTATTTTATATTATTTTATATTATTTTTATTAATTTTAGTATAATTTTTTAAAATAGTAAAAAAACTATTAATTCTTAAATCACTCTTTATAACACAATTTTTAACATTTCAGCATAAAATACATGCCCCATGCCTCGCGATAGAGGCGTTTCCGCATGCTTAGGGCAAGAGTCGTTGCCGCATGCCTTTAGCAAGAGGCGTTGCCGCATTCATCACGCAAGAGTAATAATTTATTATTAGAAATTTCAATTATTTTTATTACTTTTAGTTTATTTGTCATAAACTACATAGTAAAATACTATTATTACATTATTATATCTTAAAACACTCTTTTAAACTTATTTTTCATAGCAAAAATGTTTAATATTACCTGCAGCATTTGTACTTTACAAGTGGTTACAATAACTCTTATACTTGTAACGAATTTTAAATATAATAAGATAATGATCATAAAAGCTTAAATTTACTTTTGAGCTAAATAACGTTAAATTGTTCAATTCAGTTAAAATGTTCAATTTCAGTTATTTATTTATTTTTATTAATTTTAGTTTAATTTTTTATAATAGTAAAAAAACTATTATATCTTAAATCACACTTTATAACATAATTTTTATTATTTCAGCATAAAATACATGCCCCATGCCTCGCGTTAGAGGGGTTTCCGCATGCTTAGGGCAATGGTCGTTGCCGCATGCCTCAGGCAAGAGGCGTTGCCGCATGCATCACGCAAGAGTAGTAATTTACTAATTAAATGTTTAATATTACCTGCAGCATACGTACTTTACAAGTGGTTACAATACATAACTAGCTAAATTTCGCTAAATTGTATAATATAACTCTCATACTTTTAACGAATTTTAAATATAATAAGATAATAGAATGATCATAAAAGCTTAAATTTACTTTTGAGCTAAATAAAATTAAACGTTAAATTGTTCAATTTCAGTTATTTATTGAAATTCAATTATTTTCATTAATTTTAGTATAATGTACATGACCCATGCCTCGCGATAGAGGCGTTTCCGCATGCTTAGGGCAAGAGTCGTTGCCGCATGCCTCGGGCAAGAGGCGTTGCCGCATGCATCACGCAAGAGTAGTAATTTACTAATTGAAATTTCAATTATTTTTAATACTTTTAGTTTATTTGTCTTAAACTACATAGTAAAATACTATTATTATATTATTATATCTTTAATCACTTTTTAAAACTTCTTTTTTATTAATTTTATTAATTTTATCATTTTTATTAATTAACATAATTTTTATCATTTCATCATAAAATACATGCCCCATGCCTCGCGTTAGAGGGGTTTTTCGCATGCTTAGGGCAATGGTCGTTGCCGCATGCCTCAGGCCAGAGGCGTTGCCCAATGCATCACGCAAGAGTAGTAATTTACTAATTAAATGATTAATATTTCCTGCAGCATTTGTACTTTACAAGTGGTTACAATACATAACTAGCTAAATTTTAAATATAATAAGATAATAGAATGATCATAAAAGCTTAAATTTACTTTTGAGCTAAATAACGTTAAATTGTTCAATTCAGTTAAAATGTTCAATTTCAGTTATTTATTTATTTTTATTAATTTTAGTTTAATTTTTTAAAATAGTAAAAAAACTATTATAAATCACTCTTTAAACATAACATAATTTTTATCATTTCAGCATAAAATACATGCCCCATGCCTCGCGTTAGAGGGTTTTTCCGCATGCTTAGGGCAAGAGTCGTTGCCGCATGCCTCAGGCAAGAGGCGTTGCCGCATGCATCACGCAAGAGTAGTAATTTACTAATTAAATGTTTAATATTACCTGCAGCATTCGTACTTTACAAGTGGTTACAATACATAACTAGCTAAATTTCGCTAAATTGTATAATATAACTCTCATACTTGTAACGAATTTTAAATATAATAAGATAATAGAATTATCATAAAAGCTTAAATTTACTTTTGAGCTAAATAACGTTAAATTGTTCAATTTCAGTTATTTATTGAAATTCAATTATTTTTATTAATTTTAGTATAATGTACATGCCCCATGCCTCGCGATAGAGGCGTTTCTGCATGCTTAGGGCAAGAGTCGTTGCAGCATGCCTCGGGCAAGGGGCGTTGCCGCATGCATCACGCAAAAGTAGTAATTTACTAATTGAAATTTCAATTATTTTTATTACTTTTAGTTTATTTGTCTTAAAGTACATAGTAAAATACTATTATTATATTATTATATCTTTAATCACTCTTTAAAACTTATTTTTCAAAAAAAAAATGTTTAATATTTACCTGCAGCTTTTGTACTTTACAAGTGGTTACAATACATAACTAGCTAAATTCCTCTAATTTGTATATAACTCTTGTAATGAATTTAAAATACAATAAAATAATAAAATAATTATAAAAGCTTAAATTTACTTATTAGCTAAATAACGTTAAATTGTTCAATTTCAGTTATTTATTGAAATTCGATTATTTTTATTAATTTTAGTATAATTTTTTAAAATAGTAAAAAAACTATTATATCTTAAATCACTCTTTTTAACATAATTTTTATCATTTCAGCATAAAATACATGACCCATGCCTCGCGATAGAGGCGTTTCCGCATGCTTAGGGCATACTATTATTATATTATTATATCTTAAAACACTCTTTTAAACTTATTTTTCAAAACAAAAATGTTTAATATTTCCTGCAGCATTTGTACTTTACAAGTGGTTACAATAACTCTCATACTTTTAGCGAATTTTAAATATAATAAGATAATGATCATAAAAGCTTAAATTTACTTTTGAGCTAAATAACGTTAAATTGTTCAATTCAGTTAAAATGTTCAATTTCAGTTATTTATTTATTTTTATTAATTTTAGTTTAATTTTTTAAAATAGTAAAAAAACTATTATATCTTAAATCACTCTTTAAACATAACATAATTTTTATCATTTCAGCATAAAATACATGCCCCATGCCTCGCCTTAGAGGGTTTTCCGCATGCTTAGGGCAAGAGTCGTTGCCGCATGCCTCAGGCAAGAGGCGTTGCCGCATGCATCACGCAAGAGTAGTAATTTACTAATTAAATGTTTAATATTACCTGCAGCATATTCTAAATTCCGCAAAATTGTATATAACTCTCATACTTGTAACGAATTATAAATATAATAAGATAATAGAATGATCATAAAAGCTGAATAGAATGATCTTAAATTCACTTTTGAGCTAAATAACGTTAAATTGTTCAATTTCAGTTATTTATTGAAATTTAATTTTATTTTATATTATTTTATATTATTTTTATTAATTTTAGTATAATTTTTTAAAATAGTAAAAAAACTATTAATTCTTAAATCACTTTATAACACAATTTTTAACATTTCAGCATAAAATACATGCCCCATGCCTCACGATAGGGGCGTTTCCGCATGCTTAGGGCAAGAGTCGTTGCCGCATGCCTCGGGCAAGAGGCGTTGCCGCATTCGTCACGCAAGAGTAGTAATTTATTATTAGAAATTTCAATTATTTTTATTACTTTTAGTTTATTTGTCATAAACTACATAGTAAAATACTATTATTATATTATTATATCTTAAAACACTCTTTTAAACTTATTTTTCAAAACAAAAATGTTTAATATTTCCTGCAGCATTTGTACTTTACAAGTGGTTACAATAACTCTCATACTTTTAGCGAATTTTAAATATAATAAGATAATGATCATAAAAGGTTAAATTTACTTTTGAGCTAAATAACGTTAAATTGTTCAATTCAGTTAAAATGTTCAATTTCAGTTATTTATTTATTTTTATTAATTTTAGTTTAATTTTTTAAAATAGTAAAAAAACTATTATATCTTAAATCACTCTTTAAACATAACATAATTTTTATCATTTCAGCATAAAATACATGTATTTTATGCTGAAATGATAAAAATTATGTTATATTAAATTATGTTATGGGGCATGCCCCATGCCTCGCGTTAGAGAATTTTCCGCATGCTTAGGGCAAGAGTCGTTGCCGCATGCCTCAGGCAAGAGTCGTTGCCACATGCATCACGCAAGAGTAGTAATTTACTAATTAATTGTTTAATATTACCTGCAGCATTCGTACTTTACAAGTGGTATATATACAATACTAGCTAAATTCCGCAAAATTGTATATAACTCTCATACTTGTAACGAATTATAAATATAATAAGATAATAGAATGATCATAAAAGCTTAAATTTACTTTTGAGCTAAATAACGTTAAATTGTTCAATTTCAGTTATTTATTGAAATTTAATTTTATTTTATATTATTTTATATTATTTTTATTAATTTTAGTATAATTTTTTAAAATAGTAAAAAAACTATTAATTCTTAAATCACTCTTTATAACACAATTTTTAACATTTCAGCATAAAATACATGCCCCATGCCTCGCGATAGAGGCGTTGCCGCATTTATCACGCAAGAGTAGTGAAATTTATTATTAGAAAGAAAAAAAATTAAAATTAAAGAAAGAAAAATTTATTTTAAGATATTAGTAGTGTAATTTATTATTAGAAATTTCAATTATTTTTATTACTTTTAGTTTATTTGTCATAAACTACATAGTAAAATACTATTATTACATTATTATATCTTAAAACACTCTTTTAAACTTATTTTTCATAGCAAAAATGTTTAATATTACCTGCAGCATTTGTACTTTACAAGTGGTTACAATAACTCTCATACTTGTAACGAATTTTAAATATAATAAGATAATGATCATAAAAGCTTAAATTTACTTTTGAGCTAAATAACGTTAAATTGTTCAATTCAGTTAAAATGTTCAATTTCAGTTATTTATTTATTTTTATTAATTTTAGTTTAATTTTTTAAAATAGTAAAAAAAACTATTATATCTTAAATCACTCTTTAAACATAACATAATTTTTATCATTTCAGCATAAAATACATGCCCCATGCCTCGCGTTAGAGGGTTTTCCGCATGCTTAGGGCAAGAGTCGTTGCCGCATGCCTCAGGCAAGAGGCGTTGCCGCATGCATCACGCAAGAGTAGTAATTTACTAATTAAATGTTTAATATTACCTACAGCATTCGTACTTTACAAGTGGTTACAATACATAACTAGCTAAATTTCGCTAAATTGTATAATATAACTCTCATACTTGTAACGAATTTTAAATATAATAAGATAATAGAATGATCATAAAAGCTTAAATTTACTTTTGAGCTAAATAAAATTAAACGTTAAATTGTTCAATTTCAGTTATTTATTGAAATTCAATTATTTTCATTAATTTTAGTATAATGTACATGACCCATGCCTCGCGATAGAGGCGTTTCCGCATGCTTAGGGCAAGAGTCGTTGCCGCATGCCTCGGGCAAGAGGCGTTGTCGCATGCATCACGCAAGAGTAGTAATTTACTAATTGAAATTTCAATTATTTTTAATACTTTTAGTTTATTTGTCTTAAACTACATAGTAAAATACTATTATTATATTATTATATCTTTAATCACTCTTTAAAACTTCTTTTTTATTAATTTTATTAATTTTATCATTTTTATTAATTAACATAATTTTTATCTTTTCATCATTAAATACATGCCCCATGCCTCGCGTTAGAGGGGTTTCCGCATGCTTAGGGCAATGGTCGTTGCCGCATGCCTCAGGCTAGAGGCGTTGCTCAATGCATCACGCAAGAGTAGTAATTTACTAATTAAATGATTAATATTTCCTGCAGCATTTGTACTTTACAAGTGGTTACAATACATAACTAGCTAAATTTTAAATATAATAAGATAATAGAATGATCATAAAAGCCTTAATTTACTTTTGAGCTAAATAACGTTAAATTGTTCAATTCAGTTAAAATGTTCAATTTCAGTTATTTATTTATTTTTATTAATTTTAGTTTAATTTTTTAAAATAGTAAAAAAACTATTATAAATCACTCTTTAAACATAACATAATTTTTATCATTTCAGCATAAAATACATGCCCCATGCCTCGCGTTAGAGGGTTTTCCGCATGCTTAGGGCAAGAGTCGTTGCCGCATGCCTCAGGCAAGAGCCGTTGCCGCATGCATCACGCAAGAGTAGTAATTTACTAATTGAATGTTTAATATTACCTGCAGCAAATTCTAAATTCCGCAAAATAGTATATAACTCTCATACTTGTAACGAATTATAAATATAATAAGATAATAGAATGATCATAAAAGCTGAATAGAATGATCTTAAATTTACTTTTGAGCTAAATAACGTTAAATTGTTCAATTTCAGTTATTTATTGAAATTTAATTTTATTTTATATTATTTTATATTATTTTTATTAATTTTAGTATAATTTTTTAAAATAGTAAAAATACTATTAATTCTTAAATCGCTCTTTATAACACAATTTTAAACATTGCAGCATAAAATACATGCCCCATGCCTCGCGATAGAGGCGTTTCCGCATGCTTAGGGCAAGAGTCGTTGCCGCATGCCTCGGGCAAGAGGCGTTGCCGCATTTATCACGCAAGAGTAGTGAAATTTATTATTAGAAAGAAAAAAAATTAAAATTAAAGAAAGAAAAATTTATTTTAAGATATTAGTAGTGTAATTTATTATTAGAAATTTCAATTATTTTTATTACTTTTAGTTTATTTGTCATAAACTACATAGTAAAATACTATTATTACATTATTATATCTTAAAACACTCTTTTAAACTTATTTTTCATAGCAAAAATGTTTAATATTACCTGCAGCATTTGTACTTTACAAGTGGTTACAATAACTCTCATACTTGTAACGAATTTTAAATATAATAAGATAATGATCATAAAAGCTTAAATTTACTTTTGAGCTAAATAACGTTAAATTGTTCAATTCAGTTAAAATGTTCAATTTCAGTTATTTATTTATTTTTATAAATTTTAGTTTAATTTTTTAAAATAGTAAAAAAAACTATTATATCTTAAATCACTCTTTAAACATAACATAATTTTTATCATTTCAGCATAAAATACATGCCCCATGCCTCGCGTTAGAGGGTTTTCCGCATGCTTAGGGCAAGAGTCGTTGCCGCATGCCTCAGGCAAGAGGCGTTGCCGCATGCATCACGCAAGAGTAGTAATTTACTAATTAAATGTTTAATATTACCTACAGCATTCGTACTTTACAAGTGGTTACAATACATAACTAGCTAAATTTCGCTAAATTGTATAATATAACTCTCATACTTGTAACGAATTTTAAATATAATAAGATAATAGAATGATCATAAAAGCTTAAATTTACTTTTGAGCTAAATAAAATTAAACGTTAAATTGTTCAATTTCAGTTATTTATTGAAATTCAATTATTTTCATTAATTTTAGTATAATGTACATGACCCATGCCTCGCGATAGAGGCGTTTCCGCATGCTTAGGGCAAGAGTCGTTGCCGCATGCCTCGGGCAAGAGGCGTTGTCGCATGCATCACGCAAGAGTAGTAATTTACTAATTGAAATTTCAATTATTTTTAATACTTTTAGTTTATTTGTCTTAAACTACATAGTAAAATACTATTATTATATTAATATATCTTTAATCACTCTTTAAAACTTCTTTTTTATTAATTTTATTAATTTTATCATTTTTATTAATTAACATAATTTTTATCTTTTCATCATTAAATACATGCCCCATGCCTCGCGTTAGAGGGGTTTCCGCATGCTTAGGGCAATGGTCGTTGCCGCATGCCTCAGGCTAGAGGCGTTGCTCAATGCATCACGCAAGAGTAGTAATTTACTAATTAAATGATTAATATTTCCTGCAGCATTTGTACTTTACAAGTGGTTACAATACATAACTAGCTAAATTTTAAATATAATAAGATAATAGAATGATCATAAAAGCCTTAATTTACTTTTGAGCTAAATAACGTTAAATTGTTCAATTCAGTTAAAATGTTCAATTTCAGTTATTTATTTATTTTTATTAATTTTAGTTTAATTTTTTAAAATAGTAAAAAAACTATTATAAATCACTCTTTAAACATAACATAATTTTTATCATTTCAGCATAAAATACATGCCCCATGCCTCGCGTTAGAGGGTTTTCCGCATGCTTAGTGCAAGAGTCGTTGCCGCATGCCTCAGGCAAGAGGCGTTGCCGCATGCATCACGCAAGAGTAGTAATTTACTAATTGAATGTTTAATATTACCTGCAGCAAATTCTAAATTCCGCAAAATAGTATATAACTCTCATACTTGTAACGAATTATAAATATAATAAGATAATAGAATGATCATAAAAGCTTAAATTTACTTTTGAGCTAAATAACGTTAAATTGTTCAATTTCAGTTATTTATTGAAATTTAATTTTATTTTATATTATTTTATATTATTTTTATTAATTTTAGTATAATTTTTTAAAATAGTAAAAATACTATTAATTCTTAAATCGCTCTTTATAACACAATTTTAAACATTTCAGCATAAAATACATGCCCCATGCCTCGCGATAGAGGCGTTTCCGCATGCTTAGGGAAGAGTCGTTGCCGCATGCCTCGGGCAAGAGATGTATTCATCACGCAAGAGTAGTAATTTATTATTAGAAATTTCAATAATTTTTTTTACTTTTAGTTTATTTGTCATAAACTACATAGTAAAACTATACTATTATTATATTATTATATCTTAAAACACTCTTTTAAACTTATTTTTCAAAACAAAAATGTTTAATATTTCCTGCAGCATTTGTACTTTACAAGTGGTTACAATAACTCTCATACTTGTAACGAATTTTAAATATAATAAGATAATGATCATAAAAGCTTAAATTTACTTTTGAGCTAAATAACGTTAAATTGTTCAATTCAGATAAAATGTTCAATTTCAGTTATTTATTTATTTTTATTAATTTTAGTTTAATTTTTTAAAATAGTAAAAAAACTATTATATCTTAAATCACTCTTTAAACATAACATAATTTTTATCATTTCAGCATAAAATACATGCCTCACGTTAGAGGGTTTTCCGCATGCTTAGGGCAAGAGTCGTTGCCGCATGCCTCAGGCAAGAGTCGTTGCCGCATGCATCACGCAAGAGTAGTAATTTACTAAATAATTGTTTAATATTACCTGCAGCATTCGTACTTTACAAGTGGTATATATACAATACTAGCTAAATTCCGCAAAATTGTATATAACTCTCATACTTGTAACGAATTATAAATATAATAAGATAATAGAATGATCATAAAAGCTTAAATTTACTTTTGAGCTAAATAACGTTAAATTGTTCAATTTCAGTTATTTATTGAAATTTAATTTTATTTTATATTATTTTATATTATTTTTATTAATTTTAGTATAATTTTTTAAAATAGTAAAAAAACTATTAATTCTTAAATCACATTCTTAAATAACACAATTTTTAACATTTCACAATAGTAAAAAAACTATTATATCTTAAATAGATTAATAAAAACTATTATATCTTAACATAATTTTTATCATTTCAGCATAAAATACATGCCCCATGCCTCGCGTTCGAGGGTTTTCCGCATGCTTAGGGCAAGAGTCGTTGCCGCATGCCTCAGGCAAGAGGCGTTGCCGCATGCATAACGCAAGAGTAGTAATTTACTAATTAATTAATATTAATATTACCTGCAGCATTCGTACTTTACAAGTGGTATATATACAATACTAGCTAAATTCCGCAAAATTGTATATAACTCTTATACTTGTAACGAATTATAAATATAATAAGATAATAGAATGATCATAAAAGCTTAAATTTACTTTTGAGCTAAATAACGTTAAATTGTTCAATTCAGTTAAAATGTTCAATTTCAGTTATTTATTTATTTTTATTAATTTTAGTTTAATTTTTTAAAATAGTAAAAAAACTATTATATCTTAAATCACTCTTTAAACATAACGTAATTTTTATTATTTCAGCATAAAATACATGACCCATGCCTCGCGTTAGAGGGTATTCCGCATGCTTAGGGCAAGAGTCGTTGCCGCATGCCTCAGGCAAGAGGCGTTGCCGCATGCATCGCTGAATAGAATGATCTTAAATTTACTTTTGAGCTAAATAACGTAAAATTGTTCAATTTCAGTTATTTATTGAAATTTAATTTTATTTTATATTATTTTATATTATTTTTATTAATTTTAGTATAATTTTTTAAAATAGTAAAAAAACTATTAATTCTTAAATCACTCTTTATAACACAATTTTTAACATTTCAGCATAAAATACATGCCCCATGCCTCGCGATAGAGGCGTTTCCGCATGCTTAGGGCAAGAGTCGTTGCCGCATGCCTTTAGCAAGAGGCGTTGCCGCATTCATCACGCAAGAGTAATAATTTATTATTAGAAATTTCAATTATTTTTATTACTTTTAGTTTATTTGTCATAAACTACATAGTAAAATACTATTATTACATTATTATATCTTAAAACACTCTTTTAAACTTATTTTTCATAGCAAAAATGTTTAATATTACCTGCAGCATTTGTACTTTACAAGTGGTTACAATAACTCTCATACTTGTAACGAATTTTAAATATAATAAGATAATGATCATAAAAGCTTAAATTTACTTTTGAGCTAAATAACGTTAAATTGTTCAATTCAGTTAAAATGTTCAATTTCAGTTATTTATTTATTTTTATTAATTTTAGTTTAATTTTTTATAATAGTAAAAAAACTATTATATCTTAAATCACACTTTATAACATAATTTTTATTATTTCAGCATAAAATACATGCCCCATGCCTCGCGTTAGAGGGGTTTCCGCATGCTTAGGGCAATGGTCGTTGCCGCATGCCTCAGGCAAGAGGCGTTGCCGCATGCATCACGCAAGAGTAGTAATTTACTAATTAAATGTTTAATATTACCTGCAGCATACGTACTTTACAAGTGGTTACAATACATAACTAGCTAAATTTCGCTAAATTGTATAATATAACTCTCATACTTTTAACGAATTTTAAATATAATAAGATAATAGAATGATCATAAAAGCTTAAATTTACTTTTGAGCTAAATAAAATTAAACGTTAAATTGTTCAATTTCAGTTATTTATTGAAATTCAATTATTTTCATTAATTTTAGTATAATGTACATGACCCATGCCTCGCGATAGAGGCGTTTCCGCATGCTTAGGGCAAGAGTCGTTGCCGCATGCCTCGGGCAAGAGGCGTTGCCGCATGCATCACGCAAGAGTAGTAATTTACTAATTGAAATTTCAATTATTTTTAATACTTTTAGTTTATTTGTCTTAAACTACATAGTAAAATACTATTATTATATTATTATATCTTTAATCACTTTTTAAAACTTCTTTTTTATTAATTTTATTAATTTTATCATTTTTATTAATTAACATAATTTTTATCATTTCATCATAAAATACATGCCCCATGCCTCGCGTTAGAGGGGTTTTTCGCATGCTTAGGGCAATGGTCGTTGCCGCATGCCTCAGGCCAGAGGCGTTGCCCAATGCATCACGCAAGAGTAGTAATTTACTAATTAAATGATTAATATTTCCTGCAGCATTTGTACTTTACAAGTGGTTACAATACATAACTAGCTAAATTTTAAATATAATAAGATAATAGAATGATCATAAAAGCTTAAATTTACTTTTGAGCTAAATAACGTTAAATTGTTCAATTCAGTTAAAATGTTCAATTTCAGTTATTTATTTATTTTTATTAATTTTAGTTTAATTTTTTAAAATAGTAAAAAAACTATTATAAATCACTCTTTAAACATAACATAATTTTTATCATTTCAGCATAAAATACATGCCCCATGCCTCGCGGTAGAGGGTTTTCCGCATGCTTAGGGCAAGAGTCGTTGCCGCATGCCTCAGGCAAGAGGCGTTGCCGCATGCATCACGCAAGAGTAGTAATTTACTAATTAAATGTTTAATATTACCTGCAGCATTCGTACTTTACAAGTGGTTACAATACATAACTAGCTAAATTTCGCTAAATTGTATAATATAACTCTCATACTTGTAACGAATTTTAAATATAATAAGATAATAGAATTATCATAAAAGCTTAAATTTACTTTTGAGCTAAATAACGTTAAATTGTTCAATTTCAGTTATTTATTGAAATTCAATTATTTTTATTAATTTTAGTATAATGTACATGCCCCATGCCTCGCGATAGAGGCGTTTCTGCATGCTTAGGGCAAGAGTCGTTGCCGCATGCCTCGGGCAAGGGGCGTTGCCGCATGCATCACGCAAGAGTAGTAATTTACTAATTGAAATTTCAATTATTTTTATTACTTTTAGTTTATTTGTCTTAAACTACATAGTAAAATACTATTATTATATTATTATATCTTTAATCACTCTTTAAAACTTATTTTTCAAAAAAAAAATGTTTAATATTTACCTGCAGCTTTTGTACTTTACAAGTGGTTACAATACATAACTAGCTAAATTCCTCTAATTTGTATATAACTCTTGTAATGAATTTAAAATACAATAAAATAATAAAATAATTATAAAAGCTTAAATTTACTTATGAGCTAAATAACGTTAAATTGTTCAATTTCAGTTATTTATTGAAATTCGATTATTTTTATTAATTTTAGTATAATTTTTTAAAATAGTAAAAAAACTATTATATCTTAAATCACTCTTTTTAACATAATTTTTATCATTTCAGCATAAAATACATGCCCCATGCCCCGCGTTAGAGGGGTTTCCGCATGCTTAGGGCAATGGTCGTTGCCGCATGCCTCAGGCAAGAGGCGTTGCCGCATGCATCGCTGAATAGAATGATCTTAAATTTACTTTTGAGCTAAATAACGTAAAATTGTTCAATTTCAGTTATTTATTGAAATTTAATTTTATTTTATATTATTTTATATTATTTTTATTAATTTTAGTATAATTTTTTAAAATAGTAAAAAAACTATTAATTCTTAAATCACTCTTTATAACACAATTTTTAACATTTCAGCATAAAATACATGCCCCATGCCTCGCGATAGAGGCGTTTCCGCATGCTTAGGGCAAGAGTCGTTGCCGCATGCATCGAGCAAGAGGCGTTGCCGCATTCATCACGCAAGAGTAATAATTTATTATTAGAAATTTCAATTATTTTTATTACTTTTAGTTTATTTGTCATAAACTACATAGTAAAATACTATTATTACATTATTATATCTTAAAACACTCTTTTAAACTTATTTTTCATAGCAAAAATGTTTAATATTACCTGCAGCATTTGTACTTTACAAGTGGTTACAATAACTCTCATACTTGTAACGAATTTTAAATATAATAAGATAATGATCATAAAAGCTTAAATTTACTTTTGAGCTAAATAACGTTAAATTGTTCAATTCAGTTAAAATGTTCAATTTCAGTTATTTATTTATTTTTATTAATTTTAGTTTAATATTTTATAATAGTAAAAAAACTATTATATCTTAAATCACACTTTATAACATAATTTTTATTATTTCAGCATAAAATACATGCCCCATGCCTCGCGTTAGAGGGGTTTCCGCATGCTTAGGGCAATGGTCGTTGCCGCATGCCTCAGGCAAGAGGCGTTGCCGCATGCATCACGCAAGAGTAGTAATTTACTAATTAAATGTTTAATATTACCTGCAGCATACGTACTTTACAAGTGGTTACAATACATAACTAGCTAAATTTCGCCTAATTGTATAATATAACTCTCATACTTTTAACGAATTTTAAATATAATAAGATAATAGAATGATCATAAAAGCTTAAATTTACTTTTGAGCTAAATAAAATTAAACGTTAAATTGTTCAATTTCAGTTATTTATTGAAATTCAATTATTTTCATTAATTTTAGTATAATGTACATGACCCATGCCTCGCGATAGAGGCGTTTCCGCATGCTTAGGGCAAGAGTCGTTGCCGCATGCCTCGGGCAAGAGGCGTTGCCGCATGCATCACGCAAGAGTAGTAATTTACTAATTGAAATTTCAATTATTTTTAATACTTTTAGTTTATTTGTCTTAAACTACATAGTAAAATACTATTATTATATTATTATATCTTTAATCACTTTTTAAAACTTCTTTTTTATTAATTTTATTAATTTTATCATTTTTATTAATTAACATAATTTTTATCATTTCATCATAAAATACATGCCCCATGCCTCGCGTTAGAGGGGTTTTTCGCATGCTTAGGGCAATGGTCGTTGCCGCATGCCTCAGGCCAGAGGCGTTGCCCAATGCATCACGCAAGAGTAGTAATTTACTAATTAAATGATTAATATTTCCTGCAGCATTTGTACTTTACAAGTGGTTACAATACATAACTAGCTAAATTTTAAATATAATAAGATAATAGAATGATCATAAAAGCTTAAATTTACTTTTGAGCTAAATAACGTTAAATTGTTCAATTCAGTTAAAATGTTCAATTTCAGTTATTTATTTATTTTTATTAATTTTAGTTTAATTTTTTAAAATAGTAAAAAAACTATTATAAATCACTCTTTAAACATAACATAATTTTTATCATTTCAGCATAAAATACATGCCCCATGCCTCGCGTTAGAGGGTTTTCCGCATGCTTAGGGCAAGAGTCGTTGCCGCATGCCTCAGGCAAGAGGCGTTGCCGCATGCATCACGCAAGAGTAGTAATTTACTAATTAAATGTTTAATATTACCTGCAGCATTCGTACTTTACAAGTGGTTACAATACATAACTAGCTAAATTTCGCTAAATTGTATAATATAACTCTCATACTTGTAACGAATTTTAAATATAATAAGATAATAGAATTATCATAAAAGCTTAAATTTACTTTTGAGCTAAATAACGTTAAATTGTTCAATTTCAGTTATTTATTGAAATTCAATTATTTTTATTAATTTTAGTATAATGTACATGCCCCATGCCTCGCGATAGAGGCGTTTCTGCATGCTTAGGGCAAGAGTCGTTGCCGCATGCCTCGGGCAAGGGGCGTTGCCGCATGCATCACGCAAGAGTAGTAATTTACTAATTGAAATTTCAATTATTTTTATTACTTTTAGTTTATTTGTCTTAAACTACATAGTAAAATACTATTATTATATTATTATATCTTTAATCACTCTTTAAAACTTATTTTTCAAAAAAAAAATGTTTAATATTTACCTGCAGCTTTTGTACTTTACAAGTGGTTACAATACATAACTAGCTAAATTCCTCTAATTTGTATATAACTCTTGTAATGAATTTAAAATACAATAAAATAATAAAATAATTATAAAAGCTTAAATTTACTTATGAGCTAAATAACGTTAAATTGTTCAATTTCAGTTATTTATTGAAATTCGATTATTTTTATTAATTTTAGTATAATTTTTTAAAATAGTAAAAAAACTATTATATCTTAAATCACTCTTTTTAACATAATTTTTATCATTTCAGCATAAAATACATGCCCCATGCCTCGCGTTAGAGGGGTTTCCGCATGCTTAGGGCAATGGTCGTTGCCGCATGCCTCAGGCAAGAGGCGTTGCCGCATGCATCGCTGAATAGAATGATCTTAAATTTACTTTTGAGCTAAATAACGTAAAATTGTTCAATTTCAGTTATTTATTGAAATTTAATTTTATTTTATATTATTTTATATTATTTTTATTAATTTTAGTATAATTTTTTAAAATAGTAAAAAAACTATTAATTCTTAAATCACTCTTTATAACACAATTTTTAACATTTCAGCATAAAATACATGCCCCATGCCTCGCGATAGAGGCGTTTCCGCATGCTTAGGGCAAGAGTCGTTGCCGCATGTCTCGAGCAAGAGGCGTTGCCGCATTCATCACGCAAGAGTAATAATTTATTATTAGAAATTTCAATTATTTTTATTACTTTTAGTTTATTTGTCATAAACTACATAGTAAAATACTATTATTATATTATTATATCTTAAAACACTCTTTTAAACTTATTTTTCAAAACAAAAATGTTTAATATTACCTGCAGCATTTGTACTTTACAAGTGGTTACAATAACTCTCATACTTGTAACGAATTTTAAATATAATAAGATAATGATCATATAAGCTTAAATTTACTTTTGAGCTAAATAACGTTAAATTGTTCAATTCAGTTAAAATGTTCAATTTCAGTTATTTATTTATTTTTATTAATTTTAGTTTAATTTTTTAAAATAGTAAAAAAACTATTATATCTTAAATCACTCTTTTTAACATAATTTTTATCATTTCAGCATAAAATACATGCCCCATGCCTCGCGTTAGAGGGGTTTCCGCATGCTTAGGGCAATGGTCGTTGCCGCATGCCTCAGGCTAGAAGCGTTGCCGCATGCATCACGCAAGAGTTGTAATTTACTAATTAAATGTTTAATATTTCCTGCAGCATTTGTACTTTACAAGTGGTTACAATACATAAATAGCTAAATTTTAAATATAATAAGATAATAGAATGATCATAAAAGCTTAAATTTACTTTTGAGCTAAATAACGTTAAATTGTTCAATTTCAGTTATTTATTGAAATTTAATTTTATTTTATATTATTTTATATTATTTTTATTAATTTTAGTATAATTTTTTAAAATAGTAAAAAAACTATTAATTCTTAAATCACTCTTTATAACACAATTTTTAACATTTCAGCATAAATTACATGCCCCATGCCTCGCGATAGAGGCGTTTCCGCATGCTTAGGGCAAGAGTCGTTGCCGCATGCCTCGGGCAAGAGGCGTTGCCGCATTCATCACGCAAGAGTAGTAATTTACTAATTAAATGTTTAATATTTCCTGCAGCAAATTCTAAATTCCGCAAAATTGTATATAACTCTCATACTTGTAACGAATTATAAATATAATAAGATGATAGAATGATCTTAAATTTACTTTTGAGCTAAATAACGTTAAATTGTTCAATTTCAGTTATTTATTGAAATTTAATTTTATTTTATATTATTTTATATTATTTTTATTAATTTTAGTATAATTTTTTAAAATAGTATAAAAACTATTAATTCTTAAATCACTCTTTATAACACAATTTTTAACATTTCAGCATAAAATACATGCCCCATGCCTCGCGATAGAGGCGTTTCCGCATGCTTAGGGCAAGAGTCGTTGCCGCATGCCTCGGGCAAGAGGCGTTGCCGCATGCATCACGCAAGAGTAGTAATTTACTAATTGAAATTTCAATTATTTTCATTAATTTTAGTTTATTTGTCTTAAAGTACATAGTAAAATACTATTATTATATTATTATATCTTTAATCACTCTTTAAAACTTATTTTTCAAAAAAAAAATGTTTAATATTTACCTGCAGATTTTGTACTTTACAAGTGGTTACAATACATAACTAACTAAATTCCTCTAAATTGTATATAACTCTTGTAATGAATTTAAAATACAATAAAATAATAAAATAATTATAAAAGCTTAAATTTACTTATGAGCTAAATTACGTTAAATTGTTCAAGTTCAGTTATTTATTGAAATTCGATTATTTTTATTAATTTTAGTATAATTTTTTAAAATAGTAAAAATACTATTATATCTTAAATCACTCTTTTTAACATAATTTTTATCATTTCAGCATAAAATACATGCCTAATGCCTCGAGTTAGAGGGGTTTCCGCATGCTTAGGGCAATGGTCGTTGCCGCATGCCTCAGGCAAGAGGCGTTGCCGCATGCAACACGCAAGAGTAGTAATTTACTAATTAAATGTTTAATATTTCCTGCAGCATTTGTACTTTACAAGTGGTTACAATACATAACTAGCTAAATTTTAAATATAATAAGATAATAGAAAGATCATAAAAGCTTAAATTTACTTTTGAGCTTAATAACGTTAAATTGTTCAATTCAGTTAAAATGTTCAATTTCAGTTATTTATTTATTTTTATTAATTTTAGTTTAATTTTTTAAAATAGTAAAAAAACTATTATATCTTAAATCACTCTTTAAAAATAACGTAATTTTTATTATTTCAGCATAAAATACATGACCCATGCCTCGCGTTAGAGGGCATATAAAATAAAATTAAATTTCAATAAATAACTGAAATTGAACAATTTAACGTTATTTAGCTCAAAAGTAAATTTAAGCTTTTATGATCATTCTATTATCTTATTATATTTATAATTCGTTACAAGTATGAGAGTTATATACAATTTTACGGAATTTAGCTAGTATTGTATATATACCACTTGTAAAGTACGAATGCTGCAGGTAATATTAAACAATTAATTAGTAACTTACTACTCTTGCGTGATGCATGCGGCAACGCCTCTTGCCTGAGGCATGCGGCAACGACCATTGCCCTAAGCATGCGGAAACCCCTCTAACGCGAGGCATGGGGCATGTATTTTATGCTGAAATGATAAAAATTATGTTAAAAAGAGTGATTTAAGATATAATAGTTTTTTTACTATTTTAAAAAATTAAACTAAAATTAATAAAAATAAATAAATAACTGAAATTGAACATTTTAACTGAATTGAACAATTTAACGTTATTTAGCTCAAAAGTAAATTTAAGCTTATATGATCATTATCTTATTATATTTAAAATTCGTTACAAGTATGAGAGTTATTGTAACCACTTGTAAAGTACAAATGCTGCAGGTAATATTAAACATTTTTGTTTTGAAAAATAAGTTTAAAAGAGTGTTTTAAGATATAATAGTTTTTTTACTATTTTAAAAAATTATACTAAAATTAATAAAAATAATCGAATTTCAATAAATAACTGAAATTGAACAATTTAACGTTATTTACCTTATAAGTAAATTTAAGCTTTTATGATCATTTTATTATTTTATTGTATTTTAAATTCATTACAAGAGTTATATACAATTTAGAGGAATTTAGCTAGTTATGTATTGTAACCACTTGTAAAGTACAAAAGCTGCAGGTAATATTAAACATTTTTTTATTGAAAAATAAGTTTTAAAGAGTGATTAAAGATATAATAATATAATTTTAGTATTTTACTATGTAGTTTAAGACAAATAAACTAAAAGTAATAAAAATAATTGAAATTTCAATAAGTAAATTACTACTCTTGCGTGATGCATGCGGCAACGCCTCTTGCCCGAGGCATGCGGCAACGACTCTTGCCCTAAGCATGCGGAAACGCCTCTATCGCGAGGCATGGGGCATGTATTTTATGCTGAAATGATAAAAATTATGTTATGTTTAAAGAGTGATTTAAGATATAATAGTTTTTTTACTATTTTAAAAAATTAAACTAAAATTAATAAAAATAAATAAATAACTGAAATTGAACATTTTAACTGCCTCAGGCAAGAGGCGTTGCCGCATGCACCACGCAAGAGTAGTAATTTACTAATTAAATGTTTAATATTACCCCTGCAGCATTCGTACTTTACAAGTGGTTACAATACATAACTAGCTAAATTTCGCTAAATTGTATAATATAACTCTCATACTTGTAACGAATTTTAAATATAATAAGATAATAGAATGATCATAAAAGCTTAAATTTACTTTTGAGCTAAATAAAATTAAACGTTAAATTGTTCAATTTCAGTTATTTATTGAAATTCAATTATTTTCATTAATTTTAGTATAATGTACATGACCCATGCCTCGCGATAGAGGCGTTTCCGCATGCTTAGGGCAAGAGTCGTTGCCGCATGCCTCGGGCAAGAGGCGTTGTCGCATGCATCACGCAAGAGTAGTAATTTACTAATTGAAATTTCAATTATTTTTAATACTTTTAGTTTATTTGTCTTAAACTACATAGTAAAATACTATTATTATATTAATATATCTTTAATCACTCTTTAAAACTTCTTTTTTATTAATTTTATTAATTTTATCATTTTTATTAATTAACATAATTTTTATCTTTTCATCATTAAATACATGCCCCATGCCTCGCGTTAGAGGGGTTTCCGCATGCTTAGGGCAATGGTCGTTGCCGCATGCCTCAGGCTAGAGGCGTTGCTCAATGCATCTCGCAAGAGTAGTAATTTACTAATTAAATGATTAATATTTCCTGCAGCATTTGTACTTTACAAGTGGTTACAATACATAACTAGCTAAATTTTAAATATAATAAGATAATAGAATGATCATAAAAGCCTTAATTTACTTTTGAGCTAAATAACGTTAAATTGTTCAATTCAGTTAAAATGTTCAATTTCAGTTATTTATTTATTTTTATTAATTTTAGTTTAATTTTTTAAAATAGTAAAAAAACTATTATAAATCACTCTTTAAACATAACATAATTTTTATCATTTCAGCATAAAATACATGCCCCATGCCTCGCGTTAGAGGGTTTTCCGCATGCTTAGTGCAAGAGTCGTTGCCGCATGCCTCAGGCAAGAGGCGTTGCCGCATGCATCACGCAAGAGTAGTAATTTACTAATTGAATGTTTAATATTACCTGCAGCAAATTCTAAATTCCGCAAAATAGTATATAACTCTCATACTTGTAACGAATTATAAATATAATAAGATAATAGAATGATCATAAAAGCTTAAATTTACTTTTGAGCTAAATAACGTTAAATTGTTCAATTTCAGTTATTTATTGAAATTTAATTTTATTTTATATTATTTTATATTATTTTTATTAATTTTAGTATAATTTTTTAAAATAGTAAAAATACTATTAATTCTTAAATCGCTCTTTATAACACAATTTTAAACATTTCAGCATAAAATACATGCCCCATGCCTCGCGATAGAGGCGTTTCCGCATGCTTAGGGAAGAGTCGTTGCCGCATGCCTCGGGCAAGAGATGTATTCATCACGCAAGAGTAGTAATTTATTATTAGAAATTACAATAATTTTTTTTACTTTTAGTTTATTTGTCATAAACTACATAGTAAAACTATACTATTATTATATTATTATATCTTAAAACACTCTTTTAAACTTATTTTTCAAAACAAAAATGTTTAATATTTCCTGCAGCATTTGTACTTTACAAGTGGTTACAATAACTCTCATACTTGTAACGAATTTTAAATATAATAAGATAATGATCATAAAAGCTTAAATTTACTTTTGAGCTAAATAACGTTAAATTGTTCAATTCAGATAAAATGTTCAATTTCAGTTATTTATTTATTTTTATTAATTTTAGTTTAATTTTTTAAAATAGTAAAAAAACTATTATATCTTAAATCACTCTTTAAACATAACATAATTTTTATCATTTCAGCATAAAATACATGCCTCACGTTAGAGGGTTTTCCGCATGCTTAGGGCAAGAGTCGTTGCCGCATGCCTCAGGCAAGAGTCGTTGCCGCATGCATCACGCAAGAGTAGTAATTTACTAAATAATTGTTTAATATTACCTGCAGCATTCGTACTTTACAAGTGGTATATATACAATACTAGCTAAATTCCGCAAAATTGTATATAACTCTCATACTTGTAACGAATTATAAATATAATAAGATAATAGAATGATCATAAAAGCTTAAATTTACTTTTGAGCTAAATAACGTTAAATTGTTCAATTTCAGTTATTTATTGAAATTTAATTTTATTTTATATTATTTTATATTATTTTTATTAATTTTAGTATAATTTTTTAAAATAGTAAAAAAACTATTAATTCTTAAATCACATTCTTAAATAACACAATTTTTAACATTTCACAATAGTAAAAAAAACTATTATATCTTAAATAGATTAATAAAAACTATTATATCTTAACATAATTTTTATCATTTCAGCATAAAATACATGCCCCATGCCTCGCGTTCGAGGGTTTTCCGCATGCTTAGGGCAAGAGTCGTTGCCGCATGCCTCAGGCAAGAGGCGTTGCCGCATGCATAACGCAAGAGTAGTAATTTACTAATTAATTAATATTAATATTACCTGCAGCATTCGTACTTTACAAGTGGTATATATACAATACTAGCTAAATTCCGCAAAATTGTATATAACTCTTATACTTGTAACGAATTATAAATATAATAAGATAATAGAATGATCATAAAAGCTTAAATTTACTTTTGAGCTAAATAACGTTAAATTGTTCAATTCAGTTAAAATGTTCAATTTCAGTTATTTATTTATTTTTATTAATTTTAGTTTAATTTTTTAAAATAGTAAAAAAACTATTATATCTTAAATCACTCTTTAAACATAACGTAATTTTTATTATTTCAGCATAAAATACATGACCCATGCCTCGCGTTAGAGGGTATTCCGCATGCTTAGGGCAAGAGTCGTTGCCGCATGCCTCAGGCAAGAGGCGTTGCCGCATGCATCGCTGAATAGAATGATCTTAAATTTACTTTTGAGCTAAATAACGTAAAATTGTTCAATTTCAGTTATTTATTGAAATTTAATTTTATTTTATATTATTTTATATTATTTTTATTAATTTTAGTATAATTTTTTAAAATAGTAAAAAAACTATTAATTCTTAAATCACTCTTTATAACACAATTTTTAACATTTCAGCATAAAATACATGCCCCATGCCTCGCGATAGAGGCGTTTCCGCATGCTTAGGGCAAGAGTCGTTGCCGCATGCCTTTAGCAAGAGGCGTTGCCGCATTCATCACGCAAGAGTAATAATTTATTATTAGAAATTTCAATTATTTTTATTACTTTTAGTTTATTTGTCATAAACTACATAGTAAAATACTATTATTACATTATTATATCTTAAAACACTCTTTTAAACTTATTTTTCATAGCAAAAATGTTTAATATTACCTGCAGCATTTGTACTTTACAAGTGGTTACAATAACTCTCATACTTGTAACGAATTTTAAATATAATAAGATAATGATCATAAAAGCTTAAATTTACTTTTGAGCTAAATAACGTTAAATTGTTCAATTCAGTTAAAATGTTCAATTTCAGTTATTTATTTATTTTTATTAATTTTAGTTTAATTTTTTATAATAGTAAAAAAACTATTATATCTTAAATCACACTTTATAACATAATTTTTATTATTTCAGCATAAAATACATGCCCCATGCCTCGCGTTAGAGGGGTTTCCGCATGCTTAGGGCAATGGTCGTTGCCGCATGCCTCAGGCAAGAGGCGTTGCCGCATGCATCACGCAAGAGTAGTAATTTACTAATTAAATGTTTAATATTACCTGCAGCATACGTACTTTACAAGTGGTTACAATACATAACTAGCTAAATTTCGCTAAATTGTATAATATAACTCTCATACTTTTAACGAATTTTAAATATAATAAGATAATAGAATGATCATAAAAGCTTAAATTTACTTTTGAGCTAAATAAAATTAAACGTTAAATTGTTCAATTTCAGTTATTTATTGAAATTCAATTATTTTCATTAATTTTAGTATAATGTACATGACCCATGCCTCGCGATAGAGGCGTTTCCGCATGCTTAGGGCAAGAGTCGTTGCCGCATGCCTCGGGCAAGAGGCGTTGCCGCATGCATCACGCAAGAGTAGTAATTTACTAATTGAAATTTCAATTATTTTTAATACTTTTAGTTTATTTGTCTTAAACTACATAGTAAAATACTATTATTATATTATTATATCTTTAATCACTTTTTAAAACTTCTTTTTTATTAATTTTATTAATTTTATCATTTTTATTAATTAACATAATTTTTATCATTTCATCATAAAATACATGCCCCATGCCTCGCGTTAGAGGGGTTTTTCGCATGCTTAGGGCAATGGTCGTTGCCGCATGCCTCAGGCCAGAGGCGTTGCCCAATGCATCACGCAAGAGTAGTAATTTACTAATTAAATGATTAATATTTCCTGCAGCATTTGTACTTTACAAGTGGTTACAATACATAACTAGCTAAATTTTAAATATAATAAGATAATAGAATGATCATAAAAGCTTAAATTTACTTTTGAGCTAAATAACGTTAAATTGTTCAATTCAGTTAAAATGTTCAATTTCAGTTATTTATTTATTTTTATTAATTTTAGTTTAATTTTTTAAAATAGTAAAAAAACTATTATAAATCACTCTTTAAACATAACATAATTTTTATCATTTCAGCATAAAATACATGCCCCATGCCTCGCGGTAGAGGGTTTTCCGCATGCTTAGGGCAAGAGTCGTTGCCGCATGCCTCAGGCAAGAGGCGTTGCCGCATGCATCACGCAAGAGTAGTAATTTACTAATTAAATGTTTAATATTACCTGCAGCATTCGTACTTTACAAGTGGTTACAATACATAACTAGCTAAATTTCGCTAAATTGTATAATATAACTCTCATACTTGTAACGAATTTTAAATATAATAAGATAATAGAATTATCATAAAAGCTTAAATTTACTTTTGAGCTAAATAACGTTAAATTGTTCAATTTCAGTTATTTATTGAAATTCAATTATTTTTATTAATTTTAGTATAATGTACATGCCCCATGCCTCGCGATAGAGGCGTTTCTGCATGCTTAGGGCAAGAGTCGTTGCCGCATGCCTCGGGCAAGGGGGCGTTGCCGCATGCATCACGCAAGAGTAGTAATTTACTAATTGAAATTTCAATTATTTTTATTACTTTTAGTTTATTTGTCTTAAACTACATAGTAAAATACTATTATTATATTATTATATCTTTAATCACTCTTTAAAACTTATTTTTCAAAAAAAAAATGTTTAATATTTACCTGCAGCTTTTGTACTTTACAAGTGGTTACAATACATAACTAGCTAAATTCCTCTAATTTGTATATAACTCTTGTAATGAATTTAAAATACAATAAAATAATAAAATAATTATAAAAGCTTAAATTTACTTATGAGCTAAATAACGTTAAATTGTTCAATTTCAGTTATTTATTGAAATTCGATTATTTTTATTAATTTTAGTATAATTTTTTAAAATAGTAAAAAAACTATTATATCTTAAATCACTCTTTTTAACATAATTTTTATCATTTCAGCATAAAATACATGCCCCATGCCCCGCGTTAGAGGGGTTTCCGCATGCTTAGGGCAATGGTCGTTGCCGCATGCCTCAGGCAAGAGGCGTTGCCGCATGCATCGCTGAATAGAATGATCTTAAATTTACTTTTGAGCTAAATAACGTAAAATTGTTCAATTTCAGTTATTTATTGAAATTTAATTTTATTTTATATTATTTTATATTATTTTTATTAATTTTAGTATAATTTTTTAAAATAGTAAAAAAACTATTAATTCTTAAATCACTCTTTATAACACAATTTTTAACATTTCAGCATAAAATACATGCCCCATGCCTCGCGATAGAGGCGTTTCCGCATGCTTAGGGCAAGAGTCGTTGCCGCATGCATCGAGCAAGAGGCGTTGCCGCATTCATCACGCAAGAGTAATAATTTATTATTAGAAATTTCAATTATTTTTATTACTTTTAGTTTATTTGTCATAAACTACATAGTAAAATACTATTATTACATTATTATATCTTAAAACACTCTTTTAAACTTATTTTTCATAGCAAAAATGTTTAATATTACCTGCAGCATTTGTACTTTACAAGTGGTTACAATAACTCTCATACTTGTAACGAATTTTAAATATAATAAGATAATGATCATAAAAGCTTAAATTTACTTTTGAGCTAAATAACGTTAAATTGTTCAATTCAGTTAAAATGTTCAATTTCAGTTATTTATTTATTTTTATTAATTTTAGTTTAATATTTTATAATAGTAAAAAAACTATTATATCTTAAATCACACTTTATAACATAATTTTTATTATTTCAGCATAAAATACATGCCCCATGCCTCGCGTTAGAGGGGTTTCCGCATGCTTAGGGCAATGGTCGTTGCCGCATGCCTCAGGCAAGAGGCGTTGCCGCATGCATCACGCAAGAGTAGTAATTTACTAATTAAATGTTTAATATTACCTGCAGCATACGTACTTTACAAGTGGTTACAATACATAACTAGCTAAATTTCGCCTAATTGTATAATATAACTCTCATACTTTTAACGAATTTTAAATATAATAAGATAATAGAATGATCATAAAAGCTTAAATTTACTTTTGAGCTAAATAAAATTAAACGTTAAATTGTTCAATTTCAGTTATTTATTGAAATTCAATTATTTTCATTAATTTTAGTATAATGTACATGACCCATGCCTCGCGATAGAGGCGTTTCCGCATGCTTAGGGCAAGAGTCGTTGCCGCATGCCTCGGGCAAGAGGCGTTGCCGCATGCATCACGCAAGAGTAGTAATTTACTAATTGAAATTTCAATTATTTTTAATACTTTTAGTTTATTTGTCTTAAACTACATAGTAAAATACTATTATTATATTATTATATCTTTAATCACTTTTTAAAACTTCTTTTTTATTAATTTTATTAATTTTATCATTTTTATTAATTAACATAATTTTTATCATTTCATCATAAAATACATGCCCCATGCCTCGCGTTAGAGGGGTTTTTCGCATGCTTAGGGCAATGGTCGTTGCCGCATGCCTCAGGCCAGAGGCGTTGCCCAATGCATCACGCAAGAGTAGTAATTTACTAATTAAATGATTAATATTTCCTGCAGCATTTGTACTTTACAAGTGGTTACAATACATAACTAGCTAAATTTTAAATATAATAAGATAATAGAATGATCATAAAAGCTTAAATTTACTTTTGAGCTAAATAACGTTAAATTGTTCAATTCAGTTAAAATGTTCAATTTCAGTTATTTATTTATTTTTATTAATTTTAGTTTAATTTTTTAAAATAGTAAAAAAACTATTATAAATCACTCTTTAAACATAACATAATTTTTATCATTTCAGCATAAAATACATGCCCCATGCCTCGCGTTAGAGGGTTTTCCGCATGCTTAGGGCAAGAGTCGTTGCCGCATGCCTCAGGCAAGAGGCGTTGCCGCATGCATCACGCAAGAGTAGTAATTTACTAATTAAATGTTTAATATTACCTGCAGCATTCGTACTTTACAAGTGGTTACAATACATAACTAGCTAAATTTCGCTAAATTGTATAATATAACTCTCATACTTGTAACGAATTTTAAATATAATAAGATAATAGAATTATCATAAAAGCTTAAATTTACTTTTGAGCTAAATAACGTTAAATTGTTCAATTTCAGTTATTTATTGAAATTCAATTATTTTTATTAATTTTAGTATAATGTACATGCCCCATGCCTCGCGATAGAGGCGTTTCTGCATGCTTAGGGCAAGAGTCGTTGCCGCATGCCTCGGGCAAGGGGCGTTGCCGCATGCATCACGCAAGAGTAGTAATTTACTAATTGAAATTTCAATTATTTTTATTACTTTTAGTTTATTTGTCTTAAACTACATAGTAAAATACTATTATTATATTATTATATCTTTAATCACTCTTTAAAACTTATTTTTCAAAAAAAAAATGTTTAATATTTACCTGCAGCTTTTGTACTTTACAAGTGGTTACAATACATAACTAGCTAAATTCCTCTAATTTGTATATAACTCTTGTAATGAATTTAAAATACAATAAAATAATAAAATAATTATAAAAGCTTAAATTTACTTATGAGCTAAATAACGTTAAATTGTTCAATTTCAGTTATTTATTGAAATTCGATTATTTTTATTAATTTTAGTATAATTTTTTAAAATAGTAAAAAAACTATTATATCTTAAATCACTCTTTTTAACATAATTTTTATCATTTCAGCATAAAATACATGCCCCATGCCTCGCGTTAGAGGGGTTTCCGCATGCTTAGGGCAATGGTCGTTGCCGCATGCCTCAGGCTAGAAGCGTTGCCGCATGCATCACGCAAGAGTTGTAATTTACTAATTAAATGTTTAATATTTCCTGCAGCATTTGTACTTTACAAGTGGTTACAATACATAAATAGCTAAATTTTAAATATAATAAGATAATAGAATGATCATAAAAGCTTAAATTTACTTTTGAGCTAAATAACGTTAAATTGTTCAATTTCAGTTATTTATTGAAATTTAATTTTATTTTATATTATTTTATATTATTTTTATTAATTTTAGTATAATTTTTTAAAATAGTAAAAAAACTATTAATTCTTAAATCACTCTTTATAACACAATTTTTAACATTTCAGCATAAATTACATGCCCCATGCCTCGCGATAGAGGCGTTTCCGCATGCTTAGGGCAAGAGTCGTTGCCGCATGCCTCGGGCAAGAGGCGTTGCCGCATTCATCACGCAAGAGTAGTAATTTACTAATTAAATGTTTAATATTTCCTGCAGCAAATTCTAAATTCCGCAAAATTGTATATAACTCTCATACTTGTAACGAATTATAAATATAATAAGATGATAGAATGATCTTAAATTTACTTTTGAGCTAAATAACGTTAAATTGTTCAATTTCAGTTATTTATTGAAATTTAATTTTATTTTATATTATTTTATATTATTTTTATTAATTTTAGTATAATTTTTTAAAATAGTATAAAAACTATTAATTCTTAAATCACTCTTTATAACACAATTTTTAACATTTCAGCATAAAATACATGCCCCATGCCTCGCGATAGAGGCGTTTCCGCATGCTTAGGGCAAGAGTCGTTGCCGCATGCCTCGGGCAAGAGGCGTTGCCGCATGCATCACGCAAGAGTAGTAATTTACTAATTGAAATTTCAATTATTTTCATTAATTTTAGTTTATTTGTCTTAAAGTACATAGTAAAATACTATTATTATATTATTATATCTTTAATCACTCTTTAAAACTTATTTTTCAAAAAAAAAATGTTTAATATTTACCTGCAGATTTTGTACTTTACAAGTGGTTACAATACATAACTAACTAAATTCCTCTAAATTGTATATAACTCTTGTAATGAATTTAAAATACAATAAAATAATAAAATAATTATAAAAGCTTAAATTTACTTATGAGCTAAATTACGTTAAATTGTTCAAGTTCAGTTATTTATTGAAATTCGATTATTTTTATTAATTTTAGTATAATTTTTTAAAATAGTAAAAATACTATTATATCTTAAATCACTCTTTTTAACATAATTTTTATCATTTCAGCATAAAATACATGCCTAATGCCTCGAGTTAGAGGGGTTTCCGCATGCTTAGGGCAATGGTCGTTGCCGCATGCCTCAGGCAAGAGGCGTTGCCGCATGCAACACGCAAGAGTAGTAATTTACTAATTAAATGTTTAATATTTCCTGCAGCATTTGTACTTTACAAGTGGTTACAATACATAACTAGCTAAATTTTAAATATAATAAGATAATAGAATGATCATAAAAGCTTAAATTTACTTTTGAGCTAAATAACGTTAAATTGTTCAATTCAGTTAAAATGTTCAATTTCAGTTATTTATTTATTTTTATTAATTTTAGTTTAATTTTTTAAAATAGTAAAAAAACTATTATATCTTAAATCACTCTTTAAAAATAACGTAATTTTTATTATTTCAGCATAAAATACATGACCCATGCCTCGCGTTAGAGGGCATATAAAATAAAATTAAATTTCAATAAATAACTGAAATTGAACAATTTAACGTTATTTAGCTCAAAAGTAAATTTAAGCTTTTATGATCATTCTATTATCTTATTATATTTATAATTCGTTACAAGTATGAGAGTTATATACAATTTTACGGAATTTAGCTAGTATTGTATATATACCACTTGTAAAGTACGAATGCTGCAGGTAATATTAAACAATTAATTAGTAACTTACTACTCTTGCGTGATGCATGCGGCAACGCCTCTTGCCTGAGGCATGCGGCAACGACCATTGCCCTAAGCATGCGGAAACCCCTCTAACGCGAGGCATGGGGCATGTATTTTATGCTGAAATGATAAAAATTATGTTAAAAAGAGTGATTTAAGATATAATAGTTTTTTTACTATTTTAAAAAATTAAACTAAAATTAATAAAAATAAATAAATAACTGAAATTGAACATTTTAACTGAATTGAACAATTTAACGTTATTTAGCTCAAAAGTAAATTTAAGCTTATATGATCATTATCTTATTATATTTAAAATTCGTTACAAGTATGAGAGTTATTGTAACCACTTGTAAAGTACAAATGCTGCAGGTAATATTAAACATTTTTGTTTTGAAAAATAAGTTTAAAAGAGTGTTTTAAGATATAATAGTTTTTTTACTATTTTAAAAAATTATACTAAAATTAATAAAAATAATCGAATTTCAATAAATAACTGAAATTGAACAATTTAACGTTATTTACCTTATAAGTAAATTTAAGCTTTTATGATCATTTTATTATTTTATTGTATTTTAAATTCATTACAAGAGTTATATACAATTTAGAGGAATTTAGCTAGTTATGTATTGTAACCACTTGTAAAGTACAAAAGCTGCAGGTAATATTAAACATTTTTTTATTGAAAAATAAGTTTTAAAGAGTGATTAAAGATATAATAATATAATTTTAGTATTTTACTATGTAGTTTAAGACAAATAAACTAAAAGTAATAAAAATAATTGAAATTTCAATAAGTAAATTACTACTCTTGCGTGATGCATGCGGCAACGCCTCTTGCCCGAGGCATGCGGCAACGACTCTTGCCCTAAGCATGCGGAAACGCCTCTATCGCGAGGCATGGGGCATGTATTTTATGCTGAAATGATAAAAATTATGTTATGTTTAAAGAGTGATTTAAGATATAATAGTTTTTTTACTATTTTAAAAAATTAAACTAAAATTAATAAAAATAAATAAATAACTGAAATTGAACATTTTAACTGCCTCAGGCAAGAGGCGTTGCCGCATGCACCACGCAAGAGTAGTAATTTACTAATTAAATGTTTAATATTACCCCTGCAGCATTCGTACTTTACAAGTGGTATATATACAATACTAGCTAAATTCCGCAAAATTGTATATAACTCTCATACTTGTAACGAATTATAAATATAATAAGATAATAGAATGATCATAAAAGCTTAAATTTGTTTTGAGCTAAATAACGTTAAATTGTTCAATTTCAGTTATTTATTGAAATTCAATTATTTTTATTTATTTTAGTATAATGTACATGACCCATGCCTCGCGATAGAGGCGTTTCCGCATGCTTAGGGCAAGAGTCGTTGCCGCATGCCTCAGGCGAGAGGCGTTGCCGCATGCATCACGCAAGAGTAGTAATTTACTAATTAAATGTTTAATATTACCTGCAGCAAATTCTAAATTCCGCAAAATTGTATATAACTCTCATACTTGTAACGAATTATAAATATAATAAGATAATAGAATGATCATAAAAGCTGAATAGAATGATCTTAAATTTACTTTTGAGCTAAATAACGTTAAATTGTTCAATTTCAGTTATTTATTGAAAGGCTATTGCCGGATAAATATAGTGATTTGGCCCCCCTCCCCAATCTCAAAAAAATTATTTGCATCCGAAAAATATTATAAAAACTAACTGATCGCCGTTGGAATTAGCTTCCTAGCCCATATTAGGCGCCCTTAAACCTTAAAAAACCTTAAAAATCGTGTTTTTTGCGTTTTTTTTTGTTTCTCCGCACTGTGATGAGCTACTAATCTGAAAGTTGCGTAGAAAAAAAGGGCACAGAGTGTATTTTCAATCTTCATTGGTTTTAGACCTTTAAGACCATTTTAAGACCCCGAAAATTTATTTTTAATTTTCGAAAAATTGGTTTTTTAAGCATAAAAAAAATAACCAGCGTTAAATTTCTTCAAACTGACCTAAAAATTTGAAAAAAAGTATATTTTACTGATATCATTCTTGTCCTAGAGGGGGAGCTCATCTCCACACCTTCAAAACTCAAAAAACGCGTTTTTTTGCCTCTACACGATTAAAATGCAATAGAATTGCAAAAATTCGTTTTGGAACCTCCCTAAATCTTTTTGAGCATCTATTTATACGTTTTAACTAAAATATATTTCATTAATTATTGTTTTTAGACCCTTATGACCACTCAAAACCACCTTAAGAGCCCAAAAATTGATTTTACATTTTCGAAAAATCAGTTTTTTTGAAATTAAAAAATTATACCTGCCTTTAATTCTTTCAAATTGGACTAAAAAGGCAAAGAAAATTATTTTTTAACGATATCAGTCCTGTCCTGGAGGGGGAGCTCATCCCCACCCCTTGAAAACTCAAAAAACGCGTTTCTTTGCCCCTACACGATTAACCCATTAATTCCTAAGAAGAAACTGCATTTGACAGAGCTGTAAAACCTATTCCATTTAGAGCATTTGACTCAAATTAGTAAAATAAAACACAAAAAAAATTTCAAAATGGCGGACATTTATAAATGGCGGACTAATATTGTTGCGGCCTATAGCTATAAAATTATATTTTTTTATTTTTTCATGTTGAATATTCGCGGTAAATAATGTTTTACGTGATATTGTAATTATTTGATTTATCGGCCCCCCGTTTTAGGGCCCCTTCTCTCACGTTAAACTTTCACCGGTTCTATAAAACCGATTCATGCTCTCATTCTGTGGTCGCGTCGGCGGTCGCGCTCGTAAGACAATTTTAGCCATGCACCGCCCAGCGTATTAAACATAAAGTTATCATAGAACTAAAAACAGTGCTTAAATTTAATTTAATTAATTCAAATCAATTCATTTTTCTTTAACGCCAGCGATCAATAACTATATTTATACAGTCCACTAATCTAACATTTAATTATTTGTATATAATACATTCAATAAGTGCGTTTTAATAATTATTTTATTATTTTAATCACGTGTGAATTTATTTATAAACCCAAACCAATTTTCCTACAATTTCCCCAAATATTTCCTCCAAAATATTACAAATATGGTGGTCAGAAAAAATTAAATTTTGATATTTTTTGATAAAAATTTGTGTGAATGGTATTTTTTTGGGTGCTAATTACGAATATATAGTTATTTATCAAAAATTTTTAAATGGCGGAACCAATATGGCAGTTGCAAAACTCAAAATTTCGAGATTTTTGACGATTTTAAGCCTGAGCAGAAACTGTAAGTTATATAACCATAAAACCGGTTTCAGTTAGGGCATTTAAACATTTTATGTGAAAATATAATTTTTTTTCGAAAAAAATTCAAAATGGTGGATAAAGATGGCGGACACGAAAAACTAAATTTCGTCATTTTTTGGTCAAAATTTGTGTACAGGGTATTTTTTGGATGCTCATTACGAAGGTCTATCTATTTTTCAAAAACTCAAAATGGCGGATCTAATGTGGCTACTGAAAAATGCGAAATTTCGAGATTTTTGACGATTTTGAGCCTGAGAAGAAACTGTAAATAGTATAAGCGTAAAACCGGTTTTATTTAGGGCATTTAAACATGTTATATGAAAAAATGAAAATTATTTATTAAAATTCAAAATGGCCGATCAATATAGCGGACACAGAAGAAACTTACAGTTTCTTCTTAATCTCGCCATTTTGAGTTTTTGAAAAATAGATAAATAAATAAATATTTTTTCACATTACATGTTTAGATGCCCTAAATGAAACCGGTTTTATGGTTATATAACTTACAGTTTCTGCTCAGGCTCAAAATCGTCAAAAATCTCGAAATATCGAGTTTTTCAACGACCATATTGGTTCCGCCATTTAAAAATTTTTGATAAATAGTTATTTAGTAATTAGCACCCAAAAAATACCATTCACACAAATTTTTATCAAAAAATATCAAAATTTAATTTTTTCTGACCACCATATTAGTCCGCCATTTATAAATGTCCGCCATTTTGAAATTTTTTTTGTGTTTTATTTTACTAATTTGAGTCAAATGCTCTAAATGGAATAGGTTTTACAGCTCTGTCAAATGCAGTTTCTTCTTAGGAATTAATGGGTTAATCGTGTAGGGTCAAAGAAACGCGTTTTTTGAGTTTTCAAGGGGTGGGGATGAGCTCCCCCTCTAGGACAAGACTGATATCAGTAAAATATACTTTTTTTCAACTTTTTAGGTCAGTTTGAAGAAGTTTAACGCTGGTTATTTTTTTTTATGCTCAAAAAACCAATTTTTCGAAAATTAAAAATAAATTTTCGGGGTCTTAAAATGGTCTTAAAGGTCTAAAACCAATGAAGATTGAAAATACACTCTGTGCCCTTTTTTTCTACGCAACTTTCAGATTAGTAGCTCATCACAGTGCGGAGAAACAAAAAAAAACGCAAAAAACACGATTTTTAAGGTTATTTTAAGGTTTAAGGGCGCCTAATATGGGCTAGGAAGCTAATTCCAACGGCGATCAGTTAGTTTTTATAATATTTTTCGGATGCAAATAATTTTTTTGAGATTGGGGAGGGGGGCCAAATCACTATATTTATCCGGCAATAGCCTTTAATTTTATTTTATATTATTTTATATTATTTTTATTAATTTTAGTATAATTTTTTAAAATAGTAAAAAAACTATTAATTCTTAAATCACTCTTTATAACACAATTTTTAACATTTCAGCATAAAATACATGCCCCATGCCTCACGATAGGGGCGTTTCCGCGTGCTTAGGGCAAGAGTCGTTGCCGCATGCCTCGGGCAAGAGGCGTTGCCGCATTCATCACGCAAGAGTAGTAATTTATTATTAGAAATTTCAATTATTTTTATTACTTTTAGTTTATTTGTCATAAACTACATAGTAAAATACTATTATTATTTTATTATATCTTAAAACACTCTTTTAAACTTATTTTTCAAAACAAAAATGTTTAATATTTCCTGCAGCATTTGTACTTTACAAGTGGTTACAATAACTCTCATACTTTTAGCGAATTTTAAATATAATAAGATAATGATCATAAAAGCTTAAATTTACTTTTGAGCTTTTTTACTTTTTTACTTTTAAATGTTTAATATTACCTGCAGCAAATTCTAAATTCCGCAAAATTGTATATAACTCTCATACTTGTAACGAATTATAAATATAATAAGATAATGAATGATCATAAAAGCTGAATAGAATGATCTTAAATTTACTTTTGAGCTAAATAACGTTAAATTGTTCAATTTCAGTTATTTATTGAAATTTAATTTTATTTTATATTATTTTATATTATTTTTATTAATTTTAGTATAATTTTTTAAAATAGTAAAAAAACTATTAATTCTTAAATCACTCTTTATAACACAATTTTAAACATTTCAGCATAAAATACATGCCCCATGCCTCGCGATAGAGGGTTTTCCGCATGCTTAGGGCAAGAGTCGTTGCCGCATGCCTCAGGCAAGAGTCGTTGCCGCATGCATCACGCAAGAGTAGTAATTTACTAATTAATTGTTTAATATTACCTGCAGCATTCGTACTTTACAAGTGGTATATATACAATACTAGCTAAATTCCGCAAAATTGTATATAACTCTCATACTTGTAACGAATTATAAATATAATAAGATAATAGAATGATCATAAAAGCTTAAATTTACTTTTGAGCTAAATAACGTTAAATTGTTCAATTTCAGTTATTTATTGAAATTTAATTTTATTTTATATTATTTTATATTATTTTTATTAATTTTAGTATAATTTTTTAAAATAGTAAAAAAACTATTAATTCTTAAATCACTCTTTATAACACAATTTTAAACATTTCAGCATAAAATACATGCCCCATGCCTCGCGATAGAGGCGTTTCCGCATGCTTAGGGCAAGAGTCGTTGCCGCATGCCTCGGGCAAGAGATGTATTCATCACGCAAGAGTAGTAATTTATTATTAGAAATTTCAATTATTTTTTTTACTTTTAGTTTATTTGTCATAAACTACATAGTAAAATACTATTATTATATTATTATATCTTAAAACACTCTTTTAAACTTATTTTTCAAAACAAAAATGTTTAATATTTCCTGCAGCATTTGTACTTTACAAGTGGTTACAATAACTCTCATACTTGTAACGAATTTTAAATATAATAAGATAATGATCATAAAAGCTTAAATTTACTTTTGAGCTAAATAACGTTAAATTGTTCAATTCAGTTAAAATGTTCAATTTCAGTTATTTATTTATTTTTATTAATTTTAGTTTAATTTTTTAAAATAGTAAAAAAACTATTATATCTTAAATCACTCTTTAAACATAACATAATTTTTATCATTTCAGCATAAAATACATGCCCCATGCCTCACGTTAGAGGGTTTTCCGCATGCTTAGGGCAAGAGTCGTTGCCGCATGCCTCAGGCAAGAGTCGTTGCCGCATGCATCACGCAAGAGTAGTAATTTACTAATTAATTGTTTAATATTACCTGCAGCATTCGTACTTTACAAGTGGTATATATACAATACTAGCTAAATTCCGCAAAATTGTATATAACTCTCATACTTGTAACGAATTATAAATATAATAAGATAATAGAATGATCATAAAAGCTTAAATTTACTTTTGAGCTAAATAACGTTAAATTGTTCAATTTCAGTTATTTATTGAAATTTAATTTTATTTTATATTATTTTATATTATTTTTATTAATTTTAGTATAATTTTTTAAAATAGTAAAAAAACTATTAATTCTTAAATCACTCTTTATAACACAATTTTTAACATTTCACAATAGTAAAAAAACTATTATATCTTAAATAGATTAATAAAAACTATTATATCTTAACATAATTTTTATCATTTCAGCATAAAATACATACCCCATGCCTCGCGTTAGAGGGTTTTCCGCATGCTTAGGGCAAGAGTCGTTGCCGCATGCCTCAGGCAAGAGGCGTTGCCGCATGCATAACGCAAGAGTAGTAATTTACTAATTAATTAATATTACCTGCAGCATTCGTACTTTACAAGTGGTATATATACAATACTAGCTAAATTCCGCAAAATTGTATATAACTCTCATACTTGTAACGAATTATAAATATAATAAGATAATAGAATGATCATAAAAGCTTAAATTTACTTTTGAGCTAAATAACGTTAAATTGTTCAATTTCAGTTATTTATTGAAATTTAATTTTATTTTATATTATTTTATATTATTTTTATTAATTTTAGTATAATTTTTTAAAATAGTAAAAAAACTATTAATTCTTAAATCACTCTTTATAACACAATTTTTAACATTTCAGCATAAAATACATGCCCCATGCCTCACGATAGGGGCGTTTCCGCGTGCTTAGGGCAAGAGTCGTTGCCGCATGCCTCGGGCAAGAGGCGTTGCCGCATTCATCACGCAAGAGTAGTAATTTATTATTAGAAATATCAATTATTTTTATTACTTTTAGTTTATTTGTCATAAACTACTCAGTAAAATACTATTATTATATTATTATATCTTAAAACACTCTTTTAAACTTATTTTTCAAAACAAAAATGTTTAATATTACCTGTAGCATTTGTACTTGTGGTTACAATAACTCTCATACTTGTAACGAATTTGAAATATAATAAGATAATGATCATAAAAGCTTAAATTTACTTTTGAGCTAAATAACGTTAAATTGTTCAATTCAGTTAAAATGTTCAATTTCAGTTATTTATTTATTTTTATTAAATTTTAGTATAATTTTTTAAAATAGTAAAAAAACTATTATATCTTAAATCACTCTTTATAAGGTAATAATAAGTAGTAATTTACTAATTAAATGTTTAATATTACCTGCAGCATTCGTACTTTACAAGTGGTTACAATACATAACTAGCTAAATTTCGCTAAATTGTATAATATAACTCTCATACTTGTAACGAATTTTAAATATTATAAGATAATAGAATTATCATAAAAGCTTAAATTTACTTTTGAGCTAAATATCGTTAAATTGTTCAATTTCAGTTATTTATTGAAATTCAATTATTTTTATTAATTTTAGTATAATGTACATGCCCCATGCCTCGCGATAGAGGCGTTTCTGCATGCTTAGGGCAAGAGTCGTTGCCGCATGCCTCGGGCAAGAGGCGTTGCCGCATGCATCACGCAAGAGTAGTAATTTACTAATTGAAATTTCAATTATTTTTATTACTTTTAGTTTATTTGTCTTAAACTACATAGTAAAATACTATTATTATATTATTATATCTTTAATCACTCTTTAAAACTTATTTTTCAATAAAAAAATGTTTAATATTACCTGCAGCTTTTGTACTTTACAAGTGGTTACAATACATAACTAGCTAAATTCCTCTAATTTGTAAAAAACTATTATATCTTAAATCACTCTTTATAACATAATTTTTATCATTTCAGCATAAAATACATGCCCCATGCCTCGCGTTAGAGGGGTTTCCGCATGCTTTGGGCAATGGTCGTTGCGGCATGCCTCAGGCAAGAGGCGTTGCCGCATGCATCACGCAAGAGTAGTAATTTACTAATTAAATGTTTAATATTACCTGCAGCATTCGTACTTTACAAGTGGTTACAATACATAACTAGCTAAATTTCGCTAAATTGTATAATATAACTCTCATACTTGTAACGAATTTTAAATATAATAAGATCATAAAAGCTTAAATTTACTTTTGAGCTAAATAACGTTAAATTGTTCAATTTCAGTTATTTACTGAAATTCAATTATTTTTATTAATTTAAGTATAATGTACATGCCCCATGCCTAGCGATAGAGGCGTTTCCGCATGCTTAGGGCAAGAGTCGTTGCCGCATGCCTCGGGCAAGAGGCGTTGCCGCATGCATCACGCAAAAGTAGTAATTTACTAATTGAAATTTCAATTATTTTTATTACTTTTAGTTTATTTGTCTTAAAGTACATAGTAAAATACTATTATTATATTATTATATCTTTAATCACTCTTTAAAACTTATTTTTCAAAAAAAAAATGTTTAATATTTACCTGCAGCTTTTGTACTTTACAAGTGGTTACAATACATAACTAGCTAAATTCCTCTAATTTGTATATAACTCTTGTAATGAATTTAAAATACAATAAAATAATAAAATAATTATAAAAGCTTAAATTTACTTATTAGCTAAATAACGTTAAATTGTTCAATTTCAGTTATTTATTGAAATTCGATTATTTTTATTAATTTTAGTATAATTTTTTAAAATAGTAAAAAAACTATTATATCTTAAATCACTCTTTTTAACATAATTTTTATCATTTCAGCATAAAATACATGCCCCATGCCTCGCGTTAGAGGGGTTTCCGCATGCTTAGGGGAATGGTCGTTGCCGCATGCCTCAGGCAAGAGGCGTTGCCGCATGCATCACGCAAGAGTAGTAATTTACTAATTAAATGTTTAATATTACCTGCAGCAAATTCTAAATTACGCAAAATTGTATATAATACAATTGTATATAATTGTATATAATATATATTCTCATACTTGTAACGAATTATAAATATAATAACATTCTATTGAATGATCATAAAAGCTGAATAGAATGTTCTTAAATTTACTTTTAAGCTAAATAACCTTAAATTGTTCAATTTCAGTTATTTATTGAAATTTAATTTTATTTTATATTATTTTATATTATTTTTATTAATTTTAGTATAATTTTTTAAAATAGTAAAAAAACTATTATATCATAAATCACTCTTTATAACACAATTTTTAACATTTCAGCATAAAATACATGCCCCATGCCTCGCGATAGAGGCGTTTCCGCATGCTTAGGGCAATAGTCGTTGCCGCAAGCCTCGGGCAAGAGGCGTTGCCGCATGCATCACGCAAGAGTAGTAATTTACTAATTGAAATTTCAATTATTTTTATTACTTTTAGTTTATTTGTCATAAACTACATAGTAAAATACTATTATTATATTATATCTTAAAACACTCTTTTAAACTTATTTTTCAAAACACAAATGTTTAATATTACCTGCAGCATTTGTACTTTACAAGTGGTTACAATACATAACTAGCTAAATTCCGCTAAATTGTATAACTCTTGTAATGAATTTAAAATACAATAAAATAATAAAATGATCATAAAAGCTTAAATTTATTTACTTATGAGCTAAATAACGTTAAATTGTTCAATTTCAGTTATATATTGAAATTCAATTATTTTTATTAATTTTAGTATAATGTACATGCCCTATGCCTCGCGATATGGGCGTTTCCGCATGCTTAGGGCAAGAGTCGTTGCCGCATGCCTTGGGCAAGAGGCGTTGCCGCATGCATCACGCAAGAGTAGTAATTTACTAATTGAAATTTCAATTATTTTTATTACTTTTAGTTTATTTGTCATAAACTACATAGTAAAATACTATTATTATATTATATCTTAAATCACTCTTTAAAACTTATTTTTCAATAAAAAAATGTTTAATATTACCTGCAGCTTTTGTACTTTACAAGTGGTTACAATACATAACTAGCTAAATTCCTCTAAATTGTATATAACTCTTGTAATGAATTTAAAATACTTAAAATATTTAAAATATTTAAAATTCGTTACAAGTATGAGAGTTATTGTAACCACTTGTAAAGTACAAATGCTGCAGGTAATATTAAACATTTTTGTTTTGAAAAATAAGTTTAAAAGAGTGTTTTAAGATATAATAATATAATAATAGTATTTTACTATTTAGTTTATGACAAATAAACTAAAAGTAATAAAAATAATTGAAATTTCTAATAATAAATTACTACTCTTGCGTGATGAATGCGGCAACGCCTCTTGCCCGAGGCATGCGGCAACGACTCTTGCCCTAAGCATGCGGAAAACCCTCTAACGCGAGGCATGGCGCATGTATTTTATGCTGAAATGATAAAAATTATGTTATAAAGAGTGATTTAAGATATAATAGTTTTTTTTCTATTTTAAAAAATTATACTAAAATTAATAAAATTAATCGAATTTCAATAAATAACTGAAATTGAACAATTTAACGTTATTTAGCTCATAAGTAAATTTAAGCTTTTATGATCATTTTATTATTTTATTGTATTTTAAATTCATTACAAGAGTTATATACAATTTAGAGGAATTTAGTATTGTAACCACTTGTAAAGTACGAATGCTGCAGGTAATATTAAACATTTAATTAGTAAATTACTACTCTTGCGTGATGCATGCGGCAACGCCTCTTATCTGAGGCATGCGGCAACGACCATTGCCCTAAGCATGCGGAAACCCCTCTAACGCGAGGCATGGGGCATGTATTTCATGCTGAAATGATAAAAATTATGTTATAAAGAGTGATTTAAGATATAATAGTTTTTTTTCTATTTTAAAAAATTATACTAAAATTAATAAAATTAATCGAATTTCAATAAATAACTGAAATTGAACAATTTAACGTTATTTAGCTCATAAGTAAACTTAAGCTTTTATGATCATTTTATTATTTTATTATATTTTAAATTCATTACAAGAGTTATATACAATTTAGAGGAATTTAGCTAGTTATGTATTGTAACCACTTGTAAAGTACAAAAGCTGCAGGTAATATTAAACATTATTTTATTGAAAAATAAGTTCTAAAGAGTGATTAAAGATATAATAATATAATAATAGTATTTTACTATGTAGTTTAAGACAAATAAACTAAAAGTAATAAAAATAATTGAAATTTCAATTAGTAAATTACTACTCTTCATTTTATGCTGAATTTTTATTATTTCAGCATAAAATACATGCCCCATGCCTCGCGATAGAGGCGTTTCCGCAATCTTAGGGCAAGAGTCGTTGCCGCATGCCTCGGGCAAGAGGCCTTGCCGCATGCATCACGCAAGAGTAGTAATTTACTAATTGAAATTTCAATTATTTTTATTACTTTTAGTTTATTTGTCTTAAACTACATAGTAAAATACTATTATTATATTATTATATCTTTAAAACTTCACTCACTTCACTCTCACTCACATCACTCTTTAAAACTTATTTTTCAATAAACAAATGTTTAATATTACCTGCAGCTTTTGTACTTTACAAGTGGTTACAATACATAACTAGCTAAATTCCTCTAAATTGTATATAACTCTTGTAATGAATTTAAAATACAATAAAATAATAAAATGATCATAAAAGCTTAAATTTACTTATGAGCTAAATAACGTTAAATTGTTCAATTTCAGTTATTTATTGAAATTCGATTATTTTTATTAATTTTAGTATAATTTTTTAAAATAGTAAAAAAACTATTATATCTAAAAATAACTCTTTATAACATAATTTTTATCATTTCAGCATAAAATACATGCCCCATGCCTCGCGTTAGAGGGGTTTCCGCATGCTTAGGGCAATGGTCGTTGCCGCATGCCTCAGGCAAGAGGCGTTGCCGCATGCATCACGCAAGAGTACTAATTTACTAATTAAATGTTTAATATTACCTGCAGCATTCGTACTTTACAAGTGGTTACAATATTAAATTCCTCTAAATCGTATATAACTCTTGTAATGAATTTAAAATACAATAAAATAATAAAATGATCATAAAAGCTTAAATTTACTTATGAGCTAAATAACGTTAAATTGTTCAATTTCAGTTATTTATTGAAATTCGATTATTTTTATTAATTTTAGTATAATTTTTTAAAATAGTAAAAAAACTATTATATCTTAAAACACTCTTTATAACATAATTTTTATCATTTTAGCATAAAATACATGCCCCATGCCTCGCGTTAGAGGGTTTTCCGCATGGTTAGGGCAAGAGTCGTTGCCGCATGCCTCAGGCAAGAGGCGTTGCCGCATGCATCACGCAAGAGTAGTAATTTACTAATTGTTTTGAAAAATAAGTTTAAAAGAGTGTTTTAAGATATAATAATATAATAATAGTATTTTACTATGTAGTTTATGACAAATAAACTAAAAGTAATAAAAATAATTGAAATTTCTAATAATAAATTACTACGTGATGAATGCGGCAACGCCTCTTGCCTGAGGCATGCGGCAACGACTCTTCCCCTAAGCATGCGGAAACGCCTCTATCGCGAGGCATGGGGCATGTATTTTATGCTGAAATGTTAAAAATTGTGTTATAAAGAGTGATTTAAGATATAATAGTTTTTTTAAGCATGCGGAAACGCCTCTATCGCGAGGCATGGGGCATGTATTTTATGCTGAAATGTTAAAGATTGTGTTATAAAGAGTGATTTAAGATATAATAGTTTTTTTACTATTTTAAAAAATTATACTAAAATTAATAAAAATAATATAAAATAATATAAAATAAAATTAAATTTCAATAAATATAATAAAACTTTTTTCAATAAAATTGAACAATTTAACGTTATTTAGCTCAAAAGTAAATTTAAGCTTTTAAGATCATTCTATAATCTTATTATATTTATAATTCGTTACAAGTATGAGAGTTATATACAATTTTGCGGAATTTAGCTAGTATTGTATACCTCTTGTAAAGTACGAATGCTGCAGGTAATATTAAACATTTAATTAGTAAATTACTACTCTTGCGTGATGCATGCGGCAACGCCTCTTGCCTGAGGCATGCGGCAACGACTCCTGCCTTAAGCATGCGGAAAACCCTCTAACGCCAGGGGGCATGTATTTTATGCTGAAATGATAATAATTATGTTAAAAAGAGTGATTTAAGATATAATAGTTTTTTTACTATTTTAAAAAATTATACTAAAATTAATAAAAATAATCGAATTTCATAAATAACTGAAATTGAACAATTTAACGTTATTTAGCTCATAAGTAAATTTAATCTTTTATGATTATTTTATTATTTTATTGTATTTTAAATTCATTACAAGAGTTATATACAATTTAGAGGAATTTAGCTAGTTATGTATTGTAACCACTTGTAACGTACAAATGCTGCAGGAAATATTAAACATTTAATTAGTAAATTACTACTCTTGCGTGATGCATGCGGCAACGCCTCTTGCCCGAGGCCTGCGGCAACGACTCTTGCCCTAAGCATGCGGAAACGCCTCTATCGCGAGGCATGGGGCATATTTTATGCTGAAATGTTAAAAATTGTGTTATAAAGAGTGATTTAAGATATAATAGTTTTTTTACTATTTTAAAATATTATAAGAAAATTAATAAAAATAATATAAAATAATATAAAATAAAATTAAATTTCAAGAAATAACTTTTTTCAATAAAATTGAACAATTTAACGTTATTTAGCTCAAAAGTAAATTTAAGCTTTTAAGATCATTCTATAAGCTTATTATATTTATAATTCGTTACAAGTATGAGAGTTATATACAATTTTGCGGAATTTAGCTAGTATTGTATATATACCTCTTGTAAAGTACGAATGCTGCAGGTAATATTAAACATTTAATTAGTAAATTACTACTCTTGCGTGATGCATGCGGCAACGCCTCTTGCCTGAGGCATGCGGCAACGACTCCTGCCTTAAGCATGCGGAAAACCCTCTAACGCCAGGGGGCATGTATTTTATGCTGAAATGATAATAATTATGTTAAAAAGAGTGATTTAAGATATAATAGTTTTTTTACTATTTTAAAAAATTATACTAAAATTAATAAAAATAATCGAATTTCATAAATAACTGAAATTGAACAATTTAACGTTATTTAGCTCATAAGTAAATTTAATCTTTTATGATTATTTTATTATTTTATTGTATTTTAAATTCATTACAAGAGTTATATACAATTTAGAGGAATTTAGCTAGTTATGTATTGTAACCACTTGTAACGTACAAATGCTGCAGGTAATATTAAACATTTAATTAGTAAATTACTACTCTTGCGTGATGCATGCGGCAACGCCTCTTGCCTGAGGCATGCGGCAACGACCATTGCCCTAAGCATGCGGAAACCCCTCTAACGCGAGGCATGGGGCATGTATTTTATGCTGAAATGATAAAAATTATGTTATAAAGAGTGATTTAAGATATAATAGTTTTTTTTCTATTTTAAAAAATTATACTAAAATTAATAAAATTAATCGAATTTCAATAAATAACTGAAATTGAACAATTTAACATTATTTAGCTCATAAGTAAATAAATTTAAGCTTTAATGATCATTTTATTATTTTATTGTATTTTAAATTCATTACAAGAGTTATATACAATTTAGCGGAATTTAGCTAGTTATGTATTGTAACCACTCTTAAAGTACAAATGCTGCAGGTAATATTAAACATTTTTTTTTGTGAAAAATAAGTTTAAAGAGTGATTAAAGATATAATAATATAATAATAGTATTTTACTATGTAGTTTAAGACAAATAAACTAAAAGTAATAAAAATAATTGAAATTTCAATTAGTAAATTACTACTCATGCGGCAACGCCTCTTGCCCGAGGCATGAGTCAACAACTCTTGCCCTAAGCATGCGGAAACGCCCCTATCGCGAGGCATGGGGCATGTTCATTATACTAAAGTTAATAAAAATAATTGAATTTCAATAAATAACTGAAATTGAACAATTTAACGTTATTTAGCTTATAAGTAAATTTAAGCTTTTATGATTATTTTATTATTTTATTGTATTTTAAATTCATTATAAGAGTTATATACAATTTAGAGGAATTTAGCTAGTTATGTATTGTAATAAAAATAATAAAAATAATAAAAATAAAAGTAATAAAAATAATTGAAATTTCAATTAGTAAATTACTACTCCTATTATTAAATTGTTCAATTACAGTTATTTATTGAAATTCAATTATTTTTATTAATTTTAGTATAATGTACATGCCCCATGCCTCGCGATAGAGGCGTTTCCGCATGCTTAGGGCAAGAGTAGTAATTTACTAATTGAAATTTCAATTATTTTTATTACTTTTAGTTTATTTGTCTTAAACTACATAGTAAAATACTATTATTAGTCTATTATTATTATTATTATATCTTTAATCACTCTTTAAAACTTATTTTTCACAAAAAAAAAAGTTTAATATTACCTGCAGCATTTGTACTTTAAGAGTGGTTACAATACATAACTAGCTAAATTCCGCTAAATTGTATATAACTCTTGTAATGAATTTAAAATACAATAAAATAATAAAATGATCATAAAAGCTTAAATTTATTTACTTATGAGCTAAATAACGTTAAATTGTTCAATTTCAGTTATTTATTGAAATTCAATTATTTTTATTAATTTTAGTATAATGTACATGCCCCATGCCTCGCGATAGAGGCGTTTCCGCAATCTTAGGGTAAGAGTCGTTGCCGCATGCCTCGGGCAAGAGGCGTTGCCGCATGCATCACGCAAGAGTAGTAATTTACTAATTGAAATTTCAATTATTTTTATTACTTTTAGTTTATTTGTCTTAAACTACATAGTAAAATACTATTATTATATTATTATATCTTTAATCACTCTTTAAAACTTATTTTTCAATAAAAAAATGTTTAATATTACCTGCAGCTTTTGTACTTTACAAGTGGTTACAATACATAACTAGCTAAATTCCTCTAAATTGTATATAACTCTTGTAATGAATTTAAAATACAATAAAATAATAAAATGATCATAAAAGCTTGAATTTACTTATGAGCTAAATAACGTTAAATTGTTCAATTTCAGTTATTTATTGAAATTCGATTATTTTTATTAATTTTAGTATAATTCACGGTTGGCTAGAAACAATTTTAAATAAAATTTGAAGGTACCTCCAAGATTCCGATGAATTTTGATTGTAGGGTACCTACAGGTCCTAAAAAAACAAAAAAGGAAAAAATCCGCTCGGCGCTTTTTTATTTTTGCCCAAAATAGGGCTATCTCGGTGAATATATTCAAAAAAACGTTTGAAAAAGAAATAATGAATTATAAATCTTACAATTTTAATTGTAATATACTAGAACATGAAAGGAAAGTTAAATTTATACATTTTTATGTATTTTTTACTCATCTGCGCAGACCCAGATGTAATGGATGGTCATTGAGGCTGCAAAGCTGACCTAGCTAAAAAAACTACATAAAAAACTACATACCCGGGTTAAGATGTGTTTTTTATTAGGAAAAGTGTACTTGACTGTTGCGTCTATCATTTTTCTAGACCATGTAGGGTTTCAGATCTGTTTTTGGACACTTTTACTGAAGTCAAAACTGTGATATTTTCAATTTTTTCGAATTTGATGAAAAAACTTAGAATAAGATAAAAAAATTTGTAACGGGCTTGTGTAAACACAATTAATGAGCATAGAACATATTTATGTGTAATAGAAATTTTTAAATGATTAAATAAAGTCAAACAATATTATTCAAAGTCCCTAAACCCGGATTATTCTACGTCCTTAATCGAAATTATTCTAAGTTCCTAAAACGAAATTATTCTAAATACATTATACCCCCCCGAACCCATCCGTTTTTCACCCCCCCCCCCCCACCTCACTGTAGTGGTAGTTTTTTCCAAGTACCTCTCCCTATGAACATGTTCCATGTTAATAGTTATAAGCCCATTTAAGGGGATAATACCCCCCTGGTTATAAGCTTTATTTGGGAGATAGGGGGTTTGCTATTTTAAGAGATTTTTACTTGATGGATAAAATATCCAAAATATCAAAAATAAAGATTTCTTGCGTCAATTTATTTCGCACGCGTACAGTATAAATTCGACTTGGTGAAATTATTATGCAAGCCTACTGTGAATTGGCTTGGTCAACGTTACGCGTGCGTAAATTCGAAGTTTTGCCCCAATTACAGTATTAGCATCCCTTAAGTTACCATCCCTGAAAAATAGCAAACCACTTTTTTTTGCTCATACCCCCTATGAAAACTCCTTATTCGGGGGTACTATGTCCCTAATATTTTTTATAACTTATTTTATCTGAATCTTAGTTTTTTCATCAAATTCGAAAAAATTGAAAAAATCACAGTTTCGACTAAAGTAAAAGTGTCCAAAAACAGTGACGAGACCCTATAAGGTCTAGAAAAATGATAGTTGAAATCGTCAAGTATACTTTCCTCGACAAAATCACATCTTGTCCTGGATATGTAGTTTTTTATGTAGTTTTTTCAGCTAGGTCAGCTTTGTAGCATCAATGACCATCCATTACATCTGGGTCTGCGCAGGTGAGTTAAAAATACATAAAAATGTATAAATTTAACTTTTCTTTCATATTCTAGTATATTACAATTAAAATTGTAAGATTTATAATTCATTATTTCTTTTTCAAACGTTTTTTTGAATATATTCACCGAGATAGCCCTATTTTGGGCAAAAATAAAAATGCGCCGAGCGGATTTTTTTCTTTTTTGTTTTTTTAGGACCTGTACGTACCATACAATCAAAATTCATCGGAATCTCGGAGGTACCTTCAAATTTTATTTAAAATTGTTTCTAGCCAACCGTGAATTTTTTAAAATAGTAAATAAACTATTATATCTTAAATCACTCTTTATAACATAATTTTTATCATTTCAGCATAAAATACATGCCCCATGCCTCGCGTTAGAGGGGTTTCCGCATGCTTAGGGCAATGGTCGTTGCCGCATGCCTCAGGCAAGAGGCGTTGCCGCATGCATCACGCAAGAGTAGTAATTTACTAATTAAATGTTTAATATTACCTGCAGCATTCGTACTTTACAAGTGGTTACAATACTAAATTCCTCTAAATTGTATATAACTCTTGTAATGAATTTAAAATACAATAAAATAATAAAATGATCATAAAAGCTTAAATTTACTTATGAGCTAAATAACGTTAAATTGTTCAATTTCAGTTATTTATTTAAATTCGATTATTTTTATTAATTTTAGTATAATTTTTTAAAATAGTAAAAAAACTATTATATCTTAAATCACTCTTTATAATATAATTTTTATCATTTCAGCATAAAATACATGCCCCATGCCTTGGGTTAGAGGGTTTTCCGCATGCTTAGGGCAAGAGTCGTTGCCGCATGCCTCAGGCAAGAGGCGTTGCCGCATGCATCACGCAAGAGTAGTAATTTACTAATTAAATGTTTAATATTACCTGCATGCATGCGGCAACGCCTCTTGCCCGAGGCATGCGGCAACGACTCTTGCCCTAAGCATGCGGAAAACCCTCTAACGCGAGGCATGGGGCATGTATTTTATGCTGAAATAATAAAAATTATGTTACAAAGAGATATAATAGTTTTTTTACTATTTTAAAAAATTAAACTAAAATTAATAAAAATAAATAAATAACTGAAATTGAACATTTTAACTGAATTGAACAATTTAACGTTATTTAGCTCAAAAGTAAATTTAAGCTTTTATGATCATTATCTTATTATATTTAAAATTCGTTACAAGTATGAGAGTTATTGTAACCACTTGTAAAGTACAAATGCTGCAGGTAATACTAAACATTTTTGTTTTGAAAAATAAGTTTAAAAGAGTGTTTTAAGATATAATAATATAATAATAGTATTTTACTATTTAGTTTATGACAAATAAACTAAAAGTAATAAAAATAATTGAAATTTCTAATAATAAATTACTACTCTTGCGTGATGAATGCGGCAACGCCTCTTGCCCGAGGCATGCGGCAACGACTCTAGCCCTAAGCATGCGGAAACGCCTCTATCGCGAGGCATGGGGCATGTACATTATACTAAAATTAATGAAAATAATTGAATTTCAATAAATAACTGAAATTGAACAATTTAACGTTATTTAGCTCATAAGTAAATAAATTTAAGCTTTTATGATCATTTTATTATTTTATTGTATTTTAAATTCATTACAAGAGTTATATACAATTTAGCGGAATTTAGCTAGTTATGTATTAAAACCACTTGTAAAGTATAAATGCTGCAGGTAATATTAAACATTTTTTTTTGTTAAAAATAAGCTAAAAAATAAACCAAAAGTAATAAAAATAATAGAAATTTCAATTAGTAAATTACTACTCTTGCGTGATGCATGCGGCAACGCCTCTTGCCTGAGGCATGCGGCAACGACCATTGCCCTAAGCATGCGGAAACCCCTCTAACGCGAGGCATGGGGCATGTATTTTATGCTGAGATAATAAAAATTATGTTATAAAGAGTGATTTAAGATATAATAGTTTTTTACTATTTTAAAAAATTAAACTAAAATTAATAAAAATAAATAAATAACTGAAATTGAACATTTTAACTGAATTGAACAATTTAACGTTATTTAGCTCAAAAGTAAATTTAAGCTTATATGATCATTATCTTATTATATTTAAAATTCGTTACAAGTATGAGAATTATTGTAACCACTTGTAAAGTACAAATGCTGCAGGTAATATTAAACATTTTTGTTTTGAAAAATAAGTTTAAAAGAGTGTTTTAAGATATAATAATATAATAATAGTATTTTACTATTTAGTTTATGACAAATAAACTAAAAGTAATAAAAATAATTGAAATTTCTAATAATAAATTATTACTCTTGCGTGATGAATGCGGCAACGCCTCTTGCCCGAGGCATGCGGCAACGACTCTAGCCCTAAGCATGCGGAAACGCCTCTATCGCGAGGCATGGGGCATGTACATTATACTAAAATTAATGAAAATAATTGAATTTCAATAAATAACTGAAATTGAACAATTTAACGTTATTTAGCTCATAAGTAAATAAATTTAAGCTTTTATGATCATTTTATTATTTTATTGTATTTTAAATTCATTACAAGAGTTATATACAATTTAGCGGAATTTAGCTAGTTATGAATTAAAACCACTTGTAAAGTACAAATGCTGCAGGTAATATTAAACATTTTTTTTTGTTAAAAATAAGCTAAAAAATAAACTAAAAATAATAAAAATAATTGAAATTTCAATTAGTAAATTACTACACTTGCGTGATGCATGCGGCAACGCCTCTTGCCTGAGGCATGCGGCAACGACCATTGCCCTAAGCATGCGGAAACCCCTCTAACGCGAGGCATGGGGCATGTATTTAATGCTGAGATAATAAAAACTATGTTATAAAGAGTGATTTAAGATATAATAGTTTTTTACTATTTTAAAAAATTAAACTAAAATTAATAAAAATAAATAAATAACTGAAATTGAACATTTTAACTGAATTGAACAATTTAACGTTATTTAGCTCAAAAGTAAATTTAAGCTTATATGATCATTATCTTATTATATTTAAAATTCGTTACAAGTATGAGAGTTATTGTAACCACTTGTAAAGTACAAATGCTGCAGGTAATATTAAACATTTTTGTTTTGAAAAATAAGTTTAAAAGAGTGTTTTAAGATATAATAATATAATAATAGTATTTTACTATTTAGTTTATGACAAATAAACTAAAAGTAATAAAAATAATTGAAATTTCTAATAATAAATTACTACTCCTGCGTGATGAATGCGGCAACGCCTCTTGCCCGAGGCATGCGGCAACGACTCTTGCCCTAAGCATGCGGAAACGCCTCTATCGCGAGGCATGGGGCATATACATTATACTAAAATTAATAAAAATAATTGAATTTCAATAAAAAACTGAAATTGAGCAATTTAACGTTATTTAGCTCAAAAGTAAATTTAAGCTTTTATGATCATTCTATTATGTTATTATATTTATAAATCGTTACAAGTATGAGAGTTATATACAATTTTGCGGAATTTAGCTAGTATTGTATATATACCAGTTGTAAAGTGCGAATGCTGCAGGTAATATTAAACATTTAATTAGTAAATTACTACTCTTGCGTGATGCATGCGGCAACGCCTCTTGTCTGAGGCATGCGGCAACGACTCTTGCCCTAAGCATGCGGAAAACCCTCTAACGCGAGGCATGGGGCATGTATTTTATGCTGAAATGATAAAAATTATGTTATAAAGTGATTTAAGATTTAAGATATAATAGTTTATTTTTAAAAAATATAATAGTTTATTTTTTTTAGTGATTTAAGATATATTAGTTTTTTTACTATTTTAAAAAATTATACTAAAATTAATAAAAATAATCGAATTTCAATAAATAACTGAAATTGAACAATTTAACTTTATTTAGCTCATAAGTAAATTTAAGCTTTATTAATTTTAGTATAATTTTTTAAAATAGTAAAAATACTATTATATCTTAAATCACTCTTTATAACATAATTTTTATTATTTCAGCATAAAATACATGCCCCATGCGTTAGAGGGTTTTCCGCATGCTTAGGGCAAGAGTTGTTGCCGCATGCCTCAGGCAAGAGGCGTTGCCGCATGCATCACGCAAGAGTAGTAATTTAATAATTGAAATTTCAATTATTTTTATTACTTTTAGTCTATTTTTTAGCTTATTTTTCACAAAAAAAAATGTTTAATAATAATAAAAATTTTTATTACATGCAGCATTTGTACTTTACAAGTGGTTACAATGCGTTGAAGCATTATACCCCGGGTATAATATTTATTACATTACATCTCTCTCCGGTGGTCTTCCCCGGTTGTGAACTTTAGTGTCGCTGGCCTGCTGGTTACCCTCAGGTAAAACATCCTCGGAGGTTATCCTCCGAGGATGCGGAACCTGTAGGATATCCACAGGTCGGTGATATAAAATTAGTGTCTGTTTATAGGTTATGTTTTCCATGGCGAAGTTATTTTATAAAATGGAGCATTAATTAATTATTCAATAAATTATAAAATATAATTATTTTTGTAAATACGTTTTCTTTTCTTAATTAAAATCATAAATTTTTGTTATATTTTAATTATCATAATCAATATAAAAAAAAATTATTTATTATTTTATAAATTTGAATATAAACATTATTACTATTCAATAAACAAAATAAAATATTTCTTTATCAATTTTAAAGCATAAAATTCTGTGTTACCATTTATTTCATATTAACCTCCCACAACGGGCCATATCCTTGAATAATTTAATTTTAAGATTTTGTTAAAAAACTGTATTGGTTAATACACCCTAGGGGTAAGTGCTTCATTCGGTGCCGAAACCCGGATGGCTTGTTTGAGGTTGATTTGAAATGGGTTAAAATTTGATACTTGTAAATAATAAAGGCAATTCTTAAGCTAATAAGTGAAATTTTTTTTTGAGAAAAAATTAAAATTGTGTAATTCTTAAGCTGATTAGTAGAAGTTTTACAAAAATAAAAACATAATTAGTAAAATCTTTAAAATAAAATTAAATTATAAAATCTTAAAATATAACACAACGTAGAGTCATTCTCAAGCTATTTAGTAAAATTTTTCAAAATAATTTTTTATAAAAATCAAATTAAAAAAATCTTAAATTTAACACAATGTAGAATCATAGTAAGGTCAATTAATATAAATCTTTTTTTCTTGTTAGCAAAAAAAATTTATAATTATTTTAATTAAAATTAAAAAGTTTTTTAAATTATCACAAAGTAGAGTCATTCTGAGGCTAGAAAATTTTCTTGAAGAAAATTTAAAATAGATCATACATACAATAAAAAATAAAGTTATTCTAAGAAAAGTGATTTTATTAATTTATAAAAATAATTGTATATAACCGTTTGTCAATATAATTGCTTAATTGTTCGTAGTATTTTTAATTTAATTAATGCTCAAAAATTTGTTATTATTATTTAAGTAAACTACGTTTATTTTGAAAGAAAATTAGAATGCAATCGAAGTTTGGATGATGTTGACATCCAGATGAAAAAATAATTGGTGTTGAAATGATAAAGTTACTTTAGTTGTGAAAGTCAAAGAGAATTTAAATTTGATAAAATGATTAAAAATCAATTTTATATTTCAAGAAAATATATAATGATAAATTGAAGTCAGTAACTAGGGATCAAGAGCTAGATGCTTTGAAGAATGATAATTCATCAACAAGCAGAGATGGGCCCATGATTATCGCTGAGACACTGACCAATCCTACAATACAGGAATAAACGGTGGGTCTCCCCCAAAGCGACCACGATTACGGATGGTGCTGATGGGTAGATATCATGTGAATAGCTCGAAAAATCCTGGAATAAAGTTGAGTTTCTGAAGCAAATCAAATAGCCTGAATCCTGAATTTACAAAGAAAAAATACAAAAATAAGTTGAAGTGTAAAATACAAGCAAATAAAAAAGAAAAATAGTGAATATTTTAACGTTAATAAAATTAATGATAAATTCTCTGGATTTTGGGCAACTAAAATTAATTAGAAAACTAAATAAAGAAAATTGGAGTCAATCATTCACCAAGATCTTCAACGGCTAAAAAATATCAAAAATTAAAACATAACATTATAAAAATAAAAAATATAAAAAAGTGAAATAATGATAACTAAGGAATTTTCTAATAAGTGATTGAGCAAAAATTAGTGAAGAACGATAATCAAAATAAAAAACTGTAAGTGTAAATATTAATAAAAAACTGTGAGTGATAATTAAAGACTGTAAATGTATTTAAAAAAAAAAATAAGACTGTGGGTGATAGTTAAGTTTGAAATTAAAAACTGTATAAAGGAGTGATTTGAATGAAGTTTAATAAAATCAAAAACATGTAAATTTTCTCTTTTATTTTGTTATTTTATATGTAAAAAATGTTCCATTTTATAATAAAAAATAGGAGGGGTAATGAAGCATTATACCCCGGGTATAATATTTATTAATAATTATTTAAATATTTTATTTATCGCGCGCTCCACTAGAGTGCTCTGTATAATATCTGTTACGATGCGCGCGCTGGGTCTCTCGCAAGGTCCGTTCTCTGCTTATTACCTAAATGCACGCACAAAATTTTGTCATTATCTGGCGGTAATCCCCAGAGTAAACATCTCTCTCCGGTGGTCTTCCCCGGTTGTGAACTTTAGTGTCGCTGGCCTGCTGGTTACCCTCAGGTAAAACATCCTCGGAGGTTATCCTCCGAGGACGCGGAACCTGTAGGATATCCACAGGTCGGTGATATAAAATTAGTGTCTGTTTATAGGTTATGTTTTCCATGGCGAAGTTATTTTATAAAATGGAGCATTAATTAATTATTCAATAAATTATAAAATATAATTATTTTTGTAAATACGTTTTCTTTTCTTAATTAAAATCATAAATTTTTGTTATATTTTAATTATCATAATCAATATAAAAAAAAATTATTTATTATTTTATAAATTTGAATATAAACATTATTACTATTCAATAAACAATATAAAATATTTCTTTATCAATTTTAAAGCATAAAATTCTGTGTTACCATTTATTTCATATTAACCTCCCACAACGGGCCATATCCTTGAATAATTTAATTTTAAGATTTTGTTAAAAAACTGTATTGGCTAATACAGCCTAGGGGTAAGTGCTTCAACGTAACTAGCTAATTTACGCTAAATTGTATATAACTCTTGTAATGAATTTAAAATACAATAAAATAATAAAATGATCATAAAAGCTTAAATTTATTTACTTATGAGCTAAATAACGTTAAATTGTTCAATTTCAGTTATTTATTGAAATTCAATTATTTTTATTAATTTTAGTATAATGTACATGCCACATGACTCGCGATAGAGGCGTTTCCGCGTGCTTAGGGCAAAATTCGTTGCCGCATGCCTCGGGCAAGAGGCGTTGCCGCATGCATCACGCAAGAGTAGTAATTTACTAATTGAAATTTCAATTATTTTTATTACTTTTAGATTATTTGTCTTAAACTACATAGTAAAATACTATTATTATATTATTATATCTTTAATCACTCTTTAAAACTTATTTTTCAATAAAAAAATATTACCTGCAGCTTTTGTACTTTACAAGTGGTTACAATACATAACTAACTAAATTCCTCTAAATTGTATATAAGAGTTATCTCTTGTAATGAATTTAAAATAGAATAAAATAATAAAATGATCATAAAAGCTTAAATTTACTTATGAGCTAAATAACGTTAAATTGTTCAATTTCAGTTATTTATTGAAATTCGATTATTTTTATTAATTTTAGTATAATTTTTTAAAATAGTAAAAAAACTATTATATCTTAAATCACTCTTTATAACATAATTTTTATCATTTCAGCATAAAATACATGCCCCATGCCTCGCGTTAGAGGGTTTTCCGCATGCTTAGGGCAAGAGTCGTTGCCGCATGCCTCAGGCAAGAGGCGTTGCCGCATGCATCACGCAAGAGTAGTAATTTACTAATTAAATGTTTAATATTACCTGCAGCATTCGTACTTTACAAGTGGTATATATACAATACTAGCTAAATTCCGCAAAATTGTATATAACTCTCATACTTGTAACGAATTATAAATATAATAAGATAATAGAATGATCATAAAAGCTTAAATTTACTTTGAGCTAAATAACGTTAAATTGTTCAATTTCAGTTATTTATTGAAATTCAATTATTTTTATTAATTTTAGTATAATGTACATGACCCATGCCTCGCGATAGAGGCGTTTCCGCATGCTTAGGGCAAGAGTCGTTGCCGCATGCCTCGGGCAAGAGGCGTTGCCGCATTCATCACGCAAGAGTAGTAATTTATTATTAGAAATTTCAATTATTTTTATTACTTTTAGTTTATTTGTCATAAACTAAATAGTAAAATACTATTATTATATATCTTAAAACACTCTTTTAAACTTATTTTTCAAAACAAAAATGTTTAATATTACCTGCAGCATTTGTACTTTACAAGTGTTTACAATAACTCTCATAATGTAACGAATTTTAAATATAATAAGATAATGATCATATAAGCTTAAATTTACTTTTGAGCTAAATAACGTTAAATGTTCAATTCAGTTAAAATGTTCAATTTCAGTTATTTATTTATTTTTATTAATTTTAGTTTAATTTTTTAAAATAGTAAAAAAACTATTATATCTTAAATCACTCTTTATAACATAATTTTTATTATCTCAGCATAAAATACATGCCCCATGCCTCGCGTTAGAGGGTTTTCCGCATGCTTAGGGCAAGAGTCGTTGCCGCATGCCTCAGGCAAGAGGCGTTGCCGCATGCATCACGCAAGAGTAGTAATTTACTAATTAAATGTTTATATTACCTGCAGCAAATTCTTAAATCCGCAAAATTGTATATAACTCTCATACTTGTAACGAATTATAAATATAATAAGATAATAGAATGATCATAAAAGCTGAATAGAATGATCTTAAATTTACTTTTGAGCTAAATAACGTTAAATTGTTCAATTTCAGTTATTTATTGAAATTCGATTATTTTTATTAATTTTAGTATAATTTTTTAAAATAGTAAAAAAACTATTATATCTTAAATCACTCTTTATAACATAATTTTTATCATTTCAGCATAAAATACATGCCCCATGCCTCGCGTTAGAGGGTTTTCCGCATGCTTAGGGCAAGAGTCGTTGCCGCATGCCTCAGGCAAGAGGCGTTGCCGCATGCATCACGCAAGAGTAGTAATTTACTAATTAAATGTTTATATTACCTGCAGCAAATTCTTAATTCCGCAAAATTGTATATAACTCTCATACTTGTAACGAATTATAAATATAATAAGATAATAGAATGATCATAAAAGCTAAATAGAATGATCTTAAATTTACTTTGAGCTAAATAACGTTAAATTGTTCAATTTCAGTTATTTATTGAAATTCAATTATTTTTATTAATTTTAGTATAATGTACATGACCCATGCCTCGCGATAGAGGCGTTTCCGCATGCTTAGGGCAAGAGTCGTTGCCGCATGCCTCGGGCAAGAGGCGTTGCCGCATTCATCACGCAAGAGTAGTAATTTATTATTAGAAATTTCAATTATTTTTATTACTTTTAGTTTATTTGTCATAAACTAAATAGTAAAATACTATTATTATATATCTTAAAACACTCTTTTAAACTTATTTTTCAAAACAAAAATGTTTAATATTACCTGCAGCATTTGTACTTTACAAGTGTTTACAATAACTCTCATACTTGTAACGAATTTTAAATATAATAAGATAATGATCATATAAGCTTAAATTTACTTTTGAGCTAAATAACGTTAAATTGTTCAATTTAGTTAAAATGTTCAATTTCAGTTATTTATTTATTTTTATTAATTTTAGTATAATTTTTTAAAATAGAAAAAACTATTAATTCTTAAATCACTCTTTATAACACAATTTTTAACATTTCAGCATAAAATACATGCCCCATGCCTCGCGATAGAGGCGTTTCCGCATGCTTAGGGCAAGAGTCGTTGCCGCATGCCTCGGGCAAGAGGCGTTGCCGCATTTATCACGCAAGAGTAGAAATTTATTATTAGAAATTTCAATTATTTTTATTACTTTTAGTTTATTTGTCATAAACTACATAGTAAAATAGTAATACTATTAACTAGTATTAAGTAAACTACATAGTAATACTATTATTATATTATTATATCTTAAAACACTCTTTTAAACTTATTTTTCAAAACAAAAATGTTTAATATTACCTGCAGCATTTGTACTTTACAAGTGGTTACAATAACTCACATACTTGTAACGAATTTTAAATATAATAAGATAATGATCATAAAAGCTTAAATTTACTTTTGAGCTAAATAACGTTAAATTGTTCAATTCAGTTAAAATGTTCATTTTCATTTATTTATTTATTTTTATTAATTTTAGTTTAATTTTTTAAAATAGTAAAAAAACTATTATATCTTAAATCACTCTTTAAACATAACATAATTTTTATCATTTCAGCATAAAATACATGCCCCATGCCTCGCGTTAGAGGGTTTTCCGCATGCTTAGGGCAAGAGTCGTTGCCGCATGCCTCAGGCAAGAGGCGTTGCCGCATGCATCACGCAAGAGTAGTAATTTACTAATTAATTGTTTAATATTACCTGCAGCATTCGTACTTTACAAGTGGTATATATACAATACTAGCTAAATTCCGCAAAATTGTATATAATACTTGTAACGAATTATAAATATAATAAGATAATAGAATGATCATAAAAGCTTAAATTTACTTTTGAGCTAAATAACGTTAAATTGTTCAATTCAGTTAAAATGTTCAATTTCAGTTATTTATTTATTTTTATTAATTTTAGTTTAATTTTTTAAAATAGTAAAAAAACTATTATATCTTAAATCACTCTTTATAACATAATTTTTATTATCTCAGCATAAAATACATGCCCCATGCCTCGCGTTAGAGGGTTTTCCGCATGCTTAGGGCAAGAGTCGTTGCCGCATGCCTCAGGCAAGAGGCGTTGAGTAGTAATTTACTCACGCAAGAGTAGTAATTTACTAATTAAATGTTTAATATTACCTGCAGCAAATTCTAAATTCCGCAAAATTGTATATAACTCTCATACTTGTAACGAAATATAAATATAATAAGATAATAGTATGATCATAAAAGCTGAATAGAATGATCTTAAATTTACTTTTGAGCTAAATAACGTTAAATTGTTCAATTTCAGTTATTTATTGAAATTTAATTTTATTTTATATTATTTTATATTATTTTTATTAATTTTAGTATAATTTTTTAAAATAGTAAAAAACTATTAATTCTTAAATCACTCTTTATAACACAATTTTTAACATTTCAGCATAAAATACATGCCCCATGCCTCGCGATAGAGGCGTTTCCGCATGCTTAGGGCAAGAGTCGTTGCCGCATGCCTCGGGCAAGAGGCGTTGCCGCATGCATCACGCAAGAGTAGTAATTTACTAATTGAAATTTCAATTATTTTCATTAATTTTAGTTTATTTGTCTTAAAGTACATAGTAAAATACTATTATTATATTATTATATCTTTAATCACTCTTTAAAACTTATTTTTCCAAAAAAAAATGTTTAATATTTACCTTTAGCTTTTGTACTTTACAAGTGGTTACAATACATAATTAGCTAAATTCCTCTAAATTGTATATAACTCTTGTAATGAATTTAAAATACAATAAAATAATAAAATAATTATAAAAGCTTAAATTTACTTATGAGCTAAATTACGTTAAATTGTTCAATTTCAGTTCTTTATTGAAATTCGATTATTTTTATTAATTTTAGTATAATTTTTTAAAATAGTAAAAAAACTATTATATCTTAAATCACTCTTTTTAACATAATTTTTTATCATTTCAGCATAAAATACATGCCCCATGCCTCGCGTTAGAGGGGTTTCCGCATGCTTAGGGCAAGAGGCGTTGCCGCATTCATCACGCAAGAGTAGTAATTTATTATTAGAAATTTCAATTATTTTTATTACTTTTAGTTTATTTGTCATAAACTACATAGTAAAATACTATTATTATATTATTATATCTTAAAACACTCTTTTAAACTTATTTTTCAAAACAAAAATGTTTAATATTACCTGCAGCATTTGTACTTTACAAGTGGTTACAATAACTCTCATACTTGTAACGAATTTTAAATATAATAAGATAATGATCATATAAGCTTAAATTTACTTTTGAGCTAAATAACGTTAAATTGTTCAATTCAGTTAAAATGTTAATTATTAAATTACTACTCTTGCGTGATGCATGCGGCAACGCCTCTTGCCTGAGGCATGCGGCAACGACCATTGCCCTAAGCATGCGGAAACCCCTCTAACGCGAGGCATGGGGCATGTATTTTATGCTGAAATGATAAAAATTATGTTAAAAAGAGTGATTTAAGATATAATAGTTTTTTTACTATTTTAAAAAATTAAACTAAAATTAATAAAAATAAATAAATAACTGAAATTGAACATTTTAACTGAATTAAACAATTTAACGTTATTTAGCTCAAAAGTAAATTTAAGCTATAAAAGCTTCATAAAGATCATTATCTTATTATATTTAAAATTCGTTACAAGTATGTGAGTTATTGTAACCACTTGTAAAGTACAAATGCTGCAGGTAATATTAAACATTTTTGTTTTGAAAAATAAGTTTGAAAGAGTGTTTTAAGATATAATAATATAATAATAGTATTTTACTATGTAGTTTATGACAAATAAACTAAAAGTAATAAAAATAATTGAAATTTCTAATAATAAATTACTACTCTTGCGTGATGCATGCGGCAACGCCTCTTGCCTGAGGCATGCGGCAACGACTCTTGCCCTAAGCATGCGGAAAACCCTCTAACGCGAGGCATGGGTCATGTATTTTATGCTGAAATAATAAAAATTACGTTATGTTTAAAGAGTGATTTAAGATATAATAGTTTTTTTACTATTTTAAAAAATTAAACTAAAATTAATAAAAATAAATAAATAACTGAAATTGAACATTTTAACTGAATTGAACAATTTAACGTTATTTAGCTCAAAAGTAAATTTAAGCTTATATGATCATTATCTTATTATATTTAAAATTCGTTACAAGTATGAGAGTTATTGTAACCACTTGTAAAGTACAAATGCTGCAGGTAATATTAAACATTTTTGTTTTGAAAAATAAGTTTAAAAGAGTGTTTTAAGATATAATAATATAATAATAGTATTTTACTATGTAGTTTATGACAAATAAACTAAAAGTAATAAAAATAATTGAAATTTATAATAATAAATTACTCTTTCTAATAATAAATTACTTAAACTACTCTTGCGTGATGAATGCGGCAACGCCTCTAGCCCTAGGCATGCGGCAACGACTCTTGCCCTAAGCATGCGGAAACGCCTCTATCGCGAGGCATGGGGCATGTATTTTATGCTGAAATGTTAAAAATTTTGTTATAAAGAGTGATTTAAGAATTAATAGTTTTTTTACTATTTTAAAAAATTATACTAAAATTAATAAAAATAATATAAAATAATATAAAATAAAATTAAATTTCAATAAATAACTGAAATTGAACAATTTAACTGAAATTGAGGAATTTAGCTAGTATTGTATATATACCACTTGTAAAGTACGAATGCTGCAGGTAATATTAAACAATTAATTAGTAAATTACTACTCTTGCGTGATGCATGCGGCAACGCCTCTTGTCTGAGGCATGCGGCAACGACTCTTGCCCTAAGCATGCGGAAAAACCTCTAATGCGAGGCATGGGGCATGTATTTTATGCTGTAATGATAAAAATTATGTTATGTTTAAAGAGTGATTTAAGATATAATATAGTTTTTTTAAAATAGTTTTTTTACTATTTTAAAAAATTAAACTAAAATTAATAAAAATAAATAAATAACTGAAATTGAACATTTTAACTGCCTCAGGCAAGAGGCGTTGCCGCATGCACCACGCAAGAGTAGTAATTTACTAATTAAATGTTTAATATTACCTGCAGCATTCGTACTTTACAAGTGGTATATACACAATACTAGCTAAATTCCGGAAAATTGTATATAACTCTCATACTTGTAACGAATTATAAATATAATAAGATAATAGAATGATCATAAAAGCTTAAATTTACTTTTGAGCTAAATAACGTTAAATTCTTCAATTTCAGTTATTTATTGAAATTCAATTATTTTTATTAATTTTAGTATAATGTACATGCCCCATGCCTCGCGATAGAGGCGTTTCCGCATGCTTAGGGCAAGAGTCGTTGCCGCATGCCTCGGGCAAGAGGCGTTGCCGCATTCATCACGCAAGAGTAGTAATTTACTAATTAATTGTTTAATATTACCTGCAGCATTCGTACTTTACAAGTGGTATATATACAATACTAGCTAAATACCGCAAAATTGTATATAACTCTCATACTTGTAACGAATTATAAATATAATAAGATAATAGAATGATCATAAAAGCTTAAATTTACTTTTGAGCTAAATAACGTTAAATTGTTCAATTTCAGTTATTTATTGAAATTTAATTTTATTTTATATTATTTTATTTTATTTTTATTAATTTTAGTATAATTTTTTAAAATAGTAAAAAAACTATTAATTCTTAAATCACTCTTTATAACACAATTTTTAACATTTCAGCATAAAATACATGCCCCATGCCTCGCGATAGAGGCGTTTCCGCATGCTTAGGGCAAGAGTCGTTACCGCATGCCTCGGGCAAGAGGCGTTGCCGCATTCATCACGCAAGAGTAGTAATTAATAAATTACTTATTAGAAATTTCAATTATTTTTATTACTTTTAGTTTATTTGTCATAAACTACATAGTAAAATACTATTATTATATTATTATATCTTAAAACACTCTTTTAAACTTATTTTTCAAAACAAAAATGTTTAATATTACCTGCAGCATTTGTACTTTACAAGTGGTTACAATAACTCTCATACTTGTAACGAATTTTAAATATAATAAGATAATGATCATATAAGCTTAAATTTACTTTTGAGCTAAATAACGTTAAATTGTTCAATTCAGTTAAAATGTTCAATTTCAGTTATTTATTTATTTTTATTAATTTTAGTTTAATTTTTTAAAATAGTAAAAAAACTATTATATCTTAAATCACTCTTTTTAACATAATTTTTATCATTTCAGCATAAAATACATGCCCCATGCCTCGCGTTAGAGGGGTTTCCGCATGCTTAGGGCAATGGTCGTTGCCGCATGCCTCACGCAAGAGGCGTTGCCGCATGCATCACGCAAGAGTAGTAATTTACTAATTAATTGTTTAATATTACCTGCAGCATTCGTACTTTACAAGTGGTATATATACAATGCTAGCTAAATTCCGCAAAATTGTATATAACTCTCATACTTGTAACGAATTATAAATATAATAAGATAATAGAATGATCATAAAAGCTTAAATTTACTTTTGAGCTAAATAACGTTAAATTGTTCAATTTCAGTTATTTATTGAAATTTAATTTTATTTTATATGCCCTCTAACGCGAGGCATGGGTCATGTATTTTATGCTGAAATAATAAAAATTACGTTATGTTTAAAGAGTGATTTAAGATATAATAGTTTTTTTACTATTTTAAAAAATTAAACTAAAATTAATAAAAATAAATAAATAACTGAAATTGAACATTTTAACTGAATTGAACAATTTAACGTTATTTAGCTCAAAAGTAAATTTAAGCTTTTATGATCATTCTATTATCTTATTATATTTAAAATTTAGCTAGTTATGTATTGTAACCACTTGTAAAGTACAAATGCTGCAGGAAATATTAATCATTTAATTAGTAAATTACTACTCTTGCGTGATGCATGCGGAAACGCCTCTTGCCCGAGGCATGCGGCAACGACTCTTGCCCTAAGCATGCGGAAACGCCTCTATCGCGAGGCATGGGGCATGTATTTTATGTTGAAATGTTAAAAATTGTGTTATAAAGAGTGATTTAAGAATTAATAGTTTTTTTACTATTTTAAAAAATTATACTAAAATTAATAAAAATAATATAAAATAATATAAAATAAAATTAAATTTCAATAAATAACTGAAATTGAACAATTTAACGTTATTTAGCTCAAAAGTAAATTTAAGAAATTCTATTCAGCTTTTATGATCATTCTATCATCTTATTATATTTATAATTCGTTACAAGTATGAGAGTTATATACAATTTTGCGGAATTTAGAATTTGCTGCAGGTAATATTAAACATTTAATTAGTAAATTACTACTCTTGCGTGATGCATGCGGCAACGCCTCTTGCCTGAGGCATGCGGCAACGACTCTTGCCCTAAGCATGCGGAAAACCCTCTAACGCGAGGCATGGGTCATGTATTTTATGCTGAAAGAATAAAAATTACGTTATGTTTAAAGAGTGATTTAAGATATAATAGTTTTTTTACTATTTTAAAAAATTAAACTAAAATTAATAAAAATAAATAAATAACTGAAATTGAACATTTTAACTGAATTGAACAATTTAACGTTATTTAGCTCAAAAGTAAATTTAAGCTTATATGATCATTATCTTATTATATTTAAAATTCGTTACAAATATGAGAGTTATTGTAACCACTTGTAAAGTACAAATGCTGCAGGTAATATTAAACATTTTTGTTATGAAAAATAAGTTTAAAAGAGTCTTTTAAGATATAATAATATAATAATAGTATTTTACTATGTAGTTTATGACAAATAAACTAAAAGTAATAAAAATAATTGAAATTTCTAATAATAAATTACTCTTTCTAATAATAAATTACTTAAACTACTCTTGCGTGATGAATGCGGCAACGCCTCTAGCCCGAGGCATGCGGCAACGACTCTTGCCCTAAGCATGCGGAAACGCCTCTATCGCGAGGCATGGGGCATGTATTTTATGCTGAAATGTTAAAAATTGTGTTATAAAAAGTGATTTAAGAATTAATAGTTTTTTTACTATTTTAAAAAATTATACTAAAATTAATAAAAATAATATAAAATAATATAAAATAAAATTAAATTTCAATAAATAACTGAAATTGAACAATTTAACGTTATTTAGCTCAAAAGTAAATTTAAGATCATTCTATTCAGCTTTTATGATCATTCTATCATCTTATTATATTTATAATTCGTTACAAGTATGAGAGTTATATACAATTTTGCGGAATTTAGAATTTGCTGCAGGTAATATTAAACATTTAATTAGTAAATTACTACTCTTGCGTGATGCATGCGGCAACGCCTCTTGCCTGAGGCATGCGGCAACGACTCTTGCCCTAAGCAAGCGGAAAACCCTCTAACGCGAGGCATGGGTCATGTATTTTATGCTGAAATAATAAAAATTACGTTATGTTTAAAGAGTGATTTAAGATATAATAGTTTTTTTACTATTTTAAAAAATTAAACTAAAATTAATAAAAATAAATAAATAACTGAAATTGAACATTTTAACTGAATTGAACAATTTAACGTTATTTAGCTCAAAAGTAAATTTAAGCTTTTATCATTCTATTATCTTATTATATTTAAAATTTAGCTAGTTATGTATTGTAACCACTTGTAAAGTACAAATGCTGCAGGAAATATTAAACATTTAATTATTAAATTACTACTCTTGCGTGATGCATGCGGCAACGCCTCTTGCCTGAGGCATGCGGCAACGACCATTGCCCTAAGCATGCGGAAACCCCTCTAACGCGAGGCATGGGGCATGTATTTTATGCTGAAATGATAAAAATTATGTTAAAAAGAGTGATTTAAGATATAATAGTTTTTTTACTATTTTAAAAAATTAAACTAAAATTAATAAAAATAAATAAATAACTGAAATTGAACATTTTAACTGAATTAAACAATTTAACGTTATTTAGCTCAAAAGTAAATTTAAGCTATAAAAGCTTCATAAAGATCATTATCTTATTATATTTAAAATTCGTTACAAGTATGTGAGTTATTGTAACCACTTGTAAAGTACAAATGCTGCAGGTAATATTAAACATTTTTGTTTTGAAAAATAAGTTTGAAAGAGTGTTTTAAGATATAATAATATAATAATAGTATTTTACTATGTAGTTTATGACAAATAAACTAAAAGTAATAAAAATAATTGAAATTTCTAATAATAAATTACTACTCTTGCGTGATGCATGCGGCAACGCCTCTTGCCTGAGGCATGCGGCAACGACTCTTGCCCTAAGCATGCGGAAAACCCTCTAACGCGAGGCATGGGTCATGTATTTTATGCTGAAATAATAAAAATTACGTTATGTTTAAAGAGTGATTTAAGATATAATAGTTTTTTTACTATTTTAAAAAATTAAACTAAAATTAATAAAAATAAATAAATAACTGAAATTGAACATTTTAACTGAATTGAACAATTTAACGTTATTTAGCTCAAAAGTAAATTTAAGCTTATATGATCATTATCTTATTATATTTAAAATTCGTTACAAGTATGAGAGTTATTGTAACCACTTGTAAAGTACAAATGCTGCAGGTAATATTAAACATTTTTGTTTTGAAAAATAAGTTTAAAAGAGTGTTTTAAGATATAATAATATAATAATAGTATTTTACTATGTAGTTTATGACAAATAAACTAAAAGTAATAAAAATAATTGAAATTTATAATAATAAATTACTCTTTCTAATAATAAATTACTTAAACTACTCTTGCGTGATGAATGCGGCAACGCCTCTAGCCCTAGGCATGCGGCAACGACTCTTGCCCTAAGCATGCGGAAACGCCTCTATCGCGAGGCATGGGGCATGTATTTTATGCTGAAATGTTAAAAATTTTGTTATAAAGAGTGATTTAAGAATTAATAGTTTTTTTACTATTTTAAAAAATTATACTAAAATTAATAAAAATAATATAAAATAATATAAAATAAAATTAAATTTCAATAAATAACTGAAATTGAACAATTTAACTGAAATTGAGGAATTTAGCTAGTATTGTATATATACCACTTGTAAAGTACGAATGCTGCAGGTAATATTAAACAATTAATTAGTAAATTACTACTCTTGCGTGATGCATGCGGCAACGCCTCTTGTCTGAGGCATGCGGCAACGACTCTTGCCCTAAGCATGCGGAAAAAACCTCTAATGCGAGGCATGGGGCATGTATTTTATGCTGTAATGATAAAAATTATGTTATGTTTAAAGAGTGATTTAAGATATAATATAGTTTTTTTAAAATAGTTTTTTTACTATTTTAAAAAATTAAACTAAAATTAATAAAAATAAATAAATAACTGAAATTGAACATTTTAACTGCCTCAGGCAAGAGGCGTTGCCGCATGCACCACGCAAGAGTAGTAATTTACTAATTAAATGTTTAATATTACCTGCAGCATTCGTACTTTACAAGTGGTATATACACAATACTAGCTAAATTCCGGAAAATTGTATATAACTCTCATACTTGTAACGAATTATAAATATAATAAGATAATAGAATGATCATAAAAGCTTAAATTTACTTTTGAGCTAAATAACGTTAAATTCTTCAATTTCAGTTATTTATTGAAATTCAATTATTTTTATTAATTTTAGTATAATGTACATGCCCCATGCCTCGCGATAGAGGCGTTTCCGCATGCTTAGGGCAAGAGTCGTTGCCGCATGCCTCGGGCAAGAGGCGTTGCCGCATTCATCACGCAAGAGTAGTAATTTACTAATTAATTGTTTAATATTACCTGCAGCATTCGTACTTTACAAGTGGTATATATACAATACTAGCTAAATTCCGCAAAATTGTATATAACTCTCATACTTGTAACGAATTATAAATATAATAAGATAATAGAATGATCATAAAAGCTTAAATTTACTTTTGAGCTAAATAACGTTAAATTGTTCAATTTCAGTTATTTATTGAAATTTAATTTTATTTTATATTATTTTATTTTATTTTTATTAATTTTAGTATAATTTTTTAAAATAGTAAAAAAACTATTAATTCTTAAATCACTCTTTATAACAAAATTTTTAACATTTCAGCATAAAATACATGCCCCATGCCTCGCGATAGAGGCGTTTCCGCATGCTTTGGGCAAGAGTCGTTACCGCATGCCTCGGGCAAGAGGCGTTGCCGCATTCATCACGCAAGAGTAGTAATTAATAAATTACTTATTAGAAATTTCAATTATTTTTATTACTTTTAGTTTATTTGTCATAAACTACATAGTAAAATACTATTATTATATTATTATATCTTAAAACACTCTTTTAAACTTATTTTTCAAAACAAAAATGTTTAATATTTCCTGCAGCATTTGTACTTTACAAGTGGTTACAATAACTCTCATACTTGTAACGAATTTTAAATATAATAAGATAATGATCATAAAAGCTTAAATTTACTTTTGAGCTAAATAACGTTAAATTGTTAAATTCAGTTAAAATGTTCAATTTCAGTTATTTATTTATTTTTATTAATTTTAGTTTAATTTTTTAAAATAGTAAAAAAACTATTATATCTTAAATCACTCTTTATAATTTTTAATTTATCACTTTTTTAATCACTCTTATTAATTTTTATTATCTCAGCATAAAATACATGCCCCATGCCTCGCGTTAGAGGGTTTTCCGCATGCTTAGGGCAAGAGTCGTTGCCGCATGCCTCAGGCAAGAGGCGTTGCCGCATGCATCACGCAAGAGTAGTAATTTACTAATTAAATGTTTAATATTACCTGCAGCAAATTCTAAATTCCGCAAAATTGTATATAACTCTCATACTTGTAACGAAATATAAATATAATAAGATAATAGAATGATCATAAAAGCTGAATAGAATGATCTTAAATTTACTTTTGAGCTAAATAACGTTAAATTGTTCAATTTCAGTTATTTATTGAAATTTAATTTTATTTTATATTATTTTATATTATTTTTATTAATTTTAGTATAATTTTTTAAAATAGTAAAAAATAGTAAAAAACTATTAATTCTTAAATCACTCTTTATAACACAATTTTTAACATTTCAGCATAAAATACATGCCCCATGCTTCGCGATAGAGGCGTTTCCGCATGCTTAGGGCAAGAGTCGTTGCCGCATGCCTCGGGCAAGAGGCGTTGCCGCATTTATCACGCAAGAGTAGTAATTTATTATTAGAAATTTCAATTATTTTTATTACTTTTAGTTTATTTGTCATAAACTATATAGTAAAATAGTAATGCTATTAACTAGTATTAAGTAAACTACATAGTAATACTATTATTATATTATTATATCTTAAAACACTCTTTTAAACTTATTTTTCAAAACAAAAATGTTTAATATTACCTGCAACATTTGTACTTTACAAGTGGTTACAATAACTCACATACTTGTAACGAATTTTAAATATAATAAGATAATGATCATAAAAGCTTAAATTTACTTTTGAGCAAAATAACGTTAAATTGTTCAATTCAGTTAAAATGTTCATTTTCATTTATTTATTTATTTTTATTAATTTTAGTTTAATTTTTTAAAATAGTAAAAAAACTATTATATCTTAAATCACTCTTTAAACATAACATAATTTTTATCATTTCAGCATAAAATACATGCCCCATGCCTCGCGTTAGAGGGTTTTCCGCATGCTTAGGGCAAGAGTCGTTGCCGCATGCCTCAGGCAAGAGGCGTTGCCGCATGCATCACGCAAGAGTAGCAATTTACTAATTAATTGTTTAATATTACCTGCAGCATTCGTACTTTACAAGTGGTATATATACAATACTAGCTAAATTCCGCAAAATTGTATATAACTCTCATACTTGTAACGAATTATAAATATAATAAGATAATAGAATCATCATAATAGAATAGAATCATGATCATAAAAGCTTAAATTTACTTTTGAGCTAAATAACGTTAAATTGTTCAATTTCAGTTATTTATTGAAATTTAATTTAATTTTATATTATTTTATATAATAAGATAATGATCATATAAGCTTAAATTTACTTTTGAGCTAAATAACGTTAAATTGTTCAATTTCAGTTATTTATTGAAATTTAATTTTATTTTATATTATTTTATATTATTTTTATTAATTTTAGTATAATTTTTTAAAATAGTAAAAATATTAATTCTTAAATCACTCTTTATAACACAATTTTTAACATTTCAGCATAAAATACATGCCCATGCCTCGCGATAGAGGCGTTTCCGCATGCTTAGGGCAAGAGTCGTTGCCGCATACCTCGGGCAAGAGGCGTTGCCGCATGCATCACGCAAGAGTAGTAATTTACTAATTGAAATTTCAATTATTTTCATTAATTTTAGTTTATTTGTCTTAAAGTACATAGTAAAATACTATTATTATATTATTATATCTTTAATCACTCTTTAAAACTTATTTTTCAAAAAAAAAATGTTTAATATTTACCTGCAGCTTTTGTACTTTACAAGTGGTTACAATACATAATTAGCTAAATTCCTCTAAATTGTATATAACTCTTGTAATGAATTTAAAATACAATAAAATAATAAAATAATTATAAAAGCTTAAATTTATTTATGAGCTAAATTACGTTAAATTGTTCAATTTCAGTTCTTTATTGAAATTCGATTATTTTTATTAATTTTAGTATAATTTTTTAAAATAGTAAAAAAACTATTATATATTAAATCACTCTTTTTAACATAATTTTTTATCATTTCAGCATAAAATACATGCCCCATGCCTCGCGTTAGAGGGGTTTCCGCATGCTTAGGGCAAGAGGCGTTGCCGCATTCATCACGCAAGAGTAGTAATTTAATATTAGAAATTTCAATTATTTTTATTACTTTTAGTTTATTTGTCATAAACTACATAGTAAAATACTATTATTACATTATTATATCTTAAAACACTCTTTTAAACTTATTTTTCAAAGCAAAAATGTTTAATATCTTTAGCATAAAAATTTAACTGATAAATAAAATTGGTACTTTTACCAAAAATAAGGCGAATCTAACTAAAATTATTTAATCATAATAAAATATCGAATTTCAATTTGAATCAATGTTGAATTTATAACTATTTTTTTTTTAAAATTAATATATAATAAAATTAATAAATAAATTAATAATTAATTTAAATTAATAATTAATAAATAATTGCCCCGACCCCGTGCAGAAGACATCCCCTGACAAGTTCTAGGGGCATCCCCCCGACACATGCTGGGGGCATCCCCCGACACGTGCTGGGGGCATCCCCCCGACACGTGCTGGGTCTTCCCCCGACGCGTGCTGGGGGCATCCCCTTAACACGTGCTGGGGGCATTCCCCGACACATGCTGGGGGCATCCCCCTGACACGTGCTGAGGCATCCCCCCGACACGTGCTGGGGGCATCCCCCCCGACACGTGCTGTAATTAACTAAAATGCATCAAAAACTTTGGTATTTTTTGGTAAATTCATATTGATTCACTAGAAAAAATCATTATTATAATTTATAAATGATAAAAGCGGTTGTGCAATAATAGTTTTAACATAAAAATGTTACTTTTAAATGTAATTAACTAAATGCATAATTTGTCGTATTATTTGGTAAATTCTGTTAATTTTATTAGAAATAGTATAATAATATTATTTTGAAATAATATTTTGTATATGATATCTTTAGCATAAAAATTTAACTAATAAATAATTGCACAATATTTGATGCATTTTAGTTAATTACATTTAAAAAAAACATTTTTTTGTTAAAACAAATTATGCATTTAATTAATTACATTTAAAAGTAACATTTTTATGTTAAAACTATTATTGCACAACCGCTTTTATCAATTATAAATTGTAATAATGAAAAAAACTATTTTTAGTACTAATTTTACATGCTTGCACTGTTTGAAAATATCTGTTTCACTTACTTTAATGGAATTGCAATTAAAAACAATGTTAAATTTATAAATAATCTTTGAAAATATTAATATTTTTAAGTATGGAAGAATTATTCCATTTAAAGCTCAAATAGTGTTTAAGACTGTATTTCTATGAATCAAACAATAAGTAATAACTTTACAAATATGTAAAATTAATTATACAGCAATACAAGAAAACAATTCAAAAATATATATTTTATAAAAATTAACACAATTTAAATAAATTGTTTAGAAATCTAAATAATACAAAAATATTTATTGTATCTAGAAAATTTAGTTAATTACATTTAAATGTAACATTTTTATGTTAAAACCATTAGCGCAAGTGACATCCCGCTTGCACCACGCAAGAAGCAACGTTATTTGCAGAACAATCTACTGCATATAATACAAAAAACTATAATAACATAATTGTTTTACTTCTGATAATGAAATAAACGAGTTTTAGTAATATTATTTCATGCTTGCGTCAAATATCTTAATATTTTTAAATGTAATTAACTAAAATGTAAGACGCAATCAATATTTTTTGTATTACTTAGAAATAAATTGTGTTAATTTTTATAAAAGAAATGTTTAATTTTACATATAACTTATCGAAAATTTTTCGTATTATTTGGTAAATTCTGTTAATTTGATAAGCGGTTGTGCAATAATAGTGTTAGCATAAAAATGATGTTTTTTAAATGTAATTTTAAAATGCATCAAAAATTTTTCGTATTATTTGGTAAATTCTGTTAATTTCATTAGAAATAGTATAATAATATTTTGTATATAATATCTTTTGCATAAAAATTTAACTGATAAATAAAATTGGTACTTTTACCAAAAATAAGGCTAAAATTTTTTTCTCTAACTAAAATTTTTGAATCATAATAAAAGATCGAATTTCAATTTAAATCAATGTTGAATTTATAACTATTTTTTTTTTTAAATTAATAAATATTAAAATTAATAAATAAGTTAATAATTAATTTAAATTAATAATTAATAAATAAGTGCCCCGAACCCGTGCAGAAGATTAATCTGCAAGACATCCCCTGACAAGTTCTAGGGGCATCTCCCCGACACATGCTGGGGGCTTCCCCCGACACATGCTGTGTTTATCCCCCGACACGTCCTGGGGGCTTCCCCCGACACGTGCTGGGGGCATCCCCCTGACACGTGCTGGGGGCATCCCCCGACACGTGCTGGGGGCTTCCCTCGACACGTGCTGGGGGCATCCCCCCCGACACGTGCTGTAATTAGCTAAAATGCATCAAAAACTTTTGTATTTTTTGGTAAATTCATATTGATTCACTAGAAAAAATCATTCTTTATAGCCTAAAATACTTTTTTTGTTTTTTCTACAACTTAAAAAAGAAAGCCGGCGATTGAGAAATTTTTACCGACACATTTAGGTTTAGGATAGCCTTAATTTTTTTTGTATTGTTTTTTTGTATTGCTGTATAATTAATTTTACAAATAACTTATTGTTTGATTCATAGAAATACTGTCTCACTATTTGAGATTAAAATGATTATATTCTTTCCTAATTAAAAATATTAATTGTTTCAAAGATTATTACAAAGATTATTATAAATATAACATTGATTTTAATTGCAATTCCATTCAAATAAGTGAAACAGGTATTTTCAAACAGTGCAAGCATGTATAATAGTAATAATAGTACAAAAAATTGTTTTTTTCATTGTTTTAATTTATAAATGATAAAAGCGGTTGTGCAATAATAGTTTTAACATAAAAATGTTACTTTTAAATGTAATTAACTAAATGCATAATTTGTCGTATTATTTGGTAAATTCTGTTAATTTCATTAGAAATAGTATAATAATATTTTGTATATGATATCTTTAGCATAAAAATTTAACTAATAAATAATTGCACAATATTTGATGCATTTTAGTTAATTACATTTAAAAAAAACATTTTTTTGTTAAAACTATTATTGCACAACCGCTTTTATCAATTATAAATTGTAATAATGAAAAAAACTATTTTTAGTACTAATTTTACATGCTTGCACTGTTTGAAAATATCTGTTTCACTTACTTTAATGGAATTGCAATTAAAAACAATGTTAAATTTATAAATAATCTTTGAAAATATTAATATTTTTAAGTATGGAAGAATTATTCCATTTTAAGCTCAAATAGTGTTTAAGACTGTATTTCTATGAATCAAACAATAAGTAATAACTTTATAAATATATGTAAAATTAATTATCCAGCAATACAAGAAAACAATTCAAAAATATATATTTTATAAAAATTAATACAATTTAAATAAATTGTTTAGAAATCTAAATAATACAAAAATATTTATTGTATCTAGAAAATTTAGTTGATTACATTTAAATGTAACATGTTTAAATGTAATATGTTAAAACCATTAGCGCAAGTGACATCCCGCTTGCACCACGCAAGAAGCAACGATATTTGCAGAACAATCTACTGCATATAATACAAAAAACTATAATAACATAATTGTTTACTTCTGATAATGAAATAAACGAGTTTTAGTACTTTTATTTCATGCTTGCGTCAAATATCTTAATATTTTTAAATGTAATTAACTAAAATGTTTAGATGCAATCAATATTTTTTGTATTACTTAGAAATAAATTGTGTTAATTTTTATAAAATATATGTTTAATTTTACATATAACTTATCGAAAATTTTTCGTATTATTTGGTAAAATTCTGTTAATTTGATAAGCGGTTGTGCAATAATAGTGTTAACATAAAAATGATGTTTTTTAAATGTAATTTTAAAATGCATCAAAAATTTTTCGTATTATTTGGTAAATTCTGTTAATTTCATTAGAAATAGTATAATATTATTTTGTATATAATAACTTATAAAACATTTAACATTAAATCACTTTATCATAAAAATTTAACTGATAAATAAAATTGGTACTTTTACCAAAAATAAGGCGAATCTAACTAAAATTTTTGAATCATAATAAAAGATCGAATTTCAATTTAAATCAATGTTGAATTTATAACAATTTTTTTTTTTAATTAATAAATAATTGCCCCGACCCCGTGCAGAAGACATCCCCTGACAAGTTCTAGGGGCATCCCCCCGACACATGCTGGGGGCATCCCCCCGACACGTGCTGAGGGCTTCCCCCGACACGTGATGGGGGCATCCCCCGACACGTGCTGGGGGCTTCCCCCGACACGTGCTGGGGGCTTCCCCCGACACGTGCTGGGAGCATCCCCCGACACGTGCTGGGGGCATCCCCCGACACGTGCTGGGGGCTTCCCCCGACGCTCGCTGGGGGCATCCCCCCCGACATGTGCTGGGGGAATCCCCAGATACGTGCTGGGGGAATCCCCCGATACGTGCTGGGGGCATCACCCGTCACATGCTGTAATTAACTAAAATGCATCAAAAACTTTGGTATTTTTTGGTAAATTCATATTGATTCACTAGAAAAAATCATTCTTTATAGCCTAAAATACTTTTTTTATTTTTTCTACAACTTAAAAAAGAAAGCCGGCGTTTGAGAAATTTTTACCGACACATTTAGGTTTAGGATAGCCTTAATTTTTTTTTGTATTGTTTTTTTGTATTGCTGTATAATTAATTTTACAAATAACTTATTGTATGATTCATAGAAATACTGTCTCACTATTTGAGATTAAAATGATTATATTCTTTCCTAATTAAAAATATTAATTGTTTCAAAGATTATTACAAAGATTATTATAAATATAACATTGATTTTAATTGCAATTCCATTAAAATAAGTGAAACAGGTATTTTCAAACAGTGCAAGCATGTATAATAGTAATAATAGTACAAAAAATTGTTTTTTTCATTGTTTTAATTCATAAATGATAAAAGCGGTTGTGCAATAATAGTTTTAACATAAAAATGTTACTTTTAAATGTAATTAACTAAATGCATAATTTGTCGTATTATTTGGTAAATTCTGTTAATTTCATTAGAAATAGTATAATAATATTTTGTATATGATATCTTTAGCATAAAAATTTAACTAATAAATAATTGCACAATATTTGATGCATTTTAGTTAATTACATTTAAAAAAAACATTTTTTTGTTAAAACTATTATTGCACAACCGCTTTTATCATTTATAAATTGTAATAATGAAAAAAACTATTTTTAGTACTAATTTTACTATTATACATGCTTGCACTGTTCGAAAATATCTGTTTCACTTACTTTAATGGAATTGCAATTAAAAACAATGTTAAATTTATAAATAATCTTTGAAAATATTAATATTTTTAAGTATGGAAGAATTATTCCATTTTAAGCTCAAATAGTGTTTATGACTGTATTTCTATGAATCAAACAATAAGTAATAACTTTACAAATATGTTAAATTAATTATACAGCAATACAAGAAAAAAATTCAAAAATATATATTTTATAAAAATTAATACAATTTAAATAAATTGTTTAGACATCTAAATAATACAAAAATATTTATTGTATCTAGAAAATTTAGTTAATTACATTTAAATGAAACATTTTTATGTTAAAACCATTAGCGCAAGTGACATCCCGCTTGCACCACGCAAGAAGCAACGTTATTTGCAGAACAATCTACTGCATATAATACAAAAAACTATAATAACATAATTGTTTACTTCTGATAATGTAATAAACGAGTTTTAGTAATATTATTTCATGCTTGCGTCAAATATCTTAATATTTTTAAATGTAATTAACTAAAATGTTTAGATGCAATCAATATTTTTTGTATTACTTAGAAATAAATTGTGTTAATTTTTATAAAATATATGTTTAATTTTACATATAAATTATCGAAAATTTTTCGTATTATTTGGTAAATTCTGTTAATTTCATTAGAAATAGTATAATAATATTTTGTATATAATAACTTATAAAACATTTAACATTAAAGCATTTTAGCATAAAAATTTAACTGATAAATAAAATTGGTACTTTTACCAAAAATAAGGCGAATCTAACTAAAATTTTTGAATCATAATAAAAGATCGAATTTCAATTTAAATCAATGTTGAATTTATATCTATTTTTTTTTTTAAATTAATAAATAATTGCCCCGACCCCGTGCAGAAGAAATCCCCTGACAAGTTCTAGGGGCATCCCCCCGACACATGCTGGGGGCATCCCCCCGACACGTGCTGAGGGCTTCCCCCGACACGTGCTGGGGGCATCCCCCGACACGTGCTGGGGGCATCCCCCGACACGTGCTGGGGGCATCCCCCGACACGTGCTGGGTGCTTCCCCCGACGCTCGCTGGGGGCATCCCCCCCGACATGTGCTGGGGGAATCCCCGGATACGTGCTGGGGGAATCCCCCGATACGTGCTGGGGGCATCCCCCCGTCACATGCTGTAATTAACTAAAATGCATCAAAAACTTTGGCATTTTTTGGTAAATTCATATTGATTCACTAGAAAAAATCATTCTTTATAGCCTAAAATACTTTTTTTGTTTTTTCTACAACTTAAAAAGATAGCCGGCGTTTGAGAAATTTTTACCGACACATTTAGGTTTAGGATAGCCTTAATTTTTTTTTGTATTGTTTTTTTGTATTGCTGTATAATTAATTTTACAAATAACTTATTGTTTGATTCATAGAAATACAGTCTAACTAGTTGAGATTAAAATAATTCCATTCTTCCCTAATTAAAAATATTAATTGTTTCAAAGATTATTATAAATATAACATTGATTTTAATTGCAATTCGATTAAAATAAGTGAAACAGATATTTTCAAACAGTGCAAGCATGTATAATAGTAATAATAGTACAAAAAATTGTTTTTTTCATTATTTTAATTTATAAATGATAAAAGCGGTTGTGTAATAATAGTTTTAACATAAAAATGTTACTTTTAAATGTAATTAACTAAATGCATAATTTGTCGTATTATTTGGTAAATTCTGTTAATTTCATTAGAAATAGTATATTTCAAATATAATATTTTATTAATTCGTTCCTTTCATAAATTTAAATTAAAAGATATTAATATTGGTAAATATGGAACACAAAAATAACAATATAATTATTGCTTTATATAAAATTGATGGAAAATTATTTGTCAGTCTTATTACTGACCTAAAAGAATTGAGATGGTTTATTTCGGCTCTGTATAGTAGTACGAGCCATCCTCAGTAAAGTATACTACTATACTTCTTTAGATAAACCAAGATGTTAAACTTTTCATGATTCTCATTTATATACCATTAGTATATCATTTCTCTTTCGAGAGAAATTACAGTATATGTTCATCTGTGTTTAGGTAGTACAACACAATATATATACTTATATTTATGTATAGTTAGTCAAATAACAGTTTAATTACTGAAAAAGTATGACTATTTTACTATACACAAAGTAGTATATATATAATAGACAAACAAAAACAAATAATTTTGCATCAATTTTATATAAAGCAATAATTATATTGTTATTTTTGTGTTCCATATTGACCAATATTAATATCTTTTAATTTAAATTTATGAAAGGAACGAATTAATAAAATATTATATTTTAATTTTTTGGCATTGGGTCTAAAATATGCCAAGAATTACAGTTTTGTTTGTCTATTATATATATACTACTTTGTGTATAGTAAAATAGTCATACTTTTTCAGTAATTAAACTGTTATTTGACTAACTATACATAAATATAAGTATATATATTGTGTTGTACTACCTAAACACAGATGAACATATACTGTAATTTCTCTCGAAAGAGAAATGATATACTAATGGTATATAAATGAGAATCATGAAAAGTTTAACATCTTGGTTTATCTAAAGAAGTATAGTAGTATACTTTACTGAGGATGGCTCGTACTACTATACAGAGCCGAAATAAACCATTTCAATTCTTTTAGGTCAGTAATAAGACTGACAAATAATTTTCCATCAATTTTATATAAAGCAATAATTATATTGTTATTTGTGTGTTCCATATTGACCAATATTAATATCTTTTAATTTAAATTTATGAAAGGAACGAAGTAATAAAATATTATATTTTAATTTTTTGGCATTGGGTCTAAAATATGCCAAGAATTACAGTTTTGTTTGTCTATTATATATATACTACTTTGTGTATAGTAAAATAGTCATACTTTTTCAGTAATTAAACTGTTATTTGACTAACTATACATAAATATAAGTATATATATTGTGTTGTACTACCTAAACACAGATGAACATATACTGTAATTTCTCTCGAAAGAGAAATGATATACTAATGGTATATAAATGAGAATCATGAAAAATTTAACATCTTGGTTTATCTAAAGAAGTAAAGTAGTATACTTTACTGAGGATGGCTCGTACTACTATACAGAGCCGAAATAAACCATTTCAATTCTTTTAGGTCAGTAATAAGACTGACAAATAATTTTCCATCAATTTTATGTAAAGCAATAATTATATTGTTATTTTTGTGTTCCATATTGACCAATATTAATATCTTTTAATTTAAATTTATGAAAGGAACGAATTAATAAAATATTATATTTTAATTTTTTAGCATTGGGTCTAAAATATGCCAAGAATTACAGTTTTGTTTGTCTATTATATATATACTACTTTGTGTATAGTAAAATAGTCATACTTTTTCAGTAATTAAACTGTTATTTGACTAACTATACATAAATATAAGTATATATATTGTGTTGTACTACCTAAACACAGATGAACATATACTGTAATTTCTCTCGAAAGAGAAATGATATACTAATGGTATATAAATGAGAATCATGAAAAGTTTAACATCTTGGTTTATCTAAAGAAGTATAGTAGTATACTTTACTGAGGATGGCTCGTACTACTATACAGAGCCGAAATAAACCATTTCAACTCTTTTAGGTCAGTAATAAGACTGAAAAATAATTTTCCATCAATTTTATATAAAGCAATAATTATATTGTTATTTTTGTGTTCCATATTGACCAATATTAATATCTTTTAATTTAAATAGTATATTTCATTATAATAATATTTTGTATATGATATCTTTAGCATAAAAATTTAACTAATAAATAATTGCACAATATTTGATGCATTTTAGTTAATTACATTTAAAAAAAACATTTTTTTGTTAAAACTATTATTGCACAACCGCTTTTATCATTTATAAATTGTAATAATGAAAAAAACTATTTTTAGTACTAATTTTACTATTATGCATGCTTGCACTGTTTGAAAATATCTGTTTCACTTACTTTAATGGAATTGTAATTAAAAACAATGTTAAATTTATAAATAATCTTTGAAAATATTAATATTTTTAAGTATGGAAGAATTATTCCATTTTAAGCTCAAATAGTGTTTAAGACTGTATTTCTATGAATCAAACAATAAGTAATAACTTTACAAATATGTAAAATTAATTATACAGCAATACAAGAAAACAATTCAAAAATATATATTTTATAAAAATTAACACAATTTAAATAAATTGTTTAGAAATCTAAATAATACAAAAATATTTATTGTATCTAGAAAATTTAGTTAATTACATTTAAATGTAACATTTTTATGTTAAAACCATTAGCGCAAGTGACATCCCGCGTGCACCACGCAAGAAGCAACGTTATTTGCAGAACAATCTACTGCATATAATACAAAAAACTATAATAACATAATTGTTTACTTCTGATATTGAAATAAACGAGTTTTAGTACTATTATTTCATGCTTGCGTCAAATATCTTAATATTTTTAAATGTAATTAACTAAAATGTTTAGATGCAATCAATATTTTTTGTATTACTTAGAAATAAATTGTGTTAATTTTTATAAAATATATGTTTAATTTTACATATAAATTATCGAAAATTTTTCGTATTATTTGGTAAATTCTGTTAATTTAATAAGCGGTTGTGCAATAATAGTGTTAACATAAAAATGATGTTTTTTAAATGTAATTTTAAAATGCATCAAAAATTTTTCGTATTATTTGGTAAATTCTGTTAATTTCATTAGAAATAGTATAATAATATTTTGTATATAATATCTTTAGCATAAAAATTTAACTGATAAATAAAATTGGTACTTTTACCAAAAATAAGGCGAATCTAACTAAAATTATTGAATCATAATAAAATATCGAATTTCAATTTAAATCAATGTTGAATTTATAACTATTTTTTTTTTTAAATTAATAAATAATAAAATTAATAAATAAATTAATAATTAATTTAAATTAATAATTAATAAATAATTGCCCCGACCCCGTGCAGAAGACATCCCCTGACAAGTTCTAGGGGCATCCCCCCGACACATGCTGGGGGCTTTCCCCGACACGTGCTGGGGGAATTCCCCCGACACGTGATGGGGGCATCCCCCCGACACGTGCTGTGGGCTTCCCCCGACACGTGCTGGGGGCATCCCCCCGACACGTGCTGGGGGCATCCCCCCGACACGTGCTGGGGGCTTTCCCCGACGCGTGCTGGGGGCATCCCCTTAACACGTGCTGGGGGCATCCCCCCCGACACGTGCTGTAATTAACTAAAATGCATCAAAAACTTTGGTATTTTTTGGTAAATTCATATTGATTCACTAGAAAAAATCATTCTTTATGGCCTAAAATACTTTTTTTTTTTTTTTTTTAAACTTAAAAAAGAAAGCCGGCGTTTGAGAAATTTTTACCGACACATTTAGGTTTAGGGTAGCCTTAATTTTTTTTTGTATTGCTGTGTAATTAATTTTACAAATAACTTATTGTTTGATTCATAGAAATACAGTCTCACTATTTGAGATTAAAATGATTCCATTCTTCCATAATTAAAAATATTAATTTTTTCAAAGATTATTATAAATATAACATTGTTTTTAATTGCAATTCGATTAAAATAAGTGAAACAGATATTTTCAAACAGTGCAAGCATGTATAATAATAATAATAGTACAAAAAATTGTTTTTTTCATTATTTTAATTTATAAATGATAAAAGCGGTTGTGTAATAATAGTTTTAACATAAAAATGTTACTTTTAAATGTAATTAACTAAATGCATAATTTGTCGTATTATTTGGTAAATTCTGTTAATTTCATTAGAAATAGTATATTTCATTATAATAATATTTTGTATATGATATCTTTAGCATAAAAATTTAACTAATAAATAATTGCACAATATTTGATGCAGTTTAGTTAATTACATTAAAAAAAAACATTTTTTTGTTAAAACTATTTTTGCACAACCGCTTTTATCATTTATAAATTGTAATAATGAAAAAAACTATTTTTAGTACTAATTTTACTATTATGCATGCTTGCACTGTTTGAAAATATCTGTTTCAATTACTTTAATGGAATTGCAATTAAATACAATGATGTTTTTTAAATGTAATTTTAAAATGCATCAAAAATTTTTCGTATTATTTGGTAAATTCTGTTAATTTCATTAGAAATAGTATAATAATATTTTGTATATAATATCTTTAGCATAAAAATTTAAATGTAATTAAATAAAATGCATCAAATATTGTGCAATTATTAGTTAAATTTTCCCTATAAACATGTTCCATGTTAATATTCAAATATGTAAATAAAGCGAAAATAAAGTGCGTAAATACTTCAGAGGAAGCAGTTAGTTTTCAAGACGATAAAACGCCAGAATAAAATTTTATATGTAACCAAAAAATTTAATAAAGAAAAGGTAGTGGAAAAAATTTGTAAATCATCATTAAATCATTAAAAAAATATTTCAAGGGAAGAAAATATAGAATTAAGTCAATCAAAACTAAAATTAAACAAAAAAGTAATTTGGGGACAACTAGGAGAAACCTTTAGTTCTAAATTAGAATCGAATGTAATGTTATTCAATAAAAATAAAGAAAACAAAAAGAAAAAAGCTAGAAAGAGGCTAAGATATAAATAAAAATTTGACGATTCAGATTCTGACTATATAGCACCAAAAAGAAGAAAAATTATAAAAAGCAAATCAAAAATCTAAAGCCTTTAACTCGAAGAGCAAGTGCAACGATGCAAGCATCATTAAATCTAAAACAAGTTTTAAAAAATATTACTAATGAAATAATACCCATAAAAAGAGAAAATTCTAGACTAAGAAAAATTTTACCAAGGATAAGAAGTTCAGAAAATATTTTAAGGCCTAACTCAGAAGCAAAAATACAGATGTAGAAATGAATATGAGAGATCTATTATAGCTAAAAATAAGAAAAAATGAACTTAAAAAAAGTTCGGAAAATAGTATCATAAATAAAAAAAATGAAATATAACATATAAACGGAGAAACTCAAGTAAATAAATCTGCAATAAATATAAATATTGAAGAAATAGATAAAATAAATAAAGAAATATACAATGTATAATGATTTTTTTTTGGGCCCCTTCAGAGAAGGGGCCTTTTTCGTAAGATGAGGAGAATGCATAAACGCATACCATACACCGCGTGCTGTATGCTTATGTGGGACTCAACCTCAAATTTATAGTTACCCAGATACTCAGTATAACTGAGGAGGAATTACAATAACCACTAAACTCCCCACCCTCCTTCATTTATGACAATATCATAGAATCCGGACCAGGACTCCCTGTTTAGGTATTTTTTCGGTCCGGAAAAAAATGCAGCCAAGGCATTTCTTCGCCATAACCTGTCGATAAAGGAGGAGAGTTTCCTACGAGAGAAAATCTTCCTCCTTTTTTCTAATCAGTGTCGCCCGTACGTACTCTGCCACACTATACCAGTTCACAGTACTGCGCAGCATTTCCGGGCCTCCTTCTGGCCTCCATTCATCAAAGGGCGGTCGCCCCTCAGCGAAGTGAGGACACCTAAAAAAGGTGTGCTCAGCGGTATCCGGCTCGCCCGGGCAATGCAAGCATTCCGGAGATGCCAACTTGCGCCACTTGAAAAGCATATCGCGGAAATAACCGTGACCAGTTAGGAACTGTGTGAGGTAAAAGTCTACCTCCCCATGATCACGGTTCATCCAGCTTTCCATGTCGATAATAAGGCGGTGCGTCCAACGTCCCCTCGGGTCACCATTCCACCTATACTGCCAACATTCCATTGTGCGGGAGCGAGCGCAAACGAAAGCTACGTAGCGCTCTTCTTCCTCACGGTTATAGATCGCCTGCCTTTCCAAGGCAAGCAGATCGATAGGAATCACCCGAGCCACTAACTGGATCGCTGGCTCTGATACAGTCTTGTACGAGCAAGCGATTCAAAGTGCCCCCTACTTCTACAATGTATAATGATATAAGTATAATAAAATGTATGATTATTTCAATGCAACTAATATAAAATACAATAATAATAAAGAAACTCTATTACAATCAACTAAAGAGCCAATATATAGAAATGTTGTAATAGGGTCAATATTTGTGAAGTGTATACAGTTTGGATTTCCGAGTCTCAGAATGTACTCCAAAGTATTTTTGTTCGAAAGCATATATAAAAATAATAATTTTACCTAGTTTTTAGCTTTTTAGATCCTATCCTCTATTTTTTACAGCGATTTTAGTTTTTTTTAATTTTTTGAAATTTTTAAATTTTGAGAAATTTATGTTCATTAATTTTTCTCGCAAATGCTCACTTAACGATAAAATTTTTTTTCCTTATAATACCCCATAGGAAATTTCCCGTAGAATTCGATTCTGGGGTCCAAAATTTTTTTCAACTGCGCATGCGCGAGAAAATCAACTTTCTTGCTTTGCCTTTTCTAGCTTATATGCCTCAGCTGCAGACAGCTCAATTTTCATCCTGATGGTCTCAAATTGTATGTTTTTTCATATACTTTCAGCATATGAAATCATTTTTTTGCGTAAATTTATTTTAAAAGCACTAAAATTAAAAATTAGCTTAAAAAATTTAAAAATTATTTTTCACAAATTTTAAATTTCCCGCCAAGTCACGAGACCAAATGATAATCTGACTGAAAATTCAGATTTAGCGGAAAATTATACATAAGAATACCAATTTTCGTCTAATTTCATTAAATAGTTTCTATGATATCCCATTTTAAAGATAAAGATTAAAATTGACTTTTTTCAAAAAACCCTAAAAATGGGACTCTGACTTTAATTATCATATCTGCTAAACAAATAATTATAAAAAGACGAGTAAAAATTTTTTGGAAACTAAGGGCTTGTAAAAAATTTTTGAGGCCTATAAAACTCGTTTCTTTTAAAAATTAGAATTTTGGCAGCAATTTCAAAATTGGTCATTTGGGGTAAGAATATGCATTTGGTTTATTGGCTATCGGCATGAGAGATTTAGCGACAAATAATTGCAGTGTACAGTAACTGAATGGTGACACTTATACCACTTATATTATTGAAAAAATGAGGCCAGTTGGAAGTATTTTGGTTAACTGGCAAGTTTGCAGCTTAGTATTAAAGATTACGAAAAAATCCTATTTGATAACATTGTGGTATTTTGTAGTTATTTAGTATTTTGCTATTTCTTTTATTTATAAAGCGTTACGGAAACATCCATCTCTAAAAAGGGGATCTTTTGTAAAATTTATCGAGAAATCCGAAAATTTCGTCAAAATTTTTATTAGGTGACTAGAAAATTCGGAAAATTGTAAATAAGATAGAATAGCTACAAAATACGACAATGTTATAAAATAGGATTTTTTTCATAATCTTTAATACAAAGCTGCAACCTCGCCAGCTTACTAAAATACTTCTAATTGGTCTCATTTTTTCGGTATACGCATCAACATTTATTTACCGTACACCACATTTATTTGTTGCTAATTCTCTTATGGCGATAGTCAATAAACCAAATCCCTATTCTTACCCAAAAATGAACAATTTTGAAATTGCTGCCAAAATTCTAATTTTTAAAAGAAATGAGTTCTATAAGCTTCAAAAATTTTTTACAAGTCCTTAGTTTCCTAAAAATTTACTTGTCTTTTTATAATTATTTGTTTAGCAGATATGATAATTAAAGTCAGAGTCCCATTTTTAGGGTTTTTTAAAAAAAGTCAATTTTAATCTTTATCTTTAAAATGGGATATCTTAGAAACTATTTAATATAATAAGACAAAAATTGGTATCCTAAAATTTTCCGTTGAATCCAAATTTTCAGTCAGATTATCATTTGGTCACGTGACTTGGCGAGAAATTCAAATTTTGTGAAAAATGATTTTTTAAAAATCACTATTTTTCAATTTTAGTGCTTTTTAAATAAATTTACCCAAAAAAATGATTTCATATGCTGAAAGTATATGAAAAACCATACAATTTGAGACGAACAGGATGAAAATTGAGCTGAAGAAAGCCCCCATGGAATCTCAAAACAAAAAATTTCAATACAGTTAAAATTTAATCAAGTTTTAGGCTAATATTATACACGATGTTTATGATAATAGTTTACTTAGTATAGGTAATACAGTTAGGTAACATTATCAAAATAAAAATGATAATAATTAATATAATATCGCATTTAGTTAACATTTTATTTTCATAAAAATAACGCATTAAAAAAAATAATATAATTAAAAAATTTTTTTTGGTGGTATAAATTTTGAAACGTAGTAATTTTTTATATTTTAAATAATTTGAAATTTGAAATTTTAAATAATTTTATTATTTTAAATAATTTTTTATCATGTTTTAGGAGAGGCGTAAAATGTTTTTTCAAGTAAAATTATAAATTAAAAGAATAGAAATATGAAATTATTTATTTGGATGGTATTTCTTACACAATAAAAAGTAAATACAAGTAAAATGTAATATAATATCATATAGTAAAATAAAATACCCTGCCAACTAGCTGGCACTAAGGTTCCTCAAACAATGAGCTTAATAGATTAATATGCCACTGATATCACCGATTACAACCATGCAATCATACATAAAGAACCCCGCAATAATCTTATGAAAATTGGGTTTCGGTCAAAATGTCTGAATTTTTGATATGTTCTGGATATCGGTTTTCTAAGCAAAGGTCCTACTGGGCACAAAGCTCAGAATTCAATTCCTTGGCCGCTACGAAGCTTTTAAGTTTTAAAGCTCTATCACAGATTAACTTATTCGCAAAGTCTTTAGAGAGCTTTAAATGGTTTATATTGTTATTTTCATTGACTGGTTTTATGTTTTATGTTGTTTTTTTTTTTTTTTTTTTTTTTTTTACGAGATCGCTGAATTTAAATCCGGTGTCAGATTTTAAAAATTGACAGTTGACAGCTGTCAAATAGCTGTCAAAAGTCGATAAAATCCTAAAAATCTTACTTTTATCTTCATACATTATGTTTTTGAGGTCGCTATATTCATATCCGATGTTAGATTTTTAAAATAAACAGTTGACAACTGTCGAATAGCTGTCAAAATTCGATAAAATCTTAAAAATCTTACTTTTATCTTATTAGTTTATGTATTAAAGGTTGCTGAATTCAAATTCAATGTCAGATTTTTCAAATTGAAAGTTGACAACTGTTAAAGAGCTGTCAAAAGTAGGTAAAATCTTTAGAATCTTACTTTTATCTAATTGCTTTATGTTTTCAAGGTCGCTGAATTTAAATCTGATGTCGGATTTTCAATATTGACAGTTGACAGCTGTCAAATAGCTGTCAAAAGTAGGTAAACTTTTTAAAATATTACTTTTATCTTATTGCTTTATGTTTTTGAGGTCGCTAAATTCATATACGATGTTAGATTTTAAAAATAGACAGTTGAAAGCTGTCAAATAGCTGTCAAAATTCGATAAAATCTTAAAAATCTTACTTTTATCTTATTTGTTTATGTATTACAGGTTGCTGAATTCAAATTCAGAGTCAAATTTTTCAAATTGACAGTTGACAACTGTCAAAGAGCTGTAAAATCGCAATAAAAAAGTAAAAATGTTACTATTTTCTTATGACTTTTTATTTTTTAAATTGATTAATTCACGCATGTTGTGAATATGATGGTTCTGACAATTAAAAGCAGTCAAGGGGTCGTAAAATACTTATCAATATTAGATTTATGAAAAGCATACTTTCTTTTAATTTTGTTTATGCTTTTTAGCCGTCGCATTCAGCATTACCCGATGTGTACCGCGAGAAGGTGAGCGATCGGTCTTTACACATCATTTAGCCCTGAAAAGGGCTGTTTTTTTATTAACGAAATTATTATTGTGCGTAGAATTAAGATAAAAAGGGTAAAATAAACATCTTAAATTTTCTTATCGGCTATTTTAAAATTAATTTGTAATTTAATGGCTATTGATACAAAGGTATGTGAATTCAGTATGATGCTATGCAAACATTTATATCTATTGATAATTTTTTTATTTCCATTAGATTCCTAGTATTTTGCACGTTTTCCAATAAGGCCATAGATGGATAATGTACATTTTCTACATAGCGTGCATAGCCTAAGAACCATATAACACTAGCAATGTGAGCACATGTTCCTAAAGTTATTGCACCAGATTTACATGTACAATAATAACTGAGGATTGGAGGATTGTTATTATTATTGTCTATTAAAACATCCCTATATTCAATCCATATTTGATGTCTAACTGAACGGGTAAACCTTGAATATATTCTAGCTCTCAATAATCCAGCTGTATTAACCAATTCATCAAATTGGATTTCTTCGTTTCCATCTCTTAGAATCTTATCTTGTATATAGCCTGGAGCTAATCTAACTTGGTAAATACCAACAGTTAAATCTCTAATGTAGTTTAGATCTAATATTGGGAATCTTTGAATATGTTCATGATTCAATCTTGTCCAACGACCTCCTCTATCTCTTAAGTTTTCTGCCTCAACTCTTGCTTGCATAACGTTAACACGGTGTGCTCGATCTAGAAGTTCATTAGCTAAGTTGATATCAGCATTTTCCATATATATCGGGTCCTTATATCTATTTAAAATCGCTCCTGCTATTTTTAGAAAATCGCTTAGATTGTAAATCTGTAATCTGCTGTAAGCATGAGCAACAGATATTCTATGATCAAAGAACTTAAATATCGATTTAAGATGTCCATTTATAACTTCCACAATCCATCGGCTCTTAGTTATCAATCTAGCTTCATTAGCTTGTTTCGTCGTTAACTGTCTTTGATTACGCTGCAAGCACGGTGGTGATTTCATAGTAATACCTAGTTGTTCTAAGAGTGGAGCATAATCTCTATATCCTCTATCTAAGATAAGAATATCATTTTCTTGAAATCATTTGCGAAATTCTTCCCCATCTCTTTGTAGTTGGTGATTGAGAATAGCAGAATCATTATGATGATGGTCAGAAAAGTATGGTCCATGGATTTCAAGAATATAACCATCTGGGGCTACGGTTATTGCTGGCTTTAATAAATTGTAATTTTTATGCATGCTGTAGGAGAGCCTCTGAGCCTCGAAGTTACTACTTTTTTCAACTTCTAAGTACGTACCGTCAAAAAAAGCTATGGCTCTAGGTATATTTGGTTCAAGATTATAGAGCTGATTTGAAAAATCAGTTACGTGTCTTTCTATATATTGATCTCGAGTGATAGCGTCAACACCAATATTATTTGGTACGAATCTCTGACACAAACTTTTTCGCACTGTACTAATAACAGAGCTAGTATTTTGTCTAGACTTATATCCAAACATCGTTGTCAAGAAATTATCAGATAAACCTTGACGCATTTTGCATAAGAATGTAAGAAGATGTTTCTTCGTTACGTACAGGAACCCATTTGTATGAACAACTGGATCACAAAAGGTAAAAAGTTCTCGAAACTGCTCTTTTGTTATTGGACTCATGGACGAAAATTCAGTATCAGAAAAATTATTCTCATTATCAAACTTAGAAAATGAAATGTTATTTCTGTTGACAAACCTTAACGTTTCAAGTAATGGTTGCAAAAGATTTCTTTCAGCATCTGTTCAGGACAAGTCTTAGTATTTAAATAAATGTTTACTCGGCAACCAACTCTAAGTCTTTGTAAATTATTATTGTTATTGCAGTCTTGTATAAAACAAGTGTGGGAAGAAGTTTGCGTTAGAACGTTTAAGCGCAAACAATCTGGATCTTGTTCTAATCTTTCAATTTTATTTACAATAGAAATATTACAAGTATTACAGACCTTTGTTCTATTATTTATATCAAAGGGCTCTCTATTATTTGCCTCACGCCGAGCAACAGCTATTTCGTGTTTTAGAACGTCTTCTTCGCCATCTATTCGCCATCTATTTTGGCAGCAATTTAAAAGTTGGTCATTTTGGGGTAAGAATAGGCGTTTGGTTTATTGACTATCGCCGTGAAAGAATTAATTTAAAAAAATTGCGGCGTAAGAGAATTAAAAGGTGACACTTATACAAAAAAAATGAGACCAATTGGAAGTATTTTGGTTAACTGTCGAGTTTGCAGCTTTGAATTAAATATTACGAAAAAACCCTATTTTATAACATTGTCGTATTTTGTAGTTATTCAGTATTTTGCTATTTCTTTTATTTCTATAGCATTATGGAAACATCCAAAACTTTTCAAAAAAGGGGGTCTTTAGTAAAATTTCTCGAGGAATCCGAAAATTTGGTCAAAATTTTCATTAGGTGACAAGGAAATCCGGAAAATTGAAAATGAAAAATTTCGTAAAAATGGGAAATATTGAAATAGATTTTGCAATTCTTAAAAGGCAAATACTCGCTAAAATTTTTGTTTTATAAAAAGTATATACAAAAACAAAAATTTTAAGACCAGTTAGGAAAAAAAAAAGTTACGACTGTATGAAAAATCTGCGTTTGAAAAAAAATGAATTTTTCTAGTTTTTCCAATTTTCCGGTTTTCCTTGGCGTTTTTTTGAAAAACTGATGGCAGATTCATATTCAGCGGGAAATTTTACATAAGACATAGTCAAGAAAACCATTTTTCAGCTTTATTCAGAGCGTAGAAAAAATGAAATCGAAAATTGTCATTTTTAAAAATGATTTTTTTTAAAAACCATATAAGACCGAAAAATAGCCGCCATTTTGTACCCTTTGAACCTAAAACCTTAAAATTTGGTATGGTATCATATGAACGGATACCAAACCCAACCCAACTAGTTTTTTTCAAATCCCCGACTTTTTCCTTTCCATTAGTAAAGTTTCACTAAGAATTGGTAAAACGATTCTGTCAAAATGATCTTGCGACCTCTCATTCAAAAGATTAGACGATATACATTCAGATAAAATTACTTTTGAAAGTGATTTTAGTGCATCTTTTTGATTGGTAGACCATAAACCGTCCAAAATAAATTTTTCTTCTTAAATTTCCACTTTTGCAGCGATTTAAAAAAAATTAAGAGATATGCCAATTCTATTTTTTTTTTTAAATAATGAAAAATAAAACAAAGTTTCATTTGCGACCTACCACGCTCAAAAATATTTGGGGCAACATGGTCAAATACTTAAAAAACTGAAATAACTTTTGTTTTTAATTTTGCGATTTTTCGAAAAAGGACCCCGCACAAATGAATAGGAAATGGCCGTTCGATCAAATTAGGTGAATTTTTTGTATTTTTTAGATTTTATTATTCTGAAAAAATGTCTCCAAGGACACAAAGCTCCAAAGTCTCAACTTTGGCTGCTACGGAGCTTGACAACTCCATAGCTCTATATACACAGGCACACAAAAAAAAAATCATGTCCTAGAGGGTAGACTACCTGGTATGGAGGTTTTTGGTGGTGCTAAAGCGAATATGGCTAAAGAAATGCAATGAAATCAGCTAATTTGCCCCCAGCGCCCCCATAGCGCCCCCCAAAGAAGTGAAAAAAATTTTTTTTCTCGAAAAATGAAAATTGAACTATATACTCATGTTTTTTGGGACGCTTATTCCAAAAATGTATACGAAAAATTTTTTTCACCAATGTTTGGCCCTGTAGACGACACCAGTGCCTCCATTCATACTCCCCCCCCCAAACGGGTAAAAATATTTTTATTACAAAAATTAAAACTTAATACGAATTCTTATATTTTTTAGGATAGTGAAACCAAAAATGAATATTAAAAATGTTTTCTACCAATGCTTAGCCCTGTAAACCACCCCAGTGGCCCCATGCGCCCCCCCACCCCCCCAAAACGAGATACAAAAATTTTTATTACAAAAACAAAAACTCAACAACTAAACAACGTTGTTTATTCGACTCGAACAAACAACGTTGTTAATTGATTCGGATAAACAACGTTGTTAATCGACTCGGATAAACAACGTTTTTAATTGACTCCGATAAAGAACGTTGTTAATCGACTCCGATAAACAACGTTGTTAATTCAACGTTGTTTTAACATTCACTTTAACTGTGTAAAAAACAATTTTACATATCTGTATGTAGTCTATCTGTGTATTTTATGCAGGGTAACTAGCGTTTTAAATGAAACTTTTACTTCGATAAAAAAAATAGAGCTACTTAAATTTAACACAATACATTGCAAAAGATTCAATTTACATGATAAACAACGTTTTATACTAGTTACTGGCTGTAATAACTATTTAACTCGGTTAATCGATTCCGATAAACAACGCTGTTAGTCGACTCCGATAAACAACGTTGTTTATTCGACTCCGATAAACAACGTTGTTAGTCGACTCCGATAAACAACGTTGTTTATTCGACTCGGATAAAAGACGTTGTTAATCGACTCGGGTAAACAACGTTGTTTATTCAACTTTGATAAACAACGTTGTTTATTTGAGTCTGATAAACAACGTTGTTTATTCGATTCCGATAAACAACGTTGTTTATTCGACTCCGATAAACAACGTTTTTTATTCGACTCCGATAAACAACGTTGTTAATCGACTCGGATAAACAACGTTGTTAATCGACTCGGACAAACAACGTTGTTAATCGACTCGGATAAACAACGTTGTTAATCGACTCCGAGATACAACGTTGTTAATCGACTCGGATAAACAATGTTTTTTATTCGACTCGGATAAACAACGTTGTTAATTGACTCGAATAAACAACGTTGTTAATCGACTCGGATAAACAACGTTTTTAATCGACTCCGATAAAGAACGTTGTTAATCGACTCCGATAAACAACGTTGTTAATTCAACGTTGTTTTAACATTCACTTTAACTATGTAAAAAACAATTTTACATATCTGTATGTAGTCTATCTGTGTATTTTATGCAGGGTAACTAGCGTTTTAAATGAAACTTTTACTTCGATAAAAAAAATAGAGCTACTTAAATTTAACAAAATACATTGCAAAAGATTCAATTTACATGATAAACAACGTTTTATACTAGTTACTTGCTGTAATAACTATTTAACTCGGTTAATCGATTCCGATAAACAACGCTGTTAGTCGACTCCGATAAACCAACGTTGTTTATTCGACTCCGATAAACAACGTTGTTAGTCGACTCCGATAAACAACGTTGTTTATTCGACTCGGATAAAAGACGTTGTTAATCGACTCGGTTAAACAACGTTGTTAATTGTCACGGATAAACAACGTTGTTAATCGACTCCGATAAACAACGTTGTTAATCGACTCCGAGAAACAACGTTGTTAATCGACTCGGATAAACAACGTTGTTTATTCGACTCAGATAAACAACGTCGTTTATTCGATTCCAATAAACAACGTTGTTAATCGACTCCGATAAAGAACGTTGTTAATCGACTCCAATAAACAACGCTGTTAGTCGACTCCGATAAACAACGTTGTTTATTCGACTCCGATAAACAACGTTGTTAGTCGACTCCGATAAACAACGTTGTTTATTCGACTCGGATAAAAGACGTTGTTAATCGACTCGGGTAAACAACGTTGTTTATTCGACTCGGATAAAAGACGTTGTTAATCGACTCGGGTAAACAACGTTGTTAATTGTCACGGATAAACAACGTTGTTAATCGACTCCGATAAACAACGTTGTTAATCGACTCCGATAAACAACGTTGTTAATCGACTCCGAGAAACAACGTTGTTAATCGACTCGGATAAACAACGTTGTTTATTCGACTCAGATAAACAACGTCGTTTATTCGATTCCAATAAACAACGTTGTTAATCGACTCCGATAAAGAACGTTGTTAATCGACTCCAATAAACAACGCTGTTAGTCGACTCCGATAAACAACGTTGTTTATTCGACTCCGATAAACAACGTTGTTAGTCGACTCCGATAAACAACGTTGTTTATTCGACTCGGATAAAAGACGTTGTTAATCGACTCGGGTAAACAACGTTGTTAATTGACTCGGATAAACAACGTTGTTAATCGACTCCGAGAAACAACGTTGTTAATCGACTCGGATCAACAACGTTGTTAATCGACTCGGATAAACAACGTTGTTAATCGACTCCGAGAAACAACGTTGTTAATCGACTCGGATAAACAACGTTGTTTATTCGACTCGGATAAACAACGTTGTTAATTGACTCGGATAAACAACGTTGTTAATCGACCCGGATAAACAACGTTTTTAATCGACTCCGATAAAGAACGTTGTTAATCGACTCGGATAAACAACGTTGTTAATCGACTCGGACAAACAACGTTGTTAATCGACTCGGATAAACAACGTTGTTTATTCGACTCGAACAAACAACGTTGTTAATTGATTCGGATAAACAACGTTGTTAATCGACTCGGATAAACAACGTTTTTAATTGACTCCGATAAAGAACGTTGTTAATCGACTCCGATAAACAACGTTGTTAATTCAACGTTGTTTTAACATTCACTTTAACTGTGTAAAAAACAATTTTACATATCTGTATGTAGTCTATCTGTGTATTTTATGCAGGGTAACTAGCGTTTTAAATGAAACTTTTACTTCGATAAAAAAAATAGAGCTACTTAAATTTAACACAATACATTGCAAAAGATTCAATTTACATGATAAACAACGTTTTATACTAGTTACTGGCTGTAATAACTATTTAACTCGGTTAATCGATTCCGATAAACAACGCTGTTAGTCGACTCCGATAAACAACGTTGTTTATTCGACTCCGATAAACAACGTTGTTAGTCGACTCCGATAAACAACGTTGTTTATTCGACTCGGATAAAAGACGTTGTTAATTGACTCGGGTAAACAACGTTGTTTATTCAACTCCGATAAACAACGTTGTTTATTTTAGTCTGATAAACAACGTTGTTTATTCGATTCCGATAAACAACGTTGTTTATTCGACTCCGATAAACAACGTTTTTTATTCGACTCCGATAAACAACGTTGTTAATCGACTCGGATAAACAACGTTGTTAATCGACTCGGACAAACAACGTTGTTAATCGACTCGGATAAACAACGTTGTTAATCGACTCCGAGATACAACGTTGTTAATCGACTCGGATAAACAATGTTTTTTATTCGACTCGGATAAACAACGTTGTTAATTGACTCGGATAAACAACGTTGTTAATCGACTCGGATAAACAACGTTTTTAATCGACTCCGATAAAGAACGTTGTTAATCGACTCCGATAAACAACGTTGTTAATTCAACGTTGTTTTAACATTCACTTTAACTATGTAAAAAACAATTTTACATATCTGTATGTAGTCTATCTGTGTATTTTATGCAGGGTAACTAGCGTTTTAAATGAAACTTTTACTTCGATAAAAAAAATAGAGCTACTTAAATTTAACAAAATACATTGCAAAAGATTCAATTTACATGATAAACAACGTTTTATACTAGTTACTTGCTGTAATAACTATTTAACTCGGTTAATCGATTCCGATAAACAACGCTGTTAGTCGACTCCGATAAACCAACGTTGTTTATTCGACTCCGATAAACAACGTTGTTAGTCGACTCCGATAAACAACGTTGTTTATTCGACTCGGATAAAAGACGTTGTTAATCGACTCGGGTAAACAACGTTGTTAATTGTCACGGATAAACAACGTTGTTAATCGACTCCGATAAACAACGTTGTTAATCGACTCCGAGAAACAACGTTGTTAATCGACTCGGATAAACAACGTTGTTTATTCGACTCAGATAAACAACGTCGTTTATTCGATTCCAATAAACAACGTTGTTAATCGACTCCGATAAAGAACGTTGTTAATCGACTCCAATAAACAACGCTGTTAGTCGACTCCGATAAACAACGTTGTTTATTCGACTCCGATAAACAACGTTGTTAGTCGACTCCGATAAACAACGTTGTTTATTCGACTCGGATAAAAGACGTTGTTAATCGACTCGGGTAAACAACGTTGTTTATTCGACTCGGATAAAAGACGTTGTTAATCGACTCGGGTAAACAACGTTGTTAATTGTCACGGATAAACAACGTTGTTAATCGACTCCGATAAACAACGTTGTTAATCGACTCCGATAAACAACGTTGTTAATCGACTCCGAGAAACAACGTTGTTAATCGACTCGGATAAACAACGTTGTTTATTCGACTCAGATAAACAACGTCGTTTATTCGATTCCAATAAACAACGTTGTTAATCGACTCCGATAAAGAACGTTGTTAATCGACTCCAATAAACAACGCTGTTAGTCGACTCCGATAAACAACGTTGTTTATTCGACTCCGATAAACAACGTTGTTAGTCGACTCCGATAAACAACGTTGTTTATTCGACTCGGATAAAAGACGTTGTTAATCGACTCGGGTAAACAACGTTGTTAATTGACTCGGATAAACAACGTTGTTAATCGACTCCGAGAAACAACGTTGTTAATCGACTCGGATCAACAACGTTGTTAATCGACTCGGATAAACAACGTTGTTAATCGACTCCGAGAAACAACGTTGTTAATCGACTCGGATAAACAACGTTGTTTATTCGACTCGGATAAACAACGTTGTTAATTGACTCGGATAAACAACGTTGTTAATCGACCCGGATAAACAACGTTTTTAATCGACTCCGATAAAGAACGTTGTTAATCGACTCGGATAAACAACGTTGTTAATCGACTCGGACAAACAACGTTGTTAATCGACTCGGATAAACAACGTTGTTTATTCGACTCGAACAAACAACGTTGTTAATTGATTCGGATAAACAACGTTGTTAATCGACTCGGATAAACAACGTTGTTTATTCGACTCGGATAAACAACGTTGTTAATTGACTCGGATAAACAACGTTGTTAATCGACCCGGATAAACAACGTTTTTAATCGACTCCGATAAAGAACGTTGTTAATCGACTCGGATAAACAACGTTGTTAATCGACTCGGACAAACAACGTTGTTAATCGACTCGGATAAACAACGTTGTTTATTCGACTCGAACAAACAACGTTGTTAATTGATTCGGATAAACAACGTTGTTAATCGACTCGGATAAACAACGTTTTTAATTGACTCCGATAAAGAACGTTGTTAATCGACTCCGATAAACAACGTTGTTAATTCAACGTTGTTTTAACATTCACTTTAACTGTGTAAAAAACAATTTTACATATCTGTATGTAGTCTATCTGTGTATTTTATGCAGGGTAACTAGCGTTTTAAATGAAACTTTTACTTCGATAAAAAAAATAGAGCTACTTAAATTTAACACAATACATTGCAAAAGATTCAATTTACATGATAAACAACGTTTTATACTAGTTACTGGCTGTAATAACTATTTAACTCGGTTAATCGATTCCGATAAACAACGCTGTTAGTCGACTCCGATAAACAACGTTGTTTATTCGACTCCGATAAACAACGTTGTTAGTCGACTCCGATAAACAACGTTGTTTATTCGACTCGGATAAAAGACGTTGTTAATTGACTCGGGTAAACAACGTTGTTTATTCAACTCCGATAAACAACGTTGTTTATTTTAGTCTGATAAACAACGTTGTTTATTCGATTCCGATAAACAACGTTGTTTATTCGACTCCGATAAACAACGTTTTTTATTCGACTCCGATAAACAACGTTGTTAATCGACTCGGATAAACAACGTTGTTAATCGACTCGGACAAACAACGTTGTTAATCGACTCGGATAAACAACGTTGTTAATCGACTCCGAGATACAACGTTGTTAATCGACTCGGATAAACAATGTTTTTTATTCGACTCGGATAAACAACGTTGTTAATTGACTCGGATAAACAACGTTGTTAATCGACTCGGATAAACAACGTTTTTAATCGACTCCGATAAAGAACGTTGTTAATCGACTCCGATAAACAACGTTGTTAATTCAACGTTGTTTTAACATTCACTTTAACTATGTAAAAAACAATTTTACATATCTGTATGTAGTCTATCTGTGTATTTTATGCAGGGTAACTAGCGTTTTAAATGAAACTTTTACTTCGATAAAAAAAATAGAGCTACTTAAATTTAACAAAATACATTGCAAAAGATTCAATTTACATGATAAACAACGTTTTATACTAGTTACTTGCTGTAATAACTATTTAACTCGGTTAATCGATTCCGATAAACAACGCTGTTAGTCGACTCCGATAAACCAACGTTGTTTATTCGACTCCGATAAACAACGTTGTTAGTCGACTCCGATAAACAACGTTGTTTATTCGACTCGGATAAAAGACGTTGTTAATCGACTCGGGTAAACAACGTTGTTAATTGTCACGGATAAACAACGTTGTTAATCGACTCCGATAAACAACGTTGTTAATCGACTCCGAGAAACAACGTTGTTAATCGACTCGGATAAACAACGTTGTTTATTCGACTCAGATAAACAACGTCGTTTATTCGATTCCAATAAACAACGTTGTTAATCGACTCCGATAAAGAACGTTGTTAATCGACTCCAATAAACAACGCTGTTAGTCGACTCCGATAAACAACGTTGTTTATTCGACTCCGATAAACAACGTTGTTAGTCGACTCCGATAAACAACGTTGTTTATTCGACTCGGATAAAAGACGTTGTTAATCGACTCGGGTAAACAACGTTGTTTATTCGACTCGGATAAAAGACGTTGTTAATCGACTCGGGTAAACAACGTTGTTAATTGTCACGGATAAACAACGTTGTTAATCGACTCCGATAAACAACGTTGTTAATCGACTCCGATAAACAACGTTGTTAATCGACTCCGAGAAAAAACGTTGTTAATCGACTCGGATAAACAACGTTGTTTATTCGACTCAGATAAACAACGTCGTTTATTCGATTCCAATAAACAACGTTGTTAATCGACTCCGATAAAGAACGTTGTTAATCGACTCCAATAAACAACGCTGTTAGTCGACTCCGATAAACAACGTTGTTTATTCGACTCCGATAAACAACGTTGTTAGTCGACTCCGATAAACAACGTTGTTTATTCGACTCGGATAAAAGACGTTGTTAATCGACTCGGGTAAACAACGTTGTTAATTGACTCGGATAAACAACGTTGTTAATCGACTCCGAGAAACAACGTTGTTAATCGACTCGGATCAACAACGTTGTTAATCGACTCGGATAAACAACGTTGTTAATCGACTCCGAGAAACAACGTTGTTAATCGACTCGGATAAACAACGTTGTTTATTCGACTCGGATAAACAACGTTGTTAATTGACTCGGATAAACAACGTTGTTAATCGACCCGGATAAACAACGTTTTTAATCGACTCCGATAAAGAACGTTGTTAATCGACTCGGATAAACAACGTTGTTAATCGACTCGGACAAACAACGTTGTTAATCGACTCGGATAAACAACGTTGTTTATTCGACTCGAACAAACAACGTTGTTAATTGATTCGGATAAACAACGTTGTTAATCGACTCGGATAAACAACGTTTTTAATTGACTCCGATAAAGAACGTTGTTAATCGACTCCGATAAACAACGTTGTTAATTCAACGTTGTTTTAACATTCACTTTAACTGTGTAAAAAACAATTTTACATATCTGTATCTAGTCTATCTGTGTATTTTATGCAGGGTAACTAGCGTTTTAAATGAAACTTTTACTTCGATAAAAAAAATAGAGCTACTTAAATTTAACACAATACATTGCAAAAGATTCAATTTACATGATAAACAACGTTTTATACTAGTTACTGGCTGTAATAACTATTTAACTTCGGTTAATCGATTCCGATAAACAACGCTGTTAGTCGACTCCGATAAACAACGTTGTTTATTCGACTCCGATAAACAACGTTGTTAGTCGACTCCGATAAACAACGTTGTTTATTCGACTCGGATAAAAGACGTTGTTAATCGACTCGGGTAAACAACGTTGTTTATTCAACTCCGATAAACAACGTTGTTTATTTGAGTCTGATAAACAACGTTGTTTATTCGATTCCGATAAACAACGTTGTTTATTCGACTCCGATAAACAACGTTTTTTATTCGACTCCGATAAACAACGTTGTTAATCGACTCGGATAAACAACGTTGTTAATTGACTCGGACAAACAACGTTGTTAATCGACTCGGATAAACAACGTTGTTAATCGACTCCGAGATACAACGTTGTTAATCGACTCGGATAAACAATGTTTTTTATTCGACTCGGATAAACAACGTTGTTAATTGACTCGGATAAACAACGTTGTTAATCGACTCGGATAAACAACGTTTTTAATCGACTCCGATAAAGAACGTTGTTAATCGACTCCGATAAACAACGTTGTTAATTCAACGTTGTTTTAACATTCACTTTAACTATGTAAAAAACAATTTTACATATCTGTATGTAGTCTATCTGTGTATTTTATGCAGGGTAACTAGCGTTTTAAATGAAACTTTTACTTCGATAAAAAAAATAGAGCTACATAAAATTTAACAAAATACATTGCAAAAGATTCAATTTACATGATAAACAACGTTTTATACTAGTTACTTGCTGTAATAACTATTTAACTCGGTTAATCGATTCCGATAAACAACGCTGTTAGTCGACTCCGATAAACCAACGTTGTTTATTCGACTCCGATAAACAACGTTGTTAGTCGACTCCGATAAACAACGTTGTTTATTCGACTCGGATAAAAGACGTTGTTAATCGACTCGGGTAAACAACGTTGTTAATTGTCACGGATAAACAACGTTGTTAATCGACTCCGATAAACAACGTTGTTAATCGACTCCGAGAAACAACGTTGTTAATCGACTCGGATAAACAACGTTGTTTATTCGACTCAGATAAACAACGTCGTTTATTCGATTCCAATAAACAACGTTGTTAATCGACTCCGATAAAGAACGTTGTTAATCGACTCCAATAAACAACGCTGTTAGTCGACTCCGATAAACAACGTTGTTTATTCGACTCCGATAAACAACGTTGTTAGTCGACTCCGATAAACAACGTTGTTTATTCGACTCGGATAAAAGACGTTGTTAATCGACTCGGGTAAACAACGTTGTTTATTCGACTCGGATAAAAGACGTTGTTAATCGACTCGGGTAAACAACGTTGTTAATTGTCACGGATAAACAACGTTGTTAATCGACTCCGATAAATAACGTTGTTAATCGACTCCGATAAACAACGTTGTTAATCGACTCCGAGAAACAACTTTGTTAATCGACTCGGATAAACAACGTTGTTTATTCGACTCAGATAAACAACGTCGTTTATTCGATTCCAATAAACAACGTTGTTAATCGACTCCGATAAAGAACGTTGTTAATCGACTCCAATAAACAACGCTGTTAGTCGACTCCGATAAACAACGTTGTTTATTCGACTCCGATAAACAACGTTGTTAGTCGACTCCGATAAACAACGTTGTTTATTCGACTCGGATAAAAGACGTTGTTAATCGACTCGGGTAAACAACGTTGTTAATTGACTCGGATAAACAACGTTGTTAATCGACTCCGAGAAACAACGTTGTTAATCGACTCGGATAAACAACGTTGTTTATCGGAGTCGAGTAAACAACGTTCTTTCTCGGAGTCGAATAAACAACGTTGTTAATCGATTTCGCTAATTAACGTTGTTAATCAGGTCCGATAATCAAATTTAGTGTCCGATTATCAACGTTTCAAATGTGAGAAGTATGGTTTATATTTTGCACATATTATGTATATAAGGTTATTATAGAAAATAAATTTAAATAATTAATAAAATTAATTTTATTTAGGTTTGTAAATTTTATATTTGTAACGCACTTCTGCATAAAATAATATGATTATCATTATTTAGCTCTAATTAATAAATGGTACCATACGTGCACTAAAATACATCGTTATCGAGTTATTTAATCGTACGTTATTTAAGCTTAAATGTGTTTTTGAGTTGGCTAACGTTAAAATCAATTTATTTCAGTTATCAAAACATTTCAGTTATTTGACTAAAATTATTTTATGTTTAACACTTTACACTACGTGCATTCTTTTTATCATTTCAATTTTTATATTCTTAACAATGCTTAAAATCAATATTTAAAGTCATAAAATTTGATTATGTTAAAAACAATTTTAAATATCTGTATTTTATGCAGGGTAACTAGCGTTTTAAATAAAACTTTTACTTTGATAACCAAATATGAGCTACTGTAATTTAACAAAATACATCGCAAACGATTCAATTTACATGAAAATCAACGTTTTATATTAGTTTCTTGACTATAAAACGTTGATTTAAGTGAATAAAGTGAATAAAGTGAATCTTTATTTATGTTAAAAACAATTTTAAATATCTGTATTTTACGCAGGGTAACTACTTTGATAAAAAAAATAGAGCTACTTAAATTTAACAAAATACATTACAAACGATTCAATTTACATGAAGAACAACGTTTTCTACTAGTTACTTGCTGTAATAACTATTTACAGTGATTCACTTTAATTATGTAAAAACAATTTTAAATACCTGTTAAAATACAGATTTTATGCAGGGTAACTAGAGTTTTAAATGAAATTTTTACTTTAATTAAGAGATTATTTTTTAATTAAGAGCTATTATAATTTAGCAATTCCAAATTTTTGAAATTAATACTTACAACGAATTCGAGCATAAAACATTTAAAATAAATAAATAAATAAACTCGATTAATAATGTTGTTAATCGACTCGGATAAACAACGTTGTTTATTGGACTCGGATAAAGAACGTTGTTAATCGACTCGGATAAACAACGTTGTTAATTCGACTCGGATAAACAACGTTGTTGATTGATTCTGATAAACAACGTTGTTTATTAGACTCCGATAAACAACGTTGTTTATTCGACTCCGATAAACAACGTTGTTTATTCGATTCCGATAAACAACGTTGTCGTGTTCTTGACTATAAAACGTTGATTTAAGTGAATAAAGTGAATAAAGTGAATCTTTATTTATGCTAAAAACATATTTAAATATCTGTATTTTATGCAGGGTAACTAGCGTTTTAAATGAAACATTTACTTTGATAAAAAAAATAGAGCTACTTAAATTGAACAAAATACATTACAAACGATTCAATTTACATGAAAAACAACGTTTTATACTAGTTATTTGCTGTATAATAACTATTTACAGTCATTCACTTTAGTTATGTTAAAAACAATTTTAAATATCTGTTAAAATACAGATTTTATGAAGGGTAACTAGAGTTTTAAATGAAATTTTTACTTTAATTAAGAGATTTTTTTTTAATTAAGATTAATTTTAATTGCTATTATAATTTAGCAATTCCAAATTTTTAAAATTAATACTTACAACGAATTCGAGCATAAAACATTTAAAATAAATAAATAAATAAGCTCGATTAATAACGTTAATGTTAATGTTAATCGACTCGGATAAACAACGTTGTTAATCGACTCGGATAAACAACGTTGTTAATCGACTCGGATAAACAACGTTGTTTATTCGACTCCGATAAACAACGTTGTTTATTTGACTCCGATAAACAACGTTGTTTATTCGATTCCGATAAACAACGTTGTTTATTCGACTCCGATAAACCACGTTGTTTATTCGACTCGGTTAAACAACGTTGTTAATCGACTCGGATAAACAACGTTGTTAATCGACTCGGATAAACAACGTTGTTAATCGACTCCGATAAAGAACGTTGTTAATCTACTCCGATAAACAACGTTGTTAATTCAACGTTGTTTGAACATTCTTTTTAATTATGTTAAAAACAATTTTACATATCTGTATGTAGTCTATCTGTGTATTTTATGCAGGGTAACTAGCGTTTTAAATGTAACTTTTACTTCGATAAAAAACAACGTTTTATACTAGTTAGTTGCTGTAATAACTATTTACAGTCATTCACTTTAATTATGTTAAAAACAATTTTAAATATCTGTTAAAATATAAATTTTATGCAGGGTAACTAGAGTTTTAAATGAAATTTTTACTTTAATTAAGAGATTTTTTTTTAATTAAGAGCTATTATAATTTAGCAATTCCAAATTTTTGAAAATAATACTTACAACGAATTCGAGCATAAAACATTTAAAATAAATAAATAAATAAACTCGATTAATAATGTTATTCGATTCCGATAAACAACGTAGTTAATCGACTCCGATAAACAACTTTGTTTATTCGACTCCGATAAACAACGTTGTTAATCGACTCGGATAAACAACGTTGTTAATCTACTCGGATACACAACGTTGTTAATCGAATCCTTTACTTTGATAACCAAATATGAGCTGTAATTTAACAAAATACATCGCAAACGATTCAATTTACATGAAAATTAACGTTTTATATTAGTTTTTATAGTCAAGAAAATAAAACGTTGATTTAAGTGAATAAAGTGAATAAAATGAATCTTTATTTATGTTAAAAACAATTTTAAATATCTGTATTTTATGCAGGGTAACTAGCGTTTTAAATGAAACTTTTACTTTAATAAAAAAAATAGAGCTACTTAAATTTAACAGAATACATTACAAACGATTCAATTTACATAAAAAACAACGTTTTATACTAGTTACTTGCTGTAATATCTATTTATTTACAGTCATTCACTTTAATTATGTTAAATACAATTTTAAATATCTGTTAAAATACAGATTTTATGCAGGGTAACTAGAGTTTTAAATGAAATTTTTACTTTAATTAAGAGATTTTTTTTTAATTAAGAGCTATTATAATTTAACAGCTTGCATTCCAAATTTTTGAAATTAATACTTACAACAAACTTGAGTAAAAATCATTTAAAACAAATAAATAAATAAACTCAATTAATAACGTTGTTAATCGATTCCGCTAAGCAACGTTGTTAATCGATTTCGCTAAACAACGTTGTTAATCAGGTCCAATAATCAAATTTAGTGTCCGATTATCAACGTTTCAAATGTGATCAGTATGGTTTATATTTTGCACATATTATGTATATATAAGGTTATTATAGAAAACAAATTTAAATAATTAATAAAATTAATTTTATTTATGTTTGTAAATTTTATATTTGTACACTTCTGCATAAAATAATAGGATTATCATTATTTAGCTCTAATTAATAAATGGTACCAGACGTGCACTAAAATACATCGTTATCGAGTTATTTAATCGTACGTTATTTAAGCTTAAATGTGTTTTTGAGTTGGCTAACGTTAAAATCAATTTATTTCAGTTATCAAAACATTTCAGTTATTTGACTAAAATTATTTTATGTTTAACACTTTACACTAAGTGCGTTCTTTTTATCATTTCAATTTTTATATTCTTAACAATGCTTAAAATCAATATTTAAAGTCATAAACGTTGATTATGTTAAAAACAATTTTAAATATCTGTATTTTATGAAGGGTAAATAGCGTTTTAAATACAACTTTTACTTTGATAACCAAATATGAGCTACTGTAATTTAACAAACTACATCGCAAACGATTCAATTTACATGAAAATCTACGTTTTATATTAGTTTTTATAGTCAAGAAAATAAAACGTTGATTTAAGTGAATAAAGCGAACAAAGTGAATCTTTATTTATGTTAAAAACAAATTTAAATATCTGTAAAATACAGATTTTGTGCAGGGTAACTAGCGTTTTAAATGAAACTTTTACTTTGATAAAAAAAATAGAGCTACTTAAATTTAACAAAATACATTACAAACGATTCAAGTTACATGAAAAACAACGTTTTATACTAGTTAATTGCTGTAATAACTATTTACAGTCATTCACTTTAATTATGTTAAAAACAATTTTAAATATCTGTTAAAATACAAATTTTATGCAGGGTAACTAGAGTTTTAAATGAAATTTTTACTTTAATTAAGAGATTTTTTTTTAATTTAGAGCTATTATAATTTAACAATTCCAAATTTTTGAAATTAATACAACGAATTCGAGCATAAAACATTTAAAATAAATAAATAAATAAACTCGATTAATAACGTTGTTAATCGACTCCGATAAAAAACGTTGTTCATCGACTCCGATAAACAACTTTGTTAATTCAACGTTATTTTAACATTCACTTTAATTATGTTAAAAACAATTTTACATATCTGTATGTAATCTATCTGTGTATTTTATGCAGGGTAACTAGCGTTTTAAATGAAACTTTTACTTCGATAAAAAAAATAGAGCTACTTAAATTTAACAAAATACATTGCAAAAGATTCAATTTACATGAAAAACAACAATTTATACTAGTTACTTGCTGTAATAAATATTTACAGTCATTCACTTTAATTATGTTAAAAACAATTTTAAATATCTGTTAAAATACAGATTTTATGCAGGGTAACTAGAGTTTTAAATGAAATTTTTACTTTAATTTAGAGATTATTTTTTAATTAAGAGCTATTATAATTTAGCAATTCCAAATTTTTGAAATTAATACTTACAACGAATTCGAGCATAAAACATTTAAAATAAATAAATAAATAAACTCAATTAATAACGTTGTTAATCGACTCGGATAAACAACGTTGTTAATCGACTCGGATAAACAACGTTGTTAATTGACTCGGATAAACAACGTTGTTGATTGATTCTGATAAACAACGTTGTTTATTAGACTCCGATAAACAACGTTGTTAATTCGACTCCGATAAACAACGTTGTTTATTCGATTCCGATAAACAACGTTGTCGTGTTCTTGACTATAAAACGTTGATTTAAGTGAATAAAGTGAATAAAGCGAATCTTTATTTATGCTAAAAACATATTTAAATATCTGTATTTTATGCAGGGTAACTAGCGTTTTAAATGAAACATTTACTTTGATAAAAAAAATAGAGCTACTTAAATTTAACAAAATACATTACAAACGATTCAATTTACATGAAAAACAACGTTTTATACTAGTTATTTGCTGTATAATAACTATTTACAGTCATTCACTTTAGTTATGTTAAAAACAATTTTAAATATCTGTTAAAATACAGATTTTATGAAGGGTAACTAGAGTTTTAAATGAAATTTTTACTTTAATTAAGAGATTTTTTTTTAATTAAGATTAATTTTAATTGCTATTATAATTTAGCAATTCCAAATTTTTAAAATTAATACTTACAACGAATTCGAGCATAAAACATTTAAAATAAATAAATAAATAAGCTCGATTAATAACGTTAATGTTAATGTTAATCGACTCGGATAAACAACGTTGTTAATCGACTCGGATAAACAACATTGTTAATCGACTCGGATAAACAACGTTGTTTATTCGACTCCGATAAACAACGTTGTTTATTTGACTCCGATAAACAACGTTGTTTATTCGACTCCGATAAACCACGTTGTTTATTCGACTCGGATAAACAACGTTGTTAATCGACTCGGATAAACAACGTTGTTAATCGACTCGGATAAACAACGTTGTTAATCGACTCCGATAAAGAACGTTGTTAATCTACTCCGATAAACAACGTTGTTAATTCAACGTTGTTTGAACATTCTTTTTAATTATGTTAAAAACAATTTTACATATCTGTATGTAGTCTATCTGTGTATTTTATGCAGGGTAACTAGCGTTTTAAATGTAACTTTTACTTCGATAAAAAACAACGTTTTATACTAGTTAGTTGCTGTAATAACTATTTACAGTCATTCACTTTAATTATGTTAAAAACAATTTTAAATATCTGTTAAAATATAAATTTTATGCAGGGTAACTAGAGTTTTAAATGAAATTTTTACTTTAATTAAGAGATTTTTTTTTAATTAAGAGCTATTATAATTTAGCAATTCCAAATTTTTGAAAATAATACTTACAACGAATTCGAGCATAAAACATTTAAAATAAATAAATAAATAAACTCGATTAATAATGTTATTCGATTCCGATAAACAACGTAGTTAATCGACTCCGATAAACAACTTTGTTTATTCGACTCCGATAAACAACGTTGTTAATCGACTCGGATAAACAACGTTGTTAATCTACTCGGATACACAACGTTGTTAATCGAATCCTTTACTTTGATAACCAAATATGAGCTGTAATTTAACAAAATACATCGCAAACGATTCAATTTACATGAAAATTAACGTTTTATATTAGTTTTTATAGTCAAGAAAATAAAACGTTGATTTAAGTGAATAAAGTGAATAAAATGAATCTTTATTTATGTTAAAAACAATTTTAAATATCTGTATTTTATGCAGGGTAACTAGCGTTTTAAATGAAACTTTTACTTTAATAAAAAAAATAGAGCTACTTAAATTTAACAAAATACATTACAAACGATTCAATTTACATAAAAAACAACGTTTTATACTAGTTACTTGCTGTAATATCTATTTATTTACAGTCATTCACTTTAATTATGTTAAGGACAAGTCAGATCCCATTACCGACTTTTCATCGTTTTGCTGCAGAAAATTGCATTTTTCTCCAAATTACCGCCTATAATCAAAATTCTAAAAAAAGGAAAACATTATAAAATGGTTTATAAATACAATAGTAGATTTGATGTATTATTTTGCAGATTCATATGCAAAAATTTTTGTTTGAAAAAATAAATCCAAGCAAGATCAAATTTTCCAAACAAAAATTTTACAAATAAGTCTACAAAAAAGTATTTAAAACGGTGCCAATCGATTCGTAAATCATTTTTTTATGTTTTCCTTTTGGGAGTTTTTGAAAATTTTAAGCGAATTATTTTTTATTTACAAAAGTAATGTTCATTAGTGGGTTATGACGATAAGAGTAACATGACAATTTCTGGTACTGACTGCGACTTTTAGTGTCCTCCTCGATTTTATTTCCTAACACTCTCTATGAGGACACTTAAATTTTATGCAAGGATGTGTTAGTAATTATGTATAGTGTGGTGTATATATGCACTAAAATCATATGAGATTGTGTTAGTACAGGATATGCCATACTACACTGTATAGTATAAAACTAGTATTAAGGAACACGTGTAAATATTAACTTGTGCATTTAAAAAAATTTTTATTAAATAAATAAATACAATTTTTAAATCATTCTGAATGGTTTAGTAAAATATTTTATTCCTAAAAACTAGTATCTTTAAAAATAAGGATTTATTGAAATATGCAGCTTTTCGTATAATAACCTGTGAAATAATTTTATTATGCGTTCTTTATTGTGTTCGAAAAAATGTTAATATTCGATATGCATATCATATTTATGTAATTATACAGATTTGTTTTAGTATTGGCATGTTCAGTTTATAAATTATTGACAAATCTTGTGTATATTTTTTTATTGTGCATGTACGTAAAATTTTTTGGTATTTTTTACTCGTTGCGAGTATAAAAAAGCAATGCATGCTAGATGATATTGCTTTAAAATAAAGTATTTTAATACTTGCATAAATTAAAAAAAAATTAATTATTTATTTGGTGCATGGATTAATAAAGACTGATTTGCTTTAATAAAAATATTTTGCAAGTATTTAAAAAAAGGATACTTATGTATTTTTTTTGCAAAATTACTTTTGTTTAAAAAAAAAAAAAAAATTTTTTATTTTCTTATTTTTAGAAAATAATAATATAAAATAAAAAAAAAAGATCAGAATAAAATTCAATAATGATCTGAAAAAAATTGCTTTTTTAGAATGCTTGATTTCTAATTTAATTGCTAAATGTAAAAATTTTACTAAATACTTTGGGAAAGACAATATTTTTTTGATTACCTTTTCAATATTTCACAAGCATGTTTTAAAAAATCAAATTTAGCGCGTAAGTTGAATTTTTTTTTATTTTAGTGACCAAGTCATTACGAGTAGGCATGACTGTCGTATGTTTGACTAATCTGATCTGACTCGCCCTTAAATACAATTTTAAATATCTGTTAAAATACAGATTTTATGCAGGGTAACTAGAGTTTTAAATGAAATTTTTACTTTAATTAAGAGATTTTTTTTTAATTAAGAGCTATTATAATTTAACAGCTTGCATTCCAAATTTTTGAAATTAATACTTACAACAAACTTGAGTAAAAATCATTTAAAACAAATAAATAAATAAACTCAATTAATAACGTTGTTAATCGATTCCGCTAAGCAACGTTGTTAATCGATTTCGCTAAACAACGTTGTTAATCAGGTCCAATAATCAAATTTAGTGTCCGATTATCAACGTTTCAAATGTGAGCAGTATGGTTTATATTTTGCACATATTATGTATATATAAGGTTATTATAGAAAACAAATTTAAATAATTAATAAAATTAATTTTATTTATGTTTGTAAATTTTATATTTGTACACTTCTGTATAAAATAATAGGATTATCATTATTTAGCTCTAATTAATAAATGGTACCAGACGTGCACTAAAATACATCGTTATCGAGTTATTTAATCGTACGTTATTTAAGCTTAAATGTGTTTTTGAGTTGGCTAACGTTAAAATCAATTTATTTCAGTTATCAAAACATTTCAGTTATTTGACTAAAATTATTTTATGTTTAACACTTTACACTAAGTGCGTTCTTTTTATCATTTCAATTTTTATATTCTTAACAATGCTTAAAATCAATATTTAAAGTCATAAACGTTGATTATGTTAAAAACAATTTTAAATATCTGTATTTTATGAAGGGTAAATAGCGTTTTAAATACAACTTTTACTTTGATAACCAAATATGAGCTACTGTAATTTAACAAACTACATCGCAAACGATTCAATTTACATGAAAATCTACGTTTTATATTAGTTTTTATAGTCAAGAAAATAAAACGTTGATTTAAGTGAATAAAGCGAACAAAGTGAATCTTTATTTATGTTAAAAACAAATTTAAATATCTGTAAAATACAGATTTTGTGCAGGGTAACTAGCGTTTTAAATGAAACTTTTACTTTGATAAAAAAAATAGAGCTACTTAAATTTAACAAAATACATTACAAACGATTCAAGTTACATGAAAAACAACGTTTTATACTAGTTAATTGCTGTAATAACTATTTACAGTCATTCACTTTAATTATGTTAAAAACAATTTTAAATATCTGTTAAAATACAAATTTTATGCAGGGTAACTAGAGTTTTAAATGAAATTTTTACTTTAATTAAGAGATTTTTTTTTAATTTAGAGCTATTATACTTTAACAATTCCAAATTTTTGAAATTAATACAACGAATTCGAGCATAAAACATTTAAAATAAATAAATAAATAAACTCGATTAATAACGTTGTTAATCGACTCCGATAAAAAACGTTGTTCATCGACTCCGATAAACAACTTTGTTAATTCAACGTTATTTTAACATTCACTTTAATTATGTTAAAAACAATTTTACATATCTGTATGTAATCTATCTGTGTATTTTATGCAGGGTAACTAGCGTTTTAAATGAAACTTTTACTTCGATAAAAAAAATAGAGCTACTTAAATTTAACAAAATACATTGCAAAAGATTCAATTTACATGAAAAACAACGTTTTATACTAGTTACTTGCTGTAATAACTATTTACAGTCATTCACTTTAATTATGTTAAAAACAATTTTAAATATCTGTTAAAATACAGATTTTATGCAGGGTAACTAGAGTTTTAAATGAAATTTTTACTTTAATTTAGAGATTATTTTTTAATTAAGAGCTATTATAATTTAGCAATTCCAAATTTTTGAAATTAATACTTACAACGAATTCGAGCATAAAACATTTAAAATAAATAAATAAATAAACTCAATTAATAACGTTGTTAATCGACTCGGATAAACAACGTTGTTAATTGACTCGGATAAACAACGTTGTTAATCGACTCCGATAAACAACGTTGTTTATTCGACTCCGATAAACAACGTTGTTAATCGACTCGGATAAACAACGTTGCTAATCGACTCCGATAAACAATGTTGTTTATTCGACTCCGATAAACAACGTTGTTTATTCGACTCGGATAAACAACGTTGTTAATCGACTCGGATAAACAACGTTGTTAATCGACTCCGATAAACAACGTTGTTAATCGACTCCGATAAACAACGTTGTTTATCGGAATCGAATAAACAACGTTGTTAATCGACTCCGATAAACAACGTTGTTTATCGGAATCGAATAGACAACGTTGTTTATCGGAGTCGAATAAACAACGTTGTTTATCGGAGTCAAATAAACAACGTTGTTTATTCGACTCGGATAAACAACGTTGTTAATCGACTCGGATAAACAACTTTGTTAATCGACTCGGATAAACAACGTTGTTAATCGACTCCGATAAACAACGTTGTTTATTTGACTCCGATAAACAACGTTGTTTATTCGACTCCGATAAACAACGTTGTTTATTCGATTCCGATAAACAACGTTGTTTATTCGATTCCGATAAACAACGTTGTTTATTCGATTCCGATAAACAACGTAGTTAATCGACTCCGATAAAGAACGTTGATTATTCGACTCCGATAAACAACGTTGTAAATCGACTCGGATAAACAACGTTGTTAATCTACTCGGATACACAACGTTGTTAATCGAATCCTTTACTTTGATAACCAAATATGAGCTGTAATTTAACAAAATACATCGCAACCGATTCAATTTACTTGAAAATCAACGTTTTATATTAGTTTTTATAGTCAAGAAAATAAAACGTTGATTTAAGAGAATAAAGTGAATAAAGTGAATCTTTATTTATGTTAAAAACAATTTTAAATATCTGTATTTTATGCAGGGTAACTAGCGTTTTAAATGAAACTTTTACTTTGATAAAAAAAATAGAGCTACTTAAATTTAACAAAATACATTACAAACGATTGAATTTACGCAAAAAACAACGTTTTATACTAGTTACTTGCTGTAATAACTATTTATTTACAGTAATTCACTTTAATTATGTTAAATACAATTTTAAATATCTGTTAAAATACAGATTTTATGCAGGGTAACTAGAGTTTTAAATGAAATTTTTACTTTATTTAAGAGATTTTTTTTTAATTAAGAGCTATTATAATTTAACAGCTTGCATTCCAAATTTTTGAAATTAGTACTTACAACTAACTTGAGTATAAATCATTTAAAACAAATAAATAAATAAACTTGATTAATAACGTTGTTAATCGACTCGGATAAACAACGTTGTTTATTCGACTCGGATAAACAACGTTGTTTATTGGACTCCGATAAACAACGTTGTTAATCGACTCCGATAAACAACGTTGTTTATTCGACTCCGATAAATAACGTTGTTTATTCGACTCGGATAAACATTGTTGTTAATCGATTCCGATAAACAACGTTGTTTATTCGACTCCGGTAAACAACGTTGTTTATTCGACTCGGATAAACAACGCTGTTAATCGACTCGGATAAACAACGTTCTTAATCGACTCCGTTAAACAACGTTGTTTTTTCGAGTCCGATAAACAACGTTGTTAATCGACTCCGATAAAGAACGTTGTTAATCGACTCCGATAAACAACGTTGTTAATCGACTCCGATAAAGAACGTTGTTAATCGACTCCGATAAACAACGTTGTTAATCGACTCCGATAAACAACGTTGTTAATTCAACGTTGTTTTAACATTCACTTTAATTATGTTAAAAACAATTTTACATATCTGTATGTAGTCTATCTGTGTATTTTATGCAGGGTAACTAGCGTTTTAAATGAAACTTTTACTTCGATAAAAAAAATAGAGCTACTTAAATTTAACAAAATACATTGCAAAAGATTCAATTTACATGAAAAACATCGTTTTATACTAGTTACTTGCTGTAATAACTATTTATTTACAGTCATTCACTTTAATTATGTTAAATACAATTTTAAATATCTGTTAAAATACAGATTTTATGCAGGGTAACTAGAGTTTTAAATGAAATTTTTACTTTAATTAAGAGATTTTTGAAGGTTCCCTTCTATACGCATGTGACACCCCCCGCCATATACTTCCATGCTTTTGGACGTTTACACGGTCCTATGCATTCAATGCTTTTGCAATGCAGGAGAGTAAAAATTTCAAAAAACGACACGCGACAGGCGACACGAAAAAAACGACAGATTTAATATATATATATAATATCAACGATATACATATCTCATAGTATACAATATGTGAATGGATAAGACGTAAAGAGAAGAAAATAGTAGCAGCTGCCGTGCGCAAGATATGTACTATATCTCGATGACTCGAGGCTTCTCCCTTTTTGTATACTCGTCATTCTCATTTTTATATTTTTTATACATCATGACAATGAGTTTATAGTATACAACCGTTTTTTTTCCTAAGTTTTTTGTTTTTATGATATAAATTGTTTTTTTATTTAATAATTTTATTTAATAATAATAACTACTAACTTAATTACGTAAATAGTGAATGCCTATATGTTTAAAAATTTGTAAATACTTTTTTTTAAAATTTAAATCACTATACAAAGAGGAATAAAATATATAAAATAGTGCTTTATATTTTAAATAAATATAACATTTATTATAAACATGGAAACAAATTTACAATCACAAAATTTTTCACTATCTAAAGTAATCTCCGAGGAGGAAAATTCTTCACAATCATTTAAAAGAAAGTATCCTAGTGAAGATGAAAATATTTTAAAGTCAATAAATTTTAAAATTTATGAAAAAACATTTTGGACGAGAAAAAAAACACGCTTTCATTTAAATGCACAAAAATTAAAAAATTATTCTACAATTTTCTAGCTGAAATTTAAATATTATTTTCACGTTTAGAAACAACCTTATATAGAATTTCAGCTAGAAAATTCAAATATTTTATTTTTATTGCATTTAAATAAAAGCGTCTTCTTTTTCTCGTACAAAATTTTTTTTCATAATTTTTACAATTTATTGACTTTGAACAATAATTGTATACAACATACTCATTTTTACCCCTTCAAACCTGAACATTTAATTTCGCTTAAAAAGCAATTTCATTTCATTTTCATGGGATCCAGTAGGTATTTGGGGCGCTAAATTATAATCTAACGTCAGAAACTAAGTTACAGGGCCGTAACATCCTTATTTTTACCCTTTCAACCCTGAAAATTTTATTCCGCTTAAAAACAGATTTTATTTCATTTTCAGCAGATCTAGTAGGTATTTTGGGTCGATAAATTATAATCTAACGTCAGAAAACTAAGTTACAGGGCCGTAACATCCTTATTTTTACCCTTTTAACCATGAAAATTTAATTCCGCTTTAAAACAGATTTTATTTCATTTTCAGCAGATATAGTAGGTTTTTTGGGGCACTAAATTATAATCTAACGTCAGAAACTAAGTTACAGGGATGTAACATCCTTATTTTTATTTACCCTTTCAACCCTGAAAATTCAATTCCGCTTAAAAACAGATTTCATTTCATTTTCAGTAGATCTATTAGGTATTTTGGGTCGCTAAATTATAATATAAGGTCAGAAAACTAAGTTACATGGCCGTAACATCCTTATTTTTACCCTTTTACCTGAAAATTTTATTTCCCTTAAAATAAGTAAAGCCTCCTTTTCTTCTAGAACTACAAGTAAATTTATTCTCAGTTTTTATCAACAAATAATATTATAAATGCGACTTTTTTTCAAAGTACATGAAATACACGTACTCTAAGATATAGAAGGGAACCTTCCAGCGTGCTTCCAGAGAAGCACCCAGGCCTTGCCTGCTTTTTTTTTTTTAATTTAGAGCTATTATAATTAACAGCTTGCATTCCAAATTTTTGAAATTCGTACTTGCAACAAACTTGAGTATAAATCATTTAAAACAAATAAATAAATAAATAAAAATCGGTGCGAAATATGCAAAATGATAAAAATGTTATACCTGAGGCTGATAAGCCACTTCAAGAAGTGTCGAATTCAGCTGTCAGTTCCGATCGGGTGAAAGCCCCGGTGGCTGGCACCGGCCCCATAGACTCTGAGGGGGGCCAACAATTTTGCATGAAGGCGGATTTAACACCATCTTCCGCCCAGGGGGGATCACGAAACGAACTTCAAGCCATAGTTTTGCTTGAACATATTCAGCATCCACTACCTGCATCAGGTGCAGGGAATGCTGAAAAACGAAGCTATGCGGACAGCCTTAAATATCTGAAGAACTTAGCATATGGCATTGGTAGTCTTAACACAGACCAGGCCTTTGATCAAGCAGTGGTCGAAAAGCCCAATGCCTTCCTTCATCACATTTCTGTTCTGAAGGACGTTGTACAGGCTTTGGAAAAACACCATAAGGAAATGATGGAAGCTCATCGCAGCATGTCACATCACTGTACATCAGTACATAAAAATTGCGGCATGCTAATGAAAAATGGAGTAAATCTCTTCGGCAATGTGCTCATTCAACTTGAGCTAATAACGAAGAGACTGCATGCAGAAACGCAAGACATTGAGTCTGTTCTTAAAAAAGCAGAACATAAACAGCAGGCAAAGAGAATCCGATCGTCTTCCTCTGAGGAGAACTCCCCAGAGTCAAGACAAGATAGGAAAAGGATCCACAAGAAGACCCTTAGCAACTCTGGGGTGGAGCAGCAGGACAACGCGGAGCTCCAGGAAGAAGAGGAAAGAAGGAAAATGCTGCTTCAAGAAAACCAGAGGAAGGAGCAAGAGCAGAAGAATAAGGAGAAAATGTGACTTGAACAGGAGGAAAAACAGCGGCGTAAAAAAGATAAACTGATCCAGGAGCAAAAGAAGAAGGCAAGTCTGCTAGAATTATACCAAAAGCAGAAGCTGGAACAGAAAAAAGGGAAGCGGCCACCAAAAGAGAATGAACTTTCGGGGGAAGATCGCCACAATAAGGTAGATGACTCAAAGACCAATTCGGTCAAGACCATAAAGGCCATGAAAAATGGCAAGGCGCCGGGGCCGGACGGGATACCGGCGGAACTGCTCAAAAGAGCCGTCAAAGTAATCCCTGGTATCCTGTTAAGCATGTTCAATGCGTGTTTGGTGGCTGGAGTGTTCCCAAAGCAGTGCTCTTGAACAAGGGCAAGGGGGGAGCCCCGGACTTTCCATCATCTTACAGACCTTTGTTTATGTTAAATACCATTGGTAAGGTGATGGAGAGCTTGCTCCGGGCAAGGCTCAGAAGGGCAATAGAGGAGGGCGGTGGTCTCTCTGAGGAGCAGCATGGTTTTCGTGAAGGGCATTCAACGATAGACGCCATTCGGCGTGTCGTGGATACCGTAGGGGCTGAGAGGGAAAAGCGGCCTGCAATTCGCAAGGACCTCCTTCTGGTAACGCTGGACGTCAAAAACGCTTTCAACTCGGCCAGGTGGGATGACATGATCCGGTCCCTCGAGTACGATTTCCGGATACCCAGGTATCTGGGTAACGTACTAAAGGATTACCTGCGGGACCGGAGACTGCTCTACGACACGCTCGATGGAAGGTGTGAAAGGGTTTTGAGTGCAGGCATCGCGCAAGGTTCGGTTCTCGGACCTGATCTGTGGAATGCCTTTTACGATGGCTTGTTGCGCGTGCACCTCCCGGAAGGAGTTTCCCTGATCGGGTACGCCAACGACGCTTACTGATACAGAAAAAAAAAAGCGGCAAAAAATTAGCTTCAAGCGAGGTTTTAATGAATTTCGATGCGGTTTGCGGCATTCAGTTCCTAAAAATGTGTATTTACCGAAAAGTACGGCAAGAATTTCTGATTATTTGAATTTTCACCCCTTAAGTACTTAAAACTACCCCGAAATAAGAGTTTTTTTATAACATTCATTTTTTGCAAAAATTAGTTACCAATCACTTTTATAACTATTGTAAACATTAAAAATTGTGAATTTTCATGAATTTAAAGTAGAAGAATAAAAACTGCCCCTATTAAAACCCAAAGTACCTCTGAAACTACTCAAAGAAATTGAGTTGCATATGCAAATAGCCTTAGAATTTTAAGGGTAGTTTCAGAGGTACTTTGGGTTTTAATAGGGGCAGTTTTTATTCTTCTACTTTAAATTCATGAAAATTCACAATTTTTAATGTTTATAATAGTTATAAAAGTGATTGGTAACTAATTTTTGAAAAAAATGAATGTTATAAAAAAACTCTTATTTCGGGGTAGTTTTAAGTACTTAAGGGGTGAAAATTCAAAGAATCAGAAATTCTTGCCGTACTTTTCGGTAAAAACACATTTTTAGGAACTGAATTTTGCTAACTGCAACAAGAACATAATAAAATGATCACAAATCCTTAACTTTACTTTTAAGCTAAATAACGTTAAATCCAATGTTCAATTTCAGTTATTTATTGAAATTCAATTATTTTTATTAATTTTAGTTTAATTTTTTAAAATAGTAAAAAAACTATTATATCTTAAATCACTCTTTTTAACATAATTTTTAACATTTCAGCATAAAATACATGCCCAATGCCTCGGGTTAGAGGCGTTTCCGCATGCCTCGGGCAAGAGTCTTTGCCGCATGCCTCGGGCAAGAGGCGTTGCCGCATGCATCACGCAAGAGGAGTACAATTTAGTAATTAATAGTAATCTAAATAATTAAATATATCGTTAAAATCGAAAATAATAGTAATAATCTAGACGTGTACAAAAATACTTCGTGAAAGATTTTTTTTACAGTACTGATTACTTTTGTGCTATGTAACGTTAAATTCAATGTTTCATTTCATTTACTAATTAAAATTTCAATTATAATTATTAATAATTTTAGTTTATTTGTCTTATACTACATATTAGAATACTATTATTATATTATTATATCTTAAATAACTCTTTAAAACTTATTTTTCAAAACAAAAATGTTTAATATTACCTGCAGCATTGGACTTCACAAGTGGTTATAATACATAACTTGCTAAATTCCTCTAAATTGTATATAACTCTCATACTTGTAACGAATTTAAAATACAATTAAATAATAAAATGATCATAAAAGCTTAAATTTACTTTTGAGCTAAATAACGTCAATTCAGTTTAAAGTTCAGTTTCAGTTATTTGTTGAAATTTAATTATTTTTAAATATTTTTCTGTTTATTTTATTTATCGCCCAAATATTTTTCAAATTATATATATATTAGTTGTTTATTTATTGACCTGTACTGGGCATAACTGAATCATATTAATTAAATTGCCCTATCTTGATATGTGTATGTATATATTACATCCCTTTTTTTATTAAGACATATCAAGTGGCAACATTATATAATTTTTTTAAATTCATTTAAAAATTATTTAAAATTACGCGGTTGTTAATACAGGTACAGAAGGTACCTGCAGCGTTTCGATCGACACCAACACATAGATCTCCTCAGTATGGCTGTGTGTGTTGGTGTGTGCCATAGACGCTAGAATATCTCGTCTTTATTTTAGTAATTAATTTATTATACCTTAAATCACTCTTATAAACTTATTTTTCAAAACAAAAATATTTAATATTACCTGCAGCATTTGTACTTTACAAGTGGTTACAATACATAACTAACTAAATTCCTCTAAATTGTATATAACTCTCATACTTGTAACGAATTTAAAATACAATAAAATACTAAAATGATTATAAAAGCTTAAATTTACTTTTGAGCTAAATAACGTCAAATTGTTCAATTCAGTTAAAATGTTCAGTTTCAGTTATTTATTGAAATTTAATTATTTTCATTAATTTTAGTTTAATTTTTTAAAATAGTAAAAAAACTATTATAATTTTTTTTTAATTTTTAACATTTAACTAATTAAGAATTTTAAATGAAGAATCTTTTGAAATATGAAAAATATCTTTATTTTGAAAATACTTTGTAAGTAGGTATAAATAAACTTTATCAGTATAACGAATTGAAACCTTGTAACGAATTTAAAATACAATAAAATAATAAAATGATCACATAAGCTTGAATTTACTTTTGAGCTAAATAACGTTAAATTGAATGTTCAATTTCAGTTATTTATTGAAATTCAATTATTTTATTAATTTTAGTTTATATTTTTCAAACTACATAGTAAAAAAACTATTATATCTTAAATCACTTTTTTTAACTTTTATTTCAAAACTAAAATGTTTAATTTTAACATGCAGCTTTTTGTACTTTGCAAATGGTTACAATACATACATAACTAGCTGAATTACTCTAAATCGTAAATAACTCTCATACTTGTAACGAATTTAAAATACAATAAAATATTAAATTGATCGCAAAAGCTTAAATTTAATTTTGAGCTAAGTAACGTTAAATTGAATGTTCAATTTCAGTTATTTATTGTAATTCAGTTATTTTTATTAATTTTAGTTTATTTTTTTCAAAGTACATTGTTAAAAAACTATTATATCTTAATTCACTCTTTTTAACTTATATTTATATAGTGATTATTTTATTATTTTATTTAATAAGAAAGTGTATAATTTATAATTTTCAATATTAACATGCAGCTCTTTGTATATTGGATATATGTTGGAGTATACGTTTAGAGTTTGATCTAAATAATTTTATAATAAAATATTATTTATTAAATTATTTTTTTTAATTAAGAAATTTAAATGAAGAATGTTTTGAAATATGAAAAATATCTATTTTTTGAAAATACTTTGTAAGTAGGTAAATAAAAATAAACTTTATAAGTAAAAATTAAGTGAATTAGTAAAAATTTTTTTAAATAAAATTTTTAACATTTTAGTAAAATTTTAAAGAATGACAACTTTTTTATATTTTATATTTTTATGCTGCTTTTTGTTTTAAATCGCATAATTCGAGAAAGAGGCATTGCATGCCTCGGGCTAGAAGCGTTGCCGCATGCCTTGGGCTAAAATCGTTGCCGCATGCCTCGGGCAAGAGTCGTTGCCGCATGGCTCGGGTTAGAGGCAATGCCGCATGCCTCAAGTAAGAGTAGTACAATGTAGTAATTAAGTTAATAATCACTTAGAAATTGATCATTTAGCTCCAATTATGATAAAAACAATGTTTAAATATTTTTACCAGAATTGCGTTAAAACTCAAAGTGTGAACGAGTTATTTTATATACTATATGCTATGCGGTCACGATTAGCTATAGTTGAAGAGACTAGTAATTATTAGCAGCATGCGGTAACGCCTCTTGTCCGAGGCATGCGGCAACGCCTCTTGCCTGAGGGAATGCCTCATTCTTGCCTCTTTCTCGAATTATTCGATTTAAAACAAAAAGTAGCATAAAAATATAAAACATAAAAAAATTGTCATTCTTCAAAGTTCTACTAAAATGTAAAAAATTTTATTTAAAAAAATTTTTACTTATTTACTTAATTCTTACTTATAAAGTTTATTTTTATTTACCTACTTGCAAAGTATTTTCAATCATATATCAAAAGATTTTTATTTAAATTTCTTAATTAAAAAAAATAATTTAAAAAAAAATATTTTATTATAAAATTATTTAGATCAAACTCTATAGATCAAATTTCAAATCAAAACGTATACTCCAATCAATATGCAAAGAGCTGCATTTTAATATTAAAATTTATAAATAAAACACTTGCTTATTAAATAAAATAATAATATAATCACTTTTTAGCTCTGATAATGATAAAAACAAGTATTATATTTGTTACCCGCTCATCGTGAACAATTTATTTTTTATAGTATTTAACCCAATTGACAACCTAACCAGTATAATAAAAGCAATTTAATTACTTTTATAACGTAACCAATTTAAGATATAATAGTTTTTTTACTATGTAGTTTAAGACAAATAAACTAAAAGTAACAAAATAAACTAATTTCAATTAGTAACTGAAATGAAATATTGAATTAACGTTATTTAGCTCAAAAGTAAATTTAAGATCAAAAGTAATAAGTACGGTAAAAAAAATCTTTCACGAAGTATTTTTGTACACATCAAGGTTATTACAATTAGTTTCGATTATTACGATATATTTAATATATACAATTATTAACATAATTACTACATTGTACTACTCTTGCGTGATGCATGCGGCAAAGACTCTTGCCCGAGGCATGCGACAACGCCTTTTTCTCGAAGTATGCTATTTAAAAGAAAAAGTAGCATTAAAATATAAAATGTAAAAAAATTGTCATTCTTTGAATTGTCTTTCTACTAGTTTCAGACAAATAAACTAAAAGTAACAAAATAAACTAATCTGGCGCGAAGGTCCACCGCATTAGGAAAACTCAAAACGGCAGCGTCCTTATTGAGTTGGAGGCCATCGAGGACTGGCCAAAACTTCAAGAAGCGGTGAAGCCGGTTACGGGCCCTGAGTCGAATGTTCGTGAATTGATCCCGACTTAAAACTTGAAATTCGAGAATTGGATGGGGTCACAAAAGAACAGGAGATTCAGATTCAGGCAGCTGTTGCCAAGGCCATAGGTGTCGAAAATGGAGACCTATTCCAGGTGTCCATTTTCAAAACCAAAGGCACAACAAGCCAGATGTCTGTGGTGGACCTTCTTGAGGCTGACGCTCTACAACTGGCCAAAAAGGGCAAAATCCAGATTGGCTGGGCATCGAGTAGTTTGCGCCTCCGTGCAGACGTGAGGCGCTGCTACAAATGCCTGGGCTATGGACATAGCTAATATGTCTGCAAAGGCCCAGACAGAAGTAAGGCGTGTTTAAAGTGTAGCGAAGATGGCCATAAGAGGACGGAGTGCAGCAAGGATAAGCCTGAGTGCTTCGTCTGCAAGACCAGAAAGGATGAGTGCTCCACGGAGCACTATCTTGGAGAGGAAAATTGCCCCAGTTACCGAAAGGCTCTGGCTGTGGCGAGAAGCAGGTGTCATCGGAAATAATTTTCAAGGGAAAATGCGACACGCACGGGAAGCTGGTGCATTGTTGGATCAAATTGCTCGCGAAGAGGATGCAAATATCCTCTTACTAACCGAGCAATATTACAACATGAACCACAAGTACTGGCTTCTCGATGACACTGGCTGCTGCGCCATATGGCTTCGAGGCAGGGCCCAAACGTCCCTTACCCAACAAGGGAAAGGGAATTGCCACGTTTGGGCCAAGTGCGGGGAGACAACTTACATAAGTTGCTATCTCTCCCCAAATGACAGCTCGGCAGAGCTGGCTACAAAGCTAGCCAGCATCCAGAGCACGGTGCGACTAGTGGCGTCATCCTTGGTGGAGACTTCAACGCCAGGGCTCTGGAATGGGGGATGCCAACGACTAACCCCAGGGATCAAATGGTGCTCGAAATGGCCACTAGGTGCAAACTAGTAGTCCAGAATAGAAGCAACAGGCCCACCTACGATAGGCCAGGTTTGGGTGTCTCTATCCCGGACATAACCTTCGCTACAGAAGCTGCGTCCGGAAGAATAGGCGACTGGAGGGTGATGGATGATCAATACAATGGTAGTGATCATCATTACATCGCCTTCCGGGTATTGGAAGGAACCTCACAACGACCTCCGTACAGGAGGCGCCCCCTGGGTTGGAACGTCCCAAAAATGGACGAAGACAGATTCGAAGAGTATCTTCGAATCGAGTCAGCGTCCATCCCCGCTTGGCATGGAGGGGCCACAAGTCCCCATGAGGCTGAAATCTTAGTTAAGAAAGTAACGTATCTATTATGCGGGGCTTGTGATGCCTCGATGCCTCGCCGCAGGCTCTGGAAAGAAAGCCAGTGTACTGATGGACTCCCGAAATAGCTGAGCTCCGAAAGGAATGTCACAGGACACGACGAAAGGCGGAAAGAGCACGGGACAGACCTGAGGCCGCCGTGCTTTCTCAGGAACATAAGGACGCCAAACACCGGCTGGCCAAGGCCATCCGTCAAAGCAAGGCTCGATGTCTGCGTTCATTACGCGAAGATGTAAACAAGGACCCCTGGGGCCTAGGTTACAAAGTCGTAATGGGCAAGTTAATCCGGGGGTCCGACAACATTATGGACGCGGCGTCGACTGAACGGATCGTCGGTGCTCTCTTCTCTGAAAGGCCCATCCGGGAAAACCCGGTTGAGGTGATATCCAGGAAGGAAGTGCCGCTGTTCAGCGAAGGCGAGATGGTCAAGGCCATAAAGGCCATGAAAAATGGCAAGGCGCCGGGGCCGGACGGGATGCCAGCGGAAGTGCTCAAAAGAGCGGTCAAAGTATCATGTTAAGCATGTTCAATGCGTGTTTGGTGGCTGGAGTGTTCCGAAAGCAGTGGAAGGTTGCACGTCTCGTGCTCTTGAACAAGGGCAAGGGGGGAGCCCCGGACTCTCCATCATCTTACAGACCTTTGTGTATGTTAAATACCATTGGTAAGGTGATGGAGAGATATGCTCCGGGCAAGGCTCAGATGGGCAATCGAGGAGGGCGGTGGTCTCTCTGAGGAGCAGCATGGTTTTCGTGAAGGGCATTCCACGATAGACGCCCTCACACGATCCGAACCATAACATCGGTGAAATACCTGGGAGTTCAGCTTGATAACAAGCTGACCTTCTGGGAGCAATTTCAGAGATCGTGCGAAAAGGCAGCGTCGGTCGCATCCTCCCTCTCAAGGCTCATGGCCAACATTGGGGAACCCAAACCAGGGAAGCGAAGGCTCCTGATGTCAGTCGTCAACTCTGTCTTGCTCTACGGATCAGAAGTCTGGGCGAAGACCACAGAAACTGCCAAGTAGAGGCATAAAATATCGTCGGTACAGAGGCAAGCGGCAGTGAGGATAGCCTGCGGATACCACACGGTATCTCTAGAGGCGATCCAGGTTGTTGCTTCGGTGATACCCATTGACCTGCTAGCGTTGGAGCAGAAATTCATCTACGAGAGCGTAGATGAGCGCGAAGTGGCATCCACTCGCGCCCGCTTCAACTCTATGAAAGCTTGGAAGAAACGATGGAAAAAGAACAAAGAGAAAAATGCCCTATGGACGCGCAGACTGATCTCAGACCTGCAGGCATGGATGGGACGACAGCATGGGGAGGTAGATTTCTACCTTACCCAGTTCTTAACTGGACACGGGTATTTTCGTGTCATGTTGGAGCATTGGAATAAGGTGGCAACAAATGAGTGCTTGCACTGTCCGGGCGTGGATGATACAGTAGAGCACATATTCTTCAAATGTGTGCGCTACGAAGAGGGGCGCCCGCCCTTCCCGATTTGGAGGCCGGAGACGGTGGTGCCGGAAATGCTACGGGGTTCCGAAGACTGGAACAAAGTAGCAGAGTACGTAAGGACCACCTTGTTGGATAAGAAGGAGGAGGGCTTTCTATCGTAGAGAGCTCTCCTGTCCCTAGGCAGGGGGGAAGGCAGCGGCCAGCTGCCTAGGCTGCGCGTCCCAAACTGAAGTTATACCTGAAAAGGGAGTTCCGGTTTGGGACAAACAAGCGCGGTGGGTTTAAAAAGTGTTTATCCAGTAAGAATCTGGGGCGTAGCCAGCGACCGCGTTCGCCGGTGATCTCCCAGTTGTACACTTTGTACAACTGGGCGGTCATGGAAATTTGCGGGTCTTTAAGGCCCGCAAACACTCCATGGCTGATGCAAGATTCACATATTTCCCTTAAAAAAAAAAAATAAAAAAAAAAAAAAAATAAAAGGTAGAGTTGTTTAGAGTTATTATAATATGAAAATACCCTGCCAACTAGCTGGCACTGAGGTTCCTCAAACAATGGGCTGTAATCTTAATTTACAACAAATATTATTGATTACAACCAGGCAATTATACATACATTTTTCGTTTTTAGTAGCTAGTAAAGTAGATTATTAAGATCATTTTGTTATTAAAGTGAAAATTCTAGCGTCCATGGATTGGTCGCGCCGGCGTTAATGGATTTTAAATCATTTTTGCATAATTAAAAAGAGACAAATATAAAAAAAGCTAATTTTATTTTTTTTTATAAAATTTTATTTTATTAGAATATATAATTAATCCCTTAATAATTAAAATATTGGGTAACATGATTTTTTTGTTTTGTCAAAGAAATGGTTGGTAACGATGCGAAAATTACAAATATTCGCTCAATTATTATAAAAAGATAGGAGTTTTTACCAGAATTTATAATAATTTCTTATAATTTATTTTCTCAGTGTACTTCTTGCATTTGACCAATCTTCCGCAACAATGATAATAATAATAATAATAATAATAATATTTTGTAATAAAAAAAATAACCACATTAATTGCTTCAAGATTTTAAAATTATTTATATTATTTCTATTAATCACAAAATAATAAATTATTTAATTCTATAAATTGTTTGATTCTTTAAAAAATGCCAATGTAACTTTTAAATCTTAATTTTAAAATGCAAACATAACCATTTAATATTTTTAGGCTGTTTATTATTGTTTATAATTTCATTAAGCTGCATACATAAATTTAATAAACATAGCAACGAGCAAAATAATCTAAGGAAGTCAAAAAGAAGCAAGATTTCCATCACTCTTTCTTGTGTGTTATAATTTATATCAAAATAAAAAAAAAAAATTGTGATTGGATACAAAAAATTACTATAAATTAAACTTCTAAAACTTGTACTCTCATTAAAATAAATTAGATATGTCCAAAACGAAAAATAAATTTGGTGTTTTATGTATTTTTTTGTGAAAAAAATTTTAGGAAAAAAATTTTCAAAAAATTAGGTATCAGATTGGAGATATTCAAGTAAAAACCATACTTTCAAGTATAAGTACTTTCATGGAAATAAATGAGGTATTACATCCAAAATAAAAAAAAAAGGGGGGTTTGAGATTTTTTGATAAAAAAATGTTTGGAAAAAAAATTAGGTCTTAATTCGATAATGGTTTTGAAATATCACTAGTTACAATATTTTCAGATGTTAGTACTTTCATGGAATTAAATGAGGTATTACACAAAAAAAAAATATTACAGTTTTTTTTATTTTCTTTTTTTTTAATTTTGACAAAAAAAATTTTGAAAAAATTAAGTATCAGATCCAAAAAATTACAATAAACAAGGTTCTTAAAACTAGTACTTCCATGAAAATAAATTAGGTACTAAGTCCAAAAAGAAAAAAAAAATTGGTATTTTTTGTATTTTTTTGTGAAAAAAATTTTAGAAAAAAAATTTTCAGAAAATTAAGTATCCGATTCGAGATATCATTTGAAAACTATACTTTCAAATATAAGTACTTTCGTGGAAATAAATGAGGTATTACATCCAAATTAAAAAAAAAAAAGGGGGGTTTGAGATTTTTTGATAAAAAAATGTTTGAAAAAAAAATTAGGTCTTAATTCGATAATGGTTTTGAAATATCACTAGTTACAATATTTTCAGATATTAGTACTTTCATAGAATTAAATGAGGTATTACACCCAAAAAAAAAAAAAAAAAGTACCTCGAGCTTTTTTGGTGAAAAAATTTTTGAAAAAAAAATTAGGTCTTAATTCCATAATCTTTGTGAAATATCACCGATTACATACATACGTACACACACACACACACACACACACACACACACACACACACACACACATACAGACTTTTTTTTAAAACCGGTTTTTTAGCTTCCTGGGGACCCAAAAAGTGCTTATATGCCAAAAAATAAAAAATCAAATTTTGACCTAACACAATGGTTCCTCTTTGAGGAACCAAAAAGCTTTCACAGCTAAAATCAAATGTACGAATTATTAATTAATTTAAAAAAAACAGAAACAATAATAAATTGGGGTCATCTATAAAATACGTAACGCAGTTACATAGCTATATTACGTGGCTTACTGTTTAACGTGACCACCATGCTCATTTGCATCAAATTTACATTGCTTATAAGGTGTTTGTATAGGATAGTGGTACCCAAATTTTCTAATTTTTTCATAGCGTATTTTATGGGCGATCCTTTTGTATAATTATTTTATCAGGTTTATATCATTAAAATTAAAATTTTATTTGAATACGTAAGAAAACCCTTAAAAAAAAAAAAATTAACTAATTTCAATCAGTAACAGAAATGAAACACTGAATTAACGTTATTTAGTTCAAAGCGAATTTAAGCTCAAAAATAATAAGTACTGTAAAAAAAATCTTTCACGAAGTATTTTTGTACACGTCTAGATTCTTACAATTATTTTCGATTATTACGATATATTTAAAATCTACAATTATTAACATAATTACTACATTGTACTACTCTTGCCCGAGGCATGCGGCAACGCTTTTAGCCCGAGGCATGCGGCAACGCTTCTAGCCCGAGGAATGCGGCAACGACTCTTGCCCGAGGCATGCGGCAATGCCTCTAACCCGAAGCATGCGGCAAATATAAAATATAAAAAAATTGTCATTCTTCAAAGTTCTACTAAAATGTTAAAAATTTTATTAAAAAAAATTTTTACTTATTTACTTAATTTTTACTTATAAATGTTGTTTTTAATAACTTGTTATTTATGTTAATATTAAACATTTTAGTTTTGAAATATAAGTTAAAAAGAATGATCTTAGTTTTTTTAGTATGTAGTTGGAGAAAAGTAAATTTAAATTAATAAAAATAGTTGAATTTTAATAAATAACTGAAATTGAACATTCAATTTAACGTTATTTAGCTCAAAAGTAAATTTAAATCTTAAAACACTCTATTTAACTTCTATTTCAAAACTAAAATTTAATATTAACAAGTTTTTTGTACTTTGCGAAAGGTTACAATACATAAATAGCAAAATTACTCTAAATTGTATATAACTCTTATACTTGTAACGAATTTAAAATACAATAAAATAATTAAATGATCACAAAAACTTAAATTTACTTTTGAGCTAAGTAACGTTAAATTGAATGTTCAATTTCAGTTATTTATTGAAATTCAGTTATTTTTATTAATTTTAGTTTATTTTCTTCAAAGTACATGGTTAAAAAACTATTATATCTTAAATCACTCTTTTTAACTTATATTTAAATAGTGATTATTTTATTATTTTATTTAATAAGCAAGTGTATAATTTATAATTTTTAATATTAACATGCAGCTCTTTGTATATTGGATATTTGTTGGAGTATACATTTTTATCTGAAATTTTATCTATAGAGTTTGGTCTAAATTATTCTATAATAAATTTTAATTATTAAATTATTTTTTTTAATTAAGAAATTTAAATGAGGAATCTTTTGAAATATGAAAAATATCTATTTTTTGAAAATACTTTGTAAGTAGGTAAATAAAATTTTTAATAGTTTAGTTTTGAAGAATGACAATTTTTTTATATTTTATATTTTTATGCTACTTTTTGTTTTAAATCGAATAATTCGAGAAAGAGGCATTCCTTCAGGCAAAAAGCGTTGCTGCATGCCTCGGGCAAGAGTCGTTGCCGCATTCCTCGGGTTAGAGACGTTGCCGCATGCCTCGGGCAAGAGGCGTTGTCGCATGCCTCGGGCAAGAGTCTTTGCCGCATTTCTCGGGTTAGAGACGTTGCCGCATGCCTCGGGCAAGAGGCGTTGCCGAATGCCTCGGGAAAGAGGCATTGCCACATGCTTCGGGTAAGAGGCGTTGCCGCATGCCTCGGGAAAGAGGCATTGCCACATGCCTCGGGTAAGAGGCGTTGCCGCGTGCCTTACGCAAGAGGCTTTACCGCATGCTTCACGCAATAGTAGTATAATATAGTAATTTTTTTAATAATTGTAGATATTAAATATATCGTTATATTCGAAAATAATTGTAATAATCTAGACGTGTACAAAAATATATCGTGAAAGATTTTTTTTACAGAATTTATTACTTTTGAGCTAAATAACGTTAATTGAATGTTTCATTTCTGTTACTAATTCAAATTAGTTTATTTTGTAACTTTTATTTTATTTGTCTTAAACTACGTAGTAAAAAAACTATTATATTTTAATACATTCTTTTTAACTTTTATTTCAAAACTAAAATTTTTAATATTAACAAGCTTTTTGTACTTTGCGAAAGGTTACAATACATAAATAGCTAAATTACTCGAAATTGTATATAACCCTCATACTTGTAACGAATTTAAAATACAATAAAATAATAAATAGATCACAAAAGCTTAAATTTAATTTTGAGCTAAATAACGTTAAATTGAATGTTCAATTTCAGTTATTTATTGTGATTCAATTATTTTTATTAATTTTAGTTTATTTTTTTCAAAGTACATGGTTAAAAAATTATTATAACTTAAATCACTCTTTTTAACTTATATTTAAATAGTGATTATTTTATAATTTTATTTAATAAGAAAGTGTATAATTTATCATTTTTAATATGAATATGCAGCTTTTTAATATTAACATGCAGCTCTTTGTATATTGGATATATGTTGGAGTATAACGTTTTTATCTGAAATTTGATCTATAGAGTTTGATCTAAATTATTTTATAAAAAATATTAATTATTAAATTATTTTAATGAAGAACCTTTTAAAATATGAAAAATAACTATTTATTGAAAATGTTTTGTAAGTAGGTAAATTAGAATATACTTTATAAGTAAAAATTAAGTAAATAAGTAAAAATTTTTTTCTTAGGAGTACTTAATTTTTCAAATACATCTTCACTTTGGCAGTCAACTGCTGAAATCTATATCTTCCGACATGTCTTCATCGCTTGAAACTGATATTGGGCTTCAGAATTAATTACTTCTTTGTCTACATTTAATTCTTTATCAAAAATATCTTCACGAGAAAAATCTTTTGATAAGGCTGGACTAATCAATGATTCACTTTTGTTTTGATTTTTGGCTTCCAATAAGATTTCTCTACTTTTTTTAGGTAATTGATTACTTTTGAATCTCTTGATTGGTTTTTGATGGAAATTCCTTGATTTAATTTTCTATTGGCGGTTCTTCTCATTACTTTAAATGACTAAAAAGATAAAAGTAATAATAAATTGACCTGTAAATTTATTTTATACATTTTAGGCAAAGAATTACATCATTATTTATAAACAACTGCACGTGTAAACAATCAAATTCCAAACGACTTTTCGAACTCTAAAAATGCGCGTGCGCATAAGGAAATAATGTGTGTCCTTGAATTTTCTCATACCACCACGGCTTTGAAACAAAAAAAAAGGTAAAAAACACGCTTATTGAAAAGTAAGTAATGGGTATTTTCCAAGCATAAAAATTATATTTAGGAAAGGGAAAGAAAGAAAGAGAAGCAGATAGTCTCTATAAATCATATACTATTGACATCACCAATATTTGTTTAAACTTTATCGCTGCATTCGCATTTTTAGAATTCAAAAGTCCTTTAAGAATTTTATCTTTTTACACGTGTACCTGTATAAAAAATGATTAAATTCTTTGTCTTCAATGAATAAAAAAATATTCTCAGACGCGGTAAAGAATATTTACCCATAAATATAAATATTTTTAGTTGGCTGCGCCAACAACCTAAAAACATTTATATTTACACGCTGTGGAATGAGTAATATTCTTTACCATGTCTAAGAACTTTCTATTAATATTCAACAAAAATTTCTGTATTTACTTGCTTCCATGCAGTAATATCTTTTATCGCTCCACCTGGAAAACTATGCAGATCTTCCAATGCTAATATCCACGTTTCATCTATCGTGTATTCAGAGTTTTTACAAAGAAAAAAAAAATGATTTTTTAAAATATTTATCTTGGGGTAGTAAAATAGACTCCCAGGGGTAAAATATATCCTTGGGGAGAACAAGAATTTGGGGATGCAATTCGAACACCCCCCCCCCCCCGCCCCGTTAAAGAATATTGTTGGGATGAAAAACTCTTGACGAGAGTTAATTCAGAGAAGAAAGCATGTAAACGGGTAATAAATTAACTCAAAATGGCAGAGTACCCCCCCCCCCCCCCCACGGGGTCAAGTCTATTTCAGGGAGTAAATAGAATTTTGTCAATTAAAATGGAGCAACGTTAGGAAAAATATGATTCGGTGACTTCAGTGACTAGAAAACTGATCTTGCATGAAAATTGAACTGTAAGGGGTCAAATGGGCCCCCTTGGGGGTAAAAACATGATCTAGGGAGTAAACAGAGTTTTGTCATTAAAAATGGATTTATGGACAAAAAATATGATCCAACGATAAAAATGCTTAGTTTTGGTGAAAATAAATCTATGGGGGGCCAAATGGGCCCCCTTCGGGGCAAAATTATTATTTGCGGCGTAAACAGAATTTTACTGTTAAAAATGAATTTATGACTAGCAAAGTATGATTAAGTGACTGAAAAATTCAGTTTGCATGAAGATTTAACTGTAAGGGGTCAAATGGGCCCCCTTGGGGTAAAAACAAGATCTAGGGAGTAAACAGAGTTTTGTCATTAAAAATGGATTTATGGAAAAAAAATATGAACCATTGACAAAAATGCTTAGCCTAAGTGAAAATTAATCTTAGGGGGAGGGAGGCAAATGGGTCTCTTTAATTAATTTAATAAATTAATGTTTATTTTTGACAGTTTTATACAATATTTCTATGCATTTATCTATGCAATACGATATTTTTACAATTCCTTTTTTTATTTTTAATTTATCAATTACAATTCTTTAAATTTATTTACAATTTAAAAAATAAAACCAGCATTTCAAGTTTAGCCCTGAATTCATTTAATGTAAGGGTTTATTTAATTTGAAAACAACTCTTTTTAAAATTTTTGAAATATTAATTATAATATGTGCCATTTGAAAAAATTTTATTTGTGTAAGTATTTTTTTAGTCTCTTTCGAAAATGTTTAGAAGAGCGTAAACACAAAGTTTATTTTCATTTATTGTAACTAAAAGACACTTATTTTTTAGCTTGTCAGGATAACAGCAAACTACTGATCTTGTTGATCTTACGATTGTAGATATTTCGTTGGAAGAAAAACGTTCATTCATTACTAAGTGTTCTTTGTTTTTTTTAAATTTATTGCCTAAGATTACAAATTCCGTTTTCGTATTATCGGAACTATAAATTTCAATTATTTCAGTAATAGTTATAATAATTTCATTTTGTAGTTGAGCTACACTATTATTTCTTTCGGTCATTCTTTTATAATGTAACGAATGATAAATTACTTTATCATACATAAATCTAAATAACCTTTTGCCTCTTGGTTTTATATCATAATTTACTTCTTGCTCAATGCATAACTTCTCATCTTCGGAGAACCTTTTTTCCTTACTCTCACCAAATACATGTAATGAATTGTTATATGTTATGCAATTTTTCACAGCCACTTTTCGCATTAAATTTTTAAATGTTAATTTAGCCTCTTCATTAGCACCATCTCTACTAAAAATATGTGAATTTGATTTAACGTACTGAAGTCTTTTATATTGCCTACAGATTTGCAAGGGAACAAATTGAGTTCCATAATAAAGTTTGCAAATAAAATATGCCGTTAAAATGTTCAAACGGGAAGGCAGACCAAGCCCAAAGAGAACCGTATTTTTTAACAAACAATGGTATATGCAGCAGAAAATGGACGTTGAATATCATAAATTCTTCTCCGTAATAATTTTCGACTTGTAAAACAAATTTACGCAATGCTTCCGTTGCTTTTATATACTCAGATTCACTTATTTCTTTTTTTAAAAAGATATATAAGCTATATACGTAAAGAAACCAGTGTTTATAAAACCTGATAGGTAAGAATCCTTTCAGACAGACTAAGGAATAATAAAGACCGAAATATAGTAGGTCATTTGCAGTGTAATCTCCTAGTTTCTTAATTGATTGGAGTTTTAGTTACATCGCGGTAAGGTTTTATACTAAGCAATCTGCTATCAAACTCTGCTCTGTTTCTTTCTAAGTACCATGATTTTTCATAGTCACATGATTCAAACCATGCTTCTACAAATAATTTATGACTCCTAGAACCCCACAGTGCATGTACTCGGGAGGGAATGAATAGATTATATTAAAAATTGGAATGTCAGAGGTTATACAATAACCTTTTACTCCCATATAAGTCTTCCCTTTACCAAGTTCTATGGCTCTGTCAACATGCATTTGATGGGTTGTAGTATTTCTTAATTGACCTACATCTCCTTGGTATATTCTTGCATGTCCAGCTCCTTTTTCTATTCTTCTGCCTTCCAATAAACAATAAGGACATCCATACTCACCATTATATTGATGAATGCATTGAATTTTTGGTCTTGCTACAGAATCTACAGGAGATACTAATGCATGCACTTTAATTTTAACTCGTTATTTAAAAAAATTTCCATTCCTTCAAAATGTAATCTTCGAAATTCTTTGACAAACGGGTTTAAGAATATATTCATGTCAATGATACCATCCAATCGGTACCATAATCCACATAAAATAATATTATTTCTTCTTGTATGATATGGCAATTCATTGACAGTAACTAGTAAAGGGTATAGAGATTCGCTAGTTGATTCAAATAGCTTAACACCATCTATATTCTATTGAATGCTTAGGTCATGGTCTTGAATCAAGTTCAGATGTCTTAGTTTTTTATATGCTTCACCTATTATTATGTCATTTTCAGTGCACACTTTTCGAAACTGGCTATACAATGGGCTATTTATTATATCTATTAATTGCTCTTTTAGAGGCATATTATAGAATATTTGCCTTTCTTGATGCAATTTTTTTGCTGAAAAAACTTTTGAGCATTTAGGGCATGCTACTTCCGGTGTCTTTTTAGGTACTAAGAATACCTGTTTGCAGCAATGTGTGTACATTTCATCATAGTAATCATTAACAATCTATCTTCCTGCTTTGTCAAAGGGCTGCCCGCAAATAAAGGTGTCATATTTTAAAAAAAAATGTCTCTATTTACGCGAACGCAATAAATTTTTTTCGACAAATATCAAACAATATTACTTCATCAAATGAGTCATCATCCTGCTCATCGTCGTTTTCAGATTCATTGAAATTATCTACATAGTTTGAGTTTTCTGCGTCTTCATCAAAATCCGAGGAAATTATGGAATTTGAAACCTTTAAAAACGATACTTATTAAAGATAAATATTTGATACTTAATTATTTGCAGAGTAAATTTAGAATCTATGCCAAAATGATCGATTAATGCGGGTGGGTGCTTTACATACAAGAGCAAAGAGATTTTTGTTTAATTTTTTCGGGCAGAAATAATTTACTTAAACTCTTGAAAATTTTTGCAAATAAAAGAAAATTTATTTAAAAATACAATTTTTATTTTTATTTTTTCTATAAATTAAGAATGGCGCTGAAAGTTGCTATTTTCGAAAAAAAACTTCTTTTTAACTTGCGTGCAGTGTAGTTCGAAAATCTACTCAACCAATCAACACGAATATTTATATAAATGTTACTGATAATATTTCTAAGAATATGCATAAAAGGGATTTTCAATATTGGTTTCCAAAATTTTTTTATTAAGCAAAGAAAAAAAAACTGCAACTTAGTATTTTTTACTTTGAAGTTTAATTAACTTTTAAATTTTGAAAAAATAAAAATTCTGCTCTTCTAACTTCGTCATTTTCACCCCAATTACCCTAAAATATACATTTACCAAAAAGAAAATTTTTTAGGTACTTAAGGGTGAACATATAGGTTTTTTGGGCCGCCGAACTTAAAAATGTTGTCAAAAATGTTATTTGAACTGATGCAGAGTGATAAACTACCCTTATTTTATTCTTTTTCACCCCTTAAAATTAAATTTTTTTTATAAACTTTTTATTTTGAATTTTAAGGGACCCAGTAGGTTATTTCGAAACTTTAATTCAAATTTACCACCCTTATTTTAACCCCTTTCACCCCTCAAACTTAAAAAAAAGCTTAATTTATCTTTTTAAGAGAAGTTTTTTTGTGGCTTTTACACACAAGTGACTGTTGCGACTGTTCGGATGCTAGACCGGATCGACCGGATGGACCGGTCGAATCTCAGTACAACTAAACTGATATATGAGTGTCGATGGTCTGACCCAGGTTCTGATTTTTCGGCTATATTTATATGATTCATGATGAGCTGGTTACTAGAGGAGCAACAAGGATCTCCAAACAGGATCCGTCTTATTCTTTTTGTGGTTGACCTCGTTATTACGTGACCTGATGCCTTTCATAAGTCCCAGCTTACTTTTGTTTTCAAGTATTGTAGCAGCGAATTAATATCTATGAGTTTCTGTTTAATCGAGGCAAGATAACTCTTGGTCGATGACTTATGGTAAAGCTGGCTTTATGCTTTGCCAGCTGTTACAAGGTGAAAGGGGTAAAAATAGGGGTGGATTACTGTACTAATTATAAATTATAATATCAAATTTACATTTAGAGTCCAAAAATAACCTCCTAGCCTAGGTCCCTTAAAATTCAAGATAAAATGTCTATTAAGAAAAATTTAAGTTTAAGGGGTGTAAAGGGTTAAAATAAGGGTAGTTGCCTGCAACAGTTCAAATAACATTTTTGACATCATTTTTGAGTTCAGTAGCCAAAAAAAACTATATTTTCACCCTTAAGTACCAAAAAAGTTTTCTTCTTAGTAAATGTATATTTTCGGATAATTGGGGTGAAAAAAGAGTAAATATAGCCCTTATAATTTATCCACTGTAATTTAAGACATCATATTTACATAATTTACCTATTTGCATCACTAAAAATTATATTCAATTTTTAGTAAAATATATATTCATATTAATATGAAAGTTAATTTAAGATATAAAAAATTTATTAATTTATTTAAAAGAAAATTTTTTTTTTAGGAAAATGAAGCCACGAAAAAAGTCCCTTAACCCGAATTATTACTAGTCCCTAAATCGAAGTTGCTTTAAGTCCCTAAACCTGAGATATTCTAAGTCCAATTAGAACCCCCCTTACTTAAATCTGACACTTTTGACCACCTCCCTTGATTTTCAGATTTCCAGGGTACTCTTTCCCTATAAACATGTTTATAAACTGATATTTACCTCTGCATCCACTTTCCTCCGAAGTTACAGTCTTATTTTCTGCATCAGATTCATAATCCAAATTTTGTAAAGCAGGTACATTAGCTGCATGGGATTCTTCATTTGTATCACTTGCATCTTCATTTTCTGCAACATCTTCATTTAATTCAGAACTTGCTGTATCCAACGTATTATTTTGTACGTTTAATTCATCATTTTCTTCACTTAATGAATCATTTTCCTCTGTGTTTTCATTTATATAATCACTTTCATCAATTTCCATTTGCTCCTAAAAATTCATTGTTTTTTTAACCTTGATTTTCAAATAAATGCTTTGAGGATAATATATGGTAAACCTTACTACTCTATATTTTTTAAGTGCGTGTGTGCGTGTGTGATTTTAAGTCAAAATAAAGAAAAACCTTATAACTGATTTGCGTTTAAGCGCAACCAACGAGCTTGGGACATGTTGACGTATAACAATTTTAATTTATACTTCGATCCTAAATATTATAAATTCCTAAATTGAAATTAGAGAGTACTCTAATTTAATTGGACACCTACCTTATAAGCTTACTTTTCCACCTTCTAAAATTCCCATCTGAAACAATGCAAATTTGCTGTCCCACTTAAGTAGAGGATTTTTTCTAGAACATTTTACTATTTTAGACAGACATTTCTATCATATTGAAATATCTTAAAAAAGAAAGCGAATTTTTACTTTGACAATGAGTATTATTTAATTCAGCAATAATTTTTACGTATTTAATTTAAAAATTATTCAGAAGGACCTATATTTATGGTTATTATTTTTGCTAAAACTTGGTTATTACCAAAAAATTAATAAATAAATGTGGTAGTTTTGTTAACATAAATTGAAAATATAATCTTTAACTATTTATAGTGTATTTGATTTATGTATCAAGTTAAATTTGTTTTATTCCCCTGTTTAATAATTATCGTATTTTTTATAAGCCTAAAATATGAATTTTCAGAAAAGCAATTTTAAAGTGCGTATTTTTAATAATTCTTTACTGGAATAATTTTTTATTTTCATTCTGTTCTATCATAATTTACATATTTATGCATATTTATGTATATTATAATTTACATATTTATCATAATTTACATATTTATTATATTCCTTATATGTCCTTAATAACATGGGGTTATTTTGAACTCTGATGGATACCATAGCTGAGTTATAAGCTCTACATCTAAATGTTTTCGATAAACTATCGGTGATAACCATGAAAAGGTTGCAAACAATGATAGTAATACATTATATCTAATTTTGACTTGCCTGCATTAAATACTTTTCTTTTTTGCGTTTTTTTCTGGATCTTAGAGTACTTTCTGGTATTTTTCCTTCAGTTTTTTCATACATTTTATAACGACCTCTTTTTTTCCCATTATTTACAGAGTTACTAAATAAAAAAAATTAAACACAATTTTATTAAAATAAATTAATTAATACCTGGAACATAGGGTAAATTCACCAGTGAATGACCTGTTAAAATTAAGTAAATGACCACTCGTCTTTCATAAGAAATACTTGGAATTGGTCATTCACTGGCGCCGGTTATTCACTGATGCATCTACCCTAATAACTAATTTGACAACATACTTTGCATCAGGGAATTTCTTATAAAACAACGATTCGAAAAATAATTTTACATCTTAAATTTACATTAAGGTGAATTACAATATTCATTTAAAACTTTTTCATATATTGACCAGTACTGGGTGGATTTTAAAAAAAAAGGAACTTATTTCAAAATTATGATGTTTTTATTAACTAAGTTATATGATTCGCCTACTTTAAATTCAGGCTTTATTAATAACTGTAAAAATTATTACATATAGAAAATTATTTAAAAACATTATTCTATTTAATACAAAAAAAAATAAATGGGGTGTTGTTTGTCAAATCAGCCACCCCCCTCTACAGTAGAATATTAAAGATAAAAAGATAAGAGTGGGCTCAAAATTTTCGTTGAAGATTCTAGTTTTTAATACCGTGCAGTGTTTTTTTCAAAATTGATCACTTGCAGGTGTTTTGTTCTGGACAAAATGTCCAGTGTCTAAAAAAAAACATGAATCTTCAATAAAATGTTTCGGTTTTATTTATTTTTTTTTAATTTTAGGATGGTATCTGGTCAATTGGCCAGTAATAAATATTTTTTTTGTCTTGTAAAAATTTCTAAAAACTTAACCCTGTCAAAAAAATTGTAAATATTGGAAATTTAACAATTTTTTAAAGACAAAAAGAGCATGCTAAAAAATATATTTATGGGACAAAAAATGCTTGGAATTAACTGAATACGTGAGAATTTTTTCCTCTTAAATAGACAACATATAACGTGGGTATTTTGGGGTCGTTTTGATTAATTTAATTAAATATTATTTTTGGCGCGCGGGTGTCCGTTAATAAATTTTTACAAGGCGCTAAACTGACACGCGCCGGTAATATTATTGTATAATAACAATGATAATGCGGGGGATTGACCTTTCTTACCTCTGTTATTCGGCTAGCTCTAGCATAAGATTTATCTCCTCGGCAAGTAGGGGGAGTTCTAAAATAAAGGGTTAAAACTTAATATACATGAATGAGCACTAAAAATACGAACTACGGAATTTAATTTATTACTGATTAAAATAATTTTTATTTATTCAGAAATTATATAATAGTAGCCCTTAGGCTTATAATTCAACAGAAACTTCTTTTTTTTTACATGTATATATATACTTATTTAAACTAATACCGTATCGCGCACACACACACAGAACCCCGGAGCACAATTTTAAATTTACCGTTCGGCGACCTTCTTGAAGCTATTTGTCTTGGAGTCGTCGACGGTGGCTGCAGGAGTAAAGATGTAGCGGCTTCTCGCAGAATAACTGTATTTGGCAGGTGGCACGATATTACGTATAAAAACCTCTGTACTCTTCGTGGCTGCTTTTTAGCTATTTCTCGTGCGACCGACGTCGGTTTATGTTTTTGGAGCTTTTTACACTCGCAGTTTATTGAGTAGCTAGCGAGCACGGAACTTTTAAACTTTTTAAATCTAGTCGACACTATTTTATTTAGAATTAAAACCGGAGTTGTTTAAAGTGACTTTTGGTCCAATTAATTATGAAAAGATAATAACTTAATTAATTATTAAAATCCGGAGTCACGATTCTTTATACTATGCATGAGCACCTGTTGCCCGCCACATGCATTCTGATTCTTGTTCTTCTCTTCTCTTCTTCTTCCGGCGCAAGATACTTGCGCCGTAAGAGTATTCTTTTTCTTACCCGTCGTCTATTGTGTGTGTGTGTATGCGGCGGTTTATTTTATACTTATGCACATATATATATATACATATTAATGTAATATATATATGTGCATTTGTAGCGAAAATGCTTCGTTACAATAGCCCCCCCCATTAGAGGAGACATTGGGGAGCAATGTCAGTCCACTACTGAGGAGCCACTGTTGGGTTCTATTCCAGTCTGTAATACACGTGAACATAAAAACCTACCCGGTCATTCCTAAGCCCTACTCTATATTATTTACATATTTACAAAATTTACAATTTGTGAACGATGACTAGATAAAAAAAAAAAATGAAATCCTAAGAGATCTGGCTAGTAATACAAAAGTATTAATTAATTGAGTATACACTTATTGTATATACACTTACTTCCGGCTTACTAGGGAATAACAGTTGAGTAGAGTTTATGTGTTTCACGCGTAAAAAAAAATGTAATTTATAATAATAATAAAAAATATGAGTTTTAACTCTACTGAATATTACCAACAACCATTACTTACTTCCTGTGACTGCTCCAATTAATTTCCAAGTTTAGGTATTAGGAATTAGGAATTGGGTCAAGGTAGAATTTAATCGTTAGGCAATAATTTGAGTGATTATTATTATTAATTGTATTAAATTATTATAGTCTATTTGACTAGCCGAGAGTGATTTTCCCTCTTTGGTGATTATAACAAAAAAAAATATAATGTTTACATAAAATAAAAATATAATACAGTTACATTGGTAATAATAATAAAAATATATATAAAAAAAAGAAATGTAGAATTTTTCAAGCCTTTTAGGCGATTAACTAACAAGGGAAAAAGAGAAAAAAAAATTTAATTTTATGCTAACCGCATGGCTGCCTTTCGGCGTTAACGCTTTCATACAACTTCTCGATTAAATCAAGATACGCGAGCAGGAATGTTACTATTTTGTTTAGCGAATTCGATTCCCTAATCGCGCTTATTATTGCTTCTGGCAGTGGCTCTATTTCATCTCTTGGCCACAAGGTGCGCGGGACCCATAGGTCATTTTTCGTAACCGGGGCCGAGAAGAAGGCTGGATAGCACTCCCATAAATGGATTGGATGGTGGGGGGCGTGAACTTGCGAGTTTATTTCACGCCATTGCTCTTCTTTTTGCTCTTTCAAAGAGGCTTGTCGGTGTAGGAACCTACAATGGGCCTTTCGGCACCTTGGACATTCCAAGATGTGAATGCCCCTCCTGTCGCAGTTAGCACATACTGGTGCTGACTGCGGCTCTGCCTTGCAATTACTTCGCGAGTGCCCAACTCGTCGGCAATTAAAGCATTGGGCCGGGAGTGCGTCTACGCGCGGGTCGAATTCAACCGGTTCCAATTCGCTATATCTGACCCCGGTTGTCTTGTAATTAAAAGAGTACAATGGGAACCCTTCCCATTGCCTCGAAGCTAATTCAATTACCTTATACTCCACATATGGCTGCCTGGGTTTTGCGTCCGCGGGCGGTCTTGGTGCTACGGGCGCTTCAACTGGTTGGGCCATAAGTGGAGGAGGATCAGGCGAGGGAGAGACTGGTACGCCCGGACGACCCAAGGGCTCTAAGTGTCTCGGTAGTGATGGGGTCACATTGGCTGCTGGAGTCGCGTTTTGGGCCGCTACCGTTTTTCTCGTGGCTCCGGTCGATGGCGGTGGCCCATCGGCTGGAGCTGGAGCGTACAACCCGTTGACGTAGGTTATTGTCCTACTTTCGACGGCGGAGGTTATAGGGGCCTCTTCTGTCGTCGTTGTTGAAATTGCTGGCGTCACTGGCATTACTGCCGCCTCTTCGGCTTGGGCTTCCTGGCTTTCTTCTCGGTCGCCCTCTTTTTTTAATAGTTGAAGGCTGATTTGCCGGCGGCCTCTGAAGCTTCCCCTCATTGTCGTTTTTGGTGGAAAAAATATTTGTTTGTGAGTTTTCTGTGTTATTGGGTTGGAAAGTGGGATCATTAGAAGGAAGAGTTTTCAGTCTTATTAAGTCTTCCGCGTGTACTTTGGGTATTCTTCCCGGAGAATTTTTTAGTAAATACACTGTTGGCGATAGGACTTTGGCTATAACATCGGGTTCTTCTCGCTTGGTCGCGAGCTTTGCAGAGAAGTGTTTTTCAGCTGACGATTGAGGCTGAGTCCTTCTGAGGACCCTATCCCCCTCCTTAAAGGAAACGTCAAGTTGACCCTTATCATAGCGCTGCTTCTGTTTGTCTCGTTCGTCGTCTATGTGCATTGCTACTAAGTCACGTAGTACGTCGAGTCTTTTGAGTCTGTCTTTCCAAACTTCAGGGTCTATTTCTTGCACAGGAGTGATTTCGCCTTCTGTGGGCTGTTCGAGTTGTCGTCTTAGGCTTTTTACCATTTTTGGCTGACGACCATAATTCATGTATGCTGGCGATGTTTTTAGCGTTTGTTGTATGGCTGTATTTGCCGCGTGCCGGAATTCATGCAGATGTTTATCCAAGTCCCTGTGGTCAACGAACATTCTGATCATCTGTTTGAGGTTACGATTCGAGCGTTCCGTAGCGTTCGCTTTTGGGTGGTATGGGGGGGTAGTGATTACCCACACTCCATACTCGCTCATAACCTTGTGAATGTGATCATTGTCGAATTCCGAGCCATTGTCCGTCAAAAAATAATTTGGAGTTTCCTAGCGGAAGAGTATGAACTCTTCGAAGGCGTTAGCGACGGTTTTTCCGTTGGCTTTTCTCAAAGGCTTTAGCTCAATCATTCGCGTGAACAAATCTTGAAAAACGATTAGGTACTTAAAACCGTTTTTACTTCGCGGGAATTCCATACAATCGCCTGCAACTACAGTCCACGGTTGTTCGACTATGCATTTTCCCATTATGCCTTGCGGGGCTGTTTGAACTGCTTTATGTCTTTGGCAATCTAAGCATGTAGTGACGTATTTTTCCGTGTCGCGGTACATTCCTGGCCAATAATAATCCGTAGCTAGGCGTTGGTACGTTTTTGCTACTCCAAAATGTCCTGACGGTGTATTATGCATTTCTTGAAGTGCTTGTAATCTTTGCCCTTGGGGCAGTACTAAACGCCAATTATGCTTGTTGCCGCTTATAGGATCTAATAACTAGTCCTTTTTGTGTATATATAGTCTATTTTCTTCTATTTTGTAATTTGGCAGTTTCCATGGGGTTTGAGTGACATCATGCATTCTTCTTGTATACCATGGGTCTGATAACTCTTCTAATGCCGATAGATAATCCATTTCCTCGTCTTCGTCAGTTTCTGTGAGGTCTTTGTAAGAAATTTTAGACAGGGCGTCTGGAACATGGTTTAAACTGCCTTTTCTATATACAACATCGAAGTCCCACTGCTGCAGTTCTAGAGCCCAGCGGGCTAGCCTGCCGGTTGGCTCTTTTAAATTACTTAGCCATTTAAGGCTGGAGTGGTCCGTGATGGCAGTAAACTTGTAACCTTCTAGGTATGATCTCAGTCGTTTTATTGCCCATAATAGAGCCAAACATTCGCGTTCTGTAGCGCTGTAGTTTTGCTCTTGGGCTGTTAAAACTCGGCTGATATAAACTACAGGATGCTCTCCGTCCTCGTGCATTTGAGTCAGAACGGCCCCGATCGCCATATTGCTGGCGTCCGTTTGGACCGTAAACGGTAGACTAAAGTTTGGCTGGCTAAAACAGGCGTACTGACTAAGGCTAATTTGAGTTTTTCAAATGCCTCTGTCTGCTCTGCTCCCCAAGACCACTTTATGTATTTGTGCAGAAGTTTAACCAGCGGAATTTTTAATTCGGCTACATTATTAATGAAACGTGAGTACCATCCTACCATGCCTAAGAATCGGCGTAATTCTTTTATGTTAGTCGGAGCAGGATACTCCAAAACCGGCCTGATTTTCTCTTTATCCGGGCGCAAACCCTCGGCGTCTAGAATGAATCCTAAATATACGACTTCTGAGCATCCGAAATCACATTTATCTGGATTTATTGATAAGCCTGCATCGATTAGCTTTTTGAAGACTATTCTTAAATATTTTAGATGATCTTGAAAATCTTCAGTGGCTATTATTATATCGTCTTGATACGTTAAGACGAAGGGCTCGAGATCCGGCGTTATTATCTTATCCATGAGCCTTTGAAAGGTTTTTGGCCCATCTGTGACTCCAAAAGGTATTCTTGTAAATTGCATTAGGCCAAGTCCTGGTAGTGCGAACACCGTGTACGGCTTAGAATCGTCTTCTAACGGGACTTGTAAAAAAGCTTTACTAAGGTCGATTTTTAATAAAAATTTCGCTCTTCTGAGCTTATCTAAGGCCGAGTCGAGATAAGGGAGGGGGTAGGCGTCTTTTTCAGTGACTTTGTTGACGTCACGATAGTCCACGCATTAACGATAGGTGTCGTTGCGTGGCACCATAACTGAAGCGCTACACCACGAGCTTTTTGAATACTCAATTATCCCTAACTTAAGCCACTTTTTAGCTTCTTCTATGGCGAGATTCAAGACTTTTGGCGACATTCTTCTTAATTTATGTCTTACTGGAGTGGCATTTGGCCTGACCCTGATTTTGTGCTTAATTAGATGTGTTCTTCCATGGGGCTGTGGCTGTGGGGGCAGGCATTCTTTTACCACTCGCATAATTATGTCCTTTTGTGACGCCGAAATTTCTTCGATTCCCGCGCAATCTCCGTAGAGCTGTGGATCATTTCTACTTTTATGCGCGTTAAATTTATGCCATTGTTCGCTGCCGTGCCTTCGCCTCCATTCGCCTGCACTTGCACATATTTTTAGGCCAAAAGCTTTCTCAAAATCTACGCCCAATACCATGTCGTATTGTATGTTTTCTGAAACTTTCAGGTTAATAGATTCCGCTTGTCCATCTACGTAGATCCATACTTTCAGGACTTAGTTAACCGGGGAGGAATTTCCCGTGGCGTCAATTAATGCTGATCCAATTGGCTTTAACCTGTCTTTGAATTTTTCTGCGTATTTAGGACCTAAGTAGGAAGCCATAGAACCTGAATCACAAAGAGCTTTCATATTTATGCCGGCTATATTTATGTCGAAGAAAAGTCGGTTGTCGACGTGAGAAGCGTCGCAATTTTCCGTGTTTTCTAATATATTTTCGGCTAATTAAGATCAAGAGATTTCTTGTGAATTTTCCTGATTTTCGTTTAAGTTTTTGTTTTTATTGTTTTTGTTGCTTTTTGAGTCGTTTGCAGCAGACGCCTCGGCAGGTTCGCGTCCTTGGGCAAGGCTGACCTTTTTCTCATCGATGGTTTCTGCTAACGTTTCGCTCTTGTCATTTATTATTGTTTGAGTAGTTACGCTTACGACTCCACTATTTAGCTGGAGGTCGTTGGAGCCAGTCCCGTCTCCAGCTAAGCGTTTCCCGCTCTATATTGAGTAGCTACTGGGCAGGTACAGTTGGTGTACCTGACGCCGAGTTTGCTACAGAGCAAGCATATATCCCGTTTATTTAACTGTGGACATTGCAGAGTTCTGTGGTTCGTGTCTTGGCACATAACGCAATGAGCAGGTAATCGCAGCTTATTGAATTTGGGTCGTCGCGTATTATTGTGAATTTTGTGAATTATTCACACTATTATTGTTATTTTGCGATCTTGAGAATTGCATGCTTGGAATTGAACCTTGATTCCATTGTGGCATCATTTTTGCAAATTAACTTGGGTCCGCAAACGTATGAGTAAACCATGGGTAGGGCGGAGGAGCCATAGGCTGCATTACTGGCTGAGTTTGCCGTGGAGGGTGTGATCTAGGCTGCGGCTGTTGACCCACGCGCTGTTGCTGTGTCTGACGCTGCTGCTGAGATCCTTGTTGCTGCCTCTGCTGTGGCTGTTGATTATTGTCCCCAGAGGTAGTTAATGCTGCCAGCTCTTCTGTTTTTACTTGTTTACTGCGCCCTCTGGGCTTGCGTTTCCCTTTGGCTGATGTATTTTCTGGTGCTTCGCCCGCGCCGGTTTCAGGCACGTTTATGGCGGCGGTTACTGACTCAGTAACAGCCGCTATTTTAGCCTTTACTATTTTGTCATCGTAGGCTAAATCCGGTACTTTCGAATTCTTTCTGTCTTTCGGGGCTACATATTTATTTCTTACTTCGGCCAATTTTTCGTGTTTTTGGCCCAAGTCCAATAATTTATTGAAGCTTGTGATTGTGTTGGTTAGCCTATAAGCTTCTAGGCTTTGTTGGTATTCTGGATGAAGTACCCTGAGAGCCATTTCCACCAAATTTTTCTCACTAGGGCGTTGTGACAATTTATCAGCTATTGCCCTGAAAGGGCATAAAAATGTGGCTATATTCTCGCTCTTGTCTTGCGTTCGATTTCAAAGCTCTTCAAGATAATCCTCGTCCTCCATATACGGAACGAAACGATTACGGAAGGCCGTCTCGAAATCATCCCAGGTATCGAGGCTATCTCTATCTGTTCTGTACCATAATATGGCGTGCTCTTCAAACATCGACGTTAGGCCGTATTTCATTTGTATGAAAGAGAGTCCTGAAGTCTCCTTGCAATCCTTAAGTTTAAATAAAAATTCTTCGGCTTTTTTGGTATCGCCGTTAAACTTCAGGTTCCCCATTTTGAGTACTTTCCCGGCTTCTGTACGCTTAGACAAGCTTAAATTGAAGGACTTCTTAGTACTGGACATTACTTCAATTTCAGATTCTTCGGAATTTTCTACTCCCGAATTCATAAAAATATTTTTCTCAGTCTTTTTCGTTTTATTGGTTTTTGACTTAAGGCTGCCGTCTATACTTTTGCTATTTTTCTTTTTACTTTCTTGTAGCTTGAGTTTATTATATTTTTCTAGTTCTAGTCGTTGTTTTTCAATAAACTCTTGTTCTTTTTGCAGCTTTTCGTTTACAGTTTTTGTGTGTTCCCGTTCTCGGAAATTTTTACTGGAAACTGACGTACGAGACTTGAGAGAGCTCGCTGAGCTGCCTCGTTGGCTTATGGTTCTCTCTTTACGGAGCTCTTTCATAACTTCTTTTGCCAGCGCTACCTCCTTTCGTAAAGCTTCTCTTTGCTTTTTCAATTCTTTTTGAGCAGCTGTTTGGGATTTTGGTAACGAAATTTCCGAACTGCTGTAGTCATTTTCTTCTGCGCTAGCTAAGCTGCCGCTATCACTTCCATGTACTGGTCTTTGCCCAGTTACCAAGTTTGGTACTTGATTTTTCTGGCGCAGAGGTCCCTTAGTACTTGCTTCAGGCGTCTTAGGTAGTACATTACTTTGTGGATCGAATCCGTCCACATAATTATCCCATTTCAGTCTGTTGGTTTCGCTGTGGGGCGTCTGTAACCACCGCTGCATGTTACCCCTTGGTCGGTCGTGACGTAATGTATTATTCTTACGTGTGCCAGTTGTAGTAAATCTTGTTAATGGTAATGACTGATGTGACCTTGTTATTTTATCGTTCGGTTGTAATTCAGTCTGATTTTTGCTATGATTCGCCTGCATTTCATGGCTATGGTTATTATGGTTTGTTGGTCCTACGTAACCAGCGCTCATTACGGGATTGCAGCTAGCCGTCGTTGACGTAATTGGGTCGGTTACGTTAACGCCCGAGGCTGCCGCAGAAGACGTATGAACTGCTTGGCTAGCGTTTGCATTTTGTGCTAAGGCTTGGACGTAAGTTAACTGAGCTCGTGAATTCTGGGCTGTAGTGATAACTGGCGCGCTATAAGCTGGATTCCTAAGTATGACGTTATTTAATTCAGAGACGTGTCTGTTGACTTCGCTGTTCAACGTCGAACTCCTGACTTGCTCATCCATTGATGGAATATCCAAGGCGTGTTGCAGAGTCGGTGGCATGAAATCACTTGGCCTTTTGTCTTCACTATGGCTCCAGTTGTACGGGGCTCTTTCGTCTATTATTTTAATTTGATACCGGAAAAGCCTGTCTTTTATTTTATCCGTACTACCGCTATATGACAGCCCATATTCATCTAACTTTTTAATTACGTCTATGAATTCCATATCATCTATGGTATTCAATAATGTTTGTACTTCAGGCCTTTGCTCATAAGTTTTCTTCTTCTGGACTTACGGGCTGGCTGTACTTGATTATTACGTTTAGTATTCATTTTGAATACTCAAAAAAAAAATAAAAATCAAAAAAAAAATTTATTATATTTTAGGGTTCCTAAAATGCTCGCCCATCCCTTAGAGAAAAAGCGACAGTAAAACAAAAGGGTTAGATTTTAAAGTTAAAAATTTCAATGAAAAACACGAAGCAGGTCAAAATATTTTTTTTTTATATTTTATATTTTTCCCGCTAACTTCACGTAGGGATAATCTTCTGCATAAATTACTGTCTGTTCAATCTAAATAAATTCAAATTTGTATTTTTCTTTACCGCGTTTTCGTTCTTATGTATTTATGTGTATTATTGTAGATTAATTTTGTAAAGGTTTTCAAACTATAATTTTATTTATTATTTTGTTTAATATTTTTAATTTAATTAGATTCTTTATTAGAATATTCAATTATATTTAAATCATTTTAATAATTATTATAAATTTTGTAAATAATGTATGTGTGTTGTATGTATAAGTGTAAGTGAGAGAGCAACGAAGAACACGCATGCCCTTCTTTCGAATTTCTCTTCTCTTCTTTATGCTCCTTTTCAGTCTTTACACGCACGCGGTAGTAGCTGCATCGCTTGCGTATCAGACATTTTGCCTTTTATCGGTTTTCTAATATAATTAATAGTTTTTTATCAGTCATTTAAGTTAACATTTATTTCTCCCAAATTCTACATTTTTTCTCATATGTTCAATATTTCGGTAGTGTTATTTAAATTAAAATTAATAGAAATTTCAATTTATAAGTACATGCGTTTTCTTCGTTACTCAATGATAATCTTTTTTATAAGTGTGTGTGAGAAAAGAGATATTTTTTTTATAATAAACTGTGCACAGTAAACAAAAAATTAAAGAGTTATTCATTTATTTCAATAACAAAATCCTTTTCTATAAATACTTCAACTCATATAATTTAATTATAAAAAAAGGAAAAGGAATCAAACTGAATTTTTTTTTGTGTGTTAAAAATTAACTTTTTAATTTTCTATTTTTTTTCCTAATTCAACATTTGGTAGCAGAGCGTGGTTAATTTTCGCATTTTCCGCGAGTGAAAAGTGAATAGTGAAAAACTAAAAAGTTAAAAAAAAATAAAAATACATGTGACTAAAAATATATAAAAGTGCGCGGGGAGCATACACATAAAATTCCAATATGGACGCTTCTTCTTGCAGAAAGAAGCACATGGATATTTTTTCGAATCGTCCATTTTAAGTTCTTCTCTTACCACGACGTCATGTAAGTAGGGGGGTGTCGTATCTTCTGCGAGGACTGTGGGAGCGCTGGGCATCTCCCACGCTTTATGCGTCGCTTGGTAACGTATAAACTTTAATTATCATTATATGTATATTTATTAAGTGTCATATGTATATATTTAAATAAAATATATTTAATTAATTTTTAAATATATCTTCTGCTATAATTCTTATTTTAAATTTAAAAATTATATGTTGTTTTTTCTTCTCTCTTTTCTCATATTTTCATTAAAATAATAAAATATTATTGTATAATACTTAAATATAAATTCAATTTTAAAATTTTTCTTGACTGATAATCTTTTATGATCATCATATCATCCTTTTTTATGTCAATTTATTGTTACAATCAAATAAAATGGAGTTTGATTTCGATGACATAATCTTGATACAATTAAATGTATTTAATAAAATTAAAAATTCTTTTGAAAATTATAATAAAAAATCCGATAAAAGCATAGGCGGTATTGAAGCCAGATTAGCTCAGTTAGATATTTGGTGGGCTCAATACCAAGAAAATGATACAAAAATATTAAATCTAAAAACTGTTTCAAATAAAGAGCATGATTACTTTATCAACCCTAATTGTAGTCTTAATCATGTTGAAGACATTTATATTGATCAAAAGGGATCTTTCATGCAATTAAAAATTGAATTAACTTCTTCTTCTTCTCAAGTTCATACTTCCTTAAATTCTAAAGACACTATCATCATAAATAATAATTCTAATTTACAAGTACCTACTTTTTCTGGTGACATTAGAGAGTGGATTTCCTTTAGAGATTTATTCTATCAATTGATTGTAAAATCAAATAAATCAGCTGCTGAAAAGCTCACAATACTAAAATCTTCTCTCAAAGGTCAACCTTCATATCTAATTAAGAATTTATCAGTGTCTGAAAATAAATTTGAGAAAGAGATATGGAAAAAACTGACTGATAAATATGATAATAATAAATTAATCATATATTCTCATGTTAATTCATTACTCAATCTTAAAGGTATGACTGCTGAGTCTGATTTTCAATTGCGCAAACTACTGAATGAAACAATGGATTGTTTGGATTCTCTCAAACGTCTTGGTGCTCCAACTGAACATTGGGACTATCTCTTGGTGCCTCTTACTGTTAGCAGACTCGACAATCAAACCAAACGAGATTGGGAAGATTCAGATGGCGATTTTGATACTCCATCAACCTTCTCTGAGCTCAAAACCTTTTTGGAAAAAAGGATTAGGACATTATCTATGATGCAAAATTCTTCAGGGGCTCTTCGAAAAAATCATGTTAAAGATGGATCTCAAGGTCGTAGTAATTCATTTATTAATAATAATAATAATCAAAAATCGAATGCAATTAAAGCACATAATGCTATTAAAAATGATAATTCAAATTCAAATTCAAGTTCAAGTTCAAGTTCAAATTCTCAAAGACTTTTAAAATGTTATCTTTGTAATGATAATCATTTCATTTCATATTGTAATTTATTTAAAGAAAAGACTCCTTCTGAACGTTTTGACTTTGTGCAATCTTCTAAATTATGTACTAATTGCCTAGGTAAACATCTGCTGAAGGACTGTAAGATCAAAAAGACCTGCTCCAAGTGTAATCAACGTCATCACACATTCATACATGAGGTCATGTGTCAGGATTTTCAACAACAACAGGTTACTACTCCTGCAACTTCATCGCTTCAAGATTCATCTCATTCAGCCTCAATGCTACAAGGATTCTCAGCATGCCCTGCTAATCCTCGAGCTCCTTCGTCTACAACTGTACTTCTGGGAACTGCTATCATTTTTGTCGCTTCGGATAATGGCTTAAGAATGCGCATACGTGCTCTCATTGATCCTGGTTCAGAAGTCACATTCATCACTGAAAGCGTGGTACAAAGATTGAGGATGCAACGAGTTCATTCAAGAATTCCTATTTCTGGAGTGGGTCACGCTTTAGCTTTTACCAGAGGAACAGCTACAGTTCAACTAAGGTCCAGGTTTGATCATAATGTGGCATTCAGTGTAGATGCCTTCATTTTAAATAATTTGACCACATATTCTCCTAGATTTGAAAATGTAACTAATGACTGGTCTGTTTTCTTTTCTTTACCTTTAGCAGATCCAGAATTTTCTTCAAATCAAGTCATTGATATGATTCTTGGGGCTGATCTATACCCATTAATTCTTCAAGAAGGTCTGGTAAAAGGACCTGACAATTCTATTGCTCAAAAAACTGCCTTTGGTTGGATTCTAACCTGTTCTTCATCTTCTTCTAATTCTGATCTCGTTAGAACTTCGCTACATATTGCTACAGTTCATGAGCAAAATACTATTCTTACATCTCTTATTAAAAAATTTTGGGAACTAGAATCAGTTCCACCTCCTCCATTCATATCATTACTTTCTGATGATGATCGTGCATGTCATCAACACTTTCTTAACACTTATTCTCGTGACAACACAGGTAGATTTATAGTTAGATTACCTTTTAAGTCTACTCCACCAGTTTTTAATGGTATCTTCAACAAAGCTAAACTTCAATTTATAAGAATGTCAAATAGACTTTCTAAAAATCAGTTCTTAAAAAATGAATATTTTGATTTCATGTTAACATATGAGGAATTATCCCATATGAGGAAACTTAATACTAATATAGCTCTATCTCACTTAAATCAACATTATTTTATTCCCCATCATGGTGTATTACATCCAGGTAAAAAGCTCAGAGTCGTTTTCAACGGTTCTTTTCCAGACAATAATGGAATATCTCTTAATAGTTCTTTACATGCAGGTCCACCTCTTCAAACTGATCTTACTTATGTCTTAATGCGTTGGCGTACTTTTCGTTATGCTTTTAAAGCCGACATTCAAAAAATGTATCGGCAAATTCTTATTCACCCTGATGATAGGAGATACCAATGCATCATATGGGGCACTGATCCTAATAATTATCATATATATGAGTTGTCCACTGTAACTTATGGTGTCGTTCCTTCAGCTTATCAAGCAATTGCTTGTTTACATCAATTGGCACTTCTAGAAGGTCATAAATATCCTCTTGCTGCCCCATTGATAAAAAATAATATGTACGTAGATGATGCCCATTTTGGCTCTGATAATCTTTCTGATGCTATCGAAATTTCTCAGCAGTTTATTCAACTCCTCAATGCGGGCGGTTTCCCGCTAAGAAAATGGGCAGCTAATGATAAGTCATTGTTAAATCATCTTCCTAAAGACTGGTTAGATGAAGTCATTGATTCTCAAGTATCATGTCTTGGTATGTCTTGGAATAATTCTAAAGATACACTTTCATATAATAATGTATATAAGGAAAAGATTACTTCTCTCACAAGACGTACTATATTGTCACTCATAGCTATGCTTTATGACCCATTAGGCTTTCTCTCTCCCATTGTGATAAAGGGAAAAATATTTATACAAACTTTATGGGAAGAAAAACTGGAATGGGATGAAGAAGTTTCTCAAACTCTTGCAGCTCATTGGTTAAAAATTTATGAGGATTTTAAGTTGGCTCATACAGTTTCCATTCCTAGATGGATAAATTATTATTCCAATTGCTCATTCGAAATTCATGGTTTCGCAGACGCTTCTATAAAAGCTATGGCTGCGGTTGTTTATTTCAGAATTCTTTGTGATGGTTATTCTATTCTAAATATAGTCATTGCTAAATCAAAAGTAGCTCCACTTAAAACCTTGTCAGTTTCTAGGTTAGAACTATGTGCTGCTCTTTTATTAAGTACCTTAGTTTCAAGAATACTTAAATGTTTCGATTTCAAAAATATAAAAATACATTTATGGTCCGATTCAAGAAATGCTTTAGCTTGGATCTTATCTCCGCCTCATCTATGGCAAACTTTCGTTTCACATAGAGTTGCTGAAATCCAGAAATTAGCACCAAATGCATATTGGCATCATATCGATGGTGAATTAAATCCTGCTGATTTAGCCACTCGCGGCATCACAATTTCTGAATTAATCAACTCATCCTTATGGTGGACTGGACCTGATATTTTATCAAATAATTCTGAACCTTATCCTTTAGAAAATGAGCAGATTTCAAATGCTAATTGTTCTGAACGTCGTAAAACTGCTCATCTAGTTAATGCTAGACTAAACGAAGAATGGGATTTAATTCATCGATTTTCTTCTCTATCTAAGCTTACGAAAATCACTGCATGGTGTCTTAGATTTATAAATAATTGCACATGCAAAAAATTTCATTCTCCTGTATTTTTACCAAATTATCTATTTGCTTCTGAAATTAAAAATGCTGAAACATTTTGGGCTAAATGCACTCAGATGCATTATTTTCCAAGGGAATATCATCATTTATTAAATAATAAGGAAATATCAAATCAGAGTCCTCTTTATAATCTAAATGTTTATTTTGATCCACATACTCAATGTATCCGTATTAATGGTAGACTCAAACATGCTGATTTACATTTCGGTCAAAAATTTCCAATAATACTTCCTTACAAGAGTACGTTTACTAGCTTACTAATAGATGATCGTCATGAAAAATCGAAACATGGAGGTGTACAACTCACTCTTTCGTTCATTAATTTATCCTACAAAATTATTCATGGTAAAAGGGCTGTTGGTATGTTCATCAAAAGTTGCATCCCATGTATTCGCTTTAGAGCATCTACAATGACTCAAAAAATGTCAAACTTGCCTTTTGCGCGTGTTAATCCATCACCCCCGTTTTCACACGTCGGGGTTGATTACGCGGGACCTATTCCCTTACGTACTTCTGCAGGTCGTGGACATAAATCATATAAAGGCTATATTGCTGTATTTGTCTGTTTTTCTACTAAAGCCATTCATCTTGAAGCTGTTTCTAGTTACGATACTAAACATTTTATGCTAGCCTTTAAAAGATTTATTGCCAGACGTGGTCTTTGTAGTGATATTTATTCTGATTGTGGCACAAATTTTGTCGGTGCTAGTAATGAGCTAAAAAAAATGTTTTCAGAAAATTCAAAATTCTCAAATGATCTTATATCACAAATATCTCAATATAATGTTCAATGGCATTTCAATCCTCCAGCAAGCCCTCATTTTGGAGGCTTGTGGGAAGCTGCCGTCAAATCAACTAAATATCATATTAAGCGTGTTATTGGTGAGAACACTCTTACCTATGAAGAAATGTCTTCTCTTCTAGCATCAGTCGAACTTTGCCTCAATTCGAGGCCTTTATGCCCTTTAAATGATGATCCTAACGATATAAATTTTCTAACTCCATCTCATTTATTAACAGGACGCAGTTTAGTGGCATTGCCTGATCACACAGATATAATCAACTCTATGAATCTCAACAAAAGATATAAGTTGCTCAGCCAGATGCGTGACGATTTCTGGACTCGTTGGCATCGTGAATATCTTCAATATATGGGTCAACGTACTAAGTGGAACAAGGAACAACCTAACATCGAAGTTGGCTCCATGGTTCTCATCAAATCAGAAAATTCTCCACCTTCACGATGGCCTATAGCCAGAGTCATCAAAATACATCCTGGCAAAGACAACTTAGTTAGAGTAGCAACTGTCAAAACCTCAAATTCAACGTTTTTAAGACCTATTGTCAAGTTAATTTTGTTATTTTAAAATTTTTTTTTTTGTAAATAATAACTGTATATAAATAGTTAGTTTCGTTTTTACAAACGAAAGCGGGCGGTATGTTCAATCTAAATAAATTCAAATTTGTATTTTTCTTTACCGCGTTTTCGTTCTTATGTATTTATGTGTATTATTGTAGATTAATTTTGTAAAGGTTTTCAAACTATAATTTTATTTATTATTTTGTTTAATATTTTTAATTTAATTAGATTCTTTATTAGAATATTCAATTATATTTAAATCATTTTAATAATTATTATAAATTTTGTAAATAATGTATGTGTGTTGTATGTATAAGTGTAAGTGAGAGAGCAACGAAGAACACGCATGCCCTTCTTTCGAATTTCTCTTCTCTTCTTTATGCTCCTTTTCAGTCTTTACACGCACGCGGTAGTAGCTGCATCGCTTGCGTATCAGACATTTTGCCTTTTATCGGTTTTCTAATATAATTAATAGTTTTTTATCAGTCATTTAAGTTAACATTTATTTCTCCCAAATTCTACATTTTTTCTCATATGTTCAATATTTCGGTAGTGTTATTTAAATTAAAATTAATAGAAATTTCAATTTATAAGTACATGCGTTTTCTTCGTTACTCAATGATAATCTTTTTTATAAGTGTGTGTGAGAAAAGAGATATTTTTTTTATAATAAACTGTGCACAGTAAAGAAAAAATTAAAGAGTTATTCATTTATTTCAATAACAAAATCCTTTTCTATAAATACTTCAACTCATATAATTTAATTATAAAAAAAGGAAAAGGAATCAAACTGAATTTTTTTTTGTGTGTTAAAAATTAACTTTTTAATTTTCTATTTTTTTTCCTAATTCAACACTGTCTTTTTCTTATTGAAAACGCGGCGCAAGGGACTAATTTTCCTTGAAAAAAAAAGAATTTTCTTGAAAATTTTATAAGTTGTGAGTGATCTTGAAAATTTTTATAAGTCTTGAGTAATTCTTGAATAAAAAAATTTTACAAGTCTTGAGTGATCATAAAAATAAAAAAAAATGCCTTGAGAAATTTATATATCTTGATTAAAAAAAAATCTTGACTTATTCTTGATTATTGTTGAATAAAATTCTCTTGATATAATCTTGATTATAAAGGGTTGATTTTATTTTAATGGGTATATGTATTTTTATTATTGGCGTGGAAATTCCTTGGCAAAAGGAATTTACCGTTTTAAGCGAGAATTATATGTCAGTTTGTCGGCACAAAGCTTTGGGGTAAAGCTTTGAGGCTGTATATTAAATACTGGTTTAATAGGAGTATGGATTTGGAAATAAATTGGAGAGCATATATAAAAATAATAATAATGAATAAGAAATAATAATTGCTATTTATATATTTAAATATTAAAAATAAAAAGATAATAAAAAAACTTATAACCGGTTTGTGTAAACACAACCTAAATGCATGGAACATGTTTACTTCCAACTGAGGACTAGATATAATACAAATGTTACTCAACATTACAATACAATTTTCTATTGTTGTAATTTGTAATTATCACCTTACTAGTTGTTAAGATTCTAAACCCAAACTATTTTGATTCCCTAAACCTGAATTATTATAAGTCCCTGAACCTGAATTATTCCAAGTCCCTAAATCGATATTATTCTAAGTCCATAAACCTGTATTATCCTAAGTCCTTAAGCCCAGATTTTTCAAAGTCTTTTAAAAGTATTTTATTTATTTATATATACTTACCTAATTATTCTAAGTCTTATTTGACCCCCCCCCTAAAAAAACAAATTTGACCCCCCCCCCTTAAATAGGACAAATTTGACCCCCCCCCCCCCCCTTAATTTTCAAGTTCTGAAGTACCCCCTCCCTATAAACATGTTCCATGTTAATATAGCAATATTCAAAAGAAAATAAATTTTTTTTTATGCGTTTCGCACAACTCAATCTTTTATGCCCTTGTAACGTAAATAACCGTTTTCAAAACACAAAGAAAAAAATTTTTTTTTTTTAAACGCGTAAAAAAAATGATCTCCTAGTATTTTACATAAATTGTTTACAACAATTATTAATTTAAGAAAAATTTTAAGTTATAAATAATTTAATAAAAAAAAACTTCAATTTATTTTCTTTTATTTTAAAATAAATCTTATGTTTCCTAAAATAACTCACTCACACTGCATACAACATTCACTATCGATTTTCGATTGGATTTGTTGTAGTAATTTAGCTATTTATTTTATACTATGTTCATGTATTTTTATTATTTTATCGGGTCTGGGTGCCAAAAATTTAAATTAATTTTATATCTCTTTTTTTTTATAACACTATAAGAGTGTACCAAAAAAAAAAATTTGTATTCACTGATATACAAAAAAAAAATTGTAAGAGAGTCAAAAAAAAAAAATTTTGTTCACTTATATACAAAAAATTTTGTAAGAGGGTCAGAAAAAAAACGTGCACGCGTACACTCCTTCTTTTTTTTTTATATGAATCACCTTATGCAAGAACCCCGTATAAAATTTTTGAAGGAAGAATAAGCGTAAAAGAGAATATACAAAATTCTTACAGTTCCGTATTAAAAAACAGGTAGCTTCGAGTGCCCCTCCCCGCTTTTACGTTATAATAGAAATTCAACATAAACGGATAAAATCAAATAAGCTATATAATAAATAAATACTATTATTTAAAAAATTTTTTTAAATGAATAAATAAGTTTTTGTTTTTAACACACTTTATTAAAAAAAAACTTTTTCATAAAATAATTTCTTTTTTACAAATATTTTTTATATTATTAAAAAATTTAGCTATGAATAATATAATGTAAATAATATAATATAATAATAATTTAAAAAGAAACTGAATTTTCATTAACACATTGACAATTCAAAATATAAACAAAAATAATTAAGAAGTATCTTTTTTTAACTTTCATAATTTGTTAAGTTTTCTTTTTATTAAAAATTACACTTTAAAAAAAAATATCTATTATTTTCATTTTTTCAATTTTATCTAATACCAACTTTTAACAAATGCTGTAATATTTTTTCTCTATTTTCTGGTTGTAAATAACTGCAAAGTACTTTAATATCATCAGCTTTGTCTTTCTTTATGCCATAAATGCTTGCTTCTTTTTTTTCTACATTTTCTAAATTTATCAGATTTATCTTGATCTTGGTTCGCTCATCCTTTATCATTATACTTACAATATGTAGTTATTTCACCATTAGTTCCGTATAATAATCTTCGCTGCTTGCTAATTTTTAATTGTCTTTGCCTTGTTTGTGATAAGGTCGGAAAAATTTCTTCATAATCAATAAGCTTATATTCATAATCTCGAACAATAGTAAAAGGCGAATTACGGGAATTTTCAATTAAATCTGAGTATTCTTCGGCGGATTCTATCGTTTCAATAGTTTTTTTTTCTTGAGTATAACCCAAAATTCCGGTCACATTGGTTATACGAATGTCCTACCACCGGAAATACGTGCTCGATAACGACTCCTAGTTGTTTGGCTAAACTAGCGAAAAATTGCAAAAATAAGTAGTTTTTGTTTTGACCACCACAACTATCAGAAAATAAAATAATTTTCTTGTATTTTTCAGAATTAAACTCTCTTAAAATGGTGTACAAAACAAAATTGATTACTGTATTGCTGCCCTTTTTCGCTAATCCCTCCAACATCATGAACATGTAACTTTTGTCTTTGTCGCTTTCATCAGATTTCTTTTTACTTTTATCGAATACGTGAACATTCAAAATAAATAACCATAAAAGCCTGCTATAATACTGTAAATTAATTGGTAATTTTGGTAGTGGCAGGTTCTGAGCAAAATCGAATTCTATACACAAATTTGTTTCTTCTGCCAAATATTTTGCTTTCAAACTCTTATAATTTTGAATTTCTTCAATATGCTGAATGTATTCAATATTTTGAAAATCTTTATTTATATTGACTTGGTAGCAAAAATTGCAGACATCGGATCTTAGTCCACCAAATGAATAATTCATATGAAAATTAAAAAAACTAGTATAAGTAGATAAACTTATTGGTGGCTCATCGCCTCCTTGCACAACCCGATAAAAATCTAAAAAATTTAAGTACATTTTTTTGAAATTCAGCGAGGTATCGTGAAAAAATTTTTTTTCCGTTTTTGTGTTGTAATGTGATTTTTTAGGTGGCTCCAGCTCGCAATGCATTCGAATTAATTTGAGAATCCAATACCTTGCAATGATCATATTTTCCTCTCATATCAAATAAGCTTTCCTTATTTTGCATTTTCCTTTGCACAGTACGAATTCTCTCTTGAGAAATTTGTAGCAATTTGATTAAAAAATCTTGACAAACAATTTCGTAACATTCTTGTTTTGAAAAAAAATATTGCCAAATAACGAACCTGTTTCTACATATACTATTATTTTTTGCCGACTCCTTAAACTTAAGTAAATGGCTTAAAAAAATATTTTGAATTCCGTACTTCCCATAATTCCAAAATTCATAAAAACAATTTTTTTGCTCTACTACGGAAATTTTATCAAAACACTTAATTCTTGAACAACACTCAATTACGGGTTGAAAAATTTTTTCTGGAACATCTTTTCCAGATGTTGATATGTACGGCAAACCACTATTGCAAGCATGTTTAGCAATATTTCTTTTCCACAAATCAGGATTTGATGTCCGTTTTCGGACGGCCGAATCGTTATCAAAATTTATTTGTAAGAAATCCTCATTATAAATATTCATTTTTATAAAATTAGACTTTACTTCAGAAAAGTTTTTAATAAACTGAAGTATTTTTTTCCTTGTTAAAATCATTTTAAAAGTAATTTTTTTATCTTTAACTATAAAACTGCTATAAACAAGAGAAAATTAAATTTTGGTGCATTAGTTACACGAAATTTTAAAATTAAAATAGACAATGGACTTTTATGAATTTATTTTTTAAGCTTTACTAAAAAAATCACATTTGAATCAAATAATATTCATAATTTTCATTTTTGATTCATCGATAAAAATAATAAATAAAAAATAGAATTAAAGCATAGAAATTTAATTATAAATTGATGCCGTAACGTTATTTATTATTATTTTTATGTTTGAATTTTAACCTCTGGTCATATGAGTAAAATTGTGTATAAAAAAATAAACGACCTTTTCCAGACAATTATTTTATTTATTTAAATTAAATCCAATATTTCGAGCATAAAATCTTGCTCCTCTTCAGGGATCTACAACAATTATTATACATGAAAATATAAAATTAGAAAGATGTTTATATGTATATATATATACTACTATAACGAATAATTGATAATTTTGGTATTTACATTTAATTGTATATAAAAATTAATATAACTTCAATATAAATTGTCCATATAAATATAAATATATAAATAATCCGTACTTATAATTAGTTAATTAAAATTTAAATAAATAAAATAAATGATTTAATTTAAATAAATAAAATAATTGTCTGGAAAAGGTCGTTTATTTTTTTATACACAATATTATTATTTTAGTATTTATTTTAACAAAAAAAAATTTTTTGTTACTTACAAAAATATTTAAATAAATTTTTTAATTATTGTCTAGGAAAGTTTTTTTTTTATTATGAAAAGATAAAATAAAATTTATTTAAAATGTCTTCAAAATTGTTACGTATGATAGGTCATAATTCGAGCCATTACATCCGCATTCTATAATATTCATACATTTAATATTTATTTATATATTTAACTTATTCCTGCTTACGTTAGCTCGTAAATCGAGCTAACATACCTGCATTTCCTCTTTCATACATTCTTTAATATCCTATTTCACCAATTCAGATCCGGCTCCTTATAAATTGACAGAAATACAAAATCGAAGGTCAGTAATGACGCACTTTAGGCAACAAAGAGTTGCATAAATCCCCTCACGATTTCCCCCGAAATAATCACCGACGCTTTCATTAATTGGACGTGACGAGACCGACGCTTTCGCGTATTGGACAATCCCACCAAAATCAATTAATATGGGCAGGATGTAATTAGGCTATATATTACCCTACAAACGCCCAATAGTCATTAATCAGAACAGTTACCGTTAGTTACTCTCAGTTACTCTTACATACTCCCATGATAACTGGCCTACTAACATCAGGTTTAGTTTAGGAGACTTACATTCGATTAGAACAGAGCTCTTAAAGCACAGTTACTTTATCAGACTTATTGACTTAGACGCATTTTATCTTATATTAACTTATAATAAATTCAGTGTTCTAAATCAAAGTACTTGGTTCATTCATTTAAAGTGACATATCCTTCATAAATCCTGAACTTAAACTATTTAAGTTCTACCAGCTTCAGAACTCGAGGTCAACATCAACTTGATTCAACTCTACATCAACAACTATAAACTATACAACTAGAATAAAATACCTGGGGCACTAAATATCCCCAGGATAAACTTATTTATATTTATTTATTATATTACGTATCCCGATTAAACCTCAGGATACGTAACAGAAATTGGCTCCCCAAGTGGAAAGCTGGTTTGAAGGAATAGTAGGACCAAATATTAAATAATCATCTAAATTTTATGAAAACAAGAGAACGAGTAAAAATATAAAATTATATCAACAAAAGAGAAATAAAAGAAGAAACAAAAGTACAACTGTAACAATAAAATACAGAAGTAACCATCCAGTTCTAATCAATCAAATACTGAAGATCACCAATGACAATACAAGCCGTTATACCACAACATTAACATCTGAGGAAACCAACAACCAGTAACAAGGTATAGGAGCATATTTCCTATCAAGATAACATTTACAATTTATGACTAAGAAACAACGACACCACCTTCCTTGCGAAAATTGCAAAGGAGAATTAAAAGAAGAACAAAAAAAAAAAAAAATTTTAAAATCTCAAAACAGCTGTTTATTACTAAGCTGATAAGCCAAGCCAATAAGCCAAGCTGTTAAGCCAAGCTGATAAACCAAGCTGATAAGCCAAGCCGTAAGCCAAGCTGATAAGCCAAGCTGATAAGCCTAGCCGTAAGCTAAGCTGTAAAGCAAAGCCTCAAGCTGTTTTAAGCAGTTCACCAACTAATTTGGACACCAATGGATGGATCGATTTTCCTCATTGTGTCTCCGATATGGTAAGTACTCTTTTCATTAAAAATTTTTAACAAACTTCCGAGACATATATATATATATACATTATCCCTGATGATTAATATATAAACATATTTTATAATGACTCCTTTAACACAGTTTCCCGACGAAACAATTTCCGAGTTTGCATCTCGCGTTCGTTTTTTTGGAGATCATTTATTAAAACAACCGGACCCCCCCTGGAGTCTTAGTTATTGGAAACAATTAGCAGAGCCAAGGGTTGTTACCTGGTTCATGGAAGGCCTTGACAAGCCAGAAAAGTACGTAGCTTCAACCTTTCCAACTCCCACTAATTGGACGGAAGTTATGACGCTAGTCAGTAAGATTGAGAAATTGTGCGGTGTTCATGTTGATTCACCGGATATAAAGTATACCGAAGTACCTTTACCTTCCATAAGCCCTGTAATAAAAGAATACACTACAAATATCAAAAAAATTATCGACATCAAAAATACCGAGATAACCACCCATCATAAAAAAACGAACCTACCTAAGCCAAAAAGTATAACAACAACCTTAATAGCTAGGAAAACTGATCCTCCTCCCGTAACAAACAGAGGATGCACTATCGAAAGATTTATTAAATCACAGGAATATATTAAATCACTTTCGCCTGAAATTATGACAGCTCCACTCAGTATCCAACAAACAATCCATGAAACTGCTATGCTTCCTTGTAAGAAAAATGATAATAAAGTTACGTTTACCAATTACCTTGCTTTTTGGATACTTTATATATTAGTATATTTTATAACATATACAAAAATCAGTTTTTATATTACCAGCCTTAGGTTAATCCCCGAATTTTACCTCAGATATTGGCCATTGCCCAACATAAATTTATTTAATTCGTTTAGACCCCCTTTGCGGCCACCTAGGGCCCCACCTTGGTCAAAAATTTAATAGGATCGACCCATTTTACTATCTACTGGAAAAAGTAGTAAATTAATAACACTTCTTAATAGACTTAATTCAATTAATAATCTTATTAGTTATAATTCTTTTTAAAATTTTTAAAAAAAAAAAAAAAAAAAAAAAAAAAACAAAAAAAAAAAACAAAAAAAAAAATATATAAATATATCTAGCTATATTTTTTATCTAATACTTCAAATTATTAATCAATCCTCCCGATTTGAACCTAATTGAATTTGAAAAACCGTATATCCGGAAAACCGTACATCCGTAAAACATTTTTAGATATCCGTGAAATATTTTTGCTAGACATCCATAAAACATTTTTGCTAAACAGCCGTACAACATTTTTGCTAAACATCCGTAAAACATTTTGCTAGACATCCGTAAAACATTTTGCTAGACATCCGTAAAACATTTTTGCTAGACATCCGTAAAATATTTTTTTTTTCTCTTTTCATATTTCAAAACTTTTCTCGCGATAACTAAAACTACTATACCTGTAAATCCAAGCAAAATAAACTATATTATATCCAAATTATTTAAATTTTATGATCCGAAAATTAACTTAAATTTTCCATACAAATTGATAAATTGATGTTCTACAAGATATATTACACCCAAATTTAAATTATAAATTATTACTTTAAAACTATAAAAATTGATGTATTTTTACGACTCAAAAATAAATCTAATTTTTTCATATTAATCAACAAATTCATGTAAAATAAACCGTATCATATTCATATTTTGAAAATACTATCAATTTTAATCTTTTAAATTATAAATTATTACTTAAAAGTCATACGAATTGACAAATCATACAAATAAATAATAATATTATAACAAAATACAAAAATAGAATCCAATTTACTTACAATGGACCTACAACCCTAATAATTAACCCTCATAATTTATACCCTAAGTCAAATCTAAAATATAACTACTAAGTATTTTTTTTTTCTATATCAGAGCATACATAAACCACCAAACACACATATTTAATTTGTCTTTTATTATTTTTTTTGTACAGTCTTAATCATAACTTTTCATATATTCAAAAGTAATGTTTTTTTTTATTTTATCTTATGTTCCTTTTTGTTATAAATGGTAATAAAGTTACGTTAAATTCAAATTCATTGAAAAGTCTTTATATAGTTTTCGCTGTAATAATAACTATACCCATGTTATTTACAAAAATAATAATAATAATAATGAAATAATAAATAATAAATAATAAATAATAAATAATAAATAATTAATAATAGTATATAAGTATAAAATACATGGAGAAAAAGTTAACAAAATAACGAACAATAAAATGACGAAAATTATATAGAGATTGAAACAACTTAAAATTAAAATACAAACTTTGAAATGTTGTGAAAAATGTTATCAATAATAAACAAATGAAAACTACAAAAAGGAAATTTTTTTTGAACAATTTTTATCATGCAGATTTTTACCTTCCATAATTATTTCACTAAAATTTTTTGCTAAGGTGAGCTACTAATATCTTTTTATTGGGTGTTAAATATTTCAGTTAATATCCCTTTTATAAGGAATGGATTTTGGCCCTTAGTAGGAGTAAATGTAATTGATTTTATTTTACCTTTCTTATATTATTCTATAAAAAAAAAAAAAATAATAATAATAATAATTGACAAACGATATAAATAAACAAACACAAAAATATAATTTATTTTTTATAAGTATGATTTGAAAAATAATACAGTGTTTTTAACTATGAAAATTTTATAAAGTTCTGATAAATATAATGCATATGAACAAGTATTAACGAAGCACAATATTTTATTATATTTTTTTTTACTTTTTATCTCAAAGTTTTACGTATACGCAGAAAATTTTATATGTGTTAGTTTCAAAACATTCATTACGGTGTTAGCAGGTTAATTCAAATTTCTCTCAGACATCCCTAAATATCTGTGAAAATCCAGTGGAAAACATAGATTAACCTACAGATTTAAAAAAAAAAAAAAAAAATTTTTTTTCACATGCAAATTCTATAAAAATCTTTTAAATATTTAAAAAAATTTTAGGCTCAAAACTATATTCAGATTATGATCTTTTATAATTATTTTTACCCATATATATTGAAATTTATTATAATAACCATATATATATATATATATATATATTTACTATTAATCTACTATATACATACCTAATAAATATCTATTATTAGTTTACAATTATCACTTAAGTATATAATCATAAACGTAATCAAAATATATCCTACTATAATATATCCTACTATAATATCCTATTATAAATCACTCTACATATAACAAATACGTAATCTTTTATCATGCCCTTGTAGAAATTAACAACAAAAAAAAAATACAACAAAGACCACCCTTGACAACTAAATTAATCTAAATAAACATTTTACAGAGTTTTTTTTTTAAAATGCGGATTTTGCAAAATTGATCGATTATTAAATTATTAAATCAATCACAGATTGACTTACAAATTCAAATAAATTTTTTTCTTCCACATGCAAGTTCTATAAAAATATTTTAAATATTCACATAATTTTAGGTTCAAAACTATACTCAGATTATGATCTTTTAAAACTATTTTCACCAATATATATATATATATTTGAAATTTCTTATACTAACCATACATATATCTATATTTACCATAAACCCACTATATATATACCTAATAAATAACTATTATTAGTTTAAAAATCAACGGGCATCCATTCGATTTTGAATTTCTTGTAAGAGACGGATACAGACATAGTTTTGATATAGCACCAAAATGCAACATTTTCGGATTTATCGATACTTTAAAATTAATAAAAAGCACCATCAACAGACAATCTTACAGCCTTGAGAATCTCGCAACCGAATTTATTCCTAACTATAATCCAGAAAATGCACATAATGCGATACATGATGTAAGAAATCTCAGTGAAATAATTAACAATATGGGATTTAAACATGAAGATCTTGTAAAAAGCTGTCTGGAATTTTCTGAATATATGGAGAAATCAAATATAAAAAATATCCTAAGCTACTATTAACTAATCGGGAAATATATGCATGGGTATATGCGAGCACTTTTTCCCCTTACTTCATAAATTTATCAATCAAACTTCCATTTTTCAAAAAGCCAGGGAGAAATAATAATTAATACAATTTTGAAACGAAATAAATAAAGAAAAATAAAATATACTATTTTTTTTTCAACACACAAATAAAACTTAATAAAATTTTTTTTTTGGACAAATATGCGATTGTGCCTTTGAGACCACAATGACCTGACTCATACAAAAACTAATTCTGTGAAATCACACGGGACGAGTCAGGGCACAAAATTGCATAAGTTTATACACTTTTAGGATACCATCATTCCTAATCTACATATTCATACTGTACCTAACATAATATCTAAGTTCTTTAAGAACATAGATTAAGAGCATCACTAAAATATGTGTATATATGCGGAAAATTTTCGCATATAAATTTAAATATCTCGTGACAAACATTTCTCATTTACGAGAAATATATCCAATAAATTGGACAAACATAAACATATTAGCATTCCCAAATAAATCCAAAAAAAAAAATATAGTTCTGAGAGCTTATAAACAGACGAGAACTGTACTAACAAATAACCTAAATCCAAACTAACTTTATACCTAATTCTAATGCAAATATGACAACTAAAAGAAAATTAAATTTTTTTTCTTTTTTAATTACGTCACGCAAAGCTTATGCTTTACAAAATACACCTTACAATTAACCTTTGGTTAACAAAAAAAAAAAGTGATAAAATCTACATCAGGTACTCGAATAGTGTAGTAAACTAGTAAATTTAAACATATTAGCATTCCCAAATAAATCCAAAAAAAAAATATAGTTCTGAGAGCTTATAAACAGACGAGAACTGTACTAACAAATAATCTAAATCCAAACTAACTTTATACCTAACCCCAATGCAAATATGACAACTAAAAGAAAATTAAAATTTTTTCTTTTTTAATAGAACAATTTTTGCCCTCCTCTGACCTTACCAGTTTACAGATGTTAAATAATTAAATTCATAGATTTTACCAGTGTCATTTGGGTACCGGGCATACTCTCATATATGAATCAGAAGGAAAAGAATAAGAGATAATAATAATAAACTAATTAGCTAATAACCTTGGTTTCTCGATAAACGCAAGTAAACCCATAAAAACAAAAACAAAAAAAAAACAGTAATAAAAATAATAATAAAGAGAAGGGAGAGAATGGACACGGATATATGCATGTGTATACGCGCATAATAACCAATATAAAGTTATATAATAAAACTTGAAAAATCGCTTTCTTTCAATTCGGTACGTAAATAAGCGGCAACGCTGTAAATTATACTCCGTATTCAGTCCAGTATGCTTACTATGTGTATATATCATATATGCCACACATATACAAAGATACGATACATCACATGTTTTAACACCTGCACACATATATCCATGTGTATATTCTCGAGCATAACGTGGATTTATTAATTCATTATTGTAAATTTTTTTCTTCTTTCTTTCTCTTTTTTAATTTTTGCTGAAGATGGAGTTTTTTATTAAAGATTATATTTCTTCTTTTTCTTTCTTTTTCAAATAATAATATAAATTGAAATTATAGTAATAAAATTAATATCATGCATTGAATAAAATTTGAATCGAATACTAAGTTAAAGATCGTAATCGAGTTTTAATTTAATTTAAAATTTAAAATCTATAATCCAAAATTTAAATATTAAAGTAATCTCAAATAAAAACGTTAAATATTACACCTGAAATAGTAAAATTTTTTAAATAAATAATTAGTCATAGTTTAAATATATAATAGTATTTATTATTATTTTTTTTACAAAAAGTATACATGAAAAACCCCAAATACCTTATATACTAAATAAACCGATCCCAGAACAAAATTATATTTAATAACATTCACTAAAAATTAAAAACCTTATTAAACATACCCAAAAATCAAAATACATAAGAATCCAATGTATAAACAGATAGATACATAAAGTATATAAATATAATATTCTCTAACAACTTAATTTTTTCTATTTCTTGATTTTCAATTTTCCAAACTGCTCAGTCTCCTCCTATAAAATACAAAATTTTTACAAATTTGCTCAGTCCCCTCCAAACTGCTCAGTCTCCTCCTATAAAATATAAAAATTTTTACAAATCTGCTCAGTCTCCTCCAAACTGCTCAGTCTCCTCCTATAAAATACAAAATTTTCACAAATTTGCTCAGTCTCCTCCAAACTGCTCAGTCTCCTCCTATAAAATATAAAAATTTTTACAAATCTGCTCAGTCTCCTCCAAACTGCTCAGTCTCCTCCTATAAAATACAAAATTTTCACAAATTTGCTCAGTCTCCTCCAAACTGCTCAGTCTCCTCTTATAAAATACAAAATTTTCACAAATTTGCTCAGTCTCCTCCAAACTGCTCAGTCTCCTCCTATAAAATACAAAATTTTTACAAATTGCTCAGTCTCCTCCAAACTGCTCAGTCTCCTCCTATAAAATACAAAATTTTCACAAATTTGCTCAGTCTCCTCCAAACTGCTCAGTCTCCTCTTATAAAACACAAAATTTTTACAAATTTGCTCAGTCTCCTCCAAACTGCTCAGTCTCCTCCTATAAAATACAAAATTTTACAAATTGCTCAGTCTCCTCCAAACTGCTCAGTCTCCTCCAAACTGCTCAGTCTCCTCCAAACTGCTCAGTCTCCTCTTATAAAATACAAAATTTTTACAAATTTGCTCAGTCTCCGCCAAACTGCTCAGTCTCCTCCTATAAAATATTAAAATTTTTTACAAATTTGCTCAGTCTCCGCCAAACTGCTCAGTCTCCTCCTACAAAATACAAAAATTTTACAAACTGCTCAGTCTCCTCCAACATACAAAAATTGCTCAGTCTCCTCCAAAATTTATCTTTACATTCACTTACTACTATACCGGCACTCACATACACTAATGTAAGAATGGAAAAACAAACATACATAACCTAAACGCTAGAGTAAATAAAATATCACGAGTTTTTTTTTTCTCACACTTAATTAATATAAACAACAATTATTAAATAATTTAGACCCTTTAAATAAACATATTCTTACCTGATTTTCCATATTTCTTTCAATTAATACACTTTACAAGCAAAGTACAATGGACACAAAAAGTCTATCACGTTTTTTTTTCAAACACACAACAAACTTTAAAAGAAAAGTCGGTAAAATAGTACACTAAAGCATCAAATAAAATTAAATAAAAATCATATAAAAATTATAAATTTTAAACCCTTTAAATCATAATATTTGTAAAAATTGAACGATTTTTCCAACACATTCAATAAATTACTATTTTTAAATCAAATTACTTAAAAATTTATAAAATTTATCAATTTTCAACCCTTTTTTCATAAAATTTGAAAATTTCCACCTATCCCTAAGTACTCCAAGTTCAAGGTATATATTGTCTCGGGGGTTTTCAAAACTAATCTCTATAGATTGATTTCAGATAACAGCAGCATCAACCAATACGAAACAAACTTCTACAATAAAGATCCAAGGGAAAAACACAGAAACATGTCTTCTTAAAGATTTTAACTTTATAAAATAATTTAATATAGAAATTTATTTATTATAAAACTTCTTATATATTCACTCTCAATTTTTCTAACTAGATTTATAAAATAAATATATAAATTTTATCATACAACTAACGTTCTAATCCTAATTATTTTACTTTTTATTATAATCAGTTTTATTATAAATTATTATATCATATAAAATTATTATTTCCATATCAATTATTTTAAAACATTTCGAATAATATTGTATTTTCTTAAATTATCTTAAGTAAAACTTTAAACTTTTACTGTTATACTCCCTACTATAAGCATATTACCTTGTAATTATCCTAAAAATTGTAATATTGTAATTCAACTATTATAAGCATATTATTTTGTACTCTAATCATTGTAAACATTATTGTATTGACAGAGACAGTCGACTATAAAACACCCAAACAAACCCTATCCCCCTTACCGCCCCTTATCGTCCCCGTCTCCCCCACCGACTCCAATCGGGACGATTGGATTCCCGGGAGGGAGATGTTACGTATGATAGGTCATAATTCGAGCCATTACATCCGCATTCTATAATATTCATACATTTAATATTTATTTATATATTTAACTTATTCCTGCTTACGTTAGCTCGTAAATCGAGCTAACATACCTGCATTTCCTCTTTCATACATTCTTTAATATCCTATTTCACCAATTCAGATCCGGCTCCTTATAAATTGACAGAAATACAAAATCGAAGGTCAGTAATGACGCACTTTAGGCAACAAAGAGTTGCATAAATCCCCTCACGATTTCCCCCGAAATAATCACCGACGCTTTCATTAATTGGACGTGACGAGACCGACGCTTTCGCGTATTGGACAATCCCACCAAAATCAATTAATATGGGCAGGATGTAATTAGGCTATATATTACCCTACAAACGCCCAATAGTCATTAATCAGAACAGTTACCGTTAGTTACTCTCAGTTACTCTTACATACTCCCATGATAACTGGCCTACTAACATCAGGTTTAGTTTAGGAGACTTACATTCGATTAGAACAGAGCTCTTAAAGCACAGTTACTTTATCAGACTTATTGACTTAGACGCATTTTATCTTATATTAACTTATAATAAATTCAGTGTTCTAAATCAAAGTACTTGGTTCATTCATTTAAAGTGACATATCCTTCATAAATCCTGAACTTAAACTATTTAAGTTCTACCAGCTTCAGAACTCGAGGTCAACATCAACTTGATTCAACTCTACATCAACAACTATAAACTATACAACTAGAATAAAATACCTGGGGCACTAAATATCCCCAGGATAAACTTATTTATATTTATTTATTATATTACGTATCCCGATTAAACCTCAGGATACGTAACAAAATATATAATTAAAAAAAAAATTAATCTGTTTAAAGCATCTTAAAATATACTGCATTATTAAAATAGTAATGACGGTGGGGCCTCTAAACTGGTCTCTCAACACAAAGCGTTGTTACGTACCTGGATCTTCAAATTTCCCTTTCTCTTTCAAAAATTTTATACGGGGTTCTTGCATAAGGCGATTCATATATAGGCCTCTGTAGTAGAGTCTGAAGAAAAAAAAAAAGAGATGCGTTCACGTGTGAATTTCTCTTTCTTTTGCTGGCGCATGCGCTCTCTTATAGCATAAGAATTATATATCTCTGCATATATAAAAAAAAACTTTTTATAATTTTTATATTATTTTATGTACAATACTGAATAATAATTATAAATTTTAATTATTTAATTACTCAGTATTATTTTTCTTTTTTATATACTACCCCAATAAAACAAATTCTGCTCAAAATATTGCTGGCATATTTCTGTAGCAGATCCAGATCTTGTAGGAATATTGTAAAAGATTGCAGAAAGACGCCAGCAATATTGCGAGCAGTGAATATGTCCATTTTTCCAAAGAAAAAGAACGCTAAAAAGAGTTAAATATTGCACAAATATTGCTGCGATATATCAGCAATATTTTCACGTTTAGAAGTTTTTTATACATTTTTTAAAAGAACCGGGAAAAATATTGCCTAAATATTTCGGCAATATTTTTAGAATATTTGAATTTAGGACTGATTTAGGGAAAATAAAAAGATTATCGCTTAAATATTTAGGCAATATTTCAGAAATATAAAAATATTTCAATAAAAATTGGTTTTCTATTTTTAATTGATAAATTGTTAATATTATGTAAATATTTCAGCAATATTTAAGTAATATTTGAATTAAACGTATGTTTAAATGGAAGAACGAAAATATTTTAAAGATATTTCAGAAATATTCTGTGAATATTTGTGCTTAATCCCATTTTTAAGTGAAATAAAATAAATCTTTAAAAAATGTTTCAGCGATATTTAAGAAATATTCGTGTGATATACATTAATAATTGACATTTCTATGCATAAAAGAAAATTACTTTTTATAATATTTCAACAATATTTCAGCATTGTTGTGGCAATATTTAAAAAAAAAAGTAGGTTTTAAACGGAAAATGTGATTCCTAAGTAATCTTTCCATGTAAGTATCGTTCCTTTATAGAAAAAAAGTAAATTATTTGCAAGTCCCTGTTATACTGTTCTAAAAACTTCTTAGTTGAGAACAATCAAGAAGGAAATTACTTTTGGAAAGTAAATAACAACGCAAAGCTGGGAGCAACAATTTTCAACCCTCATTTGGACCGTGAATTTTCAGAGAATTATCCTACCCGAATGCGTACCAACCAAAAACTATCTTCCAAGAGACTTAAATAATAAAATGCTACTAGCTATTTGTATAAACAAAACAGTAATGCTTTTTTATTAATTTTTACCTTCCTTGGAGTTATTCTGTTGTTTTGCCAAGCAGCTTGTCTTGCAGAATTCGATGACACTATTCACTCCAGTTAATATAATGAAAGGGGGGAGGAGATCAACTTTGCATCCACCATCAAATTTGGTCTACTGTACGTTTTTTGGGTCGTTTAAAAACCCTGAACATTTAGTTCATAAGGGTTTTTGCAAATAGTATTCGAATTTTATTGAATACTTCTAAAATTTATAGGTTTCATTCATCACGAATTCCTGGTTCCTTTTATTAAAAATTAGTAAAAGTTATCTTAAATTATCTATTTGAACCTATATTAAAAAATATCGTTGAGTTTACTTCTGTTTGAATAAGAGGGTTAATTTCAAAAGGTTAGAATACAAAAACTTTCAAAAATAATCTCTGGACTATTTCAAAAATCAACTCAATAAAAAGGTAAGGGCCATTTTATTTTATGAGTACATTTTATGTTAAATTTCTTTTTAAAATTTTGATATACTTCGTATTAAGAGGGCTGGATGTCAGCCATTTTTTCAGCTGTTAACCAATCAGAGACTAGACATAATATTAATTTTGGCCACCAAAATACGGATTTAATTTTCAATTAAATTAAAAAAGAAAATTGCCAAATTAATATTCGTAAAATGAAAAATGTGGCTCTGCTTTACTTAGACTTTAAAACTTTTTTTTTGAAAATGAAAGAACAGCTGCAGTACATTTTAACCAAAGAAATGAGTGAAGCAGACGACAATAGGGTTGCAATTTCATTTAATTTTTTAAGGAGAAAGAAAATGTTCTCAAATTCGGGAAAAGCAGAGCCACATTTTTTATTTTATTTAGATTAATTTGGCAATTTTCTTTTTTAATTTAATTGAATTTAAGTCTTATTTTGGTGGCCAATATTAATATTTTATCTAGTCTCTGATTGGTCGAGAGCTAAAAAGAAAATGGCTGACATCCAGCCCTCTTAAAATTATGCATTCATTTAAATTAATTTATGCACTTTATTTATAAAAATCATAATTTTTTTGATAAAACTATACTTTATTTATTATGAAAAATGTTTAATTTTATGTACAGCTACAAAAATATTTAAAATTTTTAAAACTATTTTAATAAATTTTACTGCTACTTTAAAAGTAAAATATTCAACTTTTTTTTTTTTTTTTTTTTTTTTTTTTTTTTTTTTTTTTTTTTTTTTTTTTTTTTTTTTTTTATGGGAAATATGTGAATCTTACATATAAAGCCTTACATATATGCCTTAAAGACCCGCAAATTTCCATGACCGCCCAGTTGCACAAAGTGCACAACTGGGAGACCACCGACGAACGCGGTCGCCGGCTACGCCCCAGATTCTTACTGGATAAACACACTTTAAACCCCCTGCGCTTGTTTGTCCCAAACCGGAACTCCCTTTTCAGGTATAACTTCAGTTTGGGACGCGCAGCCTAGGCAGCTGGCCGCTGCCTTCCCCCTGCCTAGGGACAGGAGAGCTCTCTACGATAGAAAGCCCTCTTCCTTCTTCTCCAACAAGGTGGTCCTTACGTACTCTGCTACTTTGTTCCAGTTTTCGGAACTCCGTAGCATTTCCGGGACCACCGTCTCCGGCCTCCAAATCGGGAAGGGCGGGCGCCCCTCCGAGTAGCGAACACATTCGAAGAATGTGTGCTCTACTGTATCATCCACGCCCGGACAGTGCAAGCACTCCTTTGTTGCCACCTTATGCCAATGCTTCAACATGACACGGAAATACCCGTGTCCGGTTAAGAACTGGGTAAGGTAGAAATCCACCTCCCCATGCTGTCGTCCCATCCATGCCTGCAGGTCTGAGATCAGTCTGCGCGTCCATAGGGCATTTTTCTCTTGGTTCTTTTTCCATCGTTTATTCCATGCTTTCATAGAGTTGAAGCGGGCGCGAGTGGAAGCCACTTCGCGCTCATCTACGCTCTCGTAGATGAATTTCCGCTCCAACGCTAGCAGGTCGATGGGTATCACCGAAGCAACAACCTGGATCGCCTCTAGAGATACCGTGTGGTATCCGCAGGCGATCCTCACTGCCGCTTGCCTCTGTACAGACGATATTTTTCGCCTGTACTTGGCAGTTTCTGTGGTCTTCGCCCAGACTTCTGATCCGTAGAGCAGGACAGAGTTGACGACTGACATCAGGAGCCTTCGTTTCCCTGGTTTGGGTCCCCCAATGTTGGCCATGAGCCTTGACAGGGAGGATGCGGCCGACGCTGCCTTTTCACACGACCTCTGAAATTGCTCCCAGAAGGTCAGCTTGTTATCAAGCTGAACTCCCAGGTATTTCACCGATGTTCTGGTTCGGATCGTGTGAGGGTTTCCGCCGTCGTCGATAATTACATCGAAGTCGGTGGGAACCCTTCGACGAGTCAGCAGTACGATCTCCGTTTTTGGGATCGCAAGCTGGAGCCCGTGATCGCCCATCCAGAGGTTGATCCGTCTCATGACTAGATTTAACCTCTCCTGGGTCTCTTCCATGTCCCTGCCAGTTATGGTTAGGGCCACGTCGTCGGCGTACCCGATCAGGGAAACTCCTTCCGGGAGGTGGACGCGCAACAAGCCATCGTAAAAGGCATTCCACAGATCAGGTCCGAGAACCGAACCTTGCGCGATGCCTGCACTCAGAACCCTTTCACGCCTTCCGTCGAGCGTGTCGTAGAGCAGTCTCCGGTCCCGCAGGTAATCCTTTAGTACGTTACCCAGATACCTGGGTATCCGGAAATCGTACTCGAGGGACCGGATCATGTCATCCCACCTGGCCGAGTTGAAAGCGTTTTTGACGTCCAGCGTTACCAGAAGGACGTCCCTGCGAATTGCAGGCCGCTTTTCCCTCTCAGCCTCTACGGTATCCACGACACGCCGAATGGCGTCTATCGTGGAATGCCCTTCACGAAAACCATGCTGCTCCTCAGAGAGACCACCGCCCTCCTCGATTGCCCTTCTGAGCCTTGCCCGGAGCAAGCTCTCCATCACCTTACCAATGGTATTTAACATACACAAAGGTCTGTAAGATGATGGAGAGTCCGGGGCTCCCCCCTTGCCCTTGTTCAAGAGCACGAGACGTGCCACCTTCCACTGCTTTGGAAACACTCCAGCCACCAAACAAGCATTGAACATGCTTAGCAGGATACCAGGGATTACTTTGACCGCTCTTTTGAGCACTTCCGCCGGTATCCCGTCCGGCCCCGGCGCCTTGCCATTTTTCATGGCCTTTATGGCCTTGACCATCTCGCCTTCGCTGAACAGCGGCACTTCCTCCCTGGGTATCACCTCAACCGGGTTTTCCCGGATGGGCCTTTCAGGGAAGAGAGCACCGACGATCCGTTCAGTCGACGCCGCGTCCATCATGTTGTCGGACCCCCGGTTCAATTTGCCCATTACGACTTTGTAACCTAGGCCCCAGGGGTCCTTGTTTACTTCTTCGCGTAATGAGCGCAGACATCCAGCCTTGCTTTGGCGGATGGCCTTGGCCAGCCGGTGTTTGGCGTCCTTGTGTTCCTGCGAAAGCAAAGCAGCCTCAGGTCTGTCCCGTGCTCTTTGCGCCCTTCGTCGCGTCCTATGGCATTCCTTTCGGAGCTCAGCTATTTCGGGATTCCACCAGTACACTGGCTTTCTCCCTTTCCAGGGCCTACGGCGAGGCATCGAGGCATCACAAGCCCCACGTAATAGAGACGTTACTTTCTTAACTAAGATTTCAGCCTCGTGGGGACTTGTAGCCCCTCCATGCCAAGCGGGGATGGACGCTGACTCGATTCGAAGATACTCCTCGAATCTGTCTTCGTCCATCTTTGAGACGTTCCAGCCCAGAGGACGCCTCCTGTACGGAGGACGTTGTGAGGCCCCTTCCAATACCCGGAAGGCGATGTAATGGTGATCACTACCATTGTATTGATCATCCATCACCCTCCAGTCGCCTATTTTCCCGGACGCAGCTTCTGTAGAGAAGGTTATGTCCGGTATAGAGGCACCCCACCCTGCCCTCTCGTAGGTGGGCTTGTTGCCTCTATTCTGGACCACTAGTTTGCATCTAGTGGCCATTTCGAGCACCATTCGTCCCCTGGGGTTGGTCGTTGGCATGCCCCATTCCAAGGCCCTGGCGTTGAAGTCTCCACCAAGGATGACGCCACCAGTCGCCGTTCGGATCGTGCTCTCGATGCTGGCCAACTTTGTAGCCAGCTCTTGCGAGCTGTCGTTTGGCGACAGATAACAACTTATATAAGTTATCTCCCCACACTTGGCCCAAACGTGGCAATTTCCTTTCCCTTTTTGGGTAAGGGACGTTTGGGCTCTACCTCAAAGCCATATGGCGCAGCAGTCGGTGTCATCGGAAAGCCAGTACTTGTGGTTCATGTTGTAAGATTGCTCGCTTAGTAAGAGGATGTTTGAATCCTCTTCGCGAGCAATCTGATCCAACAATGCACCAGCTTCCCGAGCGTGTCTCATGTTTCCTTGGAGAACCTGAATCATTTCCGATGACACCTGTTTCTCGCCACAGTCAGAGCCTCCCGGTAACTGGGGCAGTTTCCCTGTCCAGGATAGTGCTCCGTGGAGCACTTATCCTTTCTGGTCTTGCAGAGGAAGCACTCGGGCTTTTCCTTGCTGCACTCTGTTCTCTTATGGCCATCTTCGCCACACTTGAGACACGCCTTACTTCTGTCTAGGCCTTTGCAGACATACTGGCTATGGCCATAGCCCAGACATTTGTAGCAACGCCTTACGTCTGCACGAAGGCGCACTCTACTCGACACCCAGCCAATCTGGATTTTGCCCTTTTTAGCCCGGCGTAGAGCGTCTGCTTCCAGGAGGTCAACAACGGCCATATGGCTGGTTGTCCCTTTCGTTTTGAAAATGATGACTTCAAGTAGGTCACCATTTTCCATGCCAATAGCCTTGGCAACGGCCTCCTGTATCTCCTGCTCCTTCGTGACTCCATCCAAGTCTCGAACTTCAAGCTTGAGCATTGGAATCAGATCACGAACATTCGATTCAGGGCCCGTTACCGACTCCACTGCATCTCTCAGCTTTTGGCGGTCCTCAATGGCCTCCAACTCAATGAGGACACTGCCATTTTGAGTTTTTCTGATGCGGTGGACCTTCGTGCCAGATTCTTTGAGGTTAACGTTTCTCTTTAAATCGAGAAGCGTTTCCTCGTAAGTTTTACCCGCCGCTGGGGTAATCTGGAAGGCTTCCTTCCTTTTTCTAAACCTGCGCCTTCCCATCTTGGAAGGAACTTTATCCTTATTGGCAGGTTCCTTTGCCTGTTGGGTCTTCTTGGCTCTGGGTTTATTCTTCCCTTTCCCCATAGTCTGCCAGTTTTCTGGTAGCTTCGGGGGTTGCGACTGCCTTTGTTGCTCTTTTCCGTCAGCCACTTGCGTTAGCTTAGTTGGCTGATCCGTCTTTTCGGGAGGGTTATTTCCCTGCTTAAGCTGCAGCCTTTTAAGTTTCTTCTGCTGCTTCTTTTCCTTTGTGGATCTATGCCTAGGGGCGCCCCTATCTCCATTGCTGTTGGAGGAGATCCCGGAGCTATCCTGTGGGCCGTCCACCTTGCTGTTGCTAGGTACCACCTTTGAGTCATCTTCCTTATTGGGAGGTTCTCCCCCCGCAGGTTGATTCTCTTTTGGTGGCTGCTTCACTTTATTCTGCTTCGGCTTCTGCTTTTGAAGTAGTTGTAGCAGACTTTCTTTCTTCTTTTGTTTCTGAAACAGTTTCTCTTTTTGTCGCCGCTCTTTTTCCTCCTGTTCCAGGCGCGCTTTCTCCTTCTTCCTCTGCTCTTGCTCCTTCTTTTGGTTTTCTTGAAGCAGCATTTTCCTTCTTTCCTCTTCCTGGAGCTGAGCGCTGTTCTGCTGCTCCTCCTCAGATTTAGCTGTATTGCTAGAGTTGCTAAGGTTTAAAGGAATTCTTTTCCTCGCTTGGTTTGACTCTGGGGAATTATCTCCAGAGGAAGGCGATCGGACCCTCTTTGCCTGCTGCTTATTTGCTGCTTTTTTAAGAGCAGACTCCATATCATGCGTTTCTGCATTGAGTCTCTTCGTTATTAGCTCAAGTTGGGCGAGCACATTACCGAAGAGGCTTACTCCATTCTTAATTGGCATGCCGCAATTTTTCTGTTTTGTTGTACAGTGTTGTGACATGCTGTCATGGGCTTCCTTCATATCCTTGTGGTGTTTTTCCAAAGCCTGTATAGCGTCCTTCAAAACAGAGATGTGGTGAAGGAAGGCATTGGGTTTTTCGACCACTGCTTGATCAAAGGCCTGGTCTGTGTCAAGACTACCAGTGCCATATGCTAAGTTCTGCAGATATTTGAGGTTGTCCGCATAACTTGGTTCTTCAGTATTCCCTGCACCTAGCGCAGTTAGTGGATGCTGAATATGTTCAAGCATAACGATGTCTTGGACTTCCCCCTGAAGTCCCCCCTGGACGGAAAATGGTGTTAAATCCGTCTCCATGCAAAATTTTTGGCCCCCCTCAGAATCCATGGGACCGGTGCCGGCCACCGGGGCTTTCACCCGATCGGAACCGACAGTTGAATTCATCACTCCTTGAAGTGAGTTATCAACCTGAGGTATACATGTTTTATCATTTTGCATATTTATTGTTAAAATAGCCTGTGTCGCTGGACTAAGCGCCCTTGGATGAATGCGGGTAAGGGTACCCTCTGTGCGATGTGATAACCTGGAAAAAAGAAAAAACCTGTAAAGAACTATTGTAATTAGTGTACCTGTAATGAAATGGGAAAAAGTGGTGAGATAATAGGACCGGGGATTCAGACCCATAGCAATCTTCACCCTGAGTGCAAGACACAGGGGGGTGATCGTTGCAAGTCCTGCAGATTAGATGTCTGCTGACATAATACGATATTTTACCCGTCGTAACAGGGTCCTCATAGGCCATTTTTAGCAATTGGCTAAGATCCCAGCGATGCACATAAAAGAAAGGTAATAAGTTACCTCTACAATGGATCACCAGGTAAAAAACAGCTCGTGCCGTTTCAGCATTCGATTTGCATTGCAAGAAAGAATGCGACATCCACCCAGACATCTGCTCCCGAGGCCTACACACCTACAAAATTCGATTAAATTTTATTAGGCTAGTCAAAGAAGCTCTGAACAAAAAAAAAAAAAAAAAAGCATCTTTGACTAGTCATGAAGCAAGCGCCCCAGGGCTCACCAAAACAGGGATCCTAGGATCAGTCATGTCCGTGCCCAGCACCTACAGTTGTCAGGGTTTATCTGATAATCACCACTTCGAGCCTTACGTCCCAAAGTTATTGGCTGCAACACATATGTCTTACAATTATTGTATCCATATTTTCATATTGCTTTAATATTATTATAGTAGAGTGTTTTTGATAAAAATGCTTGATAAAAATGAATATATTTTGTGATGGAAATGTTTTTAACTTTTCTATCGATCCTACTATTTCTATTACTAATTATTAGCTCACTTGGAGCTTATTAATGATTAAACATTCCTAGACCCTAAAATAACCGAAAAATCGTGAATTTTCCTCAATTTTTCTCATTTTTTAGCAGTTTTTTTGAATTTTCCCGCTCTAAATGACTCCGAACGATTTAAACAAGGTAAGATTCGGATTCCCAGAGAAATTTCATATATTTTCTTTATTTAAATCCTTCTTAGGCTTCGATGTAAACGAGCTCACACCAAATGCCTTAAATACAAAATTTTGATTTTTATCGTTTTTTAGCAGTTTTTTTGAATTTTCCCGCTCTAAATGACTCCGAACGATTTAAACAAAGTGAGATTCGGATTCCCAGGGAAATTTTACATATTTTCTTTATTTAAATCATTTTTAGGCTTTGATGTAAACGAGCTCACACCAAATGCCTTAAATACAAAATTTTGATTTTTATCGTTTTTTAGCAGTTTTGTGTGTACTTTATCTGTTTAAGGTTCCTAATAAGATTTATTATATCGTATATAATAACAACTTAATAAATATTATATTATTAAAGATGTAAATTACTAATAATCTTATTTCCGAAAAAAATTTTAAATAATTTAAATTTAGCGCTAAAAATAATAAACATTGTATATAAAAAATTTAAAGCTATGTGGCGTGGCAATCGTCAATGTTTACAAGATTTATTATTAAATAAATGAGTTGCATTAAAAACATTTTTATTGTATTCATATTTTTCATTAAAACAATAAGCTACGTAAATTGTAAACATGACGTAGTAGCAGTTCAGGTTTTTCAAAAATATATTGTAAGGTACATAAAAGAAAATATGCCTCAAATTAAGAAAATTGAGTATGTTAGCGATGGTTGTCCTGGACAATACAAAAATTGTTCCAACCTATACAATTTATGTCAACATAAAAAGAATTTTGGTATTGATGCTAAGTGGATATTTTTTGCAACTTCTCACGGTAAATCAACTTGTGATATCATTGGAGGTACGATAAAAAGAGATACAAGCAAAGAAAGTTTACGTCGTGAATTTGATAATCAAATAATGAATGTAAGCCGCATTCATGAATTTTGTGAACATCATTTACCTACAATAAAAACAATAATAATAAGCAGAGAGTAGTTAAGCCTGGAACGTGACACAACATCATCAATGGCGCATACCATTCCAGGAACACGAAATTATCACGACTTTACTCCATTATCAAATACAATAATTGGCTGTAAATATTTAAGTTCAGATGAAAGTTATTCCTTAAGATTTAATTTGTTGAAAAAAATAGCTTATAAATGGTCAGCAAATACTTATGTCTCTTTCGTAATCTCAAAAACTTGGGCGGTAGGTTTTATTACAGATATAATTGAAGATGAATTAATAGCTAAAATATCTGTATTACAAAGTTTTTAAAAAAATATCTACAAATGGCCTGATACTGAGACCCGTGTTAAAGTAGGCTTTAATGAAATTTTATACAATGTATCGGCTACAAATGAAGATGATAAAATAAAAATAAAATTAGGGCAAACTCATTCCAAATACACTCAATATCTAAAGAATTTGGATTCTATTTGTGAATAAATTATCTAAATTATAAAAATATTTTCTGAATACATTATTGTAAGCTAAATATTATATAAATATCAATAAAAATTTTTTTAATAGAATAATTTTCTCTTTATTAAAAAACTCATTCTTTTAAAGATTATTAAAATATGTAATTCATTAATTATTATTTAAAAAATTTTTTTTCTCTAAAGAATAGCTATATTTTATAGAATGTAACTCCGAATTCTACCTAGTGACCAATATAGAGCTAAAAAAGAATTTAAATGTATAGAATTTTCTATGAACTCTTTTACACTAAAGCCAAAAAATTATTAAAGTATAGAAAAAGTTTAAAATTTTACTGGAAACCCGAATTTGACATTAATTAAATCATACAGGGTCATGTAGTACGGAAAAATTCCAAAATACTGCTAAAAAACGATAAAAATCAAAATTTTGTATTTAAGGCATTTGGTGTGAGCTCGTTTACATCAAAACCTAAAAATTATTTTAATAAATAAAATATGTAAAATTTCCCCGGGAATCCGAATCTCACTTTGTTTAAATCGTTTGGAGTCATTAAGAGCGGGAAAATTCAAAAAAACTGCTAAAAAACGATAAAAATCAAAATTTTGTATTTAAGGCATTTGGTGTGAGCTCGTTTACATCGAAGCCTAAAAATGATTTAAATAAATAAAATATGTAAAATTTCCCTGGGAATCTGAATCTCACCTTGTTTAAATCGTTCGGAGTCATTTACAGCGGGAAAATTCAAAAAAACTGCTAAAAAACGATAAAAATCAAAATTTTGTATTTAAAGCATTTGGTGTGAGCTCGTTTACATCGAAGCCTAAAAATGATTTAAATAAAGAAAATATGTAAAATTTCCCCGGGAATCCGAATCTCACTTTGTTTAAATCGTTTGGAGTCATTAAGAGCGGGAAAATTCAAAAAAACTGCTAAAAAACGATAAAAATCAAAATTTTGTATTTAAGGCATTTGGTGTGAGCTCGTTTACATCGAAGCCTAAAAAGGATTTAAATAAAGAAAATATATGAAATTTCCCTGGGAATCCGAATCTTACCTTGTTTAAATCGTTGGGAGTCATTTAGAGCGGGAAAATTCAAAAAAACTGCTAAAAAATGAGAAAAATTGAGGAAAATTCACGATTTTTCGGTTATTTTAGGGTCTAGGAAGTTCGATCGCATCTAGGTTGATATGGCATCCGAAAATATATATAAAAACACGCTTTTCCTGAGAAGCTGAATAAAAAATTCGGATATACAATTTTTCTGTAGTTTCCGTAATATACCCTGTGAATTTATCCGTTTTCTGGCTCCCCGTGTAGGAATTTTCAAAAACTACTGGCATGACTGGATTCCTGAGGAAATTTTACTATAGTACCTCTTTTTTCATTATTTTTAATGATTTCCAGAAGGAATGGCACATAAAAGAAGAATGGGTGGCTGAGGAAAGATAAAAACGTCTTTTTTTTTCAAAAATTCGCCCTGGGCTTAGTTTTCAATATTAAGGGCTAAAATTTGAGGACATAGTCCATTTTGGATAGGTAATTAGCAAAAAAAAGTTTTTAGCCGGTTTCAGCGACCCGACCTGGAAACTTTTGCTGAATTCACTAAGAATCACTCATACTGCAATTAATATTATTTAAAATAAACAATGATTCTGAATAAAAAAATTAATTATTATAAACAAAATTACAGTTTTGTTTACTATATTAATTTTGTTTAATATTACTATAAATTTTTAGTAAAGTTTACCAATGAAATTTGTTACTAAACTAAAACCTGAATTTTCACAGTAAACTCTAATAATTTTTTAGTTAAATTTACCAATATTTATTAATTTATATTTTTCAAATTTTTAGAGGATAATTTTACTAAACTAGAAGATTTTTTTTTTTAAATGTTAGATTTCGAAAAGTGTAATTTTATCTTGCATTAAAAAATCCTCGAGTTTTAAGAATTTAAAAATACAGGAAAATCGATTTTTTGCTAAAAGCATAATAAGCTGGGTCTACCCGGAACCTACACATTTTGATCTTGCACATCTATTTTCTTACCCATTTTATTACACGAAAAAAATATTACACATTAAATAAATTACCAAAATAAATCTTACACAAGTGTAGGAAAATTAATAATTAAATATTTTATATATTTTAATTGTAAAACAATATGAAAATTATAAAAATATATAAAATATTTAATTATTAATTTTCCTACACTTGTGTAAGATTTATTTTGGTAATTTATTTAATGTGTAATATTTTTTTCGTGTAATAAAATGTGTAAGAAAATAGATGTGCAAGATCGAAATGTGTAGGTCCCGGGTAGACCCAATAAGCTGATTTCTTACTTTATATTTGTTAATAAGTTTAAATTTTAGTAATAAAGATACTGTCCAGTGATATTATTAATTTATGAGTTGATCTTTCAAAAGAGTCTTTAAAGTTTGACTGGCAATTTCTACTTGAGATTAAATTTGAGTGATATTAAAATTTTTAGTTTACGTTCAAAAAATCACAAAATAGTTATATTTTTAAATAATATCTGTTTAAAATATCAATTAATCTTACTTTCTTTTCTTATTATAATAGTACATTATTTTACCAAACAGTTCTTGGATTTGAAACTATTTCACTAGTGGGAAAATCTGTAAACGTGCAAACAAAATCGTGCTTCGAAAATGTGCAAAAATGTGACAATTTGCCGGATCCATAAACAGTTTCATATTTTTTACACGTTTTTGAACATTATGTAACATTTGAGTATATTTTAGTATAATGTTGTAACTTTTTCTGAAACGAAAAATGTCTTCAATTTTTAACCTAAATTTTTTTAATAAGGAGTAAGTAAAAAGAAGATTTAAGTATAATAAAGAAATGAGAAATGTAAAAGAAAATAAAAGTAAAAATTATATTTTTTTTAAGCTCTGCTCCGGATTTGGTTCCATATTGACACCAGGATCCCTAAATTCCTGAAAGTTATATTGTATCCATTAAAAAAAAAAGAAAGTTATATTATATCCATTAAAAAATAACTCAATTTTTTTAAAAATTTAAATGAGTGAATTCTTTGAAGAAATATTTCTGTATCTTTTTTTGTGGTTATTTATAGCTGAATTCCTGGGCTAATAGACATTAAAAAAATAATTATGAAGAGGAATTGTGAAGTTTTTACTGTGAAGAAAAAAAATTTTAAATATATGGATGTGTTTTTTTCATAACTTTCAGGAATTTAGGGATCCTGGTGTCAATATGGAACCAAATCCGGAGCAGAGCTTAAAAAAAATATAATTTTTACTTTTATTTTCTTTTACATTTCTCATTTCTTTATTATACTTAAATCTTCTTTTTACTTACTCCTTATTAAAAAAATTTAGGTTAAAAATTGAAGACATTTTTCGTTTCAGAAAAAGTTACAACATTATACTAAAATATACTCAAATGTTACATAATGTTCAAAAACGTGTAAAAAATATGAAACTGTTTATGGATCCGGCAAATTGTCACATTTTTGCACATTTTCGAAGCACGATTTTGTTTGCACTTTTACAGATTTTCCCACTAGTGAAATAGTTTCAAATCCAAGAACTGTTTGGTAAAATAATGTACTATTATAATAAGAAAAGAAAGTAAGATTAATTGATATTTTAAACAGATATTATTTAAAAATATAACTATTTTGTGATTTTTTGAACGTAAACTAAAAATTTTAATATCACTCAAATTTAATCTCAAGTAGAAATTGCCAGTCAAACTTTAAAGACTCTTTTGAAAGATCAACTCATAAATTAATAATATCACTGGACAGTATTTTTATTACTAAAATTTAAACTTATTAACAAATATAAAGTAAGAAATCAGCTTATTATCCTTTTAGCAAAAAATCGATTTTCCTGTATTTTTAAATTCTTAAAACTCGAGGATTTTTTAATGCAAGATAAAATTACACTTTTCGAAATCTAACATTTAAAAAAAAAATCTATCTTCTAGTTTAGTAAAATTATCCTCTAAAAATTTGAAAAATATAAATTAATAAATATTGGTAAATTTAACTAAAAAATTATTAGAGTTTACTGTGAAAATTCAGGTTTTAGTTTAGTAACAAATTTCATTGGTAAACTTTACTAAAAATTTATAGTAATATTAACCAAAATTAATATAGTAAACAAAACTGTAATTTTGTTTATAATAATTAATTTTTTTATTCAGAATCATTGTTTATTTTAAATAATATTAATTGCAGTATCAATGCCAAAAAAAAGTTTTCAAAAGTATGACTTATTTAAGCTAATACGCTTCTTGGATTTTTACATCACTTTAGAGCTAAGCAGGCTAGTTCTAAAACTGTGACACATATCTCCAAACATTTTGACGGTATTATGATTTTGCGAATTAGCCCATTAACGCTTAATCGACACATTCAAGCCATTTGAATTTTTTTTAATGAAAAAATCGATATTTTGAGCTGATAATGTTACCTAGTAGGTAATGGGGGCTGCTCTTTTAATTTCCGAAGTCCGTTTTAACATGCAACCCCTAGAAAATGTTATATCATCCCCAAAAAATTTTTATAATAGTTATTTTTTTATAATTTTTAGACGTTATTTAAATTAATATAATGGGCACAATAAATGTTTCTTGGCATTAAAAACTCAATATTAAAGTATCAGGAACATTAAAAAAAATGAATTTATGCCAATTTTTTATCTTCAACCCCTTGAACGGGGTAAGGGGTGGATTTGTAACATAAAAGAAAGAATGAATATTTTGGGCTAAAATTGTCATCTAGTAGGTATTTTTGCCCACTATTTTCATTTCTGAAGTCGGTTTTTACATACTACCCCTAGAAAATAAGATATCACCTCCTTTTGCATTGAAAAAATAATGTAATATTTACCTTATCTTTAAGGGATGATATCTTATTTTCTAGGGGTCGTACGTAAAAACCGACTTCAGATATGAAAATAGTGGGAAAAAATACCTACTGGATATCAATTGTAGCCCAAAATATTCATTTTTTATTTTATGCTACAACTCCACCCATTACCTCATTCAAGGGGTTGAAGATAATAAATTGATATACATTAATTTTCTTTATGATTTTGATAGTCCCATATTGAGTTTTTAATGCCATGTAACATTTTTTGTGCCCATTATATTAATTTAAATATCGTCTAATTTTTTCATTTAAAAAAATTCAAATGGCTTGAATGTATCGATTAGGCGTTAATGGGTTAACTGCATTTTTATTATTCTTAATAGAGAATGCTTAATCATTAATAAGCTCCAAGTGAGCTAATAATTAGTAATAGAAATAGTAGCATTGATAAAAAAGTTTAAATCATTTCCAGGATCACAAATTACGTTCATTTTTACCAAACGCACCATACTGCACTAGGCTAAAATTTGTGAATGTAAACCGAATTTCTTTTTTTATTTAGTAAGAATTTAAGACTTATTTTTTTACATTACACATAAATAACTGATTTTCTTACACTTAAACCCAATCATGCAAATTTACAATACAAGAAAATAAGATAGGGAAAAAAATCAAGTGAAAAAATAACCAAATAATTTATAATTATGCCAAAACATACAGAATTTTAGAGGGCCCTCATGATTATTTAAATAGTTTATAGCATAAATAATATAATCTTGATAAACTAATTTGTAAAATAATAAATTTATTATACAACAAGCATGTTGTCGTGCATACTTTTGTTTTATGAATACTAAAGAATCTATTTTCTTAAAATTTTCTCCAGGTTTTTTATTTTTACCGCAAATTGACAATTTTATATTAAATAAAAATATTTGATTTCTGAGCTAACTATTATTTGCTTTATTTTTTCAATTTTTTTAAATGTAAAATTTTTTTAATTAAGTCCAATCAAATTTTACAGTTTTTTAAAGAAACATCCGTTTTTAATAAAAAATTAATTGCGTACGTATAAATTACTGCCAAAAAATATTTATGAAAATTTTTCTTGTATTGTAAACATTGCATTTCGGTTTACCTTAATATTTTTGCAAAAAAGTGGCTTATTAATTTTGTTATATCAAATCGCGAATTCCCGAATGCAGATAGTGATAAATTGAAAGTTCAAAGCTTAAAGAATCTTTTGGTACTTTCCGAATATAAGGTATACGTGAGAAATTTCGTGTAATCAAATGAAGCAAATTTTATAACGCAGTTTTAGCAGCAAGGACGCCATATTGTTTGTTTATTATACAAAGCGCGCGCACTAAGGTTATAGTAAATAAAAATACAAATTTAATATTATTCTTTAATTTGTAATTTCATATTTATTAATTAAGTAATAATTTATTATTTTAAAATAAATTTTTTTCCATAAAATAATTTGTAAACTGCACTTAATAAAAAATATTAATATTTACTTGATAAATATATACACGGAAGTTTAAATTTGAGTTTTGAATTTGTTCTTTTTGCAAAAGTACTGCGTGATTAAAAAGTAATAACACATTAAATGTAACTTGGTAAAATTAAGAGATATTTAGCATTAAATTTGTGAATATTATTTAAAAAAATTAATTTTGTGAATTTATAGAGTATTATTTGTATCATTAAATAGTGTGGAGACTATAATTACCCTAATAATTATTAATAATTTGTTTATAAAAATTTAATGTTTATTGAGTAATTATTATCTATATATATCTAGGTAACTTTTGAAGGATTAGAAATTATAGTTTATAGATTAAAGAACACATAGATTTAGAATAAAATAGTTTATTTATTATTTACCTTGATTAATAATGTGAACAAACTGGTATACAATATTTCACTTATAACTCCTTAATTGCACTTAAACTCGTGAACAAATAAAATGTAGATACTTGAGAAAGAGAGAGAAAGAATGAGCGACGTTAAGGCGTACTTAACAAAGATGCTCGATAAGAGATGAATTTAGATTTGAATGAATGAGCGATGTTAAGACGTACTTAACTGGATGCTCGAGAATGTAGACTAACGTAATGAGCCCTTTTGGGGGTTTATATATAATTGGTTGTTCTATTTTTGGGTCCTAGTTTAATCCTTGTTTATGGCCTGTCGAAATATTTAAAAATAGACTAAGTCTTGTTTATGACCTGTCTAAATATTTAAAAATAGATTAAGTCTTTTTCTTGGATAATTAAAAATAGACTAAGTCTTGTTTATGACCTGTCAAAGGTATTTAAAAATAGACTAAATCTTATTTATGAAGACAAGTCAAGGACTAGGTTAATATTACGCGTAGAAACCCAAAATAGATATTTAGAAATAGAATAAAAATAATAGAAAAAAAATTTATATGCAATTAAGACGTAACATCCCCCCACTTAGAAAATTGCGTAGTCTTAAAACAAATAAGACTATGCAATTCCCAAATGAGTTGGAAATTTAAATCATTACGTATTTTTCTTTCTTTCTCTCTTTTAAGTCTAATTTTCTTAAATATATATATATATATATATGGAACCTGGAGTTTCCTAAATTTGAAAAATCAAATTCCATAAAATTTTTTTTAAATCTAATTCACAAATTTTAAAGTAAAAGTATAATCTAGTTTTTCTTAAAATTAATTAGAAATTATAAAAACTTTCTTATAGTTAATTAACAGTTTAGTTTAATTATTCTTAGGTTTACTAACTCTTATATATTATATTTATTTATGGAACCTGGAGTTTCCGACTTTTAATTTGAAATTTCAAATTCCATAAAATTTTCTTAGATCTAGTTCAGTATAATATAATTTTTCTTAAAGTTATTGATAAAAATGTTCTTATAGTTAATTAACAATTTAGTCTATTTGTTCTTAAATTTACTAATTATTGATATATTTATTTATGGAACCTGGAGTTTACGATTTTTAATTTGAAAATTCAAATTCCATAAAATTTTCTTAGATCTAATTCACACTTATAAAAATTATAATCTAACTTTACTTAAAATTAATTAGAAATGATAAACATTTTTTTATAGTTAATTAACAATTTAGTCTTATTGTTCTTAAATTTACTAATTACTTATATATACATATATATATTTATGGAACCTGGGGTTTCCGATTTTTAATTTGAAAATTCAAATTCCATAAAATTTTCTTAGATTTAATTTTTCTTAGAAACTAGTAAGTTAATCTCATGTTCATACATTTTTACTTATAAATATATATTTATGGAAGAGTTTCTGATGTTCAGTTTGAAAATTCAAATTCCATAAAATTTTCTTAGATCTAAATTACACATGTAAATGTAAAAAGTATGATCTAATTTTTCTTAAAATTAATGATAAAAATATTCTTATAGTTAATTAACAGTTTAGTCTAATTGTTCTTAAATTTACTAATTATTGATATATTTATTTATGAAACCTGGAGTTTCCGATTTTTAAATTTGAAAAATGCAAATTCCAAAAAAATTTTCTTAGATCTAATTTACACATGCAAATATAAAAATTATAATCTAACTTTTCTTAAAGTTAATTAAAAATTTTCTTATATTTAATTAGCAAAATTATTCTTATAGATATTTAGTCTAATTATTCTTAAGTTTACTAATTATTATATGTATGGAACTTGGAGTTTCAGATTTTTCAATTTTGAAAATTCAAATTCCATAAAATCCTAGATCTAATTTTTCTTAGAAATTAACAAATGATTCTTAAGTTTAATAATTATTCATATATTTTAACTTATAAATATATATTCATGGAACCTGGAGTTTCTAATTTTTAATTTGAAAATTCAAATTCCATAAAATTTTCTTAGATCTAATTTACACGTTAAATATAAAAAATATAATCTAATTTTTCTTAAAAGTTAATTAGAATTGATAAAAATGTTTTTACATTTAATTCACACATATAATTATTAATAAAATTTTATTTATTTAAAAATATTATTATTTTTTTTTTTTTTGTTTTTTTTTTCGACTATAATTACACTTATAAACATTATTAAGAGTTTTTTAATCTTATTTCAGACATTTAAATTTATTTATAATTATGAAAATTTTATTTAACTCTAACTTAATTATAATTATTTTTACCAGTAGGATTTTCTTCGTTTCTTTCACATTGTAAACAACAAACAGCATCATGCACCCAATCATAATAAGCTAAACGCCAAAACAGTGATTTGTAATATCTTAAGTCTTGATTAGTCAAATGAAAAGGAGGGTCACTTGTCAAGTATTGTAGATACAAATTTCCTACTGGTCCTTCTGTTGCGCATAAGTTACAAATGGGAATATCCTTATTAATAAACCAAAAACACCTACAATTGGGTGGTCTATAAATCATTTCCATTGTTTGCAATCTTTCGGGAATACAGTTGGGACATAGCTCTCCATTTCTTACAGTTCGAGGGCAAGTTCCACAAAAATTTCGTTGTTTTAATATGGAGAAGCCTTCTTGCCCATAATTAAACTGAAAAAGACTGCCTATATTAAAACCAGTTTCATACAATTATCCTTCTTGTTCTTCTTCCATATCTTTGAATATATTGACAAAGTATTTATGATGATTTATTATCGAAACAAATATATTCATAGGGTCGATAGTCATAAAATTTTTGAGATTTGAAATATTTAAACCCTCTATAACAAAAGAGAACAGGTATTAAATCTCCAATTGTATATTTCCAGGAACAAAAGAATTGCTATCAATAGGATATAATTTTAATTTCCTTTTATTCTGATCTTCATTAATTGTCGTCCTCTTGTTCATTGATTATCTTAAAATTGATGTTTATCTTGTCTCAACTTTTCGTATTTGCTTGGAAAATATATCAAATCTTTATTTTTCGTATCAGTGAAGTTATTTTTTGAATTTAAATATCCCTTTGTATAACTCTGGATATTATAAACCGAAAAAGATGCATCGTATATTCCACTCTCCAACCTGCTTCTTCAAATTTATTGATTAATTTAACTTCTGCTGTAGAATCTAAAAATCAAGCTTCGTAAATATCTTTGCATAAACGTTTCAAGTTTGGAAACTGAAACAACAAATTGAACATAAAATTTTCCAAATCGTCTATATTAAAGATGAACACAAATTTCTTTTGTTGTTCAGTATATTTTAATAAATGAATCATTTCAAAGTACATCCCTAAATTACCGTTAAGATCAATAATTCGATTGATAAGTGGTGTAGACTTCACAAAGTCAAGGATGTAGGTGAGAAAGAAAACGTGATCTTAGAAATTTCTTTCATTCTGTAAGGAAAAATTAATTTATGAATTCTCTAATGAGTATGATTCGTCGTCTATGATTAGCCAGAGTTTACAAATATTTTAACAAACATTGTTATAATAATTATTATTGTTACATTATATTATAATAAATTTTACTATTCTATTTATATATTTATATTTATATAAATTATATATAAATATATATATATATTTTTTTATTATATTTATAACATTATCTTAATCTATATTTACAATGAATTATTATTTAAAGGCATTTTAATAGAAGATTTATTATTTAAAAAAAAAATATTAAAAGTGAATAGAAAAATTCATAGAACACAGAAAGTATGAACTTCAGCAACCTGAATTAAACATTTAAGGTATATTAAAGTCAGAAATTGAAGTTTGAGGATATATGGGAGTATAGGAAGGATTTGGAATCCATTCTTTAGCTGTAGGAATTACTACGTTATGATTGGTGTGATTTTAAGGAATGAATTTGTTTTCTGGTTATTTTGGAGGCGTTGTTTCAGTCTTGTTACTATTACCCAAATGTATCAAGAGAGATGTGATTGAAGAGAATATAGCTCCTAATAGTTTTATTGACCAACCGTATACAGAGTGTAAGATATACCCTCTGATAACAGTGTCAACTAATAACTTTAGAAATTGGAGAATCATAAGGATGCCAATTATGCCTGCACTCATAGTGCCAAAGGTCATAAATTTAGACCATAACCTTGTTCAAGTATTCTCTGCCAATTTTTCTAAAGAAGCTTCATCTAACTAACTCATTAAGGAACTTCCTTTATGGCTTGTCGGATGTCTGGCTAAATTTCTTGCTATGACATTGAATAACACGGGTCTTTCCATGGGAAAGTTAATATGGTCCCGCAGTTGATCTAAATTTTTATCAGAAAAAATGCCAATAGTAGCAAGTACTGCAGGGTTTATATATTCCCAAGCCAGAGTTTCAACAGGTTTTGACAATATCTTGCACCACGTCTCTCCAATTTGATTATAAGAAGAGAATGCTGCGTTGCAGTTTATTTGTGCACCTCTTCGGAGAAAATAAGAGTTCTTGGCGCAAGGAACTATGTTTCATTATTCCAAGTAACTTGTAATTAACTGAACATTCCTCTCCATGAACGATTCTGACGTTCTGGCTGACACTTAATCAAATGTATCGCTTTAGTACTAACGACAGCCATGTTTCCAGGTCCTTTCATTAAATTGTGAATTGAAGTGAATTCATCAGGATTTTGAATGGCTATACGAGGGAATTTTTATAATTTCTCTTTCTAACTGACACCTTTGTCTAATCAGGTCTACATACAGTTCCTTCATCTGAGTTCTAATGTGCTTTTTAACATAGACGAATTTAGAGTTAACATAAACGAATAAGTCTAAATTTACTATAGTCTTGCCTTGTTTCTTAAATAATAATTTTCCGCCCTTTCTTTTATGTACAATCAATTTAAGATGTTCAGTCAAAACTGCTTCATGTCCCCATATATTATTATTAGTATTATTTATTAAGGCTAACTTGAAGTTGTTTGAGACTAACGAATATACAGTATTTAGTCTATGTACAGAAGGGTCGGTAATTTTTTTCACTTTACCTTCATATTTTATATCATATTTATTATAAGTGCTTTCTCCTTCGGAAAGTGTACTTCAGAAAGTATTGCCATATATACAGGGTCCATACAAGTACATTTATTTAGTTCACAAGATATTCCGGATTTTAAGAGAACTTTATTGTCAGATAATCTAACAGTTGCTATATATTCTTATATAGTAAACTTTAAAGAACTCTGTACTACTACATTCTGGTAATTTCAATATCGATCGTTATAGAAACCACCATGGCAAGAATTTCCTTCAGCACTTCTCGTGAAATTAAATTTATGATAATTGGTACCATTACCTTCGATTCCTGCAATAGGAAATAATTCTAAATATTTATAAGAACCATATCTTATTATATTTGTACAAAATTCATGGTCTATTTCTACAATAAACTCATAAATGGAATTATCGACTGGTTTAAGATAACCGAAAATTTCACACTAATATATAATTCTTTTAATTTCTAATTTACATTGGCTAACCATAGAATTTTGATAATCAACAACTTGTAATAGTTCGATTATTGTATTTTTTATATTATGTTCGGGGATATTAGATTTCCCAACTTCTAAGAGACTAACAGTTGTCACGTTAGGTTCTAAATCGCTAAAGATATTTAGAACCTCAATCATACTCACTGAGAGAAAAATCGTAACCTGTGATAGTAGCCTATGATAGAAAATAATAAGATGATTTGTAATAGATCCATTTTTTTTCTAAAACATAAAGAAAAATATTAATAAAAGATCATTTAAACAGATTTATATGTGAATGTTTTAATCTATTAGGGTGAACAACTTTAGTACCTTTTTCGTTTTTATTTTAATGTTCCTATTTTCAAAAACTTGTAATATTTTATAAGGACCTGAATAAAGTTTTCCGGGGTTTCTACCCTTTAAAAGAGGTATGTTTGAACTAATTTTGAATTCTCGGGATTTTAAACATTTTTGATTTTTCTTTTGCGTTGATTAGGTTCTCATGAGCTAGTTTTTGTATATTAATTAATTTTTTTACTAAATCGACTAAGTAATTTTGATAAGTGGAAAGTTGTTCACCCTAAGTGAGGATTCGTGAGAGACCGGAGAGTAGCATTGCTAATTTTATTAATTTAAATTGTAATTCACAATGTTTGAGAGGATTAACTGTGAGTTTATCGCACGGTATATTGGCGTATAGAAATCCTTAGCAAACTTTTTTTTTTTTGATTTTAACGATTCTAATGTTTTATTCAATTTAATTCTTAATTTATCTTGCTAATTTAGCATATTTTAGAATAGAGTATACTACCACTCCCCCCTGCTTTTTTGTTAAAATTTTCCTAAGAGGGAAAAATTTTAAAAAAGCAAAAATGTAAAATTTATTTATTTTTTTTTTTTTTTTTTTTTTTTTATTTTGAAAAACATTTGATGTAGTTTTGGGCTAAGTAATTGATTTTAAATTTTTAAGTTCAATAGCTATTGCGGCGCTATAGTTTTGAACAATTATTACAAAAATTGGCTTACAAGGGTTCTTTTTATGGGCATTGACCAAAATAAAGGTAAATTTGGGCCAAAAATTTGACTTTAAGGTTTTTAAGTTTAATAGCTATTGCAGCGCTATAGTACTTTGTCAAAAAATGGTTTGAGACGTATATTATAGGTGCAATCTGAAATAAGGCAATTTATGGCAAAAAATTTGAATTTTAAGATTTTTGGGTTAATTGCTACTGCTGCAGTATAATTTTGAACAATTTTTATGGGCGCAAATTAATTTAAGGTAATTTTGGGCCAAAAAATATAATTTAAATATTTTTGGTTAATCTGCGGCAGCGGCGTAAAAAATTTTAAGTGTTTTGGCAAAAAATTTGCTTTAAATCACGCTTTTCATAAGTGCTAATGAATTTAAGGCAATTTTGGGCTAAAAATATGATTTTAAAAGATTTTGCTAGTCTGCGGCAGTGGCGCGAGACTATTAGGTATTTAGGCAAAAGTTTGGCTTTAAGTAGCGTTTTTATGAGCGCTAATTAATTTGAGGCAAATTTTTGGCCAAAAATTATGATTTTAAAAATTTTGGTTAGTCTGCGGCAGCGGCGCGAGACTTTTGAGTATTTTGGCAAAAATTTGACTTTTAATGGCGCTTTTCTGAGCGTTAATTAATTTTAGGCAAATTTTTGGCCAAAAATGTTATTTAAAAAAAAATATTTTGGTTCAACGGTGGCAGCGGCACGAGATTTTTAATTATTTTAGCAAAAATTGGCTTCAAATGGCGCTTTTTATGAGCGCTAATGATGTTAAGACAATTTTGGGCCAAAAATATGATTTAAAAGTTTTTTTAAATAAATTTTTTTTTTTAGTAAATTTGCTTCAGCAGCTGTATACGTTTGAACAATTTTTGGCAAAAATTGGCTTTAAAAGGTGGTTTTTATGACCGTGAATGAAATTAAGGCAAATTTTGGCCAAAAATTACAATTTAAGTATTTTTGATTAATCTGCGGCAGCGGCGTAAAAATTTTAAGTTTTTGGGCAAAAATTGGCTTTAAATAGCGCTTTTTATGAGTGCTATTGAATTTAAGGCAACTTTGGGCCAAAAAATAAGATTCCAATATAATTGGTTAATCTGTTGCACTGATGCAAGTTTTTTAAGTATTTTGGCACACAAAAAAAAAATTTGCTTTAAAAGCTTGCTTTTATGAGCACTAATGAATTTAAAGCAGTTTTGGACTAAAATTTTAAAACAATGTTAATTAAATTACTCGAATTGGTAATTTATTATTATTATATAATGAAGGGTAGAGTAAACGAATTTGGAATTAAAAAAAAAAATTATTTTAGAATTGATTTTGTTTTAAAAGCAAGAATTTGGATTGACTTTATCACTTCATGAATAATTTTTCTTAAATAATTAAAAGTTTTTGTTAACTCTGTGAGAAATAAAGTATAAAAAATATTTTATTTCACTTGCGAGTTTTTTTTTCTAGTTAAAAAATTTTACTCGTTTGAATAAATTGGAATTTGTTTAGAATATTTAGCTCTTATTTTTAAATTAATTTGAGCTTTAATTTTTGTCTCAATATTCAACTAAAGGAATAATTTTTTGAATATTTAATTTTTAATAATGAAAATAAACTATAATTAATTTAATCCTTATACAGGATTATTTGTCGTGGGCGCCAATGTGGAGACTATAATTACCCTAATAATTATTAATAATTTGTTTATAAAAATTTAATGTTTATTGAGTAATTATTATCTATATATATCTAGGTAACTTTTGAAGGATTAGAAATTATAGTTTATAGATTAAAGAACACATAGATTTAGAATAAAATAGTTTATTTATTATTTACCTTGATTAATAATGTGAACAAACTGGTATACAATATTTCACTTATAACTCCTTAATTGCACTTAAACTCGTGAACAAATAAAATGTAGATACTTGAGAAAGAGAGAGAAAGAATGAGCGACGTTAAGGCGTACTTAACAAAGATGCTCGATAAGAGATGAATTTAGATTTGAATGAATGAGCGATGTTAAGACGTACTTAACTGAATGCTCGAGAAATCTAGACTACTTAAAAGAGAGCGATGTTAAGACGTACTTAACTGGATGCTCGAGAATGTAGACTAACGTAATGAGCCCTTTTGGGGGTTTATATATAATTGGTTGTTCTATTTTTGGGTCCTAGTTTAATCCTTGTTTATGGCCTGTCGAAATATTTAAAAATAGACTAAGTCTTGTTTATGACCTGTCTAAATATTTAAAAATAGATTAAGTCTTTTTCTTGGATAATTAAAAATAGACTAAGTCTTGTTTATGACCTGTCAAAGGTATTTAAAAATAGACTAAATCTTATTTATGAAGACAAGTCAAGGACTAGGTTAATATTACGCGTAGAAACCCAAAATAGATATTTAGAAATAGAATAAAAATAATAGAAAAAAAATTTATATGCAATTAAGACGTAACAATAGTTAAATGTGTATTATTTTTTTTTTCACTCAAAGATTTGGAATTCAAGGCCAGAGCGACGTTAAATTGTTTCGTTTATTAATTGGCCACTTTTTTGCGCATTACTTAAGACATACTACCTTCTAATGATTTATTTGTTTCTTGCAGTTTATTAATTACGTCACTTTGAATAGATATTGTATTTGATAAATAAAATTTTATTTGTTCATTAATTTTCCGTTTTTTTAACTTTTGGTTACATGGAATTGTAGCAGCTAGACGTTTCCGTTTTTTTCTCTCTCTATTTTTTTCATTTTTCATCCGGGACTCTAAAAGAAAAATTTTAAAATGCAATTATATGCATAAAAAATTTGTGCATTTATTATATGCTAATAAATTTATATCATACATGATTTATCGATAATTTTAATAAAAACTTTTTAAAATTTGACATTAAGTACAGAGTTTCAACTTATTTAAAATTTGTTATATTAAGAAAGTTAATAAATATCTTGTATACTCTTTTTTTTTTTTAAACATTCATTTGGCGTGACTGCGCCAAATTCGCTGTCATCATTTGCTTCATCGACTCCCATTAATACATCTACGACAAAATTTTCAAATAAATTATTTACAATTTATTTATGTATTTTAAATGCTTTATTTTAAGTTTTATTTTTCTTAAATAATCCTTACCTACGATATTTCTGCTTTGTAAGATCACAGAATTATTAATATTATCGTTAATATTATCATTAATTGAGTTACTTTCTTCGCTACGTATATTATCTCTATGATTAGTACTTTCAGAAACTGAAATAAAATAAATTTGTTGAATAAATTATTTTGAATAAGCTAATTTAATTACTTCTATTTTTTTATTACCTTGCTCGCTTTCAACCACAGATAACTTATAAGTTAGATTTCCATCAGAGGTAACTGATAAATTAGCTTCTGATTGTTCATTAATTTTCTGTTTTTTTGAATTGTGGTCACATGGAGTTGTAGCAGATAGACGTTTCCGTTTTAGTCTCTCTCTATTTTTTTCATTCTTTCTCTGGGACTCTAAAAAAACATTTTAAAATGCAATTATATGCATAAATAAATTGAATAAATAAATATCATAAATGATTTTTTGATAATTTTAATAAAAAATTTTTTAAATTTGATATTCATTACAGAGTCTCGAGATATTTAAAATTCATTTTTATTTAGAAAATAATGAAATAATTAATAAAAAATTTTATTATTTTATTATACAATCTTCTAAAAATTTTGTTATCGATATTATTTAATTAGTCGGTTCATTAATGCTCCTAAGTTTGAACAGCGCACTATATAAAAATATGTAAGATAATTTTAAATATTAATTTTTTAATTTTTTATAAAATGTCTAATAGAACATTACATCTGTATATTTGACACGTAATAGATGAAAAATCATTAAATTTTGCCGTACAGAACAAAACAAAAAAAAAAATGGCCAAAAAAGTGTTTTGAAAATAAAAATAATAGTTTATAAAAATTATGGAAACGTTCATTATTTGCAATCAACATCTTATCATATAAATGCTTTTATTTATAAATTAACCCACAGCTTTACCTGTGATGAAACATTAAATGTGATGTGACGGGATTGGCACGCTTTAGCGTGCAGTGGGCTTTCAACCTAGATTTATATAAATTCTACAATTTATTTAAAAATTGAACACCATTTTCTTCAACAATCAATTTGCACTGTGCTAATTTTTTTTTAATCCATGGTCTACTTTTGATATTGACAGAACATAAAATTCTGAAACCCCTGATTTATAACAGAGCTTCAATGCCTGCAATGTATAAATTAAATTTTAATACAATTGATTTAACTTTGGAGCTTTGTATCTCCCAAACGAAAACAATTTTCTTAAAATTTTATTGTATGTGTATTATAATATGAAAGCCCCTATAAAAATTATGTCGATCCCTCTCGTGATAAAATTAAGAGCCAAACAAGCTTAATAAAAAAAACAATTATAAGAAATTTAAAATCTATTTGAACAAATTTTTTTTTTAGTCATTACTTAGATATTGAAAATTGTAATCAAATATTTAAAATAAATTATCGAATTTTATTCAAATATCGTATTGCTTTATTCATATTTATAAATAAAAAAAGATTTTCGCATTTTTAAAACAGATATTTAAATTTGGAAAATCTTAAGGACGCTCTGGCCAATGAATTCCCCAACTAAGACATGTACTGGTTATTAGAGGAAAGTCTCAGGAATCGAATGGTATGGGCTTTATAGTCGATAGTCGTGCATAATTTTGAGGTCCAAAGATAAGCAAATATTACATAAGTCTTATGGGAAGAATTCAGGAAGTTGATTATTTTTACCGTCAAATCGCGAATTTCCGAATGCAGATAGTGATAAATTGAAAGTTCAAAGCTTAAAGAATTTATTGCTACTTTCCAAATATGAGGTATACGTGGGAAATTTCGTGTAATTAAACGAAGAAAATTTTATAACGCAGTTTGAGCAGCAAGATTATAGTAAATAAAAACACAAATTTAATATTATTCTTTAATTCGTAATTTCATATTTATTAATTAAGTAGTAATTTATTATTTTAAAATAAATTTTTTTCCATAAAATAATTTGTAAACTTTTTTTTTTTTTTAATATAAAATATTTATATTTATTTGATAAATATATACACGGAAGTTTAAATTTGAGTTTTGAATTTGTTCTTTTTGCAGAAGTACTGCGTGATTAAAAAGTAATAGCACATTAAATGTAAATTAGTAAATTTAAGAGATATTTACCATTAAATTTGTAAATATTATTTAAAAAATAAATTTTTTGAATTTATAAAGTATTATTTGTATCATTTAAATAGTTAAATGTGTATTATTTTTTTTATCACTCAACGATTTGGGATTCAAGGCCAGAGCGTCGTTAAAAGTCTCCTATAAAAATGAATTTTTTTTTTTTTAAACTTTTATCTACTTTCTCTTGACAATTTGTACGGCTTGAGGCTAAAAGTTTGATACCATTGTTTATTGTGGACATTAATATACAAGAATATAATATGAGTCTTATAGCATACATGAGTCTTATAGCAGCTGCACTTCTCATGAAAGCTATCTTAAAACCCAAAGAAAATAATATTAATTTTATTATTATAATTTAAGATTAAATTTTATAGGATAAAACATAAACATTCTTATGGACCCTACTTTTATTATTTGAATGTATTAAAAAATGAAAGCTGGCCTGCGGTTTTCTTTTTCAATTTTTTTTTGTTTTTCGGTATTTTGAACGTTCGTTACTTTTTCATTCGGCATATTTATATTTCGTCACTATAATTTTCGTCAAATTTTGACTATGAGCATTTTTTAGCGTTATAATATTTTTCTTGGTTTAAAAATTTACTAAATAAACTAAAAATTTTTGGCCCATTGAATTTTATGAACAATATAAAGTATACAATTTAAGATTATATAATAAATGTATTCATTGATATTATTTTATAAAAAACAGCTACTCTAGTCAATTTTTTTCATTACTGACATTAAATCGTTACTTACTATCATAAAAACTTTTATATTCGGTTTTTTTTTCATTCGCGGAATAAAATTTCTGAAACTTATAATTATAAAATAAATTTATCTTTAAACAGATAATATATATTTTAAGAGTTCGGCAAATTAAATTTCGAGTTTTTAAATTTCAATGAAAAGAGCATTCCATTTATATATGAATCATCACAATTTTTTTTTTAATTTTTATATTCGGCATATTTGGGTTCGGTAAGAAAAATTTCGTTACATTTTTCAGTATGGACTTTTTTTTTTCGTCGAAATGTACCCCACCCGCTAAGGTTACCCGCTTCCCTAATTGCCTGCCGCAATCTTCCTCTGAGCATGCTCTCCATCACCTTGCAAATGGTATTTAACATACACAATGGTCTGTAAGATGATGGAGATACTGGTTTAACCTTTCCCTTGCTTATCAGAGCCAGACGGGCCACTTTCCAGTCCCTTGGAAAGGCACCTGCCACGAGGCACGCGTTAAACATGCCAAGCAGGAGACCAGGGATTACCTTTGCTGCCGCCTTAAGGGCTTCCGCGGGTATTCCGTCTGGTCCTGGCGCTTTCCCATGTTTCATTGACCTAATTGCCTGAAGCATCTCCGCCTCGATAAATAGCGGGACTTGCTCCCTCGGGACATCCAAAGCAGGGTGTTGTTGGTTTGGATGATCCGGGAAGAGAGCATCCACTATTCTTTTGGTCGCTGCTTCATCTATCGTGTTGTCACATCCGGACTTAAGTTTGCCCATGACAACCTTATATCTCAGGCCCCACGGGTCGCTGTTGACATCGTCTCTTAGGGACCGAAGACAGCCCTTCGATGAATGGAGGCCGGAAGGAGTCGTCCCGGAAATGCTGCGCAGTGCCGCTAACTGGTACAGTGTGGCAGAGTACGTACGGGCGACACTGATTGGAAAAAAGGAGGAAGGTTTCCTCTCGTAGGAAAATCTCCTCCTTTATCGACAGGGTATGGCGAAGAAATGCCTTGGCTGCATTGTTTCCGGACCGAAGTAATACCTAAACAGGGAGTCCCGGTCCGGATTCTATGATATTGTCATAAATGCAGGAGGGTGGGGAGTTTAGTGGGTATTGTAATTCCTCAATTGTGTATATCTGGGCAACTCAGATACAAATTTGAGGTTGAGTCCCACATAACCATACAGTACGCGGTGTATGGTATGTGTAAATGCATTCTCCTCGTCCTACGAAAAAGGCCCCTTCTTGAAGGGGCCCAAAAAAAAACATATATTTACAGTAATTTTATGTTAATAAATAATGGTTTCTCAAGAAAATAATGAACTAACAGCAAGCAGGTTATCATAATAATTTTATAAATTGCATGGCATAAACAGCATTTTTTAATCACAAAAAAAATATTTTTTACAATGCATAACGTTACTTGTAGTTGTATCATTTATTAGTATTCAATCAAATTAAGATATGCACTGAGACAAATATTCCATTAGTTTAATAGGTTTGATTTCATTAAAATATAGCAATGAAATATTCTATTAAATTAATAGTATAGTTATTGAATCAATGAAAATAAAATTAATTCAATGAAATATTTCATTAAATTAATAATATTTTAAATTCAGTAATTTTAGACTGTACTGCGCAACTCGGAATTCACTGAGAGACGGCGCCACGGTATACTTTAATATACAGAGTTTATGCTGTTTTGAGTATGCCAATAATTGTAAAAAACTATGAACTATTTTTCTTTTTTTTTCTTTTTTAGTCAATCCTTAGATATATCTGAAATATTTTAATTCTCTATTACTGCTAGGAAAAAAAATTCACAGTTGCATCTTTCCCAGTTAGCGGTAGCAAAGAACTGTTTTTATAGACACTATCTGAGACAGTGAAAAAATAAACTAATAAAATATAGAAAACCATTCTTGGTTCCTTTTCTTCTACTCAATAATTAGAACTACTTTTGATAATTTCAATATTCTATCTCTTTTGGGAGAAAAAATATCCATAATTTAATATCAACTTGATGGCTGGAAAAAATATTCATAATTTTATATCAACTTAAATGCTATATAAAATGATGAATATTTTTTCTCCCAAAAGAGATAGAATATTGAAATTATCAGAAGCAGTTCCAATCATTGAGTAGAAGAAGAAGAACCAAGAATGGTTTTCTGGTTTTTATTAGTTTAGTTTTTCACTATCTCAGATAGTGTCTGTAAAGACTATATAGTCCTTCGGCATCGTTAACTTGAATGCTGTATACATAATGATATGAATATTTTTTCTACCAAAAGAGATAGAATATTGAAATTATCAGAAGCAGTTCCAATCATTGAGTAGAAGAAGAAGAACCAAGAATGGTTTTCTGGTTTTTATTAGTTTAGTTTTTCACTATCTCAGATAGTGTCTGTAAAGACTATATAGTCCTTCGGCATCGTTAACTTGAATGCTGTATACATAATGATATATTTTTTCTACCAAAAGAGATAGAATATTGAAATTATAAGAATTAGTTATAATCATTGAGTAGAAGAATAGGAACCAAGAATGGTTTTCTAATTTTTGTTAGTTCAGTTTTTCACTATCTCAGATAGTATATTAAAACCAGTTCTTTGCTACCGCTAACTGGGAAAGATGCAACTGTTAATTTTTTTTTCCTAGTAGTATTTAAATATTTCAGATATAATTATAACATTGACTAAAAAAAAAAATAGTTTTGAGAAAGTCCAATTCTGGATACTGCCTTATTGTTTTGAGAGAAATTACGTAGTTGCTTTTTATAATTTTTGTAAAGAATTTAATTAATAAAAAAAAGAATTTTTTTGTTTTTATTATATGCATCTTGTCATTCATAGATTTAGAATGTTGATATGATTTTCTTTCCATTTAATTTAATCTTTGATACATAAAAAAACAAATAAATTAATTATTAAAAAAAATTAACTGTTTGTAATTTTTTTATTTAATTATATATTTTTTTTTCACAAATTTTATATTCACCTATACTTTTTTACTAATTTCTTTTTTTAAACAAAATTTGTAAAATATTAAAACTAATTAAAAAAATGATATTCAATTATTTAAATTTAATTATTTACTTTAAAATTTTGATATAATTGTTATAAGCAGATGTCGCTCTAAGAATATCACTCTCGCAAGTCATAAAATTGACTTTCCTTTACTATATAAGGATCAAAATTTTATTACATGATATACGAAGCGCGCGTGCGAATATATAATATAGCGAAACAATAATAAGCGAATTACGGGGGGTACAAATTAAAAACTAAATAATACAAATATGCGGTCATCGTAACTTCAGTCGAAAAAAACAGCGTTTAAAATATTAAATAAAAAAATAACTGACTCACATGGTTAAAAAACTTAATATTTTATTTTCTTAAAAAAAAAAAATAATAAGTCATTAAACTAAAGTTATATTTCATTAAAATAATTTTAATAATATATATCATTAAATTAATGAAATATTTCATTGCTACATTTCAATGAAATCAGTTTATCAAATTAATGATATATACCATTGAATCAAAGAAACGTTTTTCTCAGTGTGATACAATCATTCTAACTTGATATATATACTTCTCTTCGAAGAGCTTAAAATATTTAACCATGGCATTAAAGTACTCGATAACCGTCTTATTAGTTTGTAAACTAAATTTTTCAATTAATTAAATTAAATAATTCATTTTATTAGTTGAATAATGAAAAATAACACTTTAAAATTGCAAAATTTTAATTTTGCAAATAATTATATTAAATAAAATAATACATTTAAAAAATTTCTTGAATTTGTTCAATTCTAAAATATGGTTAAATTTATTAAAAATTAAATTTTGAAACCAAATTTCAGAATTGAACAAATAAAAGAAATTTTTTAAATATAATATTTTATTTAATAATTATTTGCAAAATTAAAATTTTGCAATTTTAAAGTGTTATTATTCATTATTTAACTAATAAAATTAATTGTTTAATTTAATTAATTAAAGAATTTAGTTTAGAAACTAATAAGACTGGTATTGAGTACTTTCATGCCATGGTTAAATATTATAAGCTCTTCGAACAGAAGTATATATCAAGTTAGAATAATTTTATCATATCTATTAATTTCATCGAATACTAAATGACTAACCCTTATCAAAACTTAATAAACCTTTATTTGTACAACTCAAAATATTTAGAAATGATACATTCCTGTACTCGCTGAGTTATAATTGGCCAATTTGTTTAACACTTGATACAACTTGTATGTTGAAATAATTTCATTTTTAAATAAAGCTTTATTTTAAATTCGCAAAATATTCTGTTAATTTTTAAAATACATATTGTAAAAATAATATTGAAAGTGAAATTTATGTAAAATAAAATTAATTTAAAAAATACCACCTCATAGCAAGCTAAAAACAAATATAAATAAATGCAGATCTTTTGCCATTTTTTTTCATGAAAAAAAAATCAAAGATCAAATTTTTGTGCACAATATGCTGTGCACACATCCAAGTTCTGCGCGCATGTGACTCTAGCGCAAGTGGTGAGTCTTATGGCAGTATTTGTGTTTTTAGTGTTTCACTCACTTTTGTTTTAGTTTTAAAAAAAATGTAATAACTTATATATTATTATCAAAAACCTACGCAGAAATTTAGTTAGGTAAGTTGACATTTTAAATAATAAATTACAAATTTTATTCAAGATAATTTTTATTAGTTTTATATATTTGTGATATAACCTAAAAATTTTTAGGAGCTGATGCAATACGAATTGAATAAATTTTATTATAATTAATTTATTCAATATAAATTTTATAAAATATTATTTTACCTAATTGAAACCATTTCTTTTATTATTATTTTTTTTCAGATATACAGATGGCATCCATACAAAATCTTGGCTTGACCGAGGGCTTGACAGCTGCATCGAATAAATATTTATGTTTCATCACTACCATTCCAACTGGATCAAATAAGCAACTTTAGGTCAATAGATGTAAATTTAAAATTCTGGTTTTAATTGAAGTAATGTAATAAATATTAATTTTTTATATTTTATTTACAGTGATCGCTTTAGCAGAATACTATAACAAAATTCTTAATCAAATGCAGGGGTCAAGTTTTCTTAAACCATGCTGCTATACAAATAAGTATTTACTGCGTACCCTTGGACTCATACATATCAATTATTGAGGTAAAAAATATCCGATGGAGTTACTTCAAAAACGTCTGTTTGAACTATTCATATGAAATCAGCCACTTAAAACACCGCTTACATAGAATGGTTGGTAATATTCTTGTATTTTTGCAAAAATGTTAGTTTATAATAAATTTTTTTAATATCAATGAAAATTCATAATATATAATAGAAAATGTTATTAGGTATACATTAGACTGGTTTTTTTTTTTCGAAGTATCCGGGATTCCTAACGCGCCGGCAGAATTCGAAAATATAAGTAAAAAAAATAAGTTTCTCGTTGGATTTAAATCAAAACATCGATTTTTGAGCCCACGATAGCTCTCGAAAGTTTTTTTTTTGGCCTCCTTAAAATTGGGATTATCTTAAAACTTTCAGTTTTTCTAGTGGATTCAAATCGCGTTTAAAATTATGTTGTAATTAGCTAAAAATTCTAAAAATGTTCTAAAAATTCTAAAAGTTCTAAAAATTCCTTAGTATTTTTTCCCCAGGAATCCGATGAAACCATTTATTTTAGCTTTTGACCACGTTTTATAGGAGAAAAATCGATTTTCGTTCCCTTTTAGGATCCAAATTTCAAGAGGACCAATTTTAAAAATTTTGTAGTTTTCTGAATAAATTTTTCTGTATATTATTAACAAGAGGGACATGTCTATTTTTTCCCCAGAAATCCGATGGAACCATTTATTTTAGCTTTTGACCACGTTTTATAAGAGAAAAATCGTTTTTATTCGTTTTTAGGGTCCCAGTTTTAAGGAAATCTATTATAAAAAGTTAGTAGTTTTCAAAATAAGTTTTTCTGATTATCATTTAAAAGAAAATCTTGTATACTTTTTCCCCAGAAATCCGATGAAACCATTTATTTTATCTTTTGACTACGTCTTATATGAGAAAAATCGAATTTTGTCGTGTTTTGGGGTCCCAATTTTAAGGGAATTAATCATTTAAGTTTAATAATTTACAAAACAAATTTTTCTGAATATTATTTACTAGAGGAACTTATGTATTTTTTCCCCAGAAATCCGATTAAACCATTTATTTTAGCTTTTGACCACGTTTAATAGAAGAAAAATCGATTTTATTGAAACCACTGTCGTTAGGGTCCCAATTTTAAGGAAATCTATTATAAAAGGTTAGCAGTTTTCAAAAAAAGTTTTCTGAATATTATTTACAAGAGGGTCTTGTATATTTTTTCCGCGAGAATCTGATAAGACCATTTATTTTAGCTTTTGACTACGTCTTATATGAGAAAAATCGATTTTTTTTCGTGTTTCAGGGTCCCAATTTTAGGGGAATTAATCACTTAAGTTTAATAATTTACAAAACAAATTTTTCTGAATATTATTTACTAAAGGGACTTATGTATTTTTTCCCCAGAAATCCGATGAAACCATTTATTTTTGCTTTTGACTTCGTTGTATAAGAGAAAAACGATTTCTGTCGTTTTTCATAATTTTAAGGAATTCAATTATAAGAGTTTTTTACTTTTCAGAATATATTTTTCTCTGAATATTATTTACGGATGATGCTTGTATATTTTTTCCTGAGGAATTCTATGAAACAATTTAATTTTTTATCTGTAGTTCAAAAAGATTTTATTTTTATCTGTAATTCATTAGTAATTCAAAAAGCATAATGCAAATAAAATATGGAAAAATCAGTAAATATTAGAAAAATAGATTTTCTCGCAAAAGAAATCCCCAGATAAAAAATTAAATTGTTCCATCGAATTCCTCAGGAAAAAATACACATGTATCATTAATAAGTAATATTCAGAAAAATTTGTTTTATAAGCTATTAAACTTTAATGATTGATTCCCTTAAAATTGGGACCTTGAAAAACGACAAAAATAGATTTTCTCGTATAAGACGAGGTCAAAAGCAAAAATAAATAGTTTCATCGGATTTCCGGGGAAAAATACATAAGTTTCTTTAGTAAATAATATTCAGAAAAATTTGTTTTGTAAATTATTAAACTTAAATGATTAGTTCCCTTAAAATTGGGACCCCAAAATACGACAAAATTCGATTTTTCTCATATAAGACGTAGTCAAAAGCTAAAATAAATGGTTTCATCGGATTCCTGGGGAAAAAGTATACAAGATTTTCTTTTAAATAATAATCAGAAAAACTTATTTTGAAAACTACTAACTTTTTATAATAGATTTCCTTAAAATTGGGACCCTAAAAACGAATAAAAACGATTTTTCCCTTATAAAACGTGGCCAAAAGCTAAAATAAATGGTTCCATCGGATTTCTGGGGAAAAAATAGAGATGTCCCTCTTGTTAATAATATACAGAAAAATTTATTCAGAAAACTACAAAATTTTTAAAATTGGTCCTCTTGAAATTTGGACCCTAAAAGGGAACGAAAATTGATTTTTCTCCTATAAAACGTGGTCAAAAGCTAAAATAAATGGTTTCATCGGATTCCTGGGGAAAAAATACTAAGGAATGCTAATTAGAACATAATTGTAAACGCGATTTGAATCCACTAGAAAAACTGAAAGTTTTAAGATAATCCCAATTTTAAAGAGGCCAAAATAAAACTTTCGAGAGCTATCGTGGGCTCAAAAATCGATGTTTTGATCTAAATCCAACGAGAAACTTATTTCTTTTACTTATATTTTCGAATTCTGCCGGCGCGTTAGGAATCCCGGATACTTCGAAAAAAAAACCAGTCTAGTATACATCTATTTTGTAAATGATGTCTATGAAATATCCATATACAAAAGATAGGTTATATAATAAATTCTGAAACAAAACCAAACAGCAATGATAATGAATATATCTATTTTTTTTTTTATTTCATTTGTAAATTTTGAAGGTTAGTTGCATTAAGAGTGACTGAATTTATATCAATTAAAAAATATAATTAAAAGTTATCAAAACAATCATCTGATAAACTTTATTTATCAGTCTGTAGGGGTAAATATTATTATTATTATTATTATTGTATTTATTTGCCAAGACAAAATTGTACACTCTTTACATATATAATTCAAATCATATAAAACATAAATATAAATTTGGATGTAAATACAAAACATTATAAAATAAGAAACAATAAATATTTTAGTCAATTCTAATAAGTCTAATTTAATACAATTAATATATTAGTCAATTCTCTAACAAGTACTCAAATATGTCAATCTATCAGTCAATTAAAGTTAATTCTTTGGTTTATCAGTCTTCTAACCCATGTAAGTATGTTCGTATGCTTCTCTTAAATTGAGAGTAGGAGTATAGGTCTCTTATGCATGGTGGAATATTGTTCCATAGCTTAGCATATTTGACTTGGAACGAGTTACGACCCCAGTCAGTTTTTAAAGAGGTGGGGACCTTTAAGTCCTTGCGAGGGCCGCGAGAAGGCTTATTTTACTTATAGGGTTCGAAGAGGGGCAGAAGGAAAGGGGGCTTTCTCATACGTACCAACCTATACATTATTAGGGCTGCAAAGTAGTTGGTGCGGGTTTGATTGCAAATCCAATTCAATCTTTTTCTGAACGGTGTAATGTGTTCCTGTCGTCTTAGTCCGTATAGGTAATAAAGTATTCAATAGAGAATAAAGCAAAATATAATTTTATTTTTCTAAGCTTTTTAATTGTTCTGTAAAATTTATTCTTAAGTACTTGGATTTTGTTTTTCATTATTTTTATCAATGTAAAAAATGCTGTAATTGCTATAAAGATTCAAGTTATTTTATAGTAAATAAAAGAATCCACACCGGTAAAAAATCTTTTAAATGTAAGGGACGCGGCAAATTTTCTGAACTTACAACACACAAAAGAATTCTCAGTGGTGAAAAATGTATAATTGTGACTCAAAAGAACACATACCAGTGAAAACCCTTATAAATGTGAAGAATTTGGTAAATCCTTTAGTAGTTTAGTCATTTTAAAGTCCATAAAAGATCCCACACTGGTGAAAAACCTTACAAATGTAAAAAATGTAAAAAATTTTTTATGTAAATGTAAATGTAAATGTAAATAATCTTTTATTTTGTTTCACAAAAATTTGATACATAAGTTACATGAATAGTAATAGCGATTAATAACAATTTTAATATAACATAACATACATAATTTGTGAATATAAACTGTATGTATATATAAAAAAGAAAAAAGAATTTATTTTAAAAAATAAGCAATGTAATAGCAACAGTTTCTTTTTCGTTTTTTTATTAAATATAAATTTTTTTTGCATCTTATCAAAGTAGTCTCGCATTCTTTATTCAATTTAGAAAATTTTGGCATAAACACTTAATTTAATCAAAAATAAGGAAATGAGTTGGTCTTACCAAAAAGAGTTTATGCCAAAATTTTCTAAATTGAATAATGAATGCGAGACTACTCTGATAAGATGCAAAAAAATTTATAATTTAATAAAAAAAGCGAAAAAGGAATAAAAATTTTGAAGAAAAAAATGGTGGAGGTGTAGGACTCTTAAAAGATATATTAAAGGGTCTTGAACTGAAAAAAGCAAAATGAGCAAAACATAGTATTATAAGAATTTCAGTTTTTTCATATGGGAATATCAACTCAGAAATACTATCATGGGGAGACTACTACCTGTTTGTTTCCAATAGGCCTCCAGGGCATAAGAAAAAGGAGTTCAAGGTTTTTAAGTAATATAGGCAATTTTATAAATTAGGCAATTTTTCATCACTACTTTTCTAATCATGATAATCAATAAACCAAACGAACATCTATGGAAACAAATTGCCAATATTTTAATTTTTTATTTATTTAAGTTTTATCTTTCAAGCCCCGTAATTTTCATCACTAGATTATCGCACCTTGATAGCAAATAAATCAAATACTTTTTTTTTGCCCAAAGTGGACCAATTTTTAAATTGCTATCAAATTAAAATTTTTGATAAAAATAAGCTTTATATGACTCAAAACTTTTCTAGAAGCTTCAAGTTTTTCAAAATTCTTTACTTGTTTAATTCAGAGTCTCAATTTAAGGTTTTTTTAAAAAGTTAATTTTTAGAAAGTAAATAAAAGTTTAAAATACATCCCCCAAACTCTCAGTTTACGTGAATAGGCCTCCTCGGCCTAGAAATTAGACCAGGGTTCTATGCTATAAGGTAGGGTTTTTAGGCTATCTACTGAATGTTGTTGCTACCTTGTAACTCAACTAAATACCTTAGTCTCATTTTTTTTGTGTAGGTGTCAGCTTTTTATCCTCATAAACCGCATTTTTTTATCAGTAATTTTCTTTCCGTTATAGTCGGTAAATCAAATGAATATTTTTGACCAAAAATGACCAATTTTTAAATTGCTGCCAATATTGTAGTTTTTGACTAAAATTGGTTTTATAGGTCTAAAAATTGTGTAAAAGCTCTGTTGAAATATGCGTATATTTATATTATAGAATGAGTCATATTTAGAAGTAAAAATAAAGGTTTTATATTTTTCATATGTATTGTAGTTCATACCGATACTTTGTTTTTATTTTAGAAAAGATTAAAAAGGGATGTGTGTATTAGAATAAAGTTGTGTAGAGAAAAATAAAAATTTAAATGAGTCAGTTCATATAGAAATGTAAAAGGGTCAAGATGTATTTTAAGATAAATAAATATAATTTTGATTTGTTATAATTAATATAAAAGGAACATTTATTTAATGATCCACAACCTCCACAACCTCGATTTTCCAAATATGGTAGCAGAGTACATGGTTAAGAAAATAGAAAAATAAAATAAAGAAAAGTGCATAAAAATGAGTAAAATGTCGGATGTCGTTATACCGGTTTTTGATGGTGAAAATTACGGAAGTTGGAGAAAAAGAATTTTGATGTTTTTAAAAATGAAAAAATGTGATGAAAATGTTTTAAGAAAAAAAAGATCAACAGATAAAGAAGAATGGGATGAAAATGATTTAAAAGCTGTAAATTATATATACAGTGCCATTTCTAACAAACAATTGGAGTTTATAAGTGACTTAGAAACGGCTTATGATATAATACAAAAATTTGATGATTTGTATTTTAAAAAATCGACTGCATTACAGATAGTATGCAGAATTCGAATTGAAAGTATAAAATTAAAAGATTATAACGATGTTTCATTATTTTTCAACGAATTCGAAAAAGCTGTAAATGAGCTTAAAGCAGCAGGCGCAACAGTATCAGAAAAAGAAAAAATGAATTTTATGATAAGATTATTACCCGAATCTCATAGTTATATTGGTGATTTAGTTGATGTGTTGAAAGAAGAAGAACAAACAGTTGAATATGTAAAAAGTAAAATTAAAATGTTAAATTTAAAAGTAAATGAAAAAGTAAGTACGAAATCAAATGCATACTCTGTTGAAACGAAAACAAATGATACCAAGAAAAAAGATGAAATAAATTGTTACGGTTGTGGTAGAAGTGGCCATATAGTGAAAGATTGTGCTGAAGTAAACGGAAAAATTGAGTCATATAATTCAAGTAGAGGTTCGTGGAATCGAGGGAGAGTGCGACCAAATGGAAGAGGGAGAAGCTATGGCAATTGGCAACGTGGTCGTGGTCAGTATCAAAATAATAGAGGAGGACGAGGATATCAAAGAGGTCGAGGATATCAAAATTATCGACAAGAAGAGAATAACATAAGTAGTTTTCATAATTGTAATACGGATAATAATAAAATTGAAATAGACTTGGCGACGGTAGATTATTAAAAGCAACAAAAGTTGGTTATGTAATTTGCAATTTCAAAGTTTATGATAAATTAGAGACTGTTAAAATACAAAATGTTTTTTATGTTAAAGATATGGATAAAAATATGATAAGTCTTTCTAAAATAACCGATAAAAATAATAATAATAAAGTTGTGTCAATTTATAATACTTCAAAAATTTACAATTTGAATAATAATAAATTAATTGCTATTGCATGGAAAGAAAATAATTTATATTGGATAAAAGGTTTTATAGAAAAAGTTAAGCAAGCAAATTTAAATATTAAAAATGAATCGGATGAAATTACTTTAAAAGAAAAATGGCATCGTATATTGGGCCATGTAAATTTTAATCACTTAAATATTATATGTAGAGATTATTTGCTAGAAGGCGTGCCATCTACGTTAGAATCTGATTACATGAAGTGTAAAATTTGTATTGGAAATAAAATGCATAACTTGCCATTTGAAAATAATAGAAGTAGAGCAAAGGATATTTTAGAGTTAGTATATACTGATTTAAATGGCCCTCATAGTACAACTGGTTTAAACGGAGAAAAATATTTTTTAACATTTATTGATGATTATAGTAAAGCTGCTAAAATTTTTACTATCAAATCTAAAGACAAGGTTTATGAATGTTTTGTTGAGTATATTAATGAAATAGAAAATTTAACAGGAAAAAGAATAAAAAAATTGAGATGTGACAATGGGACTGAATATATAAATCAAAATATTTATCGATTAGCTAGAGAAAAAGGAATTCAGTTAAATGCATGTCCACCTTATGTTCACGAGTTGAATGGCAAAGCTGAAAGATATAATCGTTCAATAATGGATACTTCAAGGTGCTTATTGATTGAAGCAAAAGTCCATAATAGATTTTGGCCAGAAATTGTTCGTACAGTTGCATATTTGAAAAATAGATTATTGGCAAATACTTTTGAAAGAAAAACGCCTTATGAAATATTGTTTGGAAAGAAACCTGATGCTAAAAATTTAAAAATGTATGGTATTAGAATTTTTGTACGCATTCCTGAAGAAAAACGTAAATCTAAATGGGATAAAAAAGCGAATCTTGGTGTTTTACTTGGATATAGTGATGTTGGATATCGAGTATTAATAAATAATCAAATGGTAGTAGCTAGACACGTAGATGTTGTGGAAGATTATATAAAACTGATTGGCGATGATAAAAATAATAGTAAAAAAATTGAAGATTTAGATTCTGATAACCAAGAAGAAAATTTAGAAGAAAATTTTGAAGAAAAAGGAGAGGCATGTATTCCTATTGAAATCCCTCAACTTCGAAGGTCAACTAGAGAAAGAAAACCAAATCCAAAATATGAAAACTGTGCTATGAATAATTGTATATATGTAAACTACTGCAGTGCAGATACCCCAGAAAATTTTGAGGAGGCGATAGAAAGTTATGAAAAAGAATTTTGGGTAACTGAAATGAATAAAGAAATTGAAAGTCTTAAAAAAAATGGAACTTGGAAATTAGTTAATAAACCTGAAAATAAAAAAGTTTTAGATGTAAAATGGGTTTTTACAAAAAAATCAGAAAATAAGTATAAAGCAAGATTAGTTGTAAAAGGATTCCAACAAAGAGAAATTTTAGAAGATATTTATTCTCCAGTTGCTAAAATGCAAATACTGAAAGTTTTATTATCTTATTGTTGTCAAAATGGGCTATGTAAAGAACAAATGGATGTTCAGACTGCGTTTTTAAACGGCAAGGTATTTTCAGAAATTTACGTAAAACAGACAAATTTTAAGGATCCCATTAATAAAAATTAAGGATCCCATGAATATATATGAAGATAATGCTGGAGCTATAAACATCGCTAAGTATGGTAATTTTACGAAAAATTCCAAACATATAGAAGTACATTATCATTATGTGAATGAAAGTTATTTAGAAGGTGAAATAAATATAATTAAAGTTAATTTTAACAATAATATTGCTGATATATTTACAAAAACATTGTGTAAAGAAAAATTTGTGAAATTTAGAAATTCCCTAAATATTATTTAAATGTAAAATTCAAAAGTGAAAAAAAAAATTAAAAAAAAATAAAAATAATAATAATAATAATAATTTAAAAAGGTGGTTACTAATATAAATATATAAGGAGGCGTGTTGAAATATGCGTATATTTATATTATAGAATGATTCATATTTAGAAGTAAAAAATAAAGGTTTTATATTTTTCATATGTATTGTAGTTCATACCGATACTTTGTTTTTATTTTAGAAAAGATTAAAAAGGGATGTGTGTATAAGAGTAAAGTTGTGTAGAGAAAAATAACAATTTAAATGAGTCAGTTGATATAGAAATGTAAAAGAGTCAAGATGTATTTTAAGATAAATAAATATAATTTTGATTTGTTATAATTAATATAAAAGGAACATTCATTTAATGATCCACAACCTCCACAACCTCGATTTTCCAAACAAGCTCTTCATTTTCAAAAATTTTTTACTCGTCTTTTTTAGATCATTTTTTTGTGAGATAGGAAATTTTAAAGTCAGAGTCCCGATTTGTTATTTTTTAATCGAGTATTTAATAAATGCTAGTTTTAAACATCATCTTTATAGAGCCATATAATAAAAATAATTGATGCAAAAAGAACGAGTAAAAAACTTTTAAAAACTAAGAGCTTGTACAAAAATTTTGAGATCTATAAAAGCCATTTTAGTGAAAAATTTCAATTTTGGCAGCAAATTAAAAATTGGTAATTTTTGGCCAAATATATAATTGTTTGGTTTACTGACTATCGGTAAGTGAATTACTGATAAGTTTACGGAGATTAAAACTTGACACTTGCATGAAAAAAATTAGAAAAAATCTCAATTTTTTTAATTTTCATTTAAATATACGCATAGATACGCATTTTATTGGACACGCTTGAATTAATGGATTGGAAATCTTTGAGAAATATCATCATTATGTATAGAGAGCATAAAAAAGTCATTTGTGTACAAATATAATTACAAAAGACTATTAGGCGCAAAAAAATTGGATTTTAATGTTGAAATTTTGTTTAAAAAAGCATTAATTATGATTCTGAAGCTGTTTGACGGGCATATAACCACCTAGCGGCATTTAAATATTTCTGGTCTTTTTTAATCTCTGCTTGAAAAAGTTTATACGCTGTATGATGGTAAAAAAGATTTCATGGGGTTTCTGGATCGTAGTAGACCATTCCAAGAAATAAACCTGTAGCGCCAGAACTTTCAGGTTATCAAGCGTTCAAACTCACCGTGTTACTGATTATGATTTTATCAATGCACCATATTAATTCTATCCTTTTTAATTTTTCAAATCTGATGTCAGAATCGAGATCTGGACCTTAAAAACGTAACAGGTCTGTAGCTCAACCTGCAATATTTTAAAATATTGCTTGATTCAACCTACAAGCTGTAACTTATTTTAGCTCGCATTCACGTAAGAAAATTATCCTTATCAAACCTTGTTGTTAGATGCTTAAATAAATATTACCTCGAACATAATAATTTATACCTAAGACATTTTTTTAATATCGCTTCCTTAGGTTATGAGACTCGTATGAGGTTCAACGTGTCATTTTTTTATTTTATTTTTACACTTCCTTACACTAAAAAAAAATTCCAGGTCCCAAGCCTTGAATCAATATGCAGTAGTACTCCAGTCAAAATACGGGTTTGGTTGTATTTTCACTGGCGAACACGATATTTGCTCTACTATAGGTTTTTTGGGTCGCTGAACACGAAAATTGGGGACATTTCGTAAAGAAATGGGGGCTTCACCCTTAAATTTGCAAAAACAACCCTCAAAAAGGGGTTTTTTACATATTCGTACTTTGAGCCTCAGATTTGCACCATACGAGTTTTTTGGGTCACTGATTTAGAATTTTAACTTCTTTTTCATAAATTTCTGCACCACTAGAAAGGTAAATTAGCATATTATTGTGTTTTTTTAACTAGCGCAGAATTACTTGCTTAGGTTTTTTTTTAAGGGGGCTACTTTAATTCAGTGTTACGAGAATGTCATAAAATAGGGTTTTTAGGTAATTTTCCAAATAACGCTGTCATCTAGGAATTCAATCACACACACACATAGAGACTTTTTTTTAAAAAACGGTTTTTTAGCTTCCTGAGGTCTCAAAAGGTGCCCGCACCTACGTGAAATAAATCTATACAATTTGTATACAAAATGTATACATAAAATTGTATACAATTCGTCTACAATTTTCAAAGTATATAATTAAAATTTGTATACAAATTTGTAAACTAATTTTATCTCATATAAATTCAAATTATTTTTATATTTCTTCAAAAATTAAAGCTATTAAACATCTCGTCGATTAAAGTTTAACCAAAAAAGATTAGAAAAAAAGAAGTATTCAGAAATAGAAAAAGATGCTTCTGTTGCCTTAAGATTTTCAACCTAAGAAATTGAGGGTTTCCTTGAACCTAAAAAAAAAACGATACATCCATCATTTTTTTTTCTTTGCTATTGATAATTATTTCGTCCTCTGAATGCCTGTCGGGCCTGCTTAATTGATCTGTAAAATAATTTAATAATGGAATTTTAAAAAGTTCATTTTTATATGATAAAAAAATTTGTATATTTAATCGTAGTTAAAAATTTTTAGAACTTGATGTTGGTTGATTTCATGTAAAAAAATTTTGTTAATTGGTTGCTTACCTAATTCAAGCCGCTGTTATTTTGTTTTAATTTTATAAGTAAATGTAACTATGTAAATTGTTAAATAAATAAAGAAATTAATTAAATAATTTATAATTAATAATTTTAAACAAACAAATATTTTTTAGTTTTTAACGTCACTCAGAGAAAAATATTTGCAAAATCTAATGGCACGAAAAAATCTTCCGCGCGAGTAGGGTTATGTCATATAAAAAATAAATAAATTTTAACCAAAACTAATTAAATTCCGAGGTAATGCATGCATGTGCCTTCTGCACTTTGCACTTTTTAAATTTTATACATTTTTTGATAAACTTATTGAAGATTAGAAGCACAAACTTTCTTAGCGACACGAAAAACAATTGTTTTTTTCGTGTCATTACATCCAGCCAATATTATTAATTTTTTTTTTTGACACGTCAAGCATCTTATTTTTGCTTGTTATCTAAAAATAAATGTATATTTTAATGAACTCAAAAATAGCATTGTGATTAAATTTTAAGTAAATGAAACTAATAAAAAATTATCAAGGAAAATATTAAATTAAGGACCCAAAATTTTCTGCAGTATCAGGCGATTTAATGCAGTATTTTGGAAAAACTAACCTAATTGATGTTTAAAAGCGCAAAGAGTTTTTGTAACAAACAATTAATTTTTTTTTAACTACGATTAAATTTACAAATTGTATATTTTTTTTATGATAAAAAAATGAAATTTTTAAAATTTATTATGAAATTATTTTAAGCCCTTTCTACATCAGATTAAAAGTCGATATCAAATTTGATAATTTTTAAAAGGCTTGCGTTTTTAAAATTTATTAATTAATCGTAAATAACTCCCAACTACACTTTATAAATTTTAAAAATTAACAGATTTAATATCAACTTTTAGGCTTTACAAGATCAAATAATAAAAGTGACTTTAGATCACAGTAGGCTAATAAGTTTATTATTATATTTTACAGATCGATTAAGCAGGCCCGACAGGCATTAAGAGGACGAAATAATTATTAATATCAAACATAAAAAAATGATGGATGTGTGCTTTTTTGTAGGTTCTAGAGAAACCTCTAATTTTATAGGTTGAAAATCTTGGATTTTTAATTAAGGCATCAGAAGCATTTTTTTCTATTTCTAAACACTTCTTCTTTCTTTCTAACCTTTTCTGTCTAAACTTTAATTGACAAGATGTTTATAGCTTTAATTTTGAAGAAATATCAAAATAATTTCAATTTATATTAATACAAATTTTAATTATATACTTTGAAAATTTTATATAAATTGTATACAATTTCGTGATAAGTTTTTTATACAAAATTGTATAGATTTATTTCGCGTCGGGCAATAAGAATTTCGAGGTTACATTTTGCGATTATTTTACCATTTTTATTATTTACTTATGTTTTTTGGGTCGCTGATGGTATCGGTTTTTATTGAATGGATCATTTGTTCGCAATAGGAAACTTTAGGTTAATTTTTGCAGTTTTTTCTATATTCACAAGTGTTACTTATGTTTTTTTGGGTCGCTGGACACAATTGTGGTATTGGTTTTTACCGAATATGGTCCAGTTTTATAATTAATTAAAAATTTTCTTTTGTTATTTCAGGTACCAGTTTGATGAAGAAATTAATTATTGACTGACCATAATATGCTTTTAAAACAATAAGATTGTTATGCATTATTTATAATTTTTGAATGTAAATAAAATATTAAAAGTCTACAATGTAAATATTTTATAATGTTATATTTAATGTTATACACAATAAATTTTTGTTATATATTAATATAATGTATTAATTTTAACTGTAAAATAAAAGAAAAATTAATTTAAAAAATAATATAAAATAAATTAAAATATAAATTATGTATTCTTTTATTTAATTTTAATTAAGTACAACGTATAGGTAATAATTAATTATGAAAAAAATAAAAAAATAATATTTTTTTATTTTTTTTTTATTATAACGTCGATTCGACGAAATTTCGACCTTTGGTCGACGTCGTATCGACCAAATGGCGACGGAAAAACTCGACCAACTCTCGACTTGTTTTCGACGTCGACTCGATTACGCTTCGACGTCGATTCGACGTATCGCGCTGTCTGGGATGTTATTTAAAAATTATTTGCAAAATTAAAATTTTGCAATCTTAAAGTGATATCAATTATTTAACATTTAATTGAATTTAATACTTAAATACTTGATACAACTTGTAAGTTGAAGAAATCTAATTTTGCAATTAATTAAATTAAATCATTCAGAAAATTTATTAGTTAAATAATTGATATCACTTTAAGATTGCAAAATTTTAATTTCGCAAATAATTGCAAATAATTATTAATTAACATATTAGATTTAAAAAGTTTCTATGTATTTGTTCAATTCTGAAATTTACTATTTTAAAACAGTTTTTCAAAAAATGTAATTGAATAACTAATTAAATTACATTTATTGGAAAATTAGGTTTGAAAAGTAAATTTCAGAATTGAACAAATGCAAGCAATTTTTTAAATCAAAAATTTCATTTAATAATTATTTGAAATTTTATAGTGATATCAATTATTTTAACTAATAAATTTTATAAATGATTTTATTTAATAAATTGAAAATTTAAGTTATGTTACGTATGTTAGGTCAAAATTGATATGCCTAACATTTGATATATATATATATAAATAGTAAACCCTATATCCGATAGCTGAATTAATATTACAGACGAGATAGGAACCCGCAGGTGCATTTCCGCTGTTGCTGATCTAGCACAATAGCGTGGGACCAAAAGTCAGCTATGACATAAATTAGTAGGGATTTATAGGCGTTATAAACTGCATAAATCCCACCTCGCGATTCTTAGTAATAGTTATGGACGCCTTCGCTAATTGGACGTAACGAGACCGAAGCTTTTTTGTATTGGACGTTTCCCCCAAAATCTCGCAACATGGGCGGATTCATTTTAGATTATATATTGCCCTTCAGGCGCCCAAATTGTATTCTTTAGAATCATAACCATCATTAATTAGAGTATTGACTCTCGTTATTAAGTATCTTTTATAATTCGTTTGACTTAAAGACTTAGACAGTTTTATTATATTTACTTATAATCAATAAAGTGAAAGTTATATATCAAATCAGTTATAAGTTATTATTGTGACAATTCCTTCTGTAATTAAGAACTTAGCCTCAGGTTAGGCTCATCCAGCTTAGATCGAACCCGAACTCATCTACAAATACATCAACTATAAACCAACCAAATAATAACCATACCAACTTTATTAAAATTCCTGGGGCAGTCAATATCCCCAGGATAAACTTATATTTCATATATTCATAATTATTTATATTTACGTATCCCTTGGATAAAACCTCAGGATACGTAACATAAAGTGGCTCCCTAAAAGGAAAGCTGGTAAGAAGGAACACAAGCATATTTCCTATCAAGATAACATTTAAAGTATATGGCAAAGAAAGGCCAACGCTATTATACCTGCAAATATCCAAATTGCCAAAATTGTAAAGGAAAAGTAAAAGAAAAATTTCAAATTTCAAAACACGAAATACTATCAACAAACAAGTCAAATAGTAAAGTAATAATGACTGTAAATTATACTATCGAACTCAACGAAGAAATCAACTCTAATCAATCAAAATCTCAAGATCATTGAAATTTTTTAAAGCCGTTATACCACACAATACCATCTAAGGAAATTTATCTACATCTTCGCCAAGCAGTTTCTGGAAATTTTTTTTGCCAAGCTGTAGCCAAGCTGTAGCTAAGCTATATATTGCCAAGCCGTAGCCAAGCTGTTCATTTTTTTTTATCATTGCCAAGCAGTTTTAGGATCTATCCAACAAATCATGGGAAAATATAATGGAATTCAGGACCGTTGTTATAACTACAATCTTAATGTAAGTACCTTAAATACCTTAAAAATAATTTTTTTATTTTTAAATCTCCGAGACATTTCAAAATTTTTACAAAAAAAAAATTTTTTTTTTAAATCCTTCTTATAAACAAATAAACAATCTCGTAAATTTTTTCGTAAAACTATTATGCCAAATAATTCTTGGCGACAACCGCGAGATACATTTTCTGATACTGAATCAATTAATAGTGGAGTAAACCGAACCATGGACGGCCCTCAAACTAACCCGCCCAATAATATAGATGTAGCCAATTTAGCCCAAGAACTTGAACGCCTCAATTTAGAAATGCTACGACAACGCGAACAAATGACAAATATAATTAACGCAGAAAGAGCACTAAATTTAGGAATAACAAAACGAAATTCTGAACGATATTGAAAATAATGATCAAAATCGTAATAATGCAGTACTAAACCCACCAAACAACAATAATAATAGACCTAGATTAAATAATACCGTCCCACTTATAACTGCTATTGCAAATATACCCGATTTTTCTGGTCAACCACAAACCCTACAAGCTTTTTCCAAAGTTTAGAAAATTTTTTACAAGATTTAAAATTAAGTTTTGGAGGTATCACTGACGCAGATACTATTAAATTAGATATGAGGCAAGCCGAACAAAACCCTGGCGAACCAGTCGCCGATTACGCCCTACGCGTACAAAATTTAGAACAAGCTTTACATGCAATTTATGATTCATCGGTTAGCTTAACCGCAAACGAAAAAGAACAATGGAAAAAGCGAACTAGTATTGAAGCCCTTGAATGCTTTCTTTTTGGATTGAGAAATCCTCCGGAATATAGAGTAGCCTCAAAACAACCAAAAACTTTGCGAGAAGCTGCTAATATTGCAGTTAACCTTGAAGGTAGACGTCGCTCGGTACAAAGACATGAATTCTGTACATTAAAACACGCACCAGTTACTCCAGCCGAACCAAACAACTTTGCGACGGACGACAAATCTAGTGTCACCACAGCCACAACTTCTGAAATATTTAATTTAATGAATCAAATTTTAGAAATACAAAGATTACATAATGAAATGGGTAATGCAGCAGGTATACGCGCTACTGCCGCTGAAACTTCAAAAAAGCAATGTATTTTCTGTAAAAGTAATAGTCACGATATATCCCAATGTAAAGATTTATTTAAATCTGTTGAGCAAGGAAAAATTAAACATCCTACCGAAACCCAAGAACCCGATATTGCAATTACAACTTTAACTCCTGTTTTTGAAAATTACCCCCAAAATTATCCACCACCTTGGTGGCAACCGAATAGAGGAAACAATTATAATCGTTATAATTATAATAATCAGAGTTATAATACAGGAGGTCGAAACTATAAAAATAACCCATTTAATCAAAATTTTAATCAATACCCAAATAATCAACAAAATTTTAATTCATATCAAAATTTTAATGGATACCCTAATAATCAAAATTTTAACCCAAATAACCCCCAAAACTATAACAATAATCGCGGTCAATTTCGCGGTAATAATAGAAATCGTAATTTTAACAGAGAAAATTTTTCAAATAATTCTTATCCTAATAACTTTTATCAAAATTATTCAGATCAAAATATGATGGAAAACCAAAATTTCCCTCTCCAAAATCATAATTATTCTAACCAAGGCCAAAATTATGACCAAAGCCAAAATGTTGCTCCAAATTACTTCCAAAATGGAAATAATCAGAATTTTCCTCCTAATATGAATAATCCAATTCAACAACCCAATAACCCTTCTAACAATGCAAAAAATTTCCAAACTGCTGAAAATAAATCAGAAAAACATTTAAACTTGTTACCTGCCCATTCTCGAGTGAGTTTGGGCCAAAATTAAGTTATGATTCTGACACTTTTTATAATAGAACACTACCTTCAATTTTAAACCTTAATAATGATAAAATAAACGTTTCAAACACAATACCTTTTGAAACCCAAAATAATACAGAAAATTTTAGTCCTTTTTCAAATACTACCCTAGAAAAAGACTTTACTTCAAATAATGAAAAATTAACCCCTGAACCAGAAATAAATTTTAGTTTTGAAAAACCGAAATCAATTCTTAAGCCAAAAATAAAATCCACTACAAATTCTGAAAAATTAAAAATAATCCCTCAGACCGAATCTGATTTAGACTTAAGTATTGAAAAACCTAAAGAAATTCTTGATTTTCCAGCAATTAATAAAACCCCTAGTTTAACTATTGAGAAATCAAAATTAACTTTTAAACTAGAAGATTCTTTTCCTTTTTCAACTAACTTTAAAAATTTAGAACCAAAAAATTTTTTAAACCCTAAAACAGTAAAACAAACACTTGAACCCTTAAAAATAACAGAAATTACTTCAATCCCTGAAACAGATAAAAATTTAAGCTCAACTATCGAAAAATCAAGAGAAACCCTTATACCAAAAATTTCCCACCCCTTTTTAACAAATAATAAAATCCCTATTTTAAACTTGGAAAAATCAAAATTAACTCAAAAACCTTTAAAAACTAATGAAATTATTTCACTAAAATCACAACCTAACCCTATACAAAGAATAGTTACATTTAATCTTAAAAACAAATCTGATTCAGAAAATGATAGCCCCCCTCTAGAAAATTATTCAAAATCTCCTTTATTTATGGCAAAAAGAAAAAGAAATACAAGAAATAAAAATTTATCCGATTATAATAACAAAATAATAACGAAAAATATATTAAATAATAAAATGAATAAATTCAGTCCATTAACAAACTCTATTTCCGATAAGAACATCGAAATTGATTCAAAAAAATGTAAAACAACAATTAGCAAATCACAACCCGAAACAAATAAGGAAACGATTACAGAAAATTACCCAGCTACTGTTGACTCCATCAAAGGAAAAATTTTATTTGAAGCATCACTCGACGTAAAATTTACAGACAAAGATCCAGAAACCATAATTCATAAAAAAAGAATCTGTATAAATTCTGAGAACAAAAAAAGCTTAAGTATAGATAAAATTATTTATTGAACAATTAGAAAATAACGACACAGAAATCATGAAAGTTGACAATGAAAATAATAAAACTAATATTGCCTTGATATTTGCACCTAACAAAAGCAAAAAAGATACTTATAAACAAATTATAATCGATACAAACGTATTCAATCGCTATGACAAAATAGATAAATGTAGTGAAAGTTATGAACAATTTTTTAGGTATTTAGATGTAAGTAACTATAGTGACTGTTTATTTTTCAGTCTTAGAATTTTATTAAATAATAATATGAGTATCAATGAATATAACAATAATTTAAAAATAAGTAAACCCCTAAAATATTGCAAAAATCCTGACGGGATTTTTCACATTTTAAACAAGAAAAAAAAATGGGAAGATAGCGATTGCGTACACATTTTTGCCAAAGAATATAAAATGAATACTTTAATACGAATTTTTAACTCCGACAAATTATATATCCCAAAAACGTGGGATAAAGCTTTTCAGGTACTCTCTTTAAAAGCGTTGAACGCAGATCCTACTAAAATTAAACAAATCAATACATTTATATCACCTTTGAACGAAACCTCCATGTCTTTGTTCCATGCCATTCAAAAAGAAAAAAATATAAATTATGCTAATACAAATGAAATTTCACTTCAAGAAGAAATAATAGAAATCGCTGAACTCAAAATAACTGAAACACCTCTCTCTAAAAAGGTTGGCATCTTGGTACAACAAAACGAAACAAACCTTACATGTGATGTACTTCAAACCAAAACCACGTATATATTGGAAAAAGCGACAGTAGAACCTAAACCACTTCCACCTGCAGAATTCAAATCCAAAATAGATGAGGTACAACAGACTGAAACCAAATATACGCTGAAAAACATCATCCAAAAACAAAAACTGGCTCCAAAATCCTCACTAGACGATTCGCAAACCTATCAAGATAAATCAGATTTTCAGAATTTTTTTAGAATTTTGTTTGTTTTTTTATATCACATATCTGTAGCAAATTTTGTTTCCAAAAAATGGGACTTAGCACTGGACTTAATAAAATTTAATATGAAAAATTGGACAGGGCTTCTCAGTCAGGGTACAATTCATTGGTTACCTAAACCGCCCGAGTTCTACTATCCCAGTTCTATTATTGCAGTACGCCCACCTAGGGCCCCACCTTGGCCAAAGATTTTATAGGATCGACCCATTTTACTATCTACTGGACAAAGTAGTAAATTAATAACATTTCTTAATAGATTTAATTAATTTAATTAATCTTATTAGTTATAATTCTTTTTAAAAAAATTTACAAACAAAAAAAAGAAAACAAAAAAAAAAAAAAATTTTATATAACTAGCTATATTTTTTACCTAATACTTTAAATTATTAATCAATCGTCCGGATTTGAACCTAATTGGATTAGAAACTCATTTACTCACCTACAACCATAATTAACCGAAAACATCGTATTCATATCTAAAATATAACTACTAAGTATTTTTTTTTCACATCATACATATTCAATCAAATACACATATTTAAGATACAGCCTTAATTATAATTTTCCATCGTATCAAACCTTTACTTAAACTAATGAATAAAAATTTTTTGAAAGATAATTAGCATTTAATTTTTTTTATGTTAAAATATTATGTTTTTTATTTGTTCTTTTTTTGAATGATAATAGAGATACGATAAACGAAAATTTATTTAAAAATTTTTTTGAATTAAATAATAATTTTTACCAACTAAAAGAAAATTTTTTTTAACAAAAGAAAAACATGAAAAGTCTCTATATAATTTTCTTCCTCGATAATAGACAACCTATAACAATAAAAATATATTGAAATAAAAATGAAGTAAATCTTTGAAATAAATAGATTATAAGTACGTAATATATAAGTAAATAATAGTATATAAGTATAAAGAACAAAAATGACTAAAATTATATAAAGATAGAAATAACTTAAAATTAAAGTATAAGGGTTTTAAAATTAAAGTGTTTTTTAACCATGAAGTGATGGATTTTATAGTTGATAAATTTAAAGTTCTGGTAAATATAATACATATGAATAAGTATTAATGATATACAATATTTTATTATTTTTTTTTTATCTCAAAGTTTTACGTATTCCCAGAAAATTTTACATGAGATAGTTTCAAAACGTTTATTACGATGTTAGTAGGTTAATTCAAATTTCTCTAAGACATCCTTATATATCTGTGAAAAACCAGTGAAAAACACAGGTTGACAGATTTAAATAATTTTTTTTTCACATGCAAATTCTATAAAAATCTTTTAAATATTTAAAAAAATTTTTATGTTCAAAACTATATTTAGATTATGATCTTTGATAATTATTTTTACCCATATATATAATTGTAATTTCTTATACTAACCAATATATTCATATTTACTATAAATCTACTATATGCATACCTAATTCATAACTATTATTAGCTTACAATTATCACTTAATCAACTAATCATAAACATAATCTAAATATATCCTAACATAAATTACTTTGGATGTAACAAATACGTAATCTTTTACCGTGCCTTTATAAAAAAAAATTTACAAAAAAAAAAAGACCACCCCTGACAACCGGATTAAATAAGTATTTTATAGAGTTTTTCTTCATATATGTATTTACATAAATTAAGTTTGCACAAATATCCTTATACAATCCTTGGAATTCTTAGATTATGAAGTTAAATTAAAAATCAACGATATAAAAAAAAATAAAACTACTACTAAATTACCATCATACATATACATTTGTGTGTATTTTTTTCTCTTTTCTCCTTAGCACAAAAATTAATAACAAAATTTTTCAAAAAAAAAAAATAAATAACTAATAAAAAATTGAGAGAGAAATTTTGCCGGACAACCAGAGACGTGAATCACATTCATAATTATAGAGATAAAATTTTTATAATCTTTGTTTGCATACGGTTTTGCCCTTGAGACTGAAATGACATAATATTATCAAAACAGCTGATCTTAAAGACTGCATAATTGCACTTTATAAATTATACTAAATCCCATGGAGTGAAAGAGGGGATAACCAACTTATTAACACATATACAATTTTTATTACAATACTACTGCAACATTCATTTTTTTTTTTGCCCAACCAAGATCTCACTTCAACTTCAAAGAAACGCAAAATTAAATGTGCATTACTGTATAAATTAATACATAATTCTCATAGACGAGCAATGTTCTCAACTATGAAAATCGCTTGTACTCTAAGAATGATTAATGGAAATCTTATTAAATAATAATATATATGCGAAAAAATTGGCAATCCAGAATGTATGAACAAAAAAAAATGCTTCTGAGAGCTTATAAACCAGACGCGAAGCTGTATAACCGACTAATTGTAACAACCAATTAACTCTATCCTAGTTTTCTGAAGCCGATATCAAAAGAAAACAAAACTTTTCTAAACTAGTGCTGTTATTAACTAACTCACCAACGCTGTATAGCGTTCCTTAATCTGAGACAAGCCACATATTTGCGTATATCTTATCGACACTCAACTTGGGTATATGAAAATTGCAGGAAAGTTTTTTTTTCTATAACAAATTTTATTAAATTGGCCTCTCTCTTTCTCCTACAATTTGTAAATATCATAAAGTTTTGCAAAATTTTTTTCAAACAACCTCTTTGTCATTCTAGTATCAGGCATACACCTGTGTATATAAATATTATGAAAACTATTGTTTAAAATTTTTTATTTTTTATTGTCTTAACAATTTCAAATCTCTGTTTTTCTTGCTCCATTTGACTTACTCAATACAAAATTTTTATAAATAAATAAATTTAAAAATAAATATTTACGTACAAAAAAAAAATAAAATAAAGAGAATGAGGAGAAAAGGAGGGAAACACATAACGAATAATAAAAATATTAATTTCATTTTTTTTTCTCACTCACGTGTTCATTATATGGCTATTCATTATATCTCAAAATTATAAAAACTTTACATATAATATGTATATTTCCCCCTATACCGCAATTTTACACCTATACCGTAAATTCATATAAACTCTATGTTTAATATACATTTTTTACTTTACAACTTAAAATTATAAAAACTCTATATGTAACATGTATATTTCCCCCTATACCGCAATTTTTCACCCATACCGTAAATTCACAAAAACTCTATGTTTAATATACAATTTTTTTACTTTACATCTTTAAAATATAAAAACTCTATATATATCATGTATATTTCCCCCTATACCGCAATTTTTTCACCCATACCGTAAATTCATATAAACTCTATGTTTAATATACAATTTTTTTTACTTTACATCTTTAAAATATAAAAACTCTATTTATAACATATATATTTCCCCCTATACCGCAATTTTTTCACCCATACCGTAAATTCATATAAACTCTATGTTTAATATACATTTTTTACTTTACAACTTAAAATTATAAAAACTCTATATGTAACATGTATATTTCCCCCTATACCGCAATTTTTCACCCATACCGTAAATTCATACAAACTCTATGTTTAATATACATTTTTTTTACTTTATATCTTTAAAATATAAAAACTCTATATATAACATGTATATTTCCCCCTATACCGCAATTTTTTCACCCATACCGTAAATTCATACAAACTCTATGTTTAATATACATTTTTTACTTTACAACTTAAAATTATAAAAACTCTATATGCAAAATATATATTTCCCCCTATACCGCAATTTTTCACCCATACCGTAAATTCATACAAACTCTATGTTTAATATACATTTTTTTTACTTTATATCTTTAAAATATAAAAACTCTATATATAACATGTATATTTCCCCCTATACCGCAATTTTTTCACCCATACCGTAAATTCATACAAACTCTATGTTTAATATACATTTTTTACTTTACATCTTAAAAATATAAAAACTCTATATATAACATATACATTTCCCCCTATACCGCAATTTTTCACCGATACCGCAGAATTATATAAAACTTGGTAAAATATACTTCTATTCCCTACTATACCGATATTCATGACAGACATTCACTAACACAAATAAAATCTAACATAACAAAAACATAACCTAACTATCGCTCCGACACAAAATAATTATAAATTTTTATATTAAAACAATAAATAGAACTGAAACTAATTGATAAAAATAAAATAATAACAAAATCTTACCTGTTTTTCCACAATTTATAATTAAAAGTCCTTAATAACTTAAATATAACACGCACATCAACTTTTAACCCTTTAAATTATAATTATTCATTCAAAAATCATAAAATTTGCTGAAATTGTATGATTTTTTTCCAATAAATTTAATAAATTCTTGTTTTTCAAATTAAATCACACTAAAATTTTATTAAATTTATCGTTTTTAACCCTTTAAATTAGAATAATTTATTCAAAAATCATAAAATTTACCGAAATTGTATGATTTTTTCATATACTTAAGCCTCCTCCACATATAAAAAAATTGCTCAGCCACGTACAAGATATAAAAATTTTTTTTATTATTATTATAATCATTATATAAAAATTTCCTCAGTCTCCTCCTATAAATATAAAATTTTTATAAAAATTTGCTCAATCTCCTCTTATAAATATAAAATTTTTTTTTTATAAAAATTTGCTCAATCTCCTATAAATATAAAAGTTTTTTATAAAAATTTGCTCAATCTCCTCCTATAAATATAAAAGTTTTTTATAAAAATTTGCTCAATCTACTCCTATAAAATATAAAATCTTTCATATAAATTTGCTCAATCTCCTCCTATAAATATAAAAATTTTTTATAATTTTGCTCAATATAAAAGTTTTTTATAAAAATTTGCTCAATCTCCTCCTATAAATATAAAAATTTTTTATAAAAATTTGCTCAATCTCTTCCTATAAAATATAAAATCTTTCATATAAATTTGCTCAATCTCCTCCTATAAATATAAAAGTTTTTTTTATAAAAATTTGCTCAATCCCTTCCTATAAATAAAAAAATTTTTTTTTATAAAAATTTGCTCAATCTCCTCCTTATAAATATAAAATTTTTTTCATATAAATTTGCTCAATCTCCTCCTATAAAATATAAAATCTTTCATATAAATTTGCTCAATCTCCTCCTATAAATATAAAAATTTTTTATAATTTTGCTCAATCTCCTCCTATAAATATAAAAGTTTTTTATAAAAATTTGCTCAATCTCCTCCTTATAAATATAAAATTTTTTTCATATAAATTTGCTCAATCTCCTCCTATAAAATATAAAATCTTTCATATAAATTTGCTCAATCTCCTCCTATAAATATAAAAATTTTTTTATAATTTTGCTCAATCTCCTCCTATAAATATTAAGTTTTTTATAAAAATTTGCTCAATCTCCTCCTATAAATATAAAATTTTTTTATAAAAATTTGCTCAATCTCCTCTTATAAAATATAAAATCTTTCATATAAATTTGCTCAATCTCCTCCTATAAATATAAAATTTTTTATAAAAATTTGCTCAATCTCCTCCTATAAATATAAAATTTTTATATAAATTTGCTCAGCATATAAAAAATTGCTCAGCCTCCTCCAAAATTCTCTTTACCATAACATATACATTTATTTACTACTATACCGACATTCACATACTTATTTTATCACCTATATAATAAATTATACATTATTCAACAATTCTAAACCAAATTTAAAATTATTTCACTAAAATTGACCCCATAGCAGCCAAATTTTACGCCAAAAATTAAACTATAAAAATTTTAATTTAAAATCATGAAATTTAATTAGATTGTATGATTTTTAAAACCATTTCAATAATTTTCTTATCGATAGATAAATTTATATCATTTTTTTTTAATTCCTTAATTTATAAAATTTTAATTAAAAATCATAAGATTTACTGGAATTTTATGATTTTTTATGATTTTTAATGAAATCGTAATAAATTACATCCAAATTTTATAAAATTTTTTCATTTTTAACCTATTAAATTATATTATTTCATTCAAAAATCATTAAATTTGCTGAAATTGTATTATTTTTTCAATATTTTTAATAAACTCTTATTAAATTACATTAAAATTTTATAAAATTTATCAATTTTGACCCTTTAAATTATAATTATTCATTCAAAAATCATAAAATTTACCAAAATTGTATGATTTCTTTCAATATTTTCGATAAATTCTTGCTTTATAAAATAAATTACATAAAAACTTTATAATATTTATTATTTTTAACCGTTTAAATTATAATATTTTATTCAAAAATCATAAAATTTGCTAAAATTGTATGATTTAAAAATAAATTCAAAATTTTCTCATTAATTAATAAATTCATATTTTATAAACTATATTACACCAATAAAAAAAAAAAAAAAAATTGTCTTTTTTAACCCTATAAATTAAAAATTGCTGAATTTTTATAATTTAAAAATTAATTTATTCTTTTTTTTCCTATCAACTGATACTTTCATTATATAAAAGCTATATTAAACCAATAACCCAAAAATATTGTTAGTCTTTTACCCTATTTAATTTTTACGAAAATTGACCTTTTAAAGACAAAATTCTAGGCCAAAAATCTAGAAATTATGTAGTTTTAAAATTTTAAATTCCAATCGTTTTTTTTTTATATATATAATGAAAAGCAAACCAATATTAATTTCTATATTTTTTTAAATCAAAACTAACCTTCTAAAAGCAAAATTTTAACAAAAAAAAAAAAAAAATTAAAAAAATTTTTTTTTTAATCTTAATTTTTTATTTTATACTATTTCAAATATCACCACCTATCCCTATGTATTCGAAGTTTTGGGTATATAATGTCTCGGGGGTTTTAAAACTAATTTCTATAGATTGATTTCAGATAACTCCAGCTCAGGAAAATCCAGCACCAATATAAACAACTTGATCATCAAAGAAGATTAATCCAAGTAACTAACTGGCACCTTCCATAAGATTTCGTTTTGAAGAATCCAAAAATTTATTATATTACTTATCATATATTTTAACTAATAATTTCTTAATATTTTATATAGATCTAAAAATTTAAAAATTTTTTTTTATACTTATAAATTTTTTAGTTTACTAAACATTTTTACAATTTATATATTATGTATAATCATAAAACTTATATCTTAAAATTATATAAAATCATTATTATAATCAAAAATTTTTAATTTTATGTAAAACATATATCTTAAAATTATATAGAATCAATATTATAATCAAAATTTTATTTTATGTACTTATATTATATAATTATGTATTGACATTGACTATGGACAGAAAATTTTAGAATTTACCACCCCCTTGAAACCCTGCCTTCAGCCCCATCTCCCCCACCTGACCCAATCGGGGCAATTGGAATGAAGGGAGGGAGATGTTACGTATGGTAGTTCAAAATTGATATGCCTAACATTTGATATATATATATATATATAAATAGTAAACCCTATATCCGATAGCTGTATTAATATTACAGACGAGATAGGAACCCGCAGGTGCATTTCCGCTGTTGCTGATCTAGCACAATAGCGTGGGACCAAAAGTCAGCTATGACATAAATTAGTAGGGATTTATAGGCGTTATAAACTGCATAAATCCCACCTCGCGATTCTTAGTAATAGTTAGGGACGCCTTCGCTAATTGGACGTAACGAGACCGACGCTTTTTTGTATTGGACGTTTCCCCCAAAATCTCGCAATATGGGCAGATTCATTTTAGATTATATATTGCCCTTCAGGCGCCCAAATTGTATTCTTTAGAATCATAACCATCATTAATTAGAGTATTGACTCTCGTTATTAAGTATCTTTTATAATTCGTTTGACTTAAAGACTTAGACAGTTTTATTATATTTACTTATAATCAATAAAGTGAAAGTTATATATCAAATCAGTTATAAGTTATTATTGTGACAATTCCTTCTGTAATTAAGAACTTAGCCTCAGGTTAGGTTCATCCAGCTTAGATCGAACCCGAACTCATCTACAAATACATCAACTATAAACCAACCAAATAATAACCATACCAACTTTATTAAAATACCTGGGGCAGTCAATATCCCCAGGATAACTTATATTTCATATATTCATAATTATTTATATTTACGTATCCCTTGGATAAAACCTCAGGATACGTAACAGTTATTAAAACTAAATTTTAAAATTGAAAAATGCAAAAAATTTTACAAATCAAATATTTTTTTTACATAATTCATTTCAAAATGAAATTATTTCAACATACAAGTTGTATCAAGTGTTTAACAAATTAGCCAATTATTATTCAGCGAGTACAGGAATATATCATTTCTAAATATTTTGAGTTGCACAAATAGTGGTTTATTAAGTTTTGATAAGGGTTAGTCATTTATTAGTATTCAATGAAATTAAAAGATATGATAAAATCATTCTAACTTGATATATACTTCTGTTCGAAGAGCTTATAATATTTAACCCTGGCATTAAAGTACTCGATACCAGTCTTATTAGTTTCTAAACTAAATTTTTTATTTAATTAAATTAAATAAATAATTTTATTAGTTAAATAATAAATAATAACACTTTAAAATTGCAAAATTTTAATTTTGCAAATAATTATTAAATAAAATATTACATTTAAAAAATTTCTTGTATTTGTTCAATTCTTAAATTTGGTTCAAAACTTAATTTTTAATAAATTTAATTGAATAATTATTTAAACTTAATACATAAATACTTGATACAACTTGTAAGTAGAAGAAATCTAATTTCGCAATTAATTAAGACATAAAATATTTGATTTGAAAAATTTTTTGCATTCTTCAATTATGAAATAAAGTTTAAAAACTTAATTTTTCATTTAATTAAATTAAATCATTCAGAAAATTTATTAGTTACATAATTGATATCACTTTAAGCTTGCAAAATTTTAATTTTGCAAATAATTATTAAATAAAATATTAGATTTAAAAAGTTTGAATACTTGATACAATTTGTAAGTATATAAGTATTGAATTTAATTAGTTATTCAATTAAATTTATCGAAAAATTAAGTTTCAAAAGTAACTTTCAGAATTGAACAAATGCATAGAAACTTTTTAAATCTAATATGTTATTTAAAAATTATTTGCAAAATTTTAATTTTAATCTTAAAGTGATATCAATTATTTAACTAATAAATTTTCTGAATGATTTAATTTAATTAATTGCAAAATTAGATTTCTTCAACTTACAAGTTGTACAAAGTATTTAAGTATTAAATTTAATTAATTATTTAATTATTTCCGATTTTCCAAAATGGCAGATCGAAAAAATTTTTAAAATGAAATTTTGAACCGAAAAACTTAAAAAATGAATTATTAACTTTAAAAGGGGTTTCTGAGGACAAGAAAAATGAATTCTTTAATGAAAAGCTAAAATTTCCTTTTTTTTTAGTTTCTTGTCTGCCATCTTGGAAAATCGGGAAATATTTTGGGTTGAAAAATAAATATTTTTCACCGAAATTTCATTTTTTTTTGCCCTTAAAGAACCATCTTGTTAAGTTAAAAATTTATTTTAAAAATTTTTTGGTCCTCTATCTTGGAAAATTGGAAAATATGCTGGGGTGAAAAAATAAAAAATTTCATTTATAAAAATGTGTTTCTGAACCTCTAAAACCGTCTGTTATGTATAAAATTTCTTTTTTCATGCTTTTGGTCCACCATCTTGGAAAATCGAAAATTATGTTAGAGTAAAAAATGAAAGTTTTCTTTAACCTTATGGTCAGCTACCCGCGGAGCTGAGTCAACTAATTTTATATTAGTTAAAAGAATGTTATTAAGTTTATCAGTATTGAAAACAAGTCTTTCAGCACCGCGTTTTTGTTTATATAATTATTCGTTCTTATTATAATAAAGAAATGGAATTTCCTGAAAAGTATTTATTTTAGTATTAATTGTTATTTTCAAATATGCATTTTATTGGATATGCATAATTTACTCTGCATATAATTTCGAAAAATTATTATCTCTACCATATAGTACTTAAAATTTTTTTATTAAATTTAAGTGTCGTGTTGTAGCACAATGGATAATGTCGCTGCCTTTGGAAGTCACGGACCTCGGTTCAATCCCAGTCGGAGTCAAAATTTTTCTTCGGTTTTTTTTATCAGATTTTTTAACTTAAAAAAAAATAAACAAGTTATTAATAAAAATATAAGTGCTTATATAAAAAAAAAATTAAAAAAATAAATGAATAAATTAAAAAAAAGGTTTTTTTAAATAATTTTGTGGGAAAGATTTCTCTAAGAGTTTTTTACGCAATCTTGTATAACCGACATTCGCGTATTCCTGAAGAGTTCTTGAGGAACAGATTTAAAAAAAAAAGAAGTCTTTATAAAATGTGCGTCAAGTTCTCTTCAAGAGTTTTTCATGCTTATTGGTTTTTCTAGGGGTCGCGCGTTGAAACGTACTTCGAAAATGAAAAGAGCAGCCCCGATTACCTATTAGGTAACATTTTTAGCTCAAAATATCTATTTTTTCATTTAAAAAAATTCAAATGGCTTGAATGTGTTGATTAGGCGTTAATGGGTTAAAAAAATGTTCCAAAAAATGGAGGTAAATGAGGTACTGCGATTTATATTTTCAGAAGTTTTCCGGGGTATTTACAAAAAACGAATGGCAGGAATCGGTTTATTAAGGATTTTCCTACATATATACTCTTTTGGAATTCATTTTTTTTTTAATGATTTGTTTGAGCTGTTTAAGACCTAGAAGGCTAAACATTATAGGATTTTCCTATCTATGTGTTATAAAAACATAGGGAAACTTGGGCCGGTTTCACGACCCAAACTCGCAAGCATTGCTGTTTTGATCCAGAAAGACTTGTATGGAAATAATATAATATAATTATTATACATAAAATATATGTATATTAAAATTTAAAAATTCTGCATACTGATTTTTTAAAAATAATTATTATGCAAGCTGATATAAGTTTTATGTTCGGAAAACCTTTTCTCATCCCGGTTTGTAACGAAGCATTTTCGCTACAAATGCACATATATATATATTACATTAATATGTATATATATGTGCATAAGTATAAAATAAACCGCCGCATACACACACACACAATAGACGATGGGTCAGAAAAAGAATACTCTTACGGCGCAAGTATCTTGCGCCGGAAGAAGAAGAGAAGAGAAGAACAAGAATCAGAATGCATGTGGCGGGCAACAGGTGCTCATGCATAGTATAAAGAATCGTGACTCCAGATTTTAATAATTAATTAAGTTATTATCTTTTCATAATTAATTGGACCAAAAGTCACTTTAAACAACTCCGGTTTTGATTCTAAATAAAATAAGGTCGACTAGATTTAAAAAGTTTAAAGTTCCGTGCTCGCTAGCTACTCAATAAACTGCGAGTGTAAAAAGCTCCAAAAACATAAACCGACGTCGGTCGCACGAGAAATAGCTAAAAAGCAGCCACGAAGATTACAGAGGTTTTTATACGTAATATCGTGCCACCTGCCAAATACAGTTATTCTGCGAGAAGCCGCTACATCTTTACTCCTGCAGCCACCGTCGACGACTCCAAGACAAATAGCTTCAAGAAGGTCGCCGAACGGTAAATTTAAAATTGTGCTCCGGGGTTCTGTGTGTGTGTGCGCGATACGGTATTAGTTTAAATAAGTATATATATACATGTAAAAAAAAAAGAAGTTTCTATTGAATTATAAGCCTAAGGGCTACTATTATATAATTTCTGAATAAAAAAAAATTATTTTAATCAGTAATAAATTAAATTCCGTAGTTCGTATTTTTAGTGCTCGTTCATGTATATTAAGTTTTAACCCTTTATTTTAGAACTCCCCCTACTTGCCGAGGAAATAAATCTTATGCTAGAGCTAGCCGAATAACAGAGGTAAGAAAGGTCAATCCCCCGCATTATCATTGTTATTATACAATAATATTACCGGCGCGTGTTAGTTAAAAGGTTTGTAAAAATTTATTAAAGGACACCCGCGCGCCAAAAATAATATTTAATATTTAATGTGCGCATGTGCGTATGAGTACAAAACATATCTGTTAAATCGCTCTTCAAATTTTTATTTTTTCTTACTTCTCTAAGTGTTAAATAATTTTTCTAAGTATAGGTAAATATATTTTTAAAATAGTGAAATAATTTAATCAGATAATTGGGCATAAAAAGTGTTAGTGTTTTGAAAAAATTAGTAAAAAAGTTTAAGCCTCATGCAATTCATGTCAGTGGTTATCAACTTCAAATAGTGTTAAGTTTCATATTTTATATTTGTATAAAATAAATCTTTTCTAACTTATCGACAATCAAATGATAAATACTTATTTACATGAGTTCTGAGTATTTATTTATTTTAATTAATTAAAATTTATATATTTGAAATATCGATTAAATTCTCATAAAGTATTTGCAATGACTGAGCTTCAAGAACTTTTATTAAATATTGATATTAAACAACTTATTCAGGGATGTTATAAGGCATTAGAAGGTTTTGGGATATCCTTACAAGAAATTGCTCAAGAATTAAAAAATGTTAATTCTCAAGTATTGAAAAATATAGAAGAAATTTCTTCATCAAATAATGAAATAAAAACTCTTCGCCAAGCAATCATTGTTGCAGAAACTAATATAGATCAAATTTGCTCAAATTTAGATTTTTCTTATAATTGTACTGAAGTCCTTTTAACCGGTTTACCAGAAGATTGCTCTTTAGATAACCAGACTATTGTTTTCAACTTTTTGAATAAAATTGGTGCAGGCTATTTGACTTCTCACATTTTAAATATCCGACAATTCAAAGCTAACAATCAGAAATCAGATCAGAGCTATAATTCAATAAATTTAGTTATTAAATTTTCGTCGTCACAAGTTCGTAAGTTTGTCATGGATCTCAAGCGCCGTCATGGCAAAATAACATTTCAATATATTTTAAATTCAGCTTTTGTATCTCATGTACAAGCAAATAAGAAAATATATTGTAATGATCTTTTAAGTAATGAATTATATACTGAATATCAGCGCATCAAAAAGCATTTCCAGAATAATAAAGATGTATACGTGTATTCTTATGAAGTTGCCATTTTTGCAAAGCTAAAGGGTCAATCATCTGAGCCTATCACGCCAACTACTGATCTTGAAAATTTATTTAATTTATTTTAAAGTAATTTTTATTTTTACGTTCATTAATTATAAATTTTTCTTCAAGTTTACTTACTAAGAATTTAATTAAAAATCAATAATTAAATTATGATAATTTCTATAAAAATATTTCAATTCTTGTATCTATAATTTTACAAGTAAAGTTTCAGTTTAATATTATTAATATTTTAATTCAAGTATCCTATCTTTAACTATGCATTTAAATTTTCAATCTATTATATACTTTTAAATCTAGTTTATTTATTTTATATTTTTCTTAAATTTAAATTTTCAATTCAAAACAAAATAGTCAAATTATAATAAATATTCTAAATTATGTTTCTGTAAGCATACAAATGAATTTTTGGTGTGTAAATCAACACTTATTTTTAGTTTTATTTTTATTTTTATGTCAAAATTTACGTTTAGGAGAATTTAATTAAAAGCCAATAATTAAATTACAATAATTTCTATAAATTTATTTTTCAATTCATTAATCTAAAAGTCTACAAAAGAATTTTCAATGTATTATTATATACTTTAAATATCTATGTGTTTAATTATATTTATCTTTAAATTTAATTATTCTATAAAATAAATAATCAAATTATTATAAATTTTTATATAAATCAAAACTTATTTTAATTTTCTAAATTTATGTACAGCATTATGTATAATTAATTTTTTCTTTTCATTTTATCTTAATTATTATATCATACATTATTATTGTATTAATATTTTCAATTGTAATTGTATTATAATTTTATACTGTTTTTATATTCTAAGTACTCATACGCATATGTACTCAAATTAATTTTTTGGTTCCTCATAGAGGAACCTTTGTGATAGATGAAATTTTGATTTTTGATTTTTTGGCATATAAGCACGTTTTGGGATCTCAGGAAGCTAAAAAACCGGTTTTTAAAAAAAGTATGTATGTGTGTGTGTGTGTGTGTGTGTGTGTGTGTGTGTGTGTGTATGTATGTAACCGGTGAAATTTCACAACCATTATGGAATTAATACCTAATTTTTTTTTCAAAAATTTTTTCATAAAAAAATCTCAAACTACTTTTTTTTTTTTTTAATTTGGATGTAATACCTCATTTATTTCCACGAAAGTACCTATATTTGAAAGTACGATTTTTACTCGATATCTCGAATCTGATAACTAATTTTTTGAAAATTTTTTTCCCAAAATTTTTTTCACAAAAAAATACAAAAAATACCAATTTTTTTTTTCTTTACGGACGCAGTACTTAATTTATTTCTGTGGAAGTACTAGTTTTAGAAATATCGTTTATAGCATTTTTTTGGACCTGATACTTAATTTTTTTTTAATTTTTTTCTCAAAATTTTTGTTGCCAAAAAATACAAAAAATGCCAAAATTTTTTTTTTTTTAGGACGTAATACTTAATTTTTTTCTATGAAAGTACGAATATCTGAAAATATTGTAACCGGTGATATTTCACAACCATTATGGAATTAAGACCTAATTTTTTTTTCCAAAATTTTTTCATCAAAAAATCTCAAACTATTTTTTTTTTTTTTTAATTTTGATGTAATACCTAATTTATTTCCATGAAAGTACTTATATTTGAAAGTACGATTTTTACTCGATATCTCGAATCTGATAACTAATTTTTTGAAAATTTTTTTCTCAAAATTTTTTTCACAAAAAAATACAAAAAAAACTTAATTTTTTTTTATTTTTGGATGTAGTACCTAATTGATTTCTATGAGAGTACTAGTTTTAGAAATATCATTTATAGTAATTTTTTGGACCTGAAACTTAATTTTTTCCAAAATTTTTTTCTCAAAATTAAAAAATCAAAAAAATTAAAAAATCTGTAATATTTTTTTTTTTTTTTAGTGTAATACTTCCTTTAATTCCATGAAAGTACTAATAATTGAAAATTTTGCAATCGGTGGTATTTAACAACCATTATGGAATTAAGATCTAATTTTTTTTTCAAAAATTTTTTCATCAAGAGATTTCAAAATACTTTTTTTTTTTTTTAATTTAGGTGTAATATCTCATTTATTTCCATAAAAGTACTTATATTTGAAAGTATGGTTTTTACTCGATATCTCAAATCTGATAATTAATTTTTTGAAAATTTTTTTCCCAAAATTTTTTTCACAAAAAAATACAAAGAATACCAAATTTTTTTTTTGTTCGGACGTAGTACCTAATTAATTTCTATGAGAGTAATAGTTTTAGAAAACTTATTCATAGTAATTTTTTGGATCTGATACCGAATTTTTTCAAAATTTTTTTCTCAATATTAATAAAACATAAAAATTAAAAAATCTGTAATATTGTTTTTTTTTTAAGTGTAATACCTAGTTTATTGAAAATTTTTTTCTAAAAATTTGTTAAATAAAAAACATTAAATCACAGCAACATTTTTTTTCTTATAAAATACGGTATTTAACTTTTTTTTTATGAAATACTGATATCTCAAATTATAATTTTTATTAGATAAAATAGACCATTATAAATATTTTGCTATTGTTAATGAGGAACCATAGTGCCAATCACTTGGCAGCGTTTTTTTACTGTTAACTATTGTAAATTGTTGCGCATCGGCCATGCCTGCGCCTAATAAATTCTAATAATAATAAAATTAATCAAAACGACCCCAAAATACCCACGTTATAAGTGGCGCCTCAACGTTTTGAGCAAAATGTGGTAAATTTTTATAAAAAAAAAAAACAAATTAATTAATAAATTTTTTTTTTTCAAATAAATAAAAATTTTTTTTTTGCAAATAACCGCCATGTTTAATTTTTTTTTGGCAGACATTCCCACATTTTTATTAGCGCATGCGTAATAAATTTAATTTTTTTTAGCATAGAAACTTATAAAAATATTAATTAAAATTACCCCAATAAAACAAATTCTGCTCAAAATATTGCTGGCATATTTCTGTAGCAGATCCAGATCTTGTAGGAATATTGTAAAAGATTGCAGAAAGACGCCAGCAATATTGCGAGCAGTGAATATGTCCATTTTTCCAAAGAAAAAGAACGCTAAAAAGAGTTAAATATTGCACAAATATTGCTGCGATATATCAGCAATATTTTCACGTTTAGAAGTTTTTTATACATTTTTTAAAAGAACCGGGAAAAATATTGCCTAAATATTTCGGCAATATTTTTAGAATATTTGAATTTAGGACTGATTTAGGGAAAATAAAAAGATTATCGCTTAAATATTTAGGCAATATTTCAGAAATATTTTTATTGGTTTTCTATTTTTAATTGATAAATTGTTAATATTATGTAAATATTTCAGCAATATTTAAGTAATATTTGAATTAAACGTATGTTTAAATGGAAGAACGAAAATATTTTAAAGATATTTCAGAAATATTCTGTGAATATTTGTGCTTAATCCCATTTTTAAGTGAAATAAAATAAATCTTTAAAAAATGTTTCAGCGATATTTAAGAAATATTCGTGTGATATACATTAATAATTGACATTTCTATGCATAAAAGAAAATTACTTTTTATAATATTTCAACAAAATTTCAGCATTGTTGTGGCAATATTTAAAAAAAAAAGTAGGTTTTAAACGGAAAATGTGATTCCTAAGTAATCTTTCCATGTAAGTATCGTTCCTTTATAGAAAAAGAGTAAATTATTTGCAAGTCCCTGTTATACTGTTCTAAAAACTTCTTAGTTGAGAACAATCAAGAAGGAAATTACTTTTGGAAAGTAAATAACAACGCAAAGCTGGGAGCAACAATTTTCAACTCTCATTTGGACCGTGAATTTTCAGAGAATTATCCTACCCGAATGCGTACCAACCAAAAACTATCTTCCAAGAGACTTAAATAATAAAATGTACAAACATACCATTTTAACAATTGCTTTTCTAGCTATTTGTATAAACAAAACAGTAATGCTTTTTTATTAATTTTTACGCTTTCGTTGTCCGCATTTGTTTCATACGGGTTTTCACAAATTTTAGGGTTATTTTTATTTAAAGTTCATAACTTACCCTTCAATTAGTATAAAAACTACTTATAAAATTTATAGGTTTTTTGGGTCGCTCATCACGAATTTCTGGTTCGTTTGATTAAAGGTAAGTTAAGTCACTCTTTATCTATTTGAACCTATTAAAAAATTTCTTTGAGTTTACTTCTGAATAAGAGGGTTAATTTCAAAGGTTTAAAACTCCTACTAATACAAAAATTGTCAACAATAATTCTCTTACTTTATTTAACAGCTTTTTACTTTTCTTTTTCAGTTTTGAGAAATCTTCAAAATTTTTTTAGAAAAACTTTCTTTTAATTCTGAATACAAGAAAATCATAAGAATAAAATTTTTAAATCCATTTTATAAACACTGAGAATAAATTCATACAAGCCTAAAGTAAAGTAAACTTATTTTTTGCAAATATTTAATAAAATGCACGAAATTTTTGATCAGCAACCCCAAAAACCCTATGTTGACAAAATGTGGCCGCTAAAACTTCGGATACGTCAAAAATACCCCCTTTTAGGTTTTTTTTGTGCAAATTTAAGGTTAAAGCCTCGATCTCTCATAAAAAAGATCCCGAAATCTGTGATCAACGATCGACAAAACCTAAACCATCTAATAACTGGATTAATTGATAGATGCTTTCTATTTGCATTCATGATGAATGAAACAAAATGACATAAATAATAACTATCAAGCTATTTCAGAAACTAACTCAATAAAATGGAAAGTGGAAGTTTATTTTATGAGTAAATTTTATTGTTAATTTTCTTTGTTAATTTTCTTTTTCAAATTTTGGGATTATTTTTTTTTTTAAATAAAATTCTAATTTAATATACCAATGCCTTTACTTATTAATACAAAAAACTGTTTTCTGAATACAAAATATAAATATGAAGATTAAGATATATATATATGAAGATTAATATTCAGATGTCATTATCACTTTCCTCTGCATAGCTTTTAGCTTTGTCGAAACTGAAACAGATGATAAGATAAATAAGACATGATAAAAAGCTATTAAAAAATAATGGACATTTTTTTAAAGCATTAATAATTACTCATAATTATGTATTATATTCTCAAACTAATATTTATGAATATTCAATTATTTGAAAAATGTTAAAGATAATTTTGATATAATAAATATTTCAGTATAAATAATTACGTTGCTTAAATTTATTTTAACTAAAATTATAAAATCAATAAATTAATTTTACATTTTTGGAAAAAAATTAAATGAAACCAAAACATTTGTTGATTCAAGTAAATTTTAAAATTGAATACAATTTTATATTAAAATTAGATCGAGAAAGTTACGAGTTTTAAGCATTTCTGTAAAAAAAGTAATACCTTGATTTCAAGATTCTTTCATTAGCTTTCGAAAGAAAATTGCTAATAGTGTCATCAACAATGACTTCAAGTTTCTTTCTTTGTTCTGGGTCATCTTTATCGATTTTAAACCTTTCTTCTACGCTTGCTATAAAAAAAAAATTTTAATATATTTTATACTTTATTTTACTTTAAATAAAGTTTTTAATTACCAATAATGCAGGCATAAAATTCAAGGTTAGAAAAATTCGATTTTCCTGACATTCCTCTTAACGAATATTCGTTTGCAAATTGATCCGTAACGCACTCTTTTAAAATCTCTAATACCAGCAAAGCTTCGGAGTTTCCTTTCATATTACCTACATATTCCACCTAAAATGGAGTTTGATTTAATTTTCTGAATTAACTAAAATTATTTGAATTCTCGCATTACAATTAATTGAAAAAACTTAGTTTTAAGGATTACAAATCGCGGAGAAATATTTTGTCAAAGGGATAAGCTAAGATAAGCAATACTTTTATTATTAACTTTGTTTTTGAATTTTGAAAAATTATATTTGTATCCTTTTTTTGTGATGGCTTTTTTTCAACTGCTACCATTTTTACCTTAATTATCTATCAAACACTTTTTTATAAGAAGTGAATGTGAGAAAATCCACAAAAATATTGCGCTTATGATCACACTTTTGAAGACAAAAAATTGTACGCACACCTTGCTGTTCCTTTTTTTTTGAGTTATTAGATCATATATAGCCACTAACAAATGATGAATAAGACAACATTTTTCTCTTCCCATACTTTTTTTGAGTTGAAGACTCAAAATCACGTTTTTTAATATTTGAAAAAAACCAATTTCTGAATTTTTCTTTTTTACTGTTTAAAATTATTCTAAATGATAGATTTATATTTATTTTCGTACATTACATTGTAATCATAATTTACTAAAAAAATTACAATCAAGTCCAAACTATTAAATTTATTAATAAAAGAAAATTTAAAATTTTTAAAACCCTTTATGTTCAAATAAGAAATTAATGCAAAATATACAAGATTAGACAAAACCATTAAAAATACAAACAAAAGTTTTGAAAAAAAAATAGTGGCTTTATTGGATTCAAGAGTAAAGAATATGTTAGTAACTATTGTAAATATTAATCAAAAAATGTTTTATTAAAAACTGCGAATCTTTTAAAAATTGGTTCCCTATAAACTCGTACCCTAAAAAATGAAAAAATAGATTTTTCTCCTACAAAGAGTAGTGAAGTGTTCAAATAATTGTTCAAGTCCTGTTTAGAACATCATTTGAATCTGCTAAAAAAGTTCTAATTCTATGCATTTTTTAAAAACCCAATAATAGAGCTGCTCTGAGACTAAAAATTGAAAATTTCAGAAATTGGTTTTCTCCAAACATCGAAAAAACGTGGTTTTGAGCCTTCAACTAAAAAAAAACTGGGACGAGCAAAATTTTTTCTGTTTCTTCATGAATATTTATATAGTCTAAACAACCCTAAAAAACTTATCAGTAAGGTGTTCGTACAATTTTTTTTTCTTAAAAAGGCTAATCATTATAAGAGCAATCTTTCTGTAGATTTTCTAAAGTACATAATCAACGTTTTACTAAATTTTTTTAATAAGTTTCTTGAAAATTCAAATGTTTACACGTTGCATAAAGCTATTTTTTTTAAAGTAACGATTTATTTTTAAAATGGTAAGTAACTTACCATTGACGCAAAAAAATTTTTCTTTTTTAACTTATCTTCCAGTTTCTGAAAATTTTCTTCTGTGATTGGAAAATAAGTTTTACATTTCCGCAAATCTTTCTTTTTCTTCTCTTTATTCCCTTCCTCTATATTAAAAACCATTTTTTCAATTTCTTTTAATTCTTTCTTAATTTTTTGTTCATTTTTTTCAACTAATATAGCTCGCTCTAAGATTCTATCAATTATTCCTTTAAAAATTTACTCATATAATATATCTGAATTAATAATTATATTTTTTGTTTATTTACCTAACTCCATTCTTACGAAACTTCTTTAAATTGATATCTTTGCAGATTGCTAAAAGAAATACTATTTATTACACATGTTTATATAAAAGAAAAAATAAATAAAAATAACAAAAATCATTGAAATAGTTTAAAAAAAAATGGATTCTAAACAAGTATTATTTGTTAATAAGCGATTTTTTAAAACTCGGTCACTCTCTACTGTCTACAATGCAAGCAATTTTTAAAAAGTAAAGTATATTTAAGTGACATAGAATATATATAATATATATCCATGTTTATTGATATAAAGCATTTCGATAAAAATCACGAAAACTGTAAGCTACGGAATTCATGTTTTTGTCGAATTTTACGTAGCAACATACTAATTTTGGCTTATAAATAAAATAAAATTTTTTAAACAATTATTAAAAGTAAGGTTTTTGCAAAAAAGAACTTGAAAATCGTAATCAGAGGGTCAAAAAATACATAAAAAAAGGTGTCACAATTAATTTTCAAGAAAAAATTGTTTAAACAATTTATTAACAAATTAAATATTGTTTAAAAAATTAATCATACGACCTTATAAATTAGAAATTCGGATTCAGTAAGTCAAAATATGTATAATTAAATCAGGTACTTATCAAATTTTTTAATGGTTTTAGCTACAGGATATTTAACATTTAGATTGTTATCAAATTTTACAATAAATTGTTAATAACAAATAATTGACCACGAATTTCGCAAAACGGATCACGGATTCGTGTTTAGGGGGTCAAAAAACATAAATTCTAGCCATTTTTTTCCATGAAGCTTTTATGGCATTAAATAGCATGCCTGACGACAGGACCCAAAAAAACTTTATTTTTGAGGTTAGGCCAAATTTTAAGAAAAATATTATGGCTAAATAAAAGGAAAAGTTAAATTTTGTATAAAATACATAAGAAACAGCACAAAACATTCCGCAAATTACACCAAATACGGCAAAAATTAAAAAAATTTACAAATTAATGGGGTATTTTTTATTCTTGCTCCTAAAATGGGCATTTTAATTGAGCTAACGAATACTTACGCGTACTGAGGTTAAAGTACATACAAAAAGGCAACTTAAAAAAAAAAAATTACCCTAGCATGTTTTTGCATAACATGACGCTAATTTCAAAATTGCTTAATTTTTGCAAAAAAATTTGATTTTTGGCCAAAAAATATTTTTTTACAAAAATTTTACCTCATGGTCCCGTCATTAAAATACATATTTCCTGAGATTTTCATAAACACCTGATTGTTTTTGCCCAAGTTATTAAAAAAAATTAAAAAATTGGACAAAATTGGATTTTTGGAGGTTAGGATGTATTTTAATAGTAACCCCACCCAATTAGTTCCATTCTCTGTCTAATTACGAAAATTTTCCATTTTTTTTTTTTATGACCATTTTAACCAGAGATATGACAAAATCCGATAGCAAACTTCTTAAAATTTAGCAAAAAAGTAGTTTTTGCCATATATCTGGCCAAGCGTTCCTCCGGGACACAAAAAAAAAATTGCACTTCCCTTTTACATCCTTTTTCAGTGATTTTTTTGTCTAATTTGCTTCCACTAATAGATTTTTTGGGTCGCTGATCACGAAAATCGGGGTCTTTTCTATGAGAAATTGGGGCTTCACCCTTAAATTGGCCAAAACTACCGCTAAAAAGGACATTTTCACTATATTCACTTTAAGCCTTCGAATTTCGGTATAGGGGGGTTTTTGTGAAAAGGTTTTTGTGATGCCCTTTGTGAAAATGCCCTTTTTAAGGGTAGCTTTGGCAAATTTAAGGGTGAAGATCTAATTTTTCATAAAAAAAACCTCAATATTCGTGATCAGCGATCCAGAGACGGTTAAAATCATGATAACTACCTCTAAAAATTATAAAAAAAATAAAAAAACGGTTCGATTTTTTTTTAAACCATTCCTAAATGTGAAAACTATGAAAAATGTGATAAAATCACTATTGTGGAAAATTGCAATTTAAAATTTTACTTATATATACAAAATTACTTTTATTCAATTATTTTATATTTATTTATAACTTCTGTCAATCTTATGAACATAAAAACTTTGTTGAAATAAATATTTTAAACAATATCTGAACATAATTTTGAATAAAACATTTATGTTTGTAACAAAAAAATACATTTGTTAAGGGGTCTTGCGCTTTCAATTTTTTCCGAAAATCAAAATTTTTTTTTGTTTTTATCTAATAAAAAAAATATTCAAAATTATGATAAAAAAGGTTTTATGTCGATATGTTGAATAAAAAAAATTTTAAAGAAGAAATTTCATCAAAAATGTAAACTACCCCCACCCTGTAAACAGTAAAAACTACCCTTTTTTATGGGTTGTTTTTAAATGTTTTGGGATTTTTGCTAAATTTATCAAATGAATGCCATTTTTTTTTAGAAAAATTAATGAAGTTTTTTTTTTATTTTATTATGGACTGAAATTGAGGTATAAGGTTTAATAATAGGGGGGTTAAAACTACCCCCAGAGTATGAAAAAATACAAAAAATATGACCTCCTTTTTTTTTTGTATTTGGATCCATTTTTTGAAAATATTTTATCGTATATTTACTATTATGAAATTAATTACACCCCTCCCCAGGGGGGAGTGAAAAGTACCCCTAAATTAAAAAAAAATACATAAAATTAAAATTATTTGTTATTAAATTTTTTTGCCCCTTTTCGTTTTACAGCCGAAAATGTAACAAGATTTGCAACCCTGGGGGTGAAAAGTACCCCAAAATGTAAAAAAAATTGTTAATAAAAAAAATTGAAAAAAGTCGTAATTAAATTTTTTAAAGTCCCTAAATCTAAATTATTCAAAGTCCGTAAATGAAAATAATTTTTACTTCTAAATCTGAACTCAAATAATTCTAAGTCTCTAAATTGAAATAATTCTAAGTTCATCCCCCCCCCCCAATAACGTGCCTAAAAATCCCCTGCCTATAAAAATTTTTCATGTAAAAATTTTCCGTTAAATTTAATATTTACACGAAAAAAACACAAACCTTTGATTTTTGTACCTTTTTTATTACTTACTTAAGGTTTTACGGCTAATTTACAGCTGAAAAAAGTCGGAATTTGAAATTTTATAGCAGCATTTTATTGAGTTATCATGTAAACATAAGATACTGTACGAAAATTTTTCATAAGACTTAGAAATAGAGGGACCTAATGTATGAAGCATAAAAATTTTTTGGAATTGCTAAAAAAAAAAGGAATTTTGGCCATAACTTTTTTTTGGCTAATGATAACGAGGTGTACAATGAACCATTTCAAAGCTACGGTTAAGGCCGAAATTTCATGTCATATGCAAAATTTTAATTGGATCGGACATTTTTCTTTAATTTCGCCCGACAAAAAAGAGCATTTACCGTTATAAACATAAAATAGGCAATTTTAAACAGCCAAATCTGCTTGCAGACGAAAAATTTTAACAAAAACTTGAATTAAAAACAACTTGAAGTAAATGCTAAAAAACTTGGCTGTTTAAAATAAATAATGTTTACGCTGCTGGCCAAAAACTGAAAATGTTTTAAAAAATACACGATTATACCCAACTTTTTCAGGCCAAAACATAAACAATAATTACCCGATAGGGCCGAAAATTGCTGGACATATTTAGGAACAAGTGTTCTGACTTTTCACCAAAGGATTTTTTTTCGAAGCAACTCAGCCCAGATGGCGCTAAAAAATGGCATGAAAAATTTTGGAAAAAAAATTATTTTGCCCATAACTTTTTTTTCTGGTTATTTTAAACGGTTCTAGGTGGTCTCAAAATTTTCCCAATTTTATCATCTTGAAAAATGATAGAAATAATTTTTTTTGTGAAAGTAATATTTTTCCAGATATTTACGCCAGAACGATCCGGTTTCTTCATTTTTCGTTAAACATCCATTTTTGCCTTGTCATATCTCCTTTAATGGGGCAAGTCCATATAGCGAAAAAAAAGGTGCCTTTTTGTGAATAGGTTTTCGGGTATAAATAATTGAGATAATTTCTTCAAAATTGGCAGTTTATTAGATTATAAGTTACTAAACATTATTTTATTATTATTATTATTATTTTTTTTTTTTTTTATAAATGGCGCCGAATACAGGTGCTCAAAGTTAGGCCTCGCTTTTGATTGCGGGCGTGATTGCAGCCTCCAACTTGTTCTGAACCATACCAAATTAAATTTTATATGTTTGTGAAACATTTATCTTCTGGATTGATGGATTCAAATTTCAAAAAATGGAAAATTGTGAAAATTATTAAATTTTTTTCAAAAATTGCAATTTTTTGGTAATGTTTTTTTGCAATAAAAAAAAATTGGCACATTTTTTTGAAAAACAATTCCATCAATCCAGAAGATAATTGTATTTTAAAAGTACAGCCAAAAAATTAGGAAGATATCTTAATTACTTTTTGAGTTATCGTGCCCGCAAATTCGAAAAACGTTGTTTCGAGAAAAACGCGTTTAAAGTTTAGAATACTGTATCTTACGTCTTTTGCGGTGTCTCGCTTCATCTTCTATAACTTCCTTATTATACAAGATATCACTATAAAAATTTTTTTCCATATTTTTAAGATGTTTTCGAACGCAAAAAAACAAAAAATCAATTTCCAAAAAAATCTATATGGACTTGCCCCCTTAATATTAATCTTACGCAAAAAAAACCGCTATCTTTGTCAACGAAAATACTTTAAATTAGTAATATATAATTTTTTTTTGTAATTCTACCAGATGTCAAATAAAATTAAAAAAACTTAAAAAAATAAAAAATTTTTTTGGCAAAAATCACACTTTTCATTGCGCGCTTCCATTAGGCGCTCTAGGCACCAGCTTATAGGCCGCCACCATTTTCAAAAATTAATAAAAATGGTTTGCATTTTTTGGTCTCATTTTTTTCACGTAATTTTCAGCGTTAAATACCCGTAAACCTAATGTTTTTATCAGTAAATGATATATCCAAAAAGAACCAATTTTTAAATTGCTGGCAAAATTTAAATTTTTGACTAAAATTAAATTTATAGTTCTCAAAAATTTTGTACACAAGCGGCATTATTCCGCTTGCGGCAAGCGGATTTTTTTTTCAGTGTAGTTTACAAAAGATTTTTACTCGTCTATTTTTCATCAATTGTTTGCGAAATATAAAGATTTAAAGCCAGAATCCTGCTTTCAGGCTTTGAATAAACGCTAATTTTAAACACTATCTTTATAGAGCCATATCACGTAAGCATCCGAAGTAAAAGCAGGGTGGCCACGGAACTGAAATTTTAAAATTCCCTGACTTTCCCTGACTTTCCAGACTATTTTTTTTAATTTTCCAGTACTTTTTTAGTGTTTCGACAAAATTTTACATACCAAATTCCCTGACTTCCCAGATTCTCCTATAGACAAATTTTAGTAAATTTCAGACATTTTCTTTTTCAAAATTTAATATTAAATTTAAAGTTGAATCAGGTGGATAAAAATAGCATTTTTCGATTTAAGATTTCTGTAAACCGATGCTTCTGGAATGTTTAATTCTTATAGCCATTTATATTAAGTTATATGACCCTTAAAATTCAAAAACAAAAATTTTGAAAAATTTATTGACTGCAGATGGAGATATTAGCGCTTAAAATTCTCTTCATTTTTCAGCTAATAAATTAATCAAGACTTTTTTTAAGTTTCTGATTTTAACCTTTAGCTGCCTCCTGGGGTCCTAAAGGACCCCAAGCCCTTTCAAGTTAAAATTCAACCTACTTAAATGTAAAAAATGACACAATTGGTGCCATCTCTAGTAAGTCAAGGCTTTAAACTATATTTTGGAGCATTGGTAATATTTTTAAAAGTATCGGAGTCGCTTGTACATAGAAAAAACCTATAAATTTTTAGGTAAAATAACCATAAATCACGATTGTTTGCCATATTTTATTTTTTTTGTTTTTTAACTTAGAACATAAAATTGCACTAAAATTATTAAAATTATTAACACATAAAACAGAGCAAAAATATGAATAAAAAAATACTTAATAAATAATAATAAATTGAATTTATAGTAAAAAATAAATTTATTTTAGTAAATGTAACAATTCCTCTTTTAAGAATATTAATTTAATTATTTATTCAAAACCCATTTATTTAATTAAAAATTGCAAAATTTACCATTTTGAACCTACCAAATGTGATTTTTGACTTCATTTTAGATATCAGCGCCCAAAAAAAACCTACTAGACCCTTTCAGAATAAAAAAATCAATTCTTTTAAAAAAATTAATTTTTAGGGGTGAAAGGGGTGAAAATGGCCAATTTCACCCTTTAAAACCTGCTGAATGTGATTTTTGAGCTCATTTTTGAAATCAGCGCCCACAAAAACCTAATAGACCCATTCAAAATAAAAAAATTAATTCTTTTGAAAAAATGAATTTTTAGGGGTGAAAGGGGTGAAAAATGGCCAATTTCACTCTTCAAAACCTGCTGAATGTGATTTTTGAGCTCATTTTTGAAATCAGCGCCCGAAAAAACCTAATAGACCCATTCAAAATAAAAAAATTAATTCTTTTAAAAAAAATGAATTTTTTAGGGGGGAAAGGGGTGAAAAATGGCCAATTTCACCCTTTAAAACCTGCTGAATGTGATTTTTGAGCTCATTTTTGAAATCAGCGCCCACAAAAACCTAATAGACCCATTCAAAATAAAAAAATTAATTCTTTTAAAAAAAATGAATTTTTTAGGGGGGAAAGGGGTGAAAATGGCCAATTTCACCCTTTAAAACCTGCTGAATGTGATTTTTGAGCTCATTTTTGAAATCAGCGCCCACAAAAACCTAATAGACCCATTCAAAATAAAAAAATTAATTCTTTTAAAAAAAATGAATTTTTTAGGGGGGAAAGGGGTGAAAAATGGCCAATTTCAATGGCCAATTTCACCCTTTAAAACCTGCTGAATGTGATTTTTGAGCTCATTTTTGAAATCAGCGCTCACAAAAACCTAATAGAACTATTCAAAATAAAAAAATTGATTTTTTAAAAAAAATTAATTTTTAGGGGTGAAAGGGGTGAAAAATGGCCAATTTGACCCTTTAAAACATGCTGAATGTGATTTTTGACCTCATTTTTGAAAGCAGCGCCCACAAAAACCTAATAGACCTGTTCTAAACAAAAAAAATTAATTCTTTTAAAAAAATGAATTTTTTAGGGGTGAAAGGGGTGAAAAATGGCCAATTTCACCCTTTTGAACCGGTTAAATGTAATTTCTGACATCATTTTTGAGATTAGCGACCTAAAAAACCTATATAGTTAATTTTTTTTTGAAAAAATGTATCTTTAAGATTTTTGTCATATTTTGGGGTAACTGGGGTGAAAAAAGGCCAAATTCACCCCTTGGAACCTTTTAAATGTAATTTTTGACCCAAAATTCTTATTTTCCGGCCTATATAACCACATAGCATCGTTAAAAAGTGTTAAAAAATATTTTTTTACTCCTTTTCAATATTGGGGGGAAAAGGGGTGAAAAAGGGGTGGGAAAATCACCCACCCGACATACTATACAATTTTCCTGGGGGACGCTTTGTCGGCATTATTTTTCTGAAGCGAATGCAAAAGGTTTCATCAAAATTCATCCACTTTCAGAGGGACTTCGAGGTGAAAAACACATATCCCCGGACTAAAAAACATTATACCGGTAGATTAAAGATATAATTTTTATACACATAAAACGGAAGATGGAATAAGAAAAAATGAAAGTAAAAATTATATGATAGTGCCAGAAGGTAAGTACAAATTGCCATAAAATTATTCAGCAATTAACTTTAAATATAGTTTCAAAATACTTTGTAAATATACTGAACCCAAAACCAGAATTTTTTTTATTTAGCAAAGACAAAAACATTTCAACTTGTGCATATTATGGTGTCTAACAATGAAAAAGACAAAAGATTATACACACATACTCATACTATTTTTACTAAAAAATATTTTAATTTTTATGCTCACATACCTCGTCAACTTCAGAAAGGCATTTTACTTATATTTACTTACTAAATTATTGCCTTTCATAAATCTTATTTTATTTTACATGATTATTCCTCGAGTAATATTTTTTATTTCTAGAATAATTCTTTCAAATAAAGGGATTATAAAGTAAAATGTAGCAATCCGAAGTTAAGTGTCGATCTTAAATAATAGTCTAAAGTATGTTTACTCTAAAAACATTATACCGGTAGATTAAAGATATAATTTTTATACACATAAAACAAAAGATGGAATAAAAAAAAATGAAAGTAAAAATTATATGATTGTGCCAGAAGGTACTTACAAATTGCCATAAAATTATTCAGCAATTAACTTTAAATATAGTTTCAAAATACTTTGTAAATATACTGCACCCAAAACCAGAATTTTTTTTATTTAGCAAAGACAAAAACATTTCAACTTGTGCATATTACGGTGTCTAACAATGAAAAAGACAAAAGATTATACACACATACTCATACTATTTTTACTAAAAAATATTTTAATTTTTATGCTCACATACCTCGTCAACTTCAGAAAAGCATTTTACTTATATTTACTTACTAAATTATTGCCTTTCATAAATCTTATTTTATTAGCATGCAAATTTTAAATTAATTGAAAGACATAGAGCAGGTGATTTACAAAAATTTTCTTTTTTATACTCGGGGTGTATTATGCAAAAAAAAATATATTTTATAAAAAGTATTTCTTTTTAAGTGATGTAGCTCCCTTTTTTTTAACTTATAAAGCTTTTCAGGCTAGTCATGTGATAAAAAAAAATATATTAGATGGGGACTGTCACGAAAACCCCATACTTAAAACATTGTCACGTGATCAGTCCAAAAAGCCTCATAGCTTCGTTTGACCGAAATATTAAAGCCATGAATGAAAATCAAAACATTATTACTTACAGCTGAGGGCTATACAATACAATTTGCTATGTTTATAATTTGTAATTATTAACTTAACTAGATTCTATACCTAAATTATTTTGATTTCCTAAACCCGCATTATTTTAAGCCCCTTAACCCGAATTATTACAAGTCCCTAAACCTTAATTATTTTAAGATCCTAAATCATAATTATTCAAAGTCTCATTGAGCCCCCACCCCCTTCATTGGACACACTTTACCCTCCCTCCTTGATTTTCAGATTCATAGGGTTTATAACTTTTATTTATAGGGTTTAATTTTTATTTTATATTCCAATAACTGAAGCAATAACAACAAATTTTCATGCAAATATTAGCCACACTAATTTATTTAATTCTAGGATCAAGTAGTGACAATGTTAAGGAATTAGAGACAACGACAATAAATATATCTAGTAAGCAAAAATTAACAGTTTAATAGAAATTTTTTTCATTGATAAATCTTTGGTATTAACAATAAAAATTATTTGCAGCTGAAAATGCTAAAAGGTTGTTCAAAACTTTAGGGTCCATAATAATAGACCAAGATGCAACTTTACACTCTATATCAAATTTGAAAACTAAAATAAAGTCTTTTATGAAATATGAAGGTAAAGAGTTGAATGAAGAAGAAAAAAAAAAGTTAAGAAGCAAAATAAAAAATTTACTTCCGCTAGATTCCGAAATAAAATTATTGGAATTTGAGGATGAGCTAGAAGACGAAATCTTCCAGGAAGAAGTGGTAATGGTAGAATTAGAAAATTGTCCATAAAGTAACATTATTTCTGTATTTCTGCTTCTTATTTTAGAGCTCTTACTTGTCGAATCAAAAAGGGAAAACGGCAACCAACATACTATTGGAAATATTAAAAAAAGTTATTCCGGACGAAATTTTGAAAAATTTTACTGTTCTCGGACGGAAAAAAGGGAAAAAGAATTTTAGTCAATTAAGATTGTACGAATGTATATATGGTTAGTTTAGTTGATCATTAATTAAATTTAAAAGCTAAAAATATTGCAAATTTGATTATATAGAAATATTTTGTAAATATTTAATAAAAAATTTAATGCTTTTTAAAGTTATATCAGCACTTATATATATAATTTTTATTTTATAAAGTTTACGCAAAAATATTAGAATCTCTCTTCGTAATTGCATACATTTTGTATTATATAGTATAGGCCTAGAGCATGGTTTAATTTGCTATTTTTTTTGAAAGCATGTCCATAGAATTTTTCGACGGTAATTTTAGTTTTTTGGGTCGCTGATTCCAAATCCGAAGTCCGTTTTGACCTAACGTGGTCCAATTTTGCGTAATTGCCCATTTTAGGTCTTTTTTAACGTTTTTTGCCATTTTTTGTTAAAATTTTTAATATATTACGATTTTTCTCACGTCTCTAAACCTAATTATCAAAAATGGTAGCCCATAATAGAGATTCTTAGGCTACTTTTTCACGCTTTTTGGGCTAATTTTATCTATTTTTATGAACTCTGAATACCAATTTTTTTCTACAGCTTGTGGCTTTAGGGTCACTAAACGCAAATAACACATCTTTTTTTATCAAATAATGAACCAGAAGTTGTATATAAAAATTGGTATTATTTCATAAAAATAGCTAAAATCAGCCCAAAAGCGTGAAAAATAGACTAAAAATCCCTATTATGGGCTATCCTTTTTTTTGTATGAGTATATATGATAATTAGGTATAGAGTCCCAAAAAACATTAGTGCAGTTTTAGAAAAATATTAATATATTACAAATGTTAACAAAAAATGGCAAAAAACGTTAAAAATGACCTAAAATGGGCAATTACCCAAAATTAGACTACGTTAGGTCAAAGCGGATATGGAATTAGCGACCCCGGAAATTAAAATTACCGTCGAAAAATTCCATGGACATGCTTTCAAAAAAAATCGCAAATAAAACCATGCTCCAGGCCTGTACTAATAAGTTAATATTGAAAATAATAGTAATATTAAAGTAAAAAAAAAATAGTCATTAAAATAGAAAATAATAAAATATAGTTCTTTCTATATAATTAAATGAATTAAATATGATATGACTTTAAAATATTATAAATTTAAAATTGTTTGTTTTAATGTATGCCCCAAATTAAATAGTTTCATAATATTTTTTATGCTTAAATTTTTTTTATATATTTTGCAGATGCAGTCAATACAAGTTGTCCAAATTTTTCTCTTAACGATTATTATGGCTATTTGAAGACTTATATACCTGGGGCGAAGTTTCGTTTAGCTAAAGGAACAGCACCTGGGGAGCCAGTGCATGAAGAAAAGAGTGGAGATGAAAATAATACAGGCGAAGAAGCAAGTTCAGAAGAGGATTAAAAATAATGCTGATAGTTGAATATTTTCAATATAATCGTCGGTGCTCTCTTCCCTGAAAGGCCCATCCGGGAAAACCCGGTTGAGGTGATACCCAGGGAGGAAGTGCCGCTGTTCAGCGAAGGCGAGATGGTCAAGGCCATAAAGGCCATGAAAAATGGCAAGGCGCCGGGGCCGGACGGTATACCGGCGGAAGTGCTCAAAAGAGCGGTCAAAGTAATCCCTGGTATCCTGCTAAGCATGTTCAATGCTTGTTTGGTGGCTGGAGTGTTTCCAAAGCAGTGGAAGGTGGCACGTCTCGTGCTCTTGAACAAGGGCAAGGGGGGAGCCCCGGACTCTCCATCATCTTACAGACCTTTGTGTATGTTAAATACCATTGGTAAGGTGATGGAGAGCTTGCTCCGGGCAAGGCTCAGAAGGGCAATCGAGGAGGGCGGTGGTCTCTCTGAGGAGCAGCATGGTTTTCGTGAAGGGCATTCCACGATAGACGCCATTCGGCGTGTCGTGGATACCGTAGAGGCTGAGAGGGAAAAGCGGCCTGCAATTCGCAGGGACGTCCTTCTGGTAACGCTGGACGTCAAAAACGCTTTCAACTCGGCCAGGTGGGATGACATGATCCGGTCCCTCGAGTACGATTTCCGGATACCCAGGTATCTGGATAACGTACTAAAGGATTACCTGCGGGACCGGAGACTGCTCTACGACACTCTCGACGGAAGGCGTGAAAGGGTTCTGAGTGCAGGCATCGCGCAAGGTTCGGTTCTCGGACCTGATCTGTGGAATGCCTTTTACGATGGCTTGTTGCGCGTCCACCTCCCGGAAGGAGTTTCCCTGATCGGGTACGCCGACGACGTGGCCCTAACCATAACTGGCAGGGACATGGAAGAGACCCAGGAGAGGTTAAATCTAGTCATGAGACGGATCAACCTCTGGATGGGCGATCACGGGCTCCAGCTTGCGATCCCAAAAACGGAGATCGTACTGCTGACTCGTCGAAGGGTTCCCACCGACTTCGATGTAATTATCGACGACGGCGGAAACCCTCACACGATCCGAACCAGAACATCGGTGAAATACCTGGGAGTTCAGCTTGATAACAAGCTGACCTTCTGGGAGCAATTTCAGAGGTCGTGTGAAAAGGCAGCGTCGGCCGCATCCTCCCTGTCAAGGCTCATGGCCAACATTGGGGGACCCAAACCAGGGAAACGAAGGCTCCTGATGTCAGTCGTCAACTCTGTCCTGCTCTACGGATCAGAAGTCTGGGCGAAGACCACAGAAACTGCCAAGTACAGGCGAAAAATATCGTCTGTACAGAGGCAAGCGGCAGTGAGGATCGCCTGCGGATACCACACGGTATCTCTAGAGGCGATCCAGGTTGTTGCTTCGGTGATACCCATCGACCTGCTAGCGTTGGAGCGGAAATTCATCTACGAGAGCGTAGATGAGCGCGAAGTGGCTTCCACTCGCGCCCGCTTCAACTCTATGAAAGCATGGAATAAACGATGGAAAAAGAACCAAGAGAAAAATGCCCTATGGACGCGCAGACTGATCTCAGACCTGCAGGCATGGATGGGACGACAGCATGGGGAGGTAGATTTCTACCTTACCCAGTTCTTAACCGGACACGGGTATTTCCGTGTCATGTTGAAGCATTGGCATAAGGTGGCAACAAAGGAGTGCTTGCACTGTCCGGGCGTGGATGATACAGTAGAGCACACATTCTTCGAATGTGTTCGCTACTCGGAGGGGCGCCCGCCCTTCCCGATTTGGAGGCCGGAGACGGTGGTCCCGGAAATGCTACGGAGTTCCGAAAACTGGAACAAAGTAGCAGAGTACGTAAGGACCACCTTGTTGGAGAAGAAGGAAGAGGGCTTTCTATCGTAGAGAGCTCTCCTGTCCCTAGGCAGGGGGAAGGCAGCGGCCAGCTGCCTAGGCTGCGCGTCCCAAACTGAAGTTATACCTGAAAAGGGAGTTCCGGTTTGGGACAAACAAGCGCAGGGGGTTTAAAGTGTGTTTATCCAGTAAGAATCTGGGGCGTAGCCGGCGACCGCGTTCGTCGGTGGTCTCCCAGTTGTGCACTTTGTGCAACTGGGCGGTCATGGAAATTTGCGGGTCTTTAAGGCCCGCAAACACTCCATGGCTGATGTAAGATTCACATATTTCCCATAAAAAAAAAAAAAAAAAAAAAAAAAAAAAATTGTAAGACATTATTTTTTTTAATAGACAATTATTCATAACAATCAAGAATTTTAATAATGATAATTCAAAAGCGAGTCTTAATTATTTGTGAAAATTAATATTGGCACGTATTTTTTAAATATTTTCAAGTTGATTAAATAATTTATTGCTTTGGAACCTATCTAAAGATATGGGTAATTTTTAAAAATAAATGTATGTACGATCTTTATAAATAATATTTTCTTACACTAATACTACATAGCATTATTTCGAAGAGGTTTGACAGCAAATAAAAACTAAAAAATAAAAAAAAATTATGATGAAAATGTAATATCTCTGTATCTGATAGATTATTTTTAAATTTTAAAGAAAACTGTTATAGCCCCTCTATAACATTTTAATTTATGCATAACATAATTTTATTTTTTATCTTTTTGTCTGATTAGAATGGTTAGACGTTTATATGTATGTCTGTATTTATAAATTAAGACTGATTGTTTAAAGTAGGTTATAATGATTACCATGAGATTTTGAGTCTAAAGTCAACGTCTCAAAGATCAAATAGAGCATTTTATCATGAATAAGATGGTATCCAAACGAAAGTCTTTGAACTTAAGGAAAATGCAAGGGGAAAATTATTGTGAAAAATTATAAGCATATCGTAGCATACATTGAAAAAGAGAAATTTTAGATTATGCAAAAATATAATTAGGAAATTAGTTTAATGAAAAAAATTTGATTCTTTGTATAAATTCAGTAAGAAAAAATAAAGAAAAAAGGAAAACAAGAATGAAAGTATGATTATAATATGTATATTATGACAATTTTATACCTGTTTTTTTAGCTTTTGGTGCCAAAATTGCTTGGATTTATAATTTTTTTTTGAATTGCACTTGAATTTTTGAATTGGTTATGCATGTATTTTATCGATTCTTTTGCATGATATAAAGGACCCCGCACAAAAGGATAGGAAATGGAGTTTCGGTCGAATTGGCTGAATTTTTGATATGTTGTAGGTTTCATCATTCTGAACAAAAGTCTCAATGGGCACAAAGCTCAAAAGTCACAACTTTGGTTGCTACGGAGCTTGAAAGCTCCAAAGCTCTATCATAACGAAGTGGCTTAAAAACCTATTTTCTTTTATTTTTAACGTATAACTTTATGTTTTTGAGGTCGCTGATTTCGAATCCGATGTCAGATTAACGAAATTGTCAATTGGCAGCTGTCAATTAGCTGTCAAGACTCTAAAATATCGTAAAAAACTTTAAAGTTTAGCTGGGATATACGTTATTGAGGTCAATGACTTTGAATTCGATGTCAGATTTATTATATTGTCAATTGACAGCTGTCAATTAGCTGTCAAAAATATAAAATATTGTAAATAACTTAAAAGTTTAGGTGGAATATGCGTATTTAAGGTCGCTGATTTCGAATCGGATGTCAGACTGACGATATTATCGGTTGACAGCTGTCAATTAGCTGTCAAAACTCTAAAATATCGTTAAAAACTTTAAAATATTACTAGGACTCACGTTTTTAAGGTCGCTGACTTCCAATTCGATGTCAGATTGATGATATTGTTAATTGACAGCTGTCAAGTGACAATCTCGTAAATCCAACACCGGATTCAAAATCACCGATCTCAAAAATGTAAATCCTAGTAATATTTTAAAGTTTTTTACGATATTTTAGAGTCTTGACAGCTAATTGACAGCTGCTAATTGACAATTTCGTTAATCTGACATCGGATTCGAAATCAGCGACCTCAAAAACATAAAGTTATACGTTAAAAATAAAAGAAAATAGGTTTTTAAGCCACTTCGTTATGATGGAGCTTTGGAGCTTTCAAGCTCCGTAGCAACCAAAGTTGGGACTTTTCAGCTTTGTGCCCATTGAGACTTTTGTTCAGAATGATGAAACCTACAACATATCAAAAATTCAACCAATTTGACCGAAACTCCATTTCCTATCCTTTTGTGCGGGGTCCTTTGTCATAATAAATATATTATAAAAGTTACATCAAATTTAGTGATTGAATCTTTTATTTATCTTTTGATTAAAAATAGTAAACTTATACTAGAATCATATTTGGAAATTTAAAAAATCAAAATAATGTGTACTCATGCATTTGTTATTAAATCTTGTATTCTCGCAAAATAAATTTCTCTTTGAAAATGTCCTAGGAACCTTATATAGAATAGAATAAAGTAAAAATGGCTGCAAGAATTTTTGGGGACAAAACACGTTTTTTATTGGTTATTGCATAAATGTTTTAATTTCTTGAAGGGGATATGCGTCAAATATTAATCGCGCGTTTTCTTGAACAAGGCTTGGATTCTAATATGGTTTAAAGCAACTCGTTCATGTGACTATTGACCAGCAAAGGATGTGGATTAGAGGCATATTAATAATTTAATAGAATTTATTATTTTATTAATATTGCATAATCGTTATAAGGTTTCTGAGGATCGAACGAGGTTTGAAAACCTTATTTGATCAGCGGTAATCAAACTTTTACTGGACGATTATTGCATAAATGCGTTAATTTAAATCAAAATTTTTGAAGGGGATAAGTTTAAAATATTAATCGCGCGTTCTCTTGAACAAGGCTTGGATTCTAATATAGTTTAAAGCAACTCGTTCATGTGACTATTGACCAGCAAAGGATGTGGATTAGAGGCATATTAATAATTTAATAGAATTTATTATTTTATTAATATTGCATAATCGTTATAAGGTTTCTGAGGATCGAACGAGGTTTGAAAACCTTATTTGATCAGCGGTAATCAAACTTTTACTGGACGATTATTGCATAAATGCGTTAATTTAAATCAAAATTTTTGAAGGGGATAAGTTTAAAATATTAATCGCGCGTTCTCTTGAACAAGGCTTGGATTCTAATATAGTTTAAAGCAACTCGTTCATGTGACTATTGACCAGCAAAGGATGTGGATTAGAGGCATATTAATAATTTAATAGAATTTATTATTTTATTAATATTGCATAATCGTTATAAGGTTTCTGAGGATCGAACGAGGTTTGAAAACCTTATTTGATCAGCGGTAATCAAACTTTTACTGGACGATTATTGCATAAATGCGTTAATTTAAATCAAAATTTTTGAAGGGGATAAGTTTAAAATATTAATCGCGCGTTCTCTTGAACAAGGCTTGGATTCTAATATAGTTTAAAGCAACTCGTTCATGTGACTATTGACCAGCAAAGGATGTGGATTAGAGGCATATTAATAATTTAATAGAATTTATTATTTTATTAATATTGCATAATCGTTATAAGGTTTCTGAGGATCGAACGAGGTTTGAAAACCTTATTTGATCAGCGGTAATCAAACTTTTACTGGACAATTATTGCATAAATGCGTTAATTTAAATCAAAATTTTTGAAGGGGATAAGTTTAAAATATTAATCGCGCGTTCTCTTGAACAAGGCTTGGATTCTAATATGGTTTAAAGCAATTCGTTCATGTGACTATTGACCAGCAAAGGATGTGGATTAGAGGCATATTAATAATTTAATAGAATTTATTATTTTATTAATATTGCATAATCGTTATAAGGTTTCTGAGGATCGAACGAGGTTTGAAAACCTTATTTGATCAGCGGTAATCAAACTTTTACTGGACAATTATTGCATAAATGCGTTAATTTAAATCAAATTTTTTTGAAGGGTATATATGGGCTTTATTACCATAAAATACGTTTTAAGAACACAAAAAATAAATTAAAAAAATTTTTGACGGATACTACTACCACAATGATTTTTTGATAGTACAAACCCTATATGCAAAAAAAACGTGAAAATGAAATCGGTGATAAATGCCAAAAAGCTTTTTTCCAATTTTGTGTCAAAAACCACGTATTTCATGACTCAGCAATATGAATTTAATAAATATGTTTTTTTAGTGTTGCTAATTGCTTTAGGTAGTTTTTATTATATATTATACATAAAGAAATCACAATAGAGAATTTTTCTTCTACAAACATTAGCTCCTGGGGCCCTAAAAACCCATATTTTAAACCTAAAACACCAAAAATTGTTACAATTGAAGTTTAATCATTTTAAAGGATATAAGAATAAGGTAAAAATGGTAGGATTTTCCATAAAAGTATCCCACTTGCGATTAAATTTAAAAAATGCTGATTTTGGGTCTTTTTTAAATTGATACGTTTATAGAAAATCTACTAGTTTTACCTTATTTTTACATCCTTTAAAGTGGAAAATGGTTAAATTTAAATTATAATAATTTTTGGCGTTTTAGGTTTAAATATGCATTTTTGGGGCCCTAGGAGCTACTGCTTGTAGAAGAAAAATTCTTCAGTGTAATTTCTTTATGTATATAATATTTCTGTATATATATAAGCCATTAGCAACATTAAAAAAACATATTTTTAAAATTCAGGTAGCTGAGTCATGAGATACGTGTTTTTTGACACAAAAAAAGAAAAAATCTTTTTGGCATCCATCACCGATTTCTTTTTATTGTTTTTTTTTGCATTATATAGAGTACAAAGTATCAGAAAATCATTTTAGTAGGATTGTAACCGCCAAAAATTTATTTGAAAATGAGAAATGGCCAAGGATACGCAATTTCGGTCTAACTTAGGCAGATTTACACTTAGAGGGCTATTAAGTTGAGAGTGTATGTCTCATGTATATAAAAAATGGGTTAAAAATTAGTTCAAAATTAGGCAAATCGTGGGATTCGATCTGGCAGCCGTATGACATCTTATGGGGAATATTGATATTCATTCTATTATCAGATGCAGATTTACATTTTCAACCAATTCTCTTTTTCAGATATAATGTAATAAAATTAAATAAAAAATTTCCAATTTAAACACTAAATAAGTTATTTAAACGAACATTTTTTTACGGTATACTAAGTTTTTAATAAAAATAATGACTAAACGCATAAAAATGGCTTCCAAAAATCAAGAAAGAGTCCCAGGAAACTAAAAATTCTTAGATATGCTATTTTATGTTGGATTTTTACGAGTCTTTAATTTAATTATGGTCCAGTTTTTAGAAAATTAAAATTACAAATTTTTTGAAATTTTTATCCTGAGATTTTATTACAGTACATCTAAAAAAGGGAATTGTATTCTATAGAAATTGCTGATTAAACTTTTTTTACAAAAAATGCTAACATACTATTTTTTCAGAAAGGTTAGAAGATACTGTGGAAAGCTGTGAAAAAGAATTAAATTGTGTGGTGTGTTACACATCTAGAAAATGCATGAAATATGATTGCGGTCATGTAGCAACTTGCAAACAATGTGCGGAATTAAATAAAGCAATATCAGAAAATAATGGAAGTGAAGAACTAAAAACGGGTAGAGTCCAGGGACCATTAGAAAATTACTGCCCTTCTTGTAGAAAGCCATCGAAACCACCAATTTTTGTCATAATTTAAAATTAAATTATTTGTAATAATTTAGTTAATTATAATATTAAAAAATAAAAAAAAAATTTTTTATTTGTAATAATTTAGTTAATTATAATATTAAGAAATAAAAAAAAAAAATTGTAATAAAAATATATAAATTTGCTTTTTTTAATTCAACCCTTTATTGATTACTCCTGTATATTTTAAATTTTACTGCAGACTGTATTTTATTTAAACCTTATTATGATATAAATTTAACTTTCAATCCTACTAAAATATAAGTTTATGGAATCAGACCAAAAATATAAATAAACCCTTAAAATAAAAAAAAAGTTTTATACTTTAAAAATTGCCATTTATATACGCAATTAAAATTCATTTTTATCACTGTTAATCTCAAGATAAGTATATAACCAGCTGGAATTCAACGATACGAAAAGTGATAAAAGCTACCTATGTTTTGTAACTTAGTTAACAAATTATAAGCAGCCTAAAATATTAAAAATAATCTATCTGAATAAAAGATTAGTCTATGTTGTAAGGGTTAATAGTGCGAAAAATTGTGTTTTTCCCCTTTCTATATTTCCAGTTTTTTTTGCAAATTTGCTTATGAGAAATTTTCGTGCCAATCTGGGCCTTTTCCACAATCTTCCCTTGATTATATAATACATGATTATTTATATTTATTTATTTATATAAAAGTACATATCTAAGAAATGCTTGTTATCCTTGGATAGTTAAAAAAATAATTAATCTAAACGTTTTTTTACAATGTAAAAATTTTTCCGTATCCTAAGATAAAAAAAAACTCAAAAATACCCCTCAAATTGATAATATTCACTATGAATTCATGCAGGCAGCGCCATCTCCTTTTGACATATGGAATAAAAAAATTCAAATTTTTTATACAGTATAGTCTGTGTAGAAAAATTTATGTTGAATAATATTTGTGTACAAAATATATGTGTACAAAATATTTTGTGTGGAGAATTTTGTGTTCAATTTTTCAAATTAAAAAAATTTTTTTTTTCTGTACAAAATTTTTGTGTTTAAAAAATTTTCTGTTTAAAAAATTGTGTACAATATTCTCAAAAATTTGTGCTCCATTTTTTGTGTTCAATATTTTTCTGTAAAAAATTTTTTGTGCTGAAAATATTTTTGCTCAAAAAAATTTGTGTTTAATAAGTTATGTTGAATTTTTTGTGTAGAAACGCAATCTGTAGAATTATTTTTCTGTGGAAAAAAATTGTTACCTGAAAATGCCACGTGGCGGACAATTTTACATCGGCCGTACCTATACTTTTTATAGTGTATGGATTCTCCTGTTGAAAAATTATTAATTGGGTATTAAGAACAATCTGTGAGTTAGACTTAGAACCATAATTAGAACCCACATGTTTATAAGCTGATTAGATATAAGTATATAATATTATATAAGTACGTAAATTAAAATGGATGCTTTAGATTTAAATGATGAAAGTCAAGAAGTAGCTAAGGAACATGTTAACCCAAACTCCGGTCAGTGCAGGTTATGCGGATTTGTATGTGATGTACAATTACGCAAGTAAGTATACCTGTAACTCCAAAATATTTGTTTTTTTTTACATGTACATATGATTATTATTATTATTATTATTATTATTATTATTATTATCATTAACATTATTATTATTATTATTTTTTTTTTTTTTTTTTTTTTTTTTTTTTTTTTTTTGTCAAGGGAATCTTGTGAATCTTACATCAGCCATGGAGCCTTGACAAGGAGGATGCGATCGACGCGGCCTTCTCACTCGACCTCTGAAATTGTTCCCAGAAGTTCAGCTTGTTATCAAGCAGAACTCCCAGGTACTTAACCGATGTCTTGGCTTGGATCGTGTGAGGGTTTCCACCATCATCGACATTTACATCGATGTCCGTGGAAATTGTTGTTCGGCGGGTCAGCAGTACGATCTCCGTTTTTGGGATCGCGAGCTGGAGCCCGTGCTCGCCCATCCAGAGATTGATCTGTCTCATGACTAGATTCAACCTCTCCTGGGTTACCTGCATGTCCCTGCCAGTGATAGTCAGAGCCACGTCGTCCGCGTACCCGATCAGAGAAGCTCCTTCCGGGAGGTGAACGCGCAACAGGCCATCGTAAAAGGCATTCCACAGGTCCGGTCCGAGAACCGAACCTTGGGCAATGCCCGCACTCAGAACCCTCTGTCGCCTGCCATCGAGCGTGTCGTAGAGCAGTCTCCGGTCCCGTAGGTAGTCCTTTATTACGTTACCCAGATACCTGGGTATCCGGAAATCGTACTCGAGAGACCGGATCATGTCATCCCACCTGGCCGAATTGAAAGCGTTTTTGACGTCCAGCGTTACAAGAAGGACGTCTTTGCGAATTGCAGGCCGCTTTTCCCTCTCAGCCTCTACGGTATCCACGACACGCCGGATGGCGTCTATCGTGGAATGCCCCTCACGAAATCCATACTGCTCCTCGGAAAGGCCACCGCCCTCCTCGATAGCTCTTCTCAACCTTGCCCGGAGCATGCTCTACATCACCTTTCCGATGGTGTTTAACATGCACAAGGGTCTGTAAGATGATGGAGAGTCCGGGGCTCCACCTTTACCCTTGTTCAAGAGCACGAGACGTGCCACCTTCCACTGCTTTGGAAACACTCCCGCCACCAAGCATGCATTGAACATGCTTAACAGGATACCAGGGATTATTTTGACCGCTCGTTTGAGCACTTCCGCAGGTATCCCGTCCGGCCCCGGCGCCTTGCCATTTTTCATGGCCTTGATGGCCTTCACCATCTCGTCCTCGCTGAATAACGGCACTTCCTCTCTGGGTATCGTCTCTACCGGGTTTTCCCGGGTGGGCTGCTCAGGGAAGAGAGCGCCGATGATTCGTTCGGTCGATACTGCGTCCATCATGTTGTCAGACCCCCGGTTCAACTTGCCCATTACGACTTTGTAACCAAGTCCCCAGGGGTCTTGTTTACATCCTCGCGTAATGAACGCAGGCATCGAGCCTTGCTTTGACGGATAGCTTTGGCCAGCCGGTGTTTAGCATCCTTATGTTCCTTGGAAAGTGCAGCAGCTTCGAGCCTGTCCCGTGCTCTCTGCGCCCTTCGTCGCGTCCTGTGGCACTCCTTGCGGAGCTCCGCTATTTCGGAAGTCCACCAGTAAACTGGCTTTCTCCCTTTCCAGGGCCGTCGCAGTAGAGACGTTACTTTCTTGACTAAGATTTCAGCCTCGCGGGGACCTGTAGCCTCTCGCCGGAAAAGGGAAAAGGAAAAGTAGAAACCAAAAAGCTTAAAATCAGGCAGGAAATTTCACAATTTTTATCCTAAAAATGAGTTAGTCATCGATACGATAACTATGTGCATTGTCATCGCTAAAAGAGTCATTCTGATTATCGTCAAAAATCGAAGACGATATTGGTATAGAGGTTATATAATGAATAAATGACATTTAATATTTTTTTTTTTTATAATGCATGCTCAAGAAATATTGAATACTTATGAAAAATAAGTCGAAATTCTTGATTAGCGATACACAAAACTTATATGGAAATATCTTGGTTGCTCAAAGTGCGAAAGTAGCGCAAACCCCTTTTTTGGAGTAGTTTTAGTTATTATTTTAAGGGTGAAATATTGAATATTTATGAAAAATGAGTCGAAATTCTTGATTACCGGCCCAAAAAACCTAAATGGACATATCCTGGTTGCCCAAATAGCAAAAACACTCTCTTTTCGGGGGTAATTTTAGCCAATTTAGGGGTGAAATGTTAAATATTTATGAAAAATAAGTCGAAATTCTTAATCAGTGACCCAAAAAACCGATATGGACATATACTGGTTGCTCAAAATGCCAAAATAGCAAAAACACCCCCTTTTCGGGGATAATTTTAACCAATTTAGGGATGAAATTTTAATTATTTATGAAAAAGAAGTCGAAATTCTGGATCAGCGACCCAAAAAACCCGTATGGTGCGAATCTGAGTGCTCAAAGTGCAACTATGTAAAAAACACCCCATTTTGGGGTAGTTTTTTGCAAATTTAGGGGTGAAGCCCCCATTGAAATGACCCCGATTTTCGTGTTCAGCGACCCAAAAAACATAGTAAAGCAAATCTCATGTTCGCCAGTAAAAATACAACCAAACCCGTATTTTGACTGGAGTAAGACTAAAGATAAAATTTTCTGTAAGAGGAAAATTTTTTTAATTGCTTTTTGGCTTCAGGAACTCAGTAACGGATTAGCCCAAATAAGCCAAAATTTACTAGATTCTCCATACAAAATGTAATTACAGAGCTTAACATTAAAAAAAGTTATCTATCACTCTTATCATATTCCAATTTTTAAAAATAAAAATTAAAATTTTTTAATTTATTTTTCTAGCTCTAAAAATAAAGAAATCAAAAAATAATCAACATTTGAACTAATTATTTTTTACAAAAACTTGTTCTTTTTCACTCTTGACAAAATGTTTTGTTGTAATTGCCGAACATTTAATAAACAATTTATACCTATATTAATACTTTTTTATTAAACAAATAGTTTATTTTTATTTGTAAGTTAATTTTCATGATAATCAACAAGTATGTTTTAATCATTACTTAGAAAATATTTATTTTTTTTATTCATATAATATTACCATAAATATTAACTTATGGTTGAAAAATTTTAATAATGATTACAAAATAAAAAAAGAAGTTTGAATATCCCGCTTTATTTTTGGCTTTTTGGTTTTCGTTAATTATTTAATACAATTTCGTAAATCTCCCAAGTGAGTTTAAACTGTAAAATGATGCATAATTTTGACTAGTTATTTTTAAAATGATCGAAACGGAAGGATTTAATGTAACTTTTTGCGATAGCAGTGCCAACTTTAGTTATTACCATCAGTCTTATAATCCTAGTCGGAAATGTATACAGTGTAACTAGTAAAATGTATACAATTTTCCCACTATAATTCCAACACTGATTACCACCTTAAGGTCTAATTTTTATTTTTACACAGATGACTATTATCTGCATATTTTGGTTACTCAATGAGGTTGTGATGGGTCAAATTTTGGTTTTTGATTTTTTGGCATATAAGCACGTTTTGAGACCTCAGGAAGCTAAAAAACCGTTTTTTATTTTTAAAGTCTCTCTCTCTCTCTCTCTGTGTGTGTGTGTGTGTGTGTAATCGTTGATATTTCACAAACATTATGGAATTAAGACGTAATTTTTTTTTTTTTAATTTTTTTACCAAAGAATTTTGAGGTATTTTTATTTTTTTTAAATTGGATGTAATACCTCATTTATTCCCATGAAAGTACTTATATTGGAAATTATGATTTTTACTCGATATCTCGAATCTGATAATTAATTTTTTGAAAATTTTTTTCCCAAGTAATTTATTTCAATGAGAGTACTAGTTTTAGAAAGTTTGTTTATAGTAATTTTTGGGATCTGATACCGAATTTTTTCAAAATTATTTTCTCAAAATTAAAAAAACAAAAAAATTAAAAAAACTAGAATGTTTTTTTTTTTTTTTAGTGCAATACCTCATTTAATTCCATTAAAGTAATAATATCTGAAAATATTATAACCGGCGATATTTCAGAACCCACGCCTAGCTTGAAAGATCGGATTATGCAAACGTCGGGCACTTGGGATTTTTAGCGGAAAATGAATGTTCAACCTATAAGGAGATAATACTTTCTTGGATTTAAATGTTTCACCTAGCTTCTTGAGAGTTATTTGATACAACGTGTCTCTCGGGGCAGCTGAAAATGAGCGAAAAGTTTTCCGGATCGGGCTAAAATTTTAGGAAAGGTTGCTTTTTTGGTACCCAAAAAAATGGTGAAACCCGTTTTTCAAAATCAGTCATCCTCTTCTAGATATTTATCTATATGTCTCCCATTTAAAATACATGGGAAAACCCATTTTGTAGCGGTTTTTCTGATTTTGCTTAACAATTTTAGTTTTATTAAGCACCAAAGCATCGAGAAAAATTTTTTTTAACATTCATTCACATGCCTGCTTCATTATACAGAGGATTGTTGTTTGGCCAACGTGGCCAGACGCCTCTATGTTTGAAAAAATTGCGTTTAAAATAGAAAAAATAACAATTGAATTTTTAACGACCTTTGTTCGTGTAAATGATATCAAATAAATTTACAAATTCATCACCCCCACTTTTCATATATGCGGATGCAAATTGTCATCTCTTTTTTTATTAAAACATAGAAAGCGGTGATATTTGATATATTTTTAAACTTATTTAAAAATTTAAATTTTCACGAATTTTAATGTCGGTACAGAATTTCTCGTTGGTTTGGTGCTTGGTGAAACTAAAATGGTGGAGCAAAATAAGAAAAACCGCAACTAAATGGCTTTTCCCATGTATTTTAAATGGGAGACATATTGATCAATATCTCGAAGAGGATGACTGATTTTGAAAAAGGGGTTTCACCATGTTTTTGGGGACCAAAAAAGCAACCTTCCCTGAAAATTTCAGCCCGATCCAAGCAGGAAAAATTTTTGCTCATTTTCAGCTGCCCCGAGAGACGCGTTTTATCAAATAACTCTCAAGAAGCTAGGTGAAACATTTAAATCCAAGAAAGTATTATCTCCTTATAGGTTGAACATTCATTTTCCGCTATAAAATCCCAAGTGCCCGATGTTTGCATAATCCGATCTTTCAAGCTAGGCGTGAACCATTATGGAATTAATACCTAATTTTTTTTTCAAAAATTTTTTCATCAAAAAATCTCAAACTATTTTTTTTTTGTTTTTAATTTGGATGTAATACCTCATTTATTTCCATGAAAGTACTTATATTTGAAAGTATGGTTTTTACTCGTTATTTTGAATTTGATAATTAATTTTTTGAAAATTGTTTTTCCAAAATTTTCGTTACAAAAAAATACAAAAAACACAAAATTTTTTTTCTCTTTGGACGTAGTACCTAATTTGTTTCTATGAAAGTACAAGTTTTAGAAAGTTCGTTTATAGTAATTTTTTGGATCTGATACCGAATTTTTTCAACATTTTTTCTCATAATTAAAAAAACTGCAATATTTTGTTTTTTTTTTTTGGTGTAATACTTCATTTAGTTCCATGAAAGTACTTATATTTGAAAATATGGTTTTTACTCGATATCTCGAATCTGATAATAAATTTTTTGAAAATTTGTTCCAAAATTTTTAATCAATAAAAAAAACTTTTAAAAGTAATAATAGAAATGTATGTATGATTGCATGCTTGTAATCGATTATATCTGTGGCACATTGAAGTATTATGCTCATTGTTTGAGGAACCTTAGTGCCAGCTAGTTGGCAGGGTATTTTTTTCTCTTTTTAAGCTTTATTTGGTTTAAGGTAGCTCTTTCATTACAATGATTTGCTAGAATAAATTTTTTTTTTGCAAAACGTTTGCTAGTGGTTAACTAGTCATTGCTAGGTTAATTATTTGTTTGTCAGCAAATTTTTTTATGAATAAGTTAAAAAATAAAACATTTGCTACGGTAGCTGCAGCATACATTTTTGCTTATCGAAACCATTTAACAATTGTTTTTGGGTCTTGAAATAATTTTCATTTTTAATCTACTCGTTAGCTTGTACAAAATTTACAAAGAGATTCAAATATTTTTTCTAAATTTATTAAATAAAAAATAATAATTATTTGAAAGCCCCGTATAAATGTCTTCAGCTTAGTAATTTTTGCACTGCGTACACTGAGAAAAAATGTTGAGTATATGTACATTTGCAACTGTAAGATTTTAGTATTAATTTTAGTAAAGTTATCCAATGGATTGCAAATATTACATTTTACTCTTTTTGTCAATGATTTTTTACTATAGTTAAGGGTAATTTTTCTTAAATAAGATTTGCTTTCTTTCCTTATATAGTATATGCAATGAAATTTTGTCACTTGCGTGAAAAAAAATGTTGAAATAAATTTTACAAAAATTAATAGTAATTTTATTTCGTATGATGGTAGTTCATCAAATATATATGTTGTTAAAAAATAAGGCTGCTTATAAACACGCAACTGAATTTGTAAAATGAATTTGTAATGGCGCGTAAATTCAAAATTGAAATAAGCCTGAAAATCTAAAAGTAGCGAAATTAAAAAAATTTTTAAATAATTATTGTTTGTTAAATATTATTATATCATTTTTTATTTATTTTTACAATAATTTCTTTAAAAATTTAATTAACTTTGCTAATTTTAGATTTTCAGGTTTATTTAAATTTTGAATTTACGCGCCATTACAAATTCATTTTACAAATTCAATTGCGCGTGTAAGCAGCCTAACATAAAACGCCATTTTAAGAACTTCAAATTATTTTACTAATAAAAAGGGTAATTTTTACCAATAAAATTTTGTGAGTGTAAGTATGTATGATCTAAGATCGTAAAAATTTTATTAGAGCGGTAATAGTATATTACGATCCCGTGTCCAGAAAAGTAAATAATGGTCCAAATCGCACGTAAATTACCATCCGAGGCGAAGCCGAAGTTGATAAATTGCGAATTGGGTCATTGTTTATTTATGGACAAGGGTCCTATACGATTTTTCTTCGTCAGTGGCGAGAAAACGCGTCTTTTCCAAAGGCCGGGAAATTCGTGCTTTCTGGCTGCTAACAATAAAAATGATTGATTTATTGAAAGATCAGTTTTTCCCATGTTTAATACATTGTTCTTTCTTATTTTTTCCCTAAAACTAGCTAATTTAATCAATCATATAGGTAATGATGCAAAGTTACATATTGTTAAGAAAATTTAATTTAAGAATGAAAAAAAATTATTTAATAATTTTAAAATACGATTAATAAAGTTTAATTTTTGTAGGAATCCAAGTAGTTGAAAAGTTCAAGAATTCGAAAATCTTGCGGAAACTATCATTCTTTCATGTACTTAGTCTTTTGAGAACATTTTAAGCCAAAACATTCATGTAAATATAAAGAATATTATTATTTACATTATAGAGTGTATCTTATTTTATTTTTTATTTTTTCCACTCTGGTTAAATGAGATGTTTTGAATATAAAAAAACTTATAACCGGTTTGTATTAACCCATTACCGACTAGGCAGTCAAAACGTGCCACTTGATTTATACCTGTTTAGATATACATGAAAAATTAATGTTTAAAATTGTTTTAAAACTAGAATCTCATAAAAAAATTCAATTTTTGAATTATTTTTTACTAACAAACCTTCAGAAAATATCTACCAGTGTCGGAAACTTAAAAAGCAATTCATTTTAGCCCTGTTTTGCTGCCAAAACGTGCCACTTTGACGTAAGTCGTTACTATTCGTAAATTTTTTTTTTCCTTCTAATTAGCATCCGGGGGTTTTTGAGGTTGCTAAATTGAAATACGAACTCAAAAAAAATCATAAAGCTTCATCTACGGGTGAAAAATTAGGGTGTAAAGTGGTGTATAATCGATTTTTATAAAAACTTTATCCGGGGGTTTTATTACTGATTTCAAATACCAACTCGAAAAATGCTGAAACTTCAATTAGGGGTGGAAAACTGGGGTGAAAAGGGGTGAAAATTAATATTTATAAAAGGCTTTATTTTTACTTGAAAAATTATACCGGTAAGTTTTCGATTTGATTTGTATTTTTTGATTTTCACCGTTTTTCACTCCAATTTGTCACCCCTAGATGAAATATAGCATTTTTCGGAGTTCATATTTGAAATTTGCAACCTCGAAACCCCCCCTAACCTAACCCCCTCCATATAGTTTTTCAAGTCAAAATAAAGTGTTTAGTAAGAAATTAGTTTTTTACCCCTTTGTACCCTAGTTTGCCAACCCTAAATAAAGTTTAAGCATTTTTTGGTGGGGTCCACCCTTTTCGAAATTCACATATGAAATCAGTAACCTCGAAAACCCCCGTATATAACTTATCGAGTAAAAATAAAGTGTTTTATAAAAATCGATTTTTCACCCCTTTTCGACCCGGTTTTCCGACCAAATTGAGAAACATATTTATTATTAATAATATTTTGTTTTCAAAGTTCTTAAACATTTTGAAAATCTTCTCAACCTTTTCTTCTTATTGAGTTTAAAATATTCTCATTTTGTTATTAGATTTTTTGTTTGTGCACGATGAAATTATAAATTGAAAAATTATAAATTTTTTTAAAAGTTTATTCCTTATAAAAAATGAAGCGATAAAATTAAGAATAAAATTTTCAAGTTAAAAGATGTAATAGATTTTTAAACGAAAATTAAACCATCGTATATGATATTTTTTAAATTCTTCCATTTTACCGGTAACGTAAAAGTTAGTAAGTTTGTTTGCTCATGCGCAGTGAAAAAATTAATAACAAGGGGAGTTCAATACACTTGGAACACCAAATTACACCAAATGGATATGGATGAGTTTGTTATGTTGAAAAAACATGTCGACTACCCTCCGTTCATTCCAATGGGCCTTCTGGGCCTAGAAACGCAGGGCTCAATGTTATGGAATAGGGTTTTTTAGTAATTTTCAATGAAACGCCAAAATCTCGCAAGTTAACCAAAACTCTTCTGATTGGTATCGTTTTTTTGGTTTAATATCACCTTTCATACACCGTAAACCGCAATTTATTATCACAAATTTTTTCATCACTACATCCAATTAACCAAACGGTCATTTTTGGCTAAAAAAGACCAATTTTTAAATTGGTGACAAATGTGTAATTTTTGACAAAAATAGGTTTTTTAATTGAAAGTTTCATTGAAATTTGTTAAAAAATCCTATTTTATAACAATTAACCCTTGCGTTTCTAGGCCCAGAAGGCCCATTGGAATGAACGGAGGGTAGTCGTTATGTTTTTTTAACATAACAAACTCATTCATAACCATTTGGTGTAATTTGGTGTAATTTCGTTATGTTTTTTCAACATAACAAACTCATTCATAACCATTTGGTGTTCCAAATGTATAATTGAACTCCCTTTGTAAGCTGAAGATATTTTTGCGGGAGTTTTAAATGAATACTATTTATGTAATAAATTTATAAAAAATATTTGAATACTGTTATTAATTTTGTACTAGCTAACGATTAAGTAACTATTAAATTTTTTTAAGACCCAAAAAGCAATTAATTAATAATTTTCCATTCATAAAAATGTATACATGGAAAAATACCCTGCCAACTAGCTGGCACTAAGGTTCCTCAAACAATGAGCTAAATACTTCAATATGTCACAGATATCTACGAATACAACCAAATTTTCGAATTATATGTAGAGTAAATTATGCATACCCAGTGAAATGCATATTTAAAAATAATAGTTAAAACTATCACGAATAATTTTTAGGAAATTCCATTTCTTTATTATAATAATAATGATTAATAAACAAAAGCGCGTCGCTAAAAGACTTGCTTTGACTTGCCTTGGCGGTAAATACGTACAAGAATAGAAAGAGAAGGAATGAATAAATATTTGACGTCAATTAATAAAAAAATTTAACTATATGATAGATAATAATTTTGTGACTGCTTTTTTAATATTATGCAGAGTAAATTATGTATATGTAGCGAAACGTATATTTAAAAATAATAGTCAAAACTATCATTAATAATTTTTAGGAAATTCCATTTCTTTATTGAATAATGATATAAACAAAAGCGTGCTGCTGAAGAACATGTTCTGACTTGCCGCGGTGGTGAATACATAAAAGGATAGAAAGAGAAAGAATTAATGAATATTTTAATATACAAAAGAAAAAGCATTGAACTAACTATTAAAATTGTTATATCCCATGGAATCGGATTTCATGAATGATGATGCATGGTCATAATATATGAAGGTATGCATTATAATACATGATCATAATAATATGTGGGCATCCACAAAGTTACGATGGTATATGAAAAATGTGTCTCTACATGTTATTATACGTTTTCATACATGAACTTTAATTATTAATATACGAAAAATCCCAAAAGATTTTTAACATTTCTTAAATTCAAAAAAAGTTTTGTTTTCTACTTGACTATACATGATAACACAATATTATACGAATTTCAGGTTAAAAAATTTCAGTTTTTCACCCTAAAATATTTTCCGCTTTTTCAAGATGGCGGACTTCAAAATATAGAAAAATTACATTCTTACATCAAGGGGGGGAATTGGAAATCGAAAAATGCGAATTTGAGATAGAAAATGTTTAATTTTTACCTCATCATTTATTCCGAAAGTTAAAAAAAAGTATTATTAAGGATACTGTGGAGCACATTTTCTTCGGATGTGTGCGCTACGTGGAAGGGCGCCCGCCCTTCCCGATTTGGAGGCCAGAGACGGTGGTCCCGGAAATGCTACGGAGTTCTGAAAATTGGAACAAAGTAGCAGAGTACGTAAGGGCCACCTTGTTGAAGAAAAAGGAGGAGGGCTTTCTATCGTAGATAGCTCTCCTGTCACTAGGCTGGGGGAAGGCAGCGGCCAGTTGCCTAGGCTGCGCGTCCCAAACTGAAGTTATACCTGAAAAGGGAGTTCCGGTTTGGGGAAAACAAGCGCAGGGGGGTTTATAGTGTGTTTATCGAGTAAGAATCTGGGGCGTAGCCGGCGACCGCGTTTGCCGGTGGTCTCCCAAGGCCCGCAAACACTCCATGGCTGATGCAAGATTCACAAGATTCCCTTGAAAAAAAAAAATAAAAAAATAAAAAAAAAAATAATAATAATAATAATAATAATAATTCCGTGTTTTGTATCTGACTTTATTTTAATTGGGCCTCTAAAGAAAAAGATGTGTCGTATTTTTGATATTTTATCATTTCTGCACTTGTACTTAGTAATTTTAAAGTTTCTATGACTTGTAACCCTTTCAATTTTTATGATCGTGTATCAAAAAATGTTGAAACTAGATTTTCGGTGCTCTGAAAACTGACTTGGTTTGACAACAGCAGTAATAGCCAGTGAATAACGCCTTTAATGGAGGTTTTAAGAGCATGAAAATAATAATTTGTGTATAAGTTCAATTTGATGTACAAAAATTTTAACGTTTCAGAATTCCTCGAAAGAATAAAATAATGGATGATAACTGGGTAAAATTTTTATTCAAGCATGGTGAAGAGATAGTAAAATATTTTTACGTTTTGTGTGATGCACATTTCGAACAAAAATGTTTTGTCGAATTACCAGGAGGAAAAAAAAAATTATTGAAAGGTAGTATACCTACCATTACCGGTAAAAAATATGAAGAATATTGTATATACTTATTGTTAGTGGAACTTATTTTTGACACTTATGAGAGAAAAAGCCATAGTACCTAAGGAGAAAAAATCCGGGAAAAAATTGAAACAATACACAGCGAAAATTCAAATTCAACAAATTTTTAAATTTGAAATAGACGCGGTACATGGTTTTAATTATCTAACGCTAGATATTTTTTTTCTCTTGTATGTGTCAAAAGTAAGAATAACAAAAATAATAAAAACAGTAATAAAAAAAAAACAATCTTTAGTAGAACTATAAAAAACTTATAACCGGTTTGTGTAAACACTACCTAAATGCATGGAACATCACCTTATTAGATATATAGGTAAGATTCTAAGTCTACACTCTTGTAATTTCCTAAACGAGTATTATTCTAGGTCCATAAATCAAAATTATTCCGGGTATATGTACCTGAATTGTTCAAAGTCCCTAAATTGATATTATTTTATATTCTTAAACCTACTGTATTATCCCCTAAAGTAATGTAATTCTGATTGCCCCCCCCCCCCCCCCTTAAACCGGACAAATTCCCCCGCCCCCCTTTATTTTTAAGGTCAGATTTGAATTGAAAACCTGAACTATATGAATCTATCCTTCCTTTTAAAAATTTGATTTGTTAAAAATAGTTGCTGAAATTATGTCATTGAAGTCTGGAACGTTCATGGAAAAACTTCTAACCTAAAAGCTAAAATATTTTACTTTTGATAGAAGTAAATAATTCCTGGATGCTTTAATGTAAAAATTGTTAACTCTAAACGTTTTTTTACTGAAAAAACTTTATTTCACAAAATTTTTATGACTAGCGAATCCCGGAATCATTATAAAAATGGAAAAATAAAATTTTCAATGGTTGAAAATTTTTTTTTCAAGATTATCTTTGAGAATTGCACCTAAATCTTGCTAAAAGTTTATCATCTATTGATTTTGAATCATTTGGATATATTTTTTTATCGTTTGATTCCCGGCAAGAGTAATTTAAGCACTGTAATATGAACATTTATATATAGGTCAAAGAATCGTTTTTTTAAGTTTTTAAATAAATAAGAGTTATTTTGCAAATAAGGTTTGTAAAATATTTTTCATCTATCAATTCTAAATATTGGGATAGCTTTTATTATTAAATTAAATCCTGGAAATACAATTGTAAGCACAAAAATGCAAGATCTCATAGGTTAAATTAGATCAAATCATGCATAGTGATAGTAAAAAGACTGTAAGATCCCGAAAACTTCGTGTACCTTTAAAAAATATTTTATAAACCTTAATAAAACTGACATATAAATCTTAGGAAAATCAATAATATTTAGAATAAATAATGCTCTTCTCAATTTTTCATATTTTAATTTAATGTGTGTCGTAAATGCTTCAATTTTATATATTTGGCAGCAGTACTATTCCAGTATTTTAAAATTATAGACCATTCCTACAAATTTGAAGCTAAACTCGCTGTTTTAATTTTGGAGCTAGGTATATCGCTGGCTTATAAGTATCTTTTACTATTGATAGCTGGCATGTTTTGACGGGACTGTCTTTTGAATATTCCATTCCTTTCTTAGTACTTAGATTAATTTCATTAATAATACAGGTGACAGCCATACTAATTACGCCCAAAAATTAAATTTCTTTTTCCGAGGATAAAAATAGGTGGTATTTATGTTTTTTGACCCGCTGAACACGAATCCGGGGTCCGTTTTGCGAATTTCGTGGTCAATATTTTGTTATCAACAAATTATTGCAATATTGACCAATAATTTGTTAATAACAAAACATTGACCACGAAATTTGCAAAACGGACCCCGAATTTGTGTTCAGCGGGTCGAAAAACATAAATACCACCTATTTTTATCCTCGGAAAAAGAAATTTAATTTTTTAATTTTTAGGCGTGATTAGTATGGCTGGCGCCTAGACTATAAGGTATGTCACATATCTTACAAAGGAATACGTCCTCGGTCTTTGTAAATAAGTTTTCGGGATCTTAAATTAGTCTTATTACCATATTGGTCTTTATTTTACCACTTTGTATAAGTGGATTTAATTTACCCTTTTTGAGTTCTTGCATTTTTATGCTTACAATTGTATTTCCAGGATTTAATTTAATAATAAAAGCTATCCCAATGTTTAAAATTGATAGATGAAAAATAATTTACAAACCTTATTTGCAAAATAACTCTTATTTATTTAAAAACTTTAAAAAATGATACTATAACCTATATATAAATGCTCATATTTCAGTGCTTAAATTACTCTTGCCGGGAATCAAATGATAAAAAAATATATCCAAATGATTCAAAATCAATAGATGATAAACTTTTGACAAGACTTAGGTGCAGAAAATTGTCAGAGATAAACTTGAAAAAAAAATTTTCAACCGTTGAAAATTTTATTTTTACATTTTTATAATGATTACGGGATTCGCTACCCTCGTGGAAAAAAAAGAACATAATATCCCATAATATCCCATAATATCCCATAATATCCCATAATATCTCCATTTTTTGGCACATAATATGAGATAATATGGGATATTATGGGATATTATGGGATAATATCTCATAAATGAGCAAAAAAAAAAAATGAAAAAAAAAGTAAAATTACCATTAGAACATTAATATTAGGATTGATAGGCAATATAGGTGGCAGTAATAAAAAGTTTATTAATATAATTATATTCTGAAGGCAAAATTATTTAATTTTTTTTATTCATTTTAATTTTATTCTTGTTAAGATACTTGATTAATTATAATTAAAAATTTGTTAAAAAGTTTAAAATAATTTTGTATTTAGGACAAAGAAAATAAAATTTTCTTTTAGATGAACATTATAATTTGTACATCAAATCTACTTCGCGCGCTAGGTTTTTGAATGAAAACGTAAAATTTTTTTACAAGAAAACGGAAAGAGATAATAGGAAAATTTTTTGTGGTGAATAAGTACACTAAAGTAGTATTAAAAAAATTTTGTTTTATTCATTTTTATGAATGTAAAGTTATCTGCCAGAGAAATATATTCTATCCGCCAGAAGCCTTTCTAGAAGGGGCTCTTAACTATATCTTTTAACTCGAAAATAAAAAATATGTAAATAATTGTTATTTTACAATTTAAGTTAAAACTGGGGGTTTTTTGGGGCGCTGAATCGATATTTTTGGTCAGGAATGTGAAAAAACGTTTGCGTTTGCGGGAAACTCGGAAAATAGGTGTTTTTTCATTCTGAAAAGTGAAAATCGTAAAACATTATTTTATTCAACTAAAAAACGGTATCTGGGGGTTTTTTGGGGCGCTGAATCGATATTTTTTGTTAGAAAATTGAAAAAATGGTTGAAAAAATGGCTTTCTTAATCGGAAAAATCGCAAAACAGGCGTTTTTTTATCCTAAAAAATTAAAATCATAAAATTTTATTATATTCAGTTAAATAACGATTCCTGCGGGTTCTTTGGGGCGCTAAATCGCTAATTTTGGCCACGAACGTGAAAAAACGGGAAATTTGGAAAATAGGCGTTTTCTCATCCTGAAAAATGAAAATCGTAAAACTTTATATGTTTTCGGTGTCGCTAAACTCGAAAATGAGGTCCTCAGAGTCCGAAAATGCCTTAAACATCCTTAAAACACCGAAAACACCCCTTTTTTACCAAAAATTTTTGGATTTTATAGCGAGAATCGTAAATATTCGGAACATCTGGATCGTAAATTACAATAGATGACTTAAATATGTTGGAAAAATACCGAAAACTACTTTCGTTTATTCCAACGCGCCTTCTTGGCCGAGAAACGCAGGTCTCAATTCTATAACAATGTTATTGGGTTTTTAGGCAATTTTGCAAATAACGCTGTCATATTGCAATTCTACCAAAATACTACTGTTTGGTCTCATTTTTTTTGTATAAGTGTAAACTTTCATTCCATGTGAACCGCAATTTTTTATCACCGATCCTCTCATCGCTATAGTTAGTAAACCAAATGTCCATTTTTTGCCAAAAATGACCAATTTTAAAATTGCTGTAAAAATTGTATTTTTGATGAAAATGAGTCGTAAAGGTCTCAAAAATTTTGTAAAAGCTCTAATTTTTGAAAAATTTTTTACTCATTCTTTTTTGATTTTTTGTTTACCAGATACGATAATTTAAAAAAAAGAGTCTCAATTCTCTCCGAAAGGTCAAAAGCAAAATGATCAAGTGACAAATTTTTCGAAACTTGAAACTAGTACAAAATGTTGGAGACTAATAAGACTTATTTTCATCAAAAATTACAATTTTAGCAGCAATTGTATGGTAATTGTATTAGCAACAAATGAAAGGTAGCATTTATACAAAAAAAATGAGACCAAACGGTAGTATTTTGGTAGAATTGCAATATGACAGCGTTATTTGCAAAATTGCCTAAAAACCCAATAACATTGTTATAGAATTGAGACCTGCGCTTCTCGGCCAAGAAGGCGCGTTGGAATAAATGGAAGTAGTTTTCGGTATTTTTCCAACATATTTAAGTCATCCATTGTAATTTAATACGATCCAGATGTTCCGAATAAATACGATTCTCGCTATAAAATCCAAAAATTTATGGTAAAAAAGGGGTGTTTTCGGAGTTTTAAGGGTGTTTAATGCATTTTCGGAGTCTGAGGAGCTCATTTTCGAGTTTAGCGACACCGAGAACATATGAGGTAGTATAGAAAACGTATTTTGAAAAAAAATTTTGTCGTTCACACCAATTGTCGGCGTTAGACAGCCGTTTGAGAGCTACTCTGGGTTTGTGCGACCCCTAAATCGTTCTCAAATGAGCTGAAAATTGGTATGGGATCATTTTGCCACCTTAACTTCAACATACTTCAGAAAGAATATTTTTGGAGCACTTTTTTTTTGTGAATAACCCTAATGGAACATACTTAGTAACTACTTCACGCGTTAGATTATTGGACGAAAATTTGGAATGGAAAAATTTTTTATTTAATTATTAAAAATTTAAATGCATATATGTATCATTTCAATTTGACGTGCCAAAAAGCAAACGGCTACCATTCTAAATCAAAATTCCTTTGTCCGATTTTCTCCAAATTTTAAACACATTTTTATTCTTTCTATACTTTTTTGAAAAAATACCATGAAAAAAAATTGCGTTTTTTACGATTGTTATTCAAATCTTCATACCTCCCTCAGGAATCGTCGTTTAACCATAAATATAATAAAGTTTTATCACTTTAATTTTTTAGGATAAAAAAAAGGCCTGTTTAACGAATTTTCAAATTAAGAAAGCATTTTTTAATTACCTAACTAAAAATATGGATTTAGCGTCTCAAAAAATCCCTAGAGACCGTTTTAACATGTAACATGTTCATTGGATGGGGTATTTGAAAAATTCAGGCTCAGCAGGAGGGGGGGGGTGAAAAAGTGACGTTTTTAGGGGGGGGTCAAAAATTGACGTTTTTAGGGGGGGGGGTGAAAGACTTAAAATATTTTCGATTTAGGGACCTTTTAGGGTGCAGAGTACCTAAGGAGCATTGGTGCATAAGTACCTAGCGACCATTGGTGCAGAAGTCTCTAGGGACCTATGGTGCAGAAGTACCTAAAGAATTTTGGTGCAAAAGTTCCTAGGGACCTTCGGTGCAGAATTTTAAAAGAATTTACAGTAAAAATTATAAAAAATAAATTCATATTATTTAAAAAACAATAATAATTTGAAAATGCAATTAATTTTGTTCACTTTGATGTCTAAGCAGCATGATTTCTATAATAAAAATTTAAAAATAAATATTTGGATATAAATATTGATATTATGAACACAATAGATACATTATTATCAGTGTTATAAGTAAACATGATCTATGCTCGTAGGTTGTGTAGTTACACAAACCAGTTATAAATTTTTTTAATTGAATACAATAAAGTTTTACGATTTTCATTTTTCAAGATAAAAAAACACCTATTTTCCAAATTTCCCGCAAATGCAAACGTTAGTTCACATTCCTGGCCAAAAATAGCGATTCAGCGCCCCAAAGAACGCCCATGAATCGTTGTTTAACCAAATATAATAAAATTTTATGATTTTAATTTTTTAGGATAAAAAAACGCCTGTTTTGCGATTTTCCGATTAAGAAAGCATTTTTTCAATTTTCTAACAAAAAATATCAATTCAGCGCCCCAAAAAACCCCCAGATACCGTTTTTTAGTTGAATAAAATAATGTTTTACGATTTTCACTTTTCAGAATGAAAAAACACCTATTTTCCGAGTTTCCCGCAAACGCAAACGTTTTTTCACATTCCTGACCAAAAATATCGATTCAGCGCCCCAAAAAACCCCCAGTTTTAACTTAAATTGTAAAATAACAATTATTTACATATTTTTTATTTTCGAGTTAAAAGATATAGTTAAGAGCCCCTTCTAGAAAGGCTTCTGGCGGATAGAATATATTTCTCTGGCGGATAACTTTACATTCATAAAAATGAATAAAACAAAATTTTTTTAATACTACTTTAGTATACTTATTCACCACAAAAAAATTTTCCTATTATCTCTTTCGGTTTTCTTGTAAAAAAATTTTAAGTTTTCATTCAAAAACCTAGCGCGCGAAGTAGATTTGATGTACAAATTATAATGTTCATCTAAAAGAAAATTTTATTTTCTTTGTCCTAAATACAAAATTATTTTAAACTTTTTAACAAATTTATAATTATAATTAATCAAGTATCTTAACAAGAATAGAATTAAAATGAATAAAAAAAATTAAATAATTTTGCCTTCAGAATATAATTATATTAATAAACTTTTTATTACTGCCACCTATATTGCCTATCAATCCTAATATTAATGTTCTAATGGTAATTTTACTTTTTTTTTCATTTTTTTTTTTGCTCATTTATGAGATATTATCCCATAATATCCCATAATATCCCATATTATCTCATATTATGTGCCAAAAAATGGAGATATTATGGGATATTATGGGATATTATGGGATATTATGTTCTTTTTTTTCCACGAGGGTAGTCATAAAAATTTTGTGAAATAAAGTTTTTGCAATAAAAAAACGTTTAGAGTTAACAATTTTTACATTAAAGCATCCAGGAATTATTTACTTCCATTAAAAGTAAAATATTTTAACTTTTAGGTTAGAAGTTTTTCCGTGAACGTTCCAGACTTCAATGACATCTGAAATTGATATTTTAAATAGTTATTTTAATTATAAATTGCTTTTTAAGGTGGCAGGTACAATTGGAGAAAAAAAACGTAACTTTTTCTAGATAGGTTTTCGGGTAGAAATAAGTAAGATAATTTTTTTTAAATTGGTACCTCATTAGATTATAAGTTACTAAACATTTTTTTATTATTTGTTTCAAAATGGCGCCGAATACAAGTGCTCAAAATTTGGCCATATACTTTTGATTGCGAGCGTGATTGCAGCCTCCAGCTTTGTTCTGAAGCATACTAAATAAAATTTTATATGTTTGTGAAAAATTTTTCTACTGGATTGATGAATTCAAATTTCGGAAAATGAAAAATTGTGAAAATTATTAAATTTTTCTTCAATAATTGCAATTTTTTGGACATGTTTTTTTGCAATACAAAAATATTAGCACATTTTTTTGAAAAACAATTGCATCAATGCAGATGATACTTGTATTTTAACAGCCAAAAAAATAGGAAGATAATTTAATTATTTTTCGAGTTATCGTGCCCGCAATTTCGAAAAACGTTGTTTCGAGAAAAGTTTAAAGTTTATAATACTGTATCTTACGTCTTTGGCGGTGTCTCGCTGAATCTTCTGTAACTTCCATATTCTTAAGATTTTTTTGAACCCAAAAAAGCAATAAACATAAAATAGATTTTTTCCCCTACAATTGTATCTGCTACCTTCATGTTAATTATTATATTTTCTACAAAATTTGTATTTTTTTTTAATTCAAGACGGACCTAAATTTATAAAAATCGCCCTTTCACTGTTCCAATTTGCTTTAGGAATGGTGAAGAACCGATAGAACCAATATTTAGATACCATAACCGGCGTCATAGCGTACTGGCATATTCTCAGATTGTCGCTCTTGAAAGTTAAGCAACGTTTACGGAGCTGCTCAATCGGATGGGTGACCACTGAAAAATATGTAAAAAAAAAAAAAAAAAAAAAAAAAAACAGTATAGATGGCGCTGGTTAGGACTGAGGCATCCGCATAATGTCTATAGATATATATAGGCATTATGTAGATAACGCAGTCCGGGTGCGACCATGTGCACTATAAGCCGGCATGGGGACAGGAGAAATTGTGTGAATTCTCTGAGGCCATAGGTTGACAACGCACACACATAACACTGACACACAGACACAACACAGACACTTACACTGACACAACACACACCGCCCATGCACAGGCGTAAGCCTCCTGTGGGATGCATGTGGACTATCCTCATGTATACGTAAAAGTCGGTAGAACAATATACAATATACAATATACAATATACAATATAACCAATATTTACATACCATAACCAATATTTAGATACCATGACAAGTTGCTTATTTATTTTCGGATTCAAATATGATGTTTTGCAATTTTTTAAGAGAAAACAAAAGGTATTTGAAATTGCGCCGCCATATTTTTTATTTTTCGACATTGATATTTATATCTTCGAATAATGTGGCTTTAGTGGTATGCCTTTCCTTTTTTAAAAATAGAAACAAATTATCCCAAAATTGGTGATAAAATTTTTTTTTGGCAAAAAATCAGCCAATGTTTCATCTTTTCATTTTAAGAGCATATTTTGTATAAAAAGAAAAAATTAAATGATGTTTTAAAACTTGTAGAGAATTGCTGAATATACAAGCAATGAAACTTCCATATCCTTCATCGCAAGAAGAACCCCCTACTAAAAAAGTATGTACAAGTGAAGAATTAAAAGATGCAAATTCAAATTTTGAAGAAAATGCATCCAAGGCTACTTTGGATTCAGAAATTGAGAAAATCAATAATGAAAATGAAATGGAAAATAACTATACACACGATCTTGTGTTTACACAAGTTATGGATTTCAGTGAACCAGGTAAACATAAATTAAAAAATTTACTTTTGGCACATAAATTAATTTGGACCAGAGTTGGGCAAATACTCTACTTTCGGACCGGAGTATCAGTATTTACAATGTATCTTATATGGGCGCGCTTAACGCGCGGTCCACTTGTGCCCAGCTCTGATTTGGACATTTTTCGTAATATTATATTTTTCTCAATGTATAATAAAAGCGAATACTCTCATTAATAAAACAAATATATGGACCATTTTCATTTTCTTAATAAAAATAGTGTGACATGATCGTTCCTACCCCTATTTCGGGATCGTTTTCAAAATATTTGTAAATTAAAATTACATAAATATTCGGATGTAAATGTAATTATCATTAAGAAAAATTTTCAAAGCGTCCCCGAAATAGGATTAGAAACGTCCATAAAATTAATAATTGTATACTCGACAAAAGGTAAATTCATTAACAATTTCTATATAACAAGTTGATCTTGTAACAAAAAAATTTTTATGTAACATTTTTTAAAAAAGACAGTACTAAAACGAGATGTTAATATGATTTGTTATTAACCTATTTTTTCAAAAAAAAAAAAAAATTTTAATGAGAAGCATGTATATAAAAGTATCAGGGTGTTTCTTATTTTCCAAATTAATCGAAGAGGAAAATACTGGATCGAATATGATACTTCAGGTAATAAAACTATTTTCTAAAAAAAAATCTTTAACCCATAAGTTAATGTAGTGTGCCGAATTGCAAATGAAAATCAGTAAAAATCAGAAAAATGATTTTAAAAAGCTTTTAGAAACCTCGCTAAAAACTTTTTACTACTAAAATCTTCTAAAAGCTTGTTAGTAAGAAAATATCTAAAAAAAACTGTAAATTATAAAATATTTTATGATATTTGAACTTCGTTTAAAATTTACAGTCGTGTACAAAGCAAATATCCACTACTATTGAAAATTGATTGTTTTATTCATTGACTTCTTGAAAAAGTGAATATCTCAAATTTCAGGGAAGAATAAATCAAAAAGGTGCTTATATAAGTGGTCAAAGTACCTAAAAATATCCTCTTATGTTTTAATTTAATTTTAAGTTTTTTGTAGATATTTTGTTACCAACAAGCCTTTAGTACATTTTAGCAGTTAAAAGATTTTAGCGAAATTTCAAATTTTCATTTGCAAATCGGCACACTGCATTCGACTGTATATAAATTAGTTTTTTTTTTGGAGATTAGTTTTATAACGTGAAGTATCATATTTGGGCCATATTTTTCTATACGGTCAGTTTCGGAAATAAAAAACACCCTAAAAAATATATATGTCCAGTAGAGTGTGTCTTATTTTTTTTTTCGATATTTTTTGGCTCCCCCCATTGTTTTCGAATATTTTGGTCATAATAAACCCCCAGCTCCAAGGATTTTGATTTAAAATTTTTTTAACCCGTGCCACCGAGCACTTGAAGTTTCCCATTTAAATAGCATGGGAATTTTGAGTTTTTAGCTATACAAATTTTTACAAAAGTTAAATAGCGCTAAAAAAAGCTAATTTTTACTGAAAACATACTTTTATATGATTTAAAGACATGCAAACAGCCCTGCATTTATTCCAAAGGGAAGAAAAAAAAATTTGCATGTTCCCGACGAATTTTCGATAGATCTCTTTAGATCTCCAGAGATCTCTGGAGATCTTTAGAGATCAAAAGTGATCTCCGGAGATCTCTAGAGATCTAAATAGATCGAAAAATTGGGGAGATCTCTTTAGATCTCCGCAGATCACTTTTGATCTCTAGAGATCTCTTTAGATCTCCGGAGATCTCTGGAGATTAAAATAGATCTAAATAGATCTTCAGAGATCTGTGGAATGAAAAAAAAAATTATAAAAATTTATAAATGTCACTTAAAATCATTAAATGAAGGTATTAAAGGATAATTTGATTTTTTTTATGAACATTGAATAATTTTAAGGAAATAGGACCTGGTAAATGAACAAAAAATGTTAATGAAGCTATTAACGGATAAATTAGATTTTTTTATGGGTTTTAAATAACTTCAAGGAAATAGGACCTGGTTAATGAATGAAAAATGTCAAAGTATACTTAAATATTTACAATTTTATTAACAACTTATTATTTAACATGCCTTACTTTTAAATTTGAACTGTTTTTTTCATGTTAATAAATAAAAATCCATTCAATTGCATCTAACGTTTATAGCATTTTATTAAAGATATTTTAAGGACTTGAAATTTTAAATTTTATTTTAATTATCAAAACAATATAATCATTACAATACACATTTGCTTTTTGATTTTATCACATTTCGTTTATTTTATTTACTAAAAAAATTAATCATTTTATAATTTCATAACTAATTTATTTTGACATTTACACCAACAAAATTAGACTAACCAGAAGTATTTTGGTTCATTTTTGAGTATGTAGCGTTTTATTGAAATTTACCAAAAAACCCTGTTTTATAAGATTGAGCCAACATGTAAATTTGCGTTGCTAGCCCCAAAATACCATTTGGAATAAATGTAGGGCTTTTTGCATGTCTTTACAACATATAAATGTATGTTTTCAGTAAAAATTATCTTTTTAAAACGTTTTTTGGATTTTGTAAAAATTTGTATAGCTACAAACCCAAAATTCCCATGTTATTTAAATGGGAAACTTCAAGTGCTCGGTGGCACGGGTTAAAAAAATCGAAAATCAAAATCCTTGGAGCCGGGGGTTTTTTATGACCTAAATATTCGAAAAAAATGGGGGGAGCCAAAAAATATCGAAAAAAAAAAAAAATAAGACCCTTTCTAATGTCCAGGTACAGCTCGAATCACCGAATCAAAATTTGTTTTTTAATGGCTTATTTAAGGTCTTGAATTTGCTTTATCACTGTAGTTTTGGAAACATATTAATTTTCACCAAAAGTGTCTGAGGTTCGAAAATATTTTTTTTTTTTTTTTTTTTTTTTTTTTTATTCTTATGTGCTTTTTGACCGAAAATTGAGTTCCCCATAAGTATTTTTGCTCAATTTTTTCCAGAATGTTGGGCTATGTGTCAGCTTGTCACAAAACAATTTTTTACATGTGAAATTTAAATGAGCGCCCACAATTATTATTTTAATTTAAAAAAATTTTTTTTTGCTCTAAATTAACTTATACATAAATTTTTGGTATTTTTGGGATAACTTTTCCGATAAAAAATGACTCAGCTATCGTACTTTTCGAGATATTCAATTTTTAATGTTTTTGAATTGGATAGAATTAAAAAAAATTTTCAACTATAATTGAAATATCTCGAAACTATCGAAAAGTTTTACGGTCAAAAATGTTTTTATTTTTTCTGGTATATTTTTAATAATTTATTCATGTGTTTTCGTTTGTCAGGCATAGCCTGTCCAATACCTTGTTAAATAAGTTTATATAAATAAACGAAATTAATAATTATAACTTTACTGCCAGAAATGGGCTCCTCTAAAAACTCTATATGTGTTTGCATAATTGTAAATTTGCAGTAAAGCATGATTTTTTTTAAGCAACAAAAACAGAAGTGAATGCGACAAAGGTGCTCCACCCTCCAACTTATTTGCTAGTGTATGAATAAAAAGTGCCAAGGTTTTGAGATATTGAAGCTTTTTTAAAGCCATAAAAATAAATATCTTTAAAAAACCAATTTTCCAACAACAGAATTGTTTGGAAGAAAAGAATTTTGAAAAAAAAAATTTTGGTTCGGGGAATTAACGTGGAGCTGGACATATATATTTTTTGTTTATTGATTTTTTAAGAGAACTTGCTAATAATGAATTATTATGTAAAATTAAAATTAATTAATTTTTATCTATAATGATTGTTTTATCGATTCATAATAGAAATACTTGTTTCGACAAGTTTAGAAGCTGATGATGACATGCATAAAAAAAATAAAAACATAGAACCAGGATTATTAGTTTGGGCATACTTCAGTCGTGCTTGTTACCCAGGTAATGTACAGTCGGTCAAATTAATGCCGTCCCCATAAATTCATAAGTAATTATACGGTTTAATATTAGTTGACATTTTATTTAAAAAATAAAAAAATATATATATTTACAAAATTTTAAATTTACAATTCGCGAAAAAAATAAAATTTAAAAAGATGATATTTGTAGAGAAAAATTCGCTGATTAAAATAAAATTTGAGTTTGCAAAATCGGATGAAAATTGGCAGCTCTAGACGATAAAAAAGATTGCAAAATCATTAAAAATTTGGAAATTAAAATAAATAAAAATAAGTATCTAAGCATTAGATACTCCCCATGGCGACTCTTTTATATTAAGATAAAAATAATATTTTTATTTATTTTAATTTCCAAATTTTTAATGATTTTGTCATATTTTTTATCGTCTAGAGCTGCCAATTTTCATCCGATTTTGCAAACTCAAATTTTATTTTAATCAGCGAATTTTTCTCTACAATATCATCTTTTTAAATTTTATTTTTTTCGCGAATTGTAAATTTAAAATTTTGTAAATATACCATATTTTTTTTTTTTAAATAAAATGTCAACTAATATTAAACCGTATAATTACTTATAAATTTATGGGGACGGCATTAATTTGAGCGACTGTACATAGATATAAAAATAAATTTTTTATACATTTTATGAGTTATTGAAAACCATTATTTCAATTTGATACTCAATTGTACATAAAAGTAGCTGAATACATGGACAGATATTTAGACAGAATAAAGATTTTGCATTTTCAAGATTCGGGGTATCAAACATTATCATGCAAAGAAATTAATAATAGCTTTATTGTTATTTTTTGCTTTGTAGAACTCATTGTTTCCTTTAGACACTGGTTTTAAATTTTTTGCTTACTGGACCTACTTTTTAACTTGTAAATATGTTTTTTACAGTAATTTCGTGTTTTCCGCGAAAAATGAAAGCACTATGTAACTCGAAAGTGCACCAATTTAATAAAAGTACGCTTGCACAAGAAAATTAAAATTAATATTTATTTTGTTTCATATAATGATGAACTGGTTACCCTTTTAAGGAGTTACGATTGTAAATAAAAATGATGACAGAACTGAATGAAACTGTAAAATAATGAAAGTGAAACATTTTAAAAGACGAATTGAACTTGTTTTTACCTTTATTACCACATTAATTGTTTTTGTATTCGAAATTAAAAATTTACTTTACAGTTAAAAAATTTATTTTACAGTTTATCTGTTTTTTATGTTTTCTATTTTTGTATACTTAAAAATAGCATTGCAATAAAATGTATGTCATGGTTTTTTAGCTATCATCGTTAGTCCAGATGACGTAGGAATCCCATTAGATTGTGAAGAAAACGTATGGGTTTATTGGTTAGGAGACAATAGGGTTACCCAGGTATTGTACATCTTTTTTTTATAAATTTAGTATTTATTTTTAATTTGCTTTTTTAAACAGCTCCATAAAACAAACGTGGCTGACCTTACTGCCTGTTTTGGAGATGACCACAGATTTGCTGCGCAAAAGCAAACCAAGAAAATCAAAAATTCTTCTCTTTTAGCAACGGCAAAGGTAATTATAGTATTTATAACCAAAATGCATGCAAGATACTTGTAAAATTAAATGCTGGGTATAATTAATAAAAAAGAAAAATAAAAAAATGCCTGTCATGTTTTAATTGACAATATGCTAATTTTAAATCTGATTATATTAGATAAATTTCGTTCAATAGGAGTGTTTATAAATTTTTGAATTGAAGGTATTCTTGATCCCATATTAAAAATTATTCTAATAAGTTCATTTGCCCTCAGTTGTTAAATTTAAAATAATTTTCCATATAAAATTAGTAATAAAGTAATACTAAAAATTAATCTGGTTACTATATAATGTAAACTCTATAGTTATGCATGCATGGCTTATTTGTTCATTATAATGAATCAAATCTTTCATTATTTACACGAATTAAAAGAAATATTTTAAACAAAATTGATAAAGTTTCCACAAATATTTTGTATAACTATGCATTTATAACATTTTGAATTAAATACAGTTATTAGGTTTTGGAGGAGAAGAAAAACCAATCAAGAAATGGTTTTTTACAAATTTGAAAGCACTTGTTAATAACTGTAAGCAGTTTGCATTTAAATGTTGCAAAAAAATATTGCAGTGACTTAATAATACTCTTTATTTTACAGTGGAAAAAAATAAATTTAGACCTTACCCAAAGGATATTCAAGAAAAGCTACAAATAATTTATCGAAAAAATTCAGCAAAACCTCTCGATTTGCCAAAAGAACATGATAAACAGTATCCAACAAGTAAGATTCAAATTTAATAAAAGAAAGCTCTTCAAAAATGACATTGTTAGAGAGCAAAATATTGCATGGATAGTTTTTTATCTTTTATCGCGATAAATATTATTTAAAACGTATTAATTTCAATCGCATGGTAAGAAAAAAAAAGTCAATAGCTTTTAAAATTGCAAAAACTAAAAATAAACGATCCTATAAAACTGCGTGACGAATTTTCAGAGGGGTACTTGAGGGGGTTGTTAAAAAGATAATAGATGTAATAAATAAATGAAATTATTTTGATAATTACACGGCCAGGCTGCTTTGCTTGAAATTTCAAGCATTTGCTTGAAAATTCAAGCGAAGCAGCCTCGCCGTGTATTATTAGGCAGTAAATGAAATACTTATCATAATTGAATTAATTAACCAGTAGTTACATGAATAATTAATAAATTATTAATTTTAATTTATTACGAATACGTGAGTAAATAAATTGTTAGAGCACATTTTTCCACTCTAGGGATAATTCATTTTTGTTTATATTAATTGTTATTTGCATTTTATTTTACATAATCAGTCAGGTTTGTCAGCTGTATGCTCGTGCAATTTTTTCTTGTATAAGTTTCGATATTCATAAAGTTATCTATATAACTTTAAAAAACACATTAAATCCCATTAGGGATATATGCGTGTTCTCTCAAGAAATGATTGATTAATTATTACTCTGTAATTTAGTCGGAGAACTATGTTTTTTGTAAGGCGATCCGATTTCTTTTTTAAGTATTTTTTTTGTCATTATTTAAAATTAATTGTTTTAAACTTGATATATATTTTTTTGCATATATTTTTTTAAGTATGTTAAAAAAACTTGATATATATTTTTTTGCATATATTTTTTTAAGTATGTTAAACGAAAAATGTAATACGTAAACGGTATAAATTTAATTCTTTAAATGTTGTATTTTTTTCTGAGCGGAATCTTTCTGTTTAAAATGTCGTTTTGCCAAGCTATGATAATTATAGTGATTAAAAGATTAAAAGAGATTAAAAATTCAAAAGAAGCAAAACGAGTGTATTTTTTTTTGTTTTCAGTACCCCGACATATAGGAGATATTCCAGAACCCAATCAAACGAGAAAGAAAATACGCATTCTCTCATTGTTTGGTGGATGTGCCGGTGGTAATTATTCAACTATTTTATGTAATTATTATTTTTAGTCTAAAGCTGACATTCGAGGTCGATCCAAATGTATCAAATAAAATACTCTGTTCAAGAGTATCGTACCGTTGTTATAAAATAATGAGGTAATTCATTGTTAATTAAAAAGAGCAAAAACTTCTTGCATTTCGAGAAAAAATCAATAAAATCTTTTCAATAGTTTTAAAATATGATGATTTATTTTGAAACTAATGCTTAATTAGACTGAGCGAAGCTCTGAGCTGAGCTCAGTCTATTCCCTCGAAATAATGTCGAGTTTGTAACCACGATAACTCTTTAACGACATTGCCAATTGACTTCAAAATTTCACAGATGACCTCAATTGAGACAAAGAGGATCTGATTAAATTTGTGGCTCATTGGGTATGCACGTTTTGGAATAATACCGAAAAGACTGAATGCTAATCAAAAAATTACATTTTAAAAAATTTTTCTAAACGATAACTCTTAAACAATATTGCCGATTGACTTCAAAATTTCACAGCTGATCTCAAATGATACAAAGACAAACTCATTAAATTTCTAACCCATTTGGTACACACGATAAAAAATAATAGAGAAAAAACTAACTCCACATAAAAAATAGCATTTTTTAAAATTTTATATGGAAAATTTCGATGTTTACGAAAAAAAAAAAAAATTTGCACATTATCTAGGGATATTCAAGAAAATTTAAAAACATTTTAATAAAAAAAATATCGATCATATCACTCGCTGAATAAATAAATATAAAAATAAACTCCAAATAAAAAATAGCATTTTTTTAAATTTTATATGAAAAATTTCGATGTTTACAAAAAAAAAAAAAAATTTTCACATTATCTAGCGATATTTAAGAAAACTTAAAAACATTTTAAATAAATTAATTACCCAAAAAAAAGTAAATAATTAAAATGAATTATTACTGTAATTAAAAATTAATTTGAAATTTCACAATTTCATAATTAATAAGGAAAAAATATTGTATTATAAAAATATTGTATTATTATATAAAAAATATGGTCAAATTCTGATTGGGCGTGAATTTTTACTACCTATCTTTATAGAGAAAATATTTTTTAAGCTTTTCTAAAATTATAAAAATTTAACTTAATTATAAAAAGCAAACGGGTGACTGAAAATACGAAAAAATCAAAATTGGAAAAACAGCTTCCAAATCGGTATTTTTTTAATTCAAGACATCGACCTCAGACTTGGGTAAAAATAGCTAAGAATAAAAAATAGCTAAGCTTACATTGTACCTAATTTTTTTCAATGAAAGTAATAATTTTAGAAAAACCGGTTTTAATAGATTTCTTGGATCTGATAATTAATGATTTGAAAATTTTTTATTGAAATTTTGACTAAGTTTACAGGCGCTGCAGTTTAGGTAAAGTTAGTTAAGATAAATCAGTTTGTTAACTTAACTTCGTTTTAAACTAACTGCGTTTACACGGACGGCGAAGTTAGCTAAAAATACCTATGACGTTAAACCTATCGTTCTCATAAAAATTTACTGAAAAAAAAGATAAAAACAAGAAAAAAAAAATACTTCAGTTGGCTCTAATTTAAAAATATAAAATTTTGGATATTTTATATAAAAATACATAGCAAGATTTCTCTTATAATAAATTTTTTACCCATCTTGTTTATTTATACACTTCATTTTGAGGTTACTTTTCAGATCATGCATAAAAAATTTATTTAAAGAGAAATTAATATAAATTATGCTATGTATTTTTATATAAAATATCCAAAATTTTATATTTTTAAATTAGAGCCAACTAAAGTATTTTTAAAAAATTTTTTTCAGTAAATTTTTATGAGAACGATAGGTTTAACGTCATAGGCATTTTTAGCTAACTTCGCCGTCCGTGTAAACGCAGTTAGTTAACAAACTGATTTATCTTAACTAACTTTACCTAAACTGCAGCGCCTGTAAACTTAGTCTTTGTCACCAAAAAAAAAACTGATACCTAATTATGTGAAAATTTATGTCCCAAAATTTTACGCTGTGTTAGTGTAAGGCTTGTCTTGTCTCCTTTTTATTATAGTCTACTTCCTTAAATTGCGCTAGAGTAATGCTTGACGTGTCATTTTTTTATCATAGCCTACTGACTTAGGTTACGCAACTGTAAGGCTTGCCGTGTCGTTATTTTATTATAGCCTACTTCCTTAGGTTACGCTAGTGTAAGGCTTGACGTGTTGTTATTTTATTATGGCCTACTTTCTTAGGCTACGCTAGTGTAAGGCTTGACGTGTTGTTATTTTATTATGGCCTACTTTCTTAGGTTATGTTAGTGTAAGGCTTGACGTGTCGTTATTTTATTATAGCCTACTTCCTTAGGTTATGCTAGTGTAAGGCTTGACGTGTCATTTTTTATTATAGCCTATTTCCTTAGGTTACGCTAGTGTAAGGCTTGACATGTCATTTTTTTATCATAGCCTACTGACTTAGGTTACGCTACTGTAAGGCTTGCGTGTCGTTATTTTATTATAGCCTACTTCCTTAGGTTACGCTAGTGTAAGGCTTGACGTGTCGTTATTTTATTATAGCCTACTTCCTTAGGTTATGCTAGTGTAAGGCTTGACGTGTTGTTATTTTATTATGGCCTACTTTCTTAGGTTATGTTAGTGTAAGGCTTGACGTGTCGTTATTTTATTATAGTCTACTTCCTTAAATTGCGCTAGAGTAATGCTTGACGTGTCATTTTTTTATCATAGCCTACTGACTTAGGTTACGCTACTGTAAGGCTTGCCGTGTCGTTATTTTATTATAGCCTACTTCCTTAGGTTATGCTAGTGTAAGGCTTGACGTCTCATTTTTTATTATAGCCTACTTCCTTGATTACGCTAGTGTAAGGCTTGACGTGTCGTTATTTTATTATAGCCTACTTCCTTAGGTTATGCTAGTGTAAGGCTTGACGTGTCATTTTTTATTATAGCCTACTTCCTTAGGTTACGCTAGTGTAAGGCTTGACGTGTTGTTATTTTATTATGCGGCCTACTTCCTTAGGTTATGCTAGTGTAAGGCTTGACGTGTTGTTATTTTATTATGGCCTACCTTCTTAGGTTATGTTAGTGTAAGGCTTGACGTATCGTTATATTATTATAGCCTACTTCCTTAGGTTATGTTAGTGTAAGGCTTGACGTGTCGTTATTTTATTATAGCCTACTGACTTAGGTTACGCTACTTGCAAGGCTTGACGTCTCATTTTTTATTATAGCCTACTTCCTTAGGTTACGCTACTGTAAGGCTCGACGTGTCGTTATTTTATTAGTGCCTATTTCCTTAGGTCACGCTAGTATAAGGCTTAACGTCGTTGACGTGTTGTTTTTCTTATTATATACCACTTCCATAGGTTAGTTTAATGCTTGACGTGTCATTTTTTTACAAGAGAAAACTTCCTTAACTTATTTTAGGTTTAAGTCTTGTGGTGTCTATTTTCTATAAGAGATCATTTCCTTAGGTTACGTTAGGTTTAAGGCTTGTTATGTCAGTTTTTTTGTGAGTATAATAATAATCCTATTGTTATGTTGGTGTAAAACTTAACCTAAAAAATTGAATATTTTCTACCTAATATTCAATTTTCTTGCCATCAAAAACCCTGCAGTAGTGGTGAAATTTAATTTTGTTATGTTTTTTAATTCGACATCTTGGAAATTCTGAAAATATTTTAGGATAAAAGATTTATTTTTTTTTCACCTAGATATTCGTATTATTTAACCCTGAAAACCCCCCTGTAGAGTAAAAAGTTTATTCTATTACTTTTTTAGCCTGCCATCTTGGAAAATCGGAAAATATTTATGCTGAAAAATTGATTATTTTCTATCTAAAATTCGTATATTTCAACATCGAATAACCCCCTACTGTTTATATAAAGTTAAATATGTTATATTTTTTAGTCGCCATTTTGGAAAATCGGAAAATATCTTGAGGTGAAGGTATTTTTTGAAGATATTTTCCACCAAAATTTTATGTTTTTTAACATTGAAACTTCTCCAGTAATTTTGAATAATTTTATTTTGCTGTTTTTTGACCCGCCATCTTGTAAAAATTAATTACTTTTTAACGGGAAAAATGAAAGTTTTCAATGAAAAATGATTTTTATTCAACCCGAAAACCGCTGAATGCGGGAAATTAATTGTATTCGATTTAGGAACATCGAATAGTATTTTATAAACTACTGATGACTATTTTCTTAAATTGGAAAAATAATATTCAGCTCAGTGGTAGTTTCAAAAGCGCAGCTGAGTATATATCGTATTTTAAATATCGCAATGAGCTTAAAGCTTGTTTATAAAATACTTTACAGTAGCTCATTTTATCGGAAAGTTAGAATATAGCTCGTTGGTAGATTTGAAAAGACTAATGGCTACGTTTCGTATTTTGTAAATACAGATTTAGTTCATTTCTTATTTATAAAATACCAATGAGGCTCCTTTCTACATTACAATTTAAGAAACAGTCTCCTTGGTATTTTACTCCCGAAATTTCGGTATTTTCATGTGAGAGGGTACACTTACCTGAACTAGAAAATACTTCAGTAAAAATACGGGGGGGGGGGTTGCACTTACGGTTGCGAATACGAGATTTGCTCTAGTATAGGTTTTTTGGGTCGCTGAACACGAAAATCGGGGTCATTTGGCAAAGAAAATTGCGCATCACCCTTAAATTTGCAAAAACTACCCCCAAAAGGGGGTATTTTTTATGTCATTACCTTTAGAGTTAATAGATTTATCCAAGAATTGGTTTCTAGGGGTTTTTTGGGTCGCTAATTAAGAATCTTGATGATTTTTTAAAGTAACATTAATATTTCACCCCTAAATTAGCTAAAACTACCCCCCAAAAGGGGTGTTTTCGCCATTTTCGCACTTTTTGCTGCCAGATTTGGTTCATAAGGGTTTTTTGGGTCGCTGAAAACGATTTTCATGTTTATTTTTATGAATAATTATTATATCACCCCTAAATTACCGAAAACAACCCCCAAAAGGGGTGTTTTTGCTGTTTCTGCACTTTTTACGTCAAGAAGAGGTCAAAAAGGTTTTTTGGGTCGCTGAAAACGATTTTCATGTTTATTTTAATGAATAATTATTATATAACCCCTTAATTACCGAAAACAACCCCCAAAAGGGGTGTTTTTGCTGTTTCTGCACTTCTTACATCAAGAAGAGGTCCAAAAGGTTTTTTGGGTCGCTAAAAACGATTTTCATGGATTTTTTAGTAAAAAATTAATATTTCACCCTTATATTAGCTAAAACTACCCCTGTAAGGGGCGTATTTGCTATATTCAAACTTACTGCGTTCAGAATAGGTCCAAAGGGTTTTTTGGGTGGCTGAAAACGAATTTCATGGATTTTTTAATGAAAAATTCATATTTTACCCTTAATTTAGCTACAACTACCCCTAAAAAGGGTAAAATATAAATTTTTCATCAAAAAATCCATGAAATTCGTTTTCAGCGACCCAAAAAACCCTTTGGACCTAATATTGACGTAAAAAGTGAAGAAACTGCAAAAAGACCCCTTTTGGAAGTAGTTTTCGGTAATTTAGGGGTGATATATTAATTATTCATTAAAATAAACATGAAAATCATTTTCAGCGACCCAAAAACTCTTTGGACCTAATCTTGACGCAAAAAGTGCAGAAACAGCAAAAACACCCCTTTTGGGGTTTGTTTTCGGTAATTTAGGGGTGATATAATAATTATTCATTAAAATAAACATGTAAATCGTTTTCAGCGACCCAAAAAACTCTTTAGACCTAATATTGACGCAAAAAGTGCAGAAACAGCAAAAACACCCCTTTTGGGGGTTGTTTTCGGTAATTTAGGGATGATATAATAATTATTCATTAACATAAACATGAAAATCGTTTTCAGCGACCCAAAAAACCCAAATCTGGCAGCAAAAAGTACGAAAATGGCGAAAACACCCCTTTTCGGGGGTAGTTTTAGCTAATTTAGGGGGGAAGTATTAATGTTACCTTAAAAAATCATCAAGATTCTTAATTAGCGACCCAAAAAACCCCTGTAAGCCAAATTTGGCCGCAAAAAGTGCGAAAATGGCGAAAACACCCCTTTTGTGGGGTAGTTTTAGCTCATTCAGGGGTGAAATATTAATTATATCTTAAAAAATGATCAAGATTCTTAATTAGCTTGGATAAATCTATTAACTCAGAAGGTAATGACATAAAAAATACCCCCTTTTGGGGGTAGTTTTTGCAAATTTAAGGGTGATGCGTAATTTTCTTTGCCAAATGACCCCGATTTTCGTGTTCAGCGACCCAAAAAACCTATACTTGAGCAAATCTCATATTAGCAACCGTAAGTGTAGGCAAACCCGTATTTTTACTGGAGTAAAAAAGTGAATTTTGAAATAATCGCCCGGGCGCTTTTTAAAAAAAGCTCAAAATTGAGCTTTTCTAAGCTGCCCATTCTGCTTTATTATCCCACCCCTTCTAGATATGCTCAAAAATGATGAGAAAAGAGTGACTTTAGTAAAATTTCCTCAGGAATTCGATCCTGCCAGTAGTTTTCCAAAATTTTCCCTGGAAAACGCGGAAAATGGAAAAATTCACTTTTTATTTTTAAAGTGCTGTAAATAAAAAACCGAATCATATTTTTTCTTCAAAATTAGGGAGGAGACTTGTTTATAAATATATTTTTTGGTGCTGTTCCTCACTCGATGTTATCGGCCATCTTTAACCTCCAAATAACGTAAATTACACGAATTTTGATCGATTTTTCTCATTCTTTTGCAGTTTTATTGGATTTTCAGGCATTTGGTGACCTTATATACCTAAAATAAGGTCGAATTCAGACATCCAGGGAACTTTTAAAAAGCCCTAGATATATTAAAATTAATTTTATTTTTAAATACCCTGGTTTGCAATATTTCAAATATATCAATAATATAATGTTTTTTATTTTTCTCAATTTTTTCACTTTTTTAACTCTTTTTTTTTTATTTTTGTTCTATATATATAACTTTGTATACCCAAAATAAGTTCGAATTCGGATCCCCAGGGAAATGTTATATAATTAATATATTTTAAATATAGAATTATAAAATAAAATTTAAACATAAAATTAAATTAGTTTTTTTATTTTTTTTGTTTTTATTATTTTAAATTATTGTTATTTTTAAAATTTTGCAAACCAGGATATTTAAAAATAAAATTAATTTTAATATATCTAGGGATTTTTTAAAAGTTCCTTGGAAGTCTGAATTCGACCTCATTTTAGGTATATTAGGTCACCAAATGCCTGCAAATCCAATAAAACTGCAAAAGAATGAGAAAAATCAATCAAAATTTGTGTAATTTACGTTATTTGGAGGTTAAAGATGGCCGATAACATTGAGTGAGGAACGGCACAAAAAAATATATTTATAAACAAGTCTCCTCCCAAATTTTGAAGAAAAAATATGATTCGGTTTTTTATTTACAGCACTTTAAAAATAAAAAGTGAATTTTTCCATTTTCCGGGTTTTCCAGGGAAAATTTTGGAAAACTACTGGCAGGACCGAATTCCTGAGGAAATTTTACTAAAGTCACACTTTTCTCATCATTTTTGAGCATATCTAGAAGGGGTGGGATAATAAAGAAGAATGGGCAGCTTAGAAAAGCTCAATTTTAAGCTTTTTTCAAAAAGCGCCCGGGCGATTATTTCAAAATTCACTTTTTCTAGTTCAGGTAAGTGTATATTAAAAGAATTTTTTGAAATCTCGACACCGCAGCGCATCTCAGGTTGGCCCTCATTCAGGGGACCCGTGTAGAGAAATCAAAGTGACTTTAGACGAATATTTCAAACATCTTATGGGTAGCGATCTTGTTCAACACAAAAAAAATTGAACACATAATTTTCGAACACCGAAATTAAAACACGCAAAATTTAACACGCATTATTTTTTAACACATTTTTGCACACCATTCAAATCCAACACAAATTTTTTGACACGTTTTATTCAACACAAAATTAAATATTTTATGCAAATTACGTAAAAACTAATTAAATTTCTGTTTTTTGTGTTGAATTTGTGTCAAATAAAATGTGCTGAAAAATTTTGTGTTCAATTTAAATCGTGTGCAATAAATGGTGTTAAAAATTCACTGTGTTGAAATTTATGTGTTTTGATTTCGGTGTTCAAATGTGATGTGTTCAATTTTTTTAGTGTCCAGTAAGATCGCTAACATCTTATGAAATATAAAGATAAAAGATTGGCACAAGATCCAAGATTCAGATTTTTTGCTATGAATACCGTAATGCGACACGGAATGTTACAAAAATCAGGAATTTACGTAAACAAAGCAAAATTACAAGAATGCACTATAGAACAGCTAAAAGATTAATTAAAAAACGATAAAAACTTCTGGAAATATGTATTGGTTTATTCATCTAAAGTAAGGTCAACTAACAGTTATTGGTATCAACGATGTGAGGAACTAATAACCATGGTCAAACAATTGAAAAAACCGACAATATTCTTTACACTCAGCGCAGCAGATCATCAATGGAATGATTTATATAAAATATTATGTCCAAATGAAGATCCAAACAGTATAAATTACAAAAGAAGAATAGAATTAATAAGAGACAATCCATTGATAGTCGGCTACTTTTATTAAAATACGAGTGGAAAAATTTATGAAACATGTGATAAAACCTATATTTAATGTAACTGATTTTTGGTACAGATGGGAATGGCAATTTAGAGGATCCCCGCATATACATGGCATATTATGGTTAGCAGATGCACCATCATTTGATTACAATAATTTATCGGAAGAAGAAATAAAAAAACTTTGTACATATTTTGATAACTTTTGTTTAGCTATTAACCCAAGACATGATATAGGCGTTTCTCATCCATCTAAAGAGAATTTTTCAGATATAAAAAAGGATCAATTGACAAACGATTTAATACATTTATTAAATCGATTGCAAAGACATATAATACATGGCAAACATTGCTTACGTTACAAATACATATCAAATAAACTTACATGTCGTTTTAATTTTCCGCAACCTCTAAAAACAAACAGTTGCATAGACAATTTAGATGGGTATTTCAGATATCATCCAAAACGAAATGATCCATTAATACAACGGTATAATCCAACAATAACATCGATTTGGCGAGCAAATACAGATTTCTCACCGATTGTCTCTGAACAAGCAGTATATTATTACATCGCCAACTACGCATCAAAGGGTGAAAAAATTTCAAAAAATTTACAGGAATGTTTGAACGAAATTTGCCATTCAATGTCAGATAATTTACACGCAAAAACAGCAATTCAAAAAATATTTATTTCTACTTTAAATGAACGTGATTACAGTGCACAAGAAGTAATACATTTACTCGGAGTTGGCCTCTTTACCACAGTTCACGAACATATGTTACATTAGTTATACAAGATGAAGAATGGAAATCAGTTAAGGTATTAATTCAATATATATCTACACTCTTAAACCAAAACCACCAAATTTCCTTTAGCAAACCACCAAATGGCTAGATGGCGTTTTAAAAAACTCCGAAAGCGACTTCAGCGCTTTCTAAAACTCCATTCTTAAATTTGGTGGTTTACAAATAACAATAAAAAATTTTTGGTGCATTACAATATACAAAAGGTATATTCGGTGTATTACAAATATCATTCTTATTATCAGGTGGTTTATAAAACTCCAAATTAGTGTTTGGGAAATTAACAACCACCAACATAAATAATTGGAGTATTATAATATAATACAAAATATTATACTATATCAAGTATTTTATATAAATAAAAAAAAAGTTTATAATATAATAAAATACTCCAAAATAATATAGTCAGGGGTATAGTGTGAAAAAAAGGTCAAATCTCAAACTGAAGAGTGAAATTGGCCATTTTTCACACTTTTCACGCCTTAAACAGTCATTTTTCCAAAATGACTTAATTTTTAATTTTCGAAGGGTCTAATAGGTTTTTGTAGGCGCTGATCTCATTAATTATGTCGTAAATTATATTTAACGGGATCAAAAGTGTGAATTTGGCTATTTTTTACCCCAAATACCCCAAAATTTAAATAAACCTTTAGAAGGCTTTATTTTTAAATTAAATTAAATACATAGGTATTAAAGGTCGCCGATTTCAAAAATAATGTAAAAAATTACATCCAACAGGTTCTGAAGGGTAAAGTTGGCCATTTTTCACCCTTGACAACCCTTAGACCAACATTTTTCCAAAAGAAATTATTTTTTTATTTTCAAAGGGTCTAGTAGGATTTTTCGGGCGCTGATCTCAAAAATGATGTTATAAATTACATTCAACAGGTTCTGAAGGGTGAAATTGGCCATTTTTCACCCTTTCCAACTCTTGGACAAACATTTTTCCAAAATGACTTACTTTTTAATTTTCAAAGGGTCTAATAGGTTTTTATGGACGCTGTTCTCATTAATAATGTCGTAAAATATATTAAACGGGTTCAAAAGAGTGAATTTAGCCATTTTTCACCCCAAATACCCCAAAATTTAAATAAAGCTTTAGAAGGCTTTATTTTTAAATTAAATTAAATACATAGGTATTAAAAGTCGCAGATTGCAAAAATAATGTAAAAAATTACATCCAACAGGTTCTGAAGGGTGAAGTTGGCCATTTTTCACCCTTGCCAACCCTTAGACCAACAATTTTCCAAAAGAAATTATTTTTTTATTTTCAAAGGGTCTAGTAGGATTTTTTGGGCGCTGATCTCAAAAAAGATGTTACAAATTACATACGGAAGGTTTTAAAGGGCGAATTTGGCCATTTTTCACTCTTTTCACCCTTTGGACATTCATTTTTCCAACACGTCAAGCCTTAAACTAGCGTAACCTAAGGAAGTAGGCTATAATAAAAAAACGACACGACAAGCCTTTCACTAACATAACCTAAGGAAGTAGGCTATAATAAAAAACGACACATCAAACCTTACAGTAGCGTAACCTAAGGAAGTAGGCTATAATAAAAAAACGACACGACAAGCCTTTCACTAACATAACCTAAGGAAGTAGGCTATAATAAAAAACGACACGTCAAACCTTACAGTAGCGTAACCTAAGGAAGTAGGCTATAATAAAAAACGACACGTCAAGCCTTACAGTAGCGTAACCTAAGGAAGTAGGCTATAATAAAAAAACGACACGACAAGCCTTTCACTAACATAACCTAAGGAAGTAGGCTATAATAAAAAACGACACGTCAAACCTTACAGTAGCGTAACCTAAGGAAGTAGGCTATAATAAAAAACGACACGTCAAGTGTACACTAGCTTACGTTAGTGTAAGGCTTGTCGTGTCGTTATTTTATTATAGCCTATTTCCTTAGGTTATGTTAGTGTAAGGCTTGACGTGTCGTTTTTTTATTATAGCCTACTTCCTTAGGTTATGTTAGTGAAAGGCTTGTCGTGTCGTTTTTTTATTATAGCCTACACCCTTAGGTTACGCTACTGTAAGGTTTGACGTGTCGTTTTTTATTATAGCCTACTTCCTAAGGTTACGCTACTGTAAGGCTTGACGTGTCGTTTTTTATTATAGCCTACTTCCTTAGGTTACGCTACTGTAAGGTTTGACGTGTCGTTTTTTATTATAGCCTACTTCCTTAGGTTATGTTAGTTTAAGGCTTGACGTGTCGTTATTTCATTATAGCCTATTTCCTTAGGTTACGCTACTGTAAGGCTTGACGTGTCGTTTTTTATTATAGCCTACTAAAGGTTTATTTAAATTTTGGGGTATTTGGGGTAAAAAATAGCCAAATTCACACTTTTGATCCCGTTAAATATAATTTACGACATAATTAATGAGATCAGCGCCTACAAAAACCTATTAGACCCTTCGAAAATTAAAAATTAAGTCATTTTGGAAAAATGACTGTTTAAGGCGTGAAAAGTGTGAAAAATGGCCAATTTCACTCTTCAGTTTGAGATTTGACCTTTTTTTCACACTATACCCCTGACTATATTATTTTGGAGTATTTTATTATATTATAAACTTTTTTTTTATTTATATAAAATACTTGATATAGTATAATATTTTGTATTATATTATAATACTCCAATTATTTATGTTGGTGGTTGTTAATTTCCCAAACACTAATTTGGAGTTTTATAAACCACCTGATAATAAGAATGATATTTGTAATACACCGAATATACCTTTTGTATATTGTAATGCACCAAAAATTTTTTATTGTTATTTGTAAACCACCAAATTTAAGAATGGAGTTTTAGAAAGCGCTGAAGTCGCTTTCGGAGTTTTTTAAAACGCCATCTAGCCATTTGGTGGTTTGCTAAAGGAAATTTTGTGGTTTTGGTTTAAGAGTGTATTTAAAATGTATAAATATTAATTGTTAAAATAAATTATTTTAAAATTTTATTCATTTTAGATATGCAATGAAACTAAAGAAATTATGGAAGCAAATGATTCAACATTAATTGAGACATATAAAATAAGACTACCTGAACTTGAGGATTTAAATTTGATAAATTTTTGTAAACACTACAGAGTTTACAACAATAAATTTATAAAAAGACGAAAAGAATGCATTGTAAGAATATTTCCGAAAATAAACCTTGTTGACAATGAAACAGAAGATGAAAAAGATTATAAGTTACATTGTATTTTAAATATATAATTTTGAAATAATAAGAATGATATTCTAATTAATAATGTAAATCATGATTCATGGAAGGAACTATATAATTCTTTAAACATTAGTGAAGAAAATGAAATAAATTTACATGAATATGAAGAAATAGATGAAATTCCTGAATCCTTAAATGATGACATGGTTAGAAATCCATTTGAATATTTATCTGGATACTGTGAAAATATTGATAAAATTGAATTAGGAAAAAGACAAATTGATATATACTACGATTGGAATATAACAGACAAAAATATACCATCTAAAGATGATATTGAAAATTTAAAAAAAAATTATAAATCAGATAATTCAAACAAACAAAATTCAGATGACGAGAAAAAAAATATACAATTTATAGAAGATCAACAAGAAGTTTTAAACCGTTTACAAATAGACGCGATTAAAAATAATACATTAACATCCAATATGATCAACCGAGTAATAATACAAGGAAAAGCAGGATCAGGAAAAAGCACAGTAATAAAAGAAATGGTAAAAATGATAACATCTGCTTTCCGGGAAGATGCAGTCAAAATTGGAGCACCTACTGGCATGGCTGCTGTAAATGTATATGGAAAAACATATCACTCATTACTACGATTACCTTTAAATTATAAACAATTTGGTTCATTAGAAAATCAAAATGCCAAAAAACTACAAACTGAATTAAAAAATTTGAAATTTCTGTTTATTGACGAAATTTCAATAATAGGTTTACGTACTTTATATCAAATAGAATCACGGTGTAGAGAAATTTTTGCTAACGAAATTAATGAACCTTTTGGTGGAATAATAATATACTTATTCGGAGATTATAACCAATTAACGCCGGTAAGAGATACGGCAATATTTAGTTCAAAAAAATTTACTGACAAAATGCAATCGCAAAGAGAACTTGTTTTTAAACAATTTCAGAAATATTTCTGTTTACAAAATGCACACCGACAAGAAGGAAATCAAACACCATATTCAAAATTATTAGATGAAATAGCAAATGCAGAATTGTCGCAGGAAAATTACGAAGCACTGCATAATAGACGAGAATCTATAATACCTAAAAACGAATTGGATATGTTTGAAAATGCAATACATTTATACCCGAAATGCATACAAGTAGATGCACATAACGAAAAACATTTGAAAAACACAGGAAAGCAGTAGCTCGAATTGTAGCCACAAATGCACCTAATGTAGCCATTCGTTGTTCAGATGAAAAAGCATCAGGGTTACAAAATGTTTTATACTTATCTAAAAATTGTCGTGTCATGTTACGGGCAAACTTATGGACTGAAAGAGGTTTAATAAATGGTACTTTAGGATATGTGAGAGAAATAATTTATGCTGAAAATAATTCACCACCGCAATTACCAGAAGCTATCATGGTAGAATTTGATAATTATAAAGGACCCTATTTATATAAAAATCTATTTCCAATAATACCTCTAAACCGTACATGGACACATAATAAAATACAATGCAGCCGAATACAAATACCACTTATGTTATCATATTCAATAACCATACATAAATCCCAAGGCCAAACTATTCATAAAATGTTTCTCCATATTGGAGACAGTGAAAGGCAATTAGGTGCCACCTACGTAGGATTAAGTAGAGTTAAATCAATAAACGATTTAATTCTAATAAAAGATTACAACAAATATAGATACGACTCTATTCGACTATGTGCTTCTTTTAAAGACAAACAAAAATTTTTACACAAATTGAAAAACGATATTCACTAAAATATAACAATAAAATAAAAAAAATTATATTCAATTTCATACATTAATAATTCAATAAATTATATTTTTTTTCATTTATATGCCTAAATTTATTTTAAAAAACAAAACAATTACTCCTAGACCAAATAAACTATATATACGATAAAATAATACTTATACAGATGATTAAATACGAAACTATTAATTTTTAACTTGGATTATTTTTAAATAAGAAATAATAATATAATGATTTAAAAAAAATTATAAAATAAATCAAAAAATTTTCTATAGCTTCGCTCAGTCTTATACTCGTCCCGGGTAATCTAGTATAATATAGGAGCCGAAAAAATTTGTTTGGATCATGTAAAACTTTCATTTTAATAAATCTTCATGTGCACAAAACATAAAAGGGAAATATGTTTAAGACTTCATCGATTATGATAATAATATTTCATCTGTTTAATTTAGTGATTACGGGTAAAAGAAATATAAAGTTATTATTGTTAAAATTATTATTGTTACTTTAACGTATAATAAATAATATTCTTTATGTTAATGGCTAATATCTCCTTTTGCTAACATCTTGATAGTTTGCAAGCAAAGTCAAAACAAATATTTTTCCCCTTGTTTAAAAATAACTGAAGTGATTCTGTATAAAAGTTATAGACATAACATCGTTTAATATTAATAATAATAATGTATTACAGGCAAAGAAGCGATGGACACTCTAAAGTTTGATATAGAGTGTTATTATGTTTGTGAGAAGGATGACATGGTGTTTTTAGTAGCCGAAGCAAATCATGGTGAAACCATAGAAAGATTAGCCGAAGATGTATTAAGCATAACTGAGGATCAAATAAAGGACATCTGTCCCATAGATTTATTATTGTCTGGTATGCCATGCAACCAGTTAAGTAAAGTGAATCATGCGAGAGAAGGTCTCACAGGTATAAAATTTACTAGAAATTCATGACTGAAAAAAATTCTTAATAGTTTAAATTATTTAATCGATTATAGGATATACCCTTAGTTTGTTCAACAAGTTCTTGCAGATAAGGGGTTGGATAATAAAATATAATAAGGAAAAAGCGACGGATATAGTAAGACAACTTTTTTATCTGTTTGAGAATGTTGCATCCATGAAGGATGAATGGAGAGACCATATTAGTAGGTAAGTGTTTGCTCAAAAATTGTTGAATGCAATGTATTTTAACTCATTATGCCGGGGCGGAGAGTTTTGGAAATGAGCATAAATAAAAATATTCCCTTATAGAAAAGTGGCTAAAAAGTTCATCCTTCATGCTCTTTCAAAATCTGACATTAGTTTTCACCTACAACCCTAAAAGAATACCCTTAAAATGGGGATGAATAAGGTAGGTCAGGCATTAATAGGAAATGTTTAAAAAAATCAATGAATAAATTATCCAATTTTATTGAAATAATTTTATTTTTTATGTAAATTTAAGTAAAGTTCGTATACATTGAGGTCTCATTCATTTTGGCCCTATTTACAACTCTTAAAAGGTGGATACGGGTGATACTCCAGTCAAAATATGGGTATGGTTGTATCATTATCACTGATGGACACCAGATTTGTTCTACTATAGGTTTTTTGGGTCACTAAACACGAAAATTAGAGTCATTTGGAAGAGGCTTCAATTGGGGCTTCACCCTTAAATTTGCAAAAACTACTCCCAAAAAGGGTTTTTTTTTACTTATTCGCACTTTGAGCACTCAGATTTGCACCATACGGGTTTTTTGGATCGCTTATCAAGAATTTCGACTCCTTTTTCATAAATAATCAATATTTCACTCTTAAAGCAGCTAAAACTACCACCAAATGGGGTGTTTTTGTTATTTTCGCACTTGGAGTGTCCAGAATATGCCCATATTAGGGCGATTTTTAGCTATTAGTTATTTATGAAAAAGAAGTCTAAATTCTTAATTAGTGGCCCAAAAAACGTATAAGAATGTAATTTAGACGCTGAAACTGGAAAAGTAGCAAAAATACCCTTTTTAGGGGTAATTCTAGACATTTTAAGGGTGAAACATTTATGAAAGAGGAGTCGAAATTTTTAATAAGCGACCCATAAAACTTATATAGGCATATCCTGGATGCTAAAAGTTCGAAAATAGCAAAAATATCCCTTTTAGGGGTAGTTTTAGCAAATTAAGGGGTGAAATGTTAATTATTTATGAAAAAGAAGTCGAAATTATTGATCAGTGACCCAAAAAACCGAATGTGCGAACATGTAACAAAAACTTCTTTTTGGGGGTAATTTTTGCAAATTTAAATGTGAAGCCCCAATTTCTCTGTCAAATGACTCCGATTTTCGTATTAAGCAACCCAAAGAACCTATAGTAGACAAACAAATCTGGTGTCCGTCAGTGATAATATAACCAAACCCGTATTTTGACTGGAGTACCACCCCTATCCACCTTTTAAGGGTTGTAAATAGAGCCAAAATGAATGAGACCTCAATGTATACGAAGTTTACTTAAATTTGCATAAAAAAAATTATTTTTAAACATTTTTCAATAAAGTTAGATACTTTTTTCATTGATTTTTCCAAACATTTCCTATTACTTGACCTACCTTATTGTACCCCGTTTTTAGGGTATTTGTAAGGGTTGTAGGTGAAAACTCATGTCAGATTCTGAAAGAGCACGAAATTGTACCTGTAAGATGAACTTTTTAGCCACTTATCTATAAAGGAGTATACTTATTTTTGCTCATTTCCAAAATTCTCCACCCCGGCGTTATTGAGTTAATGAAACATTCGTTGAATTAACTTATGAGAAATATTAATGAATATAAATAAATTTAAAAAATAAAATATTTAAAATTAAAATTACAAAATAACAAAAAAATCCGTTACTGCATTTATTATACTTATGATATAGTATAATATAAGTGTATATTTTGTAACAACTTATAGAAAGATGTCACTTTCTACCCAAGAAAAAACAAGAGACAGAAAAAACCCGTCTTTGAACCATAGAAATAAGGGTAGAAAATGCACCTGCCTTACATCATGAACTGGAAAAAATGTTTTTGTATTTTAAAAATTTAATACAATTTTTTATTTACAGGGACATTGGTAGAACTCCTCTAGTTTTGGATTCTGCTTACTTCAGTGCTCAAATCAGACTGCGTTACTATTGGACAAATATAACATGTGGACCTTTTGTAGCTGTCGATTGTCCACTTCAAAATTACCTAATTCCAAACTGCAAAAGAGTTGCAATGAGCAAAAAAATTAATTGTTTAACTTCCAAAAGGAATTCAATGCATCCAGGTATACTTGCTTCAAATTTAAAGCATTTAAGAAAACTTGCTTTAATTTTAAAGCGATTTGTTATGATTATAATACTATTTCAAAAATTATTTTTATCAAATATTAACTTAAAACATACATATAATATGTATAAAATATTACCTCTTCTTTACGTCTTAAGTCTTATTAATTTTTTTCATTTACAGGCCAAGTCTCCTATAATGGTAGACTTGGATACATGTACATAACCGAATTGGAACAAGTTTTCGGTTATAAAAAGGGCTACACAGGCATAACAGGCCTTTGCAAAACGGACAGGCAAGGAATTATCGCAAGATCCTTTAGCATATTCACGATAGTAGAGACATTAAAAGGATTAAAAGAATATTATTGTTTTATTGAATAAATAAGAATAATTAATTAAGATGTTTATTATAAGAATTGTACCCAACGTTTCGAGTCTTTATAAGACTCCTTTTCAAGGGATTCTATATAGATATTTAATTAAATCAGTATTACATTAATTATTTATTTTTGAAATTATTAATACATATTTTTTAAAAAAAGAAAAAGTTTACCTATTAAGTAATTTTTGAAAATTACTGAGTCATATTTGGTGACTGTTAAAAAAAAATTTATTTGCTAACAGTATAAATTTTTATGTTCTACTTCAAACACCATGAATACAACTTAAATTATTTTCACATTTGGTATAAAAAAGTTGCAGTTACAGTTGAGATTTAAGATTTAAGACACTACGATCTTTGTGCAAATAAAATATTTTATATTAAAGTATTATATTAATCATGTATAATAAATAAAAATATACGCCCTATATTAAGAACCAAAATTTCTTGTTATACCTGTAGTAACCCAAAATAAATAATTTTTTTCGTTATCGGACATTTCCAGTTTTCTTTTTAGTAATTTAAATTTTTCAAATTGCCCATAAATTAAGTTTGCATAATAAAATGCATTCGATTTTATTAGAATCTTGTGAGTTTATCCTAAAAGAATGTTAGAGATATAACTTTCAAACGTTCGTCTACAATCATCAATTTAGTATGGTAAAATAAGCTGAAATTTGACAAAATAAGCTAAAAACGTAAGGAAAATATCTTTTTTCTTTTAATAAACACGGCACTATTAAGTCGCTGTTAGTATAAATTTTTTATTGAGAAAATGAAACATAAAAATAAAAAATGAATGTATGAATTGGAAGAAAAAAATATTAATGCCTCCTTTTTTGATTTTGCATACATTTTGGAAACAGGAAATCACAAAAAATTTATTTGGGATTCTCTAGTTCAAATGAAAACTTTTTTGCAATTGTAAGTATGTGAATGATAAGTTTATTTTTTTATTGCTAATGACCTTTTCAACTATAAAATCAGAAACATCAAAATGAAAGTAGGTTGTCAGTAAATTTTAATAAATCACCATCATTTTAAATGTACTCCATTTTTGGACATAGGGGGATGACAGGTGAGAAAAAATCATATGAAAAGTCCCGACAAAGGACAACGTCGGTCACTGTTTTGTCAATAACCGTGTTTTTCGTATCTGACCTACCCCAAATTTTCAAAATAACTTTTTATGTAAATAAAATTTAAAAAAATGGATTAAAAAATCTGATTGTCAGAGAAAAACCACTATAGAAGAAAAAAAAACTTTTCTTTTTACGATGAAATTTAGCCAAATTATCGTCAATCAAATTTGTCTTAAAAAAGATTTTGAAAAAAGTCTATTTCTAAACTTGAAATATGCATTATTTGCTTGATTATTATGGTAAAATACGAATCTTTTTTTTTAAATCATTTACTTTTTCTCTGAGTATTCATGTCTTCAAGAAAAAAATCATTTTTTTACCACATTTCAACTTTTAGGTAAAAAAACAAAGAAAATCTGTGTTAAATAAATTTTGCTACTTACAATTTTCAAAGGTTTCTGAACTAAATATTATAATTTTGTCAATATAAATGATTTCTTTTTTGAAGAAATGAATACTCCGGGAAAAATTAATGGATATAAAAAAAAATTACTATTATTTTACGATGAAAATCAAGCTAGTATAAATGCTAGTTCAGAAACAGGAATATTTCAATAGAATTTCAATCATTTTTAAGACAAATTTGAGTAAAATGTTAAATTGACGCTAAGTTGGCTAAATTTTATCGTAAAAAGATAAGTTTTTTTTTCCCTGGCTATAAAAAATTTTACCCAGCTTTTTAAATTTTATTTACCAAAAAAATTATTTTAAAAATTTGGGGTTGCTCAGATACGAAAAACATGGTTTTTGAAATAAAAGTGTTCAAATCTTTTTGGCATCCATCGCCGATTTCGTGTTAACATTTTTTTTTGTTGCAATCTATAGGGTCTAAACTACCAGAAAATCATGGTGTTAGTCGTGGCCTCGTCGATTTTTTTTTCTTCATTTTTGGTGCTCATAAAACGTATTTTCTCGTAGAAATGCACATATACAGTATTTTTCATACGGATTTCATATTAAATAAACCGTATATACGGCAAAGAATCATAATCCAAAATTCTAATTTCCGTATACGCAGATATGATGCGCGTCCCGTATTGCCAACCCTGGTACAATGCGTACAATACGGTTTTTTGTCTTTGTGCTTTGTACATTAAAAAATATTCACCAATAATGAAAATACAGTTTATTTATTGCTTTATTAAAAAAAAATAATTATAAAAAAAAAATTCGGGTTTTTGAGCTTTCGGGTATTTCAGTTTTCGGGATATTAATTATTCGGGTATTTAATCACTCTGTGTTATAACCAATCTTGAGATAAACATTTCAGAATAAAGTACTGTCGGTAAGATTTTTTTTAGAGAATAAAAATTCTGCATAAGCTTATTTCTGTTATTCAACCATTCGAGTTCTTATATTTCGTAGATCAAAAGATTCGTTGCAAATAATTTATAGCCATTTTTTTTATGCATTTGAAATCATCGAATGAATTTTTTTCGACATGTTTGAACATTATACTCTTTTTTTTGTATCTTAAAAAATTTTCGGGATTCTAAACCTTCGAGGTAATTTTATTCATCACTATAAGTTTCGTAACTTTATTTTTCCTTGCCACAACTTTTCGACATTTATTTTTTATGCATCCCAGTTTTCTAAATAATAAGTTTTCTATATTATAACATTTATTTGAGAAAATATTATATACTTTATTTTTCGGGAAAACATCTATTCGTGAAAAACTGGTTATGCAATACAATTTTATAAACAATAAAATTTCGTTACATTTTTCAGTATGGACTTTTTTTTTCGTCGAAATGTACCCCACCCACCTTAGCGACGACCAACACGGCTTTCGTAAGGGGCGTTCAACGATCGGTGCCATCGAGTAGGTCGTGAAGGTGGTTATGAGGGCCAGACAAGTGCGGCCGGATATTAAACCGGACGTCCTGTTTGTCACATTGGATGTGAAAAACGCATTCAACTCGGCTAAGTGGGACGATATGTTGCACTCCCAGGTATTCAGAGTTCCGGATTATCTGAGAAATATACTCAGAGATTACCTCCGGGACCGATACCTGCGCTGGAACACGCTCGATGGCACAAGAGGTAAAGTATTAAGCGCAGGCATAGCGCAGGGCTCAGTTCTGGGTCCTGATCTGTGGAATGCCTTTTACGACGGCTTGCTAAAGATTGAGCTTACGGATGGATGCTCCATGATTGGATACACGGATGACGTTGCTCTAACCATAACAGCTCGAGAGCCAGAGGACCAGCTTCTGCTGAATACCTTGGATGAGGCCATGCGCCTTATCAATAGCTGGATGTCGGATCACGGACTAAGACTGGCAGTTCCGAAAACGGAGATTGTCCTTCTGATCCGGAGAAGGGTTGATACCATATTCGGCGTCAGCTTTGATGACGGAGGTAATCCCCTTATGATCCAGACCAAACCATCGGTCAAATATTTGGAGGTCTTCTTGGATAACAAGTTGACCTACAATAGACAATTCCAGCAGGCCTGTGAAAAGGCTGGCCGGGTGACAAAGACCCTTTCGTGGCTGATGACTAACATCGGTGGTCCCAGATCAGAGAAGAGGAGGCTGTTGATGTCGACAGTCAACTCCATCTTGCTCTACGGTGCAGAGGTGTGGGCGGACAATGTCCGCATAAAAAAGTACTGCAAGAAAGTAAAGGCAGTACAGAGGCAGGGGGCACTTTGAATCGCTTGCTCGTACAAGACAGTATCAGAGCCAGCGATCCAGGTGGTGGCTCGGGTGATTCCCATCGATCTGCTTGCCTTGGAAAGGCAGGCGATCTATTACCGTGAGGAAGAAGAGCGCGACGTAGCTTCCGTTCGCGCTCGCTCCCACACAATGGCATGCTGGCAGTATAGGTGGAATGGTGACCCAAGGGGACGTTGGACGCACCGCCTTATCATCGATTTGGAAAGTTGGATGAACCGTGATCATGGAGAGGTAGACTTCTACCTCACACAGTTCCTAACTGGTCACGGTTATTTCCGCGATATGCAAGTTCAAGTGGAGCAAGGTGACGTCTCCGGAATGCTTGCATTGCCCGGGCGAGCTGGATACCGCTGAGCACACCTTTTTTTGGGTGTCCTCGCTTCGCTGAAGGGCGACTGTAAATATATGTTAATAATTGTATATTTCTCACTTGATGTTCATAAATATTTCATATTGAAAAAAAACTGTATTAAATCACAATATCATGAAAAATTTTCAGAATAAAACTTTGTTAACCTTCAGATAAACAAACTCACTGTTTAATGCCGTATAATATCAGAAGATGCCTCGCTTAGGAGCCATCTTAATTCTTTTCATTTACGTTTTATTAATATACAGTGCGCAACGACGTTGGACGCATATGATTCAATGCGATTGAAATACACCCCCTACTTTATAAGTCTTTTTTTGGCGGCTAAAGTCTAACGGTTTTTTTAGTCTTTGCTTGGTCTCAGCTTGGTTATCGTGCGTTGTTTTTAACTCTTGAGGAAAAATTTTTAACTCTTTTAAATCAAATTAATTTTAAATTAAAAATAATATTTACATGTTTTCAGTGATTTTAATAGTGTTTTTTACAATTAGTAGATTTAAAATACCTTAAACAATCAAGTAATTTTATTACATTAATATAAAAATATGAATCAACTCGAAGCTACAGAAACAGTAAGTACTTTTCAATACATATAACAAATAAAACAATAATTTTATTAAAATCAAAGCTGGATACAAAAAGGGATCATCAATATAAGATCAATTAATTAACCTATCAAAAGCGATTAAATAAGTTATAAATTAAAAAAAATAACAGATTAATGTAGGGATTTATTTAATTATTTCATCAGATTTCAATCGTTTTACATTTACACATTAAGACACAAAATTATTTTGCTTATTTTTCATACAGAAGCATATTCATTATTAAAAATTGATTATATTTAAAAAAAATATTATTAAAAGCCATACTTGGTATTTATATGTAATAAACAATTAGAACTAGATTAATATTTGTAGCCTTTTATATAATTTAAACTTTAGTACAACAAATTTGACCAATTGTAATTTAATCGAGTACAGGAAAATATCATTTTTAAATATTTTGAGTTGTACGAGTAGTGGTATATTAAGTTTTGATAAGGGTTAGTCATTTATTAGTATTCGATGAAATTAAGATATGATATAATCATTCTAACTTGATATATACTTCTCTTCGAAGAGCTTAAAATATTTAACCATGGCATTAAAGTACTCGATACCAGTCTTATAAGTTTCTAAACTAAATTCTTTAATTAATTAAATTAAACAATTAATTTTATTAGTTAAATAATGAATAATAACACTTTAAAATTGCAAAATTTTAATTTTGCAAATAATTATTAAATAAAATATTACATTTAAAAAGTTTCTTTTATTTGTTCAATTCTAAAATTTGATTAAATTTACTGATCACAAATTTTGGGGTCTTGTCTACTAAAAATCGGCGCTATACCCTTAAATTAGCAAAACCTACTTATAAAAAAGGTATTTTTAAAATATTTCATATTATTAAAATATTTCATATTATTAAAATATTTCGTATTTTTAAAATATTTCATATTTTGAAAATTTAAGTGCCAATTTTTAATTGCCAAGACCCCTAAATTCGCGATCAATCCCCCAAAAAACCCATGTGGATTAAATCGGTAAACTAAATATGCAAAAATGCAATAATAACTCTTTTGAAATGTAAAAAAAATTTTTCCTTAGATTTTGTTTACAAATTTTAAAAAAATAAAAACTAACACGTCAGTTAAAATTTACCTATTAAGTCAAGATTCATGCATAAATTTCTACTGCATTTCTTTCTTTTTTATTTTCTTTTTATAGAAATAATTTTTTTTTATCGTAAATTATAGCCTTTTTTTAAGATTCGAATATTAAGCTTATACTCAAAGAAATGAATAAAGATTATGTTTAAGTAAAATAGACAAATTGTTTTATAAATTGTAATTCATTTAAGGTTAAAATTATTTTTCATTTAAGTTTAATTCGAGGGGGTTGGCGCGCTATGGCTTACAGAGAATGGAGCTCCCTAGTCTTTTTAAAATTTTGCAATGTCTGAGATAAAAAAACATAAATCTAAATATTACATATAGTATGAATGGATTATTTTTTAATGTCCAAAATATTCTAACTATTTATAAAAAAGAAATTATTTAACATAATTCACTTTTAATTTACTTTCATTGTCATGTATAAATTTTAATACTATATAATTTATTAGCTTGGACAGAAATGCAGAAAGTATTGAGGCAATATATAGACTGCAGACTGAGTGACAGTAAAAACCAGAGGAAAGATGTTATGGTTAAGACTTACGGCGAAGATTTTGTGACGGGAAAAGAGCCAAATGATTATCATCCTCCAAGTGTAATGATTTTCATAGTTACAAATAATTTTACTATTAATACTTTTTTTTTAAAGTTATTAACTCCGCGAGTGCCACGTAACCTAATCTTGTTGATTCGATATTCATCAAAGCAAGAATATTTAGAAGGAAAATATAAATTTTAGTTTTATTTTGCTTCTTTTTATCCTAAACATTTAATTATCCAACGCAGTATGTAAAAAAAATTTTTTCTTGCTAAGTAGTTTATTTTTTATAAAAAAATTATTATTCATTAATTAAGAATCGAAATGGACATATTAACATGCCGTTGTGGAATGAAGAAATTGCGGAGCTAAGACGGGTCTGTCACGGCGCACGCAGAAGACGGCAAAGAGCGTATGGCCGCCCAGAGCTGGCTACGCGCTCTGAAGAGTACAAGGGAGCCAAGCATAGGCTGGCGAAAGCTATCCGCCTCAGCAAGGCGCGCTGTCTTCGGTCCCTAAGAGATGATGTCAACAGCGACCCGTGGGGCCTGGGATATAAGGTTGTCATGGGCAAACTTAAGTCCGGATGTGACAACACGATGGATGAAGCAACGACCAAAAGAATAGTGGACGCTCTCTTCCCGGATCATCCAAACCAACAATACCCTGCTTTGGATGTCCCGAGGGAGCAAGTTCCGCTATTTATCGAGGCGGAGATGCTTCAGGCAATTAGGTCAATGAAAAATAGGAAAGCGCCAGGACCAGACGGAATACCCGCGGAAGCCCTTAAGGCGGCTGCAAAGGTAATCCCTGGTCTCCTGCTTGGCATGTTAAACGCGTGCCTCGTGGCAGGCGCCTTTCCAAGGGACTGGAAAGTGGCCCGTCTGGCTCTGATAAGCAAGGGAAAGGGTGAACCAGGATCTCCATCATCTTACAGACCATTGTGTATGTTAAATACCATTGGCAAGGTGATGGAGAGCATGGTCAGAGGAAGATTGCGGCAAGCAATTAGGGAAGCGGGTGACCTTAGCGACGACCAACACGGCTTTCGTGAGGGGCGTTCCACGATCGGTGCCATCGAGCAGGTCGTGAAGGTGGTTATGAGGGCCAGACAAGTGCGGCCGGATATTAAACCGCACGTCCTGCTTGTCACGTTGGATGTGAAAAACGCATTCAACTCGGCTAAGTGGGACGATATGTTGCACTCCCTCGAGCAGGTATTCAGAGTTCCGGATTATCTGAGAAATATACTCAGAGATTACCTCCGGGACCGATACCTGCGCTGGGACACGCTCGATGGCACAAGAGGTAAAGTATTAAGCGCAGGCATAGCGCAGGGTTCAGTTCTGGGTCCTGATCTGTGGAATGCCTTTTACGACGGCTTGCTAAAGATTGAGCTCCCGGATGGATGCTCCATGATCGGATACGCGGATGACGTTGCTCTAACCATAACAGCTCGAGAGCCAGAGGACCAGCAGAATACCTTGGATGAGGCCATGCGCCTTATCAATAGCTGGATGTCGGATCACGGACTAAGACTGGCAGTCCCGAAAACGGAGATTGTCCTTCTGACCCGGAGAAGGGTTGATACCATATTCGACATCAGCTTTGATGACGGAGGTAATCCCCTTATGATCCAGACCAAACCATCGGTCAAATATTTGGGGGTCTTCTTGGATAACAAGTTGACCTACAATAGACAATTCCAGCAGGCCTGTGAAAAGGCTGGCCGGGTGACAAAGTCCCTCTCGTGGCTAATGACGAACATCGGCGGTCCCAGATCTGAGAAGAGGAGGCTGTTGATGACGACAGTTAACTCCATCTTGCTCTACGGTGCAGAGGTGTGGGCGGACAATGTCCGCATAAAAAAGTACTGCAAGAAACTAAAGGCAGTACAGAGGCAGGGGGCACTTCGAATCGCTTGCTCGTACAAGACAGTATCAGAGGCAGCGATCCAGGTGGTGGCTCGGGTGATTCCCATCGACCTGCTTGCCTTGGAAAGGCAGGCGATCTATAACCGTGGGGAAGAAGAGCGCGACGTAGCTTCCGTTCGCGCCCGCTCCCGCACAATGGAATGTTGGCAGTATAGGTGGAATGGTGACCCGAGGGGACGTTGGACGCACCGCCTTATCATCGATTTGGAAAGCTGGATGAACCGTGATCATGGAGAGGTAGACTTCTACCTCACACAGTTCCTAACTGGTCACGGTTATTTCCGCGATATGCTTTTCAAGTGGAGCAAGGTGACATCTCCGGAATGCTTGCATTGCCCGGGCGAGCTGGATACCGCTGAGCACACCTTTTTTGGGTGTCCTCGCTTCGCTGAAGGGCGACCGCCCTTCGATGAATGGAGGCCGGAAGTAGTCGTCCCGGAAATGCTGCGCAGTGCCGCTAACTGGTACAGTGTGGCAGAGTACGTACGGGCGACACTGATTGGAAAAAAGGAGGAAGGTTTCCTCTCGTAGGAAAATCTCCTCCTTTATTGACAGGGTATGGCGAAGAAATGCCTGGGCTGCCTTGTTTCCGGACCGAAGTAATACTTAAACAGGGAGTCCCGGTCCGGATTCTATGATATTGTCATAAATGCAGGAGGGTGGGGAGTTTAGTGGGTATTGTAATTCCTCAATTGTGTATATCTGGGCAACCCCAGATACAAATTTGAGGTTGAGTCCCACATAACCATACAGTACGCGTGTATGGTATGCGTAAATGCATTCTCCTCGTCCTACGAAAAAGGCCCCTTCTTGAAGGGGCCCAAAAAAAAAAACAAAAAAAAACAAAAAAAAAAACATGCCGTTACCTAAAAACCCTTCATAAAAGTGTATACAGATCTGTATATAGCTGTATATATGCAGGTTTTTATACAGGTCTGTATAGATTGATATTTAAATACAAAAAGGAAAAAAGTAAATTTCTGTATACAGACTTGTATACAGATCTGTAAAAGACTTTTGGGTAAGGATAATTAAAAAAAATAATTGTCTTATAAGTTGAAATTTCCCGTTTTTAATTAAACAGTAGACCCTTTGTTTCGAGAAAAGCCTAGAAAATTAGCGACAAAGTTAGTATTACAGGCACTCTGTAAATTGTCAGTAACCTGCATTAATTAAATTAATCTAAAAACTAATAATATTTTGTATATAATTTACTATTCTAGAAAAAGAGACGGCAAAACAAAAATGATACTTAAGGCAATGCAGCTTGTAATGATGGCTATGAGAATAAAAATATAGATGTATGTTTTATTTAGCTAAAATCTTGTTTATTATTTCTATAAATTTAAATTTGTGTGTAACCGAGTTTTTAGGTTTTAGCTGAATGAGAAGATGAACTGAAGGATAATGTTGACGTATTATATAAGAATAAATACGACATTGAACTCAATAAAAATATGGAATTAGAAAAGACGATTATAAGTAAAGATAAGGAAATTAAAAAATTGATTGATGAACAGTAAAGTTTCAGAGAAAAAATTAAAAATTATGAGGAATTGGTAGAAAATCAAGAAAACAAATTGAATGACTTGAACTTGAAATTAAAAAATTGTGTAAATAATGAAAAAATAAAAGATTTGCAGGATCAAGTGAACATGATGTCTGAAATTTATCAAAAGCAAGATTTAGAGATTGTAGAATATGAAAAAAAATTCAAAAATCTAAAGACTCTTATAATAATATAATGGAAGGTAGTACATGTATAATATATATTTATAAGTATATATCGTAAAAATATATTTATTTATATTTTCTATACGCTTTTAATATCGATAACAAACGTGCTCAAAACTTTGGTTGCTGCTAAAAATTGATTTACAAAACAATTAGAAAACTTAATATGCAAATTTAATTTTTATTTGTTGAATTATAACAAAAGGGATACAAATGTTACCTAGTTAAATTATTAATTTAAACAATTTATTTAGCTTTGCACTTTTATGTTTTAGAATTTAAGAAAATTGTTGGGGTTGTTAAGAAATCAGAGAAGTTGCTATTACGAGAACAAAATAAAGAAGAAGCTGCAAAATTGAAAAATAATAATTCAGAAACAAAATCTTTAATTCTAAAAAAGGTATGCATAAAAAAGGCATCATTTTCTTTGGCTTAAATTCATTAATTAGCAAAAATTAACTCTCTGTTTCCCTGGTTTTGTAATATTCAATTTACCTTTTATCAAATAGAGGAATGCTTTTGCCAAGCATTTTTTTTATCGAGTACAACTAATTAAAAATAAACTATCATTAATTTTATTAGTTAAATGTAAAATATAAAATAATCGAAAGTTTCCATGGATACAAAGAGTTATAAATAAGTTTATCAAAACGTTTCTAAAACTTTCAACTAAATATTTAATCAACAGGAACCATGTGAAATTATTCCGAATTTTAATGATGAGGTGAGGCAATATAAATTATTTACTAATAAAAAGTTGTTTATAAAAAAATAAAAATGAAACTGATTCAGTACGATTTACACATTTTATAATATTTTTTAACAGTCAGATGAATCATTCGAAATTCCCTCTGATTTCAATGATTCAAGTGAAAATGAAAAAGAAGACACGAATGAGAAAAAACTTTTTTTCTTAAATTTTTTATTGCAATAATAACATATTTAAATCAATTAACAGCAAATTAAGCAAGAAATGAAGATTAAAACAGAAACGAAAAATACTATCTTGATAGGATATCATAATAAGGAGGTATAATGAATATTAAAACATAAATATTTGAATTAAAATATTCATTCATTATAAATTAATATTTTTTGGTATATTTACTATTTTAGAATGGCATATACCACCTTAATAAAGACGAGGATATAAAAATGGAATATAATAAGTATATAAAATTAAGAAAGTTCAACGCAATGCAAGATTTTGCTTATGGGTTATTAGATGTATTTTTCACGGAGGAGGATTTTTTTAACTGTTCGAAAACAGGAGGAAAGTGCAATGCTAATAAAGGAGTTGCACCCAAGCCAGCTTTAAGCCCAAATATAATAAGTGTTATAAAAGGTAGACATACTATATATTTTCTAAAATTAATAAGTATGTTTATTTACTTTGAAAAAATTTCATAAAATTTTGATATTGAATGCTATAAATAAATGCTGCTTTGTAAAAAAGGAGAGGTATACATAAAGTGCAAAAAAAGTTATTAAATTTTAGATTCTAGATAGGCTGCTTAATTTCTCAAAAAAAAGTTTTCTTACGTATTCAAATAAAATTTTAATTTTAATGATATAAGCCTGATAAAATAATTATACAAAAGGATCGCCCATAAAATACGCTATGAAAAAATTAGAAAATTTGGGTACCACAATCCTATACAAACACCTTATAAGCAATGTAAATTTGATGCAAATGAGCATGGTGGTCACGTTAAACAATAAGCCACGTAATATAGCTATGTAACTGCGTTACGTATTTTATAGATGACCCCAATTTATTATTGTTTCTGTTTTTTTTAAATTAATTAATAATTCGTACATTTGATTTTAGCTGTGAAAGCTTTTTTTCATATTATAATAACTACACCTTTTATTTTTTTTTTTTTTATTTTTTTTTTTTTTAAGGGAAATATGTGAATCTTGCATCAGCCATGGAGTGTTTGCGGGCCATAAAGACCCGCAAATTTCCATGACCGCCGAGTTGTACAAAGTGTACAACTGGGAGACCACCGACGAACGCGGTCGCTGGCTACGCCCCAGATTCTTGCTGGATAAACACACTTTAAGCCCCCCGCGCTTGTTTGTCCCAAACCGGAACTCCCTTTTCAGGTATAACTTCAGTTTGGGACGCGCAGTCTAGGCAGCTGGCCGCTGCCTTCCCCCCTGCCTAGGGGCAGGAGAGCTCTCTGCGATAGAAAGCCCTCCTCCTTCTTCTCCAACAAGGTGGTCCTTACGTACTCTGCTACTTTGTTCCAGTCTTCGGAACCCCGTAGCATTTCCGGTACCACCGTCTCCGGCCTCCAAATCAGGGAGGGCGGGCGCCCCTCCTCGTAGCGCACACATTCAAAGAATGTGTGCTCTACTGTATCATCCACGCCCGGACAGTGCAAGCACTCCTTTGTTGCCACCTTATGCCAATGCTCCAACATGACACGAAAATACCCGTGTCTAGTTAAGATCTGGGTAAGGTAGAAATCTACCTCCCCATGCTGTCGTTCCATCCATGCCTGCAGGTCTGAGATCAGTCTGCGCGTCCATAGGGCATTTTTCTCTTGGTTCTTTTTCCATCGTTTCTTCCATGCCTTCATAGAGTTAAAGCGGGCGCGAGTGGATGCCACTTCGCAGTCATCTAAGCTCTCGTAGATGAATTTCCGCTCAAACGCTAGCAGGTCAATGGGTATCACCGAAGCAACAACCTGGATCGCCTCTAGGGATACCGTGTGGTATCCGCAGGCGATCCTCACTGCCGCTTGCCTCTGTACCGACGATATTTTATGCCTGTACTTGGCAGTTTCTGTGGTCTTCGCCCAGACTTCTGATCCGTAGAGCAGGACAGAGTTGACGACTAACATCAGGAGCCTTCGCTTCCCTGGTTTGGGTCCCCCAATGTTGGCCATGAGCCTTGTTGGGAGGATGCGGCCGACGCTGCCTTTTCACACGACCTCTGAAATTGCTCCCAGAAGGTCAGCTTGTTATCAAGCTGAACTCCCAGGTATTTCACCGATTTTCTGGTTCGGATCGTGTGAGGGTTTCCGCCGTCATCGATAATTACTTCGAAGTCGGTGGGAACCCTTCGACGGGTCAGCAGTACGATCTCCATTTTTGGGATCGCAAGCTGGAGCCCGTGATCGCCCATCCAGAGGTTGATCCGTCTCATGACTAGATTCAACCTGGGTCACCTCCATGTCCCTGCCAGTTATGTTCAGGGCCACGTCGTCGGCGTGCCCGATCATGGAAACTCCTTCCGGGAGGTGGACGCGCAACAAGCCATCGTAAAAGGAATTCCACAGGTCCGGTCCGAGAACCGAACCTTGCGCGATGCCTGCACTCAAACCCTATCACGCTTTCCATCGAGCGTGTCGTAGAGCAGTCTTCGGTCCCGCAGGTAATCCTTTAGTACGTTACCCAGATACCTGGGTATCCGGAAATCGTACTCGAGGGACCGGATCATGTCATCCCACCTGGCCGAGTTGAAAGCGTTTTTGACGTCCAGCGTTACCAGAAGGACGTCCTTGCGAATTGCAGGCCGCTTTTCCCTCTCAGCCTCTACGGTATCCACGACACGCCGGATGGCATCTATCGTGAAATGCCCTTCATGAAAACCATGCTGCTTCTCGGAGAGACCACCGCCCTCCTCGATTGCCCTTCTGAGCCTTGCCCGGAGCATGCTTTCCATCACCTTACCAATGGTATTTAACATACACAAAGGTCTGTAAGATGATGGAGAGTCCAGGGCTCCCCCCTTGCCCTTGTTCAAGAGCACGAGACGTGCCACCTTCCACTGCTTTGGGAACACTCCAGCCACCAAACACGCATTGAACATGCTTAACAGGATACCAGGGATTACTTTGACCGCTCTTTTGAGCACTTCCGCTGGTATCCAGCCGGCCCCGGCGCCTTGCTATTTTTCATGGCCTTTATGGCCTTGACCATCTCGCCTTCGCTGAACAGCGGCACTTTCTCCCTGGGTATAACCTCAACCAGGTTTTCCCGGATGGGCCTTTCAGGGAAGAGAGCACCTACGATCCGTTCAGTCGACGCCGCGTCCATCATGTTGTGACCCCCGGTTTAACTTGCCCATTACGACTTTGTAACCTAGGCCCCAGGGGTCCTTGTTTACATCTTCGCATAATGAACGCAGACATCGAGCCTTGCAACTCTACCTTTTATTACAATGCACATCAAATGCAATTAGGCATAAACATTTTTTTACTGCCCCCTTTGTGAGGAGTGATATTTGTTTTAATAGATTATTTTAAAGTTTTCGATGATTTAGAGAAGTTTAAATTTATATCCTTTAATAAAATCTTATTTGTTGTAGCTGAGGTGAAAAGCAAGTATAGATCAAGTAGCGACAATGATTGGGAAAAAATTTTATCGAAAAAAATTAAGTAAGGGAAGAGGAACTATGAAAATCATAACAAACAATCAAATATAAAAAAGTAGACAATGGTCTTGAATGTAAATTTACTCGACCTTAAATTGTGCAAATATTTAATATTAAATTATTTTATTTAATTACTTATATCTGTCAAGAAACTTCTCGTTTTTTGTATCAATTACAATTTTGCATTGTTTCGGGAAAAATGAGTTAATTCTGTTAAGATATCAATATTTTGATTCATTATGATGCAAAATAAAGAAAAATCTAATTACCTCCAGCGCTACCAATCCAGAGGCTCTCGAATTTTCGCTTAGAAAGTGAGTTATATAGTGATTTTTTTTAACTTATAGCCTTCCTTTACTAAAAACGACTTGCTTTACAAGATTCTTGGATCAGACTTTTAATATTATTGACCATTAATTAAATATGGCAGCTCAAAAAAGACAAAAACTTGTTAGCAGTAAATAATATTAAAAATCTGACCCCACTAGCTTGTGAAACAAATCCTTTTTAGTAAAGGAAGACTTTAAGTTAGACAAATCATTCATTTTTTTCCCTAATATCTAAGTAAAAATCCAATGGAAATAATTTTGTCAAAAGAAATTTTTGACAAAAATATTGATAAAGTTTACAATAAAACACCGTTTTCGTTTAAATAAATATATAAAATAAAAATAAATCAAATATAAACAAAAAATCCTAGAAATATTCAAATGAAAACATTTAGATATGTAAGGGATGTAATTAAGTTTACTTGGATATATAGATTTGTAAATCTATTTTTTTTAAACATGGAACAAAAATTTTAACCCCTTTCTAGATTTTTAAAGCTGTATACAAAATATCCTTAAAATTTCTATATTTTAAGTATGCTAAAATACTTATTTTTGAGTTTTCTTGCAAAGAGCAGCAGATCTGGAGTCTTTTAGGTATTGCATTCATGAACAAAATATAAAGAACTCGCAGAATCAACTCATTGTCTCACTATTTTAGTTCGAATAATTTTTAATTTAGAGCCACTGTGAGAATTTTAGTTAATAAAATATAATTTAATATAGCTAAAAATTGTTATGAAGAATAGATAAATGCATTATTTAAAAATTTAATACTTTATAAGAAAAATTTATTAGCTAAATATTATTATGAAAAATAGATAAAATGTATTATTTAATAATTTAATAGTTTATAAGAAAAATTGATGAACTAAATATTATTATTAAAGTTGTTTAAAATTAAGACATGTAAGTCAATAAATAGCATATTATTGTTATTTTTAAAGTTTTACAGTTAAAAGAAAATAATTTTTTGTTAAATCATTAACAACATATCTATTATTAGGCATATTATCATTTAGCATTAAATTTTAAAAAAGGCATCCCAATTACTGACGATATATCTTTACTTCAAAATATTCATTTTTTAATGTGCCCATTTATTTATCTATAGTTTTCGTCATGCAAAAATACTATAAATGTCAAATAATCATTCTAAGTACATGAAATCAACATGTTTTATGAAAAGCTAAGCCCAAAGATAAAAACGATGCCTAAGCACAGTAGATTTAAAACGTAAAATTCTAAAAAAAATATGAGATTCACAAAATAATGTATAAAATAGGAAAATAAGCACGGTGTATACAAATACATTTAAGTGTTTAAAATAAGAATTATTGAATACAGCTACTAGTTATAAAAAACTATTTTGTAAGAACAGAAAAGAAGACAAATTTATTTTTCTAAGATTAAATCTTTAATTATCTGAATGTATATCATGTATTTGAAAAAAAAATAATTTCAATAAAAAAAAAATATTATCAATTCTTTAACTTTATCCAACATTTTGTGTTCAAAAAGTATAGTTTTAGAGCTTAAATTTAGCTCCTTAATATTCAATTTTCATTCCAATATAAAATCTTTAGTATTGAATATTATTTTTGCTGATTTAAGTCCATTGGGTCCACATATTACAATTTCACCCGAAGGGGGCGCATTTGGCCCCCCATAGATTTATTTTCACCAAAGCTTAGTATATTTGCCTGAGGATCATATTTTTCTACCATAAGTCCATTTTTAGTGTCAAAACTCTGTTTACTCCCTAGATCATGTTTTTATCCCCAAGGGGGCCCATTTGACCCCTTACAGTTCAATTTTAATAGAAAATAAATTTTCTAGTCACTTAATCATACTTTGCTAGTTATAAATTCACTTTTAACAGTAAAATTCTGTTTACGCAACAGGTTATAATTTCGCCCTGAAGGGGGCCCATTTGCCCCCCATAGATTTATTTTCACCAAAGCTTAGTAGTTATAAATTTATTTTTAGATGCGAAACTCTGTTTATGCCACAGATTACAATTTTGTCCAAAAGTGGCCCATTCGCCTGCTCCCCCCTAAGATTAATTTTCACCTAGGCTAAGCATTTTCGTCGTTGGATCATATTTTTTGTCCATAAGCCCATTTTTAATGACAAAACTCTGTTTACTACCTGGATCATTTTACCCCAAGGGGTCCCATTTGACCCCTTACAGTTCAATCTTCATGCAAACTAAATTTTTTAGTCACTTAATCATACTTTGCTAGTCATAAATTCATTTTTAACAGTAAAATTCTGTTTACGCCACAAATAATAATTTCGCCCCAAAGGGGGGCCATTAAGCCCCCCCATAGATTTATTTTCACCAAAACTAAGCATTTTTGTCGTTGGATCATATTTTTTGTCCATAAGTCCATTTTTAGTGGCAAAACTTTGTTTACTTCCTAAATCATGTTTTTACCCCCAAGGGGGCCCATTTGACCCCTTACAGTTTAATTTTCATGCAAACTGAATTTTCTAGTTACCTAATCATACTTTGCTAGTTATAAATTTATTATTAAAAGCGAAACACTGTTTACGCCGAAATTTTAAATTTTGTCCAAAAGAGACCCATTTGCCTCCCTTCCCCTAAGATTAATTTTCACTTAGGCTAAGCATTTTTGTCGTTGGTTCATATTTTTTGTCCATAAATCCATTTTTAATTACAAAACTCTGTTTACTCCCTAGATCATGTTTTTACCCCTAAGAGAGTCCATTTGACCCCTTACAGTACAATTTTCATGCAAACTGAATTTTCTAGTCACTTAGTCATACTTTGCTAGTTTTAAATTTATTTTTAAAAGCGGAACTCTGTTTACGCCGCAATTTTCAATTTTGTCCAAAAGAGACCCATTTGCCTCCCCCACCCCCTAAGATTCATTTTTACCTAGGCTAAGTATTTTTGTCGTTGGATCATATTTTTTGTCCATAAGTCCATTTTTAGTGGCAAAACTTTGTTTACTTCCTAAATCATGTTTTTACCCCCAAGGGGGCCCATTTGACCCCTTACAGTTTAATTTTCATGCAAACTGAATTTTCTAGTTACCTAATCATACTTTGCTAGTTATAAATTTATTATTAAAAGCGAAACTCTGTTTACGCCGAAATTTTAAATTTTGTCCAAAAGAGACCCATTTGCCTCCCTTCCCCTAAGATTAATTTTCACTTAGGCTAAGCATTTTTGTCGTTGGTTCATATTTTTTGTCCATAAATCCATTTTTAATTACAAAACTCTGTTTACTCCCTAGATCATGTTTTTACCCCTAAGAGAGCCCATTTGACCCCTTACAGTACAATTTTCATGCAAACTGAATTTTCTAGTCACTTAATCATACTTTGCTAGTTTTAAATTTATTTTTAAAAGCGGAACTCTGTTTACACCGCGATTTTCAATTTTGTCCAAAAGAGACCCATTTGCCTCCCCCACCCCCTAAGATTCATTTTTACCTAGGCTAAGTATTTTTGTCGTTGGATCATATTTTTTGTCCATACATCCATTTTTAATGACAAAACTCTGTTTACTCCCTAGATCCTGTTTTTACCCCAAGGGGGCCCATTTGACCCCTTACAGTTAAATCTTCATGCAAACTAAATTTTTCAGTCACTTAATCATACTTTGCTAGTCATAAATTCATTTTTAACAGTAAAATTCTGTTTACGCCGCAGATAATAATTTCGCCCCGAAGGGGACCCATTTGGCCCCCAATAGATTTATTTTCACCAAAACTAAGCATTTTTGTCGTTGGATCATATTTTTTGTCCATAAGTCCATTTTTAGTGGCAAAACTGTGTTTACTCCCTAGATCATGTTTTTACCCCTAAGAGAGCCCATTTGACCCCTTACAGTACAATTTTCATGCAAACTGAATTTTCTAGTCACTTAATCATACTTTGCTAGTTTTAAATTTATTTTTAAAAGCGGAACTCTGTTTACGCCGCAATTTTCAATTTTGTCCAAAAGAGACCCATTTGCCTCCCCCACCCCCTAAGATTCATTTTTACCTAGGCTAAGTATTTTTGTCGTTGGATCATATTTTTTGTCCATAAATCCATTTTTAATGACAAAACTCTGTTTACTCCCTAGATCTTGTTTTTACCCCGAGGGGGCCCATTTGACCCTTTACAGTTAAATCTTCATGCAAACTGAATTTTTCAGTCACTTAAGCATACTTTGCTAGTCATAAATTCATTTTTAACAGTAAAATTCTGTTTACGCCGCAAATAATAATTTTGCCCCGAAGGTGGCCCATCTGGCCCCCCATAGATTTATTTTCACCAAAACTAAGCATTTTTATCGTTGGATCATATTTTTTGTCCATAAATCCATTTTTAATGACAAAACTCTGTTTACTCCCTAGATCATGTTTTTACCCCCAAGGGGGCCCATTACAGTTCAATTTTCATGCAAGCTCAGTTTTCTAGTCACTGAAGTCACTGAATCATATTTTTCCTAACGTTGCTCCATTTTAATTGACAAAATTCTATTTACTCCCTGAAATAGACTTGACCCCGTGAGGGGGGGGGGGTACTCTGCCATTTTGAGTTAATTTATTACCCGTTTACATGCTTTCTTCTCTGAATTAACTCTCGTCAAGAGTTTTTTATCCCAACAATATTCTTTAACGGGGCGGGGGAAGGGTGTTCGAATTGCATCCCCAAATTCTTTGTTCTCCCCAAGGATATATTTTACCCCTGGAAGTCTATTTTAATACCCCATGATAAATATTTTAAAAAATCATTTTTTTTTTCTTTGTGCACAAAATTCGCGATTTTTTGCACAAAACGCTGTACAAAACTGTGTGTCGTTTTGTGCACAACTTTGTGCACAACTTTGTGTACAAAGTTTGTACAGGCTTTTTACGTACGGGATAAACCCGAAAAAATGGACATATATGTTTAAATGTAATAAACGATCCAATTGAGACCTTGAAGCCATAGTTATGGGCTTTTCATTTTCTTCAGAACTGAAAAAAAGAGAACAAAATTACTTTATGCAAAAGTAATTACTTCATTTTTGCAATTTTAATTGAAAGCAGTTTGATATGTACAGGTAAACTGAGAAAAATAAGCAGGATAAAAAAAATAAAAATAAATTACCTCATTTTCTAAAATAATTTGAAATCTCACGTGAAAAAAATCATATTCTACAGTACACTCTCAAGAATATGCTATGGAACCTTCCCGGGTATATTCACAAGAATATTCACGGTGAATATAAAACAAATATAAAAATATAATGTGGGCTAGCATATACTATGGAAGATTCTATAGCACATGTGTATATAAAAAAAGAATTTTTTTTTTTTAATTTTTTTTTATTTTCTGATGTTACGAAGGCTTTTACTTAACTTCATTTTTCACAATTAAAAAAAAATCATTTTTTAAATAAATGCAATTAAAAAAAGGAAAGGGTTAAAAAAAATAATTAAAATTAATTTTATTTTAAATGCAAATTTATTAAGTTTTTATTATTTTTTAAAGTTTATGTTTTTTTTTGCACCTGCCAAGCTTTTGCTTATCCCAAAAAAGTGCAACTAATGAATAAAAAATTTTTTTTGGATCTTTAGCCATCATCAATCCATATGCTTCTTCATCCAGTTTAATATTAAAACCCATATATACCTATTTTTTGACAGAAAAAAAAAAATTATACATAGTTGCTTATTAATTTATTTTTAATTTTATACACGTAATAACACGTAATTACATGTAAATTATACATGGTTTTTACCTTATCTTCACCATCTTCAACAATAGGTTGGTAACGTATAACCATACTCATCTTTCTCGTTTATTTTATCTGCATAAAATTTTAGGGCTTTTAAAATTTCATCATCCTTAGTCAAGGTGTAGCTTTTTTTTACATTTGCTACAAATAAAACACAAATTAAATTAAATATTTTTAATATACCAATTGAAAAAATAAAAATAAATTTCTACATAATGTTATAATTCGTTTTTTTTTTATTAAATTTGGACGACCTCCACCTCGACCTCCACCTTTTTGCTTACTATAAACATTAGGAAAATTTTCTTCAGAATCTAAGCTTTCATCTTCTTCATCAAGATTTTTTTCTTTTTGTTTTTTATTTTTGTCTTTAAGCTTTTCTGTAAAAAAAAATGTTTATAAATTATATTCTGTTGCCAAATTATTAAATTTAAGATACAGATATATTCATTGGACATATTTTATCATATTAAAGTAATATTATTTTTAATTAATTTGAAAGTCAGTAATTGCTAATGCAAAAATAAATTTAATTCGAGAGATAAATTAAAAACTTTTTAATTAGATATGAAAAAAATATCGTACTAAAAATTTGAAAACATCATTTTAATTATAAATATGTATATCTTACTCGAATTTAGTTTTTTCAAATTATCAATAGCTTCTCTTTCAGAAACACAGTTAAAATATATAAAATTTTTTAAATCTTTGCCTTCATCTACTTATTGAAAAAATTTGTGTAGTGTAAATGTTTATTATATGGTATGTATGTGTAGGAGTACTCCCTCCATTTTTGTATATATTCTCCCTTTTATTCGTTAGTGTTCGTTGAGACGCCAAGCAACGAGCGTCGTTACAATAAATTATTATTATTCACATACTTTGTCTTTTTAATAAGTCCACCATATCCATCACCATAATATCCATTAATTATCAACATTTTTGGCATCCCTTTTGATGGTTTGTGGAAGTATTAAAAAAAAAAATGTGTGATTTTTTAAAAATTACATAGCGAATACGCAATTGGACGTAATCCACTAATTAATAAAAGTTTTATATGAAGGAGTAAAGGATTAAAGCGTGTTAAATGATTAAGATAACTGTATGGCTTAATATACTAATTTATTAAATGGTGCATATAGCACGAAAGCCAAGCGCGCACTGCCCGGCGAGAGCATCTCAGGCGGTCGTGCGGCGACATTTTCTCTCTCTTTTTACATATAATATTTTAAAATACTAAAGGTGTGTTTTCACACCATTCTCCCCTATCAAATGAATTATTCACAATTATTATACATAAATTTTTTACAGAAAGAACATTTAAAATAGACATTAATAAATAAATAATACAAAAAATTTTATACAAAATATTTACAAATTAAATTAAACAAATGCCAGTGCTATCAAACCCAAATAATGGAACCTAAAATAATAAAATTACTCAGACTACTTCATTATTTGCGCTTAACAGCACCAACCTTTGAATAGGACTTCTTAACATAGAAGTGCAGATTTTGACCTCAACGATCCTTGTCAGATCAGGCGCTTTAAATATTTAAATTATTGACCTAAAGGCCATTTACTTGGAGGCATTGTTTCTTCAGCTTCCAAAACAATGTCACTGACCTCAATATTATTTAGTTTGTTCATTTATTACATTAAAAAATATTTAAGAGACCATGCCATGGAGTAGTTAAGGTCAAGGAGTTACAACTTTGCTCATCCTGAGAATAATAGACAAATGCAATGACTGCGGTTTGGCGTCCCTCCCCGCGTAATTTTACATTAAGGATGGAAAATTATAACTTTTGCAAAAGAAATTAAGAAAATTATGATATCCACCACTCTCCTATCTGTTAACAGAATACGGATTATGAGTTATGGTCAAGAAATATCACGATATATTTTACAATTTAAGACAACAATTTTTCTTTTAATTAATTATTTACGAATGAGAGCCTGCTAACATTTCTACCCTTAGGAGTTCTAAAAATAGTTATTTTGGAACTGGGTTTCGCACTCTTGCTTATCCGGATTAAGCAGTTTAGAGGGAAAGGCCAAAATTCTTATATTATTTAGAATCGTTTCAAGTCAAAGGGAAGTGAAGACTCAGGCTCATGACAAACAGAAAGACAGATTGATTCTATGCCAGTATTACCCCAGACTATATAATTTAAATTTAGTGGCCATAGAATCAATTTCAGCACTTCGTTTCACCTCACCTTTGACCATGGAGGCATGAACTGAAGTACTAAATGTAAAGTTAAGGGTATTGACTAGAGAGGCAACTGAGATGCCTGTGCTGAATCAAAATTATTATCAGACTCGTTATCTGTAACTTGATTTGAGTTTGAATTGTCATTTTTGTAACTTGATCAGAATTCTGATTAGCAGTATTAGAATCCTGAGGTTTTTGAAATTTAGTTAAATAGTTATCATCATGTAAAGATGTGTGGTGTTTTTTATTACAAATATTACATAATTCTTTTGAAGTACAATTAAAAAAGAAATGATTTCCAAGACAATTACAGCACCTATGTATAGATTTTATAAATTCATATCTTTTGGCAGGGGTTAACTGCTTGTAACTATTACAGTTTTGTAATTTGTGGTTGGCTTTACACATGAGACATTCTAATTTAGAGTTATTATTAGACTTTAATTGAGTATGAAAAACTTTGATAGCGGGCTGAGTAGCTACATTGTTGTTTTTAAATTTATCTGAATTAGAATTTGAAATACTAGTGGTGGGAGTATTTTCCTCAATGGACTCTAATATCCCAATCTGGGCTTCCATAAATTGGATTAATAAGTCAAGATTTGGAGGGTTAGAAATAAAATTTGTCAAAACTTGATTTTGTTGAGTGTCAGCAGTAGAATTGGATGCATCTTGACTGGTTAACTGAGTGGAACGAGCAGATAAAGATACTGCGTCACCAGTATTCATAAAGTTTTGCTTTAATTTTTTATACTTTTTTAATTAATAACAATCATTTAAAATTGTATATTGAATTGTATAGAAGCATAAATGCTGTATTTTTTCATAATTATTAGTGAATAATTTTAGATTTATCATAATTTAGTGTTAGTAATTTCAGGAGTAAGGATATCAATTCTAGCACATTTATATGTAGCTCTTATTGTTAAACTGAAACTAAATTACTGTAATACATTAAATTAATCTTTTTGTATTATTAAGTACTGAATTATTTTAGACTCATAATTTTGTTATCGAACACTGTTATATTGCTTAAATTCATGTTTTTAATCATCGATGACTAATATATTGTCTTAAATTCATAATTTTAGTATCGTTGACTGATATATTGCTTTAAATTCATAATTTTAGTATCGATGAATATTATATTACTTTAAACTCATAATTTTGGTATCGATGACTATAATACAGCATTATTTTGTAAAATCATTTATTCGATACCTGTTTTAATAATTACTATTAAATATTTTTTTCTTTTATATACCAATAAGTACTACAGTATTTTATATTAGTAATCTTTTTTTTCTTCGATACTTGCCATACTGTTTTAGATGGTGAACTTCAATCTTGATGTTTTTATACATGAATTTAATTTGTTTAAATTTTTAAACAGCATTTTAGTTTCAAGTTTGATTATAATATAAGTAGATTATAAGTAGCTCATTTTTTAAGTAAATAACCATAGACAATGACGTCAATAATCCTTGAGCAAGCTCAAATTCACTGCTAAAAATGATCACGTGATAAATCACATGATAAATCACATGATAAATCATATGATATATCATGTGATTTTTCATGTGATTTTATCGAACGAAAAATCATGTGATTTATCATGTGATATATCATGTGATATAGATCGAATTTAAAAATTAAAAAAAAAAATAAAATTGGTTATATTTATAAAGTTAATAATATAAAATTTAAATAAACAAGGGTTACTAAATAAAATTTATAAATGATAACACCAATGATAATTATTTAAGAAACTTATTTTTATTATCTTTTGCATAATAAGAAATTCTTATTCCTTACATAGCATTTTTACACAATATTATTGATTAACAAAGATTTTAAATACATATCACAGGTGAAAATTTTAACGTATCCGGATACGTATCTGGATACGTATCTAAATACGTATCTAGATACGTATCCAGATACGTAGCTATTTCGTTTTAGGTTATTTTTTTTTAACTTTAATTAATCTTACCAAAATGATTAATTAAGCATGAAATTGAATAATAGCCACAAAAAACTTTCCTATAAGTATAAATTTACTCCTAACAAAAGACTTTAAATTTTTTCGGGACTTGTAATTTTTTTTCTTTTTTTTTAAGTTGTAAAATTTTTTTTTTAAATTTTGTATACTTTAAAATTTTGTTTTTAATTTTAAAGGTCTTTCAAAATATTGTAAAATAATTATTTTTATGACTATAAAAGATATTGGGTATGAGGAATCGGGTCAAATAAGGTGTACAATTAAATTAATTAAAAACAATCATTTTTTATTTAAACAAAAAAAATTTAATACAATTTTATGTCTTGATGTGATTACAAATACAGCTTTTATTAATTTTTGTTGAATTAAATAATATATACCTTCAAGAAAGCACATTCATGTGACATCTCAGCTTTGATCATATAGGTGATAGGTTGAGTTTTGTCCAAATTCCTTCAAACCTATATATTACAGAAAATATTTATTCAAGGTTCTACACTGAAAAAAAATTTCGCTTGCCGCAACCGGAGATATTCCGCTTGCGGCATGCAGAATTTTTTTTTCTTCACAAACGATTGCAAATGTCTTTTTGTAAAATTAATAAAAACAATTTTTTCTATACTTTTTTTAAAAATATTCTCATCTCTCATTATACCGATACACACATATACCAAAAAAGTTAAAAAACATTTTTTTTTTAATTTTCTTTACGTTTTAAGTAATTAGTAATCGTTTTACGAGACAAAAAAATCCACTAGTTACAAGCGGAATTTTGTTTGCGGCAACCGGAAATCCGCTGGTGGATTTTTTAAAAATGTAGTGTTACTTAAGTTTCTAGTGTTACTAGTAGTATTAGTAGTTATCAAATATGAAAAAAATCTTGTTTTCTTGCAAATTCAAAAATAAGTGTTTTATTGCCACTGACAAAGATAAATGTGCAGCACTTGGCCGTAAAATTAAAGAATTTACGCGCTATATCGGGCAATTTTTACTTTTACAGCCTAAGGTTTATGAAATGCTAAATATGTGAATACAAAATCCATTTGCGCCGAAAATGAACCAGTTGCCCACAATAGGAATTTCGAGTTATCTTTAGCGGTTTTTTAAACTTTTTTATCTGTTACTTTTGTTTTTTGGGTTTCTGAACCCTATTATGGTGTCAGTTGAATTAAAAATTCTCTGCTTGTACAAACAAAAAAAGGACTAAGAAATCAAAATAAATAACCTGCAGTTTTTTTTTGCGACTGAGTCGTTTTGGATAAAAATAGATACCGTATTCGAGTTCAGAGACTCAAAATACATAAAGAACGTAACTGATAAAAGATTTTAAACACACGCAAGGAATAACCTGAAAGTTCCTATTGCGGGCAACGAAACCGTCTTGGGTAAAAAAATATTACTTTACGAAAAATTCAGGCCAACACTACATTTTTAACCGAGGGCGTAAAAATAAATAATTTCCCAGGCCCCATATTAACTGTTATCTGGGGATTCAACTTGGGGTTCAACCCATTATCACATAGCTTAAGTCTCAAATCTCAAGCGCGATCGAATAAAACTTTCCCCACTGACAAAGAAATGATTCATTTCTGAAAAAAAAGAATATTTCAGATCGCACGTTAATTATGGTAAACTGCGATTTGGGGCATTTTTTTTACTCTAATGGGACCGAATACTCTATTTGTTAATTAGCAAGTTAATTGTTTATATTAATTAGCGCTTCCATTCTAGAACTTTTTTCAACTTGGCAAAATTTAGGTATTTATTGTTTCAATCAAATAAAAAAAAAAAATTTCAAAAATTTAACAGCATGAACCGAATACTCTATTTGTTAATTAACAAGTTAATAAATTGTTTATAACAATTAGCTGGTCAATTCTAAAACTTTTTTCAATTTGCCAAAATTTAAGTATTTATTGTTTCAATCAAATAGAAAAAGAATTTTCCAAAAATTTAATGGCTTGACCTAAAAACTCTATTTGTTAATTAACAAGTTAATTGTTTATAATAATTATGGGCCAAATTTATATTTTTCAGGACAAATCTTATGCTATTTCATGCTGTTTAATAAGTACGAAGCAAGAAAAGACACTTTAAACCCTGTCAAACTGATGCTGGCCACATCGGTAAGACATTGGGCACATGGTACAACAAATTATAAGGTCTTTAAATTTTTTAAATATTTTATTGTAATGAATGTAAGTTTGTACTTGCCTTATTAGTCGTATAACAAAAAATTAGTCTCCTATATGTAAAAATAAGAATAAAACATAATTGATAAACTTGATTCCAAATGTATCGAGCAAGGACACTTTCATCTAATACACCTTTAAAAAATATAATCTTATAAAATCTAAGTACAGTGCTTAATTATTAATTCAGACTAATTATATTCATTACCTGTAATACTTTTATTTATAAAAACAAACTCCATGGATATGCAGCAAAGTAAGCCATTTTAACCTGTAAAAAATTATTTACAAAGAATCAAGTTTTTTATCAAACAAATTGTAATATTTATTAAAATTTTAATCCTTATCTGAATTTGATAGTGATGTATAAATCTTTGCTTTAAAATTCAATACTTCTTATAGAAATTAATTATATTTTAACAAAAAAATAAGCGTTTAGTGTTTTACTGTTTTCTTTCGAGAATTTTTGTCTACATGTGGCTGTACGTATAAATGAAGTACGCACGGACATTTTAACGTTGTTAAAAATTTTTATCCCAAAAAACTTTACTTAAGAACACATTTAAGAAAATTTAAATAAAATACTTTTACCTACTTTGAAAAATATTTTTTTTTTTTATTTTCTTAAGTTTTCTAAAGAAAAGTTTTTTGGCATAAAAATTTTTTCAAATTCTCGTGCGTACTTCATTTTGGTGCAACACATGTAAGGCAAACAAACAGAAATTTCAACAAAAATTCTCGAATAAACACTTATTTTTTTGTTAAAATATAATTAATTTCAATAAGAAGTATTGAATTTTAAAGCAAGGATTTATGCATCACTATCAAATTCAGATAAGGATAAAAATTTTAATAAATATTACAATTTGTTTGATAAAAAACTTGATTCTTTGTAAATAATTTTTTACAGGTTAAAATGGCTTACTTTGCTGCATATCCATGGAGTTTGTTTTTATAAATAAAAGTATTACAGGTAATGAATATAATTAGTCTGAATTAATAATTAAGCACTGTACTTAGATTTTATAAGATTATATTTTTTAAAGGTGTATTAGATGAAAGTGTCCTTGCTCGATACATTTGGAATCAAGTTTATCAATTATGTTTTATTCTTATTTTTACATATAGGAGACTAATTTTTTGTTATACGACTAATAAGGCAAGTACAAATTTACATTCATTACAATAAAATATTTAAAAAATTTAAAGACCTTATAATTTGTTGTACCATGTGCCCAATGTCTTACCGATGTGGCCAGCATCAGTTTGACAGGGTTTAAAGTGTCTTTTCTTGCTTCGTACTTATTAAACAGCATGAAATAGCATAAGATTTGTCCTGAAAAATATAAATTTGGCCCATAATTATTATAAACAATTAACTTGTTAATTAACAAATAGAGTTTTTAGGTCAAGCCATTAAATTTTTGGAAAATTCTTTTTCTATTTGATTGAAACAATAAATACTTAAATTTTGGCAAATTGAAAAAAGTTTTAGAATTGACCAGCTAATTGTTATAAACAATTTATTAACTTGTTAATTAACAAATAGAGTATTCGGTTCATGCTGTTAAATTTTTGAAATTTTTTTTTTTTATTTGATTGAAACAATAAATACCTAAATTTTGCCAAGTTGAAAAAAGTTCTAGAATGGAAGCGCTAATTAATATAAACAATTAACTTGCTAATTAACAAATAGAGTATTCGGTCCCATTAGAGTAAAAAAAATGCCCCAAATCGCAGTTTACCATAATTAACGTGCGATCTGAAATATTCTTTTTTTTCAGAAATGAATCATTTCTTTGTCAGTGGGGAAAGTTTTATTCGATCGCGCTTGAGATTTGAGACTTAAGCTATGTGATAATGGGTTGAACCCCAAGTTGAATCCCCAGATAACAGTTAATATGGGGCCTGGGAAATTATTTATTTTTACGCCCTCGGTTAAAAATGTAGTGTTGGCCTGAATTTTTCGTAAAGTAATATTTTTTTACCCAAGACGGTTTCGTTGCCCGCAATAGGAACTTTCAGGTTATTCCTTGCGTGTGTTTAAAATCTTTTATCAGTTACGTTCTTTATGTATTTTGAGTCTCTGAACTCGAAAAAAGAAACTGCAGGTTATTTATTTTGATTTCTTAGTCCTTTTTTTGTTTGTACAAGCAGAGAATTTTTAATTCAACTGACACCATAATAGTGTTCAGAAACCCAAAAAACAAAAGTAACAGATAAAAAAGTTTAAAAAACCGCTAAAGATAACTCGAAATTCCTATTGTGGGCAACTGGTTCATTTTCGGCGCAAATGGATTTCGTATTCACATATTTAGCATTTCATAAACCTTAGGCTGTAAAAGTAAAAATTGCCCGATATAGCGCGTAAATTCTTTAATTTTACGGCCAAGTGCTGCACATTTATCTTTGTCAGTGGCAATAAAACACTTATTTTTGAATTTGCAAGAAAACAAGATTTTTTTCATATTTGATAACTACTAATACTACTAGTAACACTAGAAACTTAAGTAACACTACATTTTTAAAAAATCCACCAGCGGATTTCCGGTTGCCGCAAACAAAATTCCGCTTGTAACTAGTGGATTTTTTTGTCTCGTAAAACGATTACTAATTACTTAAAACGTAAAGGAAATTAAAAAAAAAATGTTTTTCAACTTTTTTGGTATATGTGTGTATCGGTATAATGAGAGATGAGAATATTTTAAAAAAAAGTATAGAAAAAATTGTTTTTATTAATTTTACAAAAAGACATTTGCAATCGTTTGTGAAGAAAAAAAAATTCCGCATGCCGCAAGCGGAATATCTCCGGTTGCGGCAAGCGAAATTTTTTTTCAGTGTAGAACCTTGAATAAATATTTTCTGTAATATATAGGTTTGAAGGAATTTGGACAAAACTCAACCTATCACCTATATGATCAAAGCTGAGATGTCACATGAATGTGCTTTCTTGAAGGTATATATTATTTAATTCAACAAAAATTAATAAAAGCTGTATTTGTAATCACATCAAGACATAAAATTGTATTAAATTTTTTTTGTTTAAATAAAAAATGATTGTTTTTAATTAATTTAATTGTACACCTTATTTGACCCGATTCCTCATACCCAATATCTTTTATAGTCATAAAAATAATTATTTTACAATATTTTGAAAGACCTTTAAAATTAAAAACAAAATTTTAAAGTATACAAAATTTAAAAAAAAAATTTTACAACTTAAAAAAAAAGAAAAAAAATTACAAGTCCCGAAAAAATTTAAAGTCTTTTGTTAGGAGTAAATTTATACTTATAGGAAAGTTTTTTGTGGTTATTATTCAATTTCATGCTTAATTAATCATTTTGGTAAGATTAATTAAAGTTAAAAAAAAATAACCTAAAACGAAATAGCTACGTATCTGGATACGTATCTGGATACGTATCTGGATACGTATCTAAATACGTATCTAGATACGTATCCAGATACGTATTCGGATACGTATCTAGATACGTATCCGGATACGTTAAAATTTTCACCTGTGATAAAATTTTTAAAATACATTTTAAGTTATTTTTAAAATATATTTTGAGTAATTCTGAGTGAAACTAATATAATGGAAAGATTAAAGTATGGGATTTACAAAAAAAAAAAAAAAAAAACGGATTTATAAAATTATGATACTATTTCAATTTTTAAGATTTGAATTTTAATGGTTTTTTCTTTTTTTTTTTGTTTCAATTTGCTGCAAAAATCTGAGTTAATTTCAGGATTTTAATTTTTTTGTGTTCTACATATAGCTACAAAATAAAGTTTAATTGGCCTTAAAAGTTGTGTTTTGCCATGTACTTTTTGTAGGTAAATAGATTTTGAGGGATAAATGATAGGAGAAAAAAGAGCATAGAAAACTAAAAATCATTAGCTCAGATTTTGTTAGCAAATTTGAACCAAATTTGAAACAATTTTAAAATCACAAAACAGCTGCCATTTCGAAACCGTAGTACCTATAACCTTAAAAAATTTTGATGATTTTACGTACTGAACTCAAACTAATCGAGACCTTTTCATCATGTTAGCTTCACTAAGAATTATACTCTTATTATAAATTAAAACTTTTTAAACAATATAAAAGTAGATTTACGAGTTGCTTTTTTTACTAAATCATGCCAATAATTATTGAATAATAATTGCATTATATTTTTTATACATTTAAAATACTGTTAAATTATTTAAAACAAAGTAAAAAGAATAATTAAAAGTTGGCTTACTCATGTTAGTGTATTTAATAATATTTTTAATAAACTTTTTTAAATTTTTTTTAACGCAAAAACTTGTAACTTAACATTAGCTTTGAAAAATTTAATCAATTTATATGAAAAAAACTTAAATTGTCAACTCTAACAAAAAATGTATGGAAATATTATTCTTCATTTATTTGTAGAGGAATTTCCATTTCATTAATATGGTCTCTAATTATGTAACCTAGGAGCCTCCTGAAACCTCCGATATGATGTACTTTTATACTATACGCTAGTCGTTTGGAATTACAAAAGTCGTTTATTAAACCTGAAAAAATATAAAATCATAAGATATTTTTGGAGTCTTAATAATTTAAAAAAGTATACGTACTAGCTAATAATGTTATATAATTTTCTGGAAACTTTTTTCTCGGAGAACGTTCTACCATAGGATATGCTTCTAGGATATTGCTGTTTTGTTTGGCGAAAGAGAAAAATTAATGATTTCTCTTGAAGACCATATATTTTCAATAATATACCGTATGTATTTCGAAGGATCTTGAAAATAAATTTGTGCGCCATTCCACTTACTTACGGGTATATACAAATCCTCTCCTAAATAAAACTAAAAAATTAAAAAAAAATATATTTATACAATAAAAAAAAAAATAAAAATATTAAATTTTAGTTAAAATGTTTTTTCCGTTTGATATTATATTAAAATTAATAATTATTTTAAATGACGGTCATTCAAACAAACAAATACTACATACGGTATGTTTATATCATGTTTTTACTGAATATGTTTCAATTCAATACTTTTAAAATTATTTAAAATTTTTAAATTGTTGTTAAATTAATTTTTTAAATTAAATTATAGCTAATTTAACTTAAAAAATGATACTCAGAAAGAAAAAAATGCTTCTATTAATTATATTTTAGATTAATATAATTATTAATAAATTTAATTAATATAATTATTAAATAATTTTTAATAAAAATATTACCTTTGTCGAATCATCCTTTTTTGTTTTCAATCTTTCTTCTCCAACTTCATTAAACTTTATTTTTGAATATTCAATTGCATCTTCAAGGAGTTTTTCCCCTTTTTTTTGTTTTTTTCTGGATCCTGAATAATAACAATTAAAAAATAATAATTAGTATAAAAAACTGGAAATATAATGGATGAATTGGGTTATTTTAGAATATACAAGTTTTTAGATATTCTAAAAAATTTTTTTTATTTTTTGTATAAAAATAAAAAAAAATCAAGACATAAGAGTTTAAAATACTAATAAATAGTGGTGGGGGAACGGTCATTATTTCCTTTTACGTCCTATATTAAATACATATATCAAAGTTTAGGCACTTCTGTCAGTTTGATTAAATGAACTATTTTTATAATTAAAAATAATTTGAATCAGAAATAAAAAAATGCATATCAAATATTTTAATATTTAATGCAAACTGCAAGACCAACCAAATAGAATTTAAAAATTTTTTTCATGCAACAACCCAGTTGATATATTAGTTAAATAATTACTTTCTCTTGCTACTCTCTTTTCCTTGTTTTTATTGATCCTTGAAAAACGAGGTGTTAGGTCATCATCATTCAAGTCTTCCAAATTGGAATGTTCACCATCAGTATCATTATCACGTTCACCCGGATCTTCGTCACTCTCTTCAGGCTCTACTATAATTCTCTTTCGACCTAAAAATTTATAAGAAATATAAATATATATATACTAGATAAATGCAAATTTATATCTGTTATATAATTTAATTAAAATCCTTAAAAATTATTTGAACAGCTTTTTCTTTTTATACAAAAGATAGCGCTAAACCTGCGCTTATTTTCAGCGAAAAATCATCGCTAAATCAGTTCTAATTCATCGGTAATTCAGCGCTTATTTAGTCCATAAATAATAACTTTACATTTTTTTTTTTTTTTATTTTTTGAAAAAATTTTGAAAAAAAAATCAGCTGAAGACTGTTTTGGGGGTTTTCAAGGTGTGCTGAGCTAGAATTTTATACTTAGATTTTATAATTCAAATTTACAGACCCGAAATTATCCAATTTAATTTCGAAAAATACCAAAATTTTTAAAATAGAAACAATATTAACAGAAGACTGTTTCAGGGGGTTTTCAGGTGTGCTAAGCTACAATTTTATATTTAATTTTTATAATTCGAATTGGCGGATCCAAAATTGGCCAATTTTTTTTCTAAAAAATGCCAAATTTTAAAAATTGAAATAATAATAGCGATGAACACTATTTCCAACTTTTTGTTTCTCAAATTTTTTCCAGCCCACAGTAATTTTTTAAAATATTTTTTCCAAGAATTAGAGATTTATAATTTATTTTTTATCATATAAACTATTTTTTTTATTTGTAGACCCTTAGACCCCATAATTTAAACTTTAAAGCTTAGATTCTCTAATTTATTTTAAGGATTTTTTAAGGTTTCATTAACTATATTGCATAGAAAACTTTGTATATATGATTTTGTAAGCAAAACATCAACGCTAAAAATGGTCACGCGATAAATCATGCCCTGGATATTAGAAGCTACCCACTGCTCCTTGGGACTTTGAATTTAATTTTCAAATTATAATTTTTTTTAATTCTTTAAATAATTGGAAGTAGGATGAACCAAAATTAGGATATATGGGATAATTATAGAGGGTGAAAACTCCCCCCAAAATTAGAAAATAATATTTAAAAAAATGATAAAAGTTTATTTTTTTACTTTTTTTTTGTGGAGTCAAGAATTTAAAAATATTTTATGCTATTCAAACCATCATAAATGTATTCAGCCCCCTTCAGGGATTAAAACAACACCTAAATTGATAAATACCACATAAAAAGTAAAAAAAAAAGTAAAATTTTATCATGGCTTTGAAAATAGTTTGTATTTATAAATTCAAGCCCCCCCTCTGGGGGGGGGGGTGTGAATATATTCTATGATGGTTAAAATAGCATAAAATATTTTTAAATACTTGACTCCTCGTAAAAAGTAAAAAAATAAACTTTTATCATGTATTTTCTATTTTTTTAAATTTTGGGGGTAGTTTTTACCCTCTATAATTAGCCCATAGATCCTAATTTTTGTCAAATATAAAAAAATTGCAAAATTTTCTTAATCCATAATCAAAAATTAAAATATATTTGACCATATTATCTTTACTTTCGAAAATTTGCAAAAAAAAACCCTAAAAACGGGTAGTTTTGCTGATTTAAGGATGTTCCCTTATTTTACAGCCCTATTGGACAGCAAGTTCAGATTCAGCGACCCAATAAACATACAGTAGAGCAAATCTTAGCCAGTTAAGAGGTTTCACCTTCCCCCCGCATTTTGACTGGAATTACACTACAAATTTATAGACACTTTTGACCACGAATTAGGATTCAACGACTCAAAAAATGTAAAGTAAATCAAATATTAACTTGGTTGAATTTTTTAGCGCCCTTTGTCGTGTTTGGACTTCATAAAATAAAATTTTGGAGTTATTACTTTTAAAAGGCACTTACTCTTTGGTCCTGGCTTTCTATGTGCTTTTTGTTTAGACGTTACTCCATTTGGTGTTTTTTTTGGAGGTATTTGCTCTGAAACTTGATTTGTAGTGGAATCAATTTTACCGATGGCACCCTCTTCAGTCTTTTCTTGGTCACTATCTCCTGAACCTGAATCGATAAGGATTCCTTTCCTACCTAAAAATTAAAACAAAAATATTTACTTGCTAATACAAGTAATTAGTATAATTTATTGAAATACTCAAAGAATTCAATTTCATGAACGTCAAGGTACCTGCGCTGGATATCAGAAGCTACCCACGGCTAGGGCTCCTTGGGACTTAGAATTTATTTTTACAATTATTTTTTTTTTTTTATATGGACTAAATATAGAGAGTGAAAACTACATCCAAAATTAAAAAAAATAAAAAAAAAAAACGCCGCCAAATAATTGGCACTAAGGTTCCTCATTAGCAATAACAAAATGTTATAAATGGTCTATTTTATCTAACAAAGTATTATAATTTCATCTTTTCCTTGATATTGTTAGTTTCACATTTCATGGGAAAAATTAGTTTTTTTACATAAATAAAATAAGATTTTTCTATACCAGTACGTAATCTAATTTATGATAATTATATTTTTTACGCAGTTTTTGATGTAAGTAGCGTACTTCCGCAAAGAAAATAATTAGATACTACGTCCATAAAGAAAAATTTATTGATTCTTTTATTTTTTGGTGGCAAAAGTTTTGAGAGAAAAAGTTTTAAAAAAATTAAGTACCTAATTGAAAATAGATGGAGAACCTTGAAAAAGGATAATTCTAAATATTCGTACTTTCATAGAAAGAAATTAAGTATACATAACATCCTAAAAAAAAAAAAATGGCGTTTTTTGTATTTTTTGGCGGAAAAAATTTGAGAAAAATTTTGAGAAAATAATTTTCAAAAAATTACCTATCAGATTTAAAAATTGACCATAAACAATATTTCTGAAACTAGTACTAGCAGAAAAAAATTAGGTACTACGTCCAAAAAGAAAAATAAAATATGGTATTTTTTTTATTTTTTGGTGACAAAAATTTTGGAAATAAAATTCAAAAAATTGATTATAAGATTCAAGATATCGTGTAAAAACGTTATTTCTAGATAATAGTACTATCATGAAAAAAAATGAGGTATTATATCCAAATTAAAAAAAAAAGTACCTAGAGATTTTTATTATAAAAAATGTAACAAATTCGAAAAATTACTACACATAAGCTTGAAAAATCCTCTATAAACGACAATTCTAGTTATTCATACTTCCATAGAAATAAATTAAGTACTACGTCCCAGTGGCGGATCCAGAAATTTTCTAAGGGAGGGGCGATATCAGTAAAAATTTGCAATTTTTCATTAAATTTGTTGAAATTATACAAAATTTTTTAAATATCATGTACATTTTTGGTTCCTAGGAGGGGGCGAATGCCCCCTTCGCCCCCCGCTGGATCCGCCACTGCTACGTCCAAAAAAAAAAAATTGACGTTATTTGTATTTTTTGGCGGCAAAAATTATGATAAAAAAATTTTCAAAAAATTACGTTTCATATCCAAAAAATGACTATAAATGATATTTCTAAAACTAGCACTTCTACTGAAAAAAAATTAGGCACTACGTCCAAAACGAAAAAAAACAATTGTATTTTTTGTATTTGTTAGTGACAAATATTTTGTAAAAAAATTTATCAAAAAATTAATTATCATATTCAAGATAATCAATACTTCTAGATATTAGTACTTTCATGGAAAAAAATGAGGTTTTACATCCAAATTAAAAAAAAAAGTACCTCGAGCTTTTTTGGTGAAAAAAGTTTTGAAAAAAAAGTTACGCCTTAATGTCATGTTGAAATTGTTTTCGATTTTATCATTCTCCATTATTATGAAAGTAGAAAATAATATTTTATTGACCAGAATTGGAGCTGAACTTAAATTTTTATTGTTTCAAATTATTTAAAAATAATAAATTGTGAAATAAAAAAATTGTTACACATCTAAATAATTTGTATTGTTTTATTCATTATTTTTAAATAATTTGAAACAATAAAAATTTAAGTTCAGCTCCAATTCTGGTCAATAAAATATTATTTTCTACTTTCTTAATGTCATATCATTGGTTACAGTCATACATACATACTATCGTTTTAAAAAATAAGTGAACTGGCTGTCCTGCCCGCGCGGACTTATTACAAAAGATTCTTCAAGGTTTAATTAGAAAACTATTGTTTTTTAATAGTAGACCCCGGGGGTGCCAGCAAAGAATATATATACTAGTTCACTTATTTTTTAAACCGATAGTAAATAAATACATACATACACACATACACACACACATACAGACTTTTTTAAAAACACGGTTTTTTAGCTTCCTGAGGTCTCAAAACGTGCTTATATTATGTCAAAAAATCAGAAATCAAAATTTCACCTAACCCAAAGATTCCTCAATGAGGAATCAAAATAATAAAAGTTTATTTTTTTACTTTTTTTTTTTTAAAGTCAAGTATTTAAAAATATTTTATGCTATTTAAACCATCATAAAATGTATTCACTCCCCGAGGAGGGGGGAGTTAAAACAACCCCTAAATTTATTAATACATCAAAACCAAGTTAAAATTTATTTTTTTTATTTTTATTTGTGGAGTCAAGCATTTAAAAATATTTTCTGGAATTTTAACCATCATAGGGGAGGGGGGATTCATACATTTTATGATGGTTGAAGAGGCATAAATTATTTAAATACTTAATTTCACAAAAAAAAAAGAAAATTTTAACATGGTTTTTATGTACTATTTATAAATTTAGGGGTTGTTTTAACTCCCGGAGGGAGGGGGGTGAATAAATTTTATGATGGTTAAAATACTATAAAATATTTTCAATGCTTGACTCCACAAATAGAAGTAAAAAAAATAAAATTTTAACATGGTTTTCATGTATTTATAAATGTAGAGGTTTTTTTATCCCCCTGGGGGAGGGGAAGGGGTTTAATACATTTTATGATGGTTGAAATAGCATAAATATTTCAAAACTTGATTCCACAAAAAAAAGTAAAAAAAAATAAAATTTTAACATGGTTTTTATGTATTTATAAATTGTAACCCCCCCCCCTTTCCGCGAGTACTGTAGTTAATATCATTTATTCTATCAAAAAAATTTGATTTAAATACTAAATAATACAATTAATTAAAAAAAAAAAAATCATTGACGATATTTTTGTAATACTTATGTGTTATGAGTTATGACATAAATTATAAATTATGTTAAATGGACATGTTTTATAATACATATTAATTTTTGCCAGGGAAGTAGCCCAAATCTTTGCTTGGTTGTCTATTTCAACCTCGTATTTCACGTTTTATAAAAAATTAAATTATTACTTAACAAGACACTTACTTTTTGGTCCTGGTTTTTGCCCTGTTCTTATATTAAACAAAACCAAATAAAGAAAAAGAGAGACTATGATAAAACAGCAACCAAAGACAAAGAAATATCATATAACACCTCAGATGACATATATATTTATAGAGATGGAAAATGGCAGCCAGGAACAATCATAGCTAGTCACGAAACACCAAGATCCTATATGGTCCAACCAGAAGGTGGGCAGGTTATAAGAAGAAACACAAAGTACATTAAAGAGAGACAAAGTCTCCCAGAAGATAAAACAACACCAGATAGCTCAAAGCATTCAAAAGAAACAACAGCTACTGATAACAACCAGCAAGAAGAAAACCAAAAATTAAGCCAAAACAAAGAGAAAGAGAAGGAGGACAACCAAAAAAGAGGACTAAGAGATAGAACCAAAATAATCAAACCAAGAAGATATATATAAAAAATTAATATCATACTTATAACTTAAAGAAGGGAGATGTGGCAACCTGTAATATCGACATAGCAACATACTTTATACTTAACACTGTATTATACATAACACAATATTATATTATATCATTTAGTATATAAGTTGTACTCCTACAATAATGATGTATATTAAGACCTAATAAAGATATATACATAAAGATAACACATGGCGCAGTCGGTAGAAAAATCCAAATGGATGGTGCAACCGTATTAAAAATTTTAAAAGAAGAAGATTTAAGTGACAGTGAAAAAGAAAATTCAGAGAGTGAAAATAAAGAAATAAAAATTTTAAAAGAAGAAAATTCAAGTGACAGTGAGAGAGAAAATTCAGAAAGTGAAAATAAAGAAAATTTAATGAGAAAATAAAAGAAAGTGAGGAAAATAAAAATCTAAGTGGAAAAAATAAGAAACAAAAGTCAAAAATGGAAAATTTAAACAAGCCTATCCCATTCTCATTAGAGGGAAATGTAGAAGAAAATTGGAGGAAATTCAAAAGGCAATATAAAAATTTCATGCTAGCATCAGGAAAAACAGAAGAAAGTAAGAAAGTCCAAGCAGCAATATTACAAAATCTAGTTGGTCCAGAAGCCATAGAATTACTGGACACATTCAATTTAACAGATGAGAACCTAGAGGATCCGGAGAAAATATTGGAGGCTTTTGAAAATAATTGCAAGAAAGAAATAAATGAAACATTTGAAAGGTTCGTTTTTGCTAATAGAATAAGAAAAGATGATGAAACTATTGAAAGTTACGTTAAGGAATTGAAAAAACTAGTTAAAACATGTGGCTATGACTCATTGGAAGACAGCATGATACGTGACAACATAATTCGAACGATGAAGGATACCAGACTCCAACAAAGTATTCTAAAAATAAATAAACTAACTCTTGAGGATTTGATAAAAAATATAAAAACGAATGAAGCAAGCAAAGAACAGTCAAGAAAAATACAAGAGCAAACCAAAACAACTTCATCGGTTGATGCAATACACACAAGAAGAGGGAAAACAACAAAATACGAAAATAGAAGTGAGCGCGCGCAGTATCCCGCGAGGGAGAGGAAAAGAAGCGAAACAAGGAGAACATCAAAACCAACAGAAGGCGGGTATGGATACAAAGAATTCAACTGCGGAAGGTGTAACGGGCGACACCTACCGAGGCAGTGCCCAGCATATGATAAGAAATGCTACAGATGCAATAAGGTAGGTCACTATGCAGTTGCCTGTAATACCAACAGTAGAAGAGTCGATAACATAGAGTCCGCAAGTGACTTATCGGAAGAAGATGATACCTCAAGTGAAGAAAACTTCGTTATCAACACACTGACGGTAAATTCAATGGATAAAGAAAGTAACCTTAAGAAAAAGAGTACTTGGATAGAAAGAATAATAGTAGGAGACAAGAAGATTAAATTTAAAATTGACACTGGAGCTGATGTCAACGTACTACCAAAGAAAATATACGACAAAATCAAATATAATAGTAAAATAAGAGAATCAAAAAAGAAGATAACAGCTTACGGAGGATTTGAAATAAAAATCCTAGGTGAAGTCAAGATGCCATGCAACTTCAAAAATAGGATGAGCAGCCACAAATTTGTAATAACTGAAGTGGACAAAATCCCAATCATGGGATTGGAATCTTGTGAAGAACTGGGAATCGTCAAAAGGGTCAACAATATCAAACAGACTCAAAAGGTAAATGAAGAAAAAGAAATATTTATCAAAAAATACAAAGAATGTTTTACAGGAACAGGAAGATTCCCAGAGAAAGTCAAACTAACCATCAATAGAGAAGCGAAACCAACAGCATATCCTCCAAGAAGAGTAGCTGTACATACAAGAGAAAAACTAAAGAACCAACTAGTCCAACTAGAAAGAGAAGGGATAATAGAGAAAGTAAAATATCCAAAGTCATGGGTGAGCAATTTAGTAATAAGAGAAAAAGATGATGGATCATTAAGACTTTGCATAGACCCACAGGAGTTAAATCAAAATATCAGTAGAAGTTTTTATGAAATACCATCAATAGATGAAATAGCCGCCAAATTGGAAAATGCAGAATACTTTACTGTGTTAGACTTGAAACAAGGATTCTGGCATATAGAGCTAGATGATGAATCGAGTGAAGCTTGCACATTCTCATCTCCATTTGGATGCTACAAATTCAAAAGATTGCCATATGGAATCAATACGGCATCAGAAATATTTCAAGAAGAAAATGAGAGAATATTCAAAGGTCTAAATGGTTTAAATATTTATATAGATGATTACGTAATATCAGGCAGAACTGAAGAAGAACATGACAGAAACTTAAAAGCATTTATGGAAAGAGCAAAACAAGTGAATGTAAAATTTAAAAAAGCAAAAGTACAATACAAACAGAAAAGTGTAAAACTTTTAGGCTACATATTTTCCAAAGAAGGAACGAAAATAGATGAAGACAGAATCAAATCAGTAATAGCACTACAACCACCAAGAACGAAACAAGAACTGCAACGATTTTTAGGTATGGTTAACTACATGCAAGATTATATACCTAATTTACCCAACAAAACTTTAAATATGAGACAGTTACTAAAAAAAGATTTTGAATGGGAATGGAATGAAAATCATACCAAAGAGTTTGATCAATTGAAGAAATCATTAACAACGGCACCAACGCTACAAGGGTATAATGGAAAGAAAGAAATAACCATTCAGGCAGATGCCTCAAAAGATGGCATTGGATGTTGTTTACTACAAGAGAAAAGGCCAGTATTTTTTGCGTCAAGATGTCTAACAGATACAGAACAAAGATATGCCCAGATAGAGAAAGAGATGCTGGCAATAGCATATTCAACAAAGAAATTTCACAAGTTTATATATGGAAGGGATGTAAATGTACAAACTGACCACGAACCACTTGTCAAAATATTCAAAAAACCAATCTCAAGAATACCATCAGTTAGATTACAAGCACTACGAATGAAAACTGCAAAATATAGGCTAGAGGTCAAGTATATCAGAGGCAAATATATGTACATAGCAGATACATTGTCACGAGACTCAAAAATAGATACTGGAGAAAAAGAATTTAAATTGGACAAGTACATCCATAGCATAGTAAACCAGATGGCAATATCAGAAGAAAAGAAAGAAGAATTAAAAAGAGAAACAGAGAAAGACAGCACGCTAAAAAGAGTAATAGAATACTGTAGGACTGAGTGGCCAATACATATCAAAAAACTAACAGAAGATGTAAAACCTTACTGGAAAATGAAAGACGACTTACATGTAAGTGAAGATCTATTGTTCAACATGGATAACGTAGTAATACCACTAACGTTAAGAAAACTAATGTTGGAAAAACTACACGAGGGACATGTAGGTGTCACAAAAATGAAAGCTAGAGCCAGACAGCTGATGTACTGGCCAGGTATAACGACAGAGATAGAAGAAAAAGTAAAAGGATGTAATAAATGTATGGAACATTCTAATATCAACAAAAAATTACCACTAATACCACATGAAGTACCAAAGGAAAGGTTCCAGAACATATCTGCTGACGTACTAGAATATAATTCAGAAAATTACTTAGTGATAATGGATGCGTTTTCAAAATGGCTTGAAATTATTAAAATGAAAAGTAAAACAGCAGGTGAAATCATAAATAAATTAACAGCGGTATTTGCGGTACATGGAATACCAGAAAAGTTAACAGCTGACAATATGCCTTTTGCATCAAGAGAATTCCAGGAGTTTTCAAAGAAATGGGAATTTAAGATAACAACGACCAGTCCAAAACACTCTCAATCGAATGGACTAGCAGAGAAAGCAGTTGGAATAGCAAAGAGTATCCTAAAGAAGTCTGGGACAACAACTGAAGAAATACAAAAAGCATTGTTACATTATAGAAATACTCCAGTAGCAGGCTTAAAGATATCTCCATCCCAAATACTATTTAGCAGGCAAACAAGGACTCTATTACCAATATCAAGAGAAAAATTAAAACCAGAAATACAAACGGACATCAGGGATTTGTTAAAACAAAACCAAATAAAGAAAAAGAGAGACTATGATAAAACAGCAACCAAAGACAAAGAAATATCATATAACACCTCAGATGACATATATATTTATAGAGATGGAAAATGGCAGCCAGGAACAATCATAGCTAGTCACGAAACACCAAGATCCTATATGGTCCAACCAGAAGGTGGGCAGGTTATAAGAAGAAACACAAAGTACATTAAAGAGAGACAAAGTCTCCCAGAAGATAAAACAACACCAGATAGCTCAAAGCATTCAAAAGAAACAACAGCTACTGATAACAACCAGCAAGAAGAAAACCAAAAATTAAGCCAAAACAAAGAGAAAGAGAAGGAGGACAACCAAAAAAGAGGACTAAGAGATAGAACCAAAATAATCAAACCAAGAAGATATATATAAAAAATTAATATCATACTTATAACTTAAAGAAGGGAGATGTGGCAACCTGTAATATCGACATAGCAACATACTTTATACTTAACACTGTATTATACATAACACAATATTATATTATATCATTTAGTATATAAGTTGTACTCCTACAATAATGATGTATATTAAGACCTAATAAAGATATATACATAAAGATAACACACATGATCTTTATTGGAGTTTAACGAGTTATTTATAAGAGAGCCATCCTCCTGAAAACCCGAATCATTATATAAATTCCCATTATCTGAATTTTCATTAATATCTGATTCATTCAAGTCATTTAAACTTGTAGTATTATTCTCAAGTTCTGAAGGAATGGATGAGACAGGAACGGATAAAGTTTTTTTAATTATGTTATATCTACTGCATTCCTCTGGTCGAATGTTTTGGAGTCTTACTTGAAGTTGACGTTTTGCCAAAAAATTATTTTTTTTCAAGGACCTTAGGACATTTTGAGTGGTTTCATGTTCAGTTTCTGTTATAGCTGTTGTTCGCTGCTTGGCAGCCGAATGTCTAGACGTTCTCTAAAATATTCATAATAGAAACTGTATTTAGAAATAATTTGATTTATGTAAAAATTGTGGCCATAAGTTTCTTACCGATGAAATACTTATGTTATCTTCTTCCACTTCTTGTATCAAAGTTTTACTCGATGGTATGTGTACTCTTTTTTTTTGTAATTTATTATTGATGTCTTCTTCGCTTTCTATTTATAAATAAAAAATTTTTTTAATTACTTGAGATCTTTTATATTTGTACATATATGTATATAAGCAAATAAATAGTTTTATTACCTCCAAGACCAAGAATTAGACCTTCTAAATAATATACATGTTCATGTTCAATTATACAAAAATCATCACACTTTTTTAAAACCCAATATAGTCTATTGTTCTCAAAAGATTGATCATCTTTTGGATGAATGTGATCCTGATCACTTTTTTTAATTTTAATGTTGGTTACAGGAATGAATTCTTCACCCAAAAATCTAGTTTTTGGGGTTCTCTTAAAGTTAACCTTAGCTAAAGTAATTTTACTTTCACTACTATTACTCATGGCGAAATTTTATTTAGAATATGTATGAAAACCACACTTTTGTTTAATTACAAATTATAAGTTTAAAAAAACGGAAATTATTGTATTTTATTTTTCTATATTAATTGACGAAAATTTTTAGAATAAAAATCGCTCTTTTGTATACAAACAGCACCATCGGGACTAACGCACTACACGCCACCACAAAGATATAATTAGAAATTTCGAGATTTATATCTTTCAAATCCGGCAACAGCGGTTTCAAAAACGTTTGCATAAAAGCAGAAATAAAAAAATACTTTTTGCTTTCTTTTTATAATTTGTGATTTTAAATTCAATTATATAAAAAAATTTTTTAAATGAGTAAAAGAAAAAGGAAACTTTATTTAAAGGACGAAACCTTTTCAAAATTAACTAAATATGCAAAATGTAAACTCAAGAAATCAGTATTTTCTCAAGTAAGTCAAATATTTAACCTCTGAATATTTACTTTTTGTATCATGTCAACATGATTTACTTATAATTTTAGACTGAGACTTCTGTTAGTGAAAATGCTGCCCATGATTTTGCAGATACTAAGCAAACTGATTTTGAAGACAATTCAAAACCTACTGAATCGTTGTCAAATTTTCCACATTTTATAGATTATCTTGATTCTGAAAATGTGGACGTTACTTCAAAAGATGCCATACTACGTTATTTTTTGGAAAATCAAGATGATGAATTACCAATTACAGAACATAATTTTTTATCTGGACCCTCCACAGAAAACGAAGATGAAGTTTGGGATTGCATGCCAACCGATATTGAGATGTTTGGATTTTACTATGACACAGTTAGTATTAATTTATGTCAACAAGACTAAGCTAATTTTTTTAACCGCATGCTGCCTTCTTCTCGTACTTGCTAAAATATTAAAGTTTTTTGCCTGTTGTGGTAAAATCTGCTACATAAACTTGTTCTTTAATTTATTCACATTATTTACATTAGTTTATTTGGTTGTGCAACAAATTTTTTTTACAAATATTTTACCCACAACAGTAAAAGAGGCATTTTAATCCTAGCCATAGCGTTATGACAGCATTCAGTTAAAATAATATAATTACAATAGTTTTAATAAATATATATTTGTAATAAGGACTTGAAATTGATCAACAAGATCTTTAAACTATTGCGAAGAATATGTAAAATTTAAAGAACAAAAATATTTAAAAAAAACAAATTTTTATTTAAAGGACTGAAACTAACTTAGTTCAACCGCATACTGCATTATCGTACTTTCCTAAATGAGAATGCTTTTTTTGACTATTGTAGGTAAGACAATTTGCTGAACATTCCTATTTTATAAATTTTTCAAAATGTCTGCAACAGTTCGTAAGACCTTGTTGTATAATATTAAGTCTTTTCGACAAATAATTTTATTAAAAATCTAACTGAAGCTAACTTTCTTTAACCGCATAGTGCCTTTGTCTTGTACACTTGTACTTACTAAAATGATAATGCTTTTTTTGTCTGCTGTGGGTAAAATATTTGTAAAAGAGTCGAAAATTTTTAACAAGATACAATAATAAACTCTTTTTAAAAATGCAAATAAATTAGGAACAGAGTGCATGTTACAGATTCTATCATAAATTTTTATTTATCTTTGTAACTGGAAGCTTTAATTTTATTGGGCCTACACAAATCTTAAAACACAAACATTCTGCATTAAAAATTAGAAAAGATGATAAAATAAAAACTGCTACAGAAGCTTCTTCTATAATTTATTTACATTATTGATATAAAAAAAGAACTCCCCAGGGTTAAAAACAGGCATCAGAATCTTATGCAAACAGAAACGTTTCTTTAAGAAGAACAACATTTAGTCATGACTCTCGAAATTTAGAGAGTCTGACTCTCTAAATTTATCACTCAAAACCTTAGTGTGTCAATTTGAGTAAGAATTTAATCGCTACTCTAATTAAATTCAAATATTTAAAGAAAGTCGCGATTTAAATTAACAATTTACACAAATGTAATAAGTAAGACATAAAAATTACAAACTAATAAACATTAAAGTAAAAGTTTAATCAAAAGTATAAGTTAAATAATAAAATTTAATCAAAAGTAGTCATTAAACTACTGATTTTAAATTATTACCAAAAATAAAGAATTGTTTATAACCTATAATAGGTTATAAGTAAAAAGTCTTAAATAATATGAATTTGAAATTAAAATAAACTTAGGATTATTAAATTAAAATATTAAATTATCATTTTCAAGTTTAAAATCTAAATAATTGAGTAAGAAGCAAGAACAATAAAAGAATTATAAAATTATTCTAAGCATTTCTTCATTCACACTCTTGGTAACACTCATCCTGTAGTATTTGCCTAGTCGAAGTAGGAGAGCGGTAAGAATTCATTATATGGATTGTACGAAAAATGTTATTCAGAATGATTACTAATTTTGCAAGATGCTTTATTTCAGTATTCCAAAGAATAAATCCTTTTGATATTAAAAATTATTTTAGTAGATATGCTTTTGGTATTTTATTATTTGTTTTTTCAAGAAAAAGTAAATTTTTCAAAAGCTAAATAATTGAGTAGGAAGCAATTACACTTAATAAATTCTTAATATCAAAATGATTTATTCTTTGGAATACTGTAATAAAGCATCTTGCAAAATTAGAAATCATTCTAAGTATTATTTTTCATGCAATCCGTATAATGAGTTCATACCGATATCCTACTTCGACTAATCAAATACTACAGGAAGAGTTTTACGAAGACTGTGATTGAAGTATTGCTCATAATAATTTCCATTTTGGCAAGATACTTTATTTCAGTATTCCAAAGAATAAATCATTATAATATTAATAATTTTTTAAGTGTATTTGCTTCCTACTCAATTATTTAGGTTTTGAACAATTAACTTTTGCTTAAAAAAACAAATAATAAAATACCAAAAGAATATCTACTAAAATAATTTTTAATATCAAAAGGATTTATTCTTTGGAATACTGAAATAAAGCATCTTGCAAAATTAGAAATCATTCTGAATAACATTTTTCATACAATCCATATAATGAATTCTTACCGCTCTCCTACTCTGACTAGTCAAATACTACAGGATAAGTGTTAAGAAGACTGTGAATGAAGTATTGCTTATAATAATTTCCAGTTTGGCAAGATACTTTATTTCAGTATTAAAGAATAAATCATTATAATATTAATAATGAAACTCATTCCAGCACTGAAATTTTGTTTTTACTCAATATCTAGATATCTCCAATTGATACTTAATTTTTTAATAATTTTTTTTTTTAATTTTTTACATCAAAAAATAAAAAAAACAGCAATATCTTTTTCCTTTTGGGACGTAGTATTTAATTTTTTTCCATGAAAGTACTAATATCTAGAATTATTGTTTTTACTAGGTAAAATAGATCATTAAGAAAATTTTTTATTGTAAATGAGGAACCATAGTGCCAATTACCTGGCAGTATTTTAATAATTATAAACAAATAAAAATATTGTTTTGAATTTTACTGATTTTGAATATTTCCATAAAAAGATAAAAAGGCCTAAGCCGTCAAGCCTGGCGGCCCAAGGGCCAAATTTCTTGAATTTTACTGATTTTGAATATTTCCATAAAAAGGCTAATCTTTTTAAGCCCGGCGGCCTATGGGACAGAAATTTTCTATATGGTTTAACTTACTACTTCATAGGTAATAAGATTTGGCCACATTGATCAACTTCCTTGGCAGCCAAACTGTCATTTTGGCCTAAATGGCGGTTTTGAATTTTACTGATTTCAAACAATCCCATAAAAAGGCCTAAACCGTCAAGCCTGGCGGCCCAAGGGACAAATTTCTTCTTTATAGCCTTACTTAGTACTTAATAATAAATAAGATTTGGCAACTTTGATCACGTTAATCGGCAGTTAAAGAGTCATTTTGGCCGAAATTGCGGTTTGCAATTTTACTGATTTTGAGGATTTCCATAAAAGGGCTAAAATTATTAATCCCGGAGGCCCATGGGCCAGAAATTTTCTATATGACGTTACTTATTACACCATAGGGAATAATATTTTGTAAATTTGATCACGTTACTTGGCAATTCTAGATTCATTTTGGTCAAAATGTCGATTTTGAATTTGATTGATTTTGAGGAATTACACTAGCGTAACCTAAGGAAGTAGGCTAAAATAAGAAAAACAACACCACAATTCTTACACTAGCGTAACTTAAGGAAGTATGCTATGATAATAAAACGACACGTCAAGCCTTACAGTAGCGTAACCTAAGGAAGTAGGCTACAATAAATAACGACACGTCAAGCCTTACAGTAGCGTAACCTAAGGAAGTAGGCTACAATAAAAAACGACACGTCATGCCTTACAGTAGCATAATTTAAGGAAGTAGGCTATAATAAAAAACGACACGTCAAGCCTTACAGTAGCGTAACCTAAGGAAGTAGGCTACAATAAAAAACGACACGTCAAGCCTTACAGTAGCATAATTTAAGGAAGTAGGCTATAATAAAAAACACGTCAAGCCTTACAGTAACGTAACCTAAGGAAGTAGGCTATAATAAAAAACGACACGTCAAGCTTTACAGTAGCGTAACCTAAGGGAGTAGGCTACAATAAAAAACGACACGTCAAGCCTTACAGTAGCATAATTTAAGGAAGTAGGCTATAATAAAAAACGACACGTCAAGCCTTACAGTAGCGTAACCTATGGAAGTAGGCTACAATAAAAAACGACACGTCAAGCCTTACATTAGCGTAACCTAAGGAAGTAGGCTATTTCCCAATTTTGACTTTTCAGTTTTCTAATTTTTTAACATGCTTTAAGATTTTTTTAAATACTAGCCAGCAGATAGAAAATGATGTTTAGACATATTTATAATATTAAAAAATGATCATTTAATTTTTTTTTTTTAAATACTTTTATCCCTTCCTTTTTAAATCAATTTAATAATAAAAATATATAATACAGAATTTAATAACTAGAGTGCAGATTTAGTTGGGTATTTAAAATTAATATTAAATTTTGAAAAAGAAAATATCTGAAATTTACTAAAATTTGTTCATAGGAAACTCTGGAAATTCAGGGAATTTGGTTGAAACACAAAAAAAGTACTGGAAAATTTTAAAAAATAGTCTAGAAAATCAGGAAATTTTAAAACTTCAGTTCCGTGGCCACCCTGACTATACTATTGCATGAGATTATTTTGGTGTAACTCTTGTGTGTGTGAGTGTGCGAAATTTTTGTCTTAATCTAATGCTTTCAAAAATTATAAAAAATACCTAAATTTTTATTATTTTTGGACGCAATACCTAATACTTTTCAATGAAAGTAATAACTTTAGAAAACTCGGTATTAATAGATTTATTGGATCTGATAATTAATGATACTTAATTATTTGAAAAGTTTTGTCTCCAAATTCTACGTTGTGTTGGTGTAAGGCTTGACTTGTCGCTTTTTTATTATAGACTTTTTCCTTAGGTTATGTTAGTGTACGACTTGTCGTGTCGTTTTTTATTGTAGCCTACTTCCTTAGGGTAAGCTACTGTAAGGCTTGACGTGTCGTTTTTTATTACAGCCTACTTCCTTAGGTTACGCTACTGTAAGGCTTGACGTGTCGTTTTTTATTGCAGCCTAATTCCTTTGGTTACGCTATTGTAAGGCTTGACGTGTCGTTATTTATTGTAGCCTACTTCCTTAGGTTACGCTACTGTAAGGCTTGACGTGTCGTTATTTATTGTAGCCTACTTCCTTAGGTTACGCTACTGTAAGGCTTGACGTGTCGTTTTTTATTATAGGCTACTTCCTTAGGTTACGCTACTGTAAGGCTTGACCTGTCGTTTTTTATTCTAGCCTACTTCCTTAGGTTACGTTACTGTAAGGCTTGACGTGTTTTTTATTATAGCCTACTTCCTTAGGTTACGTTACTGTAAGGCTTGACGTGTTTTTTATTATAGCCTACTCCCTTAGGTTACGCTACTGTAAGGCTTGACGTGTCGTTTTTTATTATAGCCTACTTCCTTAGGGTAAGCTACTGTAAGGCTTGACGTGTCGTTTTTTATTATAGCCTACTTCCTTAGGTTACGTTACTGTAAGGCTTGACGTGTCGTTATTTATTGTAGCCTACTTCCTTAGGTTACGCTACTGTAAGGCTTGACGTGTCGTTTTTATTGTAGCTTACTTCCTTAGGTTACGCTACTGTAAGGCTTGACGTGTCGTTTTATTATCATAGCCTACTTCCTTAAGTTACGCTAGTGTAAGAATTGTGGTGTCGTTTTATTATCATAGCCTACTTCCTTAAGTTACGTTAGTGTAATTCCTTAAAATCAATCAAATTCAAAATCGACATTTTGACCAAAATGAATCTAGAATTGCCAAGTAACGTGATCAAATTTACAAAATATTATTCCCTATGGTGTAATAAGTAACGTCATATAGAAAATTTCTGGCCCATGGGCCTCCGGGATTAATAATTTTAGCCCTTTTATGGAAATCCTCAAAATCAGTAAAATTGCAAACCGCAATTTCGGCCAAAATGACTCTTTAACTGCCGATGTACGTGATCAAAGTTGCCAAATCTTATTTATTATTAAGTACTAAGTAAGACTATAAAGAAGAAATTTGTCCCTTGGGCCGCCAGGCTTGACGGTTTAGGCCTTTTTATGGGATTGTTTGAAATCAGTAAAATTCAAAACCGCCATTTAGGCCAAAATGACAGTTTGGCTGCCAAGGAAGTTGATCAATGTGGCCAAATCTTATTACCTATGAAGTAGTAAGTTAAACCATATAGAAAATTTCTGTCCCATAGGCCGCCGGGCTTAAAAAGATTAGCCTTTTTATGGAAATATTCAAAATCAGTAAAATTCAAGAAATTTGGCCCTTGGGCCGCCAGGCTTGACGGCTTAGGCCTTTTTATCTTTTTATGGAAATATTCAAAATCAGTAAAATTCAAAACAATATTTTTATTTGTTTATAATTATTAAAATACTGCCAGGTAATTGGCACTATGGTTTCTTATTTACAATAAAAAATTTTCTTAATGATCTATTTTACCTAGTAAAAACAATAATTCTAGATATTAGTACTTTCATGGAAAAAAATTAAATACTACGTCCCAAAAGGAAAAAGATATTGCTGTTTTTTTTATTTTTTGATGTAAAAAATTAAAAAAAAAAATTATTAAAAAATTAAGTATCAATTGGAGATATCTAGATATTGAGTAAAAACAAAATTTCAGTGCTGGAATGAGTTTCATTATTAATATTATAATGATTTATTCTTTAATACTGAAATAAAGTATCTTGCCAAACTGGAAATTATTATAAGCAATACTTCATTCACAGTCTTCTTAACACTTATCCTGTAGTATTTGACTAGTCAGAGTAGGAGAGCGGTAAGAATTCATTATATGGATTGTATGAAAAATGTTATTCAGAATGATTTCTAATTTTGCAAGATGCTTTATTTCAGTATTCCAAAGAATAAATCCTTTTGATATTAAAAATTATTTTAGTAGATATTCTTTTGGTATTTTATTATTTGTTTTTTTAAGCAAAAGTAAATTGTTCAAAACCTAAATAATTGAGTAGGAAGCAAATACACTTAAAAAATTATTAATACTATAATGATTTATTCTTTGGAATACTGAAATAAAGTATCTTGCCAAAATGGAAATTATTATAAGCAATACTTCAATCACAGTCTTCGTAAAACTCTTCCTGTAGTATTTGATTAGTCGAAGTAGGATATAGGTATGAACTCATTATACGGATTGCATGAAAAATAATACTTAGAATGATTTCTAATTTTGCAAGATGCTTTATTACAGTATTCCAAAGAATAAATCATTTTGATATTAAGAATTTATTAAGTGTATTTGCTTCCTACTCAATTATTTAGCTTTTGAAAAATTTACTTTTTCTTGAAAAAACAAATATAAAAAACCCAAAAAAATATCTACTAAAATAATTTTTAATATCAAAAGGATTTATTCTTTGGAATACTGAAATAAAGCATCTTGCAAAATTAGAAATCATTCTGAATAACATTTTTCGTACAATCCATATAATGAATTCTTACCGCTCTCCTACTTCGACTAGGCAAATACTACAGGATGAGTGTTACCAAGAGTGTGAATGAAGAATTGCTTAGAATAATTTTATAATTCTTTTATTGTTCTTGCTTCTTACTCAATTATTTAGATTTTAAACTTGAAAATGATAATTTAATAATTTAATTTAATAATCCTAAGTTTATTTTAATTTCAAATTCATATTATTTAAGATTTTTTACTTATAACCTATTATAGGTTATAAACAATTCTTTATTTTTGGTAATAATTTATAATCAGTAGTTTAATTACTACTTTTGATTAAATTTTATTATTTAACTTATTTAATATATATTACGTATTAAATATGTCAATTGACACACTACTTTTGATTAAATTTTCACTTTAATGTTTATTAGTGTGTAATTTTTATGTTTTACTCATTCCTTTTGTGTAACAAATGCGCTTTAATATTTAATGATTAAAAACTTGCTCAAATTGACACACTATGGTTTTGAGTGTAGGGTGTTCACACTCTGATTTAGGCACATAACATAAGTAAAATTTGCCAAATTTCGCAAAAATTTTGATGCAGAAATATACTCCGGACTTTAAATTAAAAATATGTCCTTTTGGATATAATTTTCAATTTTCACACTAAAATGTATTCCCATTTTCCAAGTTGACTGAAGAAATGACCTCTTTATGTTACGAGGGGAGTTTTAGCGAAGCCATGCATTGAATTTGGAGAGTCACGACTACTTAGTATTTTTGTTAAAGAAATGTTTTTCTCTGTATGTTATTACTCTGATACCTATTTTTAACCCTATGGGAATCAATTTTTGCACTAGAATTTCATTTTAGCCCAAAAGAGTCCAGTAACTTCCTGGGGTTTTTTTGAGAGTTCTAGGGTTTTTTTTTCAAAATTTTGGAACTTAAACTAACATGATTAAATTAATGATATTTCTTAAATATTAGTTACCAATATATTAGGTTTACTTGATAACAGATCAATTTTGGGAAACGGGCTTATTATAGGGGAAAAAAACTACCCCTAAAATAAGGAAAATTAAAAATAACATAAGACTACTTATTGTTATTTTTTATTCCTGATTTATGAAGGTTTTATGATACTTAACTTTATTACAATATATTAATAGTCCTCCAGCCCTAACAAAAATAACCACCAGGGTCCGCAACGGGAGTCAGGAGTCCTGACTCCCAATTCGGGAGTCAAAAAATTTTTTTCTTCCAGAATCGACTCGAATTGACTTAAAAAGGGTTTAGAAAGGTTCCAATCATCACGACTCCCAACGACTCGGAAGGAATTCCGAATATTAGTTCAAATCGCTTTTATTTGACTAATTCTTACGTTTTAAGAGTACTTTTTCACAATTTCAAAATTGTTATTTACATTCAGTGTCAAATTGATGATTTTGGCAATTGACAGTTGTCACCGAGAGATAGTTGACTTCGAATTCTTAAAGACTTCCATGACTATAATACGGTTATAATTGTCAAAAATTCCAAATATTTGGCCCCAGTACCGCAATGTTTGGTAAAAATAATATCAATTTTAAAAATTATAATTAATTATTCTTGACTTCAGCACATGGGGTTTAAGGAAATGCTGCTTCCGAATTTTTAGCCAAAAATCTAAATAATTGACTCCCAAACTGGAAAATTTGGTAAAATGATTATTTAAAAAAATTCTAATTAATAATAATTAATTAATTAATAATAATTAATTAGAATTTTTTTAAATAATGATTCTCGACTGCGACACTTGAGTTTCAGGGTCATGCTATATTTCTTAACCAAATTTCCAAATAATGCTTCCCAAAACTTAAATTGGCAGATTTGCACCTAGAGGGCTAAAAAATGGGAAGAGTTAATATTTTATGTATTCACAACAACTTTAAAGCCATTCACAACTTACCGAAATCAAAGTTTCATCCCCCTTGGTTAGAAAACCACCCCAAAATTTTCAAATTTTAAAAATTTCAAACAATTTTTTATAGTTCATTAAAATTATTTTTGTAGAAAATGCTAATTTTTTATTCATTTTTGATTAGTGAAAAGCAATAAAAAAAATTTTCCTCTTACAGCAAATTTTCTTTTTAGCACCTCTAATACGCTTCTAATTCCGATTTTTGAAATGCTGTGAATTTTAATTTTTTTAAATTCATAATTAATTTGTGTCCATTGTAGCAATGTTGATTGACCACTAACTGGTTATTGTTTTAAATAATTATTTATTAAAAAAAGCTATTGAATTTCAAAAATCGGAGACTATACAGCGGTGTAAGGGAACTAAAAAGGAAAAGAATTCGCAAGAAGAAAATTTATTTAGATGCTTCTTAGCTTTAAAAAATCTTAAAGCAATTCATAAAAATTTACTTTGATAATCACAGGCACACAAAAAAAAGTCGTGTATCAGAGGGTAGACCCCCTGGTATGGGGGTTTTTGGTGGTGCTAAAACCGAATATGGCCATAGAAATGCAATTTAACTAGCCAATCCCCCCCAGCGCCCCCCAATGGGTTAAAAATATTTTCCTTAAGAAATTTAAAAGTCAAAGTGTTTTCTTATATTTGATGAGACCGTGAAAACAAAAATGAATATAAAAAATGTGTTTAACCAACGCTTGCCCTCTAGACCATCCTAGTTCCCCCATTCACCCCCCCCCCCCCTCAAACGGGTTAAAATATTTTTATTAGCAAAATTAAAACTCAAAGTGTATTCTTATGTTTTTTGAGACGCTAAAACCAAAGATGAATATAAAAAATGTTTTTAACCAATGCTTGGCCTTCTAGACCACCCTAGTGCCCTCATTCATCCCCCCAAACTGGTTGAGAATACTTGAATTACAAAAATTAAAACTCATATTGTATTCTTATGTTTTTTGGACCCTAAAACCAGTAAAAAGGTAGGAACATCCTAATAAAAAATAAAGTTTCAACATACAAAAAAAATAAATACATGCAGGATAATGTAAAGGGGTGGATGGGGGCACTGAGGTGTTCTGGAGGGCTAAGCATTGGTTATACACATTTTTTATATCCATGTTTGGTTTCAACCTCTCAAAAAAGAATACACATTAAGTTTTAATTTTCCTAATAAAAACATTTTTAACTCGTTTGGGGGAGGGGTGAAAGGGGCACTGGGGTGGTCTACAGGGCCAAACGTTAATATAAAACATTTTTTATATTCATTTTTGGTTTCACAGTCTCATCAAATATAAGAAAACGCTTTGACTTTTAATTTTCTTAAGGAAAATGTTTTTAACTTGTTAGGGGGAGGGGGGGTTTAATGGGAGCACTGAGGTGGTCTACAGGGCCAAATGTTGGTTGAAAACATTTTTTATATACATCTTTGGTATCAGCGTCCCAAAAAGCATGAGTATATAGTTCAATTTTCATTTTTCGAGCTGGGGTGGAATTGGCTAAATAAATTTCATTTTTATGGCCATATTCGGTTTTAACACCACCAAAAACCCCCATACCAGGGGGTCTACACTCTGGTACATGACTTTTTTTTGTGTGCCTGTGTAATAATTTTATAAAATTTTTAACATTATATAAATATTATTATTTATTTATTGCTCTGGATTATACTTAAAATATAATCAATTTTAAGGATTATAAATTTTTAAACAACTTAGAAATATTAATTTAGAAAAATTTATTTCATTCATTTATTTATTTTTTGAAATTAAATTTTAAAAACATTTTACATTTTTGTTTCACCATATCCTTTAACATGGACCATGTTTATTGGGAAAGGGTACTTCAGAACTTGAAAATTAAGGGGTGGGGTCAAATTTGTCCGATTTATGGGAGGGGGGTCGAATTTGTCCGATTTAAAGGAGGGGGAGGTAAAATTTATCCGATTTAAGGGGGGGGGGGAATTTGTCCTATTAAAAAAAGTGTGTCAAATTTGTCCGATTAAAGGGGGAGGGGTCAAATGGGACTTAAAATAATCTCAATTTTGGGACTTAGAATAATTCGGTTTTAGGGAACCCGAATGATTTGGGTTTAGAATCCTGACATTTAGTAAAGGTATTAATTACAAATTATAAAAATAGAAATTTTATTGCTTTTTGTACGTCTACGCTCAGATGTAAGTAAACATGTTCCATGCATTTTTGGTTGTGGGTACACAAACCGGTTATAAGTTTTTATCTGTATTTTTAAATTTTAATTCATAAAAAACATACAACTAAAAGTATGTTTTATTATCGCTTATCAAGAGTAACAAACTTATATTCTAAAATACATTATTTAAATTTTCCTTAACAGCTCAACAGTATTATTGCTTTTCACAAAAGATTACAGCATTCAATTTTTTTCTTAGTTTAAAAAAAATAATACATTTAATATAACATTTTGTATACATTAAAAAGCTTAAATAATAAAAACATTTAGTTAAAAAAAGTTAAACAAATAGCATATAATCAAATTTTTTTTTTAGGGTGATACTGCTGACTTGGGGGAATCATTAATAAATGAGCGAGAACTGTATAAAGATGAAGAAGAAGTATTTACTTTTGATAATTGTAAAGTATCACCTCAAGAAAGCCAACCTTATGAGAACTCCAATTTTTTCGATTGTTTTCAAGATTTATTCTCAGAACTTGAAATTTCATCAAAAGTTTGCCCTATAGAAATCATGCTACTTACTCTAAAATATTTTGTAAAGAATAGACCATCGGTACATTCAATGTGTCACATTTTTAAGATAATCAATTTCGTAGCTAATCAAAAAGTCATTCCTGAAACAAAACATTTCCTAGATAAAATGTATGATATTTCAGATGTTGGATTTAATTATTTTTGCGCCCAATGTTCATGTTATTTCGGAGATAATAATGAATCCTTGCCAGAAGTGTGTCCAAAATGCAAGAGTAAAATTAGCCAATCTTGCCCATCAACTTATAATTATTTTGTCACTACTGATCCATCAGAACGAATTGCCGATCATATAGTTGCAAACTACGATTATTACCAGTTTATTATGAATGATAGAATTCACGAAAATGGGCATTACAAAGATATATATGATGGTGAAAAGTATCGAGAGTTTGTTAATAGTTTACCTGCCAGTGAAAGAAAAAATTACATTACAGCCTCCTTCAACGCAGATGGAGCTGCTTTGTATGAGTTTTCAAACTATTCTATTTGGCCAATGTATCTTATGATACATGAATTGCCATATGAATATAGAATTAAAAATGTAATAGCATATGGTTTTTGGTGTGGTTCGAAAAAACCAGTCATGCCAATATTTTTAAAAGAATTTGTCAAGGATATGAATTTTTTGTCAGAAAAAGGAATTTCTTATAAAATTGGTGATACTGTACGTACTTCTAAATTATATTGTTTGCTCTGCTCAGTAGATACAATGGCTAGGCCTCAAATGAATGGTACTGTTCAGTGCAATGGTCGATATGGTTGTGATTGGTGTATTTTGCGAGGCAAATGGATCGATGGATGCATAAGATACATTATTCCAGAAAAAATTGCTCCTCTCAGAACTATTCAAATGATGATAGATTTTAGTGACTTAGCATCTATGAGTAAAAAACCAATTTTCGGTGTTAAATACGCATCACCATTACTATTACTAAAAAATTTTGATATTATAAAAGGTTTCGATCCGGACTTTCTTCACTGCTGTCTACTCGGCATTGGTAAGCAATTCACGCATTACATGTACACATCTCTTACTCCAGATGAAAGGGATAAGTTAAATAAATTACTACGGTTATTCCAAGTACCATCTAAATTAGGAAGATATCCGAGATCACTTGATCAAAGGAAATTTTGGACAGGCTTAGAGTGGCAATGGTGGATCATGATATATAGTTTACCATTATTAAGTCTTTTTGTTTCCAAAAAATTTATTGATCACTGGAGCTTATTCGTAAATAGCTTATCTCTTTTACTGAAACCTAATGTGACATCTGAAGATATTGATAAAGCTGATGAAATGTTATGGAAATTCGTATTTGACGTTGAAGAACTTTATGGCCAGCGAGCTATGACATATAATGTTCATATGTTACTCCATTTATCAGAAAGTGTATTAGATTGGGGGCCACTTTGGGCCCACAATTGTTTTCCTTTCGAAACAGGTAATAGGGAAATAGTTTCCTCAGTCCATGGACCGAAAGGTGTGATTGAGCAAATTATAAGATTCGAAAAATTAAAGCATTTTACTGAATCTTTATACAAAAAAGTTAAAGATCAATTGTCATTTAAATTTCAAAAATATTATGACGAATCTTATTCTAAATACATGGAAAAAAGCTTAAGAATGTCTAATGCTGTTTATTTGGGAAAATCAAGAATAGCCCCTATTTCCTTGAATGAAAAACTAAATATTGATAAGAATTCGACAATAATAATCTATAATAAATTAATTAAGGATAAAATATATTTTTCAAGTGTCAAAAATATGCGTTCTGATAATTCATACGCTTGCTTAAAAAATGGTCAGTTTATAAAAATTGTAAAATTTTTGATTGATTGTAATAAAAATGAAGAGTTAGTTGTATTTCAAAATGTCCGTACGCAGATGACTAAATTTAGTAACAATATTTATACTGTATTATCTGTAAATAAAAGTTATAATGTGACTAAAACCGAAAATCTTTTGAATGTTTGCGCGTTTTTAAGTATAAAACATGATAAAAAAGATAAAATGTATCTTTGCATTGTGCAAAATCATATTTAAAGACTTTAATAGTAGTTATAATTAAAGTAAAAACTTTAAATAAAATTAATGATTATGTATAAATTGTAATAAGTGCCTATTTATGCTTAAGATTATTTAATAAAATTACAATTTTAATTTATTATTTTCTGTTTTTCTTATAGAAATATAAGTACCTTTATTTTTTCCATCATAAAAGTAGTAAAAAACGTTAAGATTTATAAATCTTATTTTTATTTTTGAATTTGTTCTATATCACATGATTTATCACATGATTTATCACATGATTTTTCGTTCGATAAAATCACATGAAAAATCACATGATATATCATATGATTTATCATGTGATTTATCATGTGATTTATCATGTGATTTATCACGTGATCATTTTTTTCATTAATATATCCACGTATCAAAGGTGCATATGCAGCCTTTGAGAAATACCCTGAAGCAATGTTAGTGTCTGCATGTAAAGCTCGCATGAGCCACTTAGAGAAAACTTGGTCTACTTATGATCAAAATAACATTATTATTAAATCACAAAGATTACCCAATATTGGGTGACCAAACCTATATTAAAAATGACCATTTTTCTCAGGTGAAAGAGTTTTATATCCAAAATATGTGTAAATTTCAAACATATTTAGATCAAAATCTCCCTAATAATCAAAATTCGGAACCTCAAACACAGCTTAGACCTCACATAGTAACACTGAATAATGAAAGGTTGCCACCCTTGAATATACCCCATTTTAGCGGTGATTATACTACTTGGGAAGCCTTTAGAGATATGTTCACATCCTCAGTAATTAACAGAAAGAATTATTCAAATGTAGCAAAATTTCACCAGCTAATTTCAGTTTTAGAGGGTGATGCATCCAATAAAGCTGCTTCATACCAGCCAACTGATGCAAATTTTGAAATAATTTGGAATAAGCTTAAAGAGAGGTATGAAGTCAAAAAAAGACTTGTTCATGCTCATATCTCATATCTTTACTCTCTTAAACCTATTACCAAACCTTCAGCTTCTGATTTAAAAAAAATTCTTTCTGGTATTACTACCCCACTATCGGCTTTAAAAGGTTTAGGTAGACCAGTAGATTCTTGGGATGACCTTATTGTTTTTCATGTTTTAAATCTTCTAGATAGTGATTCGCGAAAGCATTGGGAGTCGTATTATAATACCTATTGTAACAATCCAGCCCCTCCTACCCTAAATGATACTGCAAATGTTACTGTTAATGTAAAAGCCACTTCTGAACCTCCTACTTTACAAATACTGTTAGAATTTATAGAAAATCAAATTAGTATTTTAGAGTTAATTGAAGAAGCTGGTAATAGCAGTTTTAATAAACAGTTAACTGATTTCAACAAAAATAAAAATGCAAATGTTTTTACTAATTGAGCTAAAGTTTTTGCCACAAATTTAACACAAAATAAGTCTTCGACATCTAATCAAAGTACCAAAATAGCAAACAATGAATGCATTAAATGCAAAGCCAACCATTTTTTTTCATATTGCTCAGAATATACAAGTAAAACACCCAAGCAAAGACAAGAAATTGTAGCTAAAAAGCATAGATGTTATAATTGCTTGGGCGCTCATTTTATAGCTGATGTTAAATCTACTAAAAGGTGTACTATTTGCAAACAAAAACACCACACTTCATTGCATATCAAAGGATATAAAGCTAACACTGAAAATTCTAATAAAAGAAATAATACTAGTCATTGAAACAGTAGTAAAGAAGTGACTGGTACTGAATCAGTAACATTAGCAACTAATTCTTGACAATTACTTAATCAACCCCTTTTAGCAACAGCTTTAGTCAGGGTATCTGCGAATAATGGTTTAGAATTTTTAGCAATAGCTTTAATTGACCAGTGCTCGCAGGCCTCATTCGTTACTACCTCATTATTTAAAAAACTTCAGCTTAAAAAATATTCTGCACAATTACTTGTATCAGGTATTGGCGGTAAAAATGATGTATTATGTTCACATATGGTCAATTTCGTTAAATTATGTTAAACCTTATTTTTATTCTGATTTTATACTCAATGTAGAAGGCTTTATTATTCCGACCATATCTTCTTATGTACCAAAAACAAATATTAAACCTGAAAATATTGCTCATATTAGAAATTTACAACTCGCTGATCCTAAATTTGCTAAAAAAGGTCGTATTGATATTTTGCTAAGTACAATTTGTCATTCTTCGTTAATTATTGATGCTCGTAAAGGCAAAGAGCACGAGCCTATTGCCACTAACTCAAAACTCGGCTGGATAATTTCTGGCAACTCTGGTATCAACTCAAGCTCTTGTCTACTAATTGCAAACCTTCATGATAATTCAGATCTCTCATTTAATTTAGAAAGATTTTGGCAACAAGAAGAAATTTCAATTTCTCCACGAGCACTGCTTACTCCGGATGAGCAGGCTTGTGAAGATTATTTCGTAAATACACATTCGCGTGACTCTGATGGTCGCTATATTGTTAGATTACCCTTTAAAAATTTAGAAACTGCAGATCTTAATTTTAATGGCTCCTATCAGCATTGCAAAAAAAGTTTTCGAAAGAACTGAACTTCGTTTTAAGTCTAACCCTGAATTTGCTCAGGCGTATCATAAGTTGATGAAAGATTATGAAGATTTAGGTCACATGGAACCTTCTCAAGCAATATTAATGTTTATTCGTTACAATTTTCTGTCGCATCATGGCATTTTAGGCTATAATCGCAAATTTCGTTCAGTTTTTAACGGTTCAGCCAAAGATTACAATAAGGTGTCTATAAATGACTTATTACACAGTGGTAATAATTTGCTTCCTGATTTAGCTGAACTGCTAATTAATTGGATGAAATATCAATTCATGTTTGTATTTGATATCGAACATATGTTTCGACAAATTTTAGTTCACAAAGATGATAGGAGATTTCAGCAAATTTTATGGTGGTTTAATGATTCGGAAAATTTGCAATCCTGGTCGTTAAAAACAGTCACTTATGGGATGATAAGTAGCCCATACCTTGCTAGTCGCGTTATTAGACAATTAGCATTAGACGAGGGTCATCGTTACCCTTTAGCTGTAGAAATTTTAAATCGCGAAACGTACATGGATGATACGTTATCTGGTGGTCACTCACTCTCAGAAGCTCTTAAAAAACAGGCGGATTTAATACAAATTTGCAAGGTGGATGGCTTCTCATTGCATAAGTGGATGGCAAACAATCCTCAATTATTGAATTTCCCGGTAGCAATTCGTGCGGAAACGAAATTAGCTAATTCTTGTTTTAATTTACTTGGGTTGAGGTGTCAAAACACAGATCATTTTACGTTTGACTTTCAATTGGACCAACTGAAAAATGATCTCACAAAGAGGCAGGTACTTTCTGCAATTACTAAACTTTTTGATCCACTAGGCTGGCTTGCACCAGTCGTTATTACAGCTAAAATATTATGACAAAAACTCTGGAAAGGAAAAAGCCCAAAACTTGATTGGGATACAAAGTTACCTTATTCTTTGCGAGATGAGTTCAAAAGTTGGTATGATAGTATTCATACAGTTAAAACTATTAGAATTACAAGATTGTTAAAGAATGTCCCAGGTGCAAAGTATGAAATTTACGGGTTCGCAGACGCGTCAGATAAAGCTTATGGCTCTTGCACATATTTAAAAGTAACACTTCGTGGAAATAGTACTGTTCATCTACTCCAAGCTTAGTCAAAAGTCGCGCCATTAAAGCCAATTTTGACAATTCCTAAGTTAGAATTAAATGCAGCGCATTTATTAACAAAATTAACTATAAAAGTACTTAGAGCATTAAAATTAGATGAAGTAAAGATATATTTATTCTCAGACTCAACTGATGTGTTATGTTGGTTAAAAGAGCATCCTTCAAAATGGGAAAGATTTCTAAAACACAGATGCTCAGAAATTCATACTTTGCCTGAGGCCTACTGGAGCCAAGTAAGGTCCGCTGATAATCCTGCTGATTGTGTGTCCAGGGGTTTAGCTCCTGATCAGTTACATACCTTTTCTTTTTGGTGGGGAGGAGGAGTAATGGTTAATAACCCAATAGATCTTCAAAATAGCATCTTGAGCAAATCAGTAAATTTAGCCAATATTGATTGTCAGGTTTCTTCTACAAAACAAACTCCTAAAGTAATTATTTGGGATTTGATTGACAAATATTCTGAATCAAATAAGTTACTGAGATTCACATCTTATGTAATTAGATTTATAGATAAAATTTCTATTAAAGTAAAAGATAAATTTAAGCAAAAATCTAATTTATTAGGCAACTCTTGGTTTTCAGTAAAATACTATTTAGGGTTCTGCAAATTAGTTTCAGTACCTGAATTAGTAAGGGCTAGAATGATTTGGACTTATTTAGTTCAAAGAAGTTACTTTTGTAAAGACATTTAATTACTCATGAATAATCATAAACCTGATGATTTAAACTTACGTCGTTTAGATCCATTTTTTTATCAAAACTTACTTCGATTAGGTGGTCGTATTCACTTATCATTGCTAGACTATGACCAAAAGCATCCTTGGATCTTGCCAAGCAAATGTTTTTTTTAAAACTTTTAGTTGATTTTTGTCATTATAAAACCCTACACGGTGGTGTACGTCTAACACTTTCAACATTAAGGCAAGAATTCTGGGTTATAAAAGCTAGAAATTTAGTTAGAAGTCGAATTCATAAATGCAATACATGTATTCGATATGGAACAAACAAGTTAAATCAAAAAATGGGCATACTTCCTTCATGTAGTGACTCGACCTGATAAGCCTTTAAGATTAAGTGGTGTAGATTATGCGGTTCCCTTTGATACCCTGAGGTTTAGAGGTCGTGGAGCTCAAAAAACGCTATACAAGTCGTACATAGCTGTTTTTGTGTGTATGAACACCAAAGCAGTCCATTTAGAATTGGTCACAGGTTATTCTAGCCATGATTTCATTGCTGCCTTCCGAAGGTTCACGTCAACTAGAGGACAATGTTCTGAGTTGTTCAGTGACCAGGGAACTACCTTTGTTGGAGCTGACAGGATCCTCAAGGAAATGTATGTCAAATCATCGGAGTACATACATGAACTTGTGGGCTCTTTAGCAAATGAAGGTACTACCTGGAAATTTTACTCCCCAGGAGCCCCTCATTTTTGCGGAATCTGGGAAGCAGCGGTGAAATCTGTTAAACATCATATTCGTAGGGTAGTGGGAAACAGAAAATTGACCTATGAAGAGTTTTATACCCTTATCAAACAAATTGAAGCTTGTCTAAACTCAAGACCTCTGGTCCCACTAACTGATGACCCTTCAGATAATAATTTCTTATCACCATCTTTACTGTTAACACAATCGCAATCGTGCATCCTCCCTGAACCAAACTATCTCAATCAAAAAATTCCACCAGTCCAAAGATATAATTTAATACAACAAATGCTCCAGGATTGGTGGCGTTGTTGGTCGGGCGAGTATTTACAATCATTACAAGAGCGCCACAAGTGGACGCAAAAGCAAAAGAATGTAGAAGTTGGTGACGTGGTGTTGATCTCTGATGAGACAATGCCACCTTCTAAATGGCCTTTAGCTAAAATAATTAAAGTTTACAAAGGTCCTGATGGTTTAGTCAGAGTGGCGGATCTCAAGACGGGATCAACCGAGCTAAAACGTCCAATACATAAATTAATAATGTTAAACACATTAAATAATGAACAAAATGAAAATCTATTAATTTATATATTTGTCTTAATTTATATTATTTATGTATTATGTTTAAAATTGTCTAAATTCAAAAGTTTAAATAACACTAATATATGTATAATTTTTATTTTTTTTATTAATTTTTTATTTTAAAATGCATATATTGTAACTTGAATGTATAAATTATTAGTTAAATTTATTAAACCAAAGCGTAGTGTTATTTATTAAAACTCAAGTATAAAATTATTATTTTATGTTATGAATATTATGTTATTAAATTATTTTTTGAGTTAATATAAATTAGTTATTTTAAAAAATGAATTTTAAGAATTTTTTTTCGCCAGTAGGCATTGTAATTAAAATGTTTAAATTATTAAATTAGTTTTTATTTTATGTAGTCATTTGGCATCTTGTAAAAATTTTCGAGTCAAATTTCGAAGTTTCATTTACCACAATTATTTTTTTGCATATTATATTATTATTTACAATTTTATAAGTAAAATTGTAGTGGGTAGAAAATGTAGTATAAATGTGTGTTATATGGTATGTATGTGTAGGAGTACTCCCTCCCTTTTTGTATATATTCTCCCTTTTATTCGTTAGTGTTCGTTGAGACGCCAAGCAACGAGCGTCGTTATAATAAATTATTATTATTCACATACTTTGTCTTTTTAATAAGTACACTATATCCATCACCATAATATCCATTAATTATCAACAATTTGCATTTATTCTTATCGGAGTATGATTTTTGACACTTAAAAAAATATCTCCCTTTGTATTTCGAATCTCGAGTACATTCGACTCTGCAAAAGAAAAAAATGTTAAAAAAATTGTAAAAAAATATTTTTTTGAAATTTTGAATTTTTTTTCAAAACATTACAATTTCGATAACTCGTTGCAATGACAATTTACAATTCTTTCCTGTGATGCCATTCAGCATCATCAGCATCAGTAAATGTATTTTCTTTCTGTACATTTAAATCATCAATATTTTTTTTTTCGCAACAATTTTCTAAATGCATTCGTAAGGCTTCTTTTATCGTCAAAAATTATCCCGCATAAATAGCAGAGAAAATGAGTGGACGAAGTATTACTTTCTTCGACGTTACTAAAATATCCACTTTCATTTTTTCCCGCAGAATTATTAGAATTGGTCAAATATGTGTTTTTGCATTTGCTGTTGTTTATATGTATAATTAATAATGTTTTTTGACAGAAGACAGCTTTGCAAGAGTCGCATTCAAATTCTTTCTCTTTCTCATTTTCTTCGTACTGTAACCTCTTCTTAACTTTCGATTTATTAATGTTAAATGTTTTACTTTTTTTTAGTACCGAAGTTTCAATTATTTCTTCTACATCTACGTTACTATCAGACAATTCATCCACATTTATTGGACAGTCATTTTTAAATTTTTCTATTTTATTCAGCGTTTTTGGTGTTAAGTTCTTTGTTTATTTAGGTTTATTTGCCTACAAAATACACAACACTTATTAACATTTTTTCATACTTATAAATAATTTAAATTAAATAATTTATAAAATAATTATATTTGCCTTTTTTTTGATACTTGGTAATCAACATCAGTTGTTGAACTGTGCTTCCTTAGAGGAATAGTTTTGCGTTTTTTGTTTCCTTTTGAAAGGACATCATTTTCTGATACTAAAATTTTTTAAATACATTTTATAAAATTTATACATTTATTATTCAGATATGTTATAAAAACAGAATATATGTTTACCTCCCAGATACTGTATTCGCGCCAAACAAGTATCGAATCTGGGTCAAATTTTTCCATTATTGCAAGATTCATCAATACACTTGCAATGCTTAAAAGGATATTTTTTGTTAACAATAAAATCAGTATCATACATTCTGCAAATTTTTTAGATTTAAAGATATAGCTAATATTAACAGCTTCAAATTTACTAAAGTTACCATAATTATTTTCTTTATAAGCTATGTATGCCCATTTTATTTTTATATTTCTCTGAAAATAAAATCAATATATTTGGGTTAATATGTATAATCTACCTCTACTATAAATATATAATCGCCGCTGTAGGCAGGTTGCCACGTGGTTATCACGTATATATCACGTGTATATCACGTGATCACGATATGGTTATCACGTGATCACCACGTGAATATCACGTGATTACTACGTGTTTATGACGTGATCACCACTTATAATAACGGTTGCTATAGAAACAGTAACCATGGTAACAGGTGTTATGAGACTGGTAACCATGGCAACGGTTGCTATGGAAACGGTAATAACGGTTGTTATGGAGACGGCAACCATGCTAACGGTTGTTATTGAAATTGTAACCATAGCAACGGTTGCTATAGAAACAGTAACTATGGTAGCAGGTGTTATGGGAACGATAACCATGGCAACGGTTAGTATGGAAACGGTAATAATGGTTGCTATGGAGACGGTAACCATGCTAACGGTTGTTATAGAAAACGTAACCATAGCAACGGTTGCTATGGAAACAGTAACCATAGAAACGGTTGTTATGGAATTTGTAACCATAGCAACGGTTGCTATGGGAATGATAACCACAGCAACGGTTGCTATGGAAACGGTTGTTATGGAAATAGTAACCATAAAAACGATTGCTACTGAAACGGTCGCTATGGATTACTACTCGTAGTAATGGTTTCTAAGTTAAACAGTTCATACGTATGAATAACATTTCAGACGTATAAATATTTTTTATTTTTTTTTTAAATTTTTTATTGTATTATATATATTTTCATTTCTAAAGAACATGGATTTTCTTATAAAAAATCAATATTATTTAGTTTTAATGTTATTGAGTGTTTGCAAAATATAAAAAGATGTATAGCTTTAGATGATGTCTGTGATAAATTTTATATTATAATACAGGTATAGCACACACAAAAAAAAGGAACTATAAATATCATTAAGATTTTTTTTTTTATATATAAGTAATTAATTAAACTACTAAATTGTTTCGAATTTAATTAAAGATAAAGGTAAATTTGGATAGAAGTAGTGGTAAAAAACCTGAAATATTAATAACAGATGAAACAAAAACCAATGTAAATATTAATAATATTTGACTTTTTTAAAGTTAATGTATAACTTATAATGTTTTTTATTGAGGGTAAAATTGTATTTTGGGTTTCAACCGCAGAAAGTATAAAAATAGAAACTGAAGATCAAATATTAATAAAACAAGGTGTAATTAAAAATTACAATGGTGATCAATATTATAAATTATAAAAATTTATTCAAAATTTGAAGTAAAAAACAATAAAATTAAAGATTTTTTTAATTAAAAGAATATAAATAAATTTTTTTATTTTACAATTTAATTTTTAATGCGTTGCGCGACCCATAAATGCCTACTCCTCACGCGCTTCGCGCGAAGCGCGTGAGGATAGTCCTAGTATATTATATCTATATCTATATCTATATATATATATATATATATATGCCGATAGAGAATTTTTTTAGTTTGATAGGATTGACTAGACGATAATAGCTAGAGAGACGCGGTTTGCGGCAAAAAACGCGGAAAAATTGCAGAAATGACAAAGGCTATACAGGATTTCGATTGATGCGAAAGAAAATTTTTGTCGTCAAAAAAACGTTTTTTCAAAAAAGTGATAATTTTTGATGTTTTCGTTATTAATTTCTTAATTTTCAAAAAAATCGTAACTAACTTAAAAACTTGGAATTTTTTTGTAATCAGAAAAGTTTTTATATGATTTAGAATTGTTTTTTACGTGTCCACCTAAATTTTCAAGCAAATCGGTTAGATGTTTCCAGAGTTACATATATTTTTTAGCATAAAATTTGGATTTTAAATTCATATATTTATATTATTATTATTATTATTATTAAACTTTATTTGCCAACTACAAAATATATATCATTCAACACACTCAATTGTCAATTATATACATATAATAAAATATAATACATGAATCAATAGATATAAATATAATATACAATATAATAAAGTTTTATGTGTACTTAAAATTAAAATTAAATAAAGAAGATTTACAATAACTAGTCTATGAAATAATACTGAATGGTTATAAAATATAATCTGTACATAATTTAGTTAAATAAAAGAAAATTTACAATAATACCAATGACTATTCAAAAGTTAACTGTTAATAGTAAATAAGTAAATAGTTAAATAGTAAATATCAATAATACACAGTCAATTACAAAATGATTGGTGCAAATGCCACCAACACTATTGTTCATTTTCTAATCTATGAAAGTAGAGTCTGATACTCTTTTTAAAACGACGATAGGATGGTAAGTCCCTTATACAGGGGGGAATCAAGTTCCATAGTTTCGCGTACTTTACTTGGAAAGAGTATAGAGCCCAGTCAGTGGGTTTTGTGGAAACCTTAAGGTCTATGCGAGGGCCTCTGGTAGGTTTGTCTGATTTGTATGGTTCAAATAAAGTGCGTAATAAAGGAGGTTCTCTCATACGCACAAGTCTATACATGATAAGGGATGCAAAATAGTCAGTTCTGGTCACGTTAAGCATCCAACCGAGACGCTTTCTGTATGGTGTAATATGCTCTTGTCGTCTCAAACCAAAAATGTACCTAATACCAGAATTAGTGAATCTCTGTAATTGCCCACTCAGTTCAGTAGAAATATCAGAATAAACTGCTGAGCAGTAATCCAAATGGGGAATCACAAGAGACTCAATGAGGCGCTTACGAAGTGCTTCAGAGGTACAAGATTTGATGAGCCTGAGACCATACATTATGCTGTTTACTTTTTTGGTCACCTTTGTTACTTGCGGACGCCAAGACAAACAAGAGTCTAAGGTGATACCAAGGCTGACAACCTCATCCACAAAGGGAACACAAGCACCATTATCATTGACAACAATTTTGGAAATATTTAATTTCTTAAATAAATTAACTGTGGTAGAAGAACCAAAAACAATCGCTTGTGTTTTCTTTGTGTTTATGGATAAATTATTTGCATCAGCCCATGTCGCCACTTTTATGGCTCGTTCCGAAAGGTATGCAATACCTTGTTCAATCTGGTCAGTAGGTACCTGGACATATATCTGTAGATCATCCGCGTATAATAGTCTGAAAGTTATGTCATCACTTAAGTGGTCTTTAAGATCGTTCATGTAAACGTGTAGTTGTGTGTAAATAATGATGTAATTCTTTGCCAAAAATGTATAATAATATATATTTATGCATTTTAGGCAAAGAATTACATCATTATTTATACACAACTACACGTGTAAACAATCAAATTCCAAACGACTTTTCGAACTCTGAAAATGCGCGTGCGCGTAAGGAAATAATGTGTGTCCTTGAATTTTCTCATACCACCACGGCTTTGAAACAAAAAAAAGGTACAAAAACACGCTTATTGAAAAGTAAGTAATGGGTATTTTCCAAGCATAAAAATTATATTTAGGAAAGGGAAAGAAAGAAAGAGAAGCAGATAGTCTCTATAAATCATATACAACATCATATACTATTGACATTACCAATATTTGTTTAAACTTTATCGCTGCATTCGCATTTTCAGAATTCAAAAGTCCTTTAAGAATTTGATCTTTTTACACGTGTACCTGTATAAAAAATGATTAAATTCTTTGTCTTCAATGAATAAAAAAATATTCTTAGACGCGGTAAAGAATATTTACCCATCCCCCATAAATATAAATATTTTTAGTTGGCTGCGCCAACAACCTAAAAACATTTATATTTACACGCTGTGGAATGAGTAATATTCTTTACCATGTCTAACAATCTTCTATTACCTTATCTCCGATTTCTTTTATCAAAGATTTTAATAAAATATTACTGAAAATTATTGACAAAACTTTATTATTGAATTTTTACGATTTTTTATTGACTCTTTATCTCACTGTAGCATCAGAACAACTGAACATTGTGCGCAAGCGTTATGAGCACGCGTCTGGTGCGCGGTAAAAAAATCTTGGCGAAAGATATTGCTGTGTCGATAATAAAGCGTTCTAATAATATTTATTTATTCAAATTTTGAATCAACTTTTTGCAAAATGCGTGCGCACGTAAGCAAGCTGAGTTGTCTGTTGTCACGTTGTACTTTTTCCCTGTCTCGTGGAATAAATGTGGATCTTATTGTGAAATAACTTTATTTAATATATAAAATCAAAATAATATTGTCAATCAGTAAATTATTGATTTTTAAAAATATTCATTGATCTTATTTCATGAAAAAGGTAAATATTAAAGCTTTATTAAAATTTGTTTGCAGTAAATATACTCACAGCATATCAAATTATTATAGGTTATGCACATCATTAATGTGTTGTGATAATTGTTTTAACTGACAATAAAAAAAAGATAAGTTTTTGTTTTTTTGGCAGCAAGGAAGCACAAAAGGTACATAAATTTCATTATAATAATTATAATATAAATTTTTAAAAAACATAATTATTTTTTTATACATGCATAAAAACTAAAGCTTAAAAAAATCATGTATTGTATAATAATGTAAATATTTGTTATTAATTTGCTTGTGTCCAGCAATAAATGATTTATATTTTTTTAATAGATATACGCAATATGGATATTTTAAGAAAATTAGAAGGTGCGAGTAATGGCAAGAAAAGAGTATGCCATTTTAAATCAGATTTTCTGCAATTATATATAAAATGCAAAATAGATGATTTATTGCTCACATGTGAAGCAATTGAAAAGTAATATTCGAGCAAAAAAATTAGCAGAAAAAGTTAAACGTTTGGTAAGCTAGACTATTATACAATGATTCCTTTTTTAGAAGCTAGATATTAAAATAATGAATATTTTTTATAAGAAATTTGTTTATTACAGAATCTTCAAGATTATTCGAGCAAACTTATGAATATATATAATATATATGAAAATGGCTTGGGTGTTCAGCGATGTGCCAGAACAATTAATAATGAAGTACTTAATTGTAATCAAATAAGTTGCAACGATACACAAGAATGTGCCATATCTTTATCTCAGAGTACACTACACAATAAAAAAGATTTAAATTTGAAGATTACGGTATGTTGAAATTGTAGTATATTAATTTTCAAGCATTTTTATAATTATAAACTTACTTTAAAGACATATTTTTTTTTTACTAGGATCTTCAAACAATTATAGAAGACTTATCAGTTAATTATTCATCTCATAATTTTGCTCTTGATAAAATGTTTGGCACACAAAATCCTACTGATTTTTTTAAGGTATTTAATGGGTGGATTGAGTGTAAAATAAAATGTGTATGAAATTTATGGTCGTCAAAACTGCCCCAAAGTGTGAGTAACGGCACTAGAATTTTTTAAATTAATTAATGCTATAAAAAAATGTAGTAATAATCTGGTGCCTCTGGTATGTGCACGCTACTTTGTGCCTAAACCTGCATAGGAGGAGGAGGGTGCACTGGAACTGCAATAGATTCAGATCTGAATCTCAGTTTCAGTGCACCCTCCTCTTATGCCTTTAGGCCATGGTGGTCTTAGTGTTGCTGCATGGGGTGGTCTTGGAGGAGCACTCTATGAAAAATAATAATATTTTAAGAACTGAATATTAACTTCGTTCCCCTTAAGCACCTAAAAGTTAATAATACCTTGATTCAAGTTAACGGGGTTGGATCAATGTATCGAAACCTTGAATCAGCTGACATGATTTTCTATTATTTGACATAGGTTTCATTAAAAAAAAATTAATTTTTGATTTTTGTCTCGGCCAACTTTACTAATTTACATTTTACAAAAGAATTTACACCAAATTGTCAAATGGTAAAAAAAAATAAAATTAATTTCACAAATGGGTCAACGATATTATATTCTTTATTTTGAATACTTGTAAAAAATTATTAGGAACAACCTTTTTTTTATAACTGAAATCAACAAACTTTATCTATTTCAAAAACAATATAATTAATAATTATTATAATAAGTAATAAAATAATTTTTTTTTAATTTAATCATATTTAGATATATATAGAAATATAAGATATTTCACTTTTTATTCAAATTTTAAAACAATTTTATTTTTCCCAAAAGTAATAAAAATTGAATCTCTCCAAAAGTAAGATAGCTGATTCGCAAAACTATGTCTTATATCACCCGCAGACTTTTTTTCTATATGACCCTGGTGATGAAACACATACACAAATAAATTATTAAAAATACCCTAATAAAAAATAAAAAAATGAAAAAAAAATTTTTTAACCAGCTTCAAAAATATTTTATAAAATTTTAAAGATACCTCCGTTTTAAATAAAAATTTAAAAGAGTACGAAAAAATTGGTGCCAAATCGAATAGTACAAAGTGTGACAGTAAAAAAATTTTTCGATAGTCTCAACATATTTCAATTTTTGTTACACAAATTTTTAAAAATGTTATCAAGTTCAAAAAAATAAAAATTGAATAACTCCAAAATGGGCAATCATGAAAACTTTCATAAAAATATGGTATTTTTTATTTTTACTATTAGTTAAGAAAAGGAGGTAAAATCTGGAAGCAGTAATTACTGGCAAGTAGCAAATACTTGATGTAACTTGAATTTTGTTAAGAAAGGTGCCCAGTACCGAACTAAACAGCTTCCATTAGTTGCAAAAAGTGTGGGGGCGGGGGGAGTGGAATTTTTAACATAAAAACATTCTTTGCAATTTTTCATAAAAATATACCCCTTGCGAGTTATAGCGCAATAAAAAGTGTGATTTTTGCCCAAAAAATTTAAAATTTTTTAAAGTTTTTTTAATTTTACTTTAAGGTCTTAAGAGCGGTAGAATTAAAATGCAAAAAAAAGCTAAAACTTGGAGAAAGTAAAGTAAATATAATTTAATTTTACACGTATTTTTTTTTTTATAATTGACCGAATAGTTTTTGAGAAAATAAATAAATAAAAAATAAATTAACACAGGCTCTTATGGGGAATTTAAAAAAATGAAAAAAAAGCATTTAAAATACAAAACTTAGATATTTTTTTTTATGAGTTGATAAATAAAGTCCTAAACAATAAAAAAAGACCTTAAAATTTACAATCGACCGTCATTTTTTATGGTTTTACTTTAAAAAATGTATAAAAAATAAACGTTTATTCTGCTATTGAGGTAGAGTCATTTATCCTATATATATTAAAATGAAATAATTTAAAAAATTGACTATTTTTGATTTTATTGGACACGCATCTCCAAATATCTCCAGACCTTTTTCTAATTTTTAAAAAATATTTAAATGATTTCGAGAAATCAATATCAGAAGTTAGTGGTCGAAAACGCAAAATAATTTCATTTTTTTTTCACTAAAACTGATTTTTCTCAGGATCTAAGAGGTTTTTTGAGACGAGGTTTAGTGCAAATTATTCCTTGGAAAAAATGCTATCGATTTGACGTTTTTATTTTTTTTAATTTGAGATCACGGTTCAGAGTTACAACTGTTTGAAACTAAGAACTTCAAAATTAAAAAAATCAAAAAGTGGACATTTTCATCATTTCAGATCTCGGAATGGATTGTGTCAAAATGTAAAAACCAAGTTACTTTGTATTTATTAAACACTTTTCTAATGCCTCTTTCATTTTTTTTTAATTTCATTCATTAGTTAAAGAGAAATATCAAAAAAACGACTTAGAGTCTAATTTTTTGAAATTTTTTATTTTTTTATATTTAGGACAGCTGGTATCCATTTTTTATATGATTTTATATATTTTATATTTTATTTTCTTAAAAAAAATCTAAATGCTACCATTGCATAAAAATATATAAAATTAAAAAAATATTTAAATGCAATCATTGTATAAAAATATTTGAAATTACAAAAATATTTCAATGCAATCATTGCATAAAAATATTGGAAATTCCAACTTTTCTATCAAACAAGAGACAGTTAGAAAAAAATTTATAATGGCGTATAGTTTCTGGTAAAGTCAATAAAAAAATACAATTTTCTTATAAAACAAGACAAAGACAAAAAAAAATTTAATGCAATCATTGCTAAAAAATTTTGTTGAAATTAAAAAAATATTTCAATGCAATCATTGCTAAAAATTTTTTGAAATTAAAAAAATATTTCAATGCAATCATTGCATAAAAATTTTTGTAATTAAAAAAATATTTCAATGCAATCATTGCATACAAATTTTTAAAATTAAAAAAATATTTCAATGCAATCATTGCTAAAAAATTTTTGAAATTAAAAAAATATTTTTAATTACAAAAATATTTTAATGCAATAATTGCATAAAAATTTTTGAAATTAAAAAAATATTTTTATGCAATCATTGCATAAAAATTTTCTCAATTTATATTAAAAATAATATCTAAAATTAACCTGTTTTAGGGGTATTTTACAATAAGTCACGATATATTTGAAAAAATATTTGAAATTCACAAAAATATTTAAAATTCCAACTTTTCTATAAAACAAGAGACTCACAGTGTAGTAAAAAAAAAGTGGCCAAAAAAAGGCTTCAACGCAATTTCTAATGAAAAAAAATTCTGCTGAATGGAAAATGACCGTTTTTGTGTATACTAAATGATAGAACATTTGTAATTTAGTCAAAAAATTAAAAAAAAAAATAAAAAATTTAATTTTTCTATTTTTACTTATATTTTAAACTTAAATAATGTATGAAAAATATAAATTATATAAAAACTTAAAAAAAATACTTTATTTAAGTTTAAAATATAAGTAAAAATAGAAAAATCAAATTTTTCATTTTTTTTTTAATTTTTTGACTAACTTGCAAATGTTGACTAACACATCTTTATACTGCATACAACCATGTATAATTATACTAATTCACTTTTTTAGGTTTATTTATCATTTATGTACATATTTTAATACAGAACTGTACCTAAAAAAAATTTTTTTTTTATTTTAAAACTATAAATATTTTACCTTTTTATGGTAAAAAATAGATTTTTTTTTTCATTCAGCAGCTAAAAAAATTTAAAAAAAAAAAAAAATTTTCGATCTCGGTAGCCTATCATTTAGTATAGACAAAAACGGTCATTTTCCATTCAGTAGAATTTTTTTTCATAAGAAATTGCGTTAAAGCCGATTTTTGGCCACTTTTTTTTTTTTTACTACACTGTGAGACTGTTTTATAATGGCGTATAGTTTCTGGTAAAGTCAATAAAAAAATACAATTTTCTTATAAAACAAGACAAATACAAAAAAAATTTTAATGCAATCATTACATAAAAATTTTTGAAATGCAATTATTGCATACAAATATTTGAAATTCCAACTTTTCTATAAAACAGGAGACTGTTAGAAAAAAATTTATTTATAATTTACATAAATTTATATTAGCATATAGTTTCTGCTAAAGTAAATAAAAAAATTTCAATGTTATCATTGCATAAAAAAATTGTTAGAGTGATCGTTCTCCGCTCTCCTTCTCTCTCTCTCTTTCTGCAGGGCATTGGGCGCGACTGCGGGTCCTCGCCTCTATGCGACACCAGTCAGTCTGTCCTAGGCAGTTATATAATACGTATCACGTGTATTTTGTCGTGTCTTAAATTAATTACCGTTTGTAATAATTACTGTATAGATATGTTAATATTGATGAGTACTAGATGAGTGTTTAATAAACTTTATCATTTAATTAATAAATAAGTGTTTTATACTTTATTAATAAAACCACACTCTGCTAACCTTTTATATCCTATCAGGTTATGTGCAGCTCGCAAGCTTCCACTGTCGCGTGCGTGTGTCTTTTTTTTGTTAAGTGCTGTGAAATTAAAAATTAGGTGAGGACTTTTGAGTTTTTTTTCTAAAAATTTTGATGAGGACATTTTTTATTTTTTGTGAAAAGTAAAAAAAAAAAATAAACTGTGTTAAAAAAATATATATTGAGCTGTGTGCATTGTTTTCCGTTAAAATTATTAAGCTGTGGTGTTTTTTTTTGAAGAGAAAATGGCGGAAAATAATGGTAAGTTTTTTTTACAAAAATTACATGCAAATATGAGTGATGTGAAAAATGTAACAGACGCGATATATTTTTGGCGCGTTATTTTTTTATGAATATACATATATATAGCTGTGTACATAAAAGTCGATATCGATTAAGACGTGTAAAATAAAATTCGTTTTTTTCCCGAAAGTGCAACGAAAAATTGGAAAATGAAATTTTGCCGGTTTATTGTGCGGGCTGAGACGACGAGTATATGCCGGCTTCATTTTTTTTCCGCCGGTTCGTAAATATACACGTAGTATATGCGAGTGTGTGTGTGTGATGAGAAAGCACATATAAACCGCGCATTTTTTATTTTCTATATTTTATCTTTCTCTCTCTAGTAAATCACATACATGCTATGTCGCGGACGCGCGCTTACATGTGTGGGATTTCTAAACGCTGTGAAATACTAAGAATTTAAATTCGGAGAGAAATAAAAAACTTTTGTATGAAAAGAAAAAAAATAATAAAACGAATTTCTTGTAAAAATTTTATATAAAGAAGAGAATAAAAGTGTAAATTTACCGGTAAATAGCTGAGAAATTTCTCGCGCGGATTTTTTCCCGCTTATTAACAAAATTTAAAAAATTGCTGTATGTGTATGCGTGTGCATGTGTCCTGTATGTGCTAACATATACAATCATGAACGTTCAAATTTTTATTTTTTATTCAATTTTATTATTTAATGATAAATATATAAATAGAGTGTATGTACATACGTACATACGTACATACACAGCATGTATATACATAGAAAGATGAGAATTTATGTGTTATTTTTTTAAATAAACATAAAATTTTGATGATTTTTTTATGAAATATTTCAGATAGACAAAAACTATCACTTCTTTTATTATTCCACTATGAAAATCTGGGATTGAGAGAGGCTCATCCTGAAGAGATAGTTACGGTCAGAGCAGACGAGGATGTGATCCGTCTAGTTACGGAAAGCGGAAGAGAATATAAAATAGGTTTTAATAAATTTAAAAAAAAAAATTAATTAACAAATATATATATATAATTTTTTTTTATTCATGAATTTTTTTTAACTTTTCAACACTTTGCTGGTTTGCTGGTATATGAGGATTTATTGTGTTCATAAATTTTCTTTACTTGCAAGATTGATCTTCAATACATATTGTGTTCATATGTACGATAGATCAATCATTCCTAAAAAATCATACTTGTGTTCAGTAGATTAATACGGAATTTTCTCTTAACAAAAATACTAAAAATTTTATTTCTCCAAACTAGCGGCTTCTGAAATTGAAGAAAGCGATTTCAAAATGATCGTGAAAGCTATCGACGATATTGAATCGCAAGGAGGAAAGTTAGAGATTCCTATTCAAATCCAGCGCAAGACGGTTGGGGATACAGATGATGAGATGCTAAATGCAAATAAAGATGAGACTGCAAGAAGAGAAAATGAGATTGATATTTCAGATGAACTCTTTTTAGATGCGTCATCTCAAACTGACATAATGATCGAGACCCCACCAGCCGGTAAAAATAAACCTATTATTAAAAGTGTTAAACATGGTGGTTTCTTGCTGCAGAAGAACCATGATGTATTTAAAATTAATAAAAGTAATAGAAATCTTTCTATTTCAGATGAGAATTCAAAAGCTAAAGATGAGAAAAAGAAAAGATTGGATGCGTTAATAGATAGAAAAATTAAAAAGATGATGGACGAGAAAATTAAGAAAATAACTGATGAGATAAAAGAAGAGTACAAAAATGATTTTAAAAACTGGAGAGAACTACAGCAAATTGATCTACAGAATTTAAATGATTACGTAGATGATGTGGTACTTCAAGTTGATGAGAAGATTGATAATCTTAAAGAAGAGAAAGATGAGCTCAAAAATCTAAAGGCTGAGGTCATAACCTTGAAGCGAAAAATCGAAGTCTTAGAAAGACGTGACGCTAGGCGAGATGAGGTAAGACTTACAGATAATTTAAATGTGTTTAATTCAACGATGATACCTGAAACGACGCGTACCCCCAATCTAAATGATATTAAATCATTAATTGCTGATGAGGTTAAAAAGTTAAATCAAAGTAATATTTCATTTAGAAACGAGTCAAATAACGGTGAGTCTATTGTTAAAGATTTATAAGACGCGATTAAGACCGGATTGTCCCCTAGAGACTCAGGTGCACGACGTGATTATAAACTAACAACTAAATGGCGATTTGAACATTTTATGGATTATTTCGGTTCGGAACTTAGAACTAAAGGATTGTTATATGTGATAGATCCTAAAGTAGAAGCAAATAAAGATATTGATGAGAAAACAAAAGAAGATCATAGATATACAGTTCGGGATATCTTAATTAATCGTATAGATAAGATCTATCACAATAAAATACTTGATTTAAAAGATCCGGGAAAAATGTTAGAAAAGATTAAAGAATTAAAAAGATGTGAAAACAATATGACTTCCGTAGACTTAAGAAAGCAATTGTATAATGTACAGTATCGCCCCCATAAAGAAAAGGCTACAGAGTTCTGGGATCAATTTGATGAGATTGTAAGAAATTACAATAATATCCCAGGTGCTACGCCTTTATCGGATCAAGAGATCCGAGACGCGTTTTATCAAGCCATCGAGAAAAATTTACCTCAGGTACATCAGTTGGATTATTTAAACACAAGTCTAACTGGTAATAGATTATCATATGACGACCTAAAACGTTATCTTATACAGATTGATGCGCAAAGAAGAGTTGATGGGTCAAATAGGGCAACATCTGGGCAATCTAGTCAAGCCTTAGCGGCGCGACCAGTGGACAACAACGAGATGCGATGCTATAACTGTGATGCTTATGGTCACATAGGAAAGCAGTGTAATCGTACAGATGGGAAAAAGCTGTGTTATGGATGTGATCAGTTTACAAATCATAAAAGCTATAACTGCCCCAAACGACGAGAAGAGAATAACAGAAGGCAGGAGAATTTTAATAGACGAGGTAATAACAATAATTATAACAATAATGGTGGTGGTCGGGGTTTTAAAAGAAAGAGTGGCGATTCAAATAACGAATAAAATAACAAACGGCCCAAGTTTAATAATCAAAGAGGTCGGGGAAATTTTAGAGGACGAGGTAGAGGAGGTTATAAACAAAAAGGTACAAACCAAGAAAATAAGAGTCCAGAAAGACCAGGTAATTCAAATCTTTTGCATGCTTTAAATGTAGATATAATTAAATATAATGACGTGACACATATAAAATCCACCAATCGAAATAAATTATTAGCAGAGTTCTTAGCCGATTCAGGAGCTACAGAACATCTGACCAATTCGAAATTAATTTTTAAAACCTTAGATGAGAATCAAAGCAATATCATACAACGCGCAAATAAAGATGAGTCCGCGAATATCGATTCGGAGGGAGTAGGTTCTATAGAAGCCGAGAATGATGAGAATACGATAAGATTAAATAATGTAATATGTGCGGAAGGGTTATCTGAAAATTTACTCTCTCTTAGAAAATTTGCTGATGAGGGATTAGCTATTTATTTAGATAACGAAAAAAATCGACATTTACGATCCCGTATCTAATAAATTATTTATTTCTGGCATTTATGATAAGCCTTATTGGAAAATTGAATTTCAAATTGATAAGTCTAACATGCAAAATGATATTGAATTAGAAAAACATACCCTGAATAATAAAATAATAGCATATTTAACAACTTGAAGCAAACGCCAGTATAACATAGCCAATAAAAATTCAAATTGTAGTATAGATGAGATTGAAAATGTAAATATGTTTGAAAATCAAAATATATCTGATGAAAATATTGAGATGAGAGATGCGGTTGAAACAGAAAACATTGTAGATTTACGTGATTCTGTTCTAGAAACTAGTGTAATCGATAGAGTCTTACACAATCCTGACGAGCGATCTTCTGACAAAGAAATGGAATGCGAAACGGACTTAGATATAAATATTTGGAAAAATTATAATCAATTTATTAAACAAAACAAAGCGATGCTATGGCACGTGAGATTAGGTCATGCATCAATTGATTATTTAAAGAGACTTCAAAAGATCTTCCCTGAAAACACAGAGTTAAATAACGTGAAATTTGACAAGTCAATTCTAGATTGCGAGGTGTGTTTGATAGCAAAGATGAGGAAATTACCTTTTAATTCAATAAGACTTAAAGCAAGTGAACCCTTGCAAATTATTCATTCAGATATTATGAGTCCTATAACTCCTAAAGCATATCCTAAGAGGTATCGCTTTATTTCAGTCTTTATTGATGATTACTCAAAGGTGGCTATGGCGTATGCTATGAAAACTAAAGATGAGACCGGAAAATGTCTTAAATCATTTGTTAAGAGTGCTAGAAACATGCTAGGACGAGATGCGAAAGTTTGTTACCTTAGATCTGATCAAGGTACTGAATTTACTGAAGGAGAAACTAAAAATTATATAGACCAGCTAGGTGCAGAATTACAACTTGCTTGTCCTGATACTCCTCAACATAACTGTTTGGCTGAGAGATTTAATCAAACAATTCAGAAAAAGGTGCCTTCTTATATGTATGATGCGAAACTTCCTGAAAACATGTGGGACTTGGCTTTAGGCACAGCTGTGTACGCTTACAATCGCACTCCCCATAAATCTCTTGATATGAATATACCTTTGCGTGTATACAATAATAAGTTTAAAATAAACTTAATTCAAATGAAACGATTTGGTTGCTTAGCTTATATGATAATTCAGAGAAGAACGGCCCTAAATTTAGAAAAGTAGCTATAAGAACAATTTTGGTTGGTTATAAATCCACCGGTTACATTTTACTTAAGCCTGAAGAGGGAAAATTCTACGAAAGCCGAGATGTGAGATTTAATGAGAAATTGGTTTTTGGAGATAAATATAGGAAAAATGATGCTGTTAATTGGGAAACTGCATTTGATGAGATTGACAAAGAAAAATGGTTCGTAGAATTTGATAAAGAATCTAAAAGTAGTAACGATGAGATGCAAAGAACGGAGGGAGTAGTAAAGAGAAAAAGAGGTAGACCAAAGAAAACAGTAGTACTAAAAGATGTGAATGAATCAGATGATGAGACTGAAATTATAGAAGATGAGTCCTACCATACATTACTTACAAGAATAAATAAAGATCCAGTTTCTTATAGGGAAGCTATGCGATTGACTGAGAAAAGAAAATGGAAATTGGCCATTCTAGTCGAGTTAGAATCTATGAATAAAAATGATGTGTGGAAAATCGTTGAACGACCAAGGTCAGACAAAAATGGTCGTAGACCAAATATTATAGATTCTCGATGGGTATTAAAGAAAAAGACAGAGATAGGCGGCAATGTTAAACATAAGGCGAGGTTAGTTATTCGACGGTTCAAAGATAAGAATGAATATGATTTACGTGAAACATATGCCCCTGTTTATAGACTCGCACTAATACGTTCAGTGCTGGCTATTATAAACAAATATGATCTTGATGTGTGTCAAATGGACGTGAAAACAGCATTTCTCAATGGAGAAATCGATAATGAAGTTTTCATGGAAATTCCTGAGGGAATAGATGTGTCAGACGAGTTTAGAGCAAATAATGTCTGTAAGATTCAGAAGGCATTATATGGGTTGAAAATAAGTCCTAAGAAGTGGAATGAACGCTTTTCTGAAGCAGCTTCAAAAATCGGACTTTCAGCTCACACGAATGAACCATGCTTGTTCACTTGGCGAGAAGGTAACAAATTCGTCATACTCATTTTATATTAACGATATGCTCATAGCTAGCAACGACGCGAATAAATTAGAGCAAATAAAGATGAGCTTGAAAAAGGAATTTGAAATGACCGATCTGGGAGAACCGAAAAGTTTTCTTGGTATAAATATCAAACGTAATAGAAAAGATAAAATAATTAATTTGACTCAGGAAGATTACATAAATAAAATGCTTAAGCGATTTGGGTTTAGTGAAACTCGTTCACAAAGAACTCCAATGGTCACTCGACAAACTGCAAATCGAAAAAGACGAGATCGAGAAGAGAATGATGATGATGAAACCCTTGCAAAAACAGCCACGGAAGAAAACTTTCAATATAGGGAAGCCGTAGGCTCGCTATCATATTTAGCTAACGTGACGAGGCCTGACATAATGTACGCTGTGAATATGTTGAGTAGACACCAAATAAACCCTACTCAAGATGATTATGATATGGTCATAAGAGTATTTCGATATCTCAAAGGCACTACAACTGTAGGTTTGAGATACACTGGAAAAGAAAATGACATACAAGCATTTTCAGATGCAAGTCACGCCGACTGTATAGGCTCATTAACAACATGTGGATATGTTATTAAATTATTTGGAGACTCGGTTGCGTGGAAAACTAGAAAACAATCATATGTTTCTTTGTCTACTTGTGAAGCTGAGTATGTTACGATGAGTATTACATGTCAAGACTTAATTTCGTTGTATAACTCGTTGAAATTGATCTTAAACGATCTAGTACTCCCAATGACTCTTTGGTGCGATAATAGTGCTGCTATAGACTGCACTGAGATGAGTGGTAATATAATAAATTGCGACATATGATAGAAGTGAAGGCAGATTATGTCAAAGATTGCGTTAATACAGGTTTAGTTGAAATACAATGGGTTCCTTCAAAAGAACAGCTTGCGGATATATTTACTAAGCCATTACCATTTGAATTACATAATAAATTGACTCATATGATTCTAAACTTGGAAAATTAGATGTGGATGAGAATATATTTATAATTTGGAATTTTGTTTGATTGTTTGTTTCAGGTGCCAAGTGAGAAGTTCAGGATACGCTGGAGACCGGGAGGGAGTGTTAGAGTGATCGTTCTCCGCTCTCCTTCTCTCTCTCTCTCTCTTTCTGCAGGGCATTGGGCGCGACTGCGGGTCCTCGCCTCTATGCGACACCAGTTAGTCTGTCCTAGGCAGTTTTATAATACGTATCACGTGTATTTTGTCGTGTCTTAAATTAATTACCGTTTGTAATATTGTATAGATATTTTATTGTAATACTGTATAGATGTGTTAATATTGATGAGTACTAGATGACTGTTTAATAAACTTTATCATTTAATTAATAAATAAGTGTTTTATACTTTATTAATAAAACCACACTCTGCTAACCTTTTATATCCTATCAAAAATTTTAATATACAAATATAAAACAAGACACTATTATAAAAAAATTTCAAATGAAATATAGTTTCTGCTAAAGTCAATAAAAAAATTTCAATGCTCTCATTGCATAAAAATTATTGAAACTACAAAAATATTTCAATGCAATCATTGCATAAAAATATTTGAAATTCCAACTTTTAAATAAAACAGGATACTATTAGAAAAAAATTTTAAATGATGTACAGTTTCAACTAAAATTAAATAAAAAATTTAAATGCTATCATTGCATAAAAATATTTGAAATTCCAACTTTTATATAAAACAGGACGACTAATCGAAAAAAATTTAGTGGCCTATAGTTTAAAAAAATTTAATGGCCTATAGTTTCTGCTAAAGTCAATAAAAATATTTCAATGCAATCATTGCATAAAAATATTTGAAATTCCAACTTTTATATAAAACAGGACGACTAATCAAAAAAAATTTCGAATGACGTATAGTTTCTGTCAAAGTGAATAAAAATATTTCAATATAAACATTGCATAAAAATATTTGAAATACCAGTTTTTATATATAACAAACCATTATTCAAAAAAATTTAGAATGGTGTACAGTTTCTGCCAAAATCAATAAAAATATTTCAATGTTAACATTGCATAAAAATATTTGAAATTCCAGCATTTGTATAAAGCATGACACCATTATAAAAAAATGTAAAATGACGTATAGTTTCTGCTAAAGTTAATAAAAAAATTTCAATGCAATAATTGCATAAAAATATTTGAAATTCCAACTTTCATTTAAAAAAGGACAGTAATCGAAAAAAATATAGAATAGCGTATAGTGTCTGCTAAAGTCAATAAAAATTTTTCAATGCAATCATTGCATAAAAATATTTGAAATTCCAACTTTCATTCAAAAGAGGACACTATTCGAAAAAAATATAGAATAGCGTATAGTTTCTGCTATAATACACCCGACAATATATATTAAAATTTTTAGATGTTTTTCAAATTGTGGACCATCAATATGAGTCAATCTTTTTAAGTTGTTTACGAAAAATATATTAAAGAGCGGTATAATTTCTGTTAAATTCAATACTAATATGCTATAATTGCAGAAAAATATTTGAAATTACAAGATTTCTATAAAACAGGACAATATTCGAAAACATTTTAGTGGGGTATATTTTGCTAAATTCAATACTGATATTTCAATGCTATTATTGCATAAAAACATTTAAAATTACAACATTTCTATAAAACACGACGGAATTGAAAAACATTTAAGTTGGGTATATTTTGATAAATTCAATACTATAATATATCAATACTGTTATTGCATAAAAACGATTGAAATTACAACTTTTCTATAAAAAAGGACACTTTTCGAAATAAAACTAAAGTGAGGTATAGTTTCTGCTAAATTAATTACTAATATTTCAATGCAAATGAAATTACAACTGTTCTAAAAAACAGGCTATTATTCGAAACAATTGAATGCGGGGTATATTTTTCTAAATTTAATACATATATTTCAATGTTATCATTGCATAAAAATATTTGAAATTACAAGATTTCTATAAAACCGGACAATATTCAAAAACATTTAAGTTGGGTATATTTTGCTAAGTTCAGTACTAATAATTTAATGCTATTATTGCATAAAAACAATTTAAATTACAACATTTCTATAAAACAGGATTGTTTTAGAAAAAAAAATTAAAGTGAAGTATAGTTTCTGCTAAATTTAATACTATTATTTTAATGAATAAAACCAATAACTCAATAAATCGGACTCTAAGTCTTTTTTTTTTGCTAAAATATATTTTAATTAAAAAAACTTATAATTTATTAATATTAACTTTTTTTTAATACAATTTTGTTAGCATTTATTCTTTTATTATTAAATTACAATAAAAATATCAATTAAACATTGATATGGTATAATAATTAATAATATTTTATTAAATTAATTTTAGTTTATTAAATTTCTAATCAATTATTTCATTAAATATTTAAATACTAAAAATATTTGATTTTTTTAAAACCCTAAACAACCCAAACGATCTTACATTACTAAATCTGCCCTACAGATTAAAAACCTCAATATAGGAATTCTTATGAAAAATGAGTTTTTTATATGGGCGTAATCGTTATCAAATTCTCTAACCGATGGTGCAAAAATTATTTTCTTATCTCTTATCATTTGCGATACACGATGGCACATAGGAAGGTTCTAGGTAATAAAAAAAATTTGTATGGATAAAAAAAAAAATACAGGACAAAATGGCGCATAAGCATGTTTTGTCTATATTGAGGTTTTTCTTATGTATTGCCATCGCGCGCTGCCTCGTCAATACCTGAAAAATAGCATATGCATATGTGCCGTTTTTTTTAAGTAATGCACCGCATCTTTTGAGATTTAATTCTTATAAAATGGCACATGAATGTTATATTTTTTTGAAAACTTTATTTTTTAAAATTTATTTTAATTAAAAAAACTTATAATTAATTAATATTAACTTTTTTTTAATACAATTTTGTTAGCATTTATTCTTTTTATTATTGAATTACAATAAAAATATCAATTAAACATTGATATGGTATAATAATTAATAATATTTTATTAAATTAATTTTAGTTTATTAAATTTCTAATCAATTATTTCATTAAATATTTAAATACTAAAAATATTATCAGTATTATGTTTATTATTTGTACTTAATGCTTAATGCTTACTTTTAAAATTATAAAAAATTTAAAAATAATTAATTAATTAAATAAAATAATCAAAATATATAATAAAATTTTAAAAAATTTAAACAAGGGTGATAATCATTATTTTCTATGTTAAGGTTCTTCCTATGTAAAGAACCCTCGCGGTGAGCACTCTTTACGGGAATAAATGGCATATAGCTATATTGACGTTTTTAATCTGTATTTTCGTCGAATTGAAGTTTCGAAATGGCACATATACAGCTTTTCACACAAGGAGTGGAAAATCGGGAAATTTTTTTTCACCATTAAAAAGAGCGCACCTTAATTAGTATATTAAGTTTTTTTATTTTTTTAAAAACTATCTGATAACATCATTAAATCGATAGAAACGCGTTTCGTTTAATATCTCGAAATCATTAAAATTCCTATATTCAGGTCTTTAATCTGTAGGGCAGTAAATATTAATCAATATATTTAGAGCAATTTTTAATAAAATCAAATATTTTTTTTGATACAAATAAAGGAGAACTTTTATAGTTAGTCACAGTAATGTTATACGCTATAATAGAAAATCCAAGCAGCCAAGGTCTCCAAAATTTCGGAATCGATACTGTTTCATTAAATGACTAATTACTGATAATTTTATTTTTTAAATGATTAAATTCGTGATTTTAAAGCTGCGAAAAGTAAGCAAAAAATTTTCCACATTCTTAACATTTGTAAGACTTTTCACCTGTGTGAGTTCTTTTATACCTTGCAAATGATTTGAATAAATATAAATTTAAAACCAAATTTTGACTTTGCGATACCCAAAAATTGGGCCCAAAAATAATTTAGGATCATTATAACATTTTTCTTTTTGTATAAAAATTAACTGGAAATTGTTAATAGTTAAAAACTTAATTGTGACATAATTTACAGCTACTCGACAGCTACAAAAATACTAAAAATTTATCGTGACGTTATATTTACGAATTCAATAACTAAAAAATATAAATTTACCCGTTTCCCATAATTTTTTGTGTATAAGGTATGACTATATTTTAAAAACAAGTAGGTGACAACTGTCAATTGCCAAAATCATCAATTTGACACTGAATATGAATAAAAATTTTTAAATTGTTAAAAATTACTCTTAAAACGTAAGAATTAGTCAAATGAAAGTGATTTTAACAAAAAAATTTGTTTTACTAATATTTGGAGTCAGGACTCCAGGCTCCCGTTGCGTACCCCGAGGTCCAGAGATATTATTTTTGGAGAAAAAATTACATTTTAACTTCTTCCGGTGAACGCAGGGGTATGGGGGCGGGGGGTCAAAATTTCTATAATAAATCATCAAATTGGGCCAAAAATCTTAAAAATATGCTGAGGACAGAAACCATAACTTATTCCTTAGTAGCCTTTACTACTGGAAATTATGTTTGCAGGTACGAATTTTCCAAGAAACGAAGATATTTTTTCGATTAAAAAGTTACCTACAATAGGCTAACCTGAAAAAATATTTATTAACACACATATATATACCAAAAAAACATTATTGACAGTGATTATAATACCTATACTTTGTAGCAGAAAATCGAAATTAAAAAAAAAATTCCCATAAATCGTGACCATTGACCATAATCAGAAGGGACAAAATAGATGGCGTCTAGGTTTTAGAGTACCTATTATTTTTCTTGAAGGTAAGTGAAACTCATGAAATCTTTTTTTGTTGTTTATATAAAAATCAGTACTTACTTACTGGGTATTAACATTTAAAATTAATAAATGTTTCTTATTACGATTTTTCAATGGCCAAAATATATGTATTATAAGTTAAAAACAGGTTTAATTTTATATAAGACTAATTTAAAATTAGCTACTATTATTTATTTAAAACATTTACATTAGTTGCTTTCTTGAGTTTAATTGACTATTAAATCGAAGAACACAATCGTAAGGCTAATTTTTTCTTTAAAGTTTGTAAGAGGATCATTAGATTTACCAAAAGGAGAAATCAGTGTCAATACTATAATAATATCAGTATTAAAATAATAATTATAAGTTATAAATTCTGCAAACACGGGTTCTAACAACAGCAACGAAATTCTAATGCTATTTTATAAAAGGTATAAGCTTAGATTAGCTTAGAAATAAATTTTTGACTACATCCATAGTTCATAAATATTTTTGAAAATTTACTATAATATGTAGAATAATGTATAATTAGACAATTCTTGGTTAATGTCGCAGTAGCCCGAATGAAGTGAGGGCATTGCCGAAATAAAAAAATAAAACAAAATGAAACGCTAGCGAAAAATTTAGATTTTTTGTGATTTACTCGATGGTTTACTATACGATCTTTTAACAAAATATAAAGAAAAATAGGGCATCACACAGGGCAAACGTTTAACTTTCCTTCCTAGTTGCATGATGTACTATGTCCTTAAAAACAGAGACTTTTTGCTTCTCAGTAAAAAATAATTCACATAATATTACTACCGTTTAGTAATACTACTACAGAAATAGTAATTTTACTACAATTTGTAGTAATATTACTACTAGTAGTAATTTTACTATTTCGTGTAGTAATATTACTACAATTTGTAGTAAAAAAAAATTATTTTTTTTCCAGCTATATACGACTAAATATAGGTTCAGGAGCTCATTTGCGTTTGTATAACACACAATATTAACCGTTTTTTTTTTCGTTTTTAATATTATAAGCTTGATATACCTGCGTCTATATTAAAAAATAATAATGAAATAATAACTTAAGTTTTCTGGTTTATTTATATAAAATGGTCTGGTTTATTTTTTTTATTACGATTTTTCAATGGCCAAAATATATGTATTATAAGTTAAAAACAGGTTTAATTTTATATAAGACTAATTTAAAACTAGCTACTATTATTTATTTAAAACATTTACATTAGTTGCTTTCTTGAGTTTAATTGACTATTAAATCGAAGAACACAATCGTAAGGCTAATTTTTTCTTTAAAGTTTGTAAGAGGATCATTAGATTTACCAAAAGGAGAAATCAGTGTCAATACTATAATAATATCAGTATTAAAATAATAATTATAAGTTATAAATTCTGCAAACACGGGTTCTAACAACAGCAACGAAATTCTAATGCTATTTTATAAAAGGTATAAGCTTAGATTTTTTTTTCGTTTTTAATATTATAAGCTTGAAAAAATAACTAAAGTTTTCTGGTTTATTTATATATAATTTGAAAAATAAGCAATACGTTTTTAATGGTGTTAAAAAAATTCTTTTTCTCTCATGAAACAAAGTATATATTAGGGGGCGCAAGATTTCGATTACTTTTGATTGGGGAGAATGAAAGAAAACCTTTAAAGTTTTAAAGAATTTTTTTATTTAAATAAAATAATTAATAATTCATTTAAAAAAGCTTATAATATTAAAAACGAAAAAAAAAACGGTTAATATTGTGTATTATACAAACGCAAATGATCTCCTGAACCTATATTTAGTCGTAAATAGCTGGAAAATAAATAATTTTTTTTTACTACAAATTGTAGTAATATTACTAAAAATTGTAGTAAAATTACTATTTCTGTAATAATATTACTAAACGGTAGTAAAATTATTATACGGTAGTAATATTGTGTGCATTATTTTTTACTGTGTTTGATATTTTCAGTTGCACAGGTTTATTTGATATCTTAAGTTATTAATGTGATTGTAAGCAATTTTTGTAAAAAATATAAACTTTACAATCGAATTGAATAAAATTAATAAAATGAAAATTAAGGTGATTTCAATCATATTGTAAAATTTGCTACAAATAAACGTTATAGATGTAAAACCCGGTAAAAAAGAATCCGGATAAGAAAGGAAAGCATCTTTTAACGAGTCTTTTTTAAACCATTGAACATTGTGATAAACTCCAAAGCTGAAATATAAAAGACTTTTTTTAGGGCCTAATTTGATACAGCTGATAATAAAATAGCCTGTTCTAGTTGATAAAAAGATCGTACAAGAAAAAAACAAGTATAAATTAATTGTTTGTAGCATATAATATTAACGCGTTGAAAAAACATTTATTTTTACGGAATGCGAGGGTATACAGTAACATAATCGCATTCGAAAAGCGACTTTTTAATGACAAGAAAAGTAAGAGTTTTTATGTATCAAGGACAAAAAAGCTTGCAATAAAGATCTTCTGCCTTAGTTAGAAATTAGCCTTTTTTCTCAGAAATATAAAAAAAAAATTTATCCCTTGCATAGTATTTCTTATTAGACAATTAAGAAATAAAAAATGCTTGAAAAAATGCATATTTATAATCTTAATATAAATAAAAAAAAAAGCTTACCCAGAACTGTTTCCGGTTTTCGTAAGTAAAAATTTTCTAAACCTAGTATCGTACGAAGCAGTTTCAAAGCTTACAAACCCAACTGGATATTATATTGATCAGGCTTAAAAATCTGCAATAACATAATAAATATAATAATAAAAATAAATTTATAAACTTTTTGTAAAAATATGTATTGTGTTGAGTTCGACCCTTCCACACGCTAAGGAGTTTCGTATCTTTATCTCATTGGAAGATTTAAATCCTAAACCAAAACTTACAGAAATTCCCTTTGACAGAACCGATTTTTGTCTTCTGTATCATCAATTAGATCTTTTTAGTTCCCTCCACCCACCTCCCCACCCCCAGATCGCTAAAATTTTTGCTACTAATTGTTAAAAAACACTTAAAATGATGTTAGCAATAAGTTTTGGGTAGAAAAAATAAAAAAAAATTTTTGTTAATTTTTTTGTAGAAAACTTTATGCATTTGCAAGTATTTGTAGATATTTTTTATTCTTTTTTTTACGTGGGCTCTTATGATCGGTGATTCTTTTAGTGAAGGCTTCGCCCCCATACTCCCTCGATCCCCAAAGCTTAGCTTATTCAAGGGCTAGTTGCGAGTAATTTAATAGATTGGAATGATTTCCTAAAAAAAGCCATTTTGTTGAGAGGGGGGGGAGAGCCTATCAATTTATCTATTTTGGTTACTCGCATAAAAGAACTTCATTTTAATAGGTGAAATATTGATTTTTTATTTATTTGCATATATGCATATTTTAACACTTAAGGAAGTTAAAAAATCGGTTTAAAAAAAAAATCTGTATATGTGAATCTGTAAACGGGGAGACTTATCAACCATTCGGTACACATAAGAAATTCTTTAATGTATATCCAAACATATAACAAAAAACCTATAACCAGTTTTTTTATAAAAAACCAAAATTCATGAGACATGTTTTGTTACAGCTGCGGGCTTGGTATAATGCATAAATGTTACGCAACAGTACAATAAAATTGACTATTTTTGTAATTTGTAAGATTTTAAACAAAAATTATTCTGAATCCTTACAATCGTACTATTCTAGCTCCCTAAATCAAAATTCTTTTAATTCTGTGAACCTACAAGTACCTACAAGTACCTACAAGTACCAAAATTTAAATTATTCTAGGTCCCATTTGACCCCCCCCCCGCTTAAATCAGTCATATTTGATCCTACTTAAATTTAACATTATTGACCCCCCAAAAATTGGACACATTTGGTCCCACCCCCTTGATTTTCAAATTCCTAGGGTATCCCATCCATATAAACATATTCCATGTCAAAACTGGTTTTAATGCTTGCGAGATATTATTAAGACGCCGCCTATTAAATAAACTTCTCGATAAACTTTAAAGCTTTTTGAATAAGAGGGTAAATAAACAAGATAGAAAAATTTCTGCAATTGTAAATTAAGAATTCCTATACGAGATTGTGATTTTAATAAACATAATATTTTGTACCCGGTATAGTAATAAATAAAACATTCTTGTATTTTTTCTCTAATACCTTAATCAAAAACTAATGTTCAATTTGGTATCCATAAATATCATATTTACTCGATATCTCGAATCTGATACTTAACTTGTTGCAAATTTTTTTATTTTACTTTTTTTTTTTACTTTCGGGCCTAGTATACCAAATTATTTTCTATATAAATTACTATACTAAAAAATAATATTATTTTTGTACGGAAAAAATAATGAGACAAAAATATTCACTATTTTTAAATTAAAAATTAATATCAGCGAAATTGAGTAATAAATGATAATTAATTTTTAAAACCTAGAACTTCAATATAAAAAAATTAACTATGTCAAAAAAAAAATTTATGATGTTTCCGAGATGTTTCTTTTGTTTTCTAAAACAAAAAATGTTTAAAAAATTAGGTACCAGAAAAAAAATATTCTTTGTACGCGTTGACGGAAAAAATGTTGATCTCATCAAAAATTATATGTGACGAGAGCTGACACGTAGGTCAACATTCTGGTAAAATATGACCAAAAATAAGAATGGCGAACTTTACTTCCAGTCAATTAAAAAAACATTTATTTATTACAAACCGCTGAAAATAAAACCGGAAGTAGCCCAAAATGAAAAAATAATTATTTTCTGCGTAGTCCAGATAAAAAGAAAACGTTTTCTTAATCATACGTGTATATAAATATATATATAATGCTTTAACTTAGAGATAATTAAGACTCTTTAAAGCCCTAAAAATCAAAAATCTCAAAAAAATCAATTTTCGTGAACCAGTGATTTTTAATCAAAATAAATATATTTCAGAAATTCCTGTGAAAATGCAAATCCAAGACCAAAAGTAAGTAGTAGGGTTTTTGTGGAGGCTTTTTTTATAGGGTAGTTTTCGCCCTTCAATCGGAGGGTAAATTAATTTCATAGTATTCAAAGTTTCAAAATTCCATTAAATTATAGATACACAAGAATAAAAAGTAAAAAAAAATTAAATTGTATTATTTTTCTATTTTTTTCCTTATGGGGATAGTTTACACCCACTCTTTATATCAGAATATTGATTTATAACTCAAAAAATGTTTTTTTACCCAAACTAAGCCTTTCTGTCGCGAGCCATGTAAAAAGCTTGTATAATATTTTCAGTTTTAAAAAAACAATTTTATAACAATTATTATTATATTAATAAATTTCATAAAAAATCGTGTATTTTGAGGAAAACCGACAAAAATTCAAAAACGTAAATCACGCAATTATCAAGGTCAAGGTTCCACACGTGATTCTATTTCGATATTTACAAAAGAATTGAAATACATTTAATTGATTTTTTTTAAATTTCCTATAAAATAACATTACTTCATTAAAGAAAAATATTTTGTTAAAAAAAGTTGGGATATAATAAGATTCTCCTAAACTATTTTTACCATTATAAATACAATTGATCGTAAAATAAACCATTAAAAGTAAATTTTTTATATTTTTATTTAATTTTTTTAAACGTTAAGTATTTTGACTGGTTATAAAACCGTTTTAGATGAAAATTCAACTCTCTTTTGTAATTTAAAAAAAAAACGAAAAAGTTATACGAATATTGAAAAGTTCAATTAGTCTTCTAAAAAATTGCATGGATGATTTTTTTAATACTACTTTAAGGAATAAATACATTTGAACCGTTTCAGACACCAGAAAGTCCTGTAAATGAAAGCTTCGAGGATACGTTTATATAACGCCTGTTAAAATTATTAAACTAACGATAAAAATTTTACTGGCAAAAGATTTGTAACACGCGTACTGTATGGTTATGTGGGACTCAACCTCAAATTTGTATCTGGGGTTGCCCAGATATACACAATTGAGGAATTACAATACCCACTAAACTCCCCACCCTCCTGCATTTATGACAATATCATAGAATCCGGACCGGGACTCCCTGTTTAGGTATTACTTCGGTCCGGAAACAATGCAGCCCAGGCATTTCTTCGCCATACCCTGTCAATAAAGGAGGAGATTTTCCTACGAGAGGAAACCTTCCTCCTTTTTTCCAATCAGTGTCGCCCGTACGTACTCTGCCACACTGTACCAGTTAGCGGCACTGCGCAGCATTTCCGGGACGACTACTTCCGGCCTCCATTCATCGAAGGGCGGTCGCCCTTCAGCGAAGTGAGGACACCCAAAAAAGGTGTGCTCAGCGGTATCCAGCTCGCCCGGGCAATGCAAGCATTCCGGAGATGTCACCTTGCTCCACTTGAAAAGCATATCGCGGAAATAACCGTGACCAGTTAGGAACTGTGTGAGGTAGAAGTCTACCTCTCCATGATCACGGTTCATCCAGCTTTCCAAATCGATGATAAGGCGGTGCGTCCAACGTCCCCTCGGGTCACCATTCCACCTATACTGCCAACATTCCATTGTGCGGGAGCGAGCGCGAACGGAAGCTACGTCGCGCTCTTCTTCCCCACGGTTATAGATCGCCTGCCTTTCCAAGGCAAGCAGGTCAAAGGGAATCACCCGAGCCACCACCTGGATCGCTGGCTCTGATACTGTCTTGTACGAGCAAGCGATTCGAAGTGCCCCCTGCCTCTGTACTGCCTTTAGTTTCTTGCAGTACTTTTTTATGCGGACATTGTCCGCCCACACCTCTGCACCGTAGAGCAGGATGGAGTTAACTGTCGTCATCAACAGCCTCCTCTTCTCAGATCTGGGACCGCCGATGTTCGTCATTAGCCACGAGAGGGACTTTGTCACCCGGCCAGCCTTTTCACAGGCCTGCTGGAATTGTCTATTGTAGGTCAACTTGTTATCCAAGAAGACCCCCAAATATTTGACCGATGGTTTGGTCTGGATCATAAGGGGATTACCTCCGTCATCAAAGCTGATGCCGAATATGGTATCAACCCTTCTCCGGGTCAGAAGGACAATCTCCGTTTTCGGGACTGCCAGTCTTAGTCCGTGATCCGACATCCAGCTATTGATAAGGCGCATGGCCTCATCCAAGGTATTCTGCTGGTCCTCTGGCTCTCGAGCTGTTATGGTTAGAGCAACGTCATCCGCGTATCCGATCATGGAGCATCCATCCGGGAGCTCAATCTTTAGCAAGCCGTCGTAAAAGGCATTCCACAGATCAGGACCCAGAACTGAACCCTGCGCTATGCCTGCGCTTAGTACTTTACCTCTTGTGCCATCGAGCGTGTCCCAGCGCAGGTATCGGTCCCGGAGGTAATCTCTGAGTATATTTCTCAGATAATCCGGAACTCTGAATACCTGCTCGAGGGAGTGCAACATATCGTCCCACTTAGCCGAGTTGAATGCGTTTTTCACATCCAACGTGACAAGCAGGACGTCCGGTTTAATATCCGGCCGCACTTGTCTGGCCCTTATAACCACCTTCACGACCTGCTCGATGGCACCGATCGTGGAACGCCCCTCACGAAAGCCGTGTTGGTCGTCGCTAAGGTCACCCGCTTCCCTAATTGCTTGCCGCAATCTAGTATCGTACGATACTAGGTTTAGAAAATTTTTACTTACGAAAACCGGGAACAGTTCTAGGTAAGCTTTTTTTTTTATTTATATTAAGATTATAAATATGCATTTTTTCAAGCATTTTTTATTTTTTAATTGTCTAATAAGAAATACTATGCAAGGGATAAATTTTTTTTTTATATTTCTGAGAAAAAAGGCTAATTTCTAACTTAGGCAGAAGATCTTTATTGCAAGCTTTTTTGTCCTTGATACATAAAAACTCTTACTTTTCTTGTCATTAAAAAGTCGCTGTTCGAATGCGATTATGTTACTGTAAACCCTCGCATTCCGTAAAAATAAATGTTTTTTCAACGCGTTAATATTATATGCTACAAACAATTAATTTATACTTGTTTTTTTCTTGTACGATCTTTTTATCAACTAGAACAGGCTATTTTATTATCAGCTGTATCAAATTAGTCCCTGAAAAAAGTCTTTTTTATTTCAGCTTTGGAGTTTATCACAATGTTCAATGGTTTAAAAAAGACTCGTTAAAAGATGCTTTCCTTTCTTATCCGGATTCTTTTTTACCGGGTTTTACATCTATAACGTTTATTTGTAGCAAATTTTACAATATGATTGAAATCACCTTAATTTTCATTTTATTAATTTTATTCAATTCGATTGTAAAGTTTATATTTTTTACAAAAATTGCTTACAATCACATTAATAAGTTAAGATATCAAATAAACCTGTGCAACTGAAAATATTATGACATACACAGTAAAAAATAATGCACACAATATTACTACCGTATAGTAATTTTACTACCGTTTAGTAATATTATTACAGAAATAGTAATTTTACTAAAATTTGTAGTAATATTACTATTACTACTTCGTCAATTTGTATTAAAAAAAAATTATTTATTTTCCAGCTATTTACGACTAAATATAGGTTCAGGAGCTCATTTGCGTTTGTATAATACACAATATTAACCGTTTTTTTTTTTCGTTTTTAATATTATAAGCTTTTTTAAATTAATTATTAATTATTTTATTTAAATAAAAAAATTCTTTAAAACTTTAAAGCTTTTCTTTCATTCTCCCCAATCAAAAGTAATCGAAATCTTGCGCCCCCTAATATATACTTTGTTTCATGAGAGAAAAAGAATTTTTTTAACACCATTAAAAACGTATTGCTTATTTTTCAAATTATATATAAATAAACCAGAAAACTTTAGTTATTTTTTTATTATTATTTTTTAATATAGACGCAGGCATATCAAGCTTATAATATTAAAAACGAAAAAAAAATCTAAGTTTATACCTTTTATAAAATAGCATTAGAATTTCGTTGCTGTTGTTAGAACCCGTGTTTGCAGAATTTATAACTTATAATTATTATTTTAATACTGATATTATTATAGTATTGACACTGATTTCTCCTTTTGGTAAATCTAATGATCCTCTTACAAACTTTAAAGAAAAAATTAGCCTTACGATTGTGTTCTTCGATTTAATAGTCAATTAAACTCAAGAAAGCAACTAATGTAAATGTTTTAAATAAATACTAGTAGCTAATTTTAAATTAGTCTTATATAAAATTAAATCTGTTTTTAACTTATATTACATATATTTTGGCCATTGAAAAATCGTAATAAGAAAAATAAACCAGACCATTTTATATAAATAAACCAGAAAACTTTATTTATTATTTAATTATTATCTTTTAATATAGACGCAGGTATATCAAGCTTATAATATTAAAAACGAAAAAAAAAACGGTTAATATTGTGTGTTATACAAACGCAAATGAGCTCCTGAACCTATATTTAGTCGTATATAGCTGGAAAAAAAATAATTTTTTTTTACTACAAATTGTAGTAATATTACTACACGAAATAGTAAAATTACTACTAGTAGTAATATTACTACAAATTGTAGTAAAATTACTATTTCTGTAGTAGTATTACTAAACGGTAGTAATATTGTGTGAATTATTTTTTACTGAGAAGGAAAAAGTCTCTGTTTTTAAGGACATAGTACATCATGCAACTAGGAAGGAAAGTTAAACGTTTGCCCTGTGTGATGCCCTATTTTTCTTTATATTTTGTTAAAAGATTTATTTTTTTATTTCGGCAATGCCCTCACTTCATTCGGGCTACTGCGACATTAACCAAGAATTGTCCAATTATACATTATTGTACATATTATAGTAAATTTTCAAAAATATTTATGAACTATGGATGTAGTCAAAAATTTATTTCTAAGCTAATCTAAGCTTATACCTTTTATAAAATAGCATTAGAATATCGTTGCTGTTGTTAGAACCCGTGTTTGCAGAATTTATAACTTATAATTATTATTTTAATACTGATATTATTATAGTATTGACACTGATTTCTCCTTTTGGTAAATCTAATGATCCTCTTACTAACTTTAAAGAAAAAATTAGCCTTACGATTGTGTTCTTCGATTTAATAGTCAATTAAACTCAAGAAAGCAACTAATGTAAATGTTTTAAATAAATAATAGTAGCTAATTTTAAATTAGTCTTATATAAAATTAAACCTGTTTTTAACTTATAATACATATGTTTTGGCCATTGAAAAATCGTAATAAGAAACATTTATTAATTTTAAATGTTAATACCCAGTAAGTAAGTACTGATTTTTATATAAACAACAAAAAAAGATTTCATGAGTTTCACTTACCTTCAAGAAAAATAATAGGTACTCTAAAACCTAGACGCCATCTATTTTGTCCCTTCTGATTATGAATGGTCACGATTTATGGGAATTTTTTTTTTAATTTCCATTTTCTGCTACAAAGTAAAGGTATTATAATCACTGTCAATAATGTTTTTTTGGTATATATATGTGTGTTAATAAATATTTTTTCAGGTTAGCCTATTGTAGGTAACTTTTTAATCGAAAAAATATCTTCGTTTCTTGGAAAATTCGTACCTGCAAACATAATTTCCAGTAGTAAAGGCTACTAAGGAATAAGTTATGGTTTCTGTCCTCAGCATATTTTTAAGATTTTTGGCCCAATTTGATGATTTATTATAGAAATTTTGACCCCCCGCCCCCATACCCCTGCGTTCACCGGAAGAAGTTAAAATGTAATTTTTTCTCCAAAAATAATATCTCTGGACCTCGGGGTACGCAACGGGAGCCTGGAGTCCTGACTCCAAATATTAGTAAAACAAATTTTTTTGTTAAAATCACTTTCATTTGACTAATTCTTACGTTTTAAGAGTAATTTTTAACAATTTAAAAATTTTTATTCATATTCAGTGTCAAATTGATGATTTTGGCAATTGACAGTTGTCACCTACTTGTTTTTAAAATATAGTCATACCTTATACACAAAAAATTATGGGAAACGGGTAAATTTATATTTTTTAGTTATTGAATTCGTAAATATAACGTCACGATAAATTTTTAGTATTTTTGTAGCTGTCGAGTAGCTGTAAATTATGTCACAATTAAGTTTTTAACTATTAACAATTTCCAGTTAATTTTTATACAAAAAGAAAAATGTTATAATGATCCTAAATTATTTTTGGGCCCAATTTTTGGGTATCGCAAAGTCAAAATTTGGTTTTAAATTTATATTTATTCAAATCATTTGCAAGGTATAAAAGAACTCACACAGGTGAAAAGTCTTACAAATGTTAAGAATGTGGAAAATTTTTTGCTTACTTTTCGCAGCTTTAAAATCACGAATTTAATCATTTAAAAAATAAAATTATCAGTAATTAGTCATTTAATGAAACAGTATCGATTCCGAAATTTTGGAGACCTTGGCTGCTTGGATTTTCTATTATAGCGTATAACATTACTGTGACTAACTATAAAAGTTCTCCTTTATTTGTATCAAAAAAAATATTTGATTTTATTAAAAATTGCTCTAAATATATTGATTAATATTTACTGCCCTACAGATTAAAGACCTGAATATAGGAATTTTAATGATTTCGAGATATTAAACGAAACGCGTTTCTATCGATTTAATGATGTTATCAGATAGTTTTTAAAAAAATAAAAAAACTTAATATACTAATTAAGGTGCGCTCTTTTTAATGGTGAAAAAAAATTTCCCGATTTTCCACTCCTTGTCTGAAAAGCTGTATATGTGCCATTTCGAAACTTCAATTCGACGAAAATACAGCTCTCTACGATAGAAAGCCCTCCTCCTTCTTCTGCAACAAGGTGGTCCTTACGTACTCTGCTACTTTGTTCCAGTTTTCGGAACTCCGTAGCATTTCCAGGACCACCGTCTCCGGCCTCCAAATCGGGAAGGGCGGGCGCCCCCCCGATTAGCGAACACATTCGAAGAATGTGTGCTCCACTGTATCATCCACGCCCGGACAGTGCAAGCACTCCTTTGTTGCCACCTTATGCCAATGCTTCAACATGAACACGGAAGTACCCGTGTCCAGTTAAGAACTGGGTAAGGTAGAAATCCACCTCCCCATGCTGTCGTCCCATCCATGCCTGCAGGTCTGAGATCAGTCTGCGCGTCCATAGGGCATTTTTCTTTTGGTTCTTTTTCCATCGTTTCTTCCATGCTTTCATAGAGTTGTAGCGGGCGCGAGTGGAAGCCACTTCGCGCTCATCTACGCTCTCGTAGATGAATTTCCGCTCCAACGCTAGCAGGTCAATAGGTATCACCGAAGCAACAACCTGGATCGCCTCTAGAGATACCGTGTGGTATCCGCAGGCGATTCTCACTGCCGCTTGCCTCTGTACCGACGATATTTTTCGTCTGTACTTGGCAGTTTCTGTGGTCTTCGCCCAGACTTCTGATCCGTAGAGCAGGACAGAGTTGACGACTGACACCAGGAGCCTTCGCTTCCCTGGTTTGGGTCCCCCAATGTTGGTCATGAGCCTTGACAGGGAGGATGCGGCCGACGCTGCCTTTTCACACGACCTCTGAAATTGCTCCCAGAAGGTCAGCTTGTTATCAAGCTGAACTCCCAGGTATTTCACCGATGTTCTGGTTCGGATCGTGTGAAGGTTTCCGCCGTCGTCGATAATTACATCGAAGTCGGTGGGAAACCTTCGACGAGTCAGCAGTACGATCTCCGTTTTTGGGATCGCAAGCTGGAGCCCGTGATCGCCCATCCAGAGGTTGATCCGTCTCATGACTAGATTCAGCCTCTCCTGGGTCTCTTCCATGTCCCTGCCAGTTATGGTCAGGGCCACGTCGTCGGCGTACCCGATCAGGGAAACTCCTTCCGGGAGGTGGACGCGCAACAAGCCATCGTAAAAGGCATTCCACAGGTCCGGTCCGAGAACCGAACCTTGCGCGATGCCTGCACTTAACACCCTTTCACGCCTGCCATCGTGCGTGTCGTAGAGCAGTCTCCGGTCCCGCAGGTAATCCTTTAGTACGTTACCCAGATACCTAGATATCTGGAAATCGTACTCGAGAGACCGGATCATGTCATCCCACCTGGCCGAGTTAAAAGCGTTTTTGACGTCCAGCGTTACCAGCAGGACGTCCCTGCAGTTTGCAGGCCCCCTTTTTCTCTCAGCCTCTACGGTATCCACGACGCGCCGGATGGCGTCTATCGTGGAACGCCCTTCACGAAAACCATGCTGCTCCTCGGAGAGACCACCGCCCTCCTCGATTGCCTTTCTGAGCCTTGCCCGGAGCATGCTCTCCATCACCTTACCAATAGTATTTAACATACACAAAGGTCTGTAAGACGATGGAGAGTCCGGGGCTCCCCCCTTGCCCTTGTTCAAGAGCACGAGACGTGCCACCTTCCACTGCTTTGGAAACACTCCCGCCACCAAACACGCATTGAACATGCTTAACAGGATACCTGGGACCACTTTGACCGCTCTTTTGAGCACTTCCGCTGGTATCCCATCCGGCCCCGGCGCCTTGCCATTTTTCATGGCCTATATGGCCTTGACCATCTCGCCTTTGCTGAACAGCGGCACTTCCTCCCTGGGTATCACCTCAACCGGGTTTTCCCGGATGGGCCTTTCAGGGAAGAGCGCATTGACGATCCGTTCGGTCGACACCGCGTCCATCATGTTGTCAGACCCCCGGTTCAACTTGCCCATTACAACTTTGTAGCCTAGGCCCCAGGGATCCTTATTTACATCTTCCCGTAATGCACGCAGACATCGAGCCTTGCTTTGGCGGATGGCCTTGGCCAGCCGCTGTTTGGCGTCCTTGTGTTCCTGCGAAAGCAAAGCAGCCTCAGGTCTGTTTCGTGCTCTTTGCGCCCTTTGTCGCGTCCTATGGCATTCCTTTCGGAGCTCAGCTATTTCGGGATTCCACCAGTACACTGGCTTTCTCCCTTTCCAGGGCCTGCGGTGAGGCATCGAGGCATCAGAAGCCCCACGTAATAGAGACGATACTTTCTTAACTAAGATTTCAGCCTCGTGGGGACTTGTAGCCCCTCCATGCCAAGCGGGGATGGACGCTGACTCGATTCGAAGATACTCCTCGAATCTTTCTTCGTCCATCTTTGAGACGTTCTAGCCCAGAGGACGCCTCCTGTACGGAGGACGTTGTGAGGCTCCTTCCAATACCCGGAAGGCGATGTAATGGTGATCACTACCATTGTATTGATCATCCATCACCCTCCAGTCGCCTATTTTCCCAGACGCAGCTTCTGTAGAGAAGGTTATGTCCGGGATAGAGGCACCCCACACTGCCCTCTCGTAGGTGGGCTTGTTGCCTCTATTCTGGACCACTAGTTTGCATCTAGTGGCCATTTCGAGCACCATTTGTCCCCTGGGGTTGGTCGTTGGCATGCCCCATTCCAAGGCCCTGGCGTTGAAGTCTCCACCAAGGATGACGCCACCAGTCGCCGTTCGGACCGTGCTCTCAATGCTGGCCAACTTTGTAGCCAGCTCTTGCGAGCTGTCGTTTGGGGACAGATAACAACTTATATAAGTTATCTCCCCACACTTGACCCAAACGTGGCAATCTCCCTTCCCCCTTTGGGTAAGGGACGTTTGGGCTCTACCTCGAAGCCATATGGCGCAGCAGCCGGTGTCATCGGAAAGCCAGTACTTGTGGTTCATGTTGTAAGATTGCTCGCTTAGTAAGAGGATGTTTGCATCCTCTTCGCGAGCAATTTGATCCAACAATGCACCAGCTTCCCGTGCGTGTCGCATGTTCCCTTGGAGAACCTTGATCATTTCCGATGACACCTGCTTCTCGCCAAAGCCAGAGCCTCCCGGTAGCTGGGGCAGTTTCCCTGTCCAGGATAGTGCTCCGTGGAGCACTTATCCTTTCTGGTCTTGCAGAGGAAGCACTCGGGCTTTTCCTTGCTGCACTCTGTTCTCTTATGGCCATCTTCGCCACACTTGAGACACGCCTTACTTCTGTCTAGGCCTTTGCAGACATACTGGCTATGGCCTTAGCCCAGACATTTGTAGCAACGCCTTACGTCTTCACGAAGGCGCACTCTACTCGGCGCCCAGCCAATCTGGATTTTTCCCTTTTTAGCCAGGCGTAGAGCGTCTGCTTCCAGGAGGTCAACAACGGCCATATGGCTGGTTGTCCCTTTCGTTTTGATGACTTCAAGTAGGTCACCATTTTCCATGCCAATAGCCTTGGCAACGGCCTCCTGTATTTTCTGCTCCTTCGTGACTCCATCCAAGTCTCGAACTTCAAGCTTGAGCATTGGAATCAGATCACGAACATTCAATTCAGGGCCCGTTACCGACTCCACTGCATCTCTCAGCTTTTGGCGGTCCTCAATGGCCTCCAACTCAATGAGGACACTGCCGTTTTGAGTTTTTCTGATGCGGTGGACCTTCGTGCCAGATTCTTTGAGGTTAACGTTTCTCTTTAAATCGAGAAGCGTTTCCTCGTAAGTTTTACCCGCCGCACAGTGGCGCCTTAGGCAATATTTTTGTTCAAACGACAGTTCCTAGGACTGGTATCATTGAAAATGATTAATTTTTTTTTTTAAATCATCCTTAGTGAATAGGCTTTTATTTAAGCGGGGCGGAATTTTGAATTTCATAAATCCAAGATATCAGATTCAATATGGCGGATAAAAAATTGTTATAAAAATCAAAAATTTCCCAAAAAAAGATGTAAAATGAATAGCTAAGATAATTAATGATGATTTTTAATAAAAATTGTTTCTAAAATTATCAATATTTAATTAAAATTTAAAAATTTTGTAATTCAATATGGCAGAACCTATATGGCAGATGTAATTCATCAAAATAAACATTTAGTAAATAAATTTCTAAGAAAGTTATTTTTATAGGATTTTTGGGTATGCTAATCCCAAATTTGATAGTAATATTTTATTTTTCTAAATTCCATTATGGCGGATTCAACATGGCGGCAATCAGTTTCGTCCTTGAATAGATAAAAAACATTATTTTCTCTAAAATGGTTTGTTTGACAGCTAATTAAATTTATTAAAATTTATTTTTGTTAATGAACAAAATTAATTTAAAAACAAGATGGAGGATTCAATATGGCAGATATAAAAATCCAATTCTTCAAAAAAAGATAAGTGTTTGTTAGTTAAGAGTTGCTCACTAACTATGTTTATCAAGTATATAGTTGCATAGAATTTAATATAAATTCTGTAATTTATAATACTAGATGGCGAAATACAAGGTAACATAACCTCATTGGTAATAATTTAAAGATAAAAACTATACCTATAAACATTAAACCTAACAAAACCTGATGGGTATGGGTCATAGATTAAAGAAAAAACTATACCTAACAAAATTAAACGTAATATAACAGGTCACAGTTCAAAGAAAAAAGCTATAACTAAAGACATTAAATCTTAACATAACCTCATGGGTCAAAATTAAAATAAAAACAATACATACAAACTTTAAACCTAACATAACCTCATGGGTAATAGTTTAAAGAAAAAAACTATACCTAAAAACATTTAACCTAAAACAACCTCATGGGTCAGAATTAAAATAAAAACAATAATTTAAACCTAACATAACCTCATAAGAAATAGTTTAAAGATAAAAACTAAACCTAAAAACTTTAAACCTAACATAACCTCATGGGTCATATTTTAAAATGTTATTGATTATGCGCCCCATAGGTAGTTTAAATTGAAAAATTATTGATTTGAATGAAATTAACCAATCTTTATATTTGTAATTCCTCAGCTTTAGAGTCAAATGAAGTAATACATGAAATTATTATTCATTATGTTTTTTATTAATATAATGTGTTTTAATGTGTTTTAAAATATAAAAAGAGGAATATATTTAAATATAATGTGCTACTAAAATTTCAATTTTGAAGTAATTTGTAAAAAAATATGTTTGTTAATAAAAAATAGTAAATTATTCGTGTATTTTTAATTATAAAAAAAGAAGACTATAACTAATTAATGTTGCTTTGTTAGTTTTATTAGAGTATATTCTGTACTAGCATTCATTATTATTATGTTGTTATTGTTGTATTTAAAAAATTTATAAAATACATTGCACTAAAAAAATAATATTTTATGATTATTTCTGTAAAGTCTTATGCAAAAAGTTTTAATTTAAAAAAAATTGATATTTGACTAACAGGAGATTTCTAAAATTAAAATGTGGAAAAAATTTATTAAACAATTTTTTTGTAATTTAAATAATATTGTTTTTATCCATTGTTCAAACATTAAGTATAATATTTTAAATTCTTTTTATGTTAACTTAAAAATAAAATGTCAGAATTAAATATTAATTAAATATTGATCCAGCATGCTCGATAACCCAAATAACAATTTTTTTAAAGACTTAATTACTTAAAGGTGATTTTTACCAAATATTTTCGCCATTTGGATTACGCCATCTTATATTACAAATTACCGAGTTTATATTATATTGAAAGTAATTTTAAACATGACAAGCATAATCAGTGAGCAAAAAACTCTTAACTAATAAGCACTTATCATTTTCTGAAGAAACATTCATATTTTTTGGATTCTTATATCTGCCATATTGAATCCTCCATTTTGTTTTTAAATTAATTTTGTTCAGTAACTCAAAAAATTCTAACAAATTTAATTAGCACTCAAACAAACCATTTTAGAGAAAATTATGTTTTTTATCTATTCAAGGACGAAATTGATTGCCGCCATGTTGGATCCGCCATAATGGAATTTGGAAAAATAAATTATTACTATCAAATTTGGGATTAGCATACCCAAAAATCCTATAAAAATAACTTCCTTAGAAATTTATTTACTAAATGTTTATTTTGATGAATTACATCTGCCATATAGGTTCCGCCATATTGAATTACAAAATTTTTAAATTTTAATTAAATATTGATAATTTTAGAAACAATATTTATTAAAAATCATCATTAATTATCTTAGATATTCATTTTACATCTTTTTTTGGGAAATTTTTGATTTTTATAACAATTTTTTATCCGCCATATTGAATCTGACATCTTGGATTTATGAAATTCAAAATTCCGCCCCGCTTAAATAAAAGCCTATTCACTAAGGATGATTTAAAAAAAAAAATTAATCATTTTCAATGATACCAGTCCTAGGAACTGTCGTTTGAACAAAAATATTGCCTAAGGCGCCACTGTGCGCCGCTGGGGTAATCTGGAAGGCTTCCTTCCTTTTTCTAAACCTGCGCCTTCCCATCTTGGAAGGAACTTTATCCTTATCGGCAGGTTCCTTTGCCTGTTGGGTCTTTTTGGTTCTGGGTTTATTCTTCCCTTTCCCCATAGTCTGCCAGTTTTCTGGTAGCTTCGGGGGTTGCGACTGCCTTTGTTGCTCTTTTCCATCAGCCACTTGCGTTAGCTTAGTTGGCTGATCCGTCTTTTCGGGAGGGTTATTTCCCTGCTTAAGCTGCAGCCTTTTAAGTTTCTTCTGCTGCTTCTTTTCCTTTGTGGATCTATGCCTACGGGGCGCCCCTATCTCCATTGCTGTTGGAGGAGATCCCGGAGCTATCCTGTGGGCCGTCCACCTTGCTGTTGCTAGGTACCACCTTTGAGTCATCTTCCTTATTGGGAGGTTCTCCCCCCGCAGGTTGATTCTCTTTTGGTGGCTGCTTCACTTTATTCTGCTTCGGCTTCTGCTTTTGAAGTAGTTGTAGCAGACTTTCTTTCTTCTTTTGTTTCTGAAACAGTTTCTCTTTCTGTCGCCGCTATTTTTCCTCCTGTTCCAGGCGCGCTTTCTCCTTCTTCCTCTGCTCTTGCTCCTTCTTTTGGTTTTCTTGAAGCAGCATTTTCCTTCTTTCCTCTTCCTGGACCTGAGCGCTTTTCTGCTGCTCCTCCTCAGATTTAGCTGTATTGCTAGAGTTGCTAAGGTTTAAAGGAATTCTTTTCCTCGCTTGGTTTGACTCTGGGGAATTATCTCCAGAGGAAGGCGATCGGACCCTCTTTGCCTGCTGCTTATGTGCTGCTTTTTTAAGAGCAGACTCCATATCATGCGTTTCTGCATTGAGTCTCTTCGTTATAAGCTCAAGTTGGGCGAGCACATTCCCGAAGAGGCTACTCCATTCTTAATTGGCATGCCGCAATTTTTCTGTTTTGTTGTACAGTGTTGTGACATGCTGTCATGGGCTTGCTTCATATCCTTGTGGTGTTTTTCCAAAGCCTGTATAGCGTCCTTCAAAACAGAGATGTGGTGAAGGAAGGCATTGGGTTTTTCGACCACTGCTTGATCAAAGGCCTGGTCTGTGTCAAGACTACCAGTGCCATATGCTAAGTTCCGCAGATATTTGAAGTTGTCCGCATAACTTGGTTCTTCAATATTCCCTGCACCTAGCGCAGTTAGTGGATGCTGAATATGTTCAAGCATAACGATGTCTTGGACTTCCCCCTGAAGTCCCCCCTGGACGGAAAATGGTGTTAAATCCGTCTCCATGCAAAATTTTCGGCCCCCCTCAGAATCCATGGGACCGGTGCCGGCCACCGGGGCTTTCACCCGAACGGAACCGACAGTTGTATTCATCACTCCTTGAAGTGAGTTATCAACCTAAGGTATACATGTTTTATCATTTTGCATATTTATTGTTAAAATAGCCTGTGTCGCTGGACTAAGCGCCCTTGGATGACTGCGGGTAAGGGTACCCTCTGTGCGATGTGAAAACCTGGAAAAAAAAAAAAAGAAAAAAACTATTGTAATTAGTGTACCTGTAATAAAGTGGGAAAAAGTGATATTCTAGGACCGGGAATTCAGACCCACAGCAATCTTCACCCTGAGTGCAAGACACAGGGGGGTGATCGTTGCGAGTCCTGCAGATTAGATGTCTGCTGACATAATACGATATTTTACCCGTCGTATTAACAGGATCCTCATAGGCCATTTCTAGCAATTGGCTAAGATCCCAGCGATGCACATAAAAGAAAGGTAATAGGTTACCTCTACAATGGATCACCAGGTAAAAAACAGCTCGTGCCGTTTCAGCATTCGATTTGCATTGCAAGAAAGAATGCGACATCCACCCAGACATCCGCTCCCGAGGCCTACACACCTACAAAATTCGATTAAATTTTATTAGGCTAGTCAAAGAAGCTCTGAACAAAAAAGCATCTTTGACTAGTCATGAAGCAAGCGCCCCAGGGCTCACCAAAATAGGGATCCTAGAATCAGTCATGTCCGTGCCCAGCACCTACAGTTGTCAGGGTTTATCTGATAATCACCACTTCGAGCCTTACGTCCCAAAGTTATTGGCTGAAACACATATGTATCACATTTAAAGTAAACAGTTTTTTGTTTAGACAGAAACACATACAGCCAATCCCAGCGAACTTTTCAGCTCTTTTCGTGGCTTTTTCTGAATCCCCCCAACAGACAGCAGGCGAAGGACACGGACACGAAGGAACCAGCAGCAATGGTGTCCTAGCTATATAGGGTAGGGTGACATTGCTGTAGGGCCCTGCTCCAGAGAAGCCCCAGCCATACGTGCCATTCTTCATACCAATATACCAATGTCTTTAGCATTAGTGTAAAGCAGAAATTAAAATATTAAAGCTGCCTGTAGAGACATCCGAGTTAGAGGAAATGTATGCCCCACTCGCAGACGTCCTCATAGACAACGCACCCCTCACAATGAGTTCGAGGGCATCGGGCAAGAAGTGATTCCACCTGGCATCCAAAAAAAGGAGTAAGGTGGAGTAAAAAAAAGAAACTATAACTAGTAACTGAAAGAACCACTTAGGATCTCAGCTAAGAGCCGTCGGCTGAGTGACGCACAGTTACGAAGTGTGCAAGCCTCAGCCTTGGTGAGTAGGTGAACATTCGTGTGCAATTATGCGCATCAACAGGGTAGCCACGAGAAGGCTGTTCAATCCCACCTGGAGTTATCCACACTAGGACCAAACAAGTGGTCTGTAGCTTGTACAGCGTCGTGTCAATCGGTAACTCCTACCAGTCCATGGGACTATCCCATCTTATTCCAGCATGTCAGGTATTCATCAAAAAGGTTTATTTCCCGACTACCCCATACATTTTTAAATTATTATTGAGATTATTATTTTAAATGCTAAAAATGTTAATACCTATAAATTTCAATAAGTTTAATTAATTAGTTAAGTTTAAAGATAATAATTATTTCTCTGATCCTAGTCAATGAACAAAAACTCAAAAAATCATCTAATAATTAAAAATAAAATCTAAAAATATATAAATTACTCTAATACTGGTCTCATACAGGTCCATTGCTCTTTATATTATTTATTAATGATTTGTTTGATTATATAAAGTCATCTAAATTAGAATTATTTGCTGATGACTCTAGATTGAGAAAGAAAATAAGGAACGTAGGGGATGCTGAGCTCTTACAAATAGATGTAAATAAGTTTTATAACTGGTCATTAGCAAATGGTATGCCCATTAATATTAATAAAAGTTGTACCATAACTTTTTCCAGATTAAATTCTCCTATTTTATTTCCCTATAATATTAATAATTTGATATTAACAAGGAAAGTTGAAATTAGAGACTTGGGTGTTATTCTTGATACCAAACGGTCTTTTGACTCTCATAGAGCCTTTATTGCATCTAAAGCATATAAAATGCTAGGCTTTCTTAAAAAATCAACGTTTGAGTTTAAGTCATTAAAAACTATTACTTTATTATTTAAATCCCTGGTTTTACCCCATTTAACTTATGCCTCAGTAATATGGAAACCATATACAGATACTGCTTACAAACCCATTAGAGGGGTAATCTATAAGTTCCTTCGGTATGCATCGTTTAAATTACAGTCTCCCATGTCATATGATGACCATGATTACTCTACAATATATGAACTAACAGGTATTTCTACAATAGAGTCAACTCATCTAATGGGTGATGTTTTATTTGTGGCTAAGATACTTTAGAAGAACCTTATTCAGATCTTTTGGGTGAAAACTTTATTTTAAGAAATGTTCCTTATAACCTTCGCAATCTTAGACCTATTGAGGAAGAATCTTCAAATTGTGATCTTTTGTTTCATTCTCCTCTTTTTCGTTTAAGGAGAGAGTGGAATAATCTATCGCAGGAGATACGTGATAGTGATGGGTTTGATAATTTTAAGGCTGAAGTTAAAAAAGAAATATTGAGATACACTGATTCAATATTATTAAATTTATTAAATTTTCTTTTCTTATTTTGATAATTTTATATATAGCAGGAATGGTTTGTTCAATACTGGCTTGTTGTTTCTTGGATAATTAAATTATAATTTAAATTAAAATGTTTACTCTTAAATAATTTAAAATTGTTAATGTGCTAAATGCAATTTATAATAGAAAATTTATTTTGATAATTTAAATGAGAAATATATTATTTAAAGCCTTTATATAATTAAAATGTTGTTAAAAACTTGTTGTTAAAAATGTATATTATATTATAATTACTGATATTTTTATTGACTAAGTCATGTACTCCCTTTTTCAAATGTACTATTTTATTAATTTTGGGATGCATGACAAATAACTGTAAAGGGTGAAAAGCCCGTTAATTTATTATGAATAAATGAATAAATGAAAAAATACATATTTTATTATGTATTACATTTATTGACCAGACTCGAAAATATTAAAAAAATTTTCTAGCCTCTTATTTTCGTATATGATTTGACTACATAATTAAATTTAGATATAGATAGAGAAACTCTTAATCTTTATTTTATAACATTTACTCCATTTAATTTTGAAGTTCAAATTTTCATAAAAATTTAACTATTTTGTAATAAATGGCACTTCAGTATCTGAAATAGCTTTTGTGTCAAGTATTTCAAAATCTGAATTAAATTGAGATGTATAGAGAGATGTTTAGAGAGTTTTATTGACATGTTTACTATGAAATTCTAGACCAAGTTTGTCGTGTTCTGTGAACATGAAACATATTTATAGGGAGGGGGTACTTCAGAACTTGAAAACTAGGAGGATGGGATCTAATTTGTCTGGTTTAAGGGAAAGGGGGTCAATGAGACTTAAAATAATTTCAATTTAGAGACTTTGAAAAATCCAGGCTTAGAGGTTTAGAATAATACAGGTTTAAGGACTTAGAATAATATCGATTCAGGAATTTAGAATAATTCAGGTTTAGGGACTTGTAATAATCTTGATTTAGGGACCTAGAATAATTTAGGTTTAGGGACTTGAAATAATTTTGATTTAGAATCTTAAAAACTGGTAAGGTGATATAATTACAAATTATAAAATTAGAAAATTGTATTGTAACGTTGCGTAACATTTGTGCATTATACCAAGTCCTCAGGTGGAATTAAACATGTTCCATGTATTTAGGTTGTGAAAACATAAGTTTTTAAAATAAAATAACTTTTATGTAGGCTTTTAAAAACTGAAATTTTACTGGGAGTTAGCCTAATTATGGTATGCCTTGTTTTTTTGTAATTGGTTTCAAATCTTGTTTATTTATAAACTTAAAAAAATGAATTTCCTTTATTATCTAATGACCCTCGTAGAGTCAGAGGTTAAAGTAACCTTAATAACATAAGCAGTTTGAATTGAAACAATTTATCATGGAAATTTTTGTATAAATTATATTGGGCTTAACATCTTTTTTTATATACGACTGTTAGTTACATTTGACAAACTAAGAAGAAAGTTTGGTCAGGATAACCAAATTTTGGTTACTATCACCAAATATTAGCGTATCTATAACCAAAATAATTTTTTAAGAAATATTAGGTTAAATATATCTTAAATATAATTTAAAATTGTAAAAAAAAATAATAAATTATTTGAAATATCCTAAAATAATTGTAAATACTAAAAAATATAAGTAAAAATTATCAAGACACCAAAATGTCAATCTGTATTTTAATTTTAAGTTTATATTATCATTATAGATATTAAAATATTACGAGACAAATTAGAATAATATCAAAAAATTTTTTGCCCGCCTGGGCGTGAAATTTTTTGTTAAATTTCAGCACGCGTTTGAAGCCCAGTAAGGCAAAAAATAGTGTAAGCACCATGGGCGAAATACTTTAGACACTAGCGTGAATACATATCACTCGTGCTAGTGCTCACGCTAGTGTCTAAACTTTTACGCCTTCGATACTTAATATACTATTGAACAGTAATAGCTATGAAACTATATTTTAATTAGTTAAATTAATCAAACTCATTTAAAATTATAAACGAGAACCAAAATGTTTTCAAAATTTGTTAATAATTAATTTGTTAACAAAAAATAAAATGTAATGGTCTTAATCTTGTTTGTTTTTTGAATTTTTTCTATTACATTATCACGGCATAACCTTAAAATTTTAAATTTATAAGCGCACAACAAAAACAATAGTTTAAAGATAATTTTTTATTTAAAATTTTAAAAATTTAAAGACTTTATGAAATTTAATAATTTTTTCAAAAAATTAGCCACTATATTGAAAAAGATTTACTTTTTAATTCTTTTTTTATTGTACGTTTTTTTTGTAAAATCTACTGAATATTTGGTAAAAACTACTGAATTTTTTGGTTCTGATAACCAAAATTCTTGTCATCATTACTAAATGCAATTTTACTAAAATTTTGATTACTCTAAACATACACTTTTTTCTCAGTGCAAAATTATAAATTTAAAACCAAATTTTGACTTTCCGATACCCAAAAAGGTTCAAAAAATAATTCAGGATCATTATAAGATTTTCCTTTTTCTATAAAAATTTAATCGAAATTGTTAATAATTAATTATGACATAATTGACAGCGACTCGACAGTTTACCGTGACTATTTTCGTGTATTGTACCGTTAGGTAAAAATTGATTAAATATAAATACCAAGAATTACGTCTAGACAGATTTATTAGAAATAAAATAATATGATATTATAATTAAAAATGCTTCATCAGCACCATCATTCCGAGAAATCGCACGTGCAAGAAAGTGCATAATAAGACCTCACACGAAGTACTGAAGCTGGGAATAAAGCCACCCCCATCATGCGCTTTGACAGACTAATTATCAATGATTGGAGACACTGTTACTAAGGACACTAAATTTTCCGCGTTAAGCGAATTACGCGCATCGTACCCCTCCTCAATTCCCTCAAGCGTAAGCTTATAAAAGCTCTCGCACAAGCTCCTGACCGAGGGAGAGCAGAGAGAACTTAGGACCATGTAGTACCTTAGGCAGAACGAACTGAAATACAGAACTGACTGAACTAACTAACTTGTACTCAGGTTGTCTCTCTACCGCTATTAAGAGATCTAAGCACGGCCAGCAATTTTATAAGTCAATAAATCAGCATTTTAATAACAAAAAGGACTTAGTTATTTGAATTCCTGTCACCAGTAAATGAGTTTAGCCAACAGGCTAAACCCGAATAAGAATATCCTCATCTATCTGTGTTTATTAACATCCAAACACAACAAAACTGGACGCTTTGGTGGGATATTCGGTGGTGTCAGGAATAGATAATCAACATAAAAAATTTTGGAAATTTTTTTTTGCAAGCTGCAAAGAAAATTTAAGAAAAATCAATAATTTTTCAAAAAAGAACATCCAGATAAATACCAAAAAATTTACATAGAAGGAAACAACATCGTATACATTCAGGCGCCAAAACAAGGATTTCACCACTCTACGGGAAATTATTCTACAAGAACAAAAAAAAAGGATCAAAACGCAGAATCAATATCATTGGAGTTCAGTCAACAGGATCAGCGGTATCCAGAGATCGAGAGAGCCAAGCAGTACCGAGGTCATCCAAACGTCAGAAAATGTCAGGAAACTGGATTTTCATCGTTGCAGTACTGTGAGTACATTTTAGTTAAATATTTTAAAAATAAACATTCGAGACAATAAACATTTTGACGTGACTTTACAAACCAGAATATTTTACTATCAATACACTTATATACTTAATTACGAAAAATACTTCTAATATATACATCTACAAAAACTTCTAATATACATATAATACATTTGCCTTTGAAATTATACAAAATATCTTAATAAAACCTTTTCTGAATTGATTAAACCTAGCATTACGCGACCGGCGGGCAACAATTTATTTGGATAATTTATAATAATTCTATTTTAACGAGGATTAATTCCTTTTAGAAAAAAAATAATAACAAATAAAAACATTAACATATTACCACCTAATACTAGGCAAACATTCATAACCCCTTGGATATATACAGCACGCAAGCAGCGTAGATTTTGTGCAAAGAGAGCTTGAATTTTGTAAAATCTTACCAAACCAACGACGACAAAAAGTGTTTAGCATTAAACGAACTTACATTTAACAAAACATATATAGGGCATTCTATAAAATCGATCTTTCACATTTTTCTCTTTTTTGGTAATATAAAAAAATAAATATTAATTAACAACAATAAATGTTTAAATCTAATTAGATAAAAAATAATAATATACATAATATTAAAATAATTACGGAATTTTTTATATAGTTGGATTAATAACTGATAATTATATATTTGTTTTGAATAAACTATTGAAAAACAGTAAAAAAAAAACATTAATTAAAAATCATTTTTTTTTATTTTTTTTGCTTTGCATTAATATTTTGTTTTAAACCCAATATCCTAAATATAAATATTACGAAATTCCACCCAAACATAAAATAAAAATTAAAGAAAAATTTAGAAAATTTAAAAGTATCGCAAAAAATTTAAGAATCGAATGAAATAATATCTCGGATTTAGGTGATATGGGAGACGAAAACGAACAAGTTACACAAAGAAATATTCCTAATATAAGCGGCACTAATAACAGTAATATAGAACAAATAACAGAACAATTTAGGAGAATTTCAGCCGGGGGAAATAGTACCCAAAATCCTAACAGGACAATAACCCTTAATGAGGTACATAGAATGCAGGAACAAAACGATATTCTGGTTAGCGAGTTAGAAATATATAGGGTACAACTTGGTCAGAATGACGTTTTGCCACCTCGTCCAGTTTTACCTAACGATTTAAACAATACAGAAAACCCCGAATACCAAGCAGAATCACCTGAGGAAGCGGATATACAAAATAATGTATATCGCGTGCCGTTTATAAGACCGCCTGTAAGAAGAAGACTGTTAAGAGAACCGGTATTAGCCGAAATAGAGGAACAGGACGAGCCACAATTTTTTATCAATAATGAACCTATGGTTGAAATAAGACGTTTTCCCACCGAAAATATACAAATGAATAACCACAGAGAACCACGCGAACGAAGGGTTATGTACACTCAAGGATCGGGAATCCCACAAGGAAACATACCGCTAAATGCAGCCCTAACAACGATCCCAAATTATGATGGCCGCCCAGAAACCTTAAGCGCATTTGCGAAAGTTATACGGGATATTTTAACTACTTACGGACCAAACAGCGAAAAGTGGATCTTAAACACGATTTCCACAAAACTAAAGGGTCGAGCTCAACTAGCTTATGGAGGTACGGCACCAGGATATGACTCTGTTGAACAGCTATTGCAGGATCTTAAATTAACGTTCGGAGGTATACAAGATGCGGATACTATCAGGTTAGAACTTAAAAGGGTTGAACAAGAAGAAGATGAACCCGTAGCTGACTATGCACTACGAGTTCAGACATTAGAACAAAGACTTTTGTCCCTATACGACTCTTCGGTTAGTATGAGACAAGGGGAAAAAGAATACCAAAAAACAAGAACAAAACAAGAATCGTTAGAATGTTTTCTATACCGATTAAGGGATCCGCCGGAATATAGAGTATGGGCTAAAAAACCGACCACACTATGGGAAGCTGCAAATATAGCAGTAAATTTAGAAGGCAGGAGTAAGGTACTCCAAAGACACGAAAATTGTGCTGCAAAACCTAATAAAAATATTGCAACTCTACACACTGTTGACCCACAAACTAGAAGCAAAAGTTATAATAATTTCGATTCAGATACAAATAACTTTCAAAACACCGATTTAGGAAATCTTTGGGTTCTTTTAGCCTTAGCGACGGCAAACGTTAAGACCGCAACGGCAGCAAAAATAGAATGCGTTTTCTGCAAAGGGAGTCATCAAGTTCAAAATTGTCAAAAACTATTTAAAACAATCGAATCAGGAGATATTCCAACGGAAGAAAAAATGCAAGAAAGAAAGCCGAAATCTGCTCTGCGATATTCAAAATATGTTAATACACGAGTTCAAGTAAAAATCTTAGGAATTACACAAAAAGAAGTCCAAAGGGATCTGTTATGTTACAGATAAATAATTTACCCTGCCTATTTCACGTTATTGACGATAATTTTTCATTCGGAGCAGATGCGATATTTGGTCTAGATAACTTACAGAGATATGAAGGGGAAAATTGATTTAGGTAGGATGCGACTACAATTTGGTGAATTTATTTTACCATTCTTACAAAGAGAAAAATTTTTAATTCAACCCAACTCTTGCGAGAACATATACTTAGGGGAAGTTCAAAAATTACGTAACGCTGATAGGGTAGGTGGGTGAGTCTTTTAAATGTTACGGTCCGTTAAAAGTCTTCGGACAATTTTCTAAATAAGCGTTACTCTGGGTACTGGGGTACCCGAAATTTCAGAAAAAGGGCGTTACGATTTTTTTGAACGACCCCTTATGCGTAAAAAATTTAGATATAAGAGAGGAATATATACCCCATTTAGATTTAGATCCAAATTTAATTATCGAAAATGCACTCGCGACAAATATAAACGGACAAGCATATGTGAGATGCATAAATATTTTAAACGAAGTTATCGAGTTAGAAGCTCCGATTGTCAATCTCTTAAACTATGAAATCAGACAAGAGCAGGAAGAAGAGTATTGGGACTCGGAAATAGAATTAGAATAAATTTTACATAGACCAGGAAAAGATAATTTAGCAACGAACTTACTCTCAAAAAATTCTCTAACAGGGAAAAGGAAAGCATATCCAGACCAACTAAAGGTTAGACCCTTTGAAATGTCAAATAAAGGTGTATTTAATAATATTTTTGAGTCTGATTCAAAAAATTATACACGTTTGTTTAAAATCGCAGAGATAGAAAGAAAGCTAACTAATAAGAAAAAAGTTAAATTTACGCAAGAATCTGGTTCTGAATCAGATTACGTAATTCCAAAAAAAGCCAGAATTATGAAGAAAAAGAAAACAATTGTTGCGAGAAGCAAAAGATTAATACAACCAAGAACAATAGCGAAACGTAAGCTTGTTGAAAATGTATTAAACGAAGCCCAACCATTAGAAAAACCGGTGGGTAGACCAGAAAAAATCCGACTCGAAATTCCATACCTACCACCTAGACAATTACTAGAATTAAAAATGCAAAATCAAGAAAACTCAAAAATGGAAATTTCAAAGAGCATAGATTCAATTAATAAAGAATACAAAACACCTCAACAGGTACTGCAGAAGTTAGAAAAGCTTAAAATTAATATTATAGAGGATCTAAGTTTAAATAACAAAAGTAAAAATATAAGCCCACAAGTTATAATCAAAAAAATATTTTATAATAGTAATCTAAAAAATAATAATAAAGAAAATAAAATAATAAATAAAAATATTGAAATAAATAAAATAAATAAACCTAAAAATAATAAAAATAATAATTATGAAAATAATAAAATTAAAAAATATAAAAAAGCCGACGTGAGGACATACAAAAATATATGCCCAAGTAACGGCTCAGATAAATTAAAAAGAATAGTAGAAATACATCTCAAAGAGAGAGAAATAAATAATAAAGACGGAAATAGTCGCGTGCCGAATTTTAACAGCGATCACGTGAGATATTTACATACTGACGTGTGCGCTGAACCTGAAGAAACTTTTATAAGAGATTTAAAAATTAAGTATGATAAGGAATATTTATTCCACATTTTACTCGTATTAATGGAAAGTGATTTAAACTTTCATAAATTAAGAAATTATTTAAAATATAGTAAACATATACAAGTAGGCAAGGAACCCAAAGAAGCCAATAATGTATGAAACATGAAAAATACTTGGGGGAACGCAGATGCGCTATTTGTTTTTTTTAAATGAATATAAAATTAACGTATGCGTACAAATGTACGATTTAAATAAAAATAAAAATAAAATTAAAACAATTACCTATGTACATCATACGGGCAATAATAATAATTCAGATTTTATACATTTTCATTTAAGCGAAAACCATTATACTCCTCTATTAAAAATAACTACAAAGGGCAAATTGAAACAAAAAACTGATAAAGAGCTAGTAATTAAATTAGATAAAAGTGAGGTCGAAAAATATCAAAACCAACGTAAAGCTGTACAAAATAAAGATCTTGTAATAAAATTGGACAGAAAAGAAATCGATGATTACCGGAAATCTCAAGATGCAAAAAAAGAAAAACCTGTAGCTAAAGAAAATCATCTACGACCGGAGCGTAAGCCTCCATGGAGACCTAAAGACGAAATCTCCGAATTTCGGAACCTATAAAATGTATGAAAACTTCAAAGAGTCAACTGTTCTTTAATTTTAAAACATTTTATAGACAAAAGTGCTATGAGCAAAATTAGATAAAACAAAAAAAATATTTTCAAAATTGTTGGATAGATTGAAAAAAAATTTCTTGATAGTGAGAGATCAAAATTTATTTAACGAGATTGAAAATCTTTTCCATGTATAAAGACTTAACCAATATCTAGCAAAAGATAGTGAGAGATCAAAATTTATTTAACGAGATTGAAAATCTTTTCCATGTATAAAGACTTAACCAATATCTAGCAAAAGATAATAATATAATAGAAAAACCGAAAAAATTAAACTAATACTAGGAAATAAGGAACCTTATAATTAATAAATAATTTTAATTTTTATCAAGAAACAAAATAAAACTAAGAAAAAAAAATAAATGTTTCACTGTAAAAAAAATATTATAAAATAAATAAAAAAAATATTACATGTATTAACACTAATAAATAAGACGGACACATATACGCTAATATAACAAGTTCGATTAGTCCAAGTAGGATTTCGTATTTTGCTTGCGAAATTTTGCCAAGTCTGTTGAATTTTGTTCTTATACATCCGTGAAAATTTAAAGGCTTCTGCGCCTATCTGGGCATTTACAACGTTTTTTTTTGGAATAATTATATAATGAGTTTATTCTATACCATTTCGCAGTTTTAAAAATGTGCATTAGCGATTTTCCATTTGTTTTAGTTATTCCGAAAATTAGTTTTAAAGTTATCGTATTTTTGCAATTTTCTTAATAGACCTACTCGTGGAATAAGGTGTTTAACGTTATTTTTAGAACCGAAAGTGTACTTAAACTGTTCTTTACCGTTTTGCAGATCTAAAAATATCATTTTGAATTCGGATTTTCCTTTTGGTCCTAAAAAAAATTAATTTTAAGTTTAAGAAATTCGTTGTAGAATAAGCCTGTTATGGAGCTTAAGTAAAAATATTATATTATATGCTCGTGCTACTATTTAGAAAAAAGGCAGATATTTTTCGTTTATTTTTTTGTAAATTATTTTTTTACATTTTTGCAGTCTCGAATAAGTGTAAATAGAGACTTAAAATTTTGTAGGATCCTTGTTATTTCAGTTTTTAGATTCCTAATAATAATCTATTTTATTAAAAGCCTGCTTTTATTTGAAGTGTATCCAGTATTTAGAACGTTTAAATTTGTTATAGAGTTTTTCAATATATTTTCGCAGTCCTAAAAATATAAAATTTCGCTTAGGAAAAACATAAGTTTTCCTGAAATTTTCATTATAAGCTAATTACGAACAATCAACATGTTGAGGTTATATTAGCGTATATGTGTCCGTCTTATTTATTAGTGTTAATACATGTAATATTTTTTTTATTTATTTTATAATATTTTTTTTACAGTGAAATATTTATTTTTTTTTCTTAGTTTTATTTTGTTTCTTGATAAAAATTAAAATTATTTATTAATTATAAGGTTCCTTATTTCCTAGTATTAGTTTAATTTTTTCGGTTTTTCTATTATATTATTTCATTCGTATTCATCTTTTGCTAGATATTGGTTAAGTCTTTATACATGGAAAAGATTTTCAATCTCGTTAAATAAATTTTGATCTCTCACTATCAAGAAATTTTTTCTTCATTTCAATCTATCCAACAATTTTGAAAATATTTTTTTTGTTTTATCTTTTCCTGGTCTATGTAAAATTTATTCTAATTCTATTTCCGAGTCCCAATACTCTTCTTCCTGCTCTTGTCTGATTTCATAGTTTAAGAGATTGACAATCGGAGCTTCTAACTCGATAACTTCGTTTAAAATATTTATGCATCTCACATATGCTTGTCCGTTTATATTTGTCGCGAGTGCATTTTCGATAATTAAATTTGGATCTAAATCTAAATGGGGTATATATTCCTCTCTTATATCTAAATTTTTTACGCATAAGTATATGTTCTCGCAAGAGTTGGGTTGAATTAAAAATTTTTCTCTTTGTAAGAATGGTAAAATAAATTCACCAAATGTAGTCGCATCCTACCTAAATCAATTTTCCCCTTCATATCTCTGTAAGTTATCTAGACCTAATATCGCATCTGCTCCGAATGAAAAATTATCGTCAATAACGTGAAATAGGCAGGGTAAATTATTTATCTGTAACATAACAGATCCCTTTGGACTTCTTTTTGTGTAATTCCTAAGATTTTTACTTGAACTCGTGTATTAACATATTTTGAATATCGCAGAGCAGATTTCTGCTTTCTTTCTTGCATTTTTTCTTCCGTTGGAATATCTCCTGATTCGATTGTTTTAAATAGTTTTTGACAATTTTGAACTTGATGACTCCCTTTGCAGAAAACGCATTCTATTTTTGCTGCCGTTGCGGTCTTAACGTTTGCCGTCGCTGAGGCTAAAAGAACCCAAAGATTTCCTAAATCGGTGTTTTGAAAGTTATTTGTATCTGAATCGAAATTATTATAACTTTTGCTTCTAGTTTGTGGGTCAACAGTGTGTAGAGTTGCAATATTTTTATTAGGTTTTGCAGCACAATTTTCGTTTCTTTGGAGTACCTTACTCCTGCCTTCTAAATTTACTGCTATATTTGCAGCTTCCCATAGTGTGGTCGGTTTTTTAGCCCATACTCTATATTCCGGCGGATCCCTTAATCGGTATAGAAAACATTCTAACGATTCTTGTTTTGTTCTTGTTTTTTGGTATTCTTTTTCCCCTTGTCTCATACTAACCAAAGAGTCGTATAGGGACAAAAGTCTTTGTTCTAATGTCTGAACTCGTAGTGCATAGTCAGCTACGGGTTCATCTTCTTCTTGTTCAACCCTTCTAAGTTCTAACCTGATAGTATCCGCATCTTGTATACCTCCGAACGTTAATTTAAGATCCTGCAATAGCTGTTCAATAGAGTCATATCCTGGTGCCGTACCTCCATAAGCTAGTTGAGCTCGTCCCTTTAGTTTTGTGGAAATCGTGTTTAAGATCCACTTTTCGCTGTTTGGTCCGTAAGTAGTTAAAATATCCCGTATAACTTTCGCAAATGCGCTTAAGGTTTCTGGGCGGCCATCATAATTTGGGATCGTTGTTAGGGCTGCATTTAGCGGTATGTTTCCATGTGGGATTCCCGATCCTTGAGTGTACATAACCCTTCGTTCGCGTGGTTCTCTGTGGTTATTCATTTGTATATTTTCGGTGGGAAAACGTCTTATTTCAACCATAGGTTCATTATTGATAAAAAATTGTGGCTCGTCCTGTTCCTCTATTTCGGTTAATACCCAGTGATGCCGATTAAGGCATCTTTAAGTTAGGATGGCATTATGGAACCCGGAAATAAGTTGGTATCAATTCTACAATCTTCTGCGCGCACCAAATTAAAAATATAAACAAATTTAGAGGTTATGCGATGCTAGCATTCAAATGTTAATTAATTTATTGCAAGAAGTATTAAAAATTAAAAAATTAATTAATTAATGTTAGTTTTCAAGTAAATCAAGAAAAAATAGAAATTATTCAAAAAAGATGTATTGAAAAAAGTTAGCCTAAAATGTTTGTTAAAGTAGAGCAAGATCTGAAGTTATTGTTTTATCTTGTGGTATGTTGATATAAATAATTTATATAAATAGTAATAAAATAATCTTTTACACTTGTTTTTTTTTTAATTTTATTAGAGGCTGGTAAAAGTTTAGTTGGTGTAACAGCTTGCTTAACTGTAAGAAAAAGAGCACTAATTCATTGCAATTTTGGAGTATCAGTTGAACAGTGGAAACAGCGATGCAAAATGTGTTCAACAGCCACTGATGATTCTATGGTATGTCGATTTACTAGTGAAGCCAAAGATAAACCGAATAACTGCTCAATTTTAGTAACTACATATTCAATGATCATACATGCACAAAAAAGATCTTGGGATGCCGAACAAACTATGAAATGGCTTCAAGATGTTGAATGGGGAATCATGATTTTGGATGGTAATAAATTTATCTTTTTAATAGCACATGCGTGATTTTAATTTTTAAATTAAAATTTTTTATGTTAGAAGTACACAGGATTCATGCTATAATGTTTCGTAGAGTGTTAACAGCCTTATTATAAATTAGGATTAACAGCTACGCTTTAAGTGAAGATGATAAAATTACCAATCTAAACTTTTTAATTGGCCCTAAGCTTTATGAAGCTAATTGGTTAGAATTACAAAAGAAAAGGTTCATTGCCTAATTTCAATGAGTAGAAGCGTGGTGTCCAATAACCCCAGAATTTTATGGAGGATATTTCAATTGTAAAACAAGCGAGTAATTAGTAAGTAAATCATTTGTTTTATTATTTATTATATTAAAATAAAAAAAAAAATTATATTAAATTATTTGTAAAGAATTTAGCTACTGCACGTGATGAATCCAAAGATACTATGAGCTTGTCAGTATCTCATTCGTTACCATGGAAGGCGAGGGGACAAAACGATTCTCTTTTCTTATAATATATTTCAGTTAAAATATATGCAATAAAAATGAATAAGCTTTACATTTATGGGCCCATCAGTCGGTTAGAAAAAAGTTATAATTACACATTATACATTATTAATATATGTTTATAATACATATGCTCTTTTTTTCAGAGTGAAAGAAGACAAATTTTACAAAATTTGCAGTTTATACAAAAGTTAACACAACATTTGACAGTAAATTAGCTGATACTTCTTTTGATTTGCCTGAAGCTAATGTCTTGATACGAATTTCATCTCATTGCAGATCAAGAAGACAATAATAAGTACAAAGATTGGGAAGAATTCTTCGAGCTTAAAAAGGTAAATAAAAAAATTGATTAAACGTAATCAAGCAAAGCAATTATTTGGAACTAAAACTATTATGGACTTATTTATATTAATACTACCGTATCAGCATTATGAAATTTTGGAGTTTCTTCTTCCTCCAAACGCCTGTGATGTCCAATTTCATCAAGAAAATCAAAATTTGTTCTTGGAAATGCAAAATCATTTTCCTAGAGCCTTTTTAGATCCAACAGGGGAACTAAATATGGAAATTGAACAATTGGCATATGAATACCAGTCGATACCAGAAATTGTAGATGAACCCGATTATATTGGGGATATAGACACGTTTTGGTTGAATATATATGAACGTCGAAATAATCAAGGAGAATACATATTTAGAAATATTGGTCATCTAGCTCTGAATATTTGCTCAATACCTCACGCAAACTCTTAGCCAGAGAGAAATTGGAGCAAGAAAAATTTTATCACAGATAAAAAAAGAAATCGACTACAAAGCCCAACAATAAATCCTCTGATGCGGCTATCTACTTATGTTAAGTTATCAGAAAATTTTCCTAAAATAGTACCTTCCGAAGCCATGATACAGGCTCTAATAAGAAATCACAATATTATGGACGAAGATAACGAAAATGTTGATGATGAAATAATCGATGATGAAAGTAATGATGATGATGACGATATGGTGGATGAAGGTATATATGGAGATAGTGATGAAGAAAATGTATAAACTAAAATTATATATATATTTTTTTTGAATTTATTATTATAAAGGTATAGAATAAATTTCTGCTGAAGTTATTATAAAATCGGGTGTCTTAAAATTACATAATTGATAAAATTATAAGAGAAAATAAAAGTTTGCCTAACTATATTATCTACTTACAAGAAAAATGAAGATAAGAAGTGCCAGGATGAATGCAACCCGATGTACTAATGTATAATTTTTTTTTCACACCATTTAATTTGCACATTTTTTTATTGTCAATGCTTTCATATAACATAGTTATAATAAAAAATGTTTATAATATATATATTTATTAAAATTTTGAATTGTTTCAGATTTGAATCTCAATTTTTATTTTTTGTTTTTTTTTTTTTTTAAGTTCATTTTATACAAATTTTATTTTTGAAAATGATAATTAAAAAAATATAGATATTCTAATATTATAAAATTTAATTTCCTACAAAATTAAATAAATAGTTCTTAAAATTACTATATAATATACTCAATCTATAAATATTTATTTGTAAATACTAATTTTACTTATTTCAATAAAATAATTTTCATAATCACATTATAATGTTTAATTGATAATCTCAATAACTTATTAAATACTTATTCTGTATTTTAATAATTTTTTATTAACTGTGGTAGGTATAATGAAGAATAATTCATAAATAAAGAAAAATAAATTTCAAAATTTATTTACAATATTATATTAATAATATATATAAATTACAAAGAGAAGTAAAAAATTTTTTATTTTTTAAACAGAGGATGTTGTTTAGTCCCCGAAGACCCGAAGACGATGTTTTTTTATATTCTAAATAAGCTGCATCATCAGCCCCTGATACAGAAGACATGTTGTACCAGCTTTACGAATAAACTAGAAATAAATATGAAAAACTGTATAGCTTACTAAACTTTGTTTTTATTAACTATAATTAGAGAATATATGTGACCCAATTTCAGCATACAATTTTGTAATAAAAAAATAAATACAAACCGTTCAAGGTCCTTCGCCAGGAATTTCCTCTTCATCTGCATCCATGTCAATAGCTCCATCTCTTAATAAAAAAATTTTATCTGGATATACACAATTTCTCTGAAATAAATTATATTAGAAATGAATATTCTTCACATAAAAATTTTAAATAGTTTATAAATTAAGTATTGGTCAATATAAAAAAAAAAACAATTATACGTTTGTATATGATTTGGACGATATAAATATAAATCAAAATTTATAAATTAACTTTTTTTTTTTCTATATAATCTTGTATATACTTCTCTAGCACAGTTCACAAAAAATAATCTGCATCCCAGTAAAAATGCAGTCTTCACGTTTTCGGCAACGGGAATATGGTCTAATTCTTCTCGGGTTAAGATTCCAATTTCTAATTCATTATCTGGTTTCTGTTGCTCGGCTAGTGCAACATTTATTTGGTGAACATTTGTATTATTCACATAATCTTCCAATAAAAAACGTATTAAAATAGATTTATACAATTCTACTAAGTAATGAAACAAATCAGCTATTAAGACAGACTCTGTCTGAAAAATTGAATTAACGTGTTCAAACAGTTCACACATGCTATGCATAAAATGCATAAAGCACTTTAAAAGAGGATCTTGAAAACGATCTAGCGTAGCAATTATACACACACATTATACATTATTAATATATGTTTATAATACATATGCTCTTTTTTTCAGAGTGAAAGAAGACAAATTTTACAAAATTTGCAGTTTATACAAAAGTTAACACAACATTTGACAGTAAATTAGCTGATACTTCTTTTGATTTGCCTGAAGCTAATGTCTTGATACGAATTTCATCTCATTGCAGATCAAGAAGACAATAATAAGTACAAAGATTGGGAAGAATTCTTCGAGCTTAAAAAGGTAAATAAAAAAATTGATTAAACGTAATCAAGCAAAGCAATTATTTGGAACTAAAACTATTATGGACTTATTTATAGGAGCGATTGTTGAATATTTTAATGCTTTTTTTTATGTAAATTCTAATTCAACTGCCTAAAAATTATTTTCTTTTACTTAAAGAAAAAAAAAAGTTAATTTATAAATTTTGATTTATATTTATAATAAAAATAAAAAATTTATTTTATATATCGTACCTTTAAAGATACTAAAATTACAATTAAAGTTAGACATTTATCTGCTACCAATACAGAAATACATGTACAAACGTATAATTGTTTTTTTTTTATATTGACCAATACTTAATTTATAAAATATTTAAAATTTTTATGTGAAGAATATTCATTTCTAATATAATTTATTTCAGAGAAATTGTGTAATCCTCCAGATAAAATTTTTGTATTCAGAGATGGATTTTGTGATGGTCAAACTGGAAGCTGATAAAAAGCATGAATTTAAGTAATTTTTAGAAGCTTGCACTCTCGTTGATTCTTCCTATAAACCAAAATTATCTGTAATTATATTTCAACAAAAAATAAATACAAGGATCTTTGAACAGGCAAATATTTAATTTATGATTTCTTAGTATTTATAAATAAAATACTAATAACTTGCAATGTGATTTTTCAGGGAAATGAATTAGTAAATCATTTACCAATTACAGTTGTAGATCATGACATTAGAAGACGTTGTATGTATGACTTTTTAGTCCCTCAACGTGTTAACCAGGGGCTTGTGACTCCTAGGCACTTTACTGTGTTATGTGATGGATCAAATACAAAAACTGATCATATGCAAATATGTACGTATAAATCATGCCATTTGTATAATAATTGGCCAGAAACTATTCGAGTTCCAACAACTTGCCAGTATGCTCATAAATTATCCTATCTTATAGGCTGAAATGTAAGAGCAGAGCCGCATCCTAATTTAACTAATTAATTATATACTGCCTATAATTTCAATTTTGATATCTATATTTTAAAATCATTATTCATTGTATAAACATTAATTGTACCTAAATTATTATGAAAAAATCAATTAATTTTTTTTAATGATCTTTACATTAACAAACTATTTATCCAAAAAAGAATGTATTTATACATATATTTTATGTTGACTTTTAAAATTATAATTATGTATATATATATACATTTTGAATGTATATAAATTATATTTATTTATACATATATTTTATATTGTTTCTTCAAATTATATTTATGTGCATGTAATAAATGGTAAAAATAGTAATCATGGTAAAAATAAAGTTTAGAAAAGGCTTATTATTTAAAAAAGTTTATACCTATTTATAAAAAAAAAATGTTATATTATAATGAGTTGCCAAAACGTAAAAAGATTAATTATTTTTTTCAATTAAAAAAGTTAAGGTTGAGTGATTACATATGTATTATAATAAATATTTTTAAAATAAAAAACCTTATACATGATTAAAGAAGACTGCATTTTTGAAGTTTTAATTATTTGCTTTTGTTGTTTTATATATATAATGTTATAACAATTATGTAAATGTATACATATCCATCAAAATTTCCAAAATTTTAAAAATTAAGATTTTTTTTGATAAAAGCTCAATATATTAAATAAATTACTAATAAGCTACATTCTTAAAATAAACTCATGAGAAGTTCAAAAATTTTATTAATTTACATATGACCTGCTCCTAATAGATTCATCAGGCAAAAAGTTTAGATTCTTTTTTTTTCGTAGGCCTGCATTGATTTGTATTTTCACTTTAATTTTGGAAAAATATAAACTAATTCTTAAAAACGACACATCATTTCTTAAACGTGGTTCAGGAAAATTTTTTTATAATTATCGGGCAATAATAAACTCTTAGAGGGTCATTGGTGCCCGCATTAGAAATAGATGTATTAAATATCGCTCGATCACAAAAACCCTTGCTACAAAATAATAATTATTATATCTATACATTACTATTAGACCGTATATACATTTGAGATAAAAAATATATTACAAATAAAAAAAAAATAATTTATTGCAAGTTTGCAAAAAGTTGTACTATGAAAAAATAATAAATTTAGAAATATATAATAAATAAAGATTAAGAAATAAATAATTTAAAATAATAAAAAAAAATTTTTTAAAAAACGAAAAAAAATTATACATTAGTGCAATGGGTTGCGTTCATCCAGGCAGTTCTTATTTAAATTTGTCAGCTAGAAAAATCTTGCACTGCAAAAAAATATCGATTTAACGATTTTACTATCACGATAGTAAATTTACAATCATTGTAGTAAAATCGAAATTTTTTTTATGTGTTACAAAATTTACTATAAAGTTACCATAGGATAGTACTATCCTATTACGTAAGGGTATGTTATTTTTTATAGTGAGTATATATTATTCAGCACATGTGTTTACTGTATACTATTTGCAATAAATAATTTATTCTTCTAATTATTTATAATAAATCGTTTTAATGAATCTACTTTAAGTTAATGAATTAAAAGCTTAATTTTATAATTGTCAAAAAAGTTTATCTGCAAGTTTACTTATTTTGTTTTTGAAAATATTGAAGGCCATCGTTGCAAAAATTAATAATTAAGTTTATTATTGCACACTATTGTTGATTATTGTTTTGTTTCCTTTAATTTTGGTAGGTTAAAATATTTAGCTAGTATACTTATTGTCACTCTAATCAAATATCAATTCAATTCTTGCTAAATAAAATTGCAATTAATTATTATTATATTATTACTTTTGGTAAAGCTATATATTTTACCTAATATTATAGAAAACGCAAAATTAAATACGTTGACTATAGAGTTTTATTTTATAATAAACGAGAGATCCTATCAATAATTGATTTTTCTTAATTTATTTATTTAAAAATTTTAATTTTATTTACACAGCATAATTAAAATTTCTGCAACATTTCCAAATTTCTGCTCTTTAACATTTCAAAAACGTTGCGTTTTCAAAAAATATCAGTTGCAAAATCATTTTTGCATTAAAGAAATGTATGCAAATTTTTTTAATAATTTATTGGATATGTTTATGAAGCATTTATGAACAGGCATTTGGAAACGTTGCTGCTCTGATTTACAATTTTCTATAGAGTGACAATATATAAATAGCCTAAAATTATTGTAACTTAAATGAATTTTATAAAAAATGGTATAGTGAAATTGATAATATGGAACAAGGACAAAACAACCGAAATGATGGTCAAGGAAGAAGATACTTGATACGGTGGCAGTTTGAAGGGAATAGACGTCACTGGCTTAGACAGCATCCTGAGAATGACCATAGAGGAATTTGTCTAGCATGTGACATCCATTTTGTAGCAAGAAGAAATGTTATTGAAAGGCATGAAAATTCTAATAGGCACGTAAATAATTTAGTACAATACTTTATTAAAAATAACATTGATCCTGATGAAGATAATGAAAATCAAGGAGAAATTTTTGAACGCTCAATAGCAACAATTAAAGCAATGTTTGCTTTATATTTTTCGTTACATAATCAACCTATACAGCTTATAGACTCATTAGTCCCATTTATCATAGATATCACAAATATCCCTATGTTTTTTGAAGCTTTGAGAGAACTTCACCTTAAGAGAACATCTTTTACTGGTGTAATTAAAACTATTGACCAAATTTATATGGGAGAATTTACTGCTAAACTACGACGAAGAGCTTCCAGTATCCTATTTGATGGATCTACAGACATAGCTACTGAAAAGTACGGTTGCATTATAGTTAGATATTTTGATGAGGACAAAAATAAAGTGGTCAGCGCATTATGGAAGATGGTTCTAGTTTATGATATGCATTTAAATCCAGATGTATCAGCTGATCCACAGCATCTTTATGATTTGATTTTAAATTCATTTTTGAATACAGGCATTGATTTACAAAATACTTTGATTGCATTTGAATCTATGGGGAACCCGTAATGCAAGGGGTGATCGATTCAGTTCGTACAAGGTTTATGCGTGATTTCGAAGGCATAATAATTAATTCATGTATATGCCATGCACTGCATCTAAGCATTAAAACTTGCTGCGAAGACTTTATTGCGAATAATTATTTAAAATTTCCCCAGGATGTTTACAATGTTTTAAATACCGCAGGAAGGAAAGTAAGATTAAGGCAAGCCCAAATTAGACTCAATTTAAGAACCAGGGTTTTACTCAAGCCTGTACCCACAAGATGGCTATCAATGGGTCCAGCGCTTCAGCGTATAATTTATAATTGGGAAGCGATCCAAGAAACTTTAATAACTATCCGCGATATTGACAGACCGCGAAACCTAGCACCTATAATTGCTACGCTAGATCGTTTTCAAGATCCTCTTTTAAAGTGCTTTATGCATTTTATGCATAGCATGTGTGAACTGTTTGAACACGTTAATTCAATTTTTCAGACAGAGTCTGTCTTAATAGCTGATTTGTTTCATTACTTAGTAGAATTGTATAAATCTATTTTAATACGTTTTTTATTGGAAGATTATGTGAATAATACAAATGTTCACCAAATAAATGTTGCACTAGCCGAGCAACAGAAACCAGATAATGAATTAGAAATTGGAATCTTAACCCGAGAAGAATTAGACCATATTCCCGTTGCCGAAAACGTGAAGACTGCATTTTTACTGGGATGCAGATTATTTTTTGTGAACTGTGCTAGAGAAGTATATACAAGATTATATAGAAAAAAAAAAAGTTAATTTATAAATTTTGATTTATATTTATATCGTCCAAATCATATACAAACGTATAATTGTTTTTTTTTTTATATTGACCAATACTTAATTTATAAACTATTTAAAATTTTTATGTGAAGAATATTCATTTCTAATATAATTTATTTCAGAGAAATTGTGTATATCCAGATAAAATTTTTTTATTAAGAGATGGAGCTATTGACATGGATGCAGATGAAGAGGAAATTCCTGGCGAAGGACCTTGAACGGTTTGTATTTATTTTTTTATTACAAAATTGTATGCTGAAATTGGGTCACATATATTCTCTAATTATAGTTAATAAAAACAAAGTTTAGTAAGCTATACAGTTTTTCATATTTATTTCTAGTTTATTCGTAAAGCTGGTACAACATGTCTTCTGTATCAGGGGCTGATGATGCAGCTTATTTAGAATATAAAAAAACATCGTCTTCGGGTCTTCGGGGACTAAACAACATCCTCTGTTTAAAAAATAAAAAATTTTTTACTTCTCTTTGTAATTTATATATATTATTAATATAATATTGTAAATAAATTTTGAAATTTATTTTTCTTTATTTATGAATTATTCTTCATTATACCTACCACAGTTAATAAAAAATTATTAAAATACAGAATAAGTATTTAATAAGTTATTGAGATTATCAATTAAACATTATAATGTGATTATGAAAATTATTTTATTGAAATAAGTAAAATTAGTATTTACAAATAAATATTTATAGATTGAGTATATTATATAGTAATTTTAAGAACTATTTATTTAATTTTGTAGGAAATTAAATTTTATAATATTAGAATATCTATATTTTTTTAATTATCATTTTCAAAAATAAAATTTGTATAAAATGAACTTAAAAAAAAAAAAAAACAAAAAATAAAAATTGAGATTCAAATCTGAAACAATTCAAAATTTTAATAAATATATATATTATAAACATTTTTTATTATAACTATGTTATATGAAAGCATTGACAATAAAAAAATGTGCAAATTAAATGGTGTGAAAAAAAAATTATACATTAGTACATCGGGTTGCATTCATCCTGGCACTTCTTATCTTCATTTTTCTTGTAAGTAGATAATATAGTTAGGCAAACTTTTATTTTCTCTTATAATTTTATCAATTATGTAATTTTAAGACACCCGATTTTATAATAACTTCAGCAGAAATTTATTCTATACCTTTATAATAATAAATTCAAAAAAAATATATATATAATTTTAGTTTATACATTTTCTTCATCACTATCTCCATATATACCTTCATCCACCATATCGTCATCATCATCATTACTTTCATCATCGATTATTTCATCATCAACATTTTCGTTATCTTCGTCCATAATATTGTGATTTCTTATTAGAGCCTGTATCATGGCTTCGGAAGGTACTATTTTAGGAAAATTTTCTGATAACTTAACATAAGTAGATAGCCGCATCAGAGGATTTATTGTTGGGCTTTGTAGTCGATTTCTTTTTTTATCTGTGATAAAATTTTTCTTGCTCCAATTTCTCTCTGGCTAAGAGTTTGCGTGAGGTATTGAGCAAATATTCAGAGCTAGATGACCAATATTTCTAAATATGTATTCTCCTTGATTATTTCGACGTTCATATATATTCAACCAAAACGTGTCTATATCCCCAATATAATCGGGTTCATCTACAATTTCTGGTATCGACTGGTATTCATATGCCAATTGTTCAATTTCCATATTTAGTTCCCCTGTTGGATCTAAAAAGGCTCTAGGAAAATGATTTTGCATTTCCAAGAACAAATTTTGATTTTCTTGATGAAATTGGACATCACAGGCGTTTGGAGGAAGAAGAAACTCCAAAATTTCATAATGCTGATACGGTAGTATTAATATAAATAAGTCCATAATAGTTTTAGTTCCAAATAATTGCTTTGCTTGATTACGTTTAATCAATTTTTTTATTTACCTTTTTAAGCTCGAAGAATTCTTCCCAATCTTTGTACTTATTATTGTCTTCTTGATCTGCAATGAGATGAAATTCGTATCAAGACATTAGCTTCAGGCAAATCAAAAGAAGTATCAGCTAATTTACTGTCAAATGTTGTGTTAACTTTTGTATAAACTGCAAATTTTGTAAAATTTGTCTTCTTTCACTCTGAAAAAAAGAGCATATGTATTATAAACATATATTAATAATGTATAATGTGTAATTATAACTTTTTTCTAACCGACTGATGGGCCCATAAATGTAAAGCTTATTCATTTTTATTGCATATATTTTAACTGAAATATATTATAAGAAAAGAGAATCGTTTTGTCCCCTCGCCTTCCATGGTAACGAATGAGATACTGACAAGCTCATAGTATCTTTGGATTCATCACGTGCAGTAGCTAAATTCTTTACAAATAATTTAATATAATTTTTTTTTTTATTTTAATATAATAAATAATAAAACAAATGATTTACTTACTAATTACTCGCTTGTTTTACAATTGAAATATCCTCCATAAAATTCTGGGGTTATTGGACACCACGCTTCTACTCATTGAAATTAGGCAATGAACCTTTTCTTTTGTAATTCTAACCAATTAGCTTCATAAAGCTTAGGGCCAATTAAAAAGTTTAGATTGGTAATTTTATCATCTTCACTTAAAGCGTAGCTGTTAATCCTAATTTATAATAAGGCTGTTAACACTCTACGAAACATTATAGCATGAATCCTGTGTACTTCTAACATAAAAAATTTTAATTTAAAAATTAAAATCACGCATGTGCTATTAAAAAGATAAATTTATTACCATCCAAAATCATGATTCCCCATTCAACATCTTGAAGCCATTTCATAGTTTGTTCGGCATCCCAAGATCTTTTTTGTGCATGTATGATCATTGAATATGTAGTTACTAAAATTGAGCAGTTATTCGGTTTATCTTTGGCTTCACTAGTAAATCGACATACCATAGAATCATCAGTGGCTGTTGAACACATTTTGCATCGCTGTTTCCACTGTTCAACTGATACTCCAAAATTGCAATGAATTAGTGCTCTTTTTCTTACAGTTAAGCAAGCTGTTACACCAACTAAACTTTTACCAGCCTCTAATAAAATTAAAAAAAAAACAAGTGTAAAAGATTATTTTATTACTATTTATATAAATTATTTATATCAACATACCACAAGATAAAACAATAACTTCAGATCTTGCTCTACTTTAACAAACATTTTAGGCTAACTTTTTTCAATACATCTTTTTTGAATAATTTCTATTTTTTTTTGATTTACTTGAAAACTAACATTAATTAATTAATTTTTTAATTTTTAATACTTCTTGCAATAAATTAATTAACATTTGAATGCTAGCATCGCATAACCTCTAAATTTGTTTATATTTTTAATTTGGTGCGCGCAGAAGATTGTAGAATTGATACCAACTTATTTCCGGGTTCCTTACAGGCGGTCTTATTACTTTTAAATTTTCTAAATTTTTCTTTAATTTTTATTTTATGTTTGGGTGGAATTTTGTAGTATTTATATTTAGGATATTGGGTTTAAAACAAAATATTAATGCGAAGCAAAAAAAATAAAAAAAAATGATTTTAAATTAATGTTTTTTTTTTACTGTTTTTCAATAGTTTATTCAAAAAAAAATATAATTATTAGTTATTAATCCAACTATATAAAAAATTCCGTAATTATTTTAATATTATGTATATTATTATTTTTTATCTAATTAGATTTAAACATTTATTGTTGTTAATTAATATTTATTTTTTTATATTACCAAAAAAGAGAAAAATGTGAAAGTTCGATTTTATAGAATGCCCTATATATGTTTTGTTAAATGTAAGTTCGTTTAATGCTAAACACTTTTTGTCGTCGTTGGTTTGGTAAGATTTTACAAAATTTAAGCTCTCTTTGCACAAAATCTACGCTGCTTGCGTGCTGTATATATCCAAGGGGGTATGAATGTTTGCCTAGTATTAGGTGCTAATATGTTAATGTTTTTATTTATTATTATTTTTTTTCTAAAAGGAATTAATCCTCGTTAAAATAGAATTATTATAAATTATCCAAATAAATTGTTGCCCGCCGGTCGCGAAATGCTAGGTTTAATCAATTCAGAAAAGGTATTATTAAGATATTTTGTAAAATTTCAAAGGCAAATGTATATTAGAAGTTTGTATATTATATGTATTATATGTATATTAGATGTATATTAGAAGTTTTTGTAGATGTATATATTAGAAGTATTTTTCGTAATTAAGTATATAAGTGTATTGATAGTAAAATATTCTGGTTTGTAAAGTCACGTTGAAATGTTTATTGTCTCGAATGTTTATTTTTAAAATATTTAACTAAAATGTACTCACAGTACTGCAACGATGAAAATCCAGTTTCCTGACATTTTCTGACGTTTGGATGACCTCGGTACTGCTTGGCTCTCTCGATCTCTGGATACCGCTGATCCTGTTGACGGAACTCTAAAGATATTGATTCTGCGTTTTGATCCTTTTTTTTTTGTTCTTGTAGAATAATTTCCCGTAGAGTGGTGAAATCCTTGTTTGGGCGCCTGAATATATACGATGTTCTTTCCTTCTATGTTAATTTTTTGGTATTTATCTGGATGTTCTTTTTTGAAAAATTATTGATTTTTCTTAAATTCTCTTTGGAAAAATTTCAAAAATTTTTTATGTTGATTATCTATTCCTGACACCTCCGAATATCCCACCAAAGCGTCCAGTGAATATCGCAGAGCAGATTCATTTACTAAGCTAATACCAGCTCCACTATCAATAAAAAAGGTCCCTTTTCCCCCGATAAGATTTTCACTATTTAATCCAACTACAGGTGGAATTTTCTTTGCGCTTGCGAACATAATTTTTGTGGTTGTAGGGATGTTTTGAAAAATATTTAGCTCGACACCACTCGGCGTCGAGCGGCATACAAGTTTAAATTCTGTTGATCATTAGAATTTTCATTTCTCATGTAGGTATTACTATTCCAATCTCCGTTGTTTATGTTTCTTTCTTGGTTAGTATAGTTATATCTTGGCTGATTTTCTCTCGGAAAATTATTTGCATTTGTAAAGTTACCATTATTGTCATTACGTGGCATGCTATTTCTGTGATAATTGCCATTGTTATTGTAATTTGGTCTATTTTCGTTGCTTGCGAAATTATTGTTATTTCGATTAAAATTGTTTGTGTTTCTTTCACGGAAACCGTTTTGATTCGAACTTAAGTTTTAAGTTGCCTTACGTTACCTTTACTAAATCCCTTTTTTTTTTGTCCCAATTTTTTTATAAAAAGGGCGTTTAATCTACAAGTATATCCTTTAATCAAATTATGATTTCCAAAAAATTTTTGCTTTTAAACTAAAATTTTAAACTCTCTTACTTAGAAAACTGTTCTTCAAAAATACCCGCATTGCATTTTACATGGTTAACAATTAGATTTCCCAAAAACAACTATCATACGTTCTTATATCAACCGAAAAAAATTTACTACGACTTTTGAAAATTTCAAACCACAATTTTTACGTGTTTTATTCTAATCGCTTTTTTTTCTAATTAATAACTTTATATCTTAAATCTTTATTAAAATTTTGGAATTACAAGCAAAAACTTATGTGGCTTAAAACTATAGAACAGAAAAACTCTCTTAAATTCTTATAATTATCTTAAATCATTCTTTTTTGAATTTTTGCATAATACAAACAGAATTTAAGCGGATTACAAAAAGAAACTCTCTTCAAAAAAATTTCCTATTTCTAAAACAGTCTTAAACACTTAATAAAATTATTTTATGGCTTAATAATTAAAATAAACTCCTACTTTATATATTTCAACTCTTTACTAAAACAATTACAAAAATACCAGCAAATAAATATTTTATGCGTGTTTTATTTTTTTTTTTTTTTTTTTTCAGAGTATAGAAATAAAGCTTTATTATTGGTTACTATTTCTCGTATTTGAATATTTGAAATCAGTTGCTCGCTCCCTCTGTTGATGTCCTTGGGATGAAGCTAAGTAAAATTATATCGGTTGCTAATTATATTCTTATGTGTAGGTTAGAGAGATATTTAGTTTTAAATGAAGCTTTACTATTTGTCGTATTTGAATTTTTGAAATCTGTTGCTCGCTCCCTCTGTTGATGTCCTTGGGATGAAGCTAAGTAAAATTATATCGGTTGCTAATCGTATTCTTATGTATAGGTTAGAGAAAGATATTTAGTTTTAAATAAAGCTTTGCTATTTTTCGTATTTGAATTTTTGAAACCAGTTGCTCGCTCCCTCTGTTGATGTCCTTGGGATGAAGCTAAGTAAAATTATATCGGTTGCTAATCGTATTCTTATGTGTAGGTTAGAGAGAGCTATTTAGTTTTAAATAAAGCTTTGCTATTTTTCGTATTTGAATTTTTGAAATCAGTTGCTCGCTCCCTCTGTTGATGTCCTTGGGATGAAGCTAAGTAAAATTATATCGGTTGCTAATTCTATTCTTACGTGAAGTTAGAGAGAGACATTTAGTTGTTTTTTTTTTGAACGGCGTATTATTATTGGTTGAGTAACTTATGTGTGTATTCGGCGGGCTTTTGAAATTCTGGGTTATTATTCTATTGTTTCTTGTAAAAAAAATTTTTTAATACTTCGTATATTACACACAAAATTTTTTATGTTTGTTGAACAAACTTTTTTTTTAAGGATTTTATCAATAATTTGTTAAAAGAAATTTATTTAAATGAAATTTTATTAAATTTACGTCGAAAGTCTGCTTTTTATTTATAGTTTAAAAAATTAAAAGGTTTTTTATAATTTTTTTTTTGATTATTTTGAGAAAAGGTGTACTGCATTTTTAGTAATATTTAGTTAGATTAAATTAATTAAATTAAATTATTTGACTTATTTAAATTGTTAGTATGTCTACTCTAGTGCTGCTGTGTTTTCTTTTTAATTATTACAAATATACAATCAGTAATAGTAAAGATGAGGATTCAGATTAGATTTTTACATTCAAATCTTATTATTGGTTGAGACTGAAATAAGCAGAATAATAAAAAGAAAAATAAACATGTTCAATAATTTAACAAATGAATAAATGAAATGTAGTTAAACGAATCTAGTTTTATTTATTAAAAAAAAGTATTAATAATATTATAATTTTTTCTATTTTATCTTGTATTTTTTCTTATTTGATATGACAGGGTGTAAAAAGAAATTGTAAAAAAAATTCTTGCAAAAATCATAATTTTAACTGTCTACTAAGAATAATAACGGGAATAATTTTTGAAAATGAAAACGACTAGTTTATAACGATATTCCCTATTTATATTTTTATAATAAAATTTATCTAAGTATATTAATGATGGGTAAAATGGATGAAACTAGTTTAATTAAATTCTATCTTTTCGCGCAAGAATTTTTTTTCCTTCTCTACGTGTTACAATATGATGGGGTAATAATAATAAATAGAATCGATCAATTGATAAAAATAAAAAATATAAGAGAGAATAAAAATGAATACATTTGTTACCCCACCACCCTTATGCTCTCTCGAAGCAATGCCTTTTCTGTGCAATACTTTTCTGTGAAATAAATAATGTAAATTTTTTTTTCTTATGCAGTAAAAAAAAATATATAACTTACAAATAAAAATAAAGAGCCTATTAAGAGCCTTTGGGGTTTTCTAATTTTTTCTCACTTCCTTTATTTTTTTTTCTTTCTGAAAATTTCCGAGTTACCTTAGTTTAGTTGGAGGATATGTATATATATTATATGTACGAACAGACATTCAAAAATCATATGCAGAACAACAAAAAGAGCAAATAACGCAATAAAAAAGGATGTAATTAGGAAAAGAAAATCATGACAACAAAAATTTAATACATACTAAATCAGTCTATATAACGAGGATTTTTAATTAAATAAATAATTTTGATAATATACATACATATATATTTATTAATATATTTATTCTTTAAGAGCGCCTTTTAATATATATATATGTATGTATAATTGTTTAGTAGTAGTAATGATAATAAAATAGGGGGAAATTACCTTCGTTATTCGGCTAGCTCGGCATAAGAAACGATCTCACTCGGCAAGTGGGGGAGTTCTAAGAAATAGGTATTTGAGTGGGGAAATATTTTTATATGTGAACATGCACTTATACTAAAATGAAATAAACACTTATTTAATTATCATGAAATATTTAATTGAACTTATTTATATTTTATTTATGTGTAAAGATGGCTCCAAGGCAATACGCGTATCTTTACCAGTATTTCTTTGGCACTTGGAGGTGCGAAACCGTGAACTGCTCTATGGACATCGCGCGTGACTTCGCGATCCAAAGCTGAAACCGGAATGCTCGTTTTTCAAAGGAAACGGCATGGTCTTCTTTTACAGCGCCGTGCGGCTGATACTATGAATCATTATCAGTCGATACGTAAATCTATAACTTTTATTGATCGGTGCTGCTTCTTATTAATCTTCTATTAGAATATTATTGAACTATAAATAATATATTTGAATTTCGATTGTTGCTAGGCGGAAATCTTCTGTGTTTGAGACTTGAGGCGCGCGAATATGTGTGTATGTATGTTCGCAAATATTAAATAATTTAATATTTAATATTTGCTTGTAACGGGCAAAAATGCCTCGTTACAATAGCTCCCCGCTTAGAGTGGACTTTGCGGAGCGAAGTCCTTCCACTTCTAAGGAACTAAATATGTAATAAATCATTCTTGCACAAATACGGTACATTGATCCTACCCGATCATTCCTAAGCCCTACTCTAAATATATTTACAATTTATTTAAAATTTTTATTATGACTAGAATTTTTAAAGAAATGCAAAATAAAATCAAAATAAAATATTTTATCAAGCAAAAAATCATTTATACTTACTTCTGGCTTAAAAAAAAAATATGATAAAGATCAATGATAAATAAAATTAAAAATATATGAATTAATGAGTAAAAAAAAATCAATATTCGCGTTTCTCAATTTCCTGTTTCTAACAATAATCATTTACTTACTATGACTCTAAAACTGCTCCAATTAATTTCCAAATTTTTTTTTATGAATAAGGAATGTAGGAGTTAAGGATTAGGTCTAGGTTGAGTTTAAACTACATGCAAGTAAATAAAAAAAAATGAATATACAAATCATTGAAAATAAAAATAAGGTAAAAATTAATATTAATTTAATAATCTTTTAACATCAAACCTTTTGGGCGAGAAAAAGAACATTAGATACGGTCATCGAGCCTTTGGGCGAGAAAAGAAATTTGTGATTCTATCTTCGATCCTTTTGGGCGAGAGAATTCATTTAATATCTTTATCTAACCTTTTGGACTATAAACGGTGTTTAATAATTTAACTTATATAAAAATAATTAATAATTGAGCCTTTTTGGCGATTAAACTAAATTTGATTAATTAAAAAAAATGAAATAAGGGGTTATTTTCTTAAAAAGAAAGATAATCGCGTTTTATTTTAGACGACTAGGGTCGGCTAGACCACCGTACCTCCAGAAAGAAGTTCCTTCTTAAAGATTTCACTTGTTGGACGACTGAGTGTCGGGTAACCCACCTGGCCTCCAGAAAGAAAGTCCATCTTGAAGTTGTCATCTAAGTAACGCCATCTCCTCTTCGAAAGGGAAAAAAAAATTGACTGATAAGTAAAAATAATGTTAAACCAGACAATTCGCGGTTCGGTTTGCCTGGGTTGCAATTTTAAAACCGGATTTGATTGTCCTAAGTAAAAATGATTAAAAAGGATGGCTTTAATCCGATAACATGTCGAACTAGCTTTAAGGGCTATCCGACGATTTTGCGCTAATAATTTTGAGACGGCTTTGGATGGCTGCTCTTGCTGCGTGAAATCAGAGGGCTGTTGCCTCTGTTGCTGCTGATCCAACCTATCGTAAGCTATATGATTAACCTTTGCGGAGGTTTTTCTTCTGTTGTGGTCACAGTTAATTTTTCTTTTTCTTCTTTTCCTTTGTAACCACTTTATAGTAGTATGCGTATCTGGTTTGCATGCATTAATTTGAAAACGAGTACTTGCAAAATTTTTGTAATGATTTTCATCCTTTCGGCGAACGAAACTTACAGAATATTTATATCGCTTTTTCCAAAAGCCTATATAATGCAAACGAAAAATTTTTCTACTTATGGCAAAATTAAATTTTCTTGCAATTTCGCGGCTTTCAGGCTGTTTAAAAAAAGTAAAACGATTAATTTTCTTATAATTTTTTAATACAGAAAAATATTTCTTCAATAACTTGTTGTTAGTATTAAAGCTAATTAAATTTCTATTTTTATAAAAAATTTTTAAGCTAAAAATATTTTTATGATTGCCGAAAATTCCAAAAAATTTATTTTTATTAAATATTAGCTTTTTAAATGTTAAAAGTTTGATTTTGAGCTTTTGGCTGAAATTAATCTTTGATGATACTAATTTTTTTGTTAACTTCCCTGATTTCTTGTTGGCTTGACTAATTTCCGAATCTTCCAGCATTGGTTGCATGCTTTTAGATATAGATGGATTTAAAGTCATCCTTGTCAGGCTTGAACTTTCAAGTTTTTCAAAAATTTCATATTGTTGCACAGGATCGAAACTTTCATTTTCTTGGCTATTTTCTATCCTTATGACCTTTAAATTGGCTTGCATCGCGCTTCCACTACTATTTGACACCCCATGGTAACTAATGTCCGAATTTGACCGCGTTCTGCTAATATTATTTTGTGAACAAGCGACCTCTGGTATCGGCTCATGTATACTCTGTGGATTCGTCGCGTAAAGGTGAGCACTTGCAAAACTGTTTTTAAAAAGTGCAACAATTTTTCCTAATTCTTGGCTTAGAAAATTATTAGTAAAATATTTAAAGTATTGATTTTTTGCTAATTTCTCAAAAAGGGTTGCATTTTCTATTGTCGTTCTTACATAGTTTTCTTTATTCAAGTTAAATTCAATAATGTTTGGTGGCCAAATGGGTGACTGGTCCCATGGTCTTCTATCCCGTAGGTCGCACCACTCATAAGGTGCACACGGATCCTTCAACAGCATTAAATACCTAAAAAGTCTGTCTTGGACTACTTCAGGTATCCCATCAGAAGCTAAAGCTAACTCATCCATTTTTTGACAAAACGTAATGAACTGCATATTCTTAATGGTATGCCTCAGCTCCTTTACTTCCTTACGGTTCTCATAAGCCAACCTATTGTCGGACTGATGAGTCATAATTAAATAAATTTCTTGCGAATCCATATTTTAAATTTTATAAAAATTAAATTTTGTTATAATTTTTATCGCTTAGCTTTAGCTCAAGCGCTCACCCCTCCCTTAAAAAAAAGTAGGTAGTTAAAAAAAATCTAGAAAATTTTCGCAGTGTACATGAAATTTTACTTTTAATTTCCTAGTAAAAACGCGAAAAGTTTTCCCAGTGTATATGAAAAAAAAGGGCGATATTTTTAATAACTAATTGTACCTATTTTTTTTAAATTTTTCCACAAAGTTTTTGGAGTTAAACTTTAAGGCTATTTTTGGCTGGGGGAGAAATTTTTATGAGGATAAGAGGAAATTATGTATAGTGAAATTTTTGGAAATTAATTTTATAATTGTAATATAATTATAAATATTAATATATTTTATATTATTCAATTTTTAAAAATATACTATACCGTAAATAAATATTGCTAAAAACTGGCATTTGAGAATATAATTTGTTACTTCAATTTAATATGTCAATAAAGCCTATAATTTATAATTAAAGATCTTTATTATACTTTTTTAGAGTACTATTTTTAATTTAATTTTAGTAAAAATGTTCTACTCCTTTAAATAATAAAAAAAAATAATACTACTCATTTTAAAATATTTTACCTTTCTTTAAAAATTTACTACAAAGAAAAATAATTTATTAATGAATTTTTATTTTAATTCTTGGTATTATTATTTAAAAAAAATTAAATTCTTAGAAAAAATGTTATTATAATATGTATTTGTTTATCATAATATACTATGTACTATAATATTCTCGCATACGGCACACTTCATTCATACTCGTTATACGGTGAAAAGTTGCTTTTTTATACTTATTTATTGACATTAATTTGAGCCTCAGAATTTATTATTTTTTTTTTTAAACTAGGCTGCTTACAAATTTATATATTTATTTTCTTTATTTAATATTTTTGTGCTATGTTCACGTAAATTTTTTTTTATTAATTTGGGCCTGGGTGTCGTAATTAAAAAGGGAATTTTTGAATTTGTTTCATAATTTTTTTTTTTTTTTTTTTTATTTTATCAAAAAATCAAATTTTAAAATGTTGTGGAATGTTCCATATATATATATATTACAATATAAAAATGTATATAATTAAATTTACTCTTTGTAGCATCCTCAAAATCTATAAATACTCCGTATCCACAAAATTTATAAATACTCCGTATCCACAAAATTTATAAATACAATATTACCTGCGCGCGTGCACGTTTATTGCATAAGAAATATCTCTTAAATATTTTTTGTATATCTTCCGAAAGAAAAAAAAAATTCAATTTTGTTTATTAATAATAATAATAATATTTTAATTTATTAATTAATCATTATTTTTAATTAATAGTTAGTTATTATTTATTTGAGTTTAACTTAAAAAATTTTGCAAATAATCTTATGCTGAAATGTTGCGCGTGTGCTGGCAAAAATGAGGGATCGCAAAAAGAAGCGCCACTTATAACTTTTATAAAAATGGCGGTTTTATATCGCGCAGATTATTATTTATGAAATTAATTTTTTTTATATTTAATTATGTATTTCTGAGCCCACAGAACGTTGAGGCGCCAATTATAACGAGGATTTTTAATTAAATAAATAATTTTGATAATATACATACATATATATTTATTAATATATTTATTCTTTAAGAGCGCCTTTTAATATATATATATATGTATGTATAATTGTTTAGTAGTAGTAATGATAATAAAATAGGGGGAAATAACCTTCGTTATTCGGCTAGCTCGGCATAAGAAACGATCTCACTCGGCAAGTGGGGGAGTTCTAAGAAATAGGTATTTGAGTGGGGAAATATTTTTATATGTGAACATGCACTTATACTAAAATGAAATAAACACTTATTTAATTATCATGAAATATTTAATTGAACTTATTTATATTTTATTAATATTTTTTTTTATTGCCTCATGGGCTTTAAAACTAAATATGAAATATAATTATTATATTAAAATCATTAAATCGTTAAACAATAAACTCGCGTGGCTTTACATGAAATATTCGCAATCCGCGCGCAATCACACATACACACACTTTACGATACCGCGCTGATGTTATATCTGCTGCTGGATTCGTCTACTTGTGGATGATGTCTTCGTTGCGTCTGCCCAGATGCTGATTTATTATGTAGGCTTGTCGATGCTGGTGCAGGATTAAATCGTCTGCTGCCGGCTATCTCACTTCACACGATCGAGTTTTTATTTTATATTTTAAATAAAATCGCTACGCGATTTAATGGCGACCGTAGTCGGCTAATTTAATTTAAGTTATAAATTCATATAAATTAGGGTTTCACTATTAACAATAATTACACTTTATGAAATTATTTAATTAATGTAAATATGGCTCCAAGGCAATACGCGTATCTTTACCAGTATTTCTTTGGCACTTAGAGGTGCGAAACCGTGAACTGCTCTATGGATATCGCGCGTGACTTCGCGATCCAGAGCTGAAACCGGAATGCTCGTTTTTCAAAGGAAACGGCATGGTCTTCTTTTACAGCGCCGTGCGGCTCATACTATAAATCATTATCAGTCGATACGTAAATCTATAACTTTTATTGATCGGTGCTGCTTCTTATTAATCTTCTATTAGAATATTATTGAACTATAAATAATATATTTGAATTTTGATTGTTGCTAGGCGGAAATCTTCTGTGTTTGAGACTTGAGGCGCGCGAATATGTGTGTATGTATGTTCGCAAATATTAAATAATTTAATATTTAATATAACGTTTTAATATAACGTTTTAAATAACACTTTTAAGTATACCGAAGCAAAAAAAAAGATAACAAAAAAAAAGTCAAAAAAAAATTAAAACATCTGCAAATATTATATATATCTAATACATATAAACATAGGAGAAACATGTGAAAGTAAAAGAAAAAAAGTAAGAGAGAAGTGAAGGAGGATAACACGAAGGGTGTAATATACGTTTAGCATAGTTTTTATACATACATGTAAAAAACGTATAATTCATGTATAAGAACAATCTAAAAGGCTATAAAATAAAATAAAGATTTATACTCGCATAACAAAAAAAATACTAAATATGTTTTTAAAAAAATTCTGCAAAACAATATGTTAATAATAATAATATGTTAGATTTGAGAGAGTGTGAGAAGGAATGGTGATAATTGTATTTTTTTTTACACAAACATAATTTTTTTATATGAAAAAATATTTTAATAGACTTTAGAAAAATGTTTTACACCCCGTCATATCGAATAAGAAAAAATACAAGATAAAATAGAAAAAATTATAATATTATTAATACTTTTTTTTAATAAATAAAACTAGATTCGTTTAACTACATTTCATTTATTCATTTGTTAAATTATTGAACATGTTTATTTTTCTTTTTATTATTCTGCTTATTTCAGTCTCAACCAATAATAAGATTTGAATGTAAAAATCTAATCTGAATCCTCATCTTTACTATTACTGATTGTATATTTGTAATAATTAAAAAGAAAACACAGCAGCACTAGAGTAGACATACTAACAATTTAAATAAGTCAAATAATTTAATTTAATTAATTTAATCTAACTAAATATTACTGAAAATGCAGTACACCTTTTCTCAAAATAATCAAAAAAAAAATAATAAAAAACCTTTTAATTTTTTTCATTAGAGTTATTATAATAAATTCAACATCAAATTTTTTCTCTGTCCCTTTTTCATATAAAATAATTTTTTCTCCATCCCTTTTAGCGCTTGCATTTTAATACCATCAAAAGCCTATTTCAGACAAGAATATTTGAATTTTTTATCGTAGTATACATAAATAGTTTTTTTTAGTACACATAAAAAGTTTTTTTAAATATTTTTTTTTCATAAATTCGTATGTATATAGCAGTTGACTAAGAATTAGTTTTTTTGAAAATTTTTTTTTTAATAAATCATCCCTTCCATTTGTTGGAAAATAATTTTAATTCAATTTTTTTTTGGAAGGATAATTTTATTTTATGTCTATATACATTTCAATCAATTAATAAAAAATTTTTTTTTTTATAAACTATAAATAAAAAGCAGACTTTCGACGTAAATTTAATAAAATTTCATTTAAATAAATTTCTTTTAACAAATTATTGATAAAATCCTTAAAAAAAAAGTTTGTTCAACAAACATAAAAAATTTTGTGTGTAATATACGAAGTATTAAAAAATTTTTTTTACAAGAAACAATAGAATAATAACCCAGAATTTCAAAAGCCCGCCGAATAAACACATAAGTTTATATCAACCAATAATAATACGCCGTTCAAAAAAAAAACAACTAAATGTCTCTCTCTAACTTCACGTAAGAATAGAATTAGCAACCGATATAATTTTACTTAGCTTCATCCCAAGGACATCAACAGAGGGAGCGAGCAACTGATTTCAAAAATTCAAATACGAAAAATAGCAAAGCTTTATTTAAAACTAAATAGCTCTCTCTAACCTACACATAAGAATACGATTAGAAACCGATATAATTTTACTTAGCTTCATCCCAAGGACATCAACAGAGGGAGCGAGCAACTGGTTTCAAAAATTCAAATATGAAAAATAGCAAAGCTTTATTTAAAACTAAATATCTTTCTTTAACCTATACATAAGAATACGATTAGCAACCGATATAATTTTACTTAGCTTCATCCCAACGACATCAACAGAGGGAGCGAGCAACTGATTTCATAAATTCAAATACGACAAATAGTAAAGCTTCATTTAAAACTAAATATCTCTCTAACCGACACATAAGAATACAATTAGCAACCGATATAATTTTACTTAGCTTCATCCCAAGGACATCAACAGAGGGAGCGAGCAACTGATTTCAAATATTCAAATACGAGAAATAGTAACCAATAATAAAGCTTTATTTTTATACTCTGAAAAAAAAAAAAAATAAAACACGCATAAAATATTTATTTGCTGGTATTTTTGTAATTGTTTTAGTAAAGAGTTGAAATATATAAAGTAGGAGTTTATTTTAATTATTAAGCCATAAAATAATTTTATTAAGTGTTTAAGACTGTTTTAGAAATAGGAAATTTTTTTGAAGAGAGTTTCTTTTTGTAATCCGCTTAAATTCTGTTTGTATTATGCAAAAATTCAAAAAAGAATGATTTAAGATAATTATAAGAATTTAAGAGAGTTTTTCTGTTCTATAGTCTTAAGCCACATAAGTTTTTGCTTGTAATTCCAAAATTTTAATAAAGATTTAAGACATAAAGTTATTAATTAGAAAAAAAAGCGATTAGAATAAAACACGTAAAAATTGTGGTTTGAAATTTTCAAACGTCGTAGTAAATTTTTTTTAGGTGGATATAAGAACGTATGATAGTTGTTTTTGGGAAATCTAATTGTTAACCATGTAAAATGAAATGCGGGTATTTTTGAAGAACAGTTTTCTAAGTAAGAGAGTTTAAAATTTTAGTTTAAAAGCAAAAATTTTTTGAAATCGTAATTTGATTAAAGGATATACTTGTAGATTAAACGCCCTTTTTATAAAAAAATTGGGACAAAAAAAAAGGGATTTAGTAAAGGTAACGTTTAAACTATAGTAAAACGTATAGGGCTTGTAAAAAAAAAGTATTAATAATATTGATAAAAAAAAAATAATAATATTAGTTATTATAAAGTAACAAAAATAATTATGTACCAATTTTTAGTAATGTTCGTTCAGTGTAATAATTCACATAAATAAGATAGTTGATTGAAATTATATGAATAAGAATACAAAAACACATGGCTTATGAATAAAACTTATGATACAAAATCTTATGAATAAAACTTTGCCAAGATTAAATTGTATGTTTGTATAAAAACGTGGCCAAGATGCAAGAATATAAGTAGTAAAATTGCGCACGACGAAAATTTTAGATGTGTATAAAAACTTTGCCAAGATGAAATTGTATGTTTGTATAAAAACGTGGCCAAGATGCAAGAAAATATAAGTAGTAAAATTGCGCGCGACGAAAATTTTAGATGTGTATAAAAACTTTGCCAAGATGAAATTGTATGTGTATATAAACGTGGCCAAGATGCAAGGATATAAGTAGTAAAATTGCGCGCGATGAAAATTTGAATAAAAATTGCGCAACAAATATAGAATAACAGTAATTTGAGTAATAAAATAATTTTATTAAACTATACCTTGGGAATATAGGAAAGGATGGATAAATGGGTAATAATTTATTTTTTATTATTACAAAGAAAGTACAATAAAAGTTAACAAAAAAAATGAAACCCTGAAAATAAAAATTTTTACACTAAAAAACCTCAAAAATGTGAGTGATGTTACATACAAAAAAGAGAGTACAAAAATTAACAAAGTAATAAGAAATAAAATTATATGATTAAAACAATTTCTTTTTATATATAAAACTCAACTGATAAAAGTTAAAAAAAAATAGTACATAAAAACTATACAAATGTAAATGATGTGAATGATTAAAAAAAAAAACACAGCATTACTGTACTTGAAGTCCTAGAAAGGCAAAATGTAAAAAATTCTATGTATACTATCCATAATATACTTCAGGAAATACTAACAATATTCGATGGACATGGTCAAATGGAATCACTGGTTACGTCAACCTAAAACAAAATTTTCTTGGAAAATAGAGTCAAAAGAAGTATAAATAGCTACTAAGTTACCATAAAAAGTAAGAACTAGGTCCAGAAGTGATGGATAATGTTTTTCAGCTATGCCAAAAAGAAGTTCCAAGTATACGAGCCTTTGGTAGAAGAATACATACTTGTACCGCAACCTAAGATTTGGAAATAGCATAGTAAAATAGATGTAAAATATAAAAATATATGCAGCAACTTACTATAAAAGTTAATCTAGGGCTACTAAAGTTGAGAAATAAGATAAAACACTGGTTAAGAATATTATGGAGTTCTAAAATGAGATATCCAGAAGAATAGTACTTTGACGGCATACTAAATTGAAGAAAATTGAGTAAATTAACAAGTAAAGTAGAAAAAGTAGTGTAATAACTTCCCAATAAAAATGATGAGATGAAAGAAAACATATTCAATAATAAAACTCCAAAGAAATCTGTAAAAAAAATATAAAATACTGAATGAGTAAAAAAGAATAAACATACATATTTGGAGTATAAATAAATAAAGTAAAGAAATAAAATAAAGACTTACCAACATGAATCCAGATAAATAATGCGTTTGGTTGAAATAGCTATAGGAGTCACGGTAAACTGCAATAAATTTATATAAATAAATAACTAAATAAATAGTAAAATAATAAGAAATAAAAGTACTCATAAAAGTTGTGTACACTAAAAAAGCATGGCAGACGACATACGTTAAAACTGTGTCGGTAAAGTAACTATATAAAATAACTAGAGGGAGTAACTATGCAAGTGACTATAACTAGACCGGTAAAATATGAAACATTTTAAATAAAATATAATGAAATCAAGTAATTTTTTGTAAATTAAAGTAATTTTTTCAAGAAAAAATTTTATAGTGGTTGCTTGAAAATTCAAGCAAATTTTAAAAATATGAATTAAGGTTTTAAATAGTTTTAAAGTATTTTTAAACATAAATTAAGGGTATATTAAGCAGTTTTAAAGAAAAAATGTTAGTGGTTGCTTGAAAATTCAAGCAAATTTTTAAAATATGAACTAAGGTTCTAAATAGTTTTAAAGTATTTTTAAACATAAATTAAGGGTATATTAAGTAGTTTTCAGGAAAAATGTTAGTGTTTGCTTGAAAAGTCAAGCAAATTTTAAAAATATGAATTAAGGTTTTTTAAACAGTTTTAAAGTACCTAAACATAAATTGGGGTTATATTAAGTAGTTTTCAAGAAAAAATGTTAGTGGTTGCTTGAAAATTCAAGCAATTTTTTAAAAGATGGAATTGAGATTTTAACATGTTTAAAATACTTTGAATAGAAATTAAAAACGTTTTAAATATTTTTTCTAGCTAAAATCTTTGTGTTTGCCTAAAAATTCAAGTATTTTTAGTAAATTAGATTAAAGTTACTTAACATATTTAAAATCCTTTAAGCATAATTTAAAAACGTTGTAAATATTTTTCAAGCTAAAATGTTCGTGTTTGCCAAGAAATTCAAGTTTTTTTTAATAAATTAGATTAAAGTTACTTAACATATTTAAAATACTTTCAACATAATTTAAAAACGTTGTAAATATTTTTTCAAGCTAAAATGTTTCAGTCAAAGTATTTAGTTGAAATAGAAGTATATTTAATGTCTATAAAAACATGCGACAGTACAAAATAGTAACGTAAAACAAAAAAATTATACAATATAAGGTCATCAATAATGAGAAAAACCAGATGTATTTCCTATCTCTGCGGGAGAATTTTATAAAAACCTAAAAAATTTTATAAAAAAAATTTTATAACATTTCATAAACATATAAAAACGTACAACTCAAAATACCAATTTTTATAAACACATAAATCTAATTAATGAAACTACAAGTATATATAATAATTCGGAAATAGAATCCCTGGAGACTAAGATAGATTTAAAATATATAATTCCAAGAGCAAAAAAGCTATCGGAATTAGATTGTATCCAAAAAAAACCATGATACACACAGACAATAAACTTCTAAAAATCGTAACCACAATTTTTATTACTATTCTAATTTGGAGCATTCTGTCCGCATATTGTCTCAAATGTAGGGGTATTAATCGTTTTAGACAAATTACAGATGCAGCCGGACAACCAAATATAATACAAATTCCAGTAGCAGTCTGGACATCATAACGCCAAACACGCAGACAAACAATCAACCACAAGAAGCTCTTCGCATCCTATATGAAGCCTTGACAACTACAAAAGAATCTTTCCTTTTCAAAAGACAACTGAGTCACCTACATAAAACAAAATCCAACTCTGAGTACAAGCAAAAGAAAAGATATACTAATTTTTACATGTTATTTTCCATAATAATTTTCATAAACTTTTTCCTTTTCATTTAATTAAGCATAAAATAACCAATAATTTTAATAATCAAAATATTACTAGTATAAAAATTAGACTAATAAAAATAAAACAAAATATACAAAAAATTTAAAAAACAAAACAATAACATAAATTCAAAAAGTGTTTCTATGTACCAAGAAATTTTTTACAATGCTATTCGAATATGTATCGTTTATAGACGGTCCGTAGTATATGAAATAAAGGTACTTTATCGCAAGAGGGCTTCTACTCTTACGATATAGAGTCTACTCGTACGTATAAAAGTATTATCGTAATAGTAGAGACCGAAGTAGAGACTGCGCATGATCAAAGTTCGATGAAGAACCGAATAAAATTTAGTTGTAACGTGGCCGTTGTATAGAACGCATGAGCGTGTTTTTGTTTAAAAAATAAAATATTGGAAAATAATGTTAAAGAAGAAGATGAAAATTTATTAATAGACGAGAATAATAATATAGATGCCGAAATAAATAATCAGAAATAAATGTAATTTTTTCTAACTTATTAAAAATGAATGTATATATGTGCAAATAAATAAAGTGTATAAAAAAAAAGTTTTGTTTTTTAGTAATATTTATTTTTTTGTCTAAAAAACGATGAATATTCGAATATTGTTGAAAAAAAAATATATCGCCACTCGTTCGATATATACTATATTATAATCAGAAAATTATTAACTGCACTATAATTTTTTCCTATTTCTTTAATAATTTCAGTTTATATTCTTTAATTTCTCTAAGAAATAAAAAAAATTTTTTCACAAAAAACAAGTTAAAAAAAAAATTATATACATCTATAAACAATTACAAACAATCAAACAAAAGAGTAAAACTTGATCTTAATTTTTATTAGTTTCTAAACACTACAAAATAGTAATAATAATGAATTACCCAAACTACTATGAAAAGTAGAAAAATTCCTATAATTTTATATGTTAATATTCATCAGGAAATCCAAAAAAAATAGTAATGAAATATTGATAACTATAAGTTTTAATAATCATCTTGTTAGAGTGATCGTTCTCCGCTCTCCTTCTCTCTCTCTCTCTTTCTGCTGGGCATTGGGCGCGACTGCAGGTCCCCGCCTCTATGCAACACCAGTCAGTCTGTCGTAGGCAGTTATATAATACGTATCACGTGTATTTTGTCGTATCTTAAATTAATTACCTTTTGTAATAATTACTAACCGGCGCTCTAGTCAGTTTGCCGCCGCACCCGCCATGCAGCATATTGGCGAGAGATATATTTCAATAAATATATTTTAAACAATATGTACTTTTATCGGCGGCGGGAAAAAGCTACGAGGAAACGCTCCTTGAATTAAAGAGGAGCGTGAACCTCGAAGAGTCCGGCACAAGGGTCCACCGGATAAGGAAAACGCAGAACGGCAGCGTCCTTATAGAACTGGAGGCCATTGAGGACAGGCAAAAGCTTGAAGAAGCAGTTAAGGCAGTCACGGGCTTTGAGTCAAATGTTCGTGACATGATACCCACTCTAAAACTCGAAATTCGAGATTTGGACGGGGTCACTAATGAGCAAGAGATTCAGGCAGCTGTCGCCAAGGCTGTAGGTCTTGAAAATGGCGACCTATTCCAGGTCACCATTTTCAAAACCAAAGGTACAGCAAGCCAGATGGCTGTGGTAGACCTGCTTGAGGCCGACGCTTTGCGCCTGGCCAAAAAGGGCAAAATCCAGATAGGCTGGGCATCAAGCAGAGTGCGCCTCCGTGCGGATGCTCGACGCTGCTTCAAATGTCTGGGCTATGGGCATAGTCAATATGTCTGTAAAGGCCCAGACAGAAGTAAGGCGTGTCTTAAATGCGGCGAAAATGGCCACAAAAGGACGGAATGTGACAAAGAGAAGCCCAAGTGCTTCCTTTGCACGTCCAGAAAGGATAAGTGCTCGACGGAGCACTATCCTGGTGAGGGAAACTGCCCCAGCTACCGGGAGACTCTGGCTTTGGCGAGAAGCAGGTGTCATCGGAAATGATCAAGGTTCTCCAAGGGAACATGCGACACGCACGGGAAGCTGGTGCATTGTTGGATCAAATTGCTCGCGAAGAGGATGCAAATATCCTCTTACTAAGCGAGCAATATTACAACATGAACCACAAGTACTGGCTTTCCGATGACACTGGCTGCTGCGCCATATGGCTTCGAGGCAGAGCCCAAACGTCCCTTACCCAACAAGGGAAAGGGAATTGCCACGTCTGGGCCAAGTGCGGGGAGACAACTTATATAAGTTGCTATCTCTCCCCAAACGACAACTCGGCAGAGCTGGCCACAAAGCTGGCCAGCATCGAGAACACGGTCCGAACGGTGACTGGTCGCATCATCCTTTGTGGAGACTTCAACGCCAGGGCTCTGGAATGGGGGATGCCAACGACTAATCCCAGGGGACGAATGGTGCTTGAAATGGCCACTAGGTGCAAACTAGTGGTCCAGAATAGAGGCAACAGGCCTACCTACGAGAGGCCGGGTTGGGGTGTCTCTATCCCGGACATAACCTTCGCTGCAGAAGCTGCGTCCGGGAGAATAGGCGACTGGAGGGTGATGGATGATCAATACAATGGTAGTGATCATCATTACATCGCCTTCCGGGTATTGGAAGGAAACTCACAACGACCTCCGTACAGGAGGCGCCCCCTGGGTTGGAACGTTCCAAAAATGGACGAAGATAGATTCGAGGAGTGTCTTCGAATCGAGTCACCGTCCATCCCTGCTTGGCATGGAGGGGCCACAAGTCCCCATGAGGCTGAAATCTTAGTTAAGAAAGTAACGTCTCTATTATGCGGGGCTTGTGATGCCTCGATGCCTCAACGAAGGCCCTGGAAAGGGAGAAAGCCAGTGTACTGGTGGACTCTCGAAATAGCTGAGCTCCGGAAGGAATGCCACAGGACACGACGAAAGGCGCAAAGAGCGCGGGACAGACCTGAGGCTGCCGTGCTTTCTCAGGAACACAAGGACGCCAAACACCGGCTGGCCAAGGCCATCCGTCAAAGCAAGGCCCGATGTCTGTGTTCATTACGCGATGATGTAAACAAGGAACCCTGGGGCCTAGGTTACAAAGTCGTAATGGGCAAGTTAAACCGGGGGTCCGACAACATGATGGACGCGGTGTCGACTGAACGGATCGTCGGTGCTCTCTTCCCTGAAAGGCCCATCCGGGAAAACCCGGTTGAGGTGATACCCAGGGAGGAAGTGCCGCTGTTCAGCGAAGGCGAGATGGTCAAGGCCATAAAGGCCATGAAAAATGGTAAGGCGCCGGGGCCGGACGGGATACCAGCGGAAGTGCTCAAAAGAGCGGTTAAAGTAATCCCTGGTATCCTGTTAAACATGTTCAATGCGTGTTTGGTGGCTGGAGTGTTCCCAAAGCAGTGGAAGGTGGCACGTCTCGTGCTCTTGAACAAGGGCAAGGGAGGAGCCCCGGACTCTCCATCATCTTACAGACCTTTGTGTATGTTAAATACCATTGGTAAGGTGATGGAGAGTATGCTCCGGGCAAGGCTCAGAAGGGCAATCGAGGAGGGCGGTGGTCTCTCCGAGGAGCAGCATGGCTTTCGTGAAGGGCATTCCACGATAGACGCCATCCGGCGTGTCGTGGATACCGTAAAGGCTGAGAGGGAAAAGCGGCCTGCAATTCGCAAGGACGTCCTTCTGGTAACGCTGGACGTCAAAAACGCTTTCAACTCGGCCAGGTGGGATGACATGATCCGGTCTCTCGAGTACGATTTCCAGATACCCAGCTATCTGGGTAACGTACTAAAGGATTACCTGCGGGACCGGAGACTGCTCTACGACACGCTCGATGGAAGGCGTGAAAGGGTTTTGAGTGCAGGCATCGCGCAGGGCTCGGTTCTTGGACCGGACCTGTGGAATGCCTTTTACGATGGCTTGTTGCGCGTCCACCTCCCGGAAGGAGTTTCCCTGATCGGGTACGCCGACGACGTGGCCCTGACCATAACTGGCAGGGACATGGAAGTGATCCAGGAGAGGTTGAATCTAGTCATGAGACGGATCAACCTCTGGATGGGCGATCACGGGCTCCAGCTTGCGATCCCAAAAACGGAGATTGTACTGCTGACCCGTCGAAGGGTTCCCACCGACTTCGATGTAATTATCGACGACGGCGGAAACCCTCACACGATCCGAACCAGAACATCGGTAAAATACCTGGGAGTTCAGCTTGATAACAAGCTGACCTTCTGGGAGCAATTTCAGAGGTCGTGTGAAAAGGCAGCGTCGGTTGCATCCTCCCTGTCAAGGCTCATGGCCAACATTGGGGGACCCAAACCAGGGAAGCGAAGGCTCCTGATGTCAGTCGTCAACTCTGTCCTGCTTTACGGATCAGAAGTCTGGGCGAAGACCACAGAAATTGCCAAGTACAGACATAAGATATCGTCTGTACAGAGGCAAGCGGCAGTGAGGATCGCCTGCGCGTACCATACGGTATCGCTCGAGGCGATCCAGGTTGTTGCTTCGGTGATACCCATCGACCTGCTAGCGTTGGAGCGGAAATTCATCTACGAGAGCGTAGATGAGCGCGAAGTGGCTTCCACTCGCGCCCGCTTCAACTCTATGAAAGCATGGAATAAACGATGGAAAAAGAACCAAGAGAAGAATGCTCTATGGACGCGCAGACTGATCTCAAACCTGCAGGCATGGATAGGACGACAGCATGGGGAGGTGGATTTCCACCTTACCCAGTTCTTAACCGGACACGGGTATTTCCGTGTCATGTTGAGGCATTGGCATAAGGTGGCAACAGAGGAGTGCTTGCACTGCCCAGGCGAGAAGGATACAGTAGAGCACACATTCTTCGAATGTGTTCGCTACTCGGGGGGGCGCCCGCCCTTCCCGATTTGGAGGCCGGAGACGGTGGTACCGGAAATGCTACGGAGTTCCGAAAACTGGAACAAAGTAGCAGAGTACGTAAGGGCCACCTTGTTGAAGAAAAAGGAGGAGGGCTTTCTATCGTAGATTGCTCTCCTGTCACTAGGCAGGGGGAAGGCAGCGGCCAGTTGCCTAGGCTGCGCGTCCCAAACTGAAGTTATACCTGAAAAGGGAGTTCCGGTTTGGGACAAACAAGCGCAGGGGGTTTAAAGTGTGTTTATCCAGTAAGAATCTGGGGCGTAGCCGGCGACCGCGTTCGTCGGTGGTCTCCCAGTTGTGCACTTTGTGGAAAACGCAGAACGGCAGCGTCCTTATAGAACTGGAGGCCATTGAGGACAGGCAAAAGCTTGAAGAAGCAGTTAAGGCAGTCACGGGCTTTGAGTCAAATGTTCGTGACATGATACCCACTCTAAAACTCGAAATTCGAGATTTGGACGGGGTCACTAATGAGCAAGAGATTCAGGCAGCTGTCGCCAAGGCTGTAGGTCTTGAAAATGGCGACCTATTCCAGGTCACCATTTTCAAAACCAAAGATACAGCAAGCCAGATGGCTGTGGTAGACCTGCTTGAGGCCGACGCTTTGCGCCTGGCCAAAAAGGGCAAAATCCAGATAGGCTGGGCATCAAGCAGAGTGCGCCTCCGTGCGGATGCTCGACGCTGCTTCAAATGTCTGGGCTATGGGCATAGTCAATATGTCTGTAAAGGCCCAGACAGAAGTAAGGCGTGTCTTAAATGCGGCGAAAATGGCCACAAAAGGACGGAATGTGACAAAGAGAAGCCCAAGTGCTTCCTTTGCACGTCCAGAAAGGATAAGTGCTCGACGGAGCACTATCCTGGTGAGGGAAACTGCCCCAGCTACCGGGAGGCTCTGGCTTTGGCGAGAAGCAGGTGTCATCGGAAATGATCAAGGTTCTCCAAGGGAACATGCGACACGCACGGGAAGCTGGTGCATTGTTGGATCAAATTGCTCGCGAAGAGGATGCAAATATCCTCTTACTAAGCGAGCAATATTACAACATGAACCACAAGTACTGGCTTTCCGATGACACTGGCTGCTGCGCCATATGGCTTCGAGGCAGAGCCCAAACGTCCCTTACCCAACAAGGGAAAGGGAATTGCCACGTCTGGGCCAAGTGCGGGGAGACAACTTATATAAGTTGCTATCTCTCCCCAAACGACAACTCGGCAGAGCTGGCCACAAAGCTGGCCAGCATCGAGAACACGGTCCGAACGGTGACTGGTCGCATCATCCTTTGTGGAGACTTCAACGCCAGGGCTCTGGAATGGGGGATGCCAACGACTAATCCCAGGGGACGAATGGTGCTTGAAATGGCCACTAGGTGCAAACTAGTGGTCCAGAATAGAGGCAACAGGCCTACCTACGAGAGGCCGGGTTGGGGTGTCTCTATCCCGGACATAACCTTCGCTGCAGAAGCTGCGTCCGGGAGAATAGGCGACTGGAGGGTGATGGATGATCAATACAATGGTAGTGATCATCATTACATCGCCTTCCGGGTATTGGAAGGAAACTCACAACGACCTCCGTACAGGAGGCGCCCCCTGGGTTGGAACGTTCCAAAAATGGACGAAGATAGATTCGAGGAGTGTCTTCGAATCGAGTCACCGTCCATCCCTGCTTGGCATGGAGGGGCCACAAGTCCCCATGAGGCTGAAATCTTAGTTAAGAAAGTAACGTCTCTATTATGCGGGGCTTGTGATGCCTCGATGCCTCAACGCAGGCCCTGGAAAGGGAGAAAGCCAGTGTACTGGTGGACTCTCGAAATAGCTGAGCTCCGGAAGGAATGCCACAGGACACGACGAAAGGCGCAAAGAGCGCGGGACAGACCTGAGGCTGCCGTGCTTTCTCAGGAACACAAGGACGCCAAACACCGGCTGGCCAAGGCCATCCGTCAAAGCAAGGCCCGATGTCTGTGTTCATTACGCGATGATGTAAACAAGGAACCCTGGGGCCTAGGTTACAAAGTCGTAATGGGCAAGTTAAACCGGGGGTCCGACAACATGATGGACGCGGTGTCGACTGAACGGATCGTCGGTGCTCTCTTCCCTGAAAGGCCCATCCGGGAAAACCCGGTTGAGGTGATACCCAGGGAGGAAGTGCCGCTGTTCAGCGAAGGCGAGATGGTCAAGGCCATAAAGGCCATGAAAAATGGTAAGGCGCCGGGGCCGGACGGGATACCAGCGGAAGTGCTCAAAAGAGCGGTTAAAGTAATCCCTGGTATCCTGTTAAACATGTTCAATGCGTGTTTGGTGGCTGGAGTGTTCCCAAAGCAGTGGAAGGTGGCACGTCTCGTGCTCTTGAACAAGGGCAAGGGAGGAGCCCCGGACTCTCCATCATCTTACAGACCTTTGTGTATGTTAAATACCATTGGTAAGGTGATGGAGAGTATGCTCCGGGCAAGGCTCAGAAGGGCAATCGAGGAGGGCGGTGGTCTCTCCGAGGAGCAGCATGGCTTTCGTGAAGGGCATTCCACGATAGACGCCATCCGGCGTGTCGTGGATACCGTAAAGGCTGAGAGGGAAAAGCGGCCTGCAATTCGCAAGGACGTCCTTCTGGTAACGCTGGACGTCAAAAACGCTTTCAACTCGGCCAGGTGGGATGACATGATCCGGTCTCTCGAGTACGATTTCCAGATACCCAGCTATCTGGGTAACGTACTAAAGGATTACCTGCGGGACCGGAGACTGCTCTACGACACGCTCGATGGAAGGCGTGAAAGGGTTTTGAGTGCAGGCATCGCGCAGGGCTCGGTTCTTGGACCGGACCTGTGGAATGCCTTTTACGATGGCTTGTTGCGCGTCCACCTCCCGGAAGGAGTTTCCCTGATCGGGTACGCCGACGACGTGGCCCTGACCATAACTGGCAGGGACATGGAAGTGACCCAGGAGAGGTTGAATCTAGTCATGAGACGGATCAACCTCTGGATGGGCGATCACGGGCTCCAGCTTGCGATCCCAAAAACGGAGATTGTACTGCTGACCCGTCGAAGGGTTCCCACCGACTTCGATGTAATTATCGACGACGGCGGAAACCCTCACACGATCCGAACCAGAACATCGGTGAAATACCTGGGAGTTCAGCTTGATAACAAGCTGACCTTCTGGGAGCAATTTCAGAGGTCGTGTGAAAAGGCAGCGTCGGTTGCATCCTCCCTGTCAAGGCTCATGGCCAACATTGGGGGACCCAAACCAGGGAAGCGAAGGCTCCTGATGTCAGTCGTCAACTCTGTCCTGCTTTACGGATCAGAAGTCTGGGCGAAGACCACAGAAATTGCCAAGTACAGACATAAGATATCGTCTGTACAGAGGCAAGCGGCAGTGAGGATCGCCTGCGCGTACCATACGGTATCGCTCGAGGCGATCCAGGTTGTTGCTTCGGTGATACCCATCGACCTGCTAGCGTTGGAGCGGAAATTCATCTACGAGAGCGTAGATGAGCGCGAAGTGGCTTCCACTCGCGCCCGCTTCAACTCTATGAAAGCATGGAATAAACGATGGAAAAAGAACCAAGAGAAGAATGCTCTATGGACGCGCAGACTGATCTCAAACCTGCAGGCATGGATGGGACGACAGCATGGGGAGGTGGATTTCCACCTTACCCAGTTCTTAACCGGACACGGGTATTTCCGTGTCATGTTGAGGCATTGGCATAAGGTGGCAACAGAGGAGTGCTTGCACTGCCCAGGCGAGAAGGATACAGTAGAGCACACATTCTTCGAATGTGTTCGCTACTCGGGGGGGCGCCCGCCCTTCCCGATTTGGAGGCCGGAGACGGTGGTACCGGAAATGCTACGGAGTTCCGAAAACTGGAACAAAGTAGCAGAGTACGTAAGGGCCACCTTGTTGAAGAAAAAGGAGGAGGGCTTTCTATCGTAGATTGCTCTCCTGTCACTAGGCAGGGGGAAGGCAGCGGCCAGTTGCCTAGGCTGCGCGTCCCAAACTGAAGTTATACCTGAAAAGGGAGTTCCGGTTTGGGACAAACAAGCGCAGGGGGTTTAAAGTGTGTTTATCCAGTAAGAATCTGGGGCGTAGCCGGCGACCGCGTTCGTCGGTGGTCTCCCAGTTGTGCACTTTGTGCAACTGGGCGGTCATGGAAATTTGCGGGTCTTTAAGGCCCGCAAACACTCCATGGCTGATGTAAGATTCACATATTTCCCATAAAAAAAAAAAAAAAAAAAAAAAATGCAATATTGTTGCGAGCTGCTAGAAATATTTCTGTTTTTTTCATTGAAAACGCTTTCTACGGCAACATTGCAGTAATAATTCTGCAATCTTTCAACAATATTTTCTCTCGCTTTTTCAATCTACACGAATTTTATACTAAGATATTGCAGCAACAGTATCGCAATATTGCTGCAATATTTTTCGTATTTTGGGTTCGAATTTTCAAAAAAAAGAAACATCACCAATATATGCAATATTGCATATTTCTTGCTGGGTATTGCTGCAATATTATCACAACATCTAAATATTCAATTGCAAGATATTTGCAATATTGCATATATCTCAAGTGCTATCTGGGTAGCTTTAAACAGTTGTAACTCTGTGCCGTGAGCTAAAATTAAAAAAAAAAGTCAACTCTATAGCATTTTTTCCAAGGAGTAATTTGCACCGAAGCTCTTTTGTTTTATATATGAAATTACTCAAAAATTTGAATATGAAATAATATAGACATCGACAGTCCTAAGAATAATAGAAAAAAACAAAAATTTTAAGAATTTAACTGTATAGCAAAATTCATATTGTCGGCTTACAATATGAAAAAACTACAAAAATTTCAATCTATATTGTCGGCTATTTGATATATAAAAAAACTCAAAAAATGAAATAAGATAGTTATCGGCAGTCTTAAGAATGAAAAAAATAAAATTTTTTTTAATTTAGCTGTATAGTAAAATTCATATTAGCTGTTTACAATATAAAAAAACTACAAAAATTTCAATCTATATTTCTGGCTGTTTTATATATGAAAAATTAAGAATGAAAAAAAAATTAGAAATATTTAACTATATAGTAAAATTCATATTGGCGATTTACAATATGAAAAAATGAAAAAATTTACCATCTATTATGTCGGCTATTTATATATGAAAAAACTCAAAAATTTCATTATGAAATAAGATAGATATCGGCAGTCCTAAGAATAAAAAAAACATAAATTTAAAAAATTTAATTGTATAGCTAAGTTCATATTGGCTGTTTACAATATGAAAATACTACAAAAATTTACTTGCATGGAAAAAAATGAGGTATTACATCCAAATTAAAAAAAAAAAAGTACCTGGAGATTTTTTGGTGAAAAAAATTTTATAAAAAAACTTATAACCGGTTTGTGTAAACACAACCTAAATGCATGGAACATGTTTACTTCCAAATGAGGACTAGATATAATACAAATGTTACTCAACATTACAATGCAATTCGCTATATTTATAATTTTTAATTATCACCTTACTAGTTGTTAAGATTCTAAATCCAAACTATTTTGATTCCCTAAACCTGAATTATTCCAAGTCCCTGAACCTGAATTATTCCAAGTCCCTAAATCGATATTATTCTAAGTCCATAAACCTGTATTATCCTAAGTCCTTAAGCCTAGATTTTTCAAAGTCTTTTAAAAGTATTTTATTTATTTATATATACTTACCTAATTATTCTAAGTCTTATTTGACCCCCCCCCTTAAATAGGACAAATTTGACCCCCCCCCCTTAAAAAGGACAAATTTAACCCCCCCCTTAAATAGGACAAATTTGACCCCCCCTTAAAAAGGACAAATTTGACCCCCCCCCCTTAAATAGGACAAATTTGACCCCCCCCCCCTTAAAAAGGACAAATTTAACCCCCCCTTAAATAGGACAAATTTGACCCCCCCTTAAAAAGGACAAATTTGACCCCCCCCCCCTTAAATAGGACAAATTTGACCCCCCCCCCCCTTAAAAAGGACAAATTTAACCCTCCCCCCCTTAATTTTCAAGTTCTGAAGTACCCCTTCCCTATAAACATGTTCCATGTTAAAAAATAGGTCTTAATGTCATACAGGTTGTGAAATATCACCGGTGACAGTTCTAAATACATACATAAATACACTCACACCTATTCATACATACTTTTTTTACAAACTGGTTTTTTAGCAACCTGAGGTCTCAAAACGTGCGTATGTCAAAAAATCAGAAATAAAAATTTTACCTAAAACAATGGGTCCTCTATGAAGAACCAAAATCATAAATATTTCACTCTAGAGTAAAATTAATATTGATTCTCTGCAATATAAAAAAACTGCAAAAATTTCAATCTATAATGTTAGTTGTTTTATATATGAAAAAACTCAAAAATTTAACCATATAAAGAGTATAATGGATATCGCCTGTCCTATTTATGAAAACATTATAAAAATTATAAAAGTTTATAAAAAATATTATAAAAGTTTCACTCGATAGTAAAATTTACATTGATTGTCTACAATATGAAAAAACTGAAAAAATTTCAATCTATATTGTTGACGGTTTTATATATGAAAAAACCCAAAAAATTTCACTATAGAGTAAAATGGATATCTTCTGTCCTATTTATGAAAAAAAAAAAATAAATATTTCACTTCAGAGTAAAATTCATATTGATTGTCTAAAATATAAAAAAACAGCAAAAATTTCAATCTATATTGTTTTTTTTTTTTATATATGGAAAATCCCAAAAATGTCACCATAGAATAAAATGGATATCGGCTGTGCTATTAATTGAAAAATAAAAAATTATAAAAATTTCACTCTATAGTAAAATTTATATTGGCTGTCTACATTATGAAATAAATTCAAAACTTTCAATCTATATTGCTGGCTGTTTTATTTATGAAAAAGCTAAAAAAATTTCACCATATAGTGAAATGGATATCGCCTGTCCTATTTATGAACAATAAAAAATTATGAAAATTTCATTCTATAGTCATATTCATGTTGATTGTCTACAATATCAGTTGTGAAAATTGAAAATATTCAAATATTGATTGTCTACAGTATGAAAAAAACTGAAAATTTTGTTAAAAAAACTGCACATTACTATATTTTATTTTCAATTATTATTTGTTATCAATAATTATTTATGTTATAAAATATACCTCATTAGTTATAAATATTTATAAATAATCATGTAACTTTTTCTTAATATGAATTATAAAATTTTTTTGTTAGTAAATTTGGAGGTATAAAATTAATTCTGTTCTCATTCATTTTTAAATAAAATTAAATTGCATTTTAATCACGTATGATTAAATTTATTATAATTAACTAAATATGATTAAAATATAAAAAAATTAATGCACAAGAGTTTTTATTTGGTTAAGCCGAGCATCGCGAGGCCAATCAGCTAGTTATATTTTATAATTTATTTATTTTCTTTATAAATAATTAAATAATATTGTTTAAATAATAAATAATTTATTTAATGCCAAAATTAACTTAATTAAATTCATTTTTAAGCTTTGAATAGTAATAATTAAGTATTATTGAAAAAATTTTTTTATTTATTTAAAGTTGCAATCCGTATTTTTTTACATGAGTAAGACAAGGATGCCAATAGGCAAAATCTTAACGCTCGACCTTAAATCTGGTTAATTACAAAAAAAATTAGTAGAAGGGCTATGTATGTTTTGCGCACATTTTGGGTGGGAGTAAGGGGTCATGGTAGGGGTAATGTGCGATTTTTATTTTCATGGATGATCATATGTAATTACATGTGAGAATTTCACCCATTTTTTTTCTATAGCTTTAGCGGTATACAATTGTATACAAATATATATATACTTGCATATACATGCATATTTGTGTGTGTGTGTGTGTGTGTGTGTGTGTGTGTGTATGTGTGTGTGTGTGAATATTAGTTAAAACATTAATAATTATTCTGATGAAATTTTTTTAAAAATATTCTAATCTTTTTTCAAAGAATGATTTTTTTATATTCATATTGGACAAACCCGCTCAATTAATTATTTTAGTTAATTTTATTCAAATGAAATTATTATTTTTTTATAAAAATATTTATTTTTGATGTATATTTTAGACATTTCCGTTACATAATTAATTGAGTTATTTATATTCAGTTAAAATTTTTAACTTTTTTTTCGTCGTTCCTATATTAAAGTTTATGCTAATTTTAGTTAATTTTATTCTGATGAAATTTTTTTAATATTTTAAACCTTTTTTAAAGAAGTATTTTTTTTATATTCATATTAGTCAAACCCGTTCTATACTTATTTTAATTAATTTTATTCAGATGAGTTTACTTAATGTAATTTATAAAAAAATATTTATTTTTGATATTAGTCATTTCGATTTCATAATTATTTTAGTTATTTTATATTCAGATGAAATTTTTAACTTTTTTTCGCTGTTTCTAAGTGAAAGTTTATACGAGTGGGAGATGTATTTGAAATTTGACAAACGCAATAAAAGCCGAGTTCTAAAGCCAAAGAAATCATTCACTCTTCAGATTTATAGTTATATCTTTACGCTGCTTCTAGTTTGTTTTAATTAGTGTTATATTTTATATATTTGTTTTAATTTTTGATATTCATAATAATATAATTAAAAGTAAGTAAAAAAACTTTTTTCATATTTATTTTATTTAATTTTTTTTAATTTTTTGAATTTTTGTTTTTTTGTTTTATAGCATGGCTAATTTAACCAGCATATGTCAACAGATCAAGACAGAGGCAGCTTTAAGTTTGAAAGCTTGTATGCAAGATGTAAGATTAGTTGAAGAGCATCTTAACTTAAATAAATTACATTTAGGAATGGTATCACATTTGTTTACAAACTCTGCTGTTAAAGGATCTGAAAAACAGACTTGTGAATTTACCTTTGCATATCTTACCAGTATTAAGGATTCTTTATCAGCACTAATTATCAAGACCGGTCAGAGTGTTAATCAAGTTCTAACTGGTGTGAAATGGATACCTTTGGAAATCGCATTTGAAAGCAACATTCAAACTGGCATTATCAAAAATTTGCGTCACTTAGACTTTAAATTATTTTTGCAAGACGCTTATGAAGTATTTAACCGTGTTGTTACTGACATTATGAGAGAAAAGGGGGCAATTAAAGTTTACACAGTTCTTGTTGGAGAATATTATATTGAAACGGAGAATAAAAGTACGACTGAAAATAAATATTTTAACACTGCCGCTGTAAGCATCTTTCCTACATCAGATTTACGTGAATGGTTTTCTAAAAACATTGTTGATAATTTAATGAGTAATGTGGATGAATTTCAAGGAAATGGTTCTGGGTGGTCATTAAAATCAATTCAATTTTTGAAAGTACATATTAGTAAGTACAATCCAATTCATGCAGGATCATCTTATTTTAAACTTCCACAGGGAATTAGAAGTACTCATTCATGTATAAATATTGAAAATAAACAAGATAATAAGTGTTTTAAATGGTGCATTATATTAGGGCTCATGAAAAATGATGTGAATTGTAAAACTGGACACCAAGACCATTTACAAAAACCGAAAAAGTATCGTGACTATGAAATAAATAAAAAACTTAATTTTGTTGAAAACTTTGAATATCCGATGGATCCGTCAAATGTTTCAAAGTTTGAAAAAGATAACGCACACCTTAACATATCGATTAATGTATTTATTGCACAAAAAAACAAGGGTAAATATATTTATTCACCTTATCACGTTACCGATAAAAAGAAGAAAAACCACGTAAATTTGTTGCTTGCTCAAGATCATTACATCGATGAAAGTGATAAGAAAAATGAAGAAGAAGATGAAACAAATGTAATGAATGAAAGATTTGCGGGTTTGGAAAATTCTTCTGTACCAGCTAGAAAGAAGAGAAAAATTATTCATGAAGAAGAGGTACCAAAATTTCATTATGTATTTATTAGTTCTTTATCAGGTCTACTCAAAAAACAAACTAACAAAAATCATATCAAGAAAGAAATTTGCGATCGTTGTTTAAATTATTTCAAGAATAAAAAAAAATTAGACAAACACGAAAAAGACTGCTCAGTTTTAAACAAATGTAGGGTAAAATTACCAGAAGAAGGCTTTAAGGATATTAAATTCAAAAACTTTTCAAACCAGGAGAAAATGCCATTTGTAATTTACGCAGATTTCGAATCTGTTTTAAAGAAACCTGCTGATGATTCCAATCCAAGGATTTGTCAAGTTCACGAAGCTTTTAGTGTGGGATATTACTTGAAATGCAGCTATGACGATAGTTTATCTAGGTATGAATTTTATAGAGGACCTGAGCCTGCAAAATGGTTCATTAAAGAGTTAAGAGAGTTTGCTAAATTTGCTGACATGGTATTTGATTCTGACAATCAAGTACCTATGATACCTTTAACATCAGAGGAAGAAGAGGTACATAAAAATGCAAATGAGTGTCATATATGTGGAATTACTGGTTTTGAAGGTGAGAACCGAGAGAAAATACATGAACACTGCCATCTAACGGGAAAATATAGAGGTATAAAATATAGAATAAAATATAAAATATAAAATATAAAATATTAAATATAAAATATATAAAATATAGGTCCAGCACATAGTTCATGTAACCTGAACTATAAAATTTCCAAAACAATAAGCGTAGTCTTTCACAATTTATCTGGCTACGATTCACATTATTTAATAAAAGATTTGGCACTCGAATGTAAAGGTGACGTTGATATCATTCCTCAGACCAGCGAAAAATACATATCATTCACCAAGAAACAAATAGATGGATATGATATAAACTACAAGTTTATCGACTCATATAAATTTATGAATTCATCGTTGGATAAGTTGGCTTCATACTTGCAGTCATACGAAATATTGAAAAGTCAATTTCCTGGAATGAGTGATGAATTAATTAAACTTCTCTGCAGAAAAGGCATTTTTCCATATACTTACGTAGATTGTGTTGAAAAATTGAATGATAAAAAGTTACCACCGAAGGAAGAGTTTGACAACAACTTGATTGGTAAACCCTGTTCTCGAGATGATTACTTGCATGCAGAAAAAGTTTGGGAGACATTCAACATCAATGATCTCGGAGAATATTCTGATTTATACCTCAAGACTGATGTCATGCTTCTGGCTGAAGTAAGATTTAAATTTAAATTTTTTTTATTTATATCATTTTTTTTTTTTACTAATTGTTTCATTTTTACAGGTTTGTGAAAATTTCCGAGAAAATGGTCTCAAAACTTATGGTCTAGATCCCATGCACTATTATACGACTCCGGGGTATACATGGGACGCCATGCTTAAATATACAAAAATGACTTTGCAACTGCTTGATGACATCGATATGGTCTTATTTATCGAGAAGGGTATTCGTGGAGGAATAAGTCAATGCAGCAATCGCTATGCCAAGGCCAACAACAAATACATGAAACCTGAAAACTTTAGAAGTGAGGATGACATTCATTATTTGATGTATTATGACATAAATAATTTATATGGCTGGGCACAATCGAAACCACTTCCATACGGTAATTTTGAATGGGTAGAAGAAAAGGACTTGCATACCACTGACTATAATGTCAATGATGATTCGCCAGTTGGTTACATTCTTGAAGTTGACCTCGAGTATCCCAAAGAAATACATGATAGACACAAAGATCTACCCTTTTGTCCGGAACATGCTAAGCCTCCAGGTAGCAGACAAGAGAAACTGCTCACTACTCTTCATGATAAAAAAAACTATGTTATACACTACAAATATTTAAAGTATGCGTTAGATAATGGATTAAAGCTGAAAAAAATTCATCGAGTACTAAAATTTAATCAGTCACCGTGGCTAAGAAGCTATATTGAACTAAATACTCGTCTTAGAACAAAGGCTACGACTGAATTTGAAAAAAATTTTTATAAATTAATGAACAACGCCATCTATGGTAATAATAATTATTATTTTAACTTTAATAAACTTAAGAAAGCATTTAATAATTATATTTTTTTATTTTGTTCAGGAAAAACGATGGAAAATGTTCGCAACAGAAAAGTTGTAAAACTCAAGACATACTGGCATGGACGTTATGGAGCTGAAGCTTATATTGGTAAACCTAATTTTAAAAACTGTACGATATTTACACCAGAACTTGTGGCAATCGAACTTGCAAAGACAGAAGTCTATATAGATAAACCTATATACGCAGGTTTTTGTATATTAGATATTTCTAAAGTTTGCCTTTACGAGTTCCATTATGGGTACATGAAAAATAAGCTAGAGGGCGCCTGCAAACTTTGTTATTGTGATACAGATTCTCTTATATACGATATCAAGGGTCATGACGTGTATGAGATGATGAAGATCGATCACCATCGCTTCGATACCTCAGACTATCCAATACCCAATCCTTTTAACATAGAAAAACTTAATAAGAAAGAACTTGGTAAAATGAAGGATGAATGCAATGGACGTATAGTTTATGAAGTCTTGGGTATTCGTAGTAAGGTTTATATGGTTTTATTTGAAGATGGAATTTTTGCCAAGAAACTCAAGGGTGTAAATGCTCAAGTAGTTGCCAACACAATTGAGCCAGATGATTATAGGAGATGTTTATTCGAAAATGAACTATTGTATAGAGATCAGTACAATATAAGGTCAAGATTTCACAATTTAGCAACAGAAAAGACTACGAAATTAGCCTTGTCACCATTTGATGATAAAAGATGTCGCATAAAAGACTCTACAGATACACTCCCGTGGGGGCATTATCAAATTACAGAAGATATGTTAAAATATGCTTTAAATAGAAACTAAATTTTGAAATTAAAAAACTTGTATATTTGTAAATAAACGAAAAAATTTTTTTTTTTATTTAATCTAACCTATCTTTTTTATTTTACCTTATTCTTACCCGTTTCCTTTTAATATTATAAAAAAATTATTAATTATTTATATATAGTAATAACAGATACATGAAATAAAAAAAAGAATAATTTATAGAGAAAAATTTTATTTATTTAAAAATAAATACAAGCATTATTTTAAATCAACTGCATTTCTTCATTCAGTGTCATCATTTTCATCAGAATCTTCATCTATTTTTTCATAAGGACTCAATTCAAATTTTTCTTTACAAAATTCTATTCTAAATTCATCATACTGTATGTCAGGTATATTAAAGCGTTTGCAAATATTTTCATCCCAAGTTAACCATGTAAATCCATAATATCTTACGCGATTTTCATAGGTTTCATCTTTAATTATGATTTTTTCTAGTTCTTCACTATTTCTTCTTTCAACAAATAGATTTAAATATCTTGCTTCATTTGCATAATTATTATCAAATAATTCAAAATTAAAATCATCGAATGCCATTACATCATCTATATTCTCTGAAGTATATATATATACAGTTATACCTTCACAAAATTCATCGACGTAATTAAATGGAGAGAAATCTAAATTTCCTTTTATTGAAAATGTTGCTTTTTTGTTTTTTGTACATCTATCGCAATATTCTTCATCGACTAACTCACTATGTATAATATGAACTTTAATTTCTTGTTCTGTAGGATAATGTATATAAATTGACATATTGAAATTATTTATAACTTTTTTACTTAACAAACGAACTTGTCAGCAGATAAATACAGACTGTTTATTTTCTTTACCGAATATCCACTTTATATGATTATTTATTATAGATGTCGCTGTTAAATTAATAATGAGTAGGAGGATACTGAAAGAAAAGGTTTATTTATATATCTTTACAGGTCAGATTTATCTATCCAACTGTTGTGTATGTTATCAAATCCGAGCCACTTTACAAAGAGCTTATTTCCCCGTTTTCGCAACACTTTTTCCACTAAAAAAACATCCGGATGAGCAGTTTTCAATAATTCCTCTTCATAAAATCCTCCAGCGATGGGCTCACCTTGATAATCTTTTAACAGGTAAGTATGCGGTACAGTTTTCTTGACTTTATCTATTGTAAAGACCTCGGTTGTATAATTTGGCGTGTAACCCTTTTCAAAGACGTGTTTATTTTTGCTCACACGGACTTTATCTCCAACTTTGAATTTGCTTTGTGTCCTATTCCATCTTTCAATGTCAAATCTTTTTAATACTTCTATCTCGTTATTGGGACCAACATCCTTCGGTTTCATCCCAATAGTTCGATGTTTTCTATCATTGTATACTGCCAAAAGATTTGGTAAAATATCGACCCACTTGTAATTTCCTTGAAGACTAAATTTTTTCCACATCATTGTTTTGAGACTACGATTGAAACGTTCGATAATCGAAGCCTTGAGATGACTATATGTTGAGTATAATTTAATGTTATAGCTCGCGAGTAAGGCCTTACAATTTGTATTGTAAAATTCAGTTCCCCGGTCAACGTGTATTTTTTTTGCAATGCGTCCCTTAACAAAGATGGATTTAAGAGCCTTTGTCACTTCAACACCACTTTTATTTTTTAATGGTACACCCCATGCATATTTGGAGACATTATCGATAACTGTTAAAAGAAAATTGTAACCTTTGTTTTCTCTGGAATACGCTTGCATATCAACGAGATCAGCTTGCCAAGTCTCATCTATTCCACGCATTTCAACTTTACGTCTTGAAAAATTTTTTCGCACAGGCTTATGTAGTTCTTCGACTAATAACTTTTGAATTCGTTGCATCATTTATCTCTTCTGGTATATCCAAAACTTGATAAATTTTATTAAGTTTCTTTTTGGCTTCTTCCTCAAAAGAATTTACTTTTTGTTCTATTCTAATTATAAAATCATCAAATTCTTGACGCACACTGTTTAATTCAAAATCTAGCTCCCGTTTGAGAATTTTTAAATTAACTGCGTCGTTTTTTTCAACAGCGTCAGCAACGTTACACAACTTTTTTTGCTCTAAATTAAAATCACCAGATTTAGTCAAATTGAAACCAATACCAGGGGGTCCTTTTGCAACCTTGCTAGAGCCAAGATGTCGTCCGAACACGTCAATAGACATATTGCAAATGAAGAAAATTTTACAAATACACTTAATATATAATTTCTGCTTCTCTAAGTTCCTCGATGATAGATTGAATTTCGTTCTCGTGACCGTTGTGGCCAGATTCTCTCTCAGATATCAATAATCTCAAGCGATCAACTAACTCGTTAGGATCATCCCAATGAACGTAATCTATTGATGCATTATTAGCAACCATATATTGTGGTAAAATGCCTTTACCTGATTTATTTAAAACTGACCTAATTATTTCCATTTTTTCACCATTTATATCATTACGTAAGGATTCGTTAGATTTGTAATTTTTCTTATGTGCATTCGTAGTTTTAATAATTTCAACGTAATTATTTATATCCTCATCTGTTTTTTGTATAAAAGGTGTCATATTTCTTTTAAAAAGAAGATCAGTTAAACCGTCGGTTAAATGGTAATCTTTGTTACCGACTTTTATATTTGTATCGTCAAAATACACATGAGTATCTCCAATTTTATAATCACCAGATGATTTGAAATATCGAACACCTGCCTTTATGTCCATATTTGTATTATCTTGTTTTGCAAGCATTTCCAAATAATGTCCCGCATTATTTTTTTTTGGTGTACTTGTTGATGCGTTTGGTAAGTATTTTAAAGGTGTTAGATTAATTTCACTGAGTTCATTATCTCTTTCAACGATAGTCTCATTATCCAAATTGTCACTCAAGGCTGATTCAAACTGAACACTTGAATTATTTTTTTTTTTGTTCTTTTTCTTACTTTTTTTAGTTATCGGTATATCGATATTTTGCAAATCCTCCTCCTCATTTAAAGATCGTTTTCTTAGATTACTCGTTAAATTGTCGGCAATTTTTTCCAACGGTTCTGTTATAGGTTTGAAATTTTCTTTCAAATTAATTTCAGCAGCCTCTTTACCTAATTTTAACGCTAGACTTTTACGTCGAATAGATTTTCTTGCTTCAGCAATTTGGTCTAATAAATTAGGATCCATGTTGATACCTTCACCACTAATTGACGAATGTTCATCTTGATTTGAGGACGTTGAATTTAAAGAAAAACCATCAAAATTTTTTCTATATCTTCCAGCACCAAATTCACTATCCTTATCAATAAGAATAAAGTTATATTTGTCATGATTCCAAATTTCGCTACATAAATTCTTGAATTCATTAAAAGTCATGTCGGTGTTAACATGATCGTCGTAAACATGTTTCAGATTCATTTCATCTTGCCGAAAAAGAACCAAAAAATTAAAGTTATCTCGAATCAAGTGCTTAGGTATTCTTGCATAAGACTGAGAAAGATAAAATGAATCTACATCCATATGTCTACCCATACTATAAAAATTTCTGACATTATCCTGTTTTTCACATGCAATGTCGTCAAATATTATAATACTATTTGGTAAAATTTCAGCAGGAGATATTACTTGCTCGTTGTCACTGTATACAAATATTTTTACTTCTTTTATAGATTTAACAAAATTTATAAACCATTGATATTTATCTTGATTGAGCGATTTTGAAAAGATGTAAATGTTTATCCATCTTAACCCATTTATGTGAATGAGTAATGTAAACAAAGCATTCGTCTTACCGGAGCCGCTTGACCCCACAAACACTGCTCTAATGCTGAAATTTTTCCAATTTTTACCATGACGACTAACTGCAGAAACTGATTTACCGACTATAATGTCAAAATTTATCACAGGTAAACGAAATTGACTTTTATTTGCATCTGTCAATTCACTCTTGCTAAACGTTTCATTTTCTTTCTTCTTTTTTTTAATATGACTTGCATTCTCATCTGAGTCATCTTGAGTGCGTCTTTTTTTTGGATTAATTTTTGCAATAATTAAATTATCATTCAAAGTTTCTTCTTTCTTTTTCTTTTTACCCTCAATTTCATTTTGTATACAATCTTGAACGCGTCTTTTTCTTGGATTAATTTTTGCAATAGTTAACTTATCACTCATAGGCAAAGTTTCTTTTTTCTTTTTCCTTTTAGTTTCGATTTCATTTTGTATAAGATCTTGAGCTCGTCTTTTTCTCGGATTTTTGGGTGTTAAGTTATCGAGTGAACTATATTTTTTTTTTCTTTTAACTTTAATTACATTATTTGGGGGATCTTGAGGGGGTCTTTTTCTTGAATTAATTACTGATTTTTCTTTCATGTTTATCGGTAGATGTCTCATGTGACACTAGTTTGATTTTTAATATATACAAGCATTTTATAGCCTTGATCTCATTAATATTTCATCTCTCATAGAGTGATGATCGTTGGTGGTCGTGGTTTAGTAAATACTTTAATTAACAAGTTACCTTTCGAGTTTCATTTACCAGGGTATAGGTATAAAAAATTTATTATTTTACAATTTAAAAAAATTTTTTTAATTTTTTAATTTTTAAAATTTTTTAATTTTTTAATTGTTTAATTTAATAATAAACTATTTAATTAGATACTGTGGGCCTGGCACGGATCTAGCTAAACGTCTTGCTCGAGGAGATAAAGGTATAAACCCTCTGGACTCTGCCTGCAAAGAGCACGATATCGCTTACTCAGAAAATCAAAGTGATATTCAAGCTCGAAATATTGCTGATCGAGTTTTAGCAGATAAGGCCTGGCAAAGAGTAAAAGCAAGTGACGCAAGTTTTGGGGAAAGAGCAGCAGCTTTAGCAGTAACAAACATTATGAAAGTTAAATCAAAAATGGGTATGGGATTTAAACAAAATAATGTAACCAAAAAGAAAAAGAAGAGAGTTGGACAAATTTCTTTCGGTGAAATTGTAAAGGCTACAAAGAAATCTATGGTTAAAAGTAAAGATGCAAAAACTTTAATAAAATCAGCATTAAATAGTGCTCGAAAGGCTGTTAAGATAAAGGGTGGAAAGTCTAAAATTAAAAAATTAAGAGTATTACCATTACCTTCAAAAGTTGGAGGAGTTATACCTCTTGTCCCCATATTTGCTGGCTTGAGTGCAATAGGAGCATTAGCTGGAGGAATGACCGGTGTTGCTAAGGCTGTTAGTGATGTAAACAACGCAAAAAAGCAATTGGAAGAAACAAAAAGACATAATATTGCAATGGAGCAAGTTGCGATGGGTAAAGGATTATATTTGAGACCATATAAAGGAAATGGGTTGAGATTACATAACGAAAATGTTGAAAATAAAAAAAAAAAAACTTCAATTTAAATTTACCGCCAAGGCCGTTAACAAATATAGACATTGAAAATTATGCAAAAATTTTAAAAATACAACATTTTCGCGGTGTTTTTATGAGAAATGCTCTTCCAAGTACAGGGCCATTAAAAAATGAATCAGCTGTTGTTAATTTGGATGATGAGAAAAATTCAGGAACTCATTGGGTTGCTTACAAAAAAAATGGCAACAATGTAATTTACTTTGACAGTTTTGGTAACCTGAGACCACCAAAAGAACTTCTTAAATATTTAAAACATAATAAAATAATGTACAATCATAAAAATTATCAAAACTATAATACTTTTAACTGTGGGCATTTATGTTTAAAATTTTTATGTAATCAACTATAAATAAATAATTATTATAAATTCAAGTTAATTTTTTAATTTTATGATAACCTGTAAAGATATATAAATTGTGTAATCTTAAAAAAATCATTTAGTCTTACTTAAACTGTCATGATTGAATCATTAATTATTAGTCTCTCAGGACAAACATCTATACTTGAAAATCATTTTTTCCCACCAATAGAACTTTCTAACAATAAAAATTACGTACTTGGATTGGTTGATTTATTAACATTTAACTCTATACCTAATTTAGATAATAAAAAATTCTATATAAACGGTACCGATCCAATTAGTATTCCAACTGGAAGCTACGAGATTGAAGATATAAATAAATTTCTATCGAAGCAATTATCAACAAAAAACATTGATTTTTCCTTAAAAGCAAATAATAATACCCTTCAGAGTATAGTTAAGTCTAACCAGGATATCGATTTCACTAAAAGTGATTCAATTGGCGATTTACTTGGATTTAAACCACAGATATTGAAAGCGGATAATCTACATACCTCCGAGCTTCCAATTTCAATAATAAAAATCAATTCTCTTCGAATCGAGTGTAATATCACAAGAGGGGCATACTCCAACGGTAAAGAAGTACATACGATACACGAATTTTTTCCTGCTGTACCACCAGGATTTAAAATTATCGAAAAGCCAATAGAAATTATTTATTTACCTGTGAGTGTAAAAAGTATTGATTACTTACAGTTGCGATTAGTCGATCAGGACGAAAATTTGGTAAATTTCAGAGGTGAAATTGTATCCGTTAGATTACACCTAAAAACTATTTAATGGGTTTCGTATATAATAAGAAAATTGGATTTGGTTATAAAAGCAAAGCAGTATGGAGTCCGAAAGTCAGTCGTCAACGAATACTGAATCTGTTAACACCTCAAAATCAACAATTTCTAGTAAGACTTGGTCTCAAACTTCGTCGTTAAAGGATTTTTTTACATTATTTTGTTGTTGTCAAATAAGATGGAGGAGGCGTTAGATATAAAATCGTCAGCAATGTTTGATGATTCCATCGCACACTATGAAATACATTCACATCGACCTTATGCGACAAGTTCATTTCAAAATAATGATACGATTCATATAACTATACAACATCAGGATCAATTGCTTTTACCATCAAAAAGTTTTATACATATTCAAGGAAAAATTCGATTAGCTGCTGGTGGTAACGTTGTAAATACAATGCTAGTCAACAATGCCATCTGTCATTTGTTCTCAGAAATAAAATATGAACTTAACGGGCAACTTATCGACCGATGTAATAATGTTGGTATAAGTACACTTATGAAAGGTTATCCATCATACACTCCAGCGCAAAAAAAATTTTTAGAAAATGCAGGTTGGATATTTGATAATGATCAATCTTTAGTTGATAACAACGGAAACTTTGAAGTTTTGATACCTCTGAGTATGATTTTTGGAGTCGCTGAGCATAACCGAAAAATGATTGTTAATATGAGACATGACTTATACTTTACCAGATCAAATCATGATAATAATGCAGTTATGAAAATGCGGGGAGATGCTGAAAATTTTGCCATTACAATTTCCTCATTGACTTGGGAGATGCCTAAAATTCTGTTAGCAGATAAAAAAAAGGCTGAATTGATAAGATTTATTGAAAAAGATCCATATCTCCCAATAATTTTTCAATCAAGAGAACTTTTTCACTGTCCAACTCTCCCAGCAGCTACAAGACATGTCTGGCCCGTCAAAACATCAACACAGATGGAAAAACCAAGATATGTGATTATTGGGTTTCAAACGAATCGTGATAATAAAATAGATCAAAATGCGAGTGTATTTAATCATGTAAATTTAACCAACATAAAACTATACTTGAATTCACAATGTTATCCACATGAAAATTTAAATTTGAATATAGCTCAAAATAAATATTCTATTTTGTACAACATGTTTAGCAATTTTCAAGTAAGTTATTATGGTAAAGAAACATCAGAAGTTATAATTAACAGAAAAGATTTTTTGGATAAAGCACCATTAGTAGTAATAGATTGTTCCAAGCAAATTGAGTCTCTGAAGTATGCTCCAGTAGACGTACGCTTAGAATTTGAAAGTAGCGCTCAATTTCCAGCAAACACAGAGGTGTACTGTCTAATCTTACATGATCGCATGATAGAATATAAGCCAATTAGTGGTGAGGTAAAGAGAATAGTGTAAAAAATGTTTTTTGGAAAATTTTATGTAAAATTATTTTAATATTTTTAACAAATAAATAAATATTTAAATAAAAAAAAATGAATTGAATTTATTTATATCCTTTTATATAAAAAATTAATTTTAAGTTAAATGAATTTACAATTGAATTAAATGAAAATAAATTTTTTTTTTATTGATTTTTTATGTATTTTTTAAAATTAGTTGACTAAAACACTTTGACTGTGATGCTATATTTGGCTATTCAGTTTTTTAATAACACTATATGACCAATTCAGATATTTATTTATTTTATTCAATACTTTATTATTTTATTTTATCTGCTTTTCTCTATTTATTATATAATATATTTAAAACTATGAATTTGCATAGAAATTATATTTTATTGATTAATTTTAACTATAAAAATTTAAACATTATTTGATTTGTAAATTTATTATATTTAAGATTCATCTGATGTAAAACAAGATTATAAAATATTTTTACTGTTATGAAATAATTTCGATAATAATTACTTGAAACATTGATTTTATCTTTTTTTTTTTTACATAAATTAATTTTATATGATTGAAAGGTAGGATAGGTTAACTCATTAAAAAACACAGTTTTATTTAAAAAAACATAAAAACAATTATTATTAATTATTATTATTAATTATTATACATTAATTTTTTATTACATTTTTTTTTATAACATTTAATTTTTATACTTCTATGAAACATGTTGAGTTATATTTGTCTCCTAAGTATTTTATTCCCAACTTCTTTCTTTTTATTTTTTCTTGCAGCATTGTCATATAATCGGTATTTGCTGTTAAAAAATCGTACACACGCTTAGGAAGGAACACCTTTCCAAAATCTTTCAAATTGACTCGTACTGCCTCCCCATGCTGCGTGGGTCTCGTCTCAAGTATAACTACTTCATAGATAACGTTTGGTTTCATATCTGCAACTCTTTTAAAATTTTCTTGGTAATTGGAGACAGCATTTATTTTTTCAAGTGACATCTGTAACATAATAAATAAAAGAAAATATATTAATAAAAAATCATTATTTAAAATAAGTTAAAAGTATTATTTTTTTTTTTTACGAAACTACAAATAATCGAATTCAAGAACTTGTATTTCATAAATTTCATCCTCATTCTCTTTTAATAATTCTAGTAATTCTGATACTGTAGCTTCCATAAAATGTAACTGGTTTAGAGTGAATTGATTACGGTAACGGACTCTAGTATTTGAAGCTAATTTTAATATAACAATTTCTATATCTGAAAATGGTTTCTTGGTTTCGTCAAATTTTTTAAAAATTCTATTTAATATTAGCGATTTAAGCGATTGAACCACTAAAACAAAAAAAAAAAACAAAACAAAAAAATAAAACAAAAATATAAGAGTAAGCAAAATTTCACATATTTAAGGTAAAAAAGCTACTTTGAAAAAACGCGTTGTCATATACAAGTGGTTAAAAAAAAAATAAAGATTTATAAAATTCAAAATTAAAAAAATTTTTAAAAAATTAATAAACTAAATACAAAAAAATTATTAAACTAAATATTATAAAATTATAAAATTGTTAAAGTTTTTTACTTACTTTTAATTTAATGAGCTTCGAGTCGATGAGTGAATAACTATATAGTTGGAGAGTGAATGATTTTTTTAGCTTTAGAACTCCGCTTTTATTCAGTTTATCAATCTCACGTATAAACCACCACTAGTATAAACTTTCACATAGAAAAAACGGAAAAAAATAGAAACAACCCGAAAAATTATGAAATTTGGAAAAAAATAAAAATTAAAAAGAATAAATTTCACCTAATTAAAGAATAAACTTTCCCATGGAAACAACGAAATAAGTTAAAAATTTTATCAGAATATAATCTAAAATAATTATGAAACGGGAATGTCTAATATCGACATTAAAAATATATATATATATTTTATTTTTATAAAAAAACATAAAATAACGTCATCTGAATAAAATTAACTAAAATAAGTAATTAAACGGGTTTGTCTAAGTGTATGTCGAAAATAAGAAATAAAAAGAAAAATTTCATCTAACAAAAAAAATAAACTTTCCCTTGGGAACAACGAAAAAAAGTAAAAGATTTTATCTGAATATAATCTGATTATAAATAACTAAAATAATTTTGTAACGGTAATGTCTAGCATATAAATCAAAAATAAATATATTTTTCTTAAAAAAATAAAAAAAACATAAAATAATCCTATTTGAATGAAATTAACTAAAAATAAGTAATTGAACGAGTTTTTCTAAGTAGATGTCGAAAATAAGAATTAAAAAGGAATAAATTTCATCTAACAAAAAAATAAAATAAAATAAAATAAACTTTCACTTGGGAACAACGAAAAAAAGTTAAAAATTTTATCTGAATTTAATCTGAATATAATTAACTAAAATAATTAACTGAGCGGGTTTGTCTAATATGAATATAAAAAAATCATTTTTAGAAAAAAGATTAGAATATTTTTAAAAAAATTTCATCAGAATAAAATTAAGTAAAATAAGTAATTTAACGGTAATGTCTAATATTAATATAAAAAATAAATATTTCATTTTATAAAAAAACATTTTAAAAAGATTAAAATCTAAATATCTAAAAGGATTTCATAAATAAAAAAATTTTTGATTTCTATTATTTACAAGGAATTGATGATGTAAAAATATTTCCTACATGTTATTATTATTAATGTTTTAACTAATATTCACACATACACACACACACACACACACACACACACATACAAATACACACAAAAATATGCATGTATATGCAAGTATATATATATTTACATACAATTGTATACCGCTAAAGCTATAGAAAAAAATGGGTGAAATTCTCACATGTAATTACATATGATCATCCATGAAAATAAAAATCGCACATTACCCCTACCATGACCCCTTACTCCCACCCAAAATGTGCGCAAAACATACATAGCCCTTCTACTAAAATTATATATTACTAATATGAAGTATTTTCGTTGACAAATAAAGCGATTTTTTTTTTCGTACGATTCATATTAAATAAGATATGACATGGCAAAAAAGGTTGTTGAACGAAAAATTAAAAAAAAGGATCGTTCTGGCGCAAATATCTGGAAAAATATTACTTTTACAAATAAATTATTCCTATCATTTTGCAAGAAGATAAATTTGGGAAAATTTTGAGACCACCTAGAACCTTTTAAGTAAGCAGACAAATAGTTATGGGCAAAATAATTTTTTTTCCAAATTTTTTCATGCCAATTTTTTAGCGCCATCTGGGCTAAGGAGCTTGGAGAAAAAAATCCTTTTGTGAATAGTCAGAACACTTACTCCTAAATATGTCCAGCCATTTTTGGCCCTATCGGGTAATTATTATTTATGTTTTTGCCTGATAAATTTGGGTAAAATCGTGTATTTTTTAAAACATTTTCAGTTTTTGGCCAGCAGCGTGAACATTATTTATTTTAAATAGCCAAATTTTTTAGCATTTATTTCAAGTTGTTTGTAATTTAAGTTTTTGTTATAATTTTTCGTCTGCAAGCAGATTTAGCCGTTTAAAATTGCCTATTTTATGTTTATAACGGTAAATGCTCTTTCTTGTCGGGCGAAATTAAAGAAAAATGGCTGATCCAATTGAAATGTTGCATATGACATGAAATTTCGGCGTTAACCTTAGTTTTAAAATGGTTCATTGTACATCTCGTTATCATTAGCCAAAAAAAGTTATGACCCAAATTCCTTTTTTTTTTAGCAATTACAAAACATTTTTATAGTTAATCCATTAGGTCCCTCTGTTTCTAAGTGTAATGAAAAATTTTCGTACAGTACCGTATGTTTAGATAATAACTCAATAAAATGTTGCTTTAAAGTTTCAAATTCCTACTTTTTTCAGCTGTAAATTATTCGTAAAACCTAAAGTAAGTAATAAAAGTTTATAGGCAAGGGGTTTTTCAAGCACGTTATTAGGGGGGGGGGGGGGGCAAATGAACTTAGAATTATTTTAATTTAGACACTTAGAATGATTTGAGTTTAGATTTAGAACTGAAAATTTTTTTCATTTAGGGACTTTGAAGAATTTTGATTTTGGGACTTAAAATAATTTTTAATTCCAAACTTAATAAATAATTTCGATAAAGGGGTAAAAAATAATATGGATTTTAAGAGCATGAGCACTATTTTGAAGGATATTTTGAATTGGGCTTTAAAAAAAAACAACTGTGCATTTAGTGGTGGATTTAGAAAATTTAGGGGGGGGAGTAAGTTGAATTAAATTACAAAAAATTTGCTACAATGATAACATGGAACATGTTTATAAGGAGGGGGTACTTCAGAACTTAAAACTAGGGGGGATCAAATTTGTCTTATTTAAGAAGGGGGGGGGGGGTCAAACGAAACTTAGAATAATTAGGAGACTTTGAAAAATCTGTGCTTTAAGGACTTGGGATAGGAGGTTTATGGACTTAAAATAATATTGATTTAGGAACTTGGAATAATTCAGATTTAGGGACTTAGAATAATATTGATTAAGGGACTTGGAATAATTCAGGTTTAGGGAATCAAAGTAGTTTGGCTTTAGAAACTTAACAGCTAGTAAGGTGATAATTAGAAATTATAAAATTGGTAAAATTAATTATGACTTTTTTCATTTTTTTTACATTTTGGGGTACTTATTACTCACAGGGTTGCAAATATTATTACTTTTTCGGCTGTAAAACGAAAAGGGGCAACAAAAAAACTTTATAACCTTTTTTTTCATTTTTTTAAATTTAGGGTAATTTTTACCCCCCCCCCCCTTGTTGAATGGTTGAATTAATTTCATAATAGTAAATATACGATAGAATATTTTCAAAAAATTTATCCAAATACAAAAAAAATAATGAGATCACGTTTTTGTGTATTTTTTCTTATTCTGGGGGTAGTTTTAACCCCCCTATTTTTCAACCTTATATCTCAATATCAGGGCCTAATAAATTTTTTTACATTTTAGGGTACTTATCACACCCAGGGTTGCAAATATTGTACCTTTTTCGGCTATAAATCTAAAAGGGGCAACAGCAAAATTGAATAACGTTTTTTTAATTTTTTTAAATTTAGGGGTAGTTTTCAACCCCCCTCCCTACCTGGGGAGGGGTGTAATTAATTTCATAATAGTAAATATACGATAAAATATTTTCAAAAAGTTGATCCAAAAACCAACAAAAATAAGATCATATTTTTTGTATTTTTTCTTATTCTGAGGATAGCTTTAACCCCCTATTATTAATTCTTATATCTCAATTTCAGGCCATAATAAAAAAAGAAATCTACATTAATTTTTCTAAAAAAATGAGATTCATTTGATAATTTTAGCAAAAATTCCAAAATATTTGAAAACACCCCCTAAAAAAGGGTGGTTTTTACTGATTACAGGGTGTTTGAGAAATTTCTGACATTAAAATCGTAATGAGTGACCCAAAAAACCCCCTGGTACCTATTTTCACCAAAATTCATTTAATATTGCCCGAGATATTAAATATTTATTTATTTTTGTCCAAAAAAATAGTTTGTCCAATTTTTACAACATTTGGGACCAACTGCAACCAAACAAACTTCTGAGCTAGACACCTTTCTTGACAAAATGCAAAAAGTTCATCTGACTTGCCAGTAATTACTGCTTCATTTTACAAAAAAATTTACGTCCTCTCCTGTATTATATTATTTTTTGTTCATTTAATCACAAAGGAACTATATAATAATTAAAGAAAGTCTATCAATTTAATCTTTAACGAATACATTTTAACGTCTTTATTAAAGAAAATTATCATTTTCCTTTATTTTTTAAATTTTATAATTTTTATATTTTTTTTTGTTTGTAAAGAATTACCATTAATTAACTGCAATGTTTTCTTTTCTATTAAAATAACTAAATTTGGAAAAATAACATTCACATTTATTAACTTTTAAAGAACGCACTTATTTACCTGCAATATAAATAGTAATTTAAGGCAACTGTCTTTTTTCTGACGATTTGCAAAGGATTTTCAACATTTTTTGTCTCAGCTGTTTTATTATAAAAGTTTGCAAATTTGTTTTTAAATAATTACAAAACTATTCTAGATGACATAAAAAAATTTTTGTTTCATTTGCTTTTTTTTACAGTTTGTAGATGCCATGAAAGTAGAGGCTCGGGAAAAAAATTGAAAAACGGTTCCCATCATAGCGCCTATTGTAGGCATCGAATCAAAAAAATAAAAATGCATATTAATCTCTATAGTGTCCTCTTGTATTTGAAAATAAAATACAAAAAATTGACCATTTGGTGAACCAAAAACAATAAATTCAGTTTTTGACGTTAAAAAATGCGCCTAAAACGGACAATAAAAATTTTTCTGATGTATAAAAAGCTGATATTGTTGGTTCACATGCTAGGTATTGCAATAATAAAAAAAATGAAACAAGATTCATTTCGATTGCTCAATCAGTTTTTGAGCTAGTGTGGGAACCGATTTCAAAAAAGTAGCTTTGAGAAAAACGCGTTTAAAGTTTTTTAATGCTTATGTTTTCATATGACTACGACCCATAAAAATCGAAATATATGAAAAACATATTTTCTTTTTGCTTGAAATTTGTTTTTTAGGTTCTTGAAATGTTTTAACATAAGATAATGAAATAAAAAAAAAAATGAAAAATAAAATCCCAAAAAAGAGACAGTGGCCTTAAATAATAAATACACTTTACCTATTATACAAACATAAACAATAAACATATTCAATTTTGAGGTTAGAAAATTTTGAACTTTATTATTTATTTCAAACATTATTAAATTAATTTATTATATATACAAATAGATATAATAATCATTAAATTAATAAAGTTTATTAAATTCATTAAATTTATTTATTATTATTTTTTATTTGATAATCTCTCGATTTGAATTAATAATGTTTATATTATTTTGAATTTAAAATTTTGTGTGTGTATGTTTGTGTACATTATTGTGAGAACCAATCAGAATAACTTTATTGCGATTACACCTAGCAACCGTTGCAATGAGCAATGTCTTTTTTAGGATAGGATGTTTTTATTATTTTTGAGGTTAGTTTGTTAGTTGAGTTAGTTGATATCAATAAAAAAATTAAAGTAAAAATAAATTTTTGTATTTAAAAAAGAAATTAAGGTTGAAAGTTTTAAATCATTCTGCGCGCGACGCGCGCCTAATACTAGTGAAATAAATTTGAATGATTACCTATTTTATTTTAGTTTCAAAATTAAAAAATGGAAACCTTTATTTTTTTATTTTTTATCATCTTAAGGTACCAAGCCAGTGAAATGTGGTGTTTTTTAATGATTTTTTTAAAATTATTTTTCTCAAAAAGTATATTTATTGGAGCTTTAAAAATTTACATAGTATTTTATGAAGGTTCAAACAATACAAAAAAAAATTTTTTTTTCGATACCCACTATTTGGCTTTAATATAGGTGGCGTTGAAGTTGCGCCTAAAAAAAAAATCTTGCTCCACTGCCGACAGATAATCTCCGGATTGGATCATCTAAAAAAAAAAAAAAAAAAATCCATACTTAGTAAAGTGTCTTACATGACAATTAACCAGAAAAATAAAAAAAATGCAAAAGGAAAAATTTTTACAAGTGTTTTTAAATAAGAAGTGAAAATGGACCACGTTTTTTGACCTTTTTCCCATAAAAAGAGAGTTAAATTTTAAAAAATTGTTTATTTTTCTGGTTAATTGGCATACACAACTAGTAAATAAACAAAACATAACCACTTTTTTCCAAATCGGTCGAGCCAATCCCGAGATCATATGTCGGCAAGAAGAAAAAAAGTAGTTTCGAGTAAATCGAGTTTAAAGTTTTGTATACCTGCAGTGAGTTACGGTCACGCGCTCCTTAATCCCTTTATTTATAGCACTTAGACTTTGAATTTTGAAAAAATATTTTAACATGATATTTTTGAATATATTTAACATCGATTAAAAAAAAAAAAAATTTTGGATATCTGAAAAAAATTTCACTGGCTTGGTACCTTAATAACCAAGTTGTGTTTCCTGTAGGCTTTGGAGGAGTATATATGATAATTTTATACAATAAGAACAAAAAATTATTTTTTTAAAATGATTATTTAGCGTCAACTAGATGGCCATAATAGGACGATAATTGATGGCCAGTTTATCACCATAAATTATGGCCATATTATGGTAACAATTTTTCATAGGGATTAAATTAATTTAATAACGAAATTATTGTAAAAAGTGATTATGCTGCGCGCGCAGAGCTCGCGGCTTTTCTAGTTTATAATATATATGACAATAAATAAATAATTATTTATTTACCTATTATTGGTCTAATAAAAATTATGTATACAATCAAAATTACTCACTCGCAAAAAAATAAATTATTTATCCTTGCAATTATAATTTTGTTTTACACTTTTTTATTTAGACCAGATTATTTGATTTATTAATTTAATAAATTCATTGATTGTTGATTTGATAAATTCCAATCTTTTCTGTCTCTGATTTTTCAAATTAATCATAAAATAAGCAATTTATAAATTTAAATATGACTTTGTGTTTCTGTCAATCCAAAGCATATACTATAAAATTTCCAAAATTTTGCCTTGTTTACTTCCCAAAATATCATTTAATTGTATAACTTTTTTTTTCTGCACTTTTACTTTAGTAGATCAAAATGTTGATCTGAGAAAGACTTCAATTTTTTAATGGCCTTTAGTTTCTAGTTTACTTCAGATAAAAAATTTAAATAAGTGTATTTCGGAAGGTATAAATTAAGTCAAATTTATCCTTTTGAGCTAAAAAAAAGGTATAGGATATGAATCGAAATTATTTTTAAATAAATAAAAAGAAAAATTGGCCCAAAAAATATGTATCAATATTTAAATAATTTAGAAATGAAATTTTTGTAGACACAATTTCAAAGATTGATTAATTTTTTTAATAAAGCCCTTTATCCACTCAATAAATAGACGTGTGTAATCAGAGATTAATAATATCTGGTATAATACACGGCTTGAATAATACAAGTGGCTGCGTTTAAGCAGTGTATTCGGGAGATATTCATAATTAATCATTAAAAATCCCCGACTACAGTTCTTAAACGCGGCCACTTGTATTATTCGAGCCGTGTATTATACACGTCTATTTATAGTGAGCGGAGAAAGGGCTTAACTACAGGCTTTTTATGTTAACACTATTTCATTTCATTTTAAAATTTTTTAAGAATTTTTTTAAAAATTAAATTCAATAAATGAAAATTAGACTATTTTTAGTTGACATTGTATATGTTTAAAATATATGAAATTAGGTTAGAAACTGATTCAAAAAATGTCCAAAAAACCAAGCCAATGCGTTAACCCTATAATTCAGGTTTTTTATGGTCTTTTAAAACCTTTTCTACGCAAAATACTAAAAATATTATTCAAAATTTCATATAAAATCAAATAATTAAAAAAAATTTAACATTTTTCTATAAAAATTTTTCAAGACAAATAATCAATAAAATAGTTGATTCTAAAATGTAGTGTATTTTTCGACCTGTTTAGATTTTTGTTGAATATTTTACAATACCTCATTTATAACTAAATTATTTTGCACAAAAAAACGGGTTCATTTGTTTTTAAATTATTATTTAGCCAGAAAACCAACTTCACTTTTATTTGTATATATTTTTATGTTGAATTTAAATCTTGAGTACTTTTAGTCTGAGTTGCTAAAAATCGAGATTTCGCAAAAATTGTGCTGGTGAGTTTTTTTAGTAGTACTTTTAGAAAAAAAGACTTTGGGGCAGTTTTGAAGACCCGACCATAAATTTCATACACACATCATTTAAATCTACCCAAATATAAATAAAAATAATAAAATATAAATGAATATTGTATATTTATTGTTGTAGGTTAAACAGTGTGATCAGTCAGACATTGATCAATTGATTTTGTGTACAAAAAAAGAACCTTTTTTAGAAAACATGTTAAAATCATCAGGATTTATGAGCATTATCAATTATTCTGCAAATATGAGTCCCGCACAGTTTAAACTTTAAAATTAAGTCTACGAAATAGCATACCGACTAAAGGAATCGAGAAAAATTTACAGTTTATGAACATCTCCCATTGATGATTAACACTTCACATTATATAAAAAAAATTTGTGATCGTCCAGATGCAACCAATTTTCATAAGATATGCCCAAAGTGCTCAAAATTTATCGGTAATATAAAAGAGTTGACTAATTTTGTGAAATGCGAAAAATGTCAAAAAATTGTTAAAGCAAAAGATTTAAGTGACAGTAATTTTGCAATATTTGATCCTTCTGAAGCTATAAAAGAATACATAATGAGATATGAGGATCATTATGAATACGTGATTAAAGAAAGAAAGCACGTAGACAATGTTATGGAAGATATATATGATGGCGTGTATTATCGTAAGTTTGTGAACTCACTTTCTACTGAAGATAGACAAGAATACGTTACCTTAACAGTAAACACTGATGGATTTAAAGTTTTTGAAAACAATAAAACCTCTGCATGGCCACTGTATGCAATGGTTAATGAAATACCATTGTCTAAAAGATTAAAAAATATAATTACTTGTGGAATTTGGTATGGGGAATCCCACTTACCATCAGAGTATCTTAAAATATTTATAGAAATGATGTCAAAAATAACAAGGGAAGGTATACCTTGCGTAGTGAAAGGAAAAAAATTTATAACCGGTTTGTGTAACTACACAACCAACGAGCATGGAACATGTTCATTTATAACATTGATAATAAAGTATTTATTGTGTTCATAATATAAATATTTATATGCAAATATTTATATTTAGATTTTTATTATAGAAATCATGCTGCTTAGACATCAAAATGAACTAAATTAATTAAATTTTCAAATTATTATAGTTTTTTAAATAATATGAATATGAATTTATTTTTTATTAATTTTTATAATGAATTCTTAAAAATTCTGCACCAATGGTCCCTAGGTACTTCTGCACCAATACTCCATAGGTACTTCTGCACCAAAGGTCTTTAGGGACTTCTGCACCAATGCTCCCTAGGTACTTCTGCACCAAAACTTCCTAGGTACTTCTGCACCAAAGGTCTTTAGCGACTTCTGTACCATAGGTCCCTAGGTACTTCTGCACCAATGCTCCCTAGGTACTTCTGCACCAAAGGTCTTTAGGGACTTCTGCACCAAAGGTTCCTAGGTACTTCTGCACCAAAGGTCTTTAGGGACTTCTGCACCAATAGTCCCTAGGTACTTCTGCACCAATGCTCCCTAGGTACTTCTGCACCAAAGGTTCCTAGGTACTTCTGCACTAAAGGTCTTTAGGGACTTCCCCTAAAAACGTCAATTTTTGACCCCCCCCCCTAAAACGTCAATTTTTGACCCCCCCCCTAAAAGCGTCAATTTTTGACCCCCCCCTAAAAACGTCAATTTTTGACCCCCCCCCCTAAAAGCGTCAATTTTTGACCCCCCCCCCTAAAAACGTCAATTTTTGACCCCCCCCCCCTAAAAGCGTCAATTTTTGACCCCCCCCCCTAAAAACGTCAATTTTTGACCCCCCCCCTAAAAGCGTCAATTTTTGACCCCCCCCCCTAAAAACGTCAATTTTTGACCCCCTCTCTAAAAGCGTCAATTTTTGACCCCCCCCTAAAAGCGTCACTTTTTCACCCCCCCCCCTGCCGAGCCGGACTTTTTCAAATACCCCATCCAATGAACATGTTCCATGTTAAAATATCTTATTAAAAGTATACATTATTAATGCAGTAGTAGGTACTCCAGCTCGTCCTCTTATAAGCGGTCTTATAAATTTTCATGGGTATTATTCGTGTGACTGGTGCTATATAAAAGGATTTTATCAAGACAATTGCGTACGTTTTCCGATAAAAAAAATGTTAAACCAAGAGATTTAAAAAAAACAACTCTTACAATGTTAAAACTTGCTCATACTGAAATGTCTACTTTGACTACTTTAGGGGTAAAAAATGCTTCTCCATTCATCCATGCAAAAAAATTTAATGTTATTAGAGGCGTGTTACCAGATGACTTACAATATTCCTACTTGGTATAGCGAAACAAGGATTAGAGAAGATTTTAATATTAATAAGTAAAGAAAAGAGAGATTTATTTTATATGTATCTGTTGAAAATAAAACCCCCCACAACAGTGTGTATTTTACCAAGATCATTAAATACTAAAGGTAATTGGAAAGGCAAAGAGTTTGAGAATCTTGTCTTATACTATTTAATACCAATATTAGAAGTGCTTGGAGTTAACCAATCTATTATACGTTATTGGACGTTACTTGTAAATAGTCTGTACATTCTTTTAAAATCAAAATTATTATTTGAAGAATTGAATAAAGCTAATGAATCATTGAGAGAATTTGCAGCCCTAACGCAATTAACATATGGTATTAAGGCTATAACATCAATTATCCACCATTTGCTGCACATTGTTGATAGCGTTCGAGACTTTGGACCCTTATGCGCGCATTCATGTTATCCATTTGAATTAGAAAATTTTCAGATTTCAAAAGGTATAAAAACCGCCAAAGGAGTTACGAGTCAAGTTGCAAGAAATGTAAACCTAAAATTTGCGATTCAAGTATTACAAAGACATATATATCCAACGTGCCCAGCCCACGTAAAAAAATTTATTGACAATATTGACTCTCCGCAATTACCTAACTCATACATTAAAGTTTCGAGTAATTTATTTTTTAATGATCAAGTTAATATTGAATCCGAAAATTCATCATCATCTACATTTTTTAAAAGAATGGTTTACAGAAATTGTCTCTTTACATCGAGTGAAATAAAAGCACCAAGATCATGTAATTCTTATATTCAACTAACAAATAAAAAATTCATAAAAATTATGTACTTTATCCGCCATTCAAATAATAGTCTAAATTATTGTGTTGGTTACGAAATAAATGTTATTCAACATGATTTATGTACGTCATTATATACTTATACAGGTCTAAATAATGAAAAAATAACGTTTCATATCAACTTAATAGAAAATATGTGCGTTTTTATGGAAATAAATAATTTTCAATACATAAAACCTTGTCCACATAGTTTGCAATATTGAATTTATATGGCTAATTATTTTAAAACTTTTTAAAAAATAAATAACTAATAATGAATATTAATTAATATTCAAAATTTATTGTATCGCTCGATAACAAGGAGAGTATTTAAAATAATTGAAATAATAACAACCCTCACGAACACCATAAATGAGCAAGGGGACTCTGAAAAATTGTTTAAACCATATTTGTCTAACATCCATAAAATGAAAAAAAGCTTATGAATATTTGTTGCTATATTGATATTCTACTTTATCATCATTTTGTATTATGATTTTTAATTAACATCCTGAAATGTAGATGTCTACACATATATGTTTTTTGACAAATTTTAAAATTATTAGCTGATTTTCAGACAACAATAACAGCAGAAAAAATCATCATCAATACATACTAAGATTGATTTAACTTTTTGTTTTTTAATTTGTAATTTATTTAATATTTTTGATTATAAAGTGACTTTCTATACAGTATTTTTAATTAAATATATGTAATGATTAGGATTAAGAAAAGATTTTTATCAATGTCAAAATTTTACGAATTTAATTTAACTATTTAGCATCATATTGTAAGTTTTTTAATTATTTTTATATTTTTTTAAATTTTATAGTATTCTATCATAATTGTATATTTTAGCCTTGATAAAGACTCCATGTGAGTCGAAAGCTTGGACTTTATCAACATCTCAATAAATTAAATCAAGAACTTGCTCGTAAAGGTTGTTATTATTTCAATTATTTTTTAAAAAATAATAAAAATTCAATAAATTTGCATTTAAAATAAAATTAAAATTCATTATTATTTAATACCTTTTCCTTTTTTTTTAATTGTAGTTATTTAAAAAACGATTTTTTTTTTAATTATGAAAAATGAAGTTAAGTAAAAGCCTTCGTGGCGTTAAAAAATTGAAAAAAAAAAAAAAAATTCTCTTTTTATATACACATGTGCTATAGAATCTTCCATAGTATATGCTAGCCCACATTATATTTTTATATTCGTTTTATTTTCACCGCGAATGTTCTTGTGAATATACCTGGGAAGGTTCCATAGCATATTCTTGAGAGTGTACTGTAGCATATAATTTTTTTCACGTGAGAATTTCAGCAACTACAACAAATGTATTAAACCATTTTATTATACCAAATTCTTAAATTGTTAAAACACAAATTATGATCTTAAATCACAAACATTCAATAAAAAATTCTAATATCCATTGATCCTATTGTATATGCTTAACTTGTTGCAGCACGATTTGGTATGATTTTCAGCTTCTATACAGGGTGTCTAGTAGCTTTGCACATATGCAAGCATTTACTTTTTCACTCTCACATTGTACATGTAGAACACCATGTGTGTGCGTCAGAAAGGATAGCTATGCAGAATATAAATTAAAATTTAAATTAGATTCTGTTCTGGGAATCCCGATTTCGCAAAGATTAAACTGCCAAAATCGAAAAATTGGTACAAACGAAAACTCTAAAAGCTAACCCTTAGGACAAAACTGGGTTTCAAATTTTGCCTCAAGTCTATGTTTAGACTCTTAAACCCATATAAATATATATTATGGGGTTGAAAATGACCGAAAACTACTCCAAAATATTAAAAAACGAAGAAAAAAAATGGGAACAAATTTTTTTAAACTTTTTGTTTATCAATTTTAAGACTAACAACATATATTGCATCCAAAAATTTTGGATATCACAGTTTACCATTTATCATTCAAGTGCGATCTGTGTCAATTTTTTTTTGCTCCCTTGATTAAAAATGTATTATTTCTTATAAGAAAAAAAAAAATTTCTTATAAGGTTTCAAAAATTTCTTATAAATTATATATAAGATGTAATTAAATATAAGAAATTACCTCTATTAAAGAAAATTTACACAGGAACTTTAATCAAAAAATGAGAAAAAAATTGAAATAATCATAGCTGTGGATTTATGCGCTATCTGGGCAATCATTTATTTTTGTAGCCATAGCTCATTGTTTAAAAAAAAATTAAATTGCTGGATTTTATTATTTTTTAACATAATTTTGCTTCAAAATAATGTTTTGACTTTTTTCACATATTTCAAAACCGAAATTTTGTTAATCTTACATTTTTTCATCTTTATTTAAGAATTACCATGTTAATTGGTACAATACTTTTTTTCTCTTGTCACTATTTTTAAAATTTGGCGCTGATTAAAAAATATAGCAGATATAAATATAGCCAAAAAAACATTAACCCCATTCTCTTTTTTAACGCTTCTTTAGTTTGAAGCAGATTTTTGCTTGTCTACACCTATGTTTATTTTTACAAACAAAAAATGGAAAAAAAAGTTATATCTTTGGAAGATCTTGAATTTGGTAAAAAATTATTTTATTCAAAATTATTTTATAAAATAATTATAAACACTTTACACGAAGTGCAAATCAATTTTTATTTTTGTAACAACGAATGCTTAAAATCACTATTTAAAGTCATCAACTTTAATTATGTTAAAAACAATTTTAAATATGTCTTTATGCAAGGTTTTTACTAGCTTTTTAAATGAAACTTTTACTTTCATAACCAAATAAGAGCTATTTAAATTTAACAAAATAGATCGCAAACGAGTACATGAAAATCAACGTTTTATTTTAGTTACTTGACTGTAACTCTTTTTTAATATATTATTTTATATTAAAAACTTCACACGAATTGCATTCTTTTTAATCTACCAATTTATATATTTGTAACAGACTATTGCTTAAAATCACTATTTATAGTCACTAACATTAAGTAATTTAAAAGAATTTTAAATATCTGCAATTTACGCAGAAAAACTAGTTTTTTAAACCAAAATTTTTCTTGCTATTTAAATTTAACAAAAAAATAGTAAACAAGTCAATTTATATGAAAAACAACGTTTTATATTAGTTACTTTACTGTAACTCTTTATTAATATATTTATATTAAACACTTCACACTAATTTCATTCTTTTTAGAGGTGCTACCTCGACTTTACTTTTAGAACTCTGCCGTTCGAAGGGCTCGATACCCTCGTTCCAAAGAGATACTAGGCGGGTAGGAATATAAGTGCTTGAACGTAGGAAAAAACATAACAATTGTCACCCCTCCCTCTAAGGGGTTACAATTTCAATTATCATCGGATGATAAAATATTATTCTAAATAATATATAATCAGAAAATTCTTTATCATTCGTGCATGCGCTACTAAAAAAAATTTTTTAACCCCGGAATCGGATAGCCAGGGAAATTTCCTATCTGGACTTAAAAGGAAAAAATTTTTCATGCTAATGTAAGTTTTTTACAGCAATAATAAAAAAAATTATGACTCATTTTTCTTCCTTTTTTTTACAAAAGTCCAAAACACAAAAATGGCTGCCAAAAATCGAAATTTTGCTCTGGGAGGCTAAAAATTGGGCTGGTGACTTATTTTTGGTAGTACTTTCAGAAAAAAACACTTTGTGGCAGTTTTGAAGACCCGACCATAGAAATCGCCCACGCTTCATTTAAATCTACCCATATAGAAAATCCTAAAAATTTTACCATAGAATAAAATGGATAACGGCTGTACTATTTATGAAAATACATAAAATTATAAAAATTTCACTTAATAGTAAAATTTATATAGGCTGTCTACATTATGAAAAAAACCCAAAAAATTTCACTGTAGAATAAAATGGATATCAGCTGTCCTATTTATGAAAAAAACAAATATTATACAAATTTTACTCTATAGTAAAATTCATATTGGCTGTCTACATTATGAAAAAAAAATTTTCAATCTATATTGTTGTTTGTTTTATATATGAAAAAACCCAAAAAATGTCACTATAGAGTAAAATGGATATCTTCTGTCCTTTTTATGAACAAACAAAAATTATGAAAATTTCATTATATGAGCACTCTAGTTCACTAACTGCTTATAGAATTTTGGACATATTGTTTGTCGACAATATCAGTTGTGATGAATATGAAAATAGAAAATATTTAAATATTAATTGTCAACAATATGAAAAAAACTGCAAATTTTGTTAAAAAATGTGCATATTACTGTATTCTATTTTCAATTATTATTTATAAATAATTATTAATTTTATAAAATATACCTCGATATTTATAAATAATCATGTAACCTTTTCTTAATATGTATTATAAAATTTTTTTGTTAATAAATTTAGAGGTATAAAATTAATTCTGTTCTCATTCATTTTTGAATAAAAATTAATTGCTTTTTAATCACGTAAAAAGGAAGGAAAAATAAATAATATTTATAAAAATATTAAAGTGTTTTTATTGAAATATGCAAAAACATTCCTTTTTTTAACGATCCTATTTTCATATCACATGTATGTTTACTGTAAAATTCATTAATAGTATTAGAAAAATATCAACGTTCAAAAATTTATTTGCTGAAAAAGTAAATATTATTTAATCTTTAGTGAAATGCCTTTTTTATAAATCCCTTCGGAATTCGATGTATAAAAGAAATAGTAAATAAATAGATTCAATTTTAGTTGCATCATAAACTGCAATATTAAATAATACGCAAACAATATTTAATAAATCCAAGTGTGAATATTCTACATTGTCAAATATATGCTTGTAGTTCATATTGTTTATGTTAATTGTTTTTTTTTTTAATTCTTTTAACATATTACTGGTGTCGTAAAACTTGTTTGTTAAGAAAACAGCAGGTGGATGATTGATTAAATTTATTCCTGCTAAATCTTCAATCCATTTTTCAATGACTTTTTCATATTGCAGTATGTTTTCAAGCCTTTTTACAACTGAGTTTTTTTGAATTTCAAAAGGTAAATTACTTTTGCTGCGTAGTTGAAGTTGTAACACTGCTGGTTCTGACTGATTCACAGCAGTTTCATCCAAGACTGCTGCAGCCTTTTGATTGGTAATGCTATCGGGTCTCGTAATTCTAATGAAAAGATCGGGGTGTCCAATAGCAGGAATATAGTCAAGTTTGAAAGGAGATAATTTTAATTTTGGCTGTAATCTTTGAGGCGAGTACCTAGTTAATAAAAATGATTAATTTAAATTTTTAAATTAATAATAGTAGAATGTTAATTCATTTAAAATTTTTTGTAGATTACTTAAAAACTACCTACAAAAAAATAATGAAATATAAAAATCTTATCTGAAAAAAATATTAAAATTGCACGTGAATGTAAAATTATGTTTTAGCATGATTTACTCAGTAGGGTAATAATATTAAGGTGAGTTAATTTTTTCTGGTCAGCGGCCAGAATGCACGTATTTCCCGGCCGCTGCGCGTATAATTTATATAGTTTTATTCGAAATTTCGCCAGGATATTCACTATACTTTTTTTTACAAAATGACATTTCAGACCGAAATTATAGGGGTTTTAGCAAAGTGAGTCGAATATTAAACAACTTTACAATTTTCTTAAATAAAAGAAAAAAAAAAAAAAAAAAATTCAAAAATTTATTTTTTAGTTTTTATATAAAAATACAAATTTAACGTGGAAATAGTCATATAGACTCATGTAAACTTTTAAAACATCAAATTTCAAGTTTATTTTTACATTCACTTTGGTTAAAAAAAAAAAATTAATACAATGGTTTTTTAACCAATTAAATAATTTTATTTAATTTTTCAAAATAGTGCAAAATACTGATTTTCAGTAAATTTTTAAAACGGCGGTATTTTAAAAAAATGAGCAGATCCGATTTTCCGGTTGGTATTTTTGAGATATATATGTATTCAAGGAATATGCCCTATGCTCAGTTTTTTGCGTCATTTTTGAAAACCCTACTTTGTCTTCAAGAGAACCGTGTATATTTTTCTGGTCTGTATGCCTCAATCGTCACACTCATGAAACACAGCACCACTACTGCTTATCCATGTCTCGTGGATTTTTGATTGTGCTAACAGAAAAAGAAATTTTCTGGTTAATTTGTCTCAATATTTATTATTATACAATTAGTTTATTTCCTAAATTAAACGATGCCTCTTTTTACATTAATCTACAGTTAACTTAATTTAGACCACAGTCTTTTATAGAAGAAATCCTAGTAGTGTGTTAAGGGGATAGGATCCAGTTTCAAGGTTTTTCCAAGCTTTCCCCTATGCATTTTCAGAAAATTTTTTCATATATTTTGCAAATTTAAAAAAATTTTTTTTTTTAATTTTTACGAATTTTTTAAATGAATATAAATTATTTATAAACAAATTTTAAATAAACAAATTAAACATTTTATTAATATTCCTCAATCGATTTTATTTTTAATTATTGACTGATTCTTTTTAACCTTCAGTCTTATTTTTATCCTTATTCAAGTTTATATACCGATTTCTGTATACTATATTTTATAATAATATTCTCTCAACCTGTCCCGTGCCATGCATAATTTAAATGATTCAAACTTCTTTTTTTTAATTATTTTTTATTTTATATATTTCTACACTTTTTTATCGATTTCTCGTTTATACATGTTTTTAAATTCTTTTCAAATTAAAAAAAAAATATTTTTAAAATAGTCGTCTCCTTTTTGCCTGTGGATCATTTACACTTTCATTTTGTGGAAGAATTTCTTCAAAAAGTTTGTCGATATAGGCTGGCCAGACCGGTTCATTATAGTCAAGAATATCACAGCTTTGTTGGTGCCATATTCGCAACTGCTTATCACAAGCAATCCATTGAACCTGAAAAATATCGAAATAAAATTATTTTTATCTTTACAATTTATTTTTTTTGAATTTCTTAAATTGTTTTTTCAAGGATTTCATTTTTTTTATAAATATTTGATTTTCAAAATTTTATTATTTTAATATTTAAATTACCAAATTTCTCTCCCCCAGACTACATTTTAGTGGATGAAGTGGATCGTCTTCTCCACCGTTAAAATCCATCACCTCTTTAATCTACAACATAAATTTAATCATTTTTTAATTTTGTTTTTTTGAATTTAAAAAATAAATATTCTTACCAGATTTAAGTAGTGCTCTCGATTTAGGTGGAAATAATAAAAACACATGAAATTTATGTAGGCCATACTGTATAATTCTTATTTATGCACGACAAGTTCTAAGTTCACCATTGCTTCGATTTCAAATAACGTTTGATTCTTTCTGATTCAAAAATTTAACTTATACCCGTTTGCAAAAATCCTGAGCTTTTGTATTTTTAAAAACACTTTCATTTTCTACCCTCGCCAAAAAAAAGTTTCACTTTTTTTAATCTCACGCCTTCTCTACACCTCGATTTATTAAATTTATTGCTCGGATTTTAATAAACTCCTTATTTCTTGTCCTTAATTTTTTTCTCGAATTACATATTCATTTTTATTACCATTATTTTTCTCCCTCACTGTGATTTTTATATGTACGTTAAATTTTTGTTGCATATTGAATTTATATCTTATCAGCTTATATGTCTTGCAAAAATTAAAAAAAAATAATCTTCTTATTTACATGCAAAAGCTTTATAATTTTTTTATTCTCACACTTTTTTTTTTCGAAATTTGCTGCGTAGCTAAAAAAGTCTTATTTATTAATTTTGTTAAAAAAAAAAAAAGTTGCATACATGTTTGTTGGGAAATTAAAGTAATTTATTCTCATCCCCTTTCGGTTTTCATTTTTTATATAAATAGGTTCTTAAATGTTTTTTTTATCAGTTTAAAAGTTTTTGTCTTTTAAATTTCAATATTTTTTTTTAATTGCATTATGCTTGAAAACAAACAATCTTTGCATTCACCTATCCCCACAGATTTACAATTTGTGAAATCATGTGGAAGTTCAAGCAAAGCTAGGATTGAATTTTTTGAATATGTTGTCGAAAATTATAACCGTTCCGCCGCATGGACACCAACGAGTAAAATAATCACATCGAATTTTTTAACGTATCCAGAATTACCAAAGTTATAAGAAGATTTGCACATTAAATTTAATCATCTCGACGTGTACCAAACATTTAGGAAGAAAATGTTCTATTGCATGTGCTCTGATTTTTTGGGTAACTTAATTACTGATTGAAAGTATTGTCAATGCCAAGTTCCCGCAGATATACTTTTGGCTTACAGATATTTCACTGGTGTCTGTACATGCTATCAAAATCTCACCATTTCTGGAAAAATTACATACAATAATTCATTATTCAAATCGGCTTTTCATGCATTCATCCATTATATTATTCAACTTATGCAAGATAAAAAAAATAATGCCAAGATTTATTATCTTATCAGAGAGATTTACGGCAAAAAATTTCCAACATATTCTTCCAACGATCTTTGTTTTATAAGAATTGATTATTTGGAAAAAGATCCTAATTCACATGAATTTTTTCATCAAGCACCTTTGCATGATTGGAACTGGATTTTGAAATTTTTGTTAATATCAACTTTTGATAAGCAACGTAAACCAATTAATTTTGAGTTTGCACCACCACCGCTTGCAATATATAAAACTCCATCTCTCAACATCCCATCAAAAATTGTTGATATATTGGTTTCTGCTAAATTTAAGGAGGACATTGGATGCAGTTTTAAGAAATACGAAGTTTTAAACCCCGATAGGAGATTTTTTTGGAATCTATTCGAAAAGCTTTATATAAGATCAAAACCTTCTAAGAGAAAGTATGCTGTTCTTCTGGATAATGCTATTGAAAATTTTGAAAATGATCTGCAGCTTCATAAGAAAATTCGAACTAGCCCATGCTGGACAGATTCAGAAATTGACGAGCAAATTAAAATTGCAGCTTCCTGCGACTGGGATGTTTTTGAATAATTTTTTTCACTTAATATATTTTATACAAGTATTGTATCTTATAAAATCTATAAAAATAATACTGGTTTAAAAAAAAAATTTTTAAAATAAAGTTTTATTCATTTTTATATGTATCCTTCTTGAATTCCTTTATCTCATATTCTTGATACACACATTTAAGTTAACTTGAAAGATATATTAAAAAATCTCCTTTTTATGTATATATATATGTTTTTTACCTGTATAAAAATTTTATAAGCCTTGTACATTTTATTTTTTTGTTTTAAACTCTCACTTTTTATCCCTTTGGTGGGGCGTGGATTTTCTTATATATTTAAAGAACCCCTGAAGCTTCAGTCTCAAGATTTTATTCATCTTTTGCACACGTTTTTCTTCCAAGTAAAAATAAAAAAAAATGGTTGATTATATTAAGAATAAAGAATAAAAAAACTGAATTAGACCAATTGTTTTTTGATTTACGTGAAAATTTTACAGAAATTACGAGAAAAAATATAAACAAAAAATTTATTGACTTAGAATTGATTCTTGAACACTATGCAAACCATCGTCATAATATTGGACATAGACAATTGTTTGAAAGCATGAAAAAAGATATTGAAACCTATAAATTAATTGTAAACAATGCTAATGAAGAATTTGGATTTAAAGTTTCTGAAGTCCGATCTGCTTCTGAAAATCGACTAAAAAGCAAAGTTTTTGCAAATTTAAAATTTATATTTCCAAGAGAATTTCTCGATGCTTGTCGAGAAACTGTATTAGACTACATAAAAAATTCTCTTGAATTACATGTTCCTGTGAAAACAAGCATTGTTTTTACTGGATTTTTTTCTCTTCTGAATACAGAGAAAAGTATTTCAATACGAAGTTTGAAGTATTATTGAGAACAAGCGATTTGGCTGCTTTTTACGAGTCTAGCAAGGAAAAAATACTTGCTCTTTTGCAAGAGTTTCAAGGTGAAAAAATTGGGTGGAGTTTGGATCAGATTTTATCTATCCAGCTTATTATTGCCAAGTATACACCTTTGAAAGTTGGTAATTATATTCAACTTCCATGCTGGATTCGACGTAAAGCTAAATCTGTGCTTAAAATTAAATCCGATCAAAATTCCTGTTTTTTGTGCTGCTTAGCAGCCTTTTTTAAACCTGAGAAAAATAATCCTATGGACCCGAAATCATATAATTTACATGAATTGAAATTAAATTTCTCTGGGATCAGTTATGGATCTGGTAGAGGATTATTTACCTTTAAAGACATTGAAAAATCGAAAAATTGAATCCTATTTCGATAAATGTTTTTATTAATGAAAAAAAAAATTTAATTCTACCAACTTACGTTACGAAAAATGAAAAAGAAAAACACATAAATCTACTCTTAATAAACCGACTTGGAGACAATTATTTTTGTCTGATTACAGATTTATCTAGACTTGTTTCAGGTCAGATTAATAGAAAACATGGTAAAAAGCATATTTATAATTCATGCTTAAATTTTTTTTACACCGAAGAAAAACTAAAAAATCACAAAGTCGCATGCAAGCAGTTAAATAGATGTGCAATTAAACTACCAAACAAATCTAATAATATAATAAAATTTAAAAATTATTTTAAAAAAATAAAAAATTATTTTGTATTGTACTTGGACTTAGGATCGATACTACGAATAGTTGAAAATGTTACCGAAGTTATTAACGCATATCAATATCACGAATGTTTTGCGATTGGATATTATTTACCAACTTCATACGATTGTCCATTAAAAGGGTATAAATCACACGAGGGAACCGACTGTTCAAAATGGTTTGCAAACGAGTTGAAAAATATTGCTTTCGAGGTTAATACAGTGAGTAAAAATAAAAAAATTTTTTTTTTATAATTTAGCTTATGCATAAAAATTTTTTTTTTAAATTTTGCAAACAAATATACCAATGAAACTGTCTGCCGATGAATTGAAGGCTTTCAATGAAGCTGAAATATGTCATATATGTGAAAAACCTTTTACAGCTGAAGATATCAAGGTTAAAGACCACGATCATATTTCCGGGGCCTTCCGTTTGGCCAGCCATCAGTCTTGTAATCTTAACTATAGAAATAATTTCACTATCACCTGTATTGCCCACCATGGAGCGGGCTATGACCTTCATTTTCTGATAAAAGAAATTTGCCAGCATATTGAGGGTAATATACAAATTATTCCACGCAATTTGGAGCATTATTTGTCGGTTATTAAATATGTACGCGGTACAAAAATCAAACTGCAATTTATCGATTGTCTTAGATTTTTAAACACAACGCTCGAGAAATTGGTTAGTTTTTTGAACGACCATCAGAAAAAAACCCTAAATCCAAAATTTCCCAATAAAACTGATTTTGATCTTTTATCGATGAAAGGTATATGTCCTTACGAGTATATTGATTCGCGTGAAAAATTAGAAGAGACAAAATTACCCAAAAAGAAATATTTTTTCTCTAGATTAACTGACTCAGATATAAGCGATGAAGAGTATAACCGGGCTCAATTAATTTGGGATAGATTTAAATGTCGTACTATTAAAGATTACATGCTCTACCTACAGTGTGACATACTTTTATTATGCGACGTGTTCGAGAATTTTTGCCAGGAAGTGCTAAAATATTTTAATCTTGATCCTACAAATTACATCAGCCTCCCCCATTTCAGCTTGGATGCTATGCTTAAGTTCACGAAGGTTGAAATCGAGCTATTGACTGATATTGATCAATTAATGTTTTTTGAAAAAGGTATTCGTGGTGGTTTAGTTCAGGTTAATAAACATTATATAAGCAAATAATATTTATATGCCAGACTATAATCCCTATAATATTTGGTTATTAACGCGCTTTATTCTTGTTCGATGGGAAATAAATTTTACCGAAAGATGGTTTTAAATGGGTGGAAAATTGTGAAAATTTTGATGTTCAAAGTATTTCTGATACATCGCCTATTGGCTATGTTTTAGAAGTTGATTTAACATATCCAGACTGTATTCACGATTCTTTAAGTTGTATTCCCTTTTGTCCGGAAAAATCTTTTCCACCTGGTGGAAAATCTAAAAAACTTTTAGCCACCCTGCAAGATAAAAAAAACTATGTAATATATTATAGAAGCTTGAAACAGGCTTTAAAACACGGTGTTAAATGTACAAAAATTCACAAAATTATTCAATTCAATCAGAGTGATTGGCTCTCATCTTTTATTCATTTTTGTATCAAAATGAGGCAAAATTCAACTACTGCTTTCGAGAAAAACTTCTGGAAACTCTGCCTAAACTCTGTATTCGGAAAATGCGTAGAAAATTTGCGAAATAGGGCGAAAATTAATCTTTCGGGAAAATGGGAAGGTCGAGCAGGAATTAGAAATTTAATTTCCTGGCCCAATTTTAAAAGCCCTTCTGAAATACATGTTTGTACTTGCTTATTCGAACTTTCTGTCCAACTTTGAAGCGAGGCCTATGCACACGTATAATATTATTATTATAATTATAAACCGTGCTCAATAAAAGTTTCGCATGCTTTTTTCGTACGTCTTTGGGACACATATTGGTTGTATGATGTTTCGTGGCATTATATTTGGCCACGATTTCAGGCAAAAAATTTATAAACTTGTAACTCCCGTTGAGACTGAAACGTTTCCAAATCATTTGTTTCAAGGTCTTAATGACACGTTCGACTATTGAACCTTTTATGTGTGTAAAGGTCGAATACATGCTAATGTTATATTTTTTCATTAAATCCTTGAAATCTTTATTATAAAACTCTGTGCCTTGGTCAACCTAAAATAATAAATATTTTTTTTTTTTTTAATCAATAATTTTTTAATCAGCTACAAAATTTTTTAATTATAGAAAAAAATTTACCTGCAGATTCTTTGGAATAGATTCTTTTAAAATTTTTTCAAAAGCTGTAGTGACATCTTCTGCTATTTCAAGAAAGGGAGTCCAAAATTACTTTAAAGTGCCAATTATGTCTACGTCGGGTCAGTGATGGTTAAAAATAATACTTGAGAGGACGTACTTTTAAATAAACCAAATTTTCCCTGGCCATCGTGGTAGGAAATGCCAAATAATTAGGGCAAAAACAAAGTTTTTTTAGTTTTTTCAAAATATCTCGTTAACGGATCAAAATATAAAAAATTTACTAGAATAAAAAATTGATTGCGAGAAAAATTTACAAAAAAAATGTTATTACAAATTTTTTCGTAGGAACAGTATTTTCCTTGGAAAATGAAAATGAAGTTGTCGCGAAATAACATGCTTTGGAAAAATAAAATGTTTTTACTGCTTTAGAGTGCTAAAGATTGATAAACTAAAAAAAATCCGTTTACCTGTAGTAGAAATATTGTGGTTAGCGGAATTACGCTTGTAACTAACAGAATTCCGCTTTGGGTTACCGGAATTTTTTTTTGTCCAAACGATTGAAAATGACTTAAAACGTAAAAAAAATACAATAAAAATTGTTTTTCTAAAATAATTTCTTTTTCTCATCGTATCAATGCGAGTAAATTTCCTTGCAAGTTTAAATTAAATAGCGGAAGCGCCAAATAATTAAGGCAAAAAGAAAGTTTTTTTTAGTTTTTTCCAAATATCTCATTAATGGTTAAAAATATAAAAAATTTACCAGAATAAAAAATTGATGTCGAGAAAAATTTACAAAAAAAATGTTATCACAAATTTTTTCGTAGGAACAGTATTTTCCTTGGAAAATGAAAATGAAGTTAGCGCGAAATACTTGCTATGGAAAAATAAAAAGTTTTTACTGCTTTACACATAAACAGATGGTTGGTAAACTACAGTAATATTGTAGGCATTCGTCGTTCTACGCAGGCGCGTTATGTATTGAAAGGGAGACACATATAATAAAATCAGAGAGAGCACGAAAACACTCAATTCTTTTAAATACCTGAAAACAAAGCGTGAAATCTTGCGTGAAACAATCCTGTTTATTTTTGGGTCAATAATGCATATAAGAATTTTAACCACAAAAATAAGAAGAAGAACTATTCCTTTAATAAACCCATTTAACAAAATTTAAAAAATTGATACCATCTTTTGACAATTCTTATTTGAAAAAAAAAAAAAATTTGAGAGTTTTTTACGTTTTCTTGTTCAATTATTGGCCAAAAACAAAAAAAAAGTAAAGAAGAAGAGCAAAAATTTTTTTTAACCCTTTAAAGTAGATAAAATTTGCAAAAAAATAAGCCAAGAACCACATTTATAAGTTAAATTTTAGTACTTTTTTTAGTTACTTTATTTTTAAGATGCGATTTTATTCATTTTTTTTAATTTCCGGGAGCTCTCGAAAATTTGCCTCATTTTGGTTCGGCAAAATATGTGAAAATTTTTTTTTGTGAAATAAGGGCCCCAACTAATGCTAATAACAATCGAATAAAATTTTTTTTTAAATTTCTAGTCGAACACCCTTATATTTTTGGCAGAAAAAAAATAAAATTGCCTTTATCCTCCTCTGGCCAAAAGGACAAAAATAATTTTTTTTTTTTGTTAAAATAATTTTTTTCTAAACCAATAAGTATTCATCTTTCGATAAATACATCGTTTTTTTTTTTGTGCAAAAAGTTAAATGATAAAAAGAAGTAATTTTTGCCATGCGAAGACGTTTTTTTGTAAGCAACATGTACAGTACCTTGCGCGCTTAACAGGATCTCACTTACATTTTTAAACTTAATTTTCCGTGGAAAATAATGTTCCTATGAAAAAAATTGTTATAACATTTTTTTTTTAAATTTTTCTCGCTATCATTTTTTTTTTAGGGTAAATTTTTTATATTTTGCGCCGTTAACGAGATATTTTTAAAAAACTAAAAAAACTTTGTTTTTGCCCTAATTATTTGGCATTTCCTACCACGATGGCCAGGGAAAATTTGGTTTATTTAAAAGTAAGTCCTCTCAAGTTTTATTTTTAACCATCACTGGCCCGACGTAGACATAATTAGCACTTTAAACCTCCCTTTCTTGAACTATGCACCCTTTGATTTTATTGGTACAGCCCAGATGAATTTTGAAAATGAATTTTGACGGTTAAAATATAATTATAACCTGAGTTGAATTTACTATATAGTTGCAAATCCATAAAGTCTGCCATAAAAAGATCATCGAATCCCTTGACAACAACACGCCTGCGGGAAAAATTCCGTCTCGCGCTTTTATGGATTTCATGAACAACGCCAGCTTTTTCCATACTATTATTATTATTAAGCAGAAGTAAATTATCGTAAAAAATTGAATGAGCAGCAATAAGACGAGTGTAAAAAACGCAGAAATAATTTTATAATCGTATGCTTTATATGAGTGAATTTATATTCTTATAAATTTTACATTCTTGTAAGTGTTCTCTGCATTCAATACAAGCTAAGATTTTATTCGCTTCTCTGTATTGAATCTCATTCATGTGAATTCTACATATATCGGTCATTTTCCTCGTGCAGACTGAAAATTTTATTTTATAAACTTGAGATTTATACAAAAAAATTTTTTTTTTTCGTTATATGGGAATATTTTTTAATTTTTTTTTTTTTTTACGTCCATCAATTTGCTCCATTCGAAATTGCAAATCTTGAATAATTTCAAATGTTGTATCGTCGATATTAAATTCTTCCAATTTTTTTACAACTAAGTTGTTTAAATCAATTTTTTCTTTCTTTTCTTTTCAGTTTTTTTTTTCTTTTCTTTCTATTCTTTTCGTTTCTTTTTTTTTCATTAATAAGCGCCAGGAAATTTTTTAATTCGTCGGTAATACGTTCGTTTGTTTGCTTAACTTTAAATTTCAAACTGTCAATTTCATCAATCAAAGTTTCAACAGGCTCTTGATTCTTCTCGATAGAATCGAATATCAAATATCGAATCTTCGGTGCTTTTTAATATATTTTCATTAAACGAGGTTTCCTCATCTGGATTTTTTTTTTCGAACCAATCAAATTTAAAATTTTACGAAGATGTTATGTAATGCGCTCATCAATCTTTTTATATTTAAATTTCAAGCTTTCGATTTCAGAAATTCCTGGATTTTTATTGTTTTTATCCTCAATATCCAGTTTTTTTTCAAAATTTGAAAAATCTGATTTTTCATTTTTATTTTCATTATTATTTTTAACAATCAGTTCTTGGGGTATAATTTTTGCATTTTCTTTCCCATCATTAATCATCCGCGTCAATTCCTCGGTCAATCATTCTTGCAGAGCCTTGACCTTGAACTGGAGATCATCCAAAGTTTGGGTCGCGAGGTCCGGACCCCGGGGACCCCCCGAGGCAATGTCGACAGCGGGTGCGGGCGGAAATTTGTTATTAAGGGTCTTCCGGGTCACGTGACTTTTTTAAAAGTGACTTTTGCGCCACTCATTTTTTCGGTCAAAAATAAAAACAATTTTTTTTGGTACATAAGCATGAATTTACTAGGATTTTGCTTGTTTATATATTACATATTTCGTGCATTATATTAACTTTTGTATCTTTTGTATCTTATCTTATCTTATCTTATCTTATCTTATCTTATCTTGTCTTACTACTATATATATTTGAAAATTTATTTGTGTGCCTGTGTGTGTGTGTGTGTATTATCATCAGGGCCAAACCAGTGAACGAAATTATATAAAACCGGTGTCAAATTAAAGAAAAAATGTCCGCGAGTGACATAGGCCATAGTTTTGCGATTCAGCTATCTTACTTTTGGAGATATTCAATTTTTAGTGTTTTTGAACTTGATAAAATTTTTAAAAATTTTTAACAAAAAATAAAATATCTTGAGACAATCGAAAAATTTTACTGTCACACTTTGTAGTATTCGATTTGGCACCAATTCTTGCGTATTCTCCTAAATTTTTATTCAAAACGGAGGTATCTTTAAAATTTTATAAAATATTTTTGAAGCTGGTCCGAAAATTTTTAAAAATTTTTTTACTTTTTGTGGTATTTATAATCATCTATTTGTGAGTCTGTGTGTGTATGTGTTTCATCATCAGGGTCGAATCAATGTCAAAATGAAGTATCAAAATATAGAAAAAAAGTCAGCGGGTGACATAGGCCATAGTTTTGAAACTCAGTTACCGTACTTTTGGAGATATTCAATTTTTACTATTTTTGGAAAAAATAAAATTTTTGAAAATTTGCTTAAAAAGTGAAATAACTTCTAAATATGATAAAATTTTTGGTATTACTCGATCCGGCACTAATTTATATGTATTCAGATAAATTTGCATAAAAAACGGACGCTTCTTTAAAAATGTGTAAAATTTCTTTGATTTTTCAAAAAAAATTTTCGATAATTTGCAGTAAAATAAAAAAAAAAGAGAAAAATTCAAGAAATTTTATAGATTCTTTACTGTATTATTTGCAATTTATATTTGTTTACGCTACAAACTGTTAGGACTATAAAGAGGCCCCTCTGGAAATTATTTGATAAATTTTTATTATGAGACCTTAAATTCTCTAGATCAAAAAATATCGAAAAAATTGCATATCCAGTTAATAACACGAAGTTTAAATTATGAAATCACTAGCCGGCTAACATGATTCATAATAGGTCTTGAAGTCTCTAAGTCTATAGAATACCAAAATAATACACGAGATACTAATACTAAAATGCTAGATTCTGTTGGATTCCATAAGAAATAAATTATCTTCGGGATTAAAAATAGCCTCTCCAATACCTTTTCAAATATTTTTCCTTAATTAATAATTTTAACTTTACTGGGGATAGAACTAGGCTCTTCTGAAAACTCTTAATGTGTTTACATAATTATAAATGTGCAGTGAAACATGATTTTCTTAAGCAACAGAAACAAAAGTAAATGCAATACAGGGGGGGCGGAGCCAACTTTTGCTAGTATGTAAATATAGTGGCTATAGCTATCGAACAATTTTTTCTACTTACTACGAGTTGCCTGATAGATTTGCATTTAATAAATTTTTTATAAAATAAATTTTATATGATGAATTTGCTAATAAGTTTTACTCAATGTAATTTTATGTAAAATTTATATTGTTGTGCATAATGCTGAATTTGCAGTGTAGTATTATGTAGGCAAAATATTTAAAAGTAAATTTCGACTTACAACATGTGTAGTGTTATGTATGCGAAATATTTAAAATCAAATTTCGGCTTACAACATTTATTGCTTAGTGAACTAGATAATTTTTTTTTCAGTCTTATACATATATATATATCTTATACATCTTATCTTAACTTGGCCAAAATATATAAGTAAAATTTTGATCTTACAATTTTCTATAAAATATTAATTTTCGCAAACAAAGCTAGTTTAAATGCGAAATTTGTTTTGAGAAATATTGTTTATATTTAAATATATTATAAGTTTTTTAATATTTTTTTGATTCTATATAATATGTTGGCAAAATATTTTAACAAAAAATTTTGTATTACAACATTTTTTTAAAGCTTGTATTTGATTTGAATACAAATATATAATACAAATCACTTGTCAATACAAATACAACTTAAATTTGCAAACAAATGTGACGGGGTTTGGTCCAAAATTCCATCAATAGGTTAAGAAATGATCACCACATTAAATTTATATTAATATCATATTTATTATCAATTAACGGTTCTGTATTTAACATACAGACCGGAGTTATGTGCTCCCGTAGGTAGCTTACAAAAGACTGACTTGACGGCTTCCTATCTTATTTTAGAATACATTATACAGATAAGAATATTCTAGTAACGCATTAATATCTATAGATGTCCATAGAACCTAAATATTATTAGAAATAGTATATTAATAAGAAAACGTAAAGAGCATCGTTACACTACTGGGCTTAAAGTGATTTTACTCCTGAAAAATCGCAATTTCAAAGTATTATTTCTATTATTATGTTGTATGACAAATTGACAGAATTCAGTATTTTTAACATTTCGTAGTCAGTTAAGTTATGTTATTTTAATATTATAATTTGAGTTTATTATTTTATTAACCAAAAGTATAATTAACCAGCGTTGACCAAGCTAATAATATATTCTTTCGATTATTACAAAATTTAAGATTTTAATTGTACATCTGTTTATTATTTAGTCCAAGATTCGATTCAAACTATCTTTCTAATTGAATTCTTAATACATACTTAAATTAATAAACTAAAACTTTAATTACACTTTCATTATTATACATTTCCAACAAAATTCAATATCAGTTATTAGGATAATTATTCATAAAAATTATTCTGTAAGTTATAATATTGAATACATTCTATATTTTAAAGTCTAATACCTAATTTAAAGTCTAATACTAACAATTTATGAAATTAAAACATGTAAAAACAATCTCATTTCTTATTATTTGGTATTTAATTTTGAATATTATAGATTTATTTTTATGATTTTAATTAAAATTGTCTAATCTAATATTTTACAGCGTTATTAAGTAAGTTTTGCTGTATTATTGCAGTATGAAATTCAGTAATATCAAAATTTTAATTATTTACTTTTATTGAGCAAAAGAATGATTAGTTCTTTTGTAATTTTTATTTTACATTTTATTAGATATTAATATATTTGTATGAGTGTAATGTTTCTTATAGTTTTCTAATTTTATTTTATATAAAAATGCTGTTTTCCTTAGAACAAAAAATTGTTTGACTAATCTCTGACAAATATACTGGGATTTTGATTTCATAAATTTTATATTGTTTTTGTAACTAGTGTGTAATATTTTCTTACAATGGCCACTGAATTTTCATTTTTAAAATATAAACTTTTACAGATTGTATTAACTATTTAGTTATCATAAGTAATGGTTTTGTATACATAAAATTACAACGATTCTTTAAAATGAGCGTATCACTAATATAATTTTAGTGATTAGAATAGAATAAAATTTGCAATACTATTTTTACGAATGTTATTATGTCAATTTACATGAATAATGTGTAATTATTATTTAGGCATAACATTAATTTAAACATTTCTTTGCTATTATTTTTATCATCATAGTTTTTGAAAATGGAATAGTTTGGTATATCTCTAAAAAACTAATTCGTTTCTAGTTTAAGTTTTATTTATATAAAGCTGGAGTAATTGATTTATAATTTACTATAATTTTGAAAAATATTTTTTGATGATTATCAGGCTAATTAAAATGCTTCTATTACAAAGAGATATTTGACTATTTTATTATTAACTTAGCTAATAGTGTGATTTAGGTTGTTATTAGTGTACATGAGCTTATGTGTACAACACTCTCTCTTCTTTGAAAAAATGTTCACTTATCACTTTTTATTTCTTAAATTATTTACTGTATTTAATTGAAAGTTTTTAGTTTCTTTAGAACAATATTTGTACGGAATTTTTAGAATTTATTAACCATAAATAATTTAGTTTGTTAGCTATTATTTATTACTTCTATAAACATTATTTAATTTAAAAGGTTTAGCTACAATCTGCTTAAACCTTAACTCTATAAATGTATTTCGTATTATCGAAAATGCGTGTAGTATTTTAAAAACTTCATCGTTAATAACTGCACTAAATATTGTTAAATAAATAAATATATTGAAGGGTATAAAATTATTGTTTTGAAATTTTATACTTTACAACATTTTAAAAAGGATATAATTAAAATATAATTGATAATTGAAACTTTAATTAAGATTTGTAATATGATGATTTTGAATTTTAAATACACATTTTTTGTTAATTCTTAACTTCAGAATTTGACCGTAAATTTTTATACTTTAATTTTATAATATGCTTTATGAAAACTATACTTTGCTAAAGTAAAGCAGATTTGTTTAATTTATGAAACTCTATTAACTTTCTCTAACTTCTTTTAATTTTCTCTAACAATCACTTGATCATGGCTATTTCTTGTTATCAAAACAATTACATTTTATTATCATTTTATTTTACTTAAAATTTCAATTTCTGTGATAAACTAAATTAAATATTTTATATTTATAAAGAAAATTAATGATCAAATACTATATACTGATCTAATACGAGAATCAGTAGTTAACTTATTGATAAATTTGCTCTCAAGGTATGTATTATTCAAATTCTATTATTTATTGAATTTAAAGAAAAATTGTATAAGTTATAATTAATTCAATTTACCGGATAGTAATTAAGTTTATTATGAATATACTATGCATGAATAAAACGCTATACATTTCTTGTATTAAATTCACTATTTTTAAAAATCTTTGACTTAAGAGAATGTGAAGAAAATCTTTGTTCTTTGTTTTTATCAATTAGCCATTGAATATGAAATTTTTTTTCATACATTGCTTTTAGACTATTGACTTGATGAAATTCAGTGTTATCAATATGCGACCTAGAATCTAATATTAATTTATTTGAGTTTTCTGTTTGTATTAGGTTGTTATTGCAATTTTTAAATACATTTCTAAATGTTTTTGAAGACATTCGATTATTGAAAGTGACTATATTATTAGTAAGTTTTGATTTACCTAAATATTTCATTACTGATTTCCTAAGGTTTATTATATTATTGTATTTTATGCTTTGTTTAATTCCTATTACATTTTTCAATTTATCTAGTAGATTAATATTCATTTTATATTTATTGTATTGTTTGGCTCTTTTTACAAATTTCATTCTGTGTAAGTTAACTCTAATTTTTCGCAAATTTCCAAAATTAAAGACTGTTATTTTTGATTTACTATTTTTAGATTTCTTTTGATTACTTTCTTGTTTGGTTAAATGTTTATAATTAATTTTATAATACAACATGGAATTCCTATTTTTGTTGAATTTATTATTTGTTAGTAATGCTTTATCGAGATTTACTGTTTTATTTTGTTTAATAGTTATTTGCAAACTGTTAGCATTTAAGCTGTTTACTTTTGTTTCTTGCTTTTCTTCATTTAATGTTACCTTATTCATAACAACTTTCAAGTCAGTAATTTTGTTTAATAGTTTTATTTCGTTCAAGCTGTCAGTGAAATAATGAGAGTGTTTGATATTATTTACATTTGAGGTTACGGATTTCTCATATTCAATTTCTCCACCCTTTAAGGTTTCATTTGATCTTTCTTGTTTATAGTTACTCAAATTAGTTATTTCTTTTGTATCTAATCTATGATGGTTACATTTTTCAGCTGAATCGTGCATTCTGTTTACGTTCTGATTACATGCTGATTTTATAATCTTACTCTTTGAATCGGGTATGCTATTTGAATATATTTCTTTTTTGCTTGACTGTTTAATATAGTGTGTTTCTTGTGTGTCTAATTCTGAACAAAGTTCTTTTTTGTTTTGAGTATTTTTCAAATGTATATTTTTACTTTTAGATCCGGTTTCATCGATTGATAGATCGTACGTTTTCAGTTTTTTTGTTTTTAGTGTATTTAAGGATTTTGAAATTGGAGCTTTCGGATCATTTTTCGGTATTGCATCATCATGAGAATTAACATACTTATTATTCCTTATTTTCACATTTCCTTTCGGTGCATGATTTGCTAGATGAGGGTGAACAGTTTGTATTTCATTATTTACAGAAATTTCTGATTGTCTTGTATTAGCGCTGGATATTGCGCAAAGACTTTGAACTTCTTGTCTTGATTTTCTCACATCCTTACTAGGATTACAAGCCTGAGTATTTTGGATATTGTTTTTTGATATATTGGTCTTATTTATAAAATGGTTGCCTTTTGCTGTAAAAACATTAATTTGATCTATATTATGATGAGCTTGGTTATTCTGAAGAATAAAAAGCTCAATTTCTAAAGCCTCTTTAAATGCATAAGCTAGATTATTAGGCTTGCTTGGTTTTAGAATGTAAGCAATATTATAGTCCAAATTACTAATATATTTTTCAGTAGCTTCTTTTTCCATAATATCTAAAGCTAGTTCTTGGTATTCTGAGTTATTGTAATTTGCTTGAGTTGCGTATCGTAATTCTTGAAAACATTTAAAAAATCTATTGTTATAATTATCTACTGTAGTGTTATTCTGATAAATTGTGTATAAATTGTGTTTGCAAATATCAATTGAAGTATTGTATTTTAAATTTTTACGCAATGTATCAAAAAGTTTTTCATATGAATCAATATGTTCGAATCTAATTGCTAGTTCTGCATCTTTTTGAATTTTTTCAGCTATTATAATACGAAGCAATAAATCTGACTGGTTGCAGTGAGTTCTTGCCCATTCAATAGATTTGATAAAGTGTTCTAATCCAGAATCATCTTTACCCTTGAATGTTTTAATGGTTCTTATCAATTCTTTTGCTGGATATAAATTTTTTACCTTGAAAATATTTCTTTCTTGTTCAAAATTAAATATAGTTTCTGTTACAATATGAATTGCATTTTCGTCATCTTTAATTAAATTATTAATTTCAAATCTTTCTAATTCATGTTTCGATTTAAGTTGATGCAGCTTATCTTTACCATAATTTTCAACTTCACAATATTGTAAAGCTATATATTGCTTATAATGATTTACTATTAAATTCTTTAACTCCATAGTTAATTAAATGCAAAGGTATCTATTATGAGTTAAAAGTAAGGATATCTACTCTCCACTCTTTGAAAAATTAGGTATAAGGATTTAATTGTAAAGTTAAATTGTAAATCTAAGATTAAAAATAAAAGTCCTATTAATGATTAATTTATTCTTCAAAAAGCTGTTTTTGTAATTCCAATTAAATATTTAATTATGAGTATATAAGTAATAATTATTCTGAACTAAGCTATTACTAATTGCTTAATAATAGACTTGATTTATCTGTTAAACGACTACATAATTATACACATAATTTTATGAGTTAGTTATTTTTTACTATCAAATCATCAATTCAGATATTCTTTAAAATTATATTTTAAGAATATATGTATTGTATTATGAATACTATTTATACCTGTCGCAAATGTAAATTTTAATTTAATTGTAATTATGATTATTAAGATATGTAATTATAAGCATTTTATGTACGACTGATTTAAAAATTAGAGATATCCAAAATTATTTAAATATTTTTGCAAAACTTATGCGTTTAATGATTTGTTTTTATACTTTAATTTACTAATATTAATGTTTTTAATTTTTAAATTTATAATAATTTAATATTGATTAAAGTTTGATAACTGAAAGTTCTTTTTTATTTCATTTTTTCATTTCATTTAGCAAAAATTAAAACTTTTCTTATTTCTTAACTAATTTAATTATTGAATACTTATTTATATTATTTTCTGCTGATAAATATTGAATGTATTTTTACAATGTTTTATTAGTATTATTCTCAAAAAAATCTCAACTAAAATTTCTTATAAATTATTGTTTATTTGTATTATTTTGTCTTCGAGTATTTAAAGCGTTATTTAATTTTTGTTTTAATAAATAAAGCATATTGATGTAATCTATACTTTGTTTTGTGTATATCCAACATTTAGATGTCATATTTTAATTAATCAGTATTTTATGATTATTGTATCATTTTAACGAGAGCTACTCCCCCTCCTTTAAAATATCTTTCATTCGCCTAAAAGGTTAATTAATAAAATCTGCTTACTACTAACACTTAACTTCTTAAATAATAAAGATTTCCAAAACTGGATTCTCCAAATTTTTAATGTGAAAACTAGTTTCGTGAAACTCAGTCTCACTCACAAGAAAATTCTAAATTTTTTATATAGGGAATAACCCATGTATAATTTTCTAACTTTATATACTTAATGTGAAAACTAGTTTCGTAAAACTCAGTCTCACTCACAAGAAAATTCTAAATTTTTTATATAGGGAATAACCCATGTATATTTTTCTAACCATACACTTTTTTGTGACTAATTTTTTGTTTTTATTTTAGGGAATTACCCATATACATAATTATTTTTAATGAATAGTTTACGTATCCAAAATTATGTTTTTATCTTGATTTTTAATCTTGTTCAAATTTTATCTAGTTTAAAATTGATAAGGATTGTCTATTAGTATCTTTATCTCTTTTTATATTTAAAACTTTTAAATTTTTATATAATTTATGTAAGTATATATGCATTAAACATATGAATAATATGTTTTATTGTAATTTTTATTTTAATAAATTTTATGTATTTTTATAAAGAAATTTAACTTAATATGTTATATAGATTATATAGTTTTTTACTTTTCCTGTAAAATTTTGAAATACTAATATTTTTAATTAATGTTACTGAACTTATCTTGAAACATTAATTTTTATTTCATTTAAACAATTTCTTGAAATAATTAATATATTATTCAATAATAAAATATTTTGACTTTATTGATTTATTTTTGTTATTATTATAAATTTATTATTTTCTTAATAAATATTGGTCTGACGTGTCAGCACCTAATATTCAATTATAAATTTATTATAGAATATGTATAATTTATATACGTGTACTCTCCAGATTTCATTCAGCATACAATAACCTTGATTCCATGATCGTATTATTGTATAGTTGGTCCAGGATCGCCAGTTGTGACGGGGTTTGGTCCAAAATCCCATCAATAGGTTAAGAAATGATCACCACATTAAATTTATATTAATATCATATTTATTATCAATTAACGGTTCTGTATTTAACATACAGACCGGAGTTATGTGCTCCCGTAGGTAGCTTACAAAAGACTGACTTGACGGCTTCCTATCTTATTTTAGAATACATTATACAGATAAGAATATTCTAGTAACGCATTAATATCTATAGATGTCCATAGAACCTAAATATTATTAGAAATAGTATATTAATAAGAAAACGTAAAGAACATCGTTACTCAAATATATAATAAATTTTTTATGTGAGTTTTATACGTTTATATACTCCAAAAGCATACACAGAAAAGATCAGCATAGAATAATTAAATTAATATTATGCAAACGAAATATCATTTTATAACATAATTTATAGCTTAAAATTAATTCCAATTTTTTTAACTAACAGCTGTCATCCGTAAGTTATAAATGATGCATAAAGAACTTATAACACTACGCCCAATTTCAGCTTTAGCGAATGATTCATGTTTTTGGCTTTGTAGTAAACGACTTGTTCAAATTCACCTTTAAAAAGCATTGACATCGGACAATTTAAATTAATAATTAATCTGAAAGTAATTTAATAAATATTAATTATTATATTTTTTTTGTTTAAAAATCATACTTGAGTTAATGTACCTCAGAAGAAAATTCCAAAGTTCTTCATCACATTTTTTATCCAAATATATTTTTAAAAGATCTTTTTGCAGCATTTTTGGTTGTTCTAAGTATTGTCGAAATGAGTGATCTTCAACATCTTTTCTTAGAAACCGTATTAAATATTTTATTACTTCTGAAAATTAAAATTAAGTAAATTATTAGTACAGCAATATTGTGAATAATTATAACTAACAATAACCGTCAACTAAAAGATTCTTACCTAAGGTATTTTTATCCAAATAAACTTTAAAGCCCTGACTGCCCATTAATTCTCCTCAATATTAATTGTAGTATACAATAAAATATAATGTAAGCGGTGTTTTTAAAAATAAAAACATAAAAAATGAGGTTATTACCTTTTATTACCTTTGGTTATTACCAAAGAATATTTATTTTTTTCTCGATATAAGTTCTGGCTACATTATGTTTTATTGTATACTTCAATTAATATAGAGCAGAATTAATGCGCAATGGAGACAAGGCTTAACACTATCATTGTATCCAATGGAATCACATGTAGCAGTTAATTCTGCAAGTGCTTCTGGAGGCAAATTAAATTTACTATCTGATATAAGGATGCAGCGTACCATGTATTTCTCTTTATAAATGGTATAACTATCTAGCATATCCACCAATTTTATTGCTCGCAATCAACAATTGATTCTACTTCAGGTAATATTGAAGAAGCACCTCCATTACTAGTAGCACTGTCCAATATTTAATCTGCTTTGCTACTTACATTAGCTTCAGCTATGTTATTACTTTTTGATATGAAGCACATGGTTGATTCGAACTACTAACGTCAGTTTCATTATTAGAATTCCACGAGAAAGAGTTGAAAAGATAGCCCCTGATGATGAACATTTTTTTTCATTTACATTTCCTTCTTCAACATCTACAATTTAAGAAAAAAAGTTTTTATCAATCAATCTTAAATAAATATTGTTGTTTTAATACCAGAATCTTCTCCATCATTATCATTTTCTGAGTGGATTTGTATGTAGCATCAAAATACAAAAATGAATAGATTATAAGGCTTGATTTATGTCTCCTTTTAAAAAATATTCATTTTTTTAATGAATTCAGGTAAATTATTTGCAAAATATTGCTGCATGTCCATTATTCATAGCAAATAAAGATGCATCTTCGTCAAAGTTTATGCAGCAGTTATGAGCATCTGAATAAGTTGAAAAGATACTCAAAATTAAATTTATGATTAAACTATTGCAAGAAAATAGTAACAATAATTAACATACATCTTGAGAAATTCTCCGATCTAATTGCAGGGTTTCCAATCTGAAGCGATTTCATTCAGTCGGTACAGAGAAATCATGAAAATACCAATTTCAGTTATCAAAAAATTAAGGAAAAAATACTAAAAATTGAAGTATTTTGAATTTTGAGTTATCCGTGGTTATTCGTAGGGTGTGTAATAACCCAATATTCATACAAAAAAGGTATACTATATATACTCAGTATGAATACACAAATAGTCTGGCTTGTTGACAAGGTTACAGGCTCTGAAACCGTAACCCTCTGAAGGTCCAAATCTACTTGAAAGAGAATTTTTTTTTCCTTGACCTTATAAATTTATTTAGAGTATTTTTTATTTAATAGTTAGTTCTTTTAATTAAATAAAAATTATATACTAAGTGTATTTACTTTTAAAAAATCTAGAACTTTTTACTCTTTTTGATATATATATTCAGACTTTAAATGTTAAATTAACCAGACAAAATTTTGTTTGAAGTGATTTTAAAATTTTGATGAATTTTTTGATACTTTTTTACAATATGAGGCTTATTTAAGATGGTAAAAAAAGTCAGCCAAATTTTCAAATCACTTTAATAATAATTGGCATATAGTGCTTACTTTTTATTTGTTCTTTTAGAAACAACTTTTTGAAAACTATTTGAAGACCCAGCCATTAGGTTTAGTCTTGTTTAATTTAAAAATACTCATATTATAATCAAAACTATTTGATGGGAATACGAAAAAAGGAAATTGTATCAGTCAGTGTGCAAAGGCAAGATACTATGTGATATGGAAAACATTAAATGCCGCATGATTCTGAATAAGAATAAATATTATTTATATTATGTCGGTTTCACAAAAAATAACGCCCTTATACGGGGGTCAAATTTTAGTATATGAAATAAAATTGAAGGTACACCTACCACACATGAGTTTTCTTATTTTTTAAACGATAAATCATCAGTGACTTGAAATTTTTTACGCGGCATTAAAGTAGCAGCCACTTTCCGGTCAAAAGCCACATATATTTACTTTAATTTTGGCAAAACTTCAAGTTCAATGGTGCTTCATAGAAAAAATTTTTGTAAAAGGCAAAATTTAAGAAAGTTAAAATAATTGTTTAAAATATACAATTAAGTACGATAATTATTCATTGACCACGAATTTTTCATAATTTTAGTCAATTTTTTACAGCACAAATATTAGCAATCGTATAATTTACCCTTTAAGGATCCCAATAAATTTCTATGGAATTTTTAACTTATATATACTTATTTTTTTTTTTACATTAAGTTTAATTTTTCATATTTAAGTCTTGAATTACATAAAATATATTATTTCGACATTAAAAATTGATTCTAATAGATAGCCCAGGGTTAATCTAAAATAACGTATTTCCCCTGAAATACCAGATTTTTTCTATTACATAATAGGTATAATACAGTATTAATATAATACAGTATTTTTGAGTTCTTTTGAGTATAATTTCTTTTTTGAACCGTAAAATTTGTTTAAATATCAGCTTCTGAGCATATAAAATTCCTTTTTTCTTCAAGAAATTACTTTTTTGGTAAATTTTTTCGTATCTGAAAAAATTATCACTTGAAATAACTCAAAAATCGTGTATTACGTAATACGGAAAATTGAGCCTCTTAGTGAAAACAGATTAATTTAACTTATTTCTAGACTATCCAAAGGTTCGAATCAATTTTTTGTGTTAAAATAATGTATTTTACTGTGATTCAAGACTTAAATTAAAATTAAACTTAATTTAACGAAAAAAATACTGTTTTAAGTTAAAAAGTCAATAGAAATTTTGGGATCCTTAAAAGGTAAATTATACATATATGCTATTACTGATATTTGTAATTTAAAAAAAACTGATTAAAAGTTGTGAAAATAGGTATTCATATAGTTTGATCTGAATTTGATAAATCAAATCGTGGATTATAAATATATACTTTTTCTACAATGTTTTTGATATATTGTGGGCGTTATATGTCAGTCATAAACGTAACGCATATATAGGTTCCATTTGTGACTGACAAATTACGGCCACTGTAACTATATCAAAAACATTGTATATCTGCGTATACAACATAATAGGCATAATATTACGACAAAATACAAAATTATAAAATGTAGGTATACGTTATAAGCCGATTTTAAAAAAACAATAGAACTTAACAACTATAGTGATTAAAGAACATAAAGAGTTCTTTCGTGGAACCGACAACACTGGGTAAAATAAAAAACTTTCTATTACGTATTTCCATATTTTTGATTTTTATTGTATAATACGTATTCAAAAGAAAAAAAACATTTTTTAAGAAGTAAAAAGTCTGAGGGGTGCCGAGAACTTTTTCTTTTTATTACATTGATAATTTTTTCACAAATAAGTAATTGCAAATAAGTGCGCAAATTAAAAAAAAATTTGTGCGAAAATTTGTTTCACATTAAACTAGTCTAGGTATTAAAAGTGCTAAGTTATTAACCCAATTAAGAAGAAATTCTTAGAATAATTAAGTCGTCAAAAAAATTTGCTTCAGAGGAACGGTATACATTAGAGTGGAACTTATTTTGGACTTTGTAGATAAACGTTGCTCTTTGGGTTTTTTTGTTAACTTTTGGTCACGAGAATTCCCCAGCTCCAAGGATTTTGCTTTTGCTTTGAAAAAAAACGTGTCTGCAAGCACCACAATTTTTTTTTAAATAACATAGGAATTTTTACTTTTCAGCTTTCTAATTTTTAACGTGCCCTAAAATTTTCTTAAACAGATATAAAATGATGTTTAGACAAATAAAAATTGATCCCATTAATTGTAGAAGTTCCAGAAAACTTTATTATATCAAAATAAAATTTTTCAAAATCGCAAAAATCCGACTTACAATACATTGTTTTTTATTTGAGTTGTTAATTAAAAAATTAATTGTTTATAACAATTAGCTATGGTCCATATACATTTAACATTGTTCCGAAAATTATATATTTATTATAAAAATAATATAAAAAAAGAATTTTCAAAAATTGAATCATGGGCACCCAAGAATCCATTTGTTAATTAAAAAATTATTTGTTTATAACAATTAGCTGGTCTATTCAAGAACCTTTAGCATGGTGTCAAAAATTACATATTTATTATAACAATAAAATAAAAAAAGAATTTTTAAAAAATTGATTGGCGGTGACCAAGACTCTATTTGTTAATTAACAAGTTCATTGTTTATACTATTTATTGGCCAAATATATATATTTTTTTGTATAACTATTTATTTGGTACCTTATAATTTTTGTTAGATTTGTTAACTTAATTTTTATATTTTTTGGTCGCATGATAATCCATTTTTTCCTAAAAAAATAATGTATAAATTAGTTTGTGAAAACCGGTTTGGAGAGGCCAATACACTTTTTCATTCTATAAATGATAATATTATGAATAAATGTGTACAATTATATTATTTAAAAAATTTTTAAATACAAACACGGCGTCACTGCCAATGCCTAGAAGAATAAGATGTCTTAGAAATGAATGCCCTCGGATATCTTTAAAAATAATGATATTTTTAATTAATTAAATCAAAACATATTTATTTTAATTTATTTATTGATCCTTCTTTTTACAACTTGTTTTTGTATAATAATTAGACGACTAGTTTCAGGAATAAATTCCCATCATCAGGTCTGCATTATAATTAAACTAAATTTATTTAAAACATTTGAATATGATATTATAACTTTAGATTATGTCTGTATAGACTCACAATTATTTTATGACTAAATGAAAAAAATTTTTTTTTTTTTTGAATATTTATTTTGTATACATATGAAGATTTTATATTATGAAGATTTTTAAATTATTTCTAGTTTTATAATGTAATAAATAATTTAAAAAATTTTAATAAGTGTTTGAAATCACATCTGTTTTTTCTAATGTGCTTCCTCCCTAGGAGGAAGTTAATATATAAAATATGTTTTTTGATTCGTTTCTTCTATTTCATTTCTTTTTATTTTTTATTTTTACTTTTTCTTATTTTTTATTATATAATATGTTTTTTTATTATTTTATCAAATAATACGTTTTTTTTATTTAGTAACTTATCATTAATTAATTTATTTGCATTTATTTGTGTATTTTTATAAATTTCAAATTCCTCTAGTGTATCCAAAATTTTACCTTTACTGCAAAAGTGTATCGGTTTTAAATTTTTATGTATATTGTTAATTTTGTCGTCTGTGTAGTTATGGTTATTATTAATTAAATGTAATCCGTATTTGGTATTTACTTTTTCTAATTGTTGTGTAGTATTTATATTTTGTGTTTTTGGTATATGGTCATTAAACCTTTTTCTGAAGATGCGTCCCGTTTGCCCTATGTATATTTTATCGCACGAGTCACATGATATTTTATATACACCGTTTGATCAACTAACACGTGCGGCGCTATCTTACAGTAGAAAATAACTAAAAAAAGAGCATTTTCATTTAGCACTTTTAAAGAAAATGCAATCATTTTATTTTCTGAAATTAAAATATTTTGTCATTCATAAGCTATATTTTATCGGTACAAAACATTTATTTAAGCAAAATTATTTTGAAAGAAATAATATATACTTTAAATAATGACAAAAATAGGTACTTATTTTAATAAATAATTATGTATATTTTTTAAATATTTGCAAAAACTCTTTGTACCGATAAAATATGCAGCATGTTCTAGCCACCAGCCAAATTTCGTTGAAAAATATTTAGAAATAAAGCCACAAACTAATAATTAATTTAACATGTAAAATAGTACCAGGTCACGTGACCCGGTAGACTCTTAAATTCGTTTTTAATCACATTTCTGACGTGTGTTTGAATTAAGCTCGAAAACTTTTCAAATTCTTTTGAAATTCGTTCTTCGGTTTGTAAATTTTTAAATTTGAATTCATTGACCTGTTAAGAGAAATTATTTTGAATTGCTGTTTCGCGATTCGCGACTAATATCTCAAACTCTTCCGAAGTTTTTCTAATTTTTTCATCGGTTTCATTTATAAATTGTAGTTGTTCAACAGACAGGGAATTTTCAAATATATCCTGAACACCAATTTTAGACGCGTTTTCAATCAAACATTCAATTTCAAAAATTTTATGAATATTCAATTTTTCAATTTGATCTGACACTTTTTTTATTTGTTTTCTTAAAATATCATTGTCTTGTAAAATTGTCTTATAACACTTGTATCAGTTTCCAAATTCATAATAATTTTCTTCGGTTTTCCGCTTTTTCCCATACGGCATACCAAATTTATCCACAACAGGCATGATTAAAATGATAGATTTTTACGGTATGATCGTTTATTTATAATAATATTCATCTCTGTAAGTTCCTCGATTATTGACGCAATTTCATTGGAAACCGATGTGTTACCAGCCTCTCGTTCGCTTATTAACAATCGCAATCGATCTACAATCTCATCCGGATCATCAAACCAGACATATTGTTTTGGACATGGACTGTATCTCACTACATCTGTGTTGGGTTTTTTTAATCTCACAAATGCCCTCCTCTCTTTTTTATTCTGATTTTTCTTCGCTAAAGCAGAAACGATTTCCCTATATTTGAAACTCTTGCTGCTTTTAATTTTTTTTCCGTCATCGAAAATCATTATACTATAACGTCGTGCACGAGATGGATGAATCACTTTCTCTTTATTCGAAAATTCAAAGTATCCTATACGTTTGATTTTCCTCAAGACACGCTTTAAATAACGAATTTTTTTTTGAAACAATGTTTTTGAGTATAAATATAAATTTTTATATCTAGGACCAAATTTGTCTAACAATAGACTGACTAAAATTATTGTTTTACCGCACCCTGAAGGACCAATTATCAGAGCGCGAATGGTTTCGGGCCAACGAGGTCCATGCTTGAACTTATGTCTTTTAATATTCCTTTCGCCAAATTAATAATTTTGATACATGATTTTTGCAATTTTAGTTTCATTTTCTTTGAGATATATATTCAAACTAAAGATGTTGGGTTTAACAGACGGTTTATATATTTTTTGATGCGGTCTATGTAGATTTAGGTTTTAGTATATAAATAGGAGTCGACATGATCAGTCATGTTTAGTCACAATTCAGTTTTACACAAGAAAACAGGGCATGGTTTAATTAATACTGTAATTGATAAACTTACTTTTGAACTTCATTTGACAGGATATAGGTAGCTTTAAAAAAAAAATATTTTTTTAAGGTTAAATTAGGGATAAAATTTAAATATTTCTCTAGATTTTGTGGTCCAGGCACTAGAATCAATCAGAAATTACACCAGGAAGGCATTAATCATCTAGATTCAGCCTGTAAAGAACACGATATTTCGTATGAAAAAAATAGCGACTTAAAAAACCGCCATATTGCAGATAAAATTTTAGCTGAAAAGGCAAAATCACGAATCTTTTCAAAAAGTGCAAGTCTTGAAGAGAAAATTTCATCTGCAGGTGTTTATGCTATCATGAATTTAAAAAGAAAAATAGGCGCAGGAATACGAAAAAGAAAGAAATCGACGAGACAGAAACGAGGTCGCGGTTTTTTTTTACCTGCTTTAGCAACAATAAGCGCGGGAGTCTCAGCTGTGAAAGCCCTTCAGGATCTAGTGCAAGCGGGTAAAAATTTAAAACAAGAGACGAGACAGGGGAACGGTCTATATTTAAAACCCTATAAGAAATCTGGAAAAGGAATTCGCAAGAATGAAAAGGGTGGAGGTTTGAAGAGAAAAAAAACGAATGAACGTAAAAAAAAAACAACGACTTTTAGACGGACCAACGACCAATATCTAGCTAGCATCTATGGCTAGGGGCATAAGAAACTTTAAAGGTGTTTTCATGAGAAAAGAGTTGGAAAATCAAACGCCACAAAAAAACGAGGCTGGCATATTGAACCTGGACCCCAGTTTTAAGGAGGGGTCCCACTAGGTGTCTTGGCATAAACGAGGGAACTTGGTTAAATACATTGATTCTTTCGGGAACGTCGGACCACCGCAAGAATTTATAAATTACGTTGATCCACGGGAAGAGATTATTTATAACCAAAATCAATTTCAAGATTACAATTCAAGCAATTGTGGTCAATTGTGTATACAGTTTTTAAAGTCGTTAAAAGGTTAAACAAACCGTTGCAATATTCATTTCTACCCATGAGTTTCACCCTGCAACTTACAAGCGACAGTTCTATTCTTAAATCGGAATTTTTTCCACCTATAGACCTTTTGGGTGATTATAAGGCTAGATTAATTGGATACTGTGGTTGGAATAGTATTAGTAACGTAACAGAGGACAATAATACGTTGTGGTATGATGGAAATAAAAAAATTGTCTTTCCACACGGTTGCTATGAATTAGACGATTAAGAACAATTTTTAATAGAGGAAATGCGTGATTTTCATGAAAAAAACCCTTTACCGGAAACAGTGCCAAAAGAATTGCGTGAAAAACCGATTTATTTGAAGGGAAACAGGCAGACCTTAAAAGCAGTCATTTATTTGAGATTTAAAATTGATTTTTCTCAAGAAAATAGCATTGCCCCCCTTCTGTGTTTCAATCCCATAAAGCTAAAAGCTTTTAAAAAACACGAATCTCAGAATTTAATTTCAATTATTTCCGTTGAATCTATTAGACTGGAGTGTAATGTAATTTTTGGTTCATTTTCCAATGGAAAACCTATGCATACTTTGTACGAATTTTTCCCAGACGTGCCACCAGGATTTAAAATTGTGGAAAACCTGGCTAACGTGATTTATTTGCCAGTGACAGCTAAAAGCCTCGATAACGTAGAGGTGCGCCTTTGTGATTAGAATTCTAAACTTTTGAACCTTAGAGACTTCAATTGCATTACTGCATTTCAGGAAGTGTCGTTAGTATGCCTATAATATTTAATAAAGCAAATTTTCACAAACCACTCATTGACCTGTCTGCAATTGAACCAGACACAAAAGGGAAAAAAAAGTCTCTGAGTATCGATAAAATCAATAAAAATGGCGTCGATGCTAGAAGTATTAAGCCCCGTGCCAAAGGATGATTCGGTTGTTAGAATGCATTTGCATTCTTATCTACCCTATAATTCGAGTTTTCAAAAACTGGATGAGATTAGGATTCCCGTGCAAAACCAGTCTAGTTTTCTATATCCGCATAATTCATTATTATACATCGAGGGAAAGCTTAGCCAAATTGTGCCAGAAGCAGTCAACAAGGTTACTTTAACAAAAAATTTTCTACTATTTTTGTTCAGCGAGATAAAGCTGGAAGTAAATGGTTTCTGCGTTGATTAAATTCGTTTACCAGGACATTCAGTATCTATGAAAGAATATGTCTCTGAACAGCAGGGTGACGGTGCGCTTTTGAGTGAAATGGGATCCGTAAAATTAGAAATGAAAAAAGATGGATTTTTTAGCTATTCTATTCCTCTTCGACAAATTATGAGTTTTTTTCAAGATTATAGGAAAATTATGATTTATACACGTATGGAACTTGTTTTTATAAGAAGCCAAACAGATAAAAACTGTTTTTATCACACTCCAGCGGCGAAGGGAACGCAATGTACCGATATAAACATTGAAATTTTGAAAATGGCTTGGAAAATGCCACATGTCGAAGTAAAGGATGTCTACAAATTAAAATTATTAAAAATCTTGGAAAAAGGCAAGTGGATTCAACTCTTTTTTAGAGCATGGGATTACTTAGAATTCCCCAACATCCCATCATCGGATAAAGTAAACGGCAGGTTAAAAATGCATCGCCAGTCGACCGCCCACTCTTTGTAATCGTTGGTTTTCAGCAAAATCGAAGAGAAAATGAAACTAAAGATGCAAGCTTGTTCGACCATTGTAATTTAACGGATTCTCGCTTGTACTTAAACAGTCAAAGATATCCAGCCGAGAGTCTAGATTTAGATTTCCAAAAAAATAAATTTTCAATGGCATACAATTTATATAGCTCGTTTCAGAGCGCATATTACGGAGAATCTGGAAAACAAAAATTATCCATGAGCGAGATAAAGCACCATTCATAGTTTTTGACTGTTCGAATTGCGACCCGACGATTAAAGTATCATGTGTAGACATCAGGCTCGAATTTACATTCTCTCAACCATTGGATCAAAAAGACACTGCATCTTGTTTATTGATACATGAAAAAATTGTCAACTACAATTCCTTCCTGAACCTAATCGAAAAACAGATGTAAAAAAAAAATGTAAGTATAAAATTTTTATGTTAATTTAAAAAAAAAAAAAAATTTTATAATATGTATTTTTTATTTTAGCATGGATTCAATAATTGAAAAATGTATAAAAATGCAGGTAGAATCTCTCGATGGATGGTCAGATTGCCTTGGTCGAAGAATCGAACGAGAAAAGATGGTTCAAAAACATCTCGATTTAATTAATTCACGTATAATAGACGTAAAAAAAGCTTTATATGATGAAAAAACAAGTATTGATGAAAAACAGTATTGTGAAGTCACTTTTGCATATTTAATACACATATCAGACAGTTTAAATTCATTAATCTCAAGGCGTAAACTAGTTAAATGGATCCCGATAAAAATTTCATTGAATAAATATATAAAAGTAGGAATTATAAAAAATCTTGGACATTTACTAATAGATCAATTTTTTGACGATGCATTTGATATTTTTCAACAAAAAATAGCCAACATTTTAGACAAAAAAGACACTATCTATGTTTACATTATTATGCTTCAAAATTATGAAGAAGCAATAAGTTTTGATAGAGAAAAGGGGGCCTATGTACGTGTTGAATATAAATATTTCAACACACAAACATTACCAGTTTCTGTTGCAACAGATTTAAAAAATTGGTATAAAATAAATGTAAAATAATTTTTCTTAAATCAAAAAAAAGATTTTGAGCATGAAAAAAAAGACAAATGCTGGTCCGTTGGCGTATCTTTTCTAAAAGTATATGTAAGGGAAAATATGTTTACACGCAACAATTTTAAAAAAAGTTACTATATAACTGAGAAAAATAAAATAAACAGATATAGTTTAGTTGAAAAAATGACCTTCTACGTAGACATTCAATATTTTAGACATGGTAATGAGTATATTGTGAAAGAATTAGCAATTTTAAACTCTTTATTGGGTGTAAATCATTATATATTTAAGCCTCCGTTTGATAAGTCGGAATTATCTTTTAAAGATAAAAAACAGGCAAATTGGTTACGATTAAATTACCACATGTTAAATTGGGACCATGGATATATTTCTTACAACGACTTGTCAAAGATTTTAAAGCAAGGATTGAGGAATGCAAAGATAATTTACGTAAAAGGACAAGAAAAGCAGGACTGATTAAAAAATCAAGGACTTCGGGCGACAAATATTGAAGACTTAAATATTAAATATAAAATGAAAGATAGAAATATTCATGGTTTACGCTGTATTTATCATGCTGAGAGGGGGTCAAGTGTCTGTTCACTGCAAAACATTTTTTTTATGAGGAAAAGAATGATAAATTTTAAAGGATAAATAAAAATCAAAATTTAAAGAAATAAAAATTATTGTATTTATTTATTTAACCTTTTTCCCATTTTTTTTTAAAACCAAGTATTTATACATATATTAAAACCTGTAGAAAAAAAGAATATGAGTATACATATATTATAAAAAAAGATTACATATAAATATTTTTATTTTTTAAATCATTAAAATTTTACTAAAATTTTAACAAAGTTTTTGTATAATTCAGCAAAAAGCCAATCGAAGATCCTAAAACTTCAAAATCCAAAATATTCGTGAAAATGGTTACAGAGATCTTGTCTTTTGCATTACGAAGCGCAGGTTGCTCTCCAATTTCAACGAAATCAATTCTAATATTCGAGTCATGGAGTTGAACTTCATCCACTGGGGTTTCATATTGTTTATTTGTTGCATAGTTCTGAATAATTTCATTAGATAAGAAATCGCTCTATGCATTTTCCTCAAAAACAATCTCAAAGCCTCTGGAATTTTTCAAAGCAATTTGAAAACTTGGCTAAGCAGAAATAGAAATGCCGACGATGAGATTCGTTGATGAAGAAATTTGATAGATACGACCCAAAACTCTATAAAAAACAATTTAAAAAAATTTTTTTAATTCAGAAAAATATTTTTTTTCTAGTTTTAAAATATTTAAACTTACCTTGTGGTTTACATTTCTGTTTTTTTTTCAAATAAACTGTAGGTCGACAATAAAAGTTTTTTCAATAAGCTCAACAATTTCTAAAAAATTTAAAATGTCTAAATCCGATGTAGTTTCTTGAAAATCAGGATAAAAAATCGAATAAATAATTTTAAATCTTAACTTTTTAAAAATAGAAATTTTTTTAAATAAGTTTGTATGAAAATATGAGAAATCGAAATTTTTTTTATCCAAGTATAGATTGTGAATAAAACTTTTAGCCGCGATATGCGAAAGATTGCTTACTTGAAAAGTATTTAAGCAATTGCAATCCATGAGTAAAAAGTCCACGACTTTTATACAGTTCTTAAACAAAGAAGGGGGTGTTAAGCCCCCAAGAACTTGGGTGAGGTATTGATAAAATGAGAGTGGGATTTTATAAGCTCCTTATAAAGTTTTTTCTCAGGGTAATGTGAAAAATAAGGGTGATATTTGAGAATATATAGAGAGAAATTTTGAGATTTAAAAATCGCACAAGGTTAAATTTAAAAAAACTTTGTCTTTTTTTTTTACAAATTTTATTGTAAATAAATTTTTTCTTAAAAATAATCAAAATTAAAAACAAATTTTTTTTAGAACATTAAGTCATGGAATACACCATATAGAAAAAATGTTAATTAATGCGGTTAAAAAATTAATCAATAAAGGGTATATTGTTACTCAAATATGAATGTAAAGCGAAGGAAATAAGATAAAAAATCAATAGTTCTATTGTTTAATTGGATGCTTTTTTTGGTTCATGCAAAAATTTTTTAAGCTTGTTAAAAAATTTTATGAATTCAATCGATGACAGATTGGTTAAGCTTTTTAAATTTATAAGAAAATAGATTTTGCATTTTTAAGTATGCGTAAAATAATAAAATTAAAATCTATCTTTCGAAAAAAAAGTATATCGTTTTTATTATTCATAGTAATAAATATTTTAACATTGGCGGAAGAAGTTGAAACTGTTAAAAAATGTTATTATTACGAGATTTTAATAAATGAAAAATGTTATTCAAAGGCAATGAAATTAGGTAAACAAAAAAATTTTTTTAATTTAATTTGAGAATAAAAAAAATATTCATTCAAGGGGCTGAATGCGAATATTCTGAACAGTGTATAAGCGGGATTGACCAATCAGTTTGTTTAAATAAAACATTTATTTGTAAAAAACCCTTTCTAGAATATTTAGGTAAAAAAATAATATTTAAATAAAATAGAGCAGGGCATAGAACAATTAACAAAGTCAGCAAAAATAGTGGTGTCATGGGCAGAAGCAAATGGCTTATCCTTAAATATTAAAAAGACCAAGGCCATTGTTTTGGATCTTGTAAATCCTTAAAAACATTCAAAATGCTAGACATACCAAAAATAAATCTCAATATGAATGGTGACTGTATCCAATTTGTGGATCAAGTTACCTGCCTTGGTGTTATACTTGATAATACCCTCTCCTGGCGTTCTCACATTCAACAGGTCACCAAAAAAGTGAATAGGGTACTCTATGGTCTTCGAATCATCAGGCCCTGCACATCTCAAAATCTCCGTAAATGTCTAGTTGAATCACTAGTGATGCCGCATTTAGATTATTGTAGTGTTGTTTACTCTGATATTTCTAAACAGCTGATTGACCAGCTCCAGAGACTTTCTAACTCAAGCATTAGATATATTTTCGGTCTAAAACGGTAGGAGCATATTACTCCTTACAGGAGACGACTTAACTGGATGCAAATAACCACGCGCATGGACTATTTTGCATCATTGACTATGTATAAAATAATACGTATGAAACAACCCCCTTTTCTGTTACCTCTATTTAAACCATACAAAAGAGACAGACCAACTCGTGGACCACGTAAAGATCTGGATATACCCTCCGTTATACATAATTGGGGTTTACAATCTTTTCAAGTTAAATATGCTAAATTTTGGAATAAAATTCCTCCATGCATACGTGATCTCCCATCATATAACCAGTTTAAAAATAGCATTAAAAAATATTTATTTAGTCTGGATAATAAATAACTATTAATTTACTTTATTCACTTACTTATTTTAATTTATACTTTATTTACCATATTTAATTAATTTATTGACTAATTCTATTAATTATTGACTATATATTATATTATATATTTATTATTTACTGTTATTTAAATATAATTATTGACTGTTATTTATTTACTTATAGATTTATTGACGTTATAGCAATTGTTATATAGATATATAGATACTTATCAATTAATTATTAGTGTCAGATTGTTGTTGACCTTAATTTGATTTTATTTGAATTATTTTACTTTAACATTTACTCTAATTATGAATATTATTTTTATTTTCAATTTTATCATATATTGTATTTTAAAATCTTATACAAATTGTAAACATTATTTCTGTATCATATATTGTATTAATTTATATTTCAATTGTAAATGAGTGTATACTAAATTTTTGTCATGGCAAATAAACTGAATAATAATAATAATAATAATAATTTAAATATTCTGTATACATATAATTTAAAATTTCTTTTTTTTATTAAAGGTGAATGCGTGGAGTCTGATTTCGTGTCGCAGGTTGTAGAATTTCCACAGAAGGATAGAATTTTACTTGATTCTCAAGAAAATATTTTGCAAATAATTTTTTTTTTAATAATAATAATTTTAGCTTTATGTCAAATTTTGATTGTAGTTTATGTATACAGAAAAATAAGAAAACTAGTTTTAAGTTTTTATAATACACGAAATAATGATTTGCCAATGTTTTCGTTATAAATAATATTTTTACAAACAAATTTATTGAATACAGGAGTTTTTTTTAAATTTAATTTCTAATGTAAATAAAATTTGGTTTTAAATAGATAAATAAAAAATAAGCAATAGACATAAAAACGACAAGGCAGATAATAATATTAATGTATAATAAATTTAAAACTTTTTCTTGATTATTATTTTGCGGGTTAAGACCTTCTTTTGAAATTTCTTGTATAATAACATTTTTAGTTATTGCTAAAAATAAATTAAGATGATTTAAAAAAATTTTTTTTTTAAATGTTGTATTTAAAAATAATTACTTGAATTTATTGGTTTGCAGACACCGAAAGTATCCATACAAACTCAAATATTTGACAAGCATATTGAGAAATCGAGAAATTTTCATGTTTCATTGAATTCACAAAAACTTTCTAAAGTTAAGGCTTCTATATAAAAATCAGATGATTTATAAAATTAAAAAAAAAAGGTTATGTAAATAACCTTTTATGGGTATTTCAGGTTATGTAAACACACTTTTAACGCATTTATTTTTATGGAGGAATTTATCAAATTCGCATGTCGGGCGTCCTTGAATAATAAACACTGGATTAAAGAAAAAAGGATTATAATGATATAATAAAAATAAAATTTATTATAAGAACGATACCTGTGGATAAAACTAAAATAAATATCTTGTAAGAGTCCATCACGTATACAAATAAAAATAAATGAAAGTGTGAATGTTTGAAATAAATTTTTTTGTATATTAATTAAAACAATTAATAACTAAATTAATAAATACTATATTTTTACGTTTCTTCTTAACAATTTTTTAAAACTGTATTAAAAATAAAAATTTAAAAAAAAATTTTTTCAAAAATTTTGCAAACACAAAATATATGAAAAAATTTTCTGAAAATGCATAGGGGAAAGCTTGGAAAAACCTTGAAATTGGATCCTATCCCCTTAACACACTACTAATCCTCTTATTAAATCCCTTCATTATAGATACAGGTCCAAATTATATTAGCCCTGCACTTTCTCTATTTTTACTATTGTTATGCCTTGGAGTAGGTAACGGAAATGTTAACAGATTGTTCTGAGCATCTACTGTTACTCCTTATAATGGTTCATCTTCTTGAAAAAGGGTCTAATTTATTTTTAATAAGGCGTAATTTTTTGCTTCATTGTTTGGTGGATTTACACTCTGGTATTTCTGGTTCCCATAGTTATTTCTCTTCTGACCTAAATGTAGTCAACTGAGTCAATGAATCCCAAAACGTGGCTAGAATGTGTACTGAAAATCCATATAATAAGTCCATATAACTCTAAAGTATTCCAGGAGATGACAGAAATTTCAGGGAGTTAACTCCCTGCCGCAGTCAGTTCACTCTTTGTAAAAAAACAAGGAAAATCAGAATTTTTTAAATCCATTGCTATGAACTCATTTATACGAAATCCTAAAGATTTTCATAGTATAGAATTTATATGAAATTTCCTGGAGAATCCAAATCTAAAGTTATTTGACTCATACGAGTTCATTTAGTGCGGGAAAATTCAGAAAAACTGTTGAAAATGATGAAAATCCGACTTTTTTACTTGAGGCATTTGGTGTGAGCTCGTTTCCATTAAAGCCTAAAAAATATTTAAATAATGAAAGTATGTAAAATTTCCCTGGGAATCCGAATTTTTTCTTATTTAAATCGTTCGGAGTCATTTAGAGCGGGAAAATTCAAAAAGCTGAAAAAAAATGAGAAAAATTGAGGAAAATTTAAGATTTTTCGATTATTTTAGGGTCTACGAAGTTCGATCGCATCTAGGTTGATATTGCATCCAAAAATATATATAAAAACACGCTTTTTTTAAGAAGCTTAATAAAAAATTCATATATACAATTTTTCTGTAGCTTCCGTAAAATACCCTGTAAGTTTATCAATTTTATGGCTCCCCGTGTAGGAATTTTCAAAAACTAATAGCAGGACTGGATTTCTGGGGAAATTTTACTATAGTACCTCTCTTTTCACAATTTTTAATCGTTTCCAGAAGGAATGGCATATTAAAGAAGAATGAGCGGCTGAGGAAAGATGAAAACGTGTTTTTATTTCAAAAATTCGCCCTGGGCTTAGTTTTCAATATTAAGGGCTAAAATTTGGGGGCATAGTCCATTTTTGATAGGTAATTGGAAAAAAAAATTTTTTAGCTGGTTTCAGCGACCCGACCTGGAATCTTTTGCTGAATTCACTAAGAATCACTCATATATAATTATTAAAATAACATTTTAAAATTAAAATAACATTTAAAATATGACTTCTAGATTGCTGTCACAAATCACAAGTTGTATTTTAAAAATAAAAATACGCTTAAAAAATATATAATTCTTTTTAAGCAAGGTTATGTTGTGTTACATGTGATACATGTTTTGTATATATGTAAATATAGTGTGAATGTATGTGTGCGTGTGCCTCGCTCCATTTTTATAGTCGAATCGTCATTGCCACCCCAGTGCGGTAACGACTCCCGCTAGACATAGACATACTTTTTATATGTATAATAGTAGTCTAATTAAAAGTTATATTTAAATGAAGATCAATTAGTTAAAACAGCTTATTTCACCTCTTCGATACCTTTTTCTTCCTTAATTTTCTTAATTAATTACCCACGTTAACAAAATACGTGCCTAACGTTAACTTTCATTTTGGTTATTTAATGTCATCTTGGATCACGTAATCTTAAAAAATTACCATTTTTAAAAGTTTTAATACAATTTAATTTTGAAATTAAGATTTTTCAATAAATACTTCGTTTTTAATGATAAAAATTGGGAAAAATACAGAAAATTTATCCAATTTTGGATATCTTTATATACCAATTATTATACCAATAGAAAGGGCACATAGAAGTATGGCGATCCACCAATTTATATTTTTTTTTTATAAGTTCCTTCTCCTTCAAAAGTTTACCCTACATTTTTTCGTGGGCACGTTGTACATTGGTGAAAAAAAACTCGAGCATTGATTACGGACTTCTACTTGTGTTAGTAAACAAGTTTTTTGAGCCATAAATAATGGTTTTCCATCCCTGTCCTCTAAACATTCTTTTAAACGTTTCACTAACTGGTTTAAAAATTGCTTAATTTTTTTTTATTAATAGGTATAGAAAATTTCTCTACTGCTCTAATTTTTGCTCAATCGGGTCGTACTCCTCGATGTCGTACTATGATGTTTACACGATTTGACCGCGGCCTCCCAAAGCCCACCTCTATGGGGAGCAGCAGGGGGATTGAAATGCCATTTGATGCCATTATTGGTTAAATGATTTTGAACGATTTTCATGTGAGGAGAGTCTTTACGAAATATTTGTTTAAGAACATTATCTGCGTCTACGAAATTTGTGCCTTGATCAGAATACAGGTCAGTACACATGTCCCTTCTGGAAATCATTCTTTTAAGAGCTGCAATGAAATGCGGGGTGTCATAAGAAGTGACTGCTTCGAGATGAACAGCTTTCGTGGCAAAAAAAAACAAAAACTATTATATAACCAGGAATACGATATTTGACCTCTACCTGAAAATGCTCTCATTTTAATTGGCCCTGCATAGTCAACTCCAACATGAGTGAATATATTGGATTCAGTAATTTTAGCAGATAGGAGGTCTCCCATTTTTTGAAACAAAGGAGTAGGCCTGAATCTGACACATTTTACGCAATTACGAATTACTCTTTTGATTAAATTTCGTCCGTTAACGATCCAAAACTTTTCTCTAGATAGCGACCAGCATGCAGATATTTTAGATGGTAATATGCTGCAATTAACGACGATATATGAGATTTGTCTGATAAAATGAATGGAAATTTAGCATTATACGGCAAATTTGAGTTTTTTAACCTCCCTCCTAGTCTAATACATTGATTGTCTTATCTAACAGAGGACTAAGCTTGAGAATCTTGCTAGATCTTTCGATGATTTCATCCCTGTGTAACATAGCATATTTAGTGGAATACCATATGTTTTGAGAGTGTTTTACCCAGAATATTTCAGAATTTATCAAGTCGTTGGGTAATAATACAGAATATTTCAGAATTTATCAAGTCGTTGGGTAATAATACATGTGACGAGTGTAAGAATTTGGTAATTTTTTAACTCTAGCTTTGAGAATATTGATAAATCTTATACACCAAGATGTTATTCTGGTTAATTGCATATAACTAGAATATCTACGAATTAACGACCTTTCTTGAGGATTCGTGAGATGAGATACGTGAACGACACGCCTTCTTTCAGATTCATCTAAGATTTCTAGATTTTCAAGATCTGGAGAAATAGCATCGCTATTATCTGATAAAAATGCTGGCGCTTGCCACCATAACTGAAAAGATTTGAGTTCATCAACTGATAGGCCTCTAGCAGCTAGAACAGCAGGATTAGAAGTAACTTCAATAAAATGCCATATTGCTTGAGGATAAAGACTTTGGATATCTGATATACGATGAGAAACAAACTGAAGCCATAAATGAGGAGAAGACTTTATCAATGATAACGCCACGCGAGAATCTGACCATAAATGCACAGAACATTCAGGAAAATGCATTTCATTGAGAAAATTATTGATGTGTTTACTGAGAAGATGCGCAGCACAGAGTTCGAGTCAAGGTACTGTGAGAACTTTCACAGGAGCGACTTTCGTTTTAGATACTAATAGATTGACATATGATACACCGTCTGATATGATTCTAAGATAAATGTTTGCAGTGATAGCTTGCGTATACGTATCTGAGAATCCGTGAATTTCTATACGAGAACTTTTATACGAGTTTATCCAACGAGGGATAGATATAGAGTTTACTGATTTCAGTTCTGGCAGAAGATTAAGCCAATGATTTTTTATTTCGATAGGCTCTACTCTTGGTCCCATTCTAACTTTTTGAAACAAAAAGTTCTCATGAAGATTTTGCATCTAATAATGAGAGGAGATAATAATCCTAAAAGATCGTACAATTTAGCGATAGAAGATAAAACTTTTCTTTTGTTGATTTTGCTTTCAGAGTCGTCGCATTCTAATGAAAAAGATAAAGTGTCGAGCTTGGGAACCCAAGTAAGACCGAGAAGCTTGTGTTTACCACACAACAATTGAGAGTCATCGGTGATAGATTGCAACCAAACGATAGGTATATGTTTGAGAAGATCAGAATCATTCGAAAGCCATTTGCGCAACGGAAAACCGCCCACCATGAGTAGATCTGTTAACAGTTTTGAAGTTGACGTGGCTTCGTCTTTGGAGTCTGCACCAAATAGACAATCGTCTACATACATATTTTCGAGTAAAATATTGACAATATCTGGATATCTAGATGCTTCATCTGATTCGAGTTGTCTTAAACATCTGATTGCTTGAAATGCAGAAGGACAGAGACCATAAGTAACCGTATTTAAATCACAAACATTGATGTCATCAGTAGTTTTAAATCGCCAAAGAATGCGTTGAAATTTACGATCATCTGGATGAATGAGAACTTGTCGATACATTTTAGCGATGTCAGCTGTATATACATAATTTAACATTCGCCAACGAACGATGATAAAAATGATGTTTGACTGCAAAGATGGACCAGTGTGAAGCATCTAGTTCAGAGATACAGAGTTATAACATCGCATCGACTCATTAAAAACAGAGCGGAATTTACCAGAATGTTGTATGATTCTGTGATGAGGAATGTAAAAGGTATTATTGTCGGAGATAAAAGTAGATAAATTGCTTATGTTAGAAAGATGCTTAAGATAATGATACTCGTCGATAAAAGTGAAATAATCATTTAAAGTTTGATTATTTGATAATCTCGATTTTAGCCTACTGAAGGCTCTTTTAGCGATTTCTAAAGAACCTGGAAACTCTAAGTTAGAACTTTTGAATGGGAGTCTTACTATGAATCTCCCTGTCTCGTCTCTAGAATAAGTGGATTGAAAATGAGCTTCACAGAATTGCTCATCTTTTGATAATATGATGTGATTACTAGCATAAGGAACAGATTCAATTTCCCAGAATTTTCGCAAAGTCACATTGAGCTGATTATTCAAAGAAGATATGACATTGGTGGAGTACGAGTTATTTTCATTGTGATCAGAAACAGACTTGCTACAAGAGCCCATAAGAATCCAACCGAAAGTAGTCAACTGTGCAATAGGTTCGTCATCAGCACCCTTAACGAGTCCAGGTAACAAAACTGAAGTGTACAATTCCATGCCTATAATTAATTCAACAGGAATTTTAGAAGAAAATTGTGGATCTGCCAAAGGTAATTGAGAAATATGCGTTCATTAGGACAAACAAGAAGAAGATCTTGGTTCATAAGAGGAAACTTGCCCTAATATGAGAGCTTCTACTGTATAAGCAATATTACAATCAAAGCGAGAAGTAATTTTAATTTGCGTTACCCCTTTAGTGCAGGTTTCAATACTACCTACTCCTGTGACTGGTACTTTACATGGTAGATTGAGTCGCTGCACCAGAGATTCAGCAATTAATGAAGCCGTAGAACAGGAATCGATGAGAGCTCTAGCTTGTATTGATCTCCCGTACCCGTTGGATTCGACTTCTACCATTGCAGTTCCAAGTAATGAGAGTGTTTTTTCAGAAACGTGAAGTGAAGTTAGAGAAGCTGTGTTAACACTTGCTGAAGTGTCTGAAGCATCATCAGATAATATTATGATGTTGTGAGCAGACAATCCAGAATGGCCATGTGATAGAGCTGGTGACGACAGCGCTTCATGAAGAGTATGATGGCGGCTCTTACACGTTTGACATACCTTGGAACTCTTACAATCTCAAAGAAGGTGTTTACCTAGGCAATTATAACAACTGTTTAGTTTGCGAACAATCTCGAGTCTTTCATTGGAATTGCTAGCTTTGAATTTATTAAAATAAGAAATGTAATGATTATCATTGCATATGAAGCATTTAAAATTATTAGTACTATTTTTGCTATTTATATTGGCTGTTTGGACAGAAATAGGAAATCTACGACCTGAGTTTTTCTGTTGACTCTTAGAAGACTGATGATTTGTCTCTACTGCAGTTAGTGCTATGAGCCGGTGCTTCAAGAATGTGCTGAGCTCTTCATATGTGGCTGGCTCGGTGGAGACGCTGGTTTTATCCTCCCAATGACGTCTTGTCTCGCTGTCGACTTTGTTGATGATGATGGGATTTATTTACTGGTGTAAATAATCCCAGTGTTTAGTGGGAGCCCCCATGGATTTCAGTGATTCGTCATTGTTGGTGACTTCACTTATCAGCCTTTGAATTCCAGCAGCAGATTCAGTTTGCAGATGCTTTAGGTTGAGAAGAGAATCTACATAAGCACTGATTATTCTTTTGTTGTTCTTGTAGTAATTAACAAGTTTATTCCAAATGTCAGTCTCGAATTTGCCATCTGAAACGTTAGAAGTTTTGATTAAAGCTAAATGTTTTTCTGCATCGGTGCGATTAGATTTAACAATCATGTCGTTAAACAGATTTTGAAAACGCGGCCATTGTCTGATGTCTCCACCAAATTTTGGTATTGGTAGAGGTGGCAGCTTTCTTTCATGATGGATCACTGCAGATGAGTCACTTGGTTTGATTGAACTGTGAGAAGCAGCATTTTCTTTTGACTCGATTTTGTGTTTGGCTTCGAAGCATTCTCCACGTACATCAGCGTACAGCTCTTCTACAGAATCTAGATGAAAATTTCAAATTTAATCATCAGTAAAATATTGAATTTTTTATTCTCATTTGTCTTAAGCTCTTGAATTCCACTATGAGTATTTTGATACTGATCCCAATACTTGTCTAATAGAATGAGTCTTGATTCGATTGCACCGATGGAAAAACTTTTCTTTGATAAAAAGTTTTTGAAAGAGTTTCTGATTTTATTTAAGTTGTCAGTCTGATTTAAGATTAACTCATTTATGTCAGTCATATTGATTAATTTAAATGATAAAGCGTTGATGATAGTTGTGATGTGTCAAAATTTTAATTTCAGAAAATATAAAATTTTACCTCAATTTTGATGATTTGTCAAGGATTTACCCATATACGATTTGTTGATAATAGAAATTGATGAACTGATGTGCTGAGGAATCACGCAAGTGTCTATTGATAATGTCGACTTGATACGAAATCGTTACGATACTTTGACGAGGAAACGTCCATATAGATGTACACTTGTTGATTTCAGCTCAAGGATAATCTTGATTCGGTGACTTGACAAGGAAATGCCCATATGTACACTTGAGAAATTTTACTTGATATTGAACTTGATACGATGTTGACTTGTTGAGAAAAACTCCATATACATTGAAATTCAAAATATTGACTCCATACTAAACTTGATAGAATGTTGATTGAATGAGGAAATATTAAATAATTTCCACTCAAAATTTATGTTTATCGTTTATTCTAAAAAACTCTTTTGTAATATTGGAAAATTGGAAAAATATTATCCACCTAAAATTCATTTTTTTCGCTTTAGAAAACCTTTTTATATGTGAAAAGTTGATTTCTTTAAGTTTATAGTCCACCATCTTGGATAATCAGAAAATTTGTTGGGTTGAAAAATTTAATATTTTTCATGCAATATTTATTTTTCTTGCCCTAAAAAACTCCTTCGTAATGTGAAAAATTGATTTATTCAAGTTTTTCAATCCGCCATCTTGGAAAATTGAAAAATATGTCGATTTGAAAAATTGAATGTTTTCCACCCAAAATTCATTTTTTTCGCTTTAAAAAACTTTCTTATAATGTGAAAAGTTGTTTTCTTTAAGTTTTTAGTCCGTCATCTTGTAAAATCGGTAAATATGTTGTTGAAAAATTAAATATTTTCCATCCAAAATTCATTTTTATCCCCATAAAAACCCCCTTGTAAAGTTAGAAGTTAATTTTTTTAAGTTTAATGGTCTGCTATCTTGGAAAATTGGAAAATAAGTTGGACTAAAAAGTTCAATATTTTTCACCCAAAAAATTCATTTTTCCGGCTCTATAAAATCCCGTTGTAATATGAATAGTATATTAAGTATCAAGGGCGTAAAAGTTTCGGCACTAGCTAATGCTCGGCGAAGCCGGGCACGAGTGATATGTTTTAACGCTCGTGTCTAAAGTATTTTGCCCATGGTGCTTACACTATTTTTTGCCCACCTAGGCGTAGAACGAGTTCAGAAAATTCTTTACACACGAGTTTTACGCCCGGGAGGGCAAAAAAGTTGATTGTTTCAAGTTTTACAGTCCGCCATGTTGGAAAATTGGAAAATATGTTGGGTTGAAAAATTAAATATTTCTCACGTAAAATTCATTTTTCTCACCCTAAAAAACCCCTCTGTAAACTTAAAAGTTGATTTTTTTAAGTTTAATGGTCCACTATCTTGGAAAATCAGAAAATTTGTCGGGTTGAAAAGTTAAATATTTTTCACGGAAAATTCATTTTTTTCGCCTTAAAAAATTTCTTTGTTATGTGAAAAGTTGATTTTTTCAGGTTTTTTGTCCGCCATCTTGGAAAATCAGAGAATATGTTGGGTTGAAAAATTAAATATTTTCGACCGAAAATTCATATCTATTGCCCCCAAAATCCCCTTGTAAGCAAGGTTAAAAGTTAATTTTTTTAAGTTTAATGGTTCGCTATCTTGGAAAATCGGAAATATGTTGGGTTCAAAAGTTTAATATTTTTGACCGGAAATTCATATTTCTTGCCCCAAAAACTCCCTTGTAAAGTTAACAGATAATTTTTTTAAGTTTAATGGTACGCCATCTTGGAAAATTGAAAAATATGTCGATTTGAAAAATTGAATGTTTCCCACCAAAAATTCATTTTTTTCGCTTTAAAAATCCTCCTTGTAATCTGAAAAGTTAATTATTCAAGTTTTTAGTCTGCCACCTTGGAAAATCGAAAAACATGTTGGGTTAAAAAATTAAATATTTTCCATGCAAAATTCATTTTTCTTAGTATATATATATTATTGTTTATGATTTTATTGACCTGTACTGGGCATAATTGTTAAATGAATCATATTAAATTAAATTGTCCTATCTTGATATGTGTATGTTTTTAAATAACATCCCTTTTTTTGTTAAGACATATCAAGCGGCAATATTATATAATTTTTTTAAATTCATTTAAAAATTATTATTTTTCAAAAATACATTCATTTTTCTTGCCCTAAAAAATCTCCTTCTAATGTGAAAAGTTGATTTTTTCAAGTTTTTCAATCCACCATCTAGGAAAATTGAAAAATATGTTGGGTTGAAAAATTAAAAATTTTATTAATAAAATTGTTTTTTTCAACTTCGAATACACCTAGGTAATGTGAAAAGTTGTTTTTTATTCGTAAGTATCGAAACTCTCATATTAAAATTTTAAATAATGTAATTTTTTGACGAGTAGTTAGATTTTTCGCTATTATTCTTAAATGTGCGTTCCAAATTGGCTACAAATTTAATCAGTTCGTCTTTGTCTCATTTGAGACCATCTGTGAAATTTTGAAGCCAATCGGCAATATTATTAAAGAGTTATCGTGCACACAAACTCGACATTCTGTCGTAAGAATAGACTGAGCTCAGCTCAGAGCTTCGCTCAGTCTAATTATTTATTTATTTACGTAAATTTAAATTATTCATATAATGTTATGATTAATAATGGTCAATGTAAATAACAACAATAATTTATATACAAAAAAATTATATAAAAAAAATTTATATACAAAAAAATTATATAAATCATAATTATAAAAATTACGTAAAATTATCAATAATTATAGTAAAAAAATTTTTTAATGGAAAAACAGTATAAGAATATACACTTTAAATTTGAATTTCTAAATTTCTGTAATAAATTATAAATGCTCTTTATAATAATATTAATAAAAAATAAGATTCCAGATGTAAAATTTATGTTTTTCCAAAACATACATTAAAAAAAAAAAAAATGTGAACTCTTCAAAAATATAAGTTAAAAATAACTTGCATAGATTTTACTTAAAATATCAAATAGACTAAGGAAACCACGCCTACGATAAGCTGTGTATTGTCTATGTACTTAAATCGCTAGATGACGTTAATATAATCAAGTACACTGTAACACTTAGACTATAATACTAATAAATTAATAAGAAAAAGCGACAGTTTTACATAAAAAAAACCGTGTATATTTAGAATAAAATAAACTAAAAAATATTTTAACGTAATGCTTTGTAAAGCGAAGTCAGTTGAACACCAGACTCTTGTGACGTCCGACGTTCAAAATTTTTTCCGTGTACATGAAGATTTTTTTTTTATACGAAACGAGGGTTTCTTTTGTTTGATAAAAAAAAACCTAGTTTGAACGTCATGACATGGCAATTGTTAATAATAATTTTGTTAAATTATTACATTTTTTTTAAAAACATTATTAATTAATAATAGCGATTTTCGCAATAACAAATTTTAAACGAATATAAAATTAATGTTATTAATTGCCAAGCCAAAAGAGTCATTTTCTCTCACGGGTTTCCATACCAAATAAATAAGATGAAATAAAGAAAAACTTGAAAAATGAGAAACCTATATTTTAAAATAATATTACTTGAATTCGTTTAAACATAGAAATAGACCTCGAACTAATGATTTATGAAAACGAAAATGTGAGTAATAAATTATTGGTTTGGGAAATTAAAATTATTAACAAATAAGTTAAATCATAATAAATATTTTAAGTAATAATAATTATTTTAGAGTTGAGATCCAAAAATTAAGTCAAGAAATTTTGGGTTGAATTCCTTTCATGGGAAAATTTCCACATAAAGAAAACTTGATTTTTCTCATGGCTTAATTTTCGGACTTCATCATTTTGTTTAAACTTTAAAATATCTAAGTTCGAAAAAAAATAATATTAAGTTAGTTTATTTTATTAAAATAATATGACATAACAAAAACTTATGAATTGGTATAAGGTAAGAGTTGTATTCATTCTAAAATTTCGATTTTTAAACCAGATAGATTGATTAATTTTCTCCTAAGTAGAAATTTTCAATCAAGAAAATAAATTTATGTTCCATCCACTTAATGGTTTAATTTTCGAAATTGGGATTAATTCAGCTTTTGCTATAAAACCAAACATAATAGAAACATAAGTTCACTTCTGAACGCTAAGAAAATGTAATTTAGATAAAGAAAAGCTTAAATAAAATAGGAAAATTTAATTCAAAGTTAGAAATTTCGTGTTTAAAAAAGAAAAAAAAAACTTTTAGTGTACATAAAATTTAAATTAGCCCTTTTGTTTTAAAAATACATAAATTAACTCTAATCAGTCCAGGGGACATCGGAAGATCTTCCAAGTCATCATATTTCCCACTCTAATTTTTATGGGAGAAATGAATATTTAATTATTTATTTATTTTAGAAAAAATTTTGCGCAAGCAATGCCAATGCGCTTTTGAATACAATTTTAGAAAAGTACATAATACATAATATAATAATTTTTATAACAATATTAATAAAATAATATAATAAGAACAAAAAATATGTCTATATAAGTAGTAGCTTTACAATAAAATTTTCATAACTAAAACGCTAGACAGTAATTGTCCAGAATTCCAGTTCGCGTTTCCTACAGTTACGTCATGCCAAGATGTAGACTTTCCTGCAAATTTAAAACTTACCCAAGGCGCCAGTCACGTCCCGATTCGTGACAAGGTTTTTTAGAAACCCCTTTTGGGCATAACGCAACCCTAATACTTACGCGGCCAAAATCCGACTAGCACAGCTCGTAAATACGACAGGAGAGAGGGGGGAACTCATAAGTTTAACGTCGGAGTTCCTAAAATTCACAAAAAAACTTACTTAACTTAAAAATCCTTATAAACTACTAAAATTTACTAATTTTCATGTTTAAAATAACGATAAATCCAAAATTTCCTACATTTTATAATCCTAAATTCGAATAGAAAATGTCTTATTTTATTTGATTAACGATAACCCAAAATGGATAAGTAAGATATATAACTATCAATTTTAATTAACGAGAGTATAAAATGTTTTATTTTATTTATTTATCGATAAACCAAAATTTATATTTTGTGACATTAATTTTTATTAACGAGAGTATAAAATGTTTTATTTTATTTATTTATCGATAAACCAAAATTTATATTTTGTGACAATCAATTTTAATTAACGAGAGTGTGAAATTGTTTTATTTTGTTATCGATAAACCATGATTTCTACCATTTATTTAAATAATTACTTGAATTTTTAATATTTTATTCGATAATCCTTAATAAAATAAATCCGTACTCAATTTACTCTAATTTAAGGTTATTTAAATGGCGGAAAGTGCAATTATAGAAAATTTACAAATTAATATTAAAATTTTCAAGAAAATGCATGTTTATATATAAGTTCCTTTTAATTGATGTAATTAATAATTTATGAAATTCCCTATTTTAGGGCAGTGCAAAATTAATTTATAAGTGTTTTGTATTGTAATTTATGTGTAATTAAAATGTTAATTAAATAATTGAATATAAGTCCCTTTTAATTGATGTAATTAATAATTTATGTTTTGTGGAAAAGAATTAGTAAAATTAATGTTTTATGTTTGTCTTAAGTGTGATTTTACTTTTTATTTAAATAAGTTAGCTATAAAATCCTAGAAAAGGGACCCGCTAATTTAGATTTTTCCTGTGCAGACTTAAATGTATGTCCAAGTTTTGCAGAATACTTAGTGTATTAATATTCTGCAGAACTTGGAGAAGTTTTCATGTATTTCAGCAAGCAGCGGAGCTCCAGAAACAGTTATTTCTCAGGTTTTGGATCATACGCAAAGACTAAATTTCTATAGTTTCCCTTATATAAACTAAACTAATATACTTTTATTCACTTTAGGTTTTTAATAAAGTTTCTTACCCCAAATTAGAGAATCTTCTATCTTAAAATATCCATAATTTGCTTTATTTTAAAATTGCATACTAAAAAAATTTGAACAAAAGGCACCCTGTGCTTTTTACATTTGTTCTTATTTTATACAATTTTTGATCTTTTAGAATTATTTTGACTTGGCACAGCTAATTTATTTTAATTAAAACCTTGAATTAAAGAAAATTTTAGTCTTAAGTACTTAAAATTTTGTCGGATTAAAAATTTTCCAAAATCTGAGAGGCCGAGTAAAAGAAGGTAAAATTTTTTTGGATTTAACTTTAAGCGTTTTATATCTAAATTTGACCTAGTGTAACTATTTTAACTTATTCCTAGCATTAAGAAGTAGCATATTTTATTTTTAAATATTAAGTTTTCATAAAATTAATTTTTCAGTAGTTTCATCCTAAGACATAAAATTTTAATTTTTCTTTTAACTTTAAGCTACTTTAAGTAATTTATTTAACTAAAATTGTGTAATATAGCTAAATTGGGATGCTTTTAACTAAATTTTTCTTAATTTGGACCTTGGGGTTTAATAAGTTAGCTATATTCAAGGTCCAAATTTCCACATCTTATTAGTTTTAACGATAGACCAAAGTTTCATTTTAACAATAAGTTAAATTTTTTTTAATTAATTAAGCGGTATTCCATTTAATTGATTAATAGCTAATTTTCGATAATATAACTTTAAGATACGGACAACCTTTATTTTAATACATTTCGATACACTATTTTATTAAATTTCGATACACTATTTTATTAAATTTCGATACACTATTTTATTAAATTTCGATATACCATTTTATTAAATTTCGATACACTATTTTATTAAATTTCGATACACCATTTTATTAAATTTCGATACACCATTTTATTTACAAAAACTTTTATATATTTTCTTGATAGAATGAATCAATAAAAGGGCCTATTATAACATGATAATTCTCCAAGGAATTTTCCTCAAATTCCTTGGAGTTATCTAAAAGCTTATTTTTATAGCTTTCTATATGATATCGGAAATCCGTTCTTAATCTCCTGAGGCAGATGTCTTTATCAGCCCCAGGAGTCTTAAAATTAAAAAAATATTTAGCTACTGCTATTTTCGACAAGTTCGCCAACTCCTGGTGGGCCTTAGTGTCTTCGCGTACACGTTTGGCCATTAACTCCCTTAATCTATTATTCATTTTAATTATTAATTGAGACTTACCACGCTGCAACTATCTCCACACAATTTTTAACATACAACAACAAAAAAACTCTGCTTGCCACTGATAACTATTTGAATAAAAGAATTTAGTTTGATTTTATTATTTGAATTTTAAATCTGCTAAATTTGAATTTTGAAAGAATTAAATTTAATTGTGGAATTGAAATTTAAGTTTTAACTCACTGAATTTATTAAAAGAAAGGAATTGACTGAATTTAAATTAAAAAAAAAACTTAGAATTTATTACAAAAAAAAACTTGAAATGATTTAATTTACCCAAAATGTACCGATCTCGGCTATTTCCAAAATGGAACTGGCTTGACAAAACAGTGCGCTCGCGAGCTCGGTTTTACCCCACCATATGTATAATTTTATAAAAATCCCCTCCCAATAAGTAGTTATGTATACTCCCTCGTGAAACGTTACCTGTTGAAATTTATATAATATTACTTTTGCGCCGTTCTCCACTAGGAGCGCTAGCGCAGGTTTTAAATTCTGCCCTGTTAAGGAAACTTGTAATACGGCGAAGTTCACCGTGTTACATAACAAAGAAAAGAATTTAATATATAATATATAATTGCAAAATATAAAATTTAACTAAAATAATCTATTTAATATGTATAAATTTTAAACCGATTGAAGGACAGATATTGAGGTTTTTTGTATACACAAAAGATATTTCATCAAATTGGTTTTAAATGATTCTAAGCATGTATAAGCTTTTAAAGTAAAAGGTAAATTATTCCATTCATTAATGGCTGTTATAAAGAATGAGTTTTTATAGAAGTCCGTTCGATATGAACTGGGTAGGGAAAAAGTAAGTGGTAGGAATTCGGATAAAGAAGTATCAGGTAAATTGCGTTGTGAGCGTCTAATTGTTTCTTCAGGAACTTTGAATTGTGATGAGAGATATGGAGGTCTTTGAGAAGATATCAAACTATGTTCAAGCACTAACTTAAAGTATTTTCTACGTGTACTAGCAGTTAACCAGTTCAATTCATTCCTTAATGAAGTTATTGAAACTTGCTCATATCTTCCCACTCCAAAAATAAACCGTATTGCTAAGTTTAATATCCTTTCAACTTTGTCCATAAGAGTAACATCGAGAGCATCATAAACTAGACAACAATAATCAAAAAAGGGAGTAATTAGAGATGTTACCAATAATTTACGAAGACCATAAGATAAAAGCCTGGATTTCAGTCGTAATCTGTGCAAAGCAAAATGCATTGATTTTGACAGTTTCATTATGTGCAAGGACCAGTTTAAAGTAGGTGTTAATATGACACCCAGATTTAGAACTGAAGAGGAATAATCTATAGTAAAATTCGAGACAATAATAGAAGAGATATCTTCATCATTAAGTTTATTTAATTGAATAGACGTACCAAATTTTATTGCTTTTATCTTATTAGGATTAAGTCTTAAATGATTATCTGCTGTCCAGTTCACTATAGCATCAACATCACTCTGCATTTGTAGTATAGCAGTATTAAAGGAAGAAGGCTTACATTGAATGAAAATTTGTAAATCGTCAACAAACAGTTCATAATAACAATAATTTATGCAGTTTAAGATTGAATCCATATAAATTAAGAATAAAATTGGACCTAAAACGGATCCTTGAGGAACACCCGAACTAGTTGTTATAAAATCGGTAGGGTTACCATCTGAATCAATCACTGCCTGTTGACGAAATAGCAAATAGTCATGAAACCATTGTAGCGTGTGATGGGTAAAGCCGAGATTATATAACCTTTTTAGTAAGATAGAATGATCAATAGTATCGAAAGCTTTACTAAAATGGAACATTAACAGAATTGTGACTAAACCTTGTTCAACACCACGTCTAATTATATCAGTAAGGTTCAATAAGACAGTGTGGGTACTGAAATTTTTCCTATAGCCAGACTAATGTTCATTGATCAGATTATTACTTTCTAAGTAGGCAACTACTTGATCTACAATTAATCTTTCTAAAGCCTTAGCAAGGTGTGATATGTTGGCAACAGGACGTGTGTCTGAAGGAGATAATGGTCGAGGTATCTTGCTTAAGGCATAAATAAATACTGATTTCCAACAATTCGGAAATTTAGCATTTTTTATAGAAGAATTAAATAAAAAGGTTATATAATTTAGCAGGACATGTATTGAATCATTGTAATGTCTAAGATTGAAATTATCAGGACTACGACCTTTGCATTTGGGTAATATTTTTGTTAAGGTCTTAAATATTGATAATAATAGTGAAATTTCTCTAGGAGGGAATTTTTGACTATTGGGGAAAACTTATCAACCAATAGAGGATTGACATATCGGGACTAGCGCGTGGGAGATTTTGAAGAGTAGGGAATTAAATTTCATAAATACCCAAGTTTAAGCAGGAAAAAGGCCTTCTAGTTTTTGAACTCAAACCCGCAGTACACGCGACATTTTAAAAAAAAGACTTTGAATTAAATATTTCAAATTTATTTAAATAATTATAAAATATTTTAATTGTTGTTAACTTATAATTAATAATTATTAAATAATTTTCCTCACTAAAATTTTTAATTTTGAAAGTTCTTTTAAATAAATAATTTTTATTTGGATTAAAAATTCTTGAAGTCACATTTTATTTTTTTTAATTATTTTCAACTGCACCAAGTAAAACCTAAAGAAAAAGTAAGTAATCATTCATTTTTATTATTTCCACGTTTTATTTTATTCTTCTTAATTTAAAAAATTCTAAGATCTCAAAAATTAATACAGCCCTGGAGAATACGGGACAATTCTCCTAAAAAATAAATTCAAGTGAAATAATCTGAAGCTTCATTTTAAAATCAAATTAATTATTTCATTTGCACTTTAGTTTTAAGTTTTGTACCGTTTTCCGTTGGAAACAGGTTACACTCTCTTGAAGATGTATGCGTAACTTACACGTACATCTTAAATTTTTTAAATTGGTAAATTATAATAAACTTGTAAAAAATATGTAAAATTATTAGGTACATAATTATATTTTATTGTATGTAATATTTTTATTAATTTAACCAATAAATTGGTTAATTTTCAACTAATAGTCACGTAACAGTGTTTCGCCATAGTGTATTAGGTTGGCTCGTCAGTAGACTCCTAATACACCTTATCTAGACACCGTTTAATTATTTAAAAAACAAAAAATATTAAAAATATAAAATTATTTTTTTTTTTTTTTGAAATTTGTGTAAGTACTTGCCTTGCACATGTTCCTAAAACGACTAAAAATGCTTGCTTTTGTATACCGTTAGAAAGAAGAAGTTTTGTTTTCTCTCTCTAATTTAAATACAGCTGGCATTTTTATTCTATTAATTTTATAAAATTACATTCAGAGATTTTTTAAATTTAATAAGGCTAAAAATAACACGAACTGATAAATCAGTATCAAAAAATGTCATAGCCTTATTTTTGAAAATAAATTTTCATCAAAATTTGCTTATGTTAAAGCTTCTAATCAAATAAATAAAATTTCTAAAATATAGAAATTTTATTTTTTATGACCAACGTAACCCAATTAAATGTAATATTTTTATTAATTTAACCAATAAATTGGTTAATTTTCAACTAATAGTCACGTAACAGTGTTTCGCCATAGTGTATTAGGTTGGCTCGTCAGTAGACTCCTAATACACCTTATCTAGACACCGTTTAATTATTTAAAAAACAAAAAATATTAAAAATATAAAATTATTTTTTTTTTTTTTTTGAAATTTGTGTAAGTACTTGCCTTGCACATGTTCCTAAAACGACTAAAAATGCTTGCTTTTGTATACCGTTAGAAAGAAGAAGTTTTGTTTTCTCTCTCTAATTTAAATACAGCTGGCATTTTTATTCTATTAATTTTATAAAATTACATTCAGAGATTTTTTAAATTTAATAAGGCTAAAAATAACACGAACTGATAAATCAGTATCAAAAAATGTCATAGCCTTATTTTTGAAAATAAATTTTCATCAAAATTTGCTTATGTTAAAGCTTCTAATCAAATAAATATATTTTATTGGTTTTAGCTTGATAAGGTCAACATATTGATCGACGAAACGTCGCAAATAGATAAATAAATTTTTATTTAAAAATTTGATTTGCATAATTTTTTCCATTTGGTCAATCAATTCCTACTTAATCATAATTAATTATAGAATAATATTATTATTAAGATAAAAATAATATAATGTTGTATTTGGCTTGTTTTGATCGCGACTTAATTAGAATCAAAATCGGTTCTATAGCATTCATAATCATTTGAATTTTAAACAGTCTTCTTCTGTTTTAGGTTTTGTAATCATTTTTGATTATTTCTTGATTAATACAAAATGATTGAAAATTGTGAAAATAGCCTATATGTTGAAACTGTTGTTCGTCAAGATTTTGAAGAAAAGTTGAAAGAACAGTATTCAAACCGTAAAGGGAATAAAGCATTGTGGGACAGGAAACAATTCAATTTTGTGATTCAGTGCTTAAAAGAAATGGATGATAGAAATGTTAAGACAACTGTTTCACATTATTATTACTTTAAACGTTATGAATTATTAACAACTGCCAAAGAAGAATATGCCATTCAAAAACGTTTTGACTTGAACTCTGCTATTATAAAAAAACTCCCTTATGAAGATTTTTTTGATAAACTGATGCACATAAAAAAACAAATCATGGAGAAAGAGATCGTCGGTTTTGTTTTTTTAAAGACAAGAATAATGTTTCATTTAAAGCTTGTACAATTTTTGCGGATATGTGTAAAACATGTGCTAAAAAATGCACGCTTCCAAAGAAAGGTGTTATTATAAAATCCATTGTTTCTAATGGGCTTAATACTAGAGTCCAGATGGATTTGGTGGATTTTCAATCTTGCCCAGATAGAGAATATAGATTTCTATTAATATTTCTACCAAGATTACGCAACAAAATTTCTGCATTTTATACCACTTAAATCCAAGGAAGCTGTCAATGTTACTGATGCGTTGCTGAAAATTTTTTATTTGTGGGGTGCTCCTAGAATATTGCAATCTGATAATGGAAGGTTCGTATGGGAAATTGGGAAACAATACAATTTTAAAATAAATATGAGTGATTCCATGCCAATTAATTAATTTTTTTTTATTATAACAGGGAGTTTATTGCTGCTGTTGTTCATAATATTATTCCACGATGGCCAGATTGCAAAATAGTTCATGGGCGACCAAGACATCCTCAGTCGCAGGGTAAATATTATAATAATATTGCAAAAAAATAATTAAATTAATTATTTAATAATTTAAATAAAAATCATTTTAGGAAGCATTGAAAGATCAAATGCAGACATTGAAAATGGCTTGAGGGCCTGGATGATTGATAACAATTGTAAAAATTGGAGCATTGGCTGTTATCAAGTTCAGGTACAAAAAATTTTGAAAAATATTTTAATTACTATTTATTAACATTTTTACAAATTTCGTACAATTATTTTAGTGGCAGAAAAATACTTCATTCCACAGAATAATAAAACGAACTTCTTACGAGGCAACTTTAGGTCCAATTAAATGCGGAATTAGCAGTACATCACTTCTTGATGAAATTTTAAATTCGCTACAAACAGAAGATAACTAAGAGGAAGCTTTGCAAGAATACAACGTTTTACAAATATTGGATCAAGATGACGATGAAAATTATAAAATTTGTAAGGAATGTGATGAAAAATTTTTACCACCAGGTGCTGGTCAAAACTTATTATGTGAATTGTGCACAAGAAAAAAAGAACTTAATGATGTTCAGAATAAGTGCTTTAAGCGTCAAAAATTAAGCAGCCACAAAAATGATAAATATTATACAGCATGAATTTTTACCTCTTAGCGTTGATGAGAATGTAACCGTTTGCATGCCAACAGTAGACCGTGGTCCTTTAGACTTACCTAATATATGTGGTATTATTATGAAAATAGAAAACAACTTGTACCAAATCGGTACAAGAGATGGTATTATCAAAGGTTGGTTCCCAAGGACAGAACTGAAAACATGCGAGTCAACATTCATTTGTAAAGAAGATGTCCTTAAAGATAGTATAATCACTTTAAGAGAAGCTGCAGCTAAACAATCTCTTTCTGGTGGTCAAGGGTACTAAAAATGCAATTGCAGAGCTTCCATTAAACAATGCTCAACAAATAGATGTCAATGTTTTAAAGCTCAGGTTTTATGTAATTCACGTTGTCATTTAAGCGGCCCATGTAAAAATAAATAAATTAGTAATAATATTTAAATAAAAATTAAAAATTTTACAATTAAGATATCTTAATAATATTCTATAAGTATAACATAATTCTATAAGTAATTATTGTTGTTATTTATATTGACCATTCACGATATGAATAATTTAAATTTACGTAAATAAATAAATAATTAAAATTAAACAATTAAAAATTCATTGTAAGTTAATATAATTATGTGGTTGGTATTTCTATACCAACTATATGTCGCAGTGTTATAGAATAGTATGTATTATAGGTTATAATACGGATTATAGAAAAATAAAATTTTTATACCATTACATTTCTTTGATACTGAAATTTTAAGTGTCATAGCCTATAATACTAACGCACTTTTGTATTATAGAAAAATGAAAAATAAAATCGTTTTTATCATTTCACTACTATTCAATTATTTATTTTCTAATAGGCTATGTATTATAGGCTATGACACTTAAAATTTCAGTATCAAAGAAAAGTAATGGTTTTAAAAATTTTATTTTTCTATAATCGTACGTATTATAACCTATAATACATACTATTCTATAACACTGCGACATATAAAAAGCAAACCTGTGTCAAAATATACACCAGAGTTCTAATTTTAGTATTAAAAGTTGCAATAAATATGCTTTTGCAGAATAAATTTGTAAGTTATCTCATAGAAATTAGCTACTATTTACTAACCTAGTAATGTTTTGAAAGATCTCTTTCACTTCAGCAGAACCTTCTAAATTTTCAAATTCTTTGAGTTCATAATAAGGTGCTAATTGTAAGCTAGAGTCGTATTTCAAAACTACATGATCACTATTTTCACTGTCCGAAGTCTCATTATTTGAATGTAAATTATGCCTCACAGAAATAACAGGCACTGAATATCTGAAAAAAAGTTATACCTTAATTACCATAAAAGATATTTAAAAAATTTATTATATCAACTAAACATCGTTTTACCTAACATTTTATGTACTTAAAAAATTTGAAAAAAAATCAAAGGCATTTCAAACAACAAAATTATTTAATTTTTTCAATAGACAATTTAATATAATCTTTTTTTGAATTTAAAATAGATTCTCAAAATTTTTTTTTTTAATTTTCGGTTTCTCCTCATAAATAAACCATTGTGATAGGTGGACATTTCGATTTTTGATTTTTTGGAATTTAAGTACGTTTCGAGACCTCAGACACCTGAATGAACATTTATTTGGACCAAACTGGTGACAAGAAAAGACAAATTCAACTCATTTTAAATACTTTTTATATCATGAAAATACCTGGAAAAAAACTGCTCCTTTTTTCAAGAAATTAAAGCAAATGTATTTTAGCTGCATAGCTCATATAAAATGCAGGGAGAGATAGTTCTTTATTATGTGAAGCACTGACATTATCTTTACCTTTTTTAGGTATATATTTAATGAAGAGGCTGTTAAATAAGAAGGCTGTTGCAAATATAAAATTTTATAAATAAGTATGCCAGTAAAATACAGTCTGCGCAATTTAATACAAAACCAGTTAAGCTTTTTTCTGTACGGGGTGATATTTTTATTCCTTGTAATACTAAATATATACCTTAGCCCAGAATTACGTGAGCATAGTAGCCTAGATTTCAGTGTCGTGCTAACATGTAGATAGACTACCCAATAAGCACAAATAAATTTATTTTAATCCGAGTCAGATACGAGATAAAAGACAAATTTTTAGTTCGCATCGGATCCGAGCCCTACTCGAGCAGGATTCCCTATACTTATTGTAAAAAATGAAATATTTACATCAATTATACATGCGTATTAATTATCATCAAAGCTTTTAATTTAATAAATTTTTTCAATTTTAATTCTGAGATTTTATAATAATTTTTTTATACGAGGCGATTACACTGTTTTGTGTATTAACGCAAAGTTTGTGTTTATGCACGCCGTGTGTACGTGTATACCTACCACTCAGTATTTTTTTTTTTTTCTTAAGGGAAATATGTGAATCAGCTTACATCAGCCATGGAGTGTTTCCGGGCCTTAAAGGCCCGCAAATTTCCATGACCGCCCAGTTGTACAAAGTATACAACTGGGAGACCACCGGTGTAGATAAGCTATAGGAGTTCTCCCTCAGAGGAGACCACCCTCACTCAGAGACTTCCCTCAGAGGAGACCTCCCTCAGAGGATGATGTACCCCCAGGAGTGTGTCGGTAATGTAGGGGTATATCCCAGGGTTATCTCCGTGGTTGCTGTAACCCTCATATAGAAAACCTATAAAACGAATAAAACATTGGTGTCACATTTTACCTTACACTCCCCTAATTAAATTTAATTAAATTTAAATTTAAATTTAAATTTGAATTTGAATTAATTTTACCGCCGTGTGAGGAGAGCCCTCTATTTAATTTTATTTTTTTTGCGGATGTGCGCGCAGTGTTTAGGCTTCCTCTTTCTTTCTCTCGCCAGCAGGCATCACGTTAACTCTGTGTTTCTCTTAAAAATTTTTTGTAAAAATGTACAAATTTTAAAAAAGAAAATCTATTTTATATTTGAATATTTTAATTTAAAATAAAAAATCAGTTTTAATTTTTTGTTTTTTTTTTGCAAATAAATAAAAAAATAAGACGGATTAAAATTTTATTAATTATAGTGAAAAGCAAAATTGAGGTGAGAATTTTTTAAAGTTAAAAATGAGTGAAGACACACTAAAAGTAAGACTCCCATTGAAGGATTTAAATAAATTAATGGTTCATCCTCAAGTCACATTATTTGATATAAACAATGTAAGAGTTTTCTAGCTTTTTTTTTAGCTTTTTATCAATTTTTATTAAAATTATTCTTATTTTAGCAATCATCATTTTACAATGAAATAAATACACCACCATCAAGTACTGCTAAGAATTATAATGTAAGTTTTATTTTCATTTTTTATGTATTTTATTTATTTAATTATTTATTTTCTTTTATAGTATGCATTAAGTAGGATGAATAAAAACAAAGACTCGATGATTGGTAATGATGGTGTTCATAAGGGTATCGTTGATGAAAATAATCTCCGACAGCCAAATGAAAGTGTAAGTATCTTCGCTTTAATCATTAAAATATTTATAGTTAATTATTTGTTATTTTTAGGTCTCAATGGATACTAATGACTTTCCGATTGGTAATGATGGTGTTCATAAAGGTATCGTTGATGAAAATAATCTCCAACAGCCAAATGAAAGTGTAAGTATCTTCGCTTTAATCATTAAAATATTTATTGTTAATTATTTGTTATTTTTAGGTCTCAATGGATACTAATGACTTTCATAATGATAACGATGAAGTTATTTCATTAAAAACCCACCATTACGTTCACAACACATCAAACTGTGGTCAACAGGTTTTTTTTTAATTTTTTCAAAATTTATTTATATTTATTTTTAATTTTAGACATTTTCTTCAATCGGATTGATTGATTATTTAAAAATCCCATTTCCATATACTGAAAATGAAAACTATGATTTTGAAATAGAAGTAGCTTCTTTGAATGATGAGTGTGATGTAGATATTTCAAATACTGAAGAGACATGTAACATTAATGATATTGCTACTGGTGACGTAGCTTGTTTTAATGATATTACTATTGGTGACGAAGCTTGTTTAAGTGTCAACAATGGTAAATGTGATATTAATAATTCTAATAAAGAGAATGATAATGATAATGATATCGATAAAGGTGAAGAAGCTTTTGGACATAGTGATATAGATTATAAATTTAATAAAGATTTAGAAAAATTTTACTCTGATGAGTATAATCAACTTATTTATATAAATAATTTATCCAAAGCATTACCACCTCAAGAAGGAACAAATATTTATAAATTTTATCGTCCAAATACAATTAAGGAACATAAGAATTATTTAAAAGCGTGTAAAGGAGACTCGATAAGTGATGAATTATTTCACGTTGAATTTACTTTTTACATTAGTGAATGTAAGAACTATTGGAAGTGCAATAATTGCTACTTCAATGAATTAAAAAAGGAAGAAAAAGAAGAAAACAATAGGTTAAAAAAATTAAATCAGCATGATAAAATTAATTTAATTTCAATTGATAAACATTTTAATTTGAAATCCATCCATAGTGTTGGATTACATAAAAATTTATTTTCATTTTTTCAAAAATATAAGTGTGACATATGTCAAAGCAATGATTTTATTAAAATTGTTAAAGTAAAAAAGTGTAAATCGTGTGCTTTAATATACCTCTTTCACCACGAAGAAATCGATTCTTATGATAAGATATTTAAAAGTAATGATAATTTTTAAATAACAAAGATTAAAATCTATTTATTTTATATAATTTTATATATGATTTGAATGTTCAATTAAAAAAAAAAATGTATGATTTCATAATATTTTTATTAAAAGTAACCTTAAAAATGATTGATAAAAAAGATTTAAAATAATGAATAGATTATGATAAAAATATTGAAATAAGGTTCATAATATTTAAATTTATTTTTATGTTAATTTAATATAGTAAATATAAATTGTTAAAAAAATATATAAATAGTTTTTAAAAAAATTTTATAAATAGTCAAACGAAAAATTAATCTATAAAATAGAAATAGTCAATCAAAAATTAATCTATAAAATAGAAATTTTAAAGAAATATACAACTGTGATGTAAAAATATAAATATTTTAAAATAGTACAAAAAATTTTTAAATCTAATTTTCAAATAGTTAAAAAATTTAATCTATAAAATAAAAATATTTAAGACTGATATAACTGTAACGTAATATAAATATTTTAAAATGGTACAAATCAAAAAAACTCCAAAGCTATTTATATGATATTTATAAGCCTTTTATATTAATGATTTAAAAAAAAAAAAAATTTTTAATGTGAATTTTTTATTTTTATAATTGAAATATATAAATAAAAACTTGAATAAAATTATTTCTTTTTTAATTTTCCAAATTTCCTTCATTAAAATGGTGAGTATAATTATATTAAGAGTCTTATTATCATTATTATCATTATTTTAATTATTAACACATTCAATTTTATTTATTATCAACACTTTCAATTTTATTTATTATTAACTTATTCAATTTTATTTATTATTATCACAGTTAATTTTTTTTTTTTTTTTTTTTTTTTTTTTTTATAAGGGAAATATGTGAATTTTGCATCAGCCATGGAGTGTTTGCGGGCCTTAAAGACCCGCAAATTTCCATGACCGCCCAGCTGTACAAAGTGTACAACTGGGAGACTACCGGCGAACGCCGGCTACGCCCCAGATTCTTACTGGATAAACCCACTTTAAACCCCCCGCGCTTGTTTGTCCCAAACCGGAACTCCCTTTTCAGGTATAACTTCAGTTTGGGACGCGCAGCCTAGGCAGCTGGCCGCTGCCTTCCCCCCTGCCTAGGGGCAGGAGAGCTTTCTACGATAGAAAGCCCTCCTCCTTCTTCTCCAACAAGGTGGTCCTTACGTACTCTGCTACTTTGTTCCAGTTTTCGGAACTCTGTAGCATTTCCGGGACCACCGTCTCCGGCCTCCAAATCGGGAAGGGCGGGCGCCCCTCCGAGTAGCGAACACATTCGAAGAATGTGTGCTCTACTGTATCATCCACGCCCGGACAGTGCAAGCACTCCTTTGTTGCCACCTTATGCCAATGCTTCAACATGACACGGAAGTACCCGTGTCCAGTTAAGAACTGGGTAAGGTAGAAATCCACCTCCCCATGCTGTCGTCCCATCCATGCCTGCAGGTGTGAGATCAGTCTGCGCGTCCATAGGGCATATTTCTCTTGGTTCTTTTTCCATCGTTTCTTCCATGCTTTCATAGAGTTGAAGCGGGCGCGAGTGGAAGCCACTTCGCGCTCATCTACGCTCTCGTAGATGAATTTCCGCTCCAACGCTAGCAGGTCAATGGGTATCACCGAAGCAACAACCTGGATCGCCTCTAAAGATACCGTGTGGTATCCGCAGGTGATCCTCACTGCCGCTTGCCTCTGTACCGACGATATTTTTCGTCTGTACTTGGCAGTTTCTGTGGTCTTCGCCCAGACTTCTTATCCGTAGAGCAGGACAGAGTTGACGACTGACATCAGGAGCTTTCGTTTCCCTGGTTTGGGTCCCCCAATGTTGGCCATGAGCCTTGACAGGGAGGATGCGGCCGACGCTGTCTTTTCACACGACCTCTGAAATTGCTCCCAGAAGGTCAGCTTGTTATCAAGCTGAACTCCCAGGTATTTCACCGATGTTCTGGTTCGGATCGTGTGAGGGTTTCCGCCGTCGTCGATAATTACATCGAAGTCGGTGGGAACCCTTCGACGGGTCAGCAGTACAATCTCCGTTTTTGGGATCGCAAGCTGGAGCCCGTGATCGCCCATCCAGAGGTTGATCCGTCTCATGACTAGATTCAACCTCTCCTGGGTCACTTCCATGTCCCTGCCAGTTATGGTCAGGGCCACGTCGTCGGCGTACCCGATCAGGGAAACTCCTTCCGGGAGGTGGACGCGCAACAAGCCATCGTAAAAGGCATTCCACAGGTCCGGTCCAAGAACCGAGCCCTGCGCGATGCCTGCACTCAAAACCCTTTCACGCCTTCCATCGAGCGTGTCTTAGAGCAGTCTCCGGTCCCGCAGGTAATCCTTTAGTACGTTACCCAGATAGCTGGGTATCTGGAAATCGTACTCGAGAGACCGGATCATGTCATCCCACCTGGCCGAGTTGAAAGCGTTTTTGACGTCCAGCGTTACCAGAAGGACGTCCTTGCGAATTGCAGGCCGCTTTTCCCTCTCAGCCTTTACGGTATCCACGACACGCCGGATGGCGTCTATCGTGGAATGCCCTTCACGAAAGCCATGCTGCTCCTCGGAGAGACCACCGCCCTCCTCGATTGCCCTTCTGAGCCTTGCCCGGAGCATACTCTCCATCACCTTACCAATGGTATTTAACATACACAAAGGTCTGTAAGATGATGGAGAGTCCGGGGCTCCTCCCTTGCCCTTGTTCAAGAGCACGAGACGTGCCACCTTCCACTGCTTTGGGAACACTCCAGCCACCATTATTATTATTATTATTATTATTATTATATTATTATTATTATTATTATTATCATTGTTGCTGAAGATTGGTCAAATGCAAGAAGTAACTGAGAAAATAAATTATAAGAAATTATTATAAATTCTGGTATAAACTCCTATCTTTTTATAATAATTGAGCAAATATTTGTAATTTTCGCATCGTTACCAACCATTTCGTTGACAAAACAAAAAAATCATGTTACCCAATATTTTAATTATTAAGGGATAATTATATATTCTAATAAAATAAAATTATATAAAAAAAAATAAAATTAGCTTTTTTTATATTTGTCTCTTTTTAATTATGCAAAAATGATTTAAAATCCATTAACGCCGGCGCGACCAATCCATGGACGCTAGAATTTTCACTTTAATAACAAAATGATCTTAATAATCTACTTTACCAGCTACTAAAAACGAAAAATGTATGCGTATAATTGCATGGTTGTAATCAATAATATTTGTTGTAAATTAAGATTACAGCCCATTGTTTGAGGAACCTCAGTGCCAGCTAGTTGGCAGGGTATTTTTTTATGTAAATGAAATTTATCCTAACCTAAAATACTTGAATTTATTACTTTTTTTTATACAAATTCAAACTAACCTAACCTAAAATGCTTCAATTTTTTACTTTTTTATACAATTTCAAGCAAAAATACATGAATTTTTTTTTTTTTGGCTTTTTAGGTAAATTCAAGCAAAAAAAACTTAAATTTTTTACTTTTTTATGTAAATTAAACTTATCCTAACCTAAAATACTTGAATTTATTACTTTTTTTTATACAAATTCAAACTAACCTAAACTAAAATGCTTCAATTTTTTACTTTTTTTTTATGTAAATTCATGTATAAAAGCTTGAATTTTTCCCTTTTTTATGAGAATTCAAGTAAAAAAAACTTAAATTTTTTACTTTTTTTATGTAAATTAAACTTATCCTAACCTAAAATACTTGAATTTATTACTTTTTTTTTATACAAATTCAAACTAACCTAACCTAAAATGCTTCAATTTTTTACTTTTTTATACAATTTCAAGCAAAAATACATGAATTTTTTTTTTTTTGCTTTTTAGGTAAATTCAAGCAAAAATGCTTGAAGTTTGACAAGCAAACGCAAACGATTTTAAGTAAAAATGTTTAGTTTTTATCTTTTTATTTTGCAAATTCTAGCGAAAATGGTTGAAATTTATCTTTTTTATTATATGATTTCAAGTAAATATTTACATTAATTAAAAATACTTTTAATATATTAAAATAAATTAAAGAATTCACAGCTTTCTTTATTATACCAAATTAAATACATTTTATTATAAGGAATATTTTAATTATTTTATATCTGCATTATAAACTTAAAAAAATTCACCAAGTGTCATAAAATGGCGGACATTCTTCAATCACACGCGAGTCATAAAAAATATTTCTCTCTCTTTTCTTTTAACGTATAGTCATAGTGTCAGCGCGCGCATACATGTTTCTTACTGTGAGGGTGCGCGAGTATTTACTTGTGGCGCGCACACATGTGTGCTGACTGCGCGGTACGATTGTGGAGAGGGAAAGTGATGTGTGACTATTCGCGTAGTGTATTAGAGAAAACAATGGGGGAATGGAATATTCTGGAATATACCCCCACTCCTGCGAGAAGGGTATAAAACACCGGCGACCGGCCAGGAGAGCTCATTCTTTCGCTAGCTTGGCAGTGTATACAGCTAACTAGCAGCTCCAGAGGATTGTGTATACGACCTCTAGCTCTCTGAGACAGTGTATACAGTTTCAGCTTTTTATCTTTTAGCCGAATACAAAATTAATAAGGTATGCCTAAAAGAAAGAATAGAGAAATAATTATTAACGGTATACCCATTAAAAACCCAGGTCCAAATGAGCGCAACATATATCATATGTTGAAAGGGGAATTTCATAAGCTCTCGCCTAAGTTACCTGATTTACCAATTGTACCCTCTTCCGGAGTAAATAACAATTTACAACGGAATGGGGATGTGCAAAAGGTGGAAAAGGCAACCTCGACGAGTTTTGATGACTTCCCCAATTTACAAGATATGTGTCGCGAGATGATTAATTTCCCAATACCTCCTCTCCTTTCTCCTATCAAAAAAACTCCTGAAAAAAAGCCTCCTCCACGCTTATGCAATGAACATCTTTTTGGATCGATAGATCCAAATTGTGTTGATTGCGTTGAGTTTAATTTAAAAACTCTCAAGGAAAAGGAAAGAGTTCTTTGGGAAGATGTCCAGGAACTCGAATCCGAACTTGAGAGTTCTTATTTTAAAGCAAGACAAAAGTTAATACTTGAATAAAAATAAAAAAAATCTCGATGATGACGTATTAACTGAAAAAAAATACAAACTGAGAGATTACCAAAAAAAATAATTTATTTAATTTTCTTTTTCTAATCATAACTTTAATTTTTTTTTCAGAATGAGTATTCATAAATTGAACGAACTTGGGCGATTGGAAATGAGGAGGACTCAAAATTTATCCAAGTTGGATCCTAACAGAATTTATAGGTTAAAGAAAATGGAGTTAGTGCAGACGCAAAATGGTCCTCGTATTCTTGGGCATATCGACGACATGGAAATTAATAAAGTTTATTTTCCTCCTCGGTTTGGAATATACTATTCCAGGGTAGAAAATGAAGATGAATTAAAGAAAACCGAAGAGGAGACATTGAATGGTGATACCTATTTTAAATATTTAGGAGGTCCACAACAGAAGCTAGGCTTTTACACTCGGGAACAAGTATTGGAAATACGTCGCATCGAGCAAAGAGCTCAATTGTTGTCTCCACCATCAAGAGCTCAAGTGAGACCTATTGCGCAGCCTATTGCTCAACCACCACCACAACAATCTGCAGATGTACAACAACAACAACTACAACCATCAGAAGATATAGTTGATTTTTATTATCAACTTCCATTACAAGTTCAATCAATTGAAGTTCCTGTTATAGATATACCTTCTCCTCAATTACCAGCCACAGCCTCAGAACTTATAAATGGAATTCCAGAAGGATTTACACTATCACAACTTTTCCAAGAAAGTCAAGATTTCGGTGATCAAAAATTTCAAGATATAACATTTGAAGATATATCGTTTGAAGAAATAAATCCACAAGCTTCAACTAGCAAATTTGAAGCAAACATTCCTTATTCTAAAGAAAAGAAAAATTAAAATCAAAAGTGACATTAAGCTTGAATCTCATATTGTAAAAAAAACAAAAAAAAAATAAATGTATATATTTAAATATTTTTAATTAATTAATAAAAAAACCGCTAAAAAAATATATAATTGTATTTATTTAAAACAAAACCTACAAAATATAAAAACTGCTAAAAATTCATGTTTTTAAAACAAAGTCTAATATAAAATTATATGGCTGATTCCATGTGAAACGTACGTTGACCTGCAGATGGGGTCTTTCGATTGAGCTGTAACTTTGCACAGGTGTTTATACATATAAAATGTCCTCACTCCCCAATTTTTACGTCTTCAAATTAATTCTAGCCGTCTCTGTAAATTTTTGAAATTTTGGACCGATTTTAAAGCTCTCAGTCACCAATTTTTGCTTCATTATATAAAAGCCTAAAGAAATGCTAAAAAAATTATTCGAAAATATGTTTCGATCGGAAATTTCCCTGGCTATCCGAATTTCTAACCCATTTTTTAACATTTTTACGTGGAAAGCCGGAAAATTGGAAAATGTTAGCCGTCCCGGCTGTAGCTCATAGCTCAAAACCCGTCACTTCAAATAACTTCAAACTGGGGGTGGAGACAGAGTTTTGCATATACTTTCACCTGGTATTAATACGGGTTTGACTTTTTTCACATAGGGAAAAGTTAGAAGGATAATAAGTGAAATTTTCCGATTTTCAAAGTGCAATTTTAGCTAAAAAAACTATATTTTCATGCAAATTTAGGCAAAAACCGATTTCATATGTAAAATTTATCATAAAAAAAACTTTTTTTTTTATTTTTCAAAACATTTTTTATTTTTATTTAATAAATTTTACAAAATAATGCTGTTTATAAAAAGTTTTATTTATACAATTTATTGTATGAGTCTTTCTTTGCCAAAACAGCAATGGTTGACCGGTGGGGTCGTCGGATCGGCCTCAAAATTTCCCCATAATTTTATAACACTAAGACAGGAAAATCCTGAAATTTTCAGCCCTGTAGGGTCTTAAACAGCCCGAGTTATGCCCAATCGAACTCATTGGGTGTTTCTCAATCAGCGTTGGTGCTTTTTGAGAAAATGCTTTTGGGAAAACCGAAATAACTCTTTTGTCGTCATTTTTTTTTGAAAAATTTTTATTAAAAATTTACTTCAACCGAAATCCCATCTAACTAGCTATAAAATAGTTTCTATTTCGGCCAATAAGGATCGATTTCAGTTTGTTTTAGATTATTAAAACACGTTTTCTCATTTTCCAAAGTTTCCCGGGGGTTTTCCGAAAAACTTATCACAGAAATCGATTAAGTGGAGATTTTCCTACATATATACTTTTTCAGAATATTTTTTCAAGCTGTTTTTTATTTTTGTTTAGCATTTTCCCAAAAAGCACCAACGCTGATTGAGAAACACCCAATGAGTTTGATTGGGCATAACTCAGGCTGTTTAAGACCTACAGGGCTGAAAATTTCAGGATTTTCCTGTCTTTGTGTTATAAAATCATGGGAAAATTTTGAGGCCGATCCGACGACCCCACCGGTCAACCATTGCTGTTTTGGCAAAGAAAGACTCATACAATAAATTGTATAAATAAACCTTTTAATAAACAGCATTATTTTGTAAAATTTATTAAATAAAAAAAAAAAATGTTTTGAAAAATAAAAAAAAAAGTTTATTTTATGAAAAATTTTACATATGAAATCGGTTTTTGCCTAAATTTGCATGAAAATATAGTTTTTTTAGCTAAAATTGCACTTTCAAAATCGGAAAATTTCACTTATTATCGTTATAACTTTTCCCTATGTGAAAAAAGTCAAACCCGTATTAATACCAGGTGAAAGTATATGCAAAACTCTATCTCCACCCCCAGTTTGAAGTTATTTGAAGTGACGGGTTTTGAGCTATGAGCTACAGCCGGGACGGCTAACATTTTCCAATTTTCTGGCTTTCCACGTAAAAATGTTAAAAAACGGGTTAGAAATTCGGATAGCCAGGAAAATTTCCAATCGAAACCTATTTTCGAATAATTTTTTTAGCATTTCTTTAGGCTTTTATATAATGAAGCAAAAATTGGTGACTGTGAGCTTTAAAATCGGTCCAAAATTTCAAAATTTCACAGAGACGGCTAGAATTGATTTAAACACGTAAAAATTGGGGAGTAAGGACATTTTATATGTATAAACACCTGTGCAAAGTTACAGTTCAATCGGAAGACCCCATCTGCAAGTCAACGTACGTTACGCATGGAATCCATATTTATTTAAATAAAACTTAAAATTAAATAAGAAAAAATGATTAAAAGTTAATTTAATTGAAACAAAAGATTAAAAAAATAAAAAAACCGCTAAAAAAATCATGTTTTTAAAACAAAGTCTGAAATAAAATTAAAAAAAATATGTTTATTTAAAAAAAGTCTAAAATTAAATAAGAAAAATATTCATTTATTTTATTGAATTAGGTACTGCGGTCCCGGCACAAAGCTAGCTAAACGTCTTGCTCGAGGAGATAACGGCATAAATCCTTTAGATTCAGCTTGCAAGGAACACGATATTGCATATTTTCAGAATCGAAGTAATATTGAAGAGAGAAATAAAGCGGATCGAATATTAGCTGATAAAGCTTGGGAACGAGTAAAATCTTCAGACGCCGGATTTGGTGAAAGAGCTGCTGCTTTAGCTGTAACTAACATCATGAAAGCAAAATCAAAATTAGGAATGGGCTGCTCTAAAAAAAGGAGGAGTACAAGAAGGAAAAAAAGACGCATTAATAAAAAAAAGAAAGGTGGATTTATTCCATTCAGAACTATTGTAGCAGCTGCAAAAAAATCTATGATAAAAAGTAATAACGCAAAAAAAAGTTATATCGTCAGCTGTTAAAGGAGCTCGCAAAGCTGTAAAAAAGAAAGGAGGAAAAAATAAGGTTAATAAAGTAAGAGTCTTACCCCTTCCACATAAAACAGGGGGAGTTTTACCCCTAGTTCCAATTTTTGCAGGGTTAAGTGCCTTAGGTGCCTTAGTAGGTCGCGCTTCAGGAGTAGCTAAAGCTATAAATGATTCAATCGCTGCCAAAAAACAACTTGAAGAATTCAAGAGACATAATCAAACTATGGAACAAGTCGCTTTGGGTAAAGGATTATATTTAAGACCTTATAAAGTTGGAAATGGATTACGACTCTAAAATGAAAATATTGTCGTTGGTAAAAAAAAAAAACTTCATAAATTTTCCATCGAGGGCTCTCACTAACACATTTACTCAAGTATTCAAAACTATTAAAAATTCCATATTTCAGAGGAGTTTTTACGAGAAATTTACTACCAAGAAAAGGTCCATTGATCAATGAGTCTGCAATAATAAATTTAGATGATAAAGATGGTCCAGGTACACATTGGGTTGCATATCGTAAAAGAAAAAATAAAGTTTTGTACTTTGACAGTTTTGGAAATCTCAAACCTCCATTAAAGCTCATAGAATATTCTAAACCAGCTAAAATTAATATCAACATATTCAATAGATATCAACAATTTGATACTTTCATCTGTGGACATTTGTGTCTAAAATTTTTACGTAATCAGTTGGATAAATAAAGGCTATAAAAGCAACGTTATCTGAAAAAGCAATCAGTATTAATCTGAATGTCATGTGTGAATCATTATTAATAAGCTTATCAGCTCGCTCATCTGTACTAGAATCAAGATTTTCTCCACCAATTGAACTTCATCCAAATAAAAATTACGTTATTGGATTGATCGAGTTACTTTTAATTAATCGAGTTACGTTTAACTCTATTCCAAATATTGATGAGAGCTGCAATAAATTTTACTTATCTGATTTTGAAACAATAAAAATTCCTACTGGAAGCTACGAGGTCGAAGATATTCAAAAGTATCTCTCAGAAAAATTAAAAGATATTTCATTCAATCTAAAAGCAAATAATAATACACTTCAAAGTATAATACAGTGTGAAAAAGAAATAGATTTTGAACCACAAGATTCAATTGGTAAATTATTAGGATTCAAACCACAAAAATTAGCGCCAAATATTTACCATACATCTGAGCTTCCTGTATCTACATTAAAAGTCTACGTTCTCAGAGTTGAGTGTAATATTGCGAGAGAAGCTTACAATAACGGACAAGAAGTTCACAATATATTCGAATTTTTTCCGGCAGTTCCTCCTGGATTTAAAATTATTGACAGACCTTTGGAAATCATATACTTACCTATATCTGCAAAAAGTTTAGATTATATTCAATTACGAATAGTTGATCAAGACGGAAATTTAGTAAATTTTCGTGTAGAAACTATATCCATAAGATTACATATAAAAACTGTTTCATAATGGGAATAGTATTTAAAGTAAAAACTGGATCAGGTTATTTAAATAAAAGACAATGGTCACCAGCAATCAGTCATCATCGAGCAGTGAAAGCATTAACACGTCAGAACCGAGAGTTTCTTGCAAGTCTAGGACTAAAACTCCGTCTCTAAAAGAAAAAATTTTCTGTGTTTTATTTTGCTGTATAAGATTGAGGAAGTATTAAATATTAAGGCACCAGTCAATTTCGATGACTCTCTTGCCAATTATGAAATATATACTCATCAACCTTATGCTACGTCATCTTATAAAAATAGCGATAGGATAATTATAGCTATTCAACAGCAGGATCGTTGCATCTTAGCATCAAAGAGTTTTTTACATATACAAGGAAAACTCACTAAAACTGATGGAACAAAGTCTGAAAAAATTAAACTTATAAATAATGCTTTTGCATTTTTATTCACAGAAATTCAATACAAAATAAATGGAGAAGTTATCGATACATGCAAAAACGTTGGAATAACTACTCTCATGAAAGGATATCCATCTTTTACTGATATGCAATCAAAAATTTTGGAAAATGCTGGATGGATATTTAAAGATGGAAATAAAGTTATTGATGAAAATGGGAATTTTGATGTAATTTATCCTTTATGGATACTTTTTGGATTACATGAAAAATTTGATAAAGTTATTGTTAACGTTAGTCATATTCTTGAATTTGTAAGATCAAACAATGATATAAATGAAATTATTCAAGATGGAAACGTAGATGAACCATTTAAATTTACAATAAACAAATTAGAATGGTGTGTACCAAATTTGGTACCATCGGATCCTGCAAAAATAAGTCTGTTTAAGCAAATAGAAAAAGATAATCCCATAAAAATGGGATATCACTCTTATGAATTATATGTATATCCATCACTTCCATTATCTACTAAAACAGTATGGACAGTAAACACATCAACTCAACTAGAAAAGCCACGTTTTGTTATAGTAGGGTTTCAAACAAATAGAGATAATAATAGAATAGCGAATGCTAGTCATTTTGATGTTTGTCATATAACTAATGTAAAACTATATTTGAATTCAGAAAGTTTCCCATATGGAAATTTAAATCTAGACATAGCAGGCAATAATTACTCACTTTTGTATGATATGTTTTTGAGATTTCAAATATCTTATTATGGAAAAGAATACCCGGAATCTTTTATCGATCGAAAAAAATTTATAAGTGAAACACCATTAATTGTAATAGATTGCTCAAAACAAAATGAATCTATGAAATATGCACCTGTAGATGTTAGGTTAGAATTCGAGACTAGCCGCGCTTTTCCAGCAAACACAACTGCGTATTGCTTAACAATTCATGATAGAATGGTGCAATATAAGCCAATCAGTGGTGAGGTGAGAAAGTTAGTTTAAGGAGTGGGGGAAATAAAAAAAGTGGGGATAACTATATAAAAGACAAAGATCTTGAAGAAATTCCTCATTCTCTCACCATGGAGTACATCGTTGACTTCCAGTCTTTCAAGCTCACCTCCAATGAATTCGCTATCAAGGAATTGGCGATTTTAAAACTAGGAAGTCGTCAAACACCAGATGTCTTCGTGTTCAAGCCACCATGTCACTGGTTCGATCTTCCTATACGATGCAGAGTAGAAAATAATTGGTTGGAAAAAAATTATTTAACAATGACGTGGGAATCTGGTGATATTCCATATAATAAAGTTGAAAGTATTTTAAAATCTGCTTTATCTGATGCAGATAAAGTTTATGTAAAAGGTTTGCAGAAAGTTAAGTGGCTTGAAAAATATTTTAACAACGTTATTAATTTAGAAGATATTTCAAAATGTCCGACTTTAAAAGCATTAAAAAAATGGCGGATTCAAGACTCTTTATGGAAACATTATCAATATTCGAATATGGTTTGTGCAGTGTACATGTACAATGTGTTATTGCTTGAAAAATATTTGAATATAAATAAACCTTGTTTAGAAAGATCTTTTGAAATTTATGGTAAATTAAAACAACTTTCTTTAATGGAAACTGAAGATATTGCAAACTTGCCTAAAGAATTTATTGTAAATGTGGCTGCAGAAAATGTTGACGCTGCATGGGATAAAATGCCCGAACATTATAAAATTGATTGTGATATTTTTATGTGTGTTAGATGTAGAATACATGATCATTCAGATAAACGTGTTACTCCTATGATAAAGGAGTGTAAATATTGTATGGAAATTATGAAATTGTAATTTTTTTTCTATAAATAAATGTTTTAAATCTATTTGATTCTTTTCATTTTTACCCCCACCCTTACCACATAAAAAATCACTAACAAGACCTACTTACTTAGGCCATGCTCTTTTATTACATATGCTGTGGTATCCAAGTGGTTAAGGGTTGCTATCGAGGGCAATGGGTTAACAAAAACCCGCGCAGGTTCGAACCCTGCCCACAGCGAAATTTTTTTACCGACATCAATCTGCATTATCGACTTCAATCTACCTTATCGACTCAAACCTACATTACCGACACACCCTTTGATCATCCTCTGGGGGTACATCATCCTCTGAGGGAGGTCTCCTCTGAGGGAGAACTCCTATAGCTTATCTACTCACCGGCGAACGCGGTCGCCGGCTACGACCCAGATGTCGCTCGTGCTCGCCCATCCAGAGGTTGATCCGTCTCATGGCTAGATTCAACCTCTCCTGGGTCACTTCCATGTCCCTGCCAGTTATGGTCAGGGCCACATCGTCAGCGTACCCGATCAGGGAACCTCCTTCCGGGAGCTAGACTCGCAACAAGCCATCGTAAAAGGCATTCCACAGGTCCGGTCCGAGAACCGAACCTTGCGCGATGCCTGCACTTAAAAGCCTTTCACGCCTGCCATCGAGCGTGTCGCAGAGCAGTCTCCGGTCCCGTAGGTAATAATAAAGGATTCTTTAGTACGTTACCCAGGTACCTGGGTATCCGGAAATCGTACTCGAGAGACCAGATCATGTCATCCCACCTGACCGAGTTGATCCATTCGGTCGACACCGCGTCCATCATGTTGTCAGACCCCTGGTTTAACTTGCCCATTACGACTTTGTAACCTAGGCCCCAGGGGTCCTTTTTTACATCTTCACGTAATGAACGCAGACATCGAGCCTCTCTTTGACAAATGGCCTTGGCCAGCAGGTGTTTGGCGTCCTTGTGCTCCTGAGAGAGTTTATACCACTCAGTATTAACTCCTTAATAGTTTGCAATTTGTGAGTGATTTAAAATACAAAATAAATCTTTATAGATTGTTTATTAAAATTTAAATTATTTAATATTAAAAGGATATTGTTGCATCAATTGACCAGTACTGGGTTGAAATAAATTTTTTAACTAATTTTTAAAAAATATGATGTTTTTTATTATCTAGTTATGCCTTTTTTAAATACAGGCCTTATCAATAACTCTAAAAAATATTTTTACATGTATAAAAATGATTAAAAACTATTAATACAAAAAAAATATGTATAAAAAATTTACCTATAATATATAAAAATTTATTAGAAAAAAGTTGTACATTTTTATTATTATTTAAAACTATTTGTTGTGTTGGATTGCTATACATTATCACTTAGTTTTCATAACAAATAAGACTGTGTGTAATGGTGTGGCCGTTTTATTGCAAATATATGTGGTTATGAGAGTATAATAAGTTGAATATCAATACTGAAAATGATGACTGTTTGAAAATTAATATGTATTAATTTATATGTGTAAGTTGATTCAGTGTGTTTATTGTGTGTATGTAAGAGTCATTTAAATTAAGGTGAAACAAAAAGACCCCTTTTTATTAACATTTAATAAATTTATTTATAAATAAGTGTATTTATTTAATGTAATTTAATTTACTTTAATAACCAACAAACCTAATAGGTTCTAGGCCACAGCAAAATACGCTTTCACCGCCGACGCGCGAGTGTAAATAGCTCTCTTTTCTTTTATATTCAAGAAAATTTTGGTGTGTGGTGTTATTATTTAAATAAATAACAGATCATTTATTTAAATTTTTTTTGGTGTTTTTGTTTGTAAAAATTCTACTTTTCTCCTTTTATAATAAAGAAGAGAAGTTAAAAATGGCTGAAGGAGGACCAGGCAGAAGGTAAGACCTTTTTTTATTTTATGACGTGGAAGTTGAAACGTGTGTGTGCATGATCGATCATGCTTTCATAAAAATTTTATAATGGCCAAAAATTTTATTATTTTTAATTAATTTTAATTAACATTAAATTAGAAATGTGTATATTGGCCAAAAATAAAAATTTAGACATGTGTGTCTGTGTGAATGAATATACCGTGAAATATACATCTAGACACGCATTTTAGACGCTACTTTTGGCGGCTAAAATTTATAAAAGGTTTCAATGCTCGAAAATGTATGTGTTCTGTATAGTGAGAGCATATGATTAATTTTTATAAATTCGGAGTGTTTTTAAATCGTAAATATTAATACATGTATATAAAAGATGCGGAAAATTAATAGAATTAATATAATAGAATGAGTGGAAAATTTAGTGAGAGGAAAATCTTTATTGGGAAATTTCTTTCAAAATTTTCCTTTTCATGAAAATTTTTTTTATGAAAATTTTTTGTGAAAATTTTTTATAAAAATTTAAAAAAAAAAAATTAAAAAAATTTTTTTTACATTTTATACATTTGAATAATATTTCGGGTTTTAGATCAGCTTCTTAATCTTTTCCTACTAACCCAATACGAAACTCTGGGTATTAGGAAAAATGCCCTAATGAAAATGTTGTCGTACGGATGAAGGAGAATGCCATTCGCTTAGTTACGGAAACTGGAGCCTTTTATATAGGTGTATAAATATATAGCTATATATTAATAATTAGAAGAGATAAACTTTGACGTCAAATTTTTTTTACATATAAAACAATTGTTAAATATTATATTATTTTAAATGAATAATTATTCTAAATTTTAATACAACACTAAGCTGGTTTGTAAATATTACAAAAATAATTGTGTTCATTAAAATCTTGTATATTTACAAGAATGATCTTGAATAACATCTTGTGTTCAGATGCGAAAGAGGCAATGGAAAGAGGTGAATGCACTTTGAAGTCTGTCTAGCTTGTGTTCAGCTGATTAATTTTGAAGTTTTACTCAAATAAATAAAAGTTTCTGGTAGATCAAATTTAAATTTTTATTTTAGCAGCAAGTAGTATTACTCAAGAAGAATGGGATCCTGTCCAGGTTGCTGTAGAAAATATGCAATCAGAAGGGGAAAAATTAACTGTACCTTTAAAAATCCAGCAAGAAGTAAATGTAGCAATAGAATTAAAAAATGATGGGACTTTAGAAAAAGGAAATTTAGATGAGAAATTCGAAAGTAAAATGTAACATTGTTACAAACGCTAAAAATACGTTAATTTTAATTTTAATAAAATATTTAAATTTTGTGAAAAGCCGCGAGATTTTTAAATATAAGTTATAGTTTGATTAAATATATAGGTGACATTAACGACACAAGTACACATACATATTTAATAAAAGCCACGAAGAACTAGACAAGAAAAGGAGAAGGGAGAGAAGCATATCAACAATGAGGGTTTAAGTGACCAGCGAGGACAAAATTCGGCGACTGGCCCTTCTAAAAGTAGGTCAAGTTTTTGTATTGATAATATAATTACGCGTCGCCGGCCATTATAGTTAACGTTTTATTTGAACAATAAATTTATACATAGTATGATACAGTTTTAAAAATGGATGTCGTGACCAAAGATTCTGATATAGTTTTTTGTTATTTAGTGACCAAGAAAATGTTGACAGTGCAAGTAGACTCAGTGAAAAGTCGCAAAAATTAGAGAACGTAAACGAGGGACAATGATGTATAAATTTTATACCCACGTGTTTTATAACTGATATTAGTTATCATTATTATCGTGACCGTTTTCTAATATTAAGTGATATACGAAGTTTATTGAGTTCATTTTTGGGTAATAGATTGATATAGCTTATGAAAGATAAATCTTTAGCGACCAAGTATCAAGAAAATATATGCAAAAAAATGAGTGGATAAAAGGTCAGTTGAGGAGATTTCGGAACTTTTCCTGATATCATTGAATATGGGGCTAAAAAAGATAAAATATCGACAGCAGTTTGATTTCGACGATATAGGTAAGCCTGGAACTCTTCGTGTGTATTATATGTGTGTGTCCCGATCGTTAAAAGTTATTTAAATTTTTGATAGAGACAGTGAATTTTGATAAAACAGTGATATTTGAATTATAAAGACAGTGAAATTAATATTATTGTATAAGAAAAGACGGTGATAGTTTCTAAGTTTATCTTGTAAAATTTAATTAATTAAAATTATGATTTGTGTTTGAAATTGATAAAAATGTGCTTCATTTTCCCTTCTGTTTAATTCATAAATCTCTATCTTTTTTTCTCTATAATATTCCCCCGACCCCGATTTTAAAGTATATTACTCTCTTTCTCTTTTCAGCTTATATGATATAGATTGGTATGTTTCGCAAACACGTGAAGTTATAAAATGATAAAAATTAGATATTTACAATAATGTGTCTATTTCTGCAAAGCCGGAAATAGCCACATTTCAAAAATTGATGAAATAGAAAACGATGAGACTTTAGAAAAGAAGACGACAATTGAAGAGATGAATAAAGATGATGATGACGCGATTGTGTTAGACGAGGAAACGCAGACCCTACCTTACTTTAATGGTAATAAACCAAAAATTAAAAGTGTTGTAAAATGTGACTTGAAATTAAAAAGTTATAAATTTTAAAAGTTCCGGAACAAAATCTAATATGCATATTTTTTCAGATAAAAGAGCTATTGATAACAGCAAAATATGAACAGTATATTGAGCAGCTCAATAATTTAGCCATTTATGCCAATAAAAATGACTTAATAGCAGAACATGCTAAAAGTAAAATTAGTGCTATAGAAAATAGACTAGAAAAACGAATGGAGAATATAAAAAAGACTCTTGAAAAGTTAAAAAATTTAGATGGGTTAGCAGGAACTCTACAAGCTACAATAAACATTTAGATGGGTCAAATAACGATGTGTCGCGATCCAACCAGGTAAGAAATGAAAACAATGCTTTAACTCCTAATAGTGTAAATCTTTTTAATTCAACAATGATCCCTGATGGATACATGTGTATTCCAAGCATGAATGATATCAAACAAATTATTGCAGACGAGGCTAAAAAATTAGACTTGAGCAAAATTAATTCAAGTAAAAATGATTCAAATAAGTTGAGTCGCTTATTAAAGAATTAAAAGACGTGTTTCAAAGTAGCTTTTTACCCCATGATTCAGGTTCTAGACGCAACATATTATGGTTTATTTTACCTCTGAATTAAGAGCTAAAGATTTACTTTATGACCCCTCGATCAAAGTAAATGAAAATTTTGATAAGAAAACTCTTGAAAAACATAAATTCAAAGTACGCGATATTTTTATTACCAGAATTGATCAAAATTATCATAATAAAATTATAGACTTAAAAGACCCGGTTAAAATGTTAGATAAAATTAAAGAAATCAAAAGATGAGAAAATAACTTCCAAGGATAAAATTTTTATCAAATTTAAAAAAAAAAAAACCTAAAAAACTGAAAACCGAGTAAAAATTTTTTTATCAAAAAGAATTTTATTCGATTCGGGTATATTTTTTACGTATCTACCTAAATGTATCAATATACACATGTAATATACGATAATATTGTACGCGTCAACTTTTATATACTTATATGTTACTGCGCATGAGCGCCTTTTGTATTGTATCAATGCGGGGGAAAGCCAGTTCGCTCTCAGGTGTGGTTATGAACACACGTATAATAAACGCTTCTGGTTTATACACAAAATGGCCGCATTTATATTTATTTTCCTATTCCGCAATAATCCAATATTATTTGGAACATCTGGTCATTCGAGCGGATTTTTTTTTGTTTAAATTGTGCATTAAGGCTAGATAATTAATTATCTCGATATATTTTTTGTGATTATTTTTTTTGTGTGACAATATTTTGCAGTACACGTGACAAATTTATTAGTGCATTGTTTTCAAGTGTCGAAAATTTTACTTATTTTTTTTTGTGTGGGAGTGCAGATTTGCACTTGTCCATGAAATGATTGCCTAGGCAATTAATACATATTTTCTTTTCATGTACAAATGCTTTTCTTTGGTCCTGAGATTTTGACAAATAATTGAGTATTGTTAATTAAACAACTTCCTTCCCACCACAACGAAAAAGAGAGTAACTGTTCAGGAGTAATCCCTCTAGAGATACAATCTGCCGGATTATCACCTGATCTAACGTGATTCCAGAAAGCATCAGGAAGGAGATTGTGGATTTGAGAACATCTGGTCATCCCAATGAACATTTCATAAAATTTTTAAAAAATAATAATAAACTGTACACGTGTTTAATATATGAAATTTTCTTTCAACAAGAGGACAATTAATTTCCAACATCGAGTTACAACACGATTTACATAAATTCGCCAACAAATTGAAAAATTTCAACTGTCAATGGGAAAAATACTGTCACTTTGTCGTCAAAAATAAAAAATTGAAAAATTTCAACTGTCAATGGGAAAATATTGTCACTTTGTCGTCAAAAATAAAAAATTGAAAAATTTCAACTGTCAATGGGAAAATATTGTCACTTTGTCGTCAAAAATCAAAAATTGAAAAATTTCAACTGTCAATGGTAATTCTGAAGCGCCCTGTCGAGCACTGGGATGATCTGTTGGTTTACCATGTCGTCTCGTTGCTAGATGTAGAAACAAAAAGGCAGTGGGAATTGTTTTATAACAATCCAAATAACAATTTATCTATTGTCAATCCTGTCAATGTTTCTACACCTTTAGAAAATCATGCGCAGGCTACTGCGTCCAAACTTAACTCAGAACCTCCCTCATTTGCTAAACTGATAGAATTCTTAGAATGGCAGATTAGCATTATGGAGTCATTGGAAGAAAGTGACAAGTCTGGCTTACATACTCTTACTAGTACTTCAAATAATAAAAATTCTAATGTTTCAACAGCTCCGGCTAAAGTATTTAGTACTCAAATTGTGAGTAATAGCTCTAAAAAATTTAAATTAGAATGTCTTATATGTAAACAGGATCATCACATCTCCCAATGCAATTCATATTTGTCAAAATCTCAGGACCAAAGAAAAGCATTTGTACATGAAAAGAAAAGATGTATTAATTACCTAGGCAATAATTTCATGGACAAGTGCAAATCTGCTGGTAGATGCAAAACTTGCAAAAAAAAGCATCATACTACATTACATATTCAGAATTTAAATCAAAGCCAAAATGTTAAAATCGTAAATGTAATTAGTAATGATTGTGAACTTAATAGCAGTCAAGAGTCATTTTTGGACGCAGAAGCTACGGTGCATTTATGCGATTCTCCCAATACTGTTTTATTAGCAACCGCACTTGTCAAAATAATTGATGAAACTGGTCATATAGTTATAGCCAGAGCACTGATTGATAATTGCTCTCAAGCCTCTTTTATTAGTGAATCTCTCTATAAAAGACTTCATATACCTTATCAGTCAGCTAAATTACTAATTTCTGGCGTTTTGGGTAAAACTAGTTTTGTTTGCAAAAAATGGGTCAATTTTATCCTAAAACCATGGTTTTACTCAGATTTTAGTATGGAGATTGATGCTTATGTTCTGCCAAAAGTATCGTCTTATTCTCCAAATGTCGAAAAATAAATACAGTCCTTAGTTCATTTGTCCTCGTTAAATTTAGCTGATCCTCATTTTTTCGAACGTGGTCGAATTGATCTCCTTATTGGTACCGCTGATTATAGTTCGTTGATCATTGGAGATATTAAAAAAGGTAACCCAGGACAGCCAATTGCAATAAAGTCGTTTTTAGGATGGTTGATTTCTGGTGTCACCAATACTCAAAACAATGTTTTTCACTCACTTATAGTTAATACTGATGAATCCAATTTTATTTGTGATCTAGAAAGATTTTGGCGTCAGGAGGAACTATCTGATCCTTCCTCTGGTTTGTTAACTCCTGAAGAACAGGAATGTAAAGATTTCTTCTTAAAAACTCATTATAGGACCTCAGATGGTAGATATGTCGTTCGCCTTCCTTTCAAAATCAATAATTTGTCGGAATTAAAGTTTCCTGGTTCTTTCTTCAATGCCAAGCGTATTTTACTTAAAATGGAAGAACGCTTTAGTAAAAATCCTCATTTTAAGTCACTCTATATCGAATTTATGAAAGACTATCAACTCACTAAACACATGATGTTGTCTTGTCACATAATAGACCTTGATTCGTATTAATTCACTCCCCATCACGGAGTTTTAAAAAGGCACAGTCTAAAGCCAAAACTTCGTACAGTTTTTAATGGCTCTGCTAAGTCAAGCAATAATATCTCAATAAATGATGTACTTCACACAGGAGCCAATTTACTACCAGACTTAGCAGAGTTATTAATTAGCTGGATGAAGTATCGATTCGTTTTCGTGTCAGACATTAAACAAATGTTTAGATAAATTCTAGATAACAAAGCAGATCAAAAATTCCAACAAATTTTATGGCATTTTGACCTGAGTGACAAAAAAAGGGCTTGGTCTCTTCAAACTGTAACTTATGGCATGGTTAGTAGCCCTTATTTGGCCATTCGAGTCACTAAGCAGTTGGCAGTTGATGAGGGTCATAGATTTCCTTTAGGTGCCGAAATTCTTAGTAAGGAAACTTACATGGACGATACGTTATCAGGCGGTCATACCTTAGAGGAAGCTACCAAAAAACAGGCAGATTTAATCAATATTTGCAAGGTGGGTGGCTTTGAATTACATAAATGGATGGCCAATCACAAATAGTTACTAAGTCAATTTTCAGACGACCTTCAGTCGGACTCAGACCCTTCTCATTCCTATTTTAGTTTGTTAGGCCTAAATTGGAATCCTTCAGAAGATTCATACTTTTTCAAAATTGAAATTGACCAGTTTAAGAAGTCAGTCACCAAAAGAACAGTGGTTTCAAGTATCGCAAAATTATATGATCCCCTAGGGTGGTTGGCCCCTGTTATCATCACAGCCAAAGCCTTCATACAAAAACTTTGGTTGGCCAAAATCGACTGGGAAGATAAAATATCTCAGACTTTGGAGGCTAAATTCTTGAGCTGGTACAATTAAATTCCATTATTGAATGGAATTAAAATCAATCGTTGGTTAGGCTTTCTCCCAAATGCAAAATTTGAAATATATGGATTTGCGGACGCTTCTAAAATAGCATATGCAGCTTGCGACTACTTAAAAATAATTAGATCAGATAAAACAGAGGTTAGATTGATTCAAGCCAAATCAAAAGTGGCTCCTTTAAAACCGTTGCTGACAATTCCAAAATTAGAGTTGAACGCAGCCCTGTTGTTGGCAAAATTAGTTAAAAAGGTGGAAAATACTCTAAAATTGGAATTTGTTAACATCTATTTGTTTACTGATTCGACTGATGTTTTATACTGGTTAAAAGACCATCCTTTAAAATGGAATCAATTTGTAGCAAACAGATGTTCTTAAATCCACAATCTCCTTCCTGACGCTTTCTGGAATCACGTTAGATCAGGTGATAATCCGGCAGATTGTATCTCTAGAGGGATTACTCCTGAACTGTTAGGTAACTCCTGTAACTGTTCAGTTACTCTCTTTTTCGTTGTGGTGGGAAGGAAGTCGTTTAATTAACAATACTCATTTATTTGTCAAAAAAGATGCATTTCAAACCAGAAATATATGCAATTCAAATTGCCATTGTGCTTGTTTAAGTGCAAATACAAATACTAAAAATAAGGAAATTGAAGTTTGGGATCTGTTAAATAGATACTCAAATCTCAGTACCCTGTTAAGAATGACCTCAATTATTTTAAGATTTATCTTTAATATTATTAAGAAGTCTAAGAAATTAAAAACTTTAACTAACTCAAATTTATTTTCGAATGATTGGTTTAAATTAATTGAAGTTAATAAATCTTTTCCTATAGTCACGGTTGCAGAAAAACATAGAGCAAAACTTACTTGGCTTTATATAATACAACACGCATACTTTGACAAAGAATTTAAAATTATCAAGCACAATGGTAACTTGAAAAACTCTTCCATTACTCGATTAAATCCTTTCGTTGATCAAAATCTGTTAAGATTAGGAGGTCGTTTCAACAGTTCTTTAATGAATTATGACCAAAAATTTCCTTGTATATTACCATACAAAAATTCGTTTTCCACGCTATTAGTAAGATTTCATCATAATAAAACTCTACATGGTGGCATTAATCTAACCTTATCATCAGTTAGGCAAGAAGCATGGATAATTAAAGGTCGTTCTTTAGTTAAAAAAATTATCCACAGTTGTCATAGTTGTATAAGATACAACGCAAGTCGTTGTAATCAAAAAATGGGTTTTCTCCCTTCATTCAGAATAGAGAGACCTGATAAGCCTTTCAGAGTGTCGGGTGTTGATTATGCTGGACCTATTGATATTTTAAGGTTTCGTGGTAGAGGTTCAGAGAGTTAGTAACAGGTTATACCAGTCAAGATTTCATTTCAGCCTTCCGTAGATTCACATCTACTAGGGGACAATGTTCTATTTTAGTTAGTGATAAAGGTACAAATTTTGTAGGAGCTGATAAAGTTCTAAAAGAAATGTATATTGAGTCTTCTACTCATATGCAAGAATTAGAAAATCTATTAGTTGATGAAGGTACTTCTTGGGTGTTTAATCTTCCTGGTTCCCCTCATTTTGGTGGTTTGTGGGAAGCCACTGTTAAATCAGTAAAGCGTCATTTAAGACGGGTGTTAGGTGATCACAAGTTAACTTTTGAAGAATTGTATACATTAATTAAGCAGGTAGAAGCGTGTCTTAATTCGCGCCCCCTGATACCCTTAACAGACGATCCCACTGACAGACAAATACTCTGCCCATCAATGATACTGCACCAGTCAAACTCATACATATTGCCAGAACCTGATTACACTAACGACAAAATACTACAAACACAACGTTATAAACAGGTACAGAACATGGTACAAGATTGGTGGAAAACTTGGTCTCTAGAGTATTTAAACACAATTTAGGAAAGACACAAGTGGAAACAAGCTATGCGAGATATACAGGTGGACGATATAGTTTTGATATCAGATGAGACAATGCCTCCATCTAAGTGGCTTTTAGCCAGAGTTATCAAGACATATCAGGGTGATGATGGACTAACAAGGGTGGCCTCTTTGAGAACAAGCGTTTCTGAACTCAAGAGGTCAATACATAAATTAGTATTGCTTGAGACTCATAATAATTAAAAAGAGATCTTTATTATTCTTTCTCATTGTTCTAATTATCATAATTGAAATATTTATTTTCTTTTTCTTTTTATATTCATTGCATATATTCAAATTATTTTAAATTATTAATTCTATAATCTTTTAAAAAAAAAAAAAAAAAAAAAATGTATAATAAGAATGTATTTATTTATTTATTAATTCATTTATGTATATAAAGATATTTATTCTTTCATTTAAAAATTTTATAAATTTGTAAATAAAAGTCCAATTAGAGTATGTACTTTAAACCTTTTTGAATTTTTAAAATGTATTATTGCAACTTTTATAATCTTTTTTTTAAATTTTTTCTTTTAAACATTTTAAATTTTCAAAGAGAAAAATCCCTCTGCTTCGACATTCTACATCATAGAATAAGTGGGTGGGATGTATCAATATACACATGTAATATACGATAATGTTGTACGCGTCAACTTTTATATACTTATATGTTACTGCGCATGAGCGCCTTTTGTATTGTATCAATGCGGGCGAAAACCAGTTCGCTCTCAGGTGTGGTTATGAACACACGTACAATAAACGCTTCTGGTTTATACACAAAATGGCAGCATTTATATTTATTTTCCTATTCCGCAATAATCCAATATTATTTGGATCACTATATTTTCAAGGTACGTAATCGGTTCAATCTGTCAAAAGTCAAAATAATTTTTCGAAAATTATAAACGTTTAGGACTAATATTATATATATTTCTAATTTTTATTAACTACTGATGTAGTAACTAAATATAGTAACTAAAAGAAGCTTGAACAGCTATTATCAGGTAGAACCTTAGAAAGGGTAGTCGAGGGAAACAACATTTGCTTGTGGATTCTATGGAAGGGTGGCGAAGCTTTGTATTGCTGATCACTAATTAACCGTTTGAGTTCATAAGCTTATTATTTTTATGATTCAGTAAATTTTAGATAAATTTACTTCGGGTAAAAAAAGATTATTTTACAAAATATTGAGTAAGCTAAAACAACATATCTTTGGAAAAATCAAGTCACAGGGGTTCAGGGGGCGCAGCCCCCATGGCGGTTGCCGGGGTGAGCAAAGCGAGCCGGAGGCAGCTAGTAATAATATATAATTTTTAATTACTTATAAATTGTTTAAACAAAATTTTTTTGAAAATTACGTGTGACACCTTTGTTAACGTATTTTTGAACCCTCTGATCAGGATTTTCTTTTTTCCAAAAATCAACTCCACAATTTAAACTTTAAAATCATATCATAAATAAAAATAACTCTTGGGTTGGTAGCATGCAAGATATTTTGGCTTATAAACAAATTAAAATTGTTTAAACATTTACAGGGTAATTTTTGAAAAAAAGAACCTGAAAATGGTTATCAGAGGGTCAAAAAATACATAAATAAAGGTCACACGTAATTTTCGAAAAATTTTTGTTTAAACAAATTATAAACAATATAATATTGTTTAAACAATCAATCCTACGAAATTAAAAATTTGGATACAGCAAGTAAAAGTTATAAAAAATTGGCTATCGCTTTTCGAAATCATGAAAATTCTAAGCTGCGGAACTCATGTTTTTGTCGAATTTTACATAACAACATACTTATTTTGGTTTATAAACAAATTAAAATTGCTTAAGCAATTACTGGGGTTGGTTTTTGCAAAAAAAAAATCATGATCAGTAAAGCCTCATGGAGCCTGATGTGCTATTGATATTTTTTCAAACGCGTTGCCGCGGTGTTTTAGTAATAAAGTATATAAAACTCTTATTTATACTTTTAAAAGTAGAAGCGAGTTTATTTTCTCTTTTAATAGTGTAAATAATCTTCCGCTACAGGGGGAATATACAATAATGCTCTCGACCTGAGCTCTCTCTCATTTATCGATACTCGCGCAATATGATGATAGTTATGTAAGCATGCACCCCTCTTAAAAGTGACATTATTCCTACAAGCACATTGGTCAAATACTCAATTTTAACGCACAAAATATACGAATATATTAAATAATTTATTTAAAAAAACATTCATATTTTTAATTTAATTTTTAAATGTTATGATTAGGGAGTTTTCCTTACAGCTTGGAAAAAGTCTCTCTTGTTTTCGATTAAAAAAACATTTACTCCTATAACTGCTTCTAACTTCAAAACAATCGTGAACTTATTTTTCTTATCTGAAGTCATTGAGAAACTAGCTCTTGACCAGATAACATAATTCCTAAAAAATAACAACTTACTTGATCCTAAAATAAATTAAAGACAATAAAAATTTTTTTTTATAATAAAAGAAAATTTATTTTTTCCGTCTAATAGTGACAAGTCAATTATAAACTGACGCGTTTCGAGATATGTAATCTCATTTTCAAAGATTTAAGAAAATTTTTTATTTTCGTGTCATCTCTTTGATACAACGAAGTATACTGAATATAAATTTTGTTATATTTATATTTTTCAATTTTAAATTTTAAATTTTATTTGTATCAACATATATTATTATTATTATTTACAATTATTATTATTGTTATGAATTATTTTGATTATTATTGTGATTTAAATATTTTATTGCTGTGTCATATAAATAATTAGAATTAAAAATTAATTGGTCATTTAATAACAAATGTGGATTTTTTTGATATTCTATATATATAAAAAATTCTTCAACAGCATTCATGTATTTACCTTTTTTACAGTAATATAATGCTTCTAAATTTGTATTGATATCAGTATAATTATGATTATTGTCTGTAATATGTTTTGCATAATTAGATTTTATTTTTTGATTTTTATCGTTATTATTGTTATTCTTATCATTATTGTTCATTATTTTTAATAGATTCTTTCTTGTTGGTAGATGTTCAATAAAACGATCTTTAAATGGTCTACCTGTTTGACCTATGTAAAACATATTACAGTCATTACAATTTATTTTATAAATTTCTGTACAATTATCAATATTAATTTTATTTTTATTTTTTAATAAGTTAAATGTATTATTGTTTGTCTTAAATCCAATACAAATATTTAATTTATTTAGTTCTGTTTTTAAAATGTTTGGTAATAAATTTGAATATTTAGCACTTGTATATATTATATTATTATTTTCTGTAGAGTTTATTGAACTATTATTATTATTATTGTTATTTTTATTTTTATGTTTTATCATTAATTTATCTATTAATTCGGATTTATATCCGTTTGAATGTGCAATTTGTTTAATAATTCTAATTTCTTTATTATAATTTTCAATACTTAATGGTATATTTAATGCTCTATGTATTAGGCTATTATATGCTGCTAATTTTTGAGTATATGGATGATATGAATTTATATTTATTGTTGAATCTGTAGTAATGTTTTTTCTGTAAATATCAAAACTGAGTTTATTATTTTCTTTTATTATTTTTAAATCTAAGAAATTTAAAGTATTATCTGCTTCAAATTCAACTGTAAATTTTATGTTTTTATGTATACTATTTATATAATTTAAGAAATTATTAATTTGTCTATTAGTACCATTAAATATTAAAAATGTATCATCTACATATCTATTGTAATGTATAATATTGTTTAAAAATTTATTTTGATTTGTAAATATAATTTCATTTTCAAAATTATTTAGATAAATAACACTTAATAAACCAGAAAGTGGTGAACCCATGGCTAAACCTTCTTTTTGATAAAATATTTCATTATTAAATTCAAAATAATTTTGCTGTAATATAATTGTTAACATTTTAATTAATTCATTTATTTGTGTTTTATTTAATTTTTTATTTATTTCTAAATTTTGTTTTAATATTTTAATAGTTTCATCTATTGGTATGTTGGTATACATATTTTCTATATCAAATGATACTAATTTATATTGATTTTTTATTTCAAGATTTTTTGTTTTTTCTATAAACTCATATATATTTTTTATACTATGGTTATTTTTTAATATTATACTGTCTTTTATTATTTTAACTAACGCTTTTGCAGGTTTGTATCCAGGTGCTGTTTTATAGTTGTTTACTGGTCTTGTTGGTATATCTTTTTTGTGCATTTTAGGTTGACTTGTTAATTTTGGTGCTTTAGGATTCATATTTTTTAAAAATCTTTTTTCTTTTTCGTTAAATAAATTTGTAGATTCATTGATAACACTATTTATTTTTTTATTATAATCTGCTGTTGGATCTTCGTTTAATTTTTCTATTGAGTTTTTGTTTATAAAATCATAGCTTTTATTATTATATTCTGTTTGTGTCATTATTACTATTGCATTTGTTTTATCTGCTTTTACTGCTATTGAATTATTATCATTAAGTTTCTTATTTATTGTTTTCAAATTTTTACTATCTTGTTTATACATGGCTGTCAATTTATTTTGTGTTGTTTTATTTAATTTTTTATTAAGTTTTTTATTGATTATAATTCTAGTTTCATTTCTAACTTTTGTATCTTTAATTATACTAATTACTGCTTCAGCGTTTGTCACTTCTTCTTGAATTATTTGATTTTTATTTTTGTTTAAATTTGGTAGATTATACTTTAAACCTTTATTTAATGTAGCTATTTCATTTTTAATGAATATAATATTTGTCAAATTATGTATTTTTGGATAAAATATATGTTCATTAATTATTATTTCTTGTTTTTCTTGTTGTTCACTTAATAATTTTTTATATTTTTTATTGTGTTTATTACAGATTTTTATTGCACATAATTTTAATTTTTCTTTAATGTAGGTATTTATATTATGCATGTGTATTATATTAATATTGTTGAGCATTTCTAGGTGTGATTTATAAAGCAATTTATTTAATTTTTCTTTTTTTTCATATAGGTATTTTATTTCATTTTTTATCCATAACTTTTGTGCTTGGTTTTTCACTTTTTTTGCTGTTTTTGATGTGTTTTTAATTTTAATTTCTGCGAATTTAGGCACTATATTATTTTGTAAACATTTTTTATTAAATTTGATGTTTAAATTTATTTTCAATATTTTCGTTTTTATTCTTTTGTATTTATACACACTTTTTGCTTGACTAGCTTCTAATAAGTAAAACATTTTATTTTATGTGTCCGTTCACTATATAATTTAAAATAAATTAAAGACAATAAAAATTTTTTTTTATAATAAAAGAAAATTTATTTTTTCCGTCTAATAGTGACAAGTCAATTATAAACTGACGCGTTTCGAGATATGTAATCTCATTTTCAAAGATTTAAGAAAATTTTTTATTTTCGTGTCATCTCTTTGATACAACGAAGTATACTGAATATAAATTTTGTTATATTTATATTTTTCAATTTTAAATTTTAAATTTTATTTGTATCAACATATATTATTATTATTATTTACAATTATTATTATTGTTATGAATTATTTTGATTATTATTGTGATTTAAATATTTTATTGCTGTGTCATTTTGTTAATACAAACCTGCAAAAGCGTTAGTTAAAATAATAAAAGACAGTATAATATTAAAAAATAACCATAGTGTAAAAAATATATATGAGTTTATAGAAAAAACAAAAAATCTTGAAATAAAAAATCAATATAAATTAGTATCATTTGATATAGAAAATATGTATACCAACATACCAATAGATGAAACTATTAAAATATTAAAACAAAATTTAGAAATAAATAAAAAATTAAATAAAACACAAATAAATGAATTAATTAAAATGTTAACAATTATATTACAGCAAAATTATTTTGAATTTAATAATGAAATATTTTATCAAAAAGAAGGTTTAGCCATGGGTTCACCACTTTCTGGTTTATTAAGTGATATTTATCTAAATAATTTTGAAAATGAATTTATATTTACAAATCAAAATAAATTTTTAAACAATATTATACATTACAATAGATATGTAGATGATACATTTTTAATATTTAATGGTACTATTAGACAAATTAATAATTTTTTAAATTATATAAATAGTATACATAAAAACATAAAATTTACAGTTGAATTTGAAACAGATAATACTTTAAATTTCTTAGATTTAAAAATAATAAAAGAAAATAATAAACTCAGTTTTGATATTTACAGAAAAAACATTACTATAGATTCAACAATAAATATAAATTCATACCCACACAGCACAAAACCTTTTCAAAACGTTTCTAAAACGTTTCAAATGTCCGCTTGGTTTTTGGCCAATTGCTAGCAAACTAAGAGCACTTAGCTTATCCAAGTTTTCGTGTAATCGAATTTTAAACGAAAATGCATATTTTTTTTGTAAATTCGATTACACAAAAACTTGAATAAGCTAACTGCTCTGACCAAGTTGTACACCTTCCTTAAAGATTGAGCTACATTTTATCAAAAGGCAGGGTATCATAGCTCTCTTAGTTTGCTAGCAATTGGCCATAAACCAAGCGGACATTTGAAACGTTTTAGAAACGTTTTGAAAAGGTTTTGTGCTGTGTGGGTATCATCCATATACTCAAAAATTAGCAGCATATAATAGCCTAATACATAGAGCATTAAATATACCATTAAGTATTGAAAATTATAATAAAGAAATTAGAATTATTAAACAAATTGCACATTCAAACGGATATAAATCCGAATTAATAGATAAATTAATAATAAAACATAAAAATAAAAATAACAATAATAATAATAATAGTTCAATAAACTCTACAGAAAATAATAATATAATATATACAAGTGCTAAATATTCAAATTTATTACCAAACATTTTAAAAACAGAACTAAATAAATTAAATATTTGTATTGGATTTAAGACAAACAATAATACATTTAACTTATTAAAAAATAAAAATAAAATTAATATTGATAATTGTACAGAAATTTATAAAATAAATTGTAATGACTGTAATATGTTTTACATAGGTCAAACAGGTAGACCATTTAAAGATCGTTTTATTGAACATCTACCAACAAGAAAGAATCTATTAAAAATAATGAACAATAATGATAAGAATAACAATAATAAAAATCAAAAAATAAAATCTAATTATGCAAAACATATTACAGACAATAATCATAATTATACTGATATCAATACAAATTTAGAAGCATTATATTACTGTAAAAAAGGTAAATACATGAATGCTGTTGAAGAATTTTTTATATATATAGAATATCAAAAAAATCCACATTTGTTATTAAATGACCAATTAATTTTTAATTCTAATTATTTATATGACACAGCAATAAAATATTTAAATCACAATAATAATCAAAATAATTCATAACAATAATAATAATTGTAAATAATAATAATAATATATGTTGATACAAATAAAATTTAAAATTTAAAATTGAAAAATATAAATATAACAAAATTTATATTCAGTATACTTCGTTGTATCAAAGAGATGACACGAAAATAAAAAATTTTCTTAAATCTTTGAAAATGAGATTACATATCTCGAAACGCGTCAGTTTATAATTGACTTGTCACTATTAGACGGAAAAAATAAATTTTCTTTTATTATAAAAAAAAATTTTTATTGTCTTTAATTTATTTTAAATTATATAGTGAACGGACACATAAAATAAAATGTTTTACTTACTTGATCCTCTTTAAATGGGCTATAGATAATTTAGCAGGCTAATGACGTTTTCGCTTCAATTGATTTCAGTAAGGCGTTTGATTTTATCTCGCTCTAAACTTCACATAAACTTATGTGGGGTGTCGATATGGGGTTTTCTCGAACTTCCAGTGGATCGAATCCTATTCTCATAAGCAACTCCAGGTTGTTTCCAAATTATCTCGCTCTGACTTGTTACCAAATTTGGTGTCCCTCAAAGATCAGTGCTTGATCTATTGCCCTTTTGCCTCTATAACAATAATCTACAAAGTCATCTCCCTATGGGTGTATTTAGCTTGCTCTACGCTGATGTTCTTCAGGTATATACAAGCTCTTCCTGAAGACGTAAATGCAGCAGTAGCAACTTTTAAATAATTGCTAACCAGGTATTAATTAGGGCTAATTGCGTTTCATTACGCCTAAATCACAAAAATACTATGTCTATTTATTACAGTAAACCTGCTTTTATTGAACACCTTAATGCGTTGAACCTTGAAATTGATCTAGGTGAAAACACAAAAATTCTGTTCTCTCTCAATATCAAAAGCTAAGGTGTAATTTTTGACAGTAAACTATCGTGGAATTTTTAAATGAAATCCATTGATTATAAAGTAAACAGGATTATATATTCTCTCCGCTTTATAAGACACTGATATTCTGGGGATGCATAAATCTCATCACCCAACATCTAGATTATTGTAATATAGCCCAATCGGCACAAACAATCTGAGGTGGATCCGAGAAGAATCCAAGCGGACTCGTTTCGTTTCATAATAACATATTTTTAAAACAAATTATTTTATTAAAATTTAAGTAAAATACTTAATTTATATAAAACCATACATATTAATGAATAAATTTACACGGAGAAAAATAACTGTTAAAAATAACCAAAATTGCTGGTTATGTTTACATTATAAAGTTTTGTTATTTTCTGTTTTTTGTAAATATAACCATGTTTATAGTTAGAATAACAATATTCTGACTTCTTATTTGTAAAATTTACAATTTTTTTTTGTAATTAAAACTAACCCCGTTTTACTAAAATTAACCTTGTAAAATATACAAAATATTTTTCTCCGTGTACAGTGTATATTCTTTACACCCTCAACCAACTAAAAACTCTAAATAGAGTTGCAAAGAATTACAATGGATTTAAAAAGAGTTGCACATTGTTTTCTAAAAAAATTGCAAAACTCTTTGCAACTCTACTTCATAGAGTTTTCTGTTGGTTGAGTGTTGTTTTCTTTCTTTAGAAATACAATAAATATAAATAAGTAAATTTTTTCCAAGCTTGTTTAAAATTTTAAAACCGAGTTGTATGGAGCCTTTGCATATTAAAAAAGCTAAATGCTGTCATTGGACATGAAATAATTTTAAAATAATTTTAGAATTCCACAAAAAATTTGTAAGATTTTCATGTTCACTATAACGAGTAAAATAATTCATTGTTAATGCAAGAATACTGAACACCCTGGCGCAAAAGTTAGCGCTAATTCAACGGTTATTTAGTGCAAAAAAACTTAAAAAATTTTTTTTCTTTAATTTTTTAAAACAGCAGACTCGAAATGAGACAATTTTTTTAAAAAAATTCCGAATTTTTAAAAGTAGACAAAATGAATAACTGTAGATAGCTTCGGGGCATTTTCAGGTGTGCTGGGCTAGAATTTTGAACTTAAATTTTAAAATTCAAATTTGAAGAAGCGAAATTAGCCAATTTTTTTCGAAAAAATGCCAAATTTTTTAAGACTGAAAAAATAATATCCGAAGACTATATTGGGAGGTTTTCAGGTGTGTAGAGCTAGAATATTATACTTAAATTTTAAAATTAAAATTCGCCAACCCAAAATTGGCCAATTTTTTTTCTCGAAAAAACGCTAAATTTTTCAAAACTGAAAAAATAATAGTAGCATATCTGAAACCCCCAAAAACAGTATTCGGCTGTTTTTTTTTCTTTCTCAATTTTAAAATATTCGGCATTTTTTCGAAAAAAATTTGCTAATTACGGGAAAGCAAATTTAAATTTTAAAATTTTAGTATAAAATTCTAGCTCAGCATACCTGAAAAACCCCGGAAACAGTCTTAGGCTGTATCTTATTATTTTTTCAATTTAAAAAAATATTGACATTTTTTCAAAAAAAAAAATTTCCAATTTCGGGTCAGCAAATTTGAATCTTAAAATTTATGTATAAAATTCTAGCTTAGAACACCTCAAAAAATCCCCCGAAACATTCTTCAACTATTATTTTTTCAATTTTAAAAATTTTAAAAAAAGCAAAAAAAAAATTTTTAAGTTGTATTTTTTGCACTAAATAAGCGCTGATTTAGCGTTATCTTTTGCACCAGGGCAATTATTTGTTTAACACAATAATAAATCTTTTTTTTAATACACTTCAATTTTAAAGATAATAAAAAAGATTAATTAAACTTGTAAAAAGTAGTTGTTGAATATAATTAATATAAACATTTTGCACAATTTTTTAAATATTCTTTATAAAGAATATTTTAAGTCCAATGGCAGCATTCAGCATTTTTTTTTATCAAAGGCTTTGTTGTACTCTGTTTCGAAAGGAAAATTCCTTAATAAAAATTTATTCTTCATAAAAAAGTTACAAATAATAAGGAGGCTTTAAAACTTTGCAATTAGCTTATATATACCATTGTGAGCAAGATTTATTAGGTTTGTGGGTTATTAAAATAAATACGCTTATTTATTAAGTGAACACTTATTGTTTATACATGTTTAAACCTCAATCTTAATTATCACTTCTTAATTACAGGAGCATCGGTACACTGAGAAAACTAACATATAAATATTCCTATATATTCAAGTAAAAATTACTGTATTTTCTAGTAATTGGCGACCCTGGTTAAATTTATTGTAATATTTATTATTTAGTATACAGTAAAAATTGCTTGTACTTTAAAGAAATATAACTATAATATAAATTAATAATTACTGGATTAATTTAGAATTTTTACTATACAAGGAATATAATTTTTATTTCAGTATTTTTTTAATGTAAATTAAAAACATATTAAAAAATAATTTTTTTTTTTTTTTTTTTTTTTTTTTTGTGGTATATTTATTATTTTTTATTTATTTATTAATTTTTTTTTTTATTTTTTTTTTTTTTTTATTTTATTTTTTTTTTTTTTTTAAGTCGCAGTTTGGGGATTTGAACCCGGGTCCCTTGAGTTGCCTGTCTATCACTTCGTCCACTAGGCCACAGCTGCTTACGCGTGTAAGAATCGAAGTTTGAAAACTATATGTTTTGGATATTACTCACTTACGCCCCCTGTTTAATAAATAGATATTTTATTCTCACTTTTTTCTTTCTTTATTTAATTCACATCTACACCTTTATTAAATTTTTTTATTTTATTTATTTGTTCTATTTTTATTAATACGTGTTTATTTTTTATGATTAGTTTTGTTTTAAAATACCGAAATACGGATAAATGTGCCTACACGTGTGCTATAATTTATTAAAAAAGGGGGGGTAACAAGAAGAGAGATTACGCGTACTGTAATTTTTATAAACATAATTTTTACTATATTTTATAGTAAAAATAAAGGCGCGCGCAGTAATATTTCTTATATATTATATTATTTTTTCCCTGAATTGACAGGTGGGTCGCGCGTTACTATAAAATATAGTAAAAAATATTGTTCTTGTTTTCTCAGTGTAGTGCGACCCGTTTCATACGTTCATACTCGCACTAACGTAGCTTACTGTAATATACATTAAAAAGGTTCTATCTAACCTGAAGGATTATTTATTTTTTTATTTTTTTGTTTAAAATAATACCAAATCTAAGTTTCTGCAGTTAATTAAATTACAAAAACATATTAAATTATATTAATCCAAAATCCTTGTAGTAAAACATATTATTTATTTAATAAAAAGAATTTTTAATTTATATTGTACCAATGTAACTAACTTAGTGCTCTTTCTTTTTCTTATGCTTAGTAATTTATATATCTCCATCTCTAGAGTTCAGGGGAGACTTTTTCTCTATCCTTATTTATAAAAATGAAATAGTGTATAGCATTAATATTCATATTTAACTGGTATACAGCGCGGGAAAAGAAATCACGGAGTAAATATAGTAAAAATATAAGCGCGGAAATTTAAAAATTTATATAAACTATTGAGTACACTGAAAAAAATTTACCGAGGGAGCCTCCGAGCATTTATAGATACTACGTCTATAGTATATCCGTGGTCAAAATGTCGTGGATAATTCTATCGTAACGTCTATAAAAATCGAACATATCGTCCTCTTTACATGCCGGAGTCTTCGTCCGTTCGATTCAAGACGCAGCACCTGGAATTTTACGACCCAGATCAAGGACGCAGATCACGCGTTAAAATTCTGTATAATATAATAAATGTAAATGTATACATATTATATAAAATATATATTGTATATGAGATATTCAAAACTATATATAGTATATTTAGTTTTGATATATTTAGTATATTGTTCGACATTTTGCGCAACTTTGATTACGCATCTTTGTCCGCGTCCAACTCAAGCAAAACGATTCCTCTCCTTTCAAAAAGACGAGAACTCTAACTTATAATACTGACGAAAAGTATAAATTTTCTAGACGTGACATGAGAAATAATTCAAGAGCGCGCGTCTATATAGAGAACCCGGAGGCTCCATCGGTAAATTTTTTTCAGTGTAAGCTTCTTTTGCGATGAAATTTGTGTACTACTAATTGAAAATTTTCAATTATAAAATTATATTGATTATTAATAAAATTCATTGAAAAATTAAGTTTCGAAACTAAAATTCAGAATTGAACAAATGCAAACAATTTTTCAAATCAAATATTTTATTACATAATTAATTTCCAAATTAAGTTTTTGCAATTTAAAAGTTGTATCCAGTATTTAAATATTAAATTTTATTAATTATTATATTAACTTTTACTAAATATCTAAAAATATTAAAAAATAACTGATATCGGCTAAAAAAAAAAATTTAAAAAGTAAAAATATGCGTTTCATACTATTTGGTTTGTAATTAAATCTCAAAAAACAACTGATATGCTTTATAAGTTTGGTTTCAGATTTTGATTCCGTTTAATAGAATATTTAATATTTTCTTTGATTACCCACTTAAATCTCATCCTAGCAGAAAAATTGGAGTTTATTGAAAACCCAGTGTTGATTTTCAATACCAAGTTTTAAAACCACTGGGTTTCAATAAACTCCAATTTTTATGCTAGGATGAGATTTAAGTGGGTAATCAAAGAAAATATTAAATATTCTATTAAACGGAATCAAAATCTGAAACCAAACTTATAAAGCAAATCAGTTGTTTTTTGAGATTTAATTACAAACCAAATAGTATGAAACGCATATTTCTACTTTTTAAAGTTTTTTTTTTAGCCGATTACAATAAAATATAATTTATAATCAGTTAATTATTATAGAAAATTAAACACGTCGATGCAATATACAGAGAACGATGTCGACACGACGATTGCTATAAAATCACTGAGAAGTCGGTGTCCCTTCCTTCTTAAACTTCAGTATTTAGAAGATGTGGTAGAGAGCACCACACTCCAACACTCCCTACCGATCTCGAGCACATCTCACTGCCTTTTACTTAGGATCTGAAACAAAATAATCAAAAATTAATACAAATAAATTCTCATCTTAACTTATAAATCTCAATCTAAAACTCATCTAACTCTCCAAGTTTAATATTATATCGTATCTCCAGTGCCTATCGCACAGTGTCCTTGGAGGCAGCTCTAACTATCGCTGGGGTAATCCCTATAGATCTGCTGGCTCTTGAGAGACAGTATATCTATCTGAACAAAGAGAGAGAAGGCATTGACCGCGCAAAGGCTACTTCGCGCCAGATCAGCCTAAGCGAATGGAAGAAATGTTGGATCGACTACACGGAGAGCAAATGGACCAAGAGATTGATAGGAGAGATATCACCTTGGATAAATAGAGGGCATGGGGACATTAATTATTTTTTGACCCAATTCCTAAGCGGACATGGACTTTTTTGCTCCTACCTCTTTCGGATCATCCAAAAGATGAATATTGCTGAATATATATACTGTCCTGGCAAAGACGACACACCGGAACACACATTCTTCAAATGCGATAGGTGGGCTGCTAAAAAGTTTCAATTAGAAGCTAACTTCGGTCAAATAACACCTGAGAATGTGGTTGGCCTGATGCTTCGAAATTAGTAGTAATTCGAATGAAGTATGGTCCGAAATCAGCCAGAATCTAGAAGTCCAAGAAATAGGCTAATATTAAGACGTACTGCGGTTATCCAGACTGCAGGTATTGCACTAGCATACAATCATTCCTGCACTTACTTTTAATACCGCAATCATTTGAAAATGGTAGGATAATAATTATTTATTTATTTAATTATTTATATATTTATATATTTATTTATTACCTTCTCTTTTGACGATAATAGGAAATGACTTATATTTCAACTAACATATATTTTATTGAAGATGACAGCACAAAAAACGGAATTTTAATCAGATGGAACGACGGAGTCCTTGTAACCCCTCAGAGAGAGGGGTGAAAATTATTATATTTTTTCTTACGTTCGAGCACTAATTCCTACCCGCTTATTATCCTTATTGGAGCCAGGGGATTAGCCCTTGAACCGCAAAGGTTTTAACTTAGATATCGAGGCTGTGCCTCTATTTGCTTTTGACGCACACTTGCGTCCCGAAGAATTAACAGTGTTTTAGGATTCCTTGCATAAAAAATAACACTAATTTATTAGATTAATGTTTTATTTTATTGAGTGTGCTTTTGAACACAGAGAGGTTCACGTTTATAAGTTAACTCTCCGAGGAATCTCAAACAAATGTTGCGTGATGTAGCTCTTTCTTTTATACCTTTTTGCGAATCACACTCACATGTTTGGGATTTTTACATGAAAATTTGTTCTAGAAGCTTCTGGAAGGATTTTTGCATTTGGCGCGAAATCCTTCTTTTTAGCTTTTTAATTGTTTAATTATTTTTAATTATTGTTAATTATTTTTATATATTATATTTTATACATTAATCATTTTTATTCTATAATTAATTCCTATTTACAGTATAAATGGATAAATATCCCTTTTTTATCAATAAAATGCAATTTGACCGTTACGTCTACTTTTAATTATCGAATATGAATACATTTAATTTATATTTAATAATAATTATGCATTTTATAGATAAGAAAGGGGTATATATATCTCTATATATTATAAAGTTATAACCGTTGCCGCCGCTGTCGAATGACACCTTTGGGCCACTCTGACACTTTTGGGCCATGCTGACACTTTTGGGCCATTCTGACACTTTTGGGCCAGTCTGACACTTTTGCGGTGTGATTGGCAGTACCAATCTGCCAATCTGGTACTTTTGAGTATATTTAGCCATAAAAACTTGCTTTGCAAAATAATATACCTGCAATTTATTACACATTATTGTACTTATAAAAAAGGGATTCTTTTTGTTGTCTTTTTTATATTTTGAATTGTGACACATTGTTATACATAAGTAATTATTAAAAAGATAATATAAAAAAGATATTAAAAAAAACATATTAAAAATAATTAATTTAATTTAGTAAATTAATATTATTTACTAAGGGCAATTCTTTAAGGCTAAATATAGTACAATATGGCAAGACTCATGTAGGATGAATTTTTATTATTTTAAATAAAAATCTGTCTAATAAATAGTCTTTAAAATACCGTAAACATGTTGTCAACTTTTACGCTGCAATTCTCGCAATGAAAATACTTCTCCAAATATTATAAAGTTATATTACATTGTCAACACTTCAACCACTGTTACGTGAACCATTTGGGTCAAAATGAACAAAGTACAACTTTCAGGCGAATATGGAACCTTTTCACAAAACTTCAATCATTCTACGGGGGTTGGCGCGCGAAGCGCGCAGGGGACACAGCCACCTAGTAATATATATATTATATGAGCCCGTCAATCGAAGAACGGCGTATAGAACATTTGAAAGCAGTACTTTCTCTATCTACTTATAAAATTCTATACGCCGATCTTCGATTGACGGGCTCATATATATATATATATAGATATATATATATCTATAAATTAATGCAAAGTGTTTTTTGTTGACGAAATTTAAACGGAAGAGGACTTGTGTTGACAGTTTTGGACTTATGCGGACGTCAGCATATGATTTTCGGAAATTAACATGCGCTACAGGACTTATGCTGACGCCGCTGAAACTAAATACACATATATATATGATTCCTAATGCGGGCAACCACTTTTTACGGGTATACATAGCCGTATTAAGACACAAATAACCAAAAAGGGGCAGGGGGGCCGAAGGCCCCCCGTGCCCATGCGCCCGTAAAATCTGTGTCTACATATGTATCTATTTATATAGTTATATATATATATATATATATGCCGATAGAGTATTTTTTTAGTTTGATAGGATTGACTAGACGATAATAGCTAGAGAGACGCGGTTTGCGGCAAAAAACGCGGAAAAATTGCAGAAGTGACATAGGCTATACAGGATTTCGATTGATGCGAAAGAAAATTTTTGTCGTCAAAAAAACGTTTTTTCAAAAAAATGATAATTTTTGATGTTTTCGTAAATTTTCAAAAAATCGTAATTAACTTAAAAACTTGGATTTTTTTGTAATCAGAAAAGTTTTTATATGATTTAGAATTGTTTTTTACGTGTCCACCTAAATTTTCAAGCAAATCGGTTAGATGTTTCCAGAGTTACATATATTTTTCAGCATAAAATTTGGATTTTAAATTTATATCCTATCCTATCCTATCCTTCCTAAATCTTTACTTATGTATGTTTGTTTGTCCGAAATAGATAAACTTGAACGCGATATAAGTTAGAGACGCGGGGTTTACGGCAAAAGACGGAAAAAATTACGGGTCAAAACATAGGCTAGGTTTCGTTTCGATTGATAACGACCAAAATTTTTTATGTTGAAAAACTGAATTTTCAAGAAAAAAATTTTTATCAAATTTAAAAAAAAAACCAAAAAAAAAAAAAAAACTAAGGAAAAATTTTTTTATCAAAAAGAATTTGATTCGATTCTGGTATATTTTTTACGTATCCACCTAAATTTTCAAGGCGATCGGTTCTATCTATCAAAACTTACAATAATTTTTCGAAAATTATAAAAGTTTAGGACTAATATTATATATATTTCTAATTTTTATCAGCCACTGATGTAGTAACTGAATATAGTAACTAAAAGAAGCTTGAATAGCTATTATCAGACAGAACCCTAGAATGGGTATTCGAGGGAAACAACGAACACTTGTGGATCCTATGGAAGGGTAGCTAAGCTTTGTATTGCTGATTACTAATTATCTGTCTGGGTTCATATGCCCGTTATTTTTATGATTTAGTAAATTTTAGATAATACTTCGAATAAAAAAGATTATTTTACAAAATATTAAGTAACCTAAAACAACATATTTTTGGAAAAATAAAGCCGCAGGGGTCCAGGGAGGCGCAGCCCCCATGGTGGCTGCCGGGGCGAGCGAAGCTAGCCGGAGGCAGCTAGTATATATATATATACTAGCATAGGTGAGAGGGGGGGCTCCGCCCCCCCTGATCTATTCCCGGTGTTGTTGTTATTGATTTTTTATTATTATCATGTTGTTATTGTCCAAAATATATATCAATGCCAAAAAAAAATTAACGCCTTGAAATAAGCTAAAATTTTTTTCTTAATGTAGACCTTTTACCAGTTCAAATGTGACCAATAAGATAAAATTTGTAGTAAATTCAAAGGAATGGTGTAATTTTGAGAATGAGCCAAATCAGGCTATTTTTGGACCTTTAAACAGACATATTTCGGGCCCATGAGGTGCTAGAGGAGTAAAACTTTAGCTGAGGGACTTTTTTATCACCCCAAACTATACCCTAAAATTTGAGTTGAGTATGTTATCAAGTTCAAAAATACTAAAAATTAAATATCTCAAAAACTACGATAGCTAGTCAAAAAATATAGGGACTATGTCACCCTCATTTTTTTTTTCTTCATTTTGACACCGGTTTCATGCCAATCGGTTCGGTGAATCTTGAGTCATTAGGGTACAGACAAACAGACAAACAAACAAATAAATTTTCAAATATATATAGTATTAAGATATAGTAAAAAATTAAAAAAAAAAATGATAACATTTTAAAGATACCTCCGTTTTGAATAAAAATTTCAGAGAATACGTAAAAATTAGTGCTGAATTGAATACTATGAAGTGCTATAGCAAAATTTTTCGATAGTATCGAGATATTTCAATTTTTGATAAAATTTTTAAAAAATGTTATCAAGTTCAAAAATACTAAAAATTAAATATCTCAAAAACTACGATAGCTAATCAGAAAATATAGGGCCTATGTCACCCGCATTTTTTTTTTCTTCATTTTGACGCCGGTTTCATGCCAATCGGTTCGGTGGTTCTTGAGTCATTAGGGTACAGACAAACAGACAAACAGACAAACAGACAAACAAACAAATAAATTTTCAAATATATATAGTATTAAGATATATAAGGACTATATATATATTTATAATTATAATGCTTATTATTTAATTTTCTTATTCTAAAATATTTAAAAATTACTATTTTACAAACTATATATATATATATATATACATAATAATTGAATCCAAAAAGGGCATTTAATTATTTATATCATTTTTTATTATTTTATATGATTTTATTAAATTTTTTAATTGAGTAATTTATCATGATAATTTTAATTTTATTTGATATCAATAAATTATTGCCTGGGAAATGCTGCCACCTACATAGATTATTAAAATATTCAAATATTAAAAGTAGCAACGTTCCCCAAACATTTTCGTTCCGTGTTCTTATTTATCTAAAGCATCATGACCAGCGCCTGTCATAATACCTATATATTATTTTCCGACGCGGTCTTCTCTCTCTTACTTTCTGTACTTAAGTTATACATGTTCGTGTGTATACATTGCGCGCATATGTATGTTTTTTATATTGTGGATACTAAGAGGGTACTATGCATTTGGTATGTTTGGTACAATACCCCCCCCCCTCAAAATTTTATCATATTTGTAAAAAATTTTTTTTTGTATCTGCATACAAATGCATAGATCCCTTAATTTAAATGTCTTTATATTTTATTTATCATTTGAAATTTCATTTTTTTTTATTTGTATGCTTTTTATTTATTTATTCCTTTATTTCTGGAGAATTCTTATCTCTTATATTATAAGGAAAATTTATATATATATATATATAAAAATTTTACACAATATTTATTATATTTTAAATTTATTTATTATTATAAAAGTATGATTATTAATATTTTATATAATTTTAACATCATTTAATCATTTTTAATTTTTTTATACATTTCTTTTTGTAAATATTCTATTTCTTTTCTTTTCTTGATTATTAATCCATCAATCCTTGAATAATTTTGTCTTCTCTCTTCTATATTTAAAAAAAATCCGCTCTCAGTCCTTTGTTTTCTTATTATCTCATTATTTATTTTAATTTGAGCTAATAGATGATCTCTCTCTTTTTTCATTTCAGAGATCAAATCCAATTGTTTATTATCTTGAATCTTTTGTGCGCCTAGATTTTCGATGTTCTCTCTTTCTATCATTCTAGCATCTCTATCTATTTCAAATAAGAATTTGTTTTTATTATCGTATAGCACTATTTTCTTTGGTTGTGGTGTTCCTTTTGTGCATATAGACTTATTAAGATCTACCGTTCTAGTTATTTCTTTTCTGTCTTGTTTTACAATTATGATTTTTTTGTATTTTTGATTTCTTCTTATCAATACTTACCAAATTTATGGTTAACTAGATACTTAGTATAACTGAAGAGGAATTACAATACCCACTAAACTCCCCACCCTCCTGCACTTATGACAACATCATAGAATCCGGACCGGGACTCCCTGTTTAGGTATTACTTCGTTCCGAAAAAAATGCAGCCAAGGCATTTCTTCGCCATAACCTGTCAATAAGGGAGGAGAGTTTCCTACGAGAGGAAACCTTCCTCCTTTTTTCTAATCAGTGTCGCCCGTACGTAATCTTCCACACTGTACCAGTTTACGGTACTGCGCAGCATTTCCGGGACGACTCCTTCTGGCCTTAATTCATCAAAGGGCGGTCGCCCCTCAGCGAAGTGAGGACACCTAAAAAAGGTGTGCTCAGCAGTATCCGGCTCGCCCGGGCAATGAAAGCATTCTGGACATGCCACCTTGTACTACTTGAAAAGCATATCGCAGAAATAACCGTGACCATTTAGGAACTGTGTGAGGTAGAATGTTTGAGGTAGAAGTCTACCTCCCCATGATCACGAGTTTATCCAGCATTCCAAGTCGATAAAAAGGCGGTGCAACGCACAGAGGGAAATAAAAGCTCAAAAGGGAACTAAAATCGGCTTCAACACAAATTTTAATGAAAAATAAAACTGAAACATGTGTTAGTGAATGCATGTAAAATTTTAAACAAAATTTAAAAAAAACAGAAGTAAACTAATTTTTAGGCTTGTGTAACTTTTTTAAAGGACTTAAAAAAAGTATTTAAGGGTTACTTGAATACATATTGGTCTTGCAATATATGTTTGAGCATAACTTTGTGTGAGTATGTGTGTGTGAATGTCCATAATCATATTATCGTTACTTTTTTTTAACTTCAAGAAAATAGTATTTTAAATATTAACGTAGTAAAGTACATAGATGATTAAACTTGAATGTATAAGTGAGTATTTATATGAATTTTGAGCAAAAGTGTGTATCTGTGCATGTGTATATAAAATTTGAGCAAAAGTGAGTATGTGTGTGCGTATTATCATGCATACTTTTTTATTATTATTAACAAAAAAAATGTTGATGGTTTATATTAATGTTACAATATGCATGCGAAAATATGTGTGTTTATCTGCCTGTGTTTGTGTGCGTGAGTGTTTAATGTAAAATTCGTGATTGAGGCAAATTTTAATAGCGGAATTTAAAAAAACAAATATATAAGGTCGTTAAATTCTTTAAAAATAATATTTCTATATTTTTTGTTAGGTTCATTTATTTTTTGTAAATTGCAGTTAATTGAAAAAAATTATATTTCTTATCGGTTAACAGATTTTTAAATGATGATTTTTACAATAATTATAAATTTTATTATTAATTGTACGCAATAAGCAAATATTTCTTATAACAATCCTTATAATGTAATATTTATAAAAGAATTAATGACTAATATTGCATTGTTTTTACGCTAACTTTCTTGTTTATGATCATAAAATATAAATATTTTAGTCAGGTACGTAGCATAATAATCAAAATTCAAATTAAAAAATTATTTTTTATATTAAAAAAAAATAAATTTAGTAATAACTGAAAATTAAAGAATTCTCATTTAAACAAATAAAAATATCATAATATACAAAAATAACGAAAAATTTCAATTATTTTTAACTGTAACTATATAAAGTCATTGGAAATAAAATATCTAAACGTGGTTTAAATTTAAAAAAAACCACTTCAATCAACTTAATATCCAGATTAAATAAAGTGTATATTATAATTATATTAGTAGAGATTAATATTTATGATTAAACGTTAAAAATATTATAAAATAAATATAATAAAAATTATAATAGACATTATAGAAAATATTGATACAAATATATATACAGATAATAAATTATTATATTAACACAGAATTATTTTTATAAATCAGAAAGACTAGTACTATCATTTAAACAAAAAGACTAATTTTTTCTGTAAATATTTAAATTTGTAGCATGGCTTGCAATAAATTGAATAATAAATTAAGAAAGCTATAAATTATTTGCACAAAACATAATAAATATTGGAAAAAATACTCGATTCACATGTAATTATTCATTTATAAAATTTATATTTATAAATTCTTAAAAACAAAAAATAACTTTAGTTAAATTATTATTTTAATAATTTAGTTAATATTGGAAAATATATTTTTATATAGATGAATATACCTTACATTAAATATAACCAAAGATAAAATAAAAATAAAAAATTACTTAGGAAAAACTTTGTTTGAAAATGATAATTTGTTTCGTAGTCAGACTTAAATTATTAATAAATTTTTTATGTCCTCAGTTAACTCTTGATTTTTTTTTTCTGCTAACTGTTTACTTAGTGTAATAAACGGATCGGAACTAATTAAAAGACGATTCAAGATGTCTTCATTTGTTGCTACCCTATAAGGAAAAACATTTTTTTTAATTTTATTAAACATATGATAATTTATTAAATTCACCAAAATATATTTATCTAAGAAAGAATGTTTTGTTAATTTTTAAATTTATATATATACAAATTAAAATATAAATTTGATCAACATGGGCGAGTCATTTTAAACGATAGACTCAAATATCTCGAAAACGAAGCAAAATAAGCAATAAAAATGTCTCACCCTGCATATATATATGGGCACGTCCAGGGAAGAACGACCAGCCGAAAAATAAAAAATGAAAAAAAATTTTTTTTGTGTCACTTTTCACCTGAGATTTGTGAAACCGCTCCTATTTTAGACTTCCTGATGCATTATTTTGATATACGGCTGCTCCAAAGTTGGATTTTTTCATTTTTTTGATTTCAGCTGCCCAGTTCAACCTAAAATAACTCTGAACCATTTAACTTTTTATATATACATATGATTGGGAAAAAGTTTTATTTTTACCTGAACTACTAAAAAAAAAAAAAAATTTTCCATTTTGACTTATTCCACTTTTTTTTCTCCTCGACGGTAGCTTTCAAACATCCAGAAAATTTGTTTCGCCATGATTTTTTTCAACTTTTTTCTTCTCAAAATTCACTTCAAAGGGTCTAATTTACATCCTGAAAGTCCTGAGATGTGATAGGCAATGATCGGTCCACAATCTTAAAACTTGGTTCTTCCGTTTCCCTAAAAATCCGTAAAAATGTTAAATATTAAAGCGTAAAATCATTAAAATACTAAATTTAACCTTACCAAATGATTTCTTCTGTTAAATCTTCACTATCAGGACCACATAAACTTGTTATAACATATCAATAGGATCATCTAACATTTCTGATGCTAAAACACCCAAGATCAGCCTCGCGTCAGCATCCAAAAATAGAAAAAAACTGAAAAAAAATGATTCTGGTTGAAAATAACTACAAAAATAATTATAAACTATTAAAAAAGACTGAAAAATATTTAAATTAATTTACCAAATATGTTTATAAGCAAATTAGAACTTTAGAACTCCATGCTGACAAAATCTGGAACCTGGAAAAAAAGTTAAACAAAGAGATTAATTCTTAAATTTTTAAAAAAAGTTTCATAAAAAAATTTTATACTTATCTGATCTCTATTTTCCTGGTGCAACTTCATCTTCTTGATATAAATTAGTACCTGAAAAAAATAATTAACAATAATTAACAACAATATGTGTACATATTATACCAGTTTTTTATAAAATTGAAATTATAGCAGAAGACAAAATATTGCAATCAAAGTCTCCTACTCATGGGAATTAAAAGAAACCAAAAAGAAACTACTTTATCATTTGTTGGTTTCATATTTTTTTTTATGCATTCCTGCATGAAGAGATTGCAATATTTTGTCTTCTGCTATAATTTCAATTTTATAAAAAACTGGTATAATATGTACACATATTGTTGTTAATTATTGTTAATTATTTTTTTCAGGTACTAATTTATATCAAGAAGATCAAGTAGCACCAGGAAAATAGAGATCAGATAAGTATAAAATTTTTTTATGAAACTTTTTTTAAAAATTTAAGAATTAATCTCTTTGTTTAACTTTTTTTCCAGGTTCCAGATTTTGTCAGCATGGAGTTCTAAAGTTCTAATTTGCTTATAAACATATTTGGTAAGTTAATTTAAATATTTTTCAGTCTTTTTTAATAGTTTATAATTATTTTTGTAGTTATTTTTAACCAGAATCATTTTTTTCCAGTTTTTTTCTATTTTTGGATGCTGACGCGAGGCTGATCTTGGGTGTTTTAGCATCAGAAATGTTAGATGATCCTATTGATATGTTACAACAAGTTTATGTGGTCCTGATAGTGAAGATTTAACAGAAGAAATCATTTGGTAAGGTTAAATTTAGTATTTTAATGATTTTACGCTTTAATATTTAACATTTTTACGGATTTTTAGGGAAACGGAAGAACCAAGTTTTAAGATTTTGGACCGATCATTGCCTATCACATCTCAGGACTTTCAGGATGTAAATTAGACCCTTTGAAGTGAATTTTGAGAAGAAAAAAGTTGAAAAAAATCATGGCGAAACAAATTTTCTGGATGTTTGAAAGCTACCGTCGAGGAGAAAAAAAAGTGGAATAAGTCAAAATTTTTTTTTTTTTTTAGTAGTTCAGGTAAAAATAAAACTTTTTCCCAATCATATGTATATATAAAAAGTTAAATGGTTCAGAGTTATTTTAGGTTGAACTGAGCAGCTGAAATCAAAAAAATGAAAAAATCCAACTTTGGAGCAGCCATATATCAAAATAATGCATCAGGAAGTCTAAAATAGGAGCGGTTTCACAAATCTCAGGTGAAAAGTGACACAAAAAAAATTTTTTTTCATTTTTTATTTTTCGGCTGGTCGTTCTTCCCTGGACGTGCCCATATATATATATATATATTTATTTATGTATTAGTAAAGATTTTTAAAACACTTACCTATTCGTCTTTCTAGCGTGACACTCACGATATCGCTTAATATTTTTATTTCTTACCTCTTGTGGCTCTTCAGAGAGCATTCCAAAAGGGCAATCAAAGTTATCAATGATTTGATATCCATGTATAAGTATAATATGGACCGAAGTCGGCATATAATACCAGGAGTAAAAATTTGCGTAAATTTTGGCTGTTTCTATGCAATACTCTTTAAACTTTAAAATGTTAATTTTGTGTGTTACGTTTGACAATGCAGCTAAAATTGTTTTAAATCTTAAGAGTAAATCTTTATTAAACCCTTTAAAATAAATATAGAAAGAAAAAAAAAATAATATCTAATGTTTGCTTAAATTTTTTTAGTTTACAAATAAAGAAAATTGAATCTTACTTTTTATGTCTGCTACTACATCAACATTTTTAAAGAAAACTCTTGCAGTATTACCATCATTGGTATTGCCATATCCCTGTTTAGGGACATCTACAAGGATTCGAAGTTTTTCAAATAATCTTTTTTTGATCATTTCCTTTTTCTCATCAACAATCTTTTGTAAATTCTTTGAAACCTGAAATTTGTTATATTTGTTAAATGATATATAAAGTAAGAGACTGTACATAAATCAAGTAATGTAAAAAATATTTACCCTCCATTTTTTAACCTCAAGACGATAGGAAACATGGAGCACGCACTCTAGAAATCTTATTTGGGCGTGAAGAATAGCTATCCCGTATTTTAAACTATCTGTTTTTATTGGAACTTTCAAATTACAATCAATTTTATTCATCTGTGAAATTGTTATGTTGCAAATATGACAGGTTTGTGATGAAACGTAGTCATTTACCAAATTTAACAAATTAGTTTAAGAAAATATTATAACGTATTTCTGCATAAAAAAAATAATATTATACTAATTATTGGGTCAATAAAATAAAAGCAGAAAAACTAATTTTGCAATTTTATTCTATTAAATTTAATAGCAAATTGAAAATATGCTAATACGGTTATACAACTAAAAAAATTAAGTGTATTTCTTTATAAGAGCAAATTATTATAAAAATTAAACCTTGCCTCTGCATATAAAGGAAATATTTCGTGAGATTCAGTAGTTATTTGACGTATCTTTCTATCTATCTGATTTTGTCAAATCTGCTTCAACTAATAATGATAAGGCTTCTTCTGCAGACATTCTCCTGTTTACCTTTAATTTTTGCATAAACAAAATAGCTGTATCTTTATCAATAATTTCATCAAAAATTTTCAGACCAATTTTATTTCCGTCTGCCTTCATTACCAATTTAGTGGCTTCAAACAATTCTTCTGAATAAAGATTATTTTTTAAAATTCTTAATTTTTTTTTTTTAGACTTTATAATATGTTGCTGGTATGGTATTTCAGGTATTCCTCTTTTACCAGCTATAAGTGAATAAAATAATTTTTGATTAAAAATTTGGTTTAGTAAAAACAAATTTTTTTGTCTTAAAGTTTGTATTTCAAAAAGTTGTTGACCATAAACCATAAAAATTAACGTAATTTTAAGTTTAAAAAAAATTTCTGGCTAAAATATGACAAAAAAGCCTTTACCGTTCCTATTAAGAACTTGGTGTTTTAAGCAAAATAAGTGCATGGATTTTGATTTCCTTTTTTTTTTAAAGTTTGTATTTCACTTAATTTTAAATGTACCAACAGCTATTTAACCTTATATTAATGTTTTAGATGCTATTTTAGTTTAAAATATGACCAAAAATTACGTATTTATTCACAAAAGCATAAAAATACTTTTTTATAACTCAAGAAATAATCGGTTAAAGGCACAATAATACAAATTTTTTAATTTTACTAAGTTTTTATAACAATAACAAGTTGATCCTTTGATAAAAAAAATGTTTACTTTATGTTTTCAAAAAATTACAGCACTAAAACAAGATTTTTAAATTATTTTTTTGAAATCTATTTTTGCAAAAAAAATGAGAATGAGCCATATATATTTATTTTTAATGTAATATAATAGTATTCCATTAATTCAGTTTCGAATTTTATAATTTGAACTATAGGTATTAAGTCTAATGACTGCAAAAAAAAATCGACTTTTCGATTTTTTAAGGTGCTCAAGCGTTTTTGGATGCCATTTAATGAAAAAATAAGTCCTACATAAACCGCATTTAAAAATATTTAGTCGTTGGACAGCGCCAAAGCATTTTCGATTTTTGAAAATGGGCTCAGGAACGTCAGGAGGGACTAAAGCTACTAAATTTAAAAGGCAACATAAAAATAAAATTTCGGGGGGTATTTCATAGTTTTTTTGGTCGCTAAAAACGATGGAATCATCTATTTTAAATTATTTTTTTAAGGGAAAAAGTTATGAGCTAATTTCACTGGTAAAAATATCAAAAATTGGACAGTTTATGACGTCAAAAACTTGCTGCGGACTAAAAAATGTTTTGAAATTATTTTAAAAGGGCATTCCGCATGTTTTTTGGGTCATTAAAAACGATGAAATTGGTTATTTTTATTTATTCTGGACGGATTCAAAGTAATGGGCCAAATATTTCAGTTTGATTTTCCAAATTTAGCATTTTTTTGAGTTAAATGGCTGTCAAGCGTACAGATAACTTTTCTGAACCTCAAAAATGGTAAATTATCATATTTTTGTCTTTTTCTAACTAGCGCAGAATTAATTACTTAGATTTTTTTTAAGGGTCCTAGTTTAGTTCAGTGTTACCACAATGTCATAAAATATGGTTTTCAGGCAATTTTCCAAATAATGTTGTCATCTTGCAATTCAACCAAAATATTTCCAATTGCTCTTATTTTTTTTGCATAAAATACATCTTTCAATCACCGTAATCGGCAATTTTTCATTACCGATTCTCTCATCGTAATAAACCAAATGCCCATTTTCGGCCCTAAATGACCAATTTTTAAATTGGTGCTAAAATTTTAATTTTCGATAAAATAGAGTTTAATTTTTTACAATAACTTTTTGTAAGTTCTAAGTTTCCAAAAATTTCTTCCTCGTCCTTTTAGCTTTAGATATTTCCGAAATATGGTTCTACAAATTTAATGATAAAGTATCATTTTTTTTTAAACCTGAAATTGAGACTGTATTTAAATTATCATATTTGCTAAAAGGAAAATTGAAAACAAAGAAGTAAAAAAATTTTGGAAACTTAAAGTTAGTACAAAATTTTTGAGACCTATAAGACCTATTTTTAATAAAAATTTTTGTAGCAACTTAAAAATTGGTCATTTAGGGCCGAAAATGGGCATTTGGTTTATTAACTATTACGATGAGAGAATCGGTACTTAAAAATTGCTGATTACGGAGATTGTAAGGTGTATTTTATGCAAAAAAATGAGACCAACTGGAAGTATTTTGGTTTAATTGCAAGATGACAGCATTATTTGGAAAATTGCCTGAAAACCATATTTTATGACATTGGGGTAACACAGAACTAAACTAGCACCCTTAAAAAAAATCTAAGCAATTAATTCTGCGCTAGTTAGAAAAACACAAAAATATGATAATTTACCTTTCTAGAGGTTCGGATAAGTTCTCTGCACGTTTGACAGTCATTTAACTCAAAAAAATGCTGAATTCGGAAATTCAAACTACAATATTTGGCCCATAACTCTGAATCCGTCAAGAGTAAATAAAAATAACCAATTTCATCGTTTTTAGTGACCCAAAAAACATGCGGAATGCCCTTTGAAAATAATTTCTATACATTTTTTAGTCTGCAGCAAGTTTTTGACGTCAAAAACTGTCCAATTTTTGATATATTTACCACTGAAATTATCTCATAACTTTTTCCCTTAAAAAATAATTCAAAATAAATGATTTCATCGTTTTTAACGACCAAAAAAACTATGAAATACCTCCCAAAATTTTGTTTTTATGTTGCCTTTTAAGTTTAGTAGCTTTAGGCCCTCCCGACGTTCCTGAGCCCATTCTCAAAAATCGAAAATGTTTTGGCGCTGTCAAACGACTAAATATTTTTAGATGCGGTTTACGTAGAACTTATTTTTTCATTAAATGACATCCAAAAACGCTTGAGCACCTTAAAAAATCGAAAAGTCGATTTTTTTTGGCAGTCTAATAGGTATACATAATTGGTTAGAAAATTAACTTTAACAACGTTAAACGTTTACAACGTTATTAATTAACAACGTCTATTAAATATTTACTATTTAGAATCTTTAAAAACTGTAATAAGATACAAACCTCCTTTTTTAGTATAATTGTCATTCTCTTTATCCTCTTCTTCATCTGAAAAAACAAAATTTTCAGACAACCAATGACTATAAACATTTTCTAAATTTTGAAGACTTTTTTTTTTCTTAATATTGCTGTTCGACGTTTTAAGTTATTAAAAAAACTTTTTCTTAATTTGGTTTTAAGTTCAAATACTAATTCTTCATTTTCCCGCAAATTAAACTTGTTTTTTAAGAAAAGCAGCACAATTAATTTTTTATCATCTTCGTTTAAATTAGGATTACTATGATATACCCTATACAATTCTAAATGAGTTATCGAAAACTTTACCATTTTAAAAAAATCTGTTTACTATTAAAATTAATTTTTTAAATTCAAAGTGACTACAAACATTAAATATTTTAAAAAATATTTTAGTAAAAAAAAAGTACTACATATAATTTTTAATATATACATATACATATTTTACGATAATTACATAATGCGTTTTTAATAAATTCAAAATTATTTTGGATTTATTTACAATATTAATTGTAAAAAATATTTATTTACGAATTTAAACGTTTCGTAGAAATAGATTTTTAAAAAAAATTTTCCTATCATATTTAAAATAAATAAATATAAAAAAATACACTTTTTATTCACAAAGAATTTACGGATTTCACAAATAAATATATTTTTACACAGAAGCACAAAGAATATGAAGTAATGTCACAAGTGGTCTAAAATAGAATAAAAATATTGTTAGTTTGAAGTAAACAAAGAGGTCAATAAACTGTATATACTTACGTAAAGGTCCGAATTTTTGAATAGAATATACAGAGAATGAAGGAATAAAGAAAAAATAAATAGTGGGGATGAATCTATGTACATCTATGCTCTGTATTTAAAATATTAAACGTAAGAGAGACTAGCACATAGAAAAAAAAAATATTTTATGCGAAAAATTATTTAATTTAAATTATTTAATTTATAAAATTATTTAATTATTTAATTATTTAATAAACCTTTTAATTGTTATATTTATAAATGTAACAAAATTCTCAGTTTATCTTGTCCGTTCTATTTATATTGTCCGTTCACTAACTCTTTTAATTACTTTAAAACATTTGGTTTATTAAAAATTTGCAAATTTCGTATAAATATTAATAAAACTAATATGAACTGTAAATATAATCTAAAATAATAAATTTTTTAAAAAATATTATTTTAAATTATAATTTTAGTTATTTTTTGTATGCAAAAAAATGCTAATATAATTTCATTTACCACTCATATAATATTTACATAATTATTATTTTAAATTTCCAAACTGGGACATCAAATTCTACCCTCGATTCTACCCGAACTTCAATCGAACTCGGCCCAATTCGAAATAAATTCGAAAATTATAATTTGCCGAATTCTATTCGAGCTTCGTAAATGAGAGTATTTTAGAACGCTATACAAATTCGGATGAAATTTGATTAGAATTCAGAGCTAAGTGCTTATCTTTAGTCTTTTTTGGATTCCGCTATCACCATTTACCTGAATCACGCATTTTACATTAAACACTCACGCACACAAACACACACAGATAAACACACATATTTTCGCATGCATATTGTAATATTAATATAAACCATCAACATTTTTTTTGTTCATAATAATAAAAAAGTATGCACGATAATACGCACACACATACACACTTTTGCTCAAATTTTATATGCACATGCACACATACACACTTTTGCTCAAAATTCATATAAATACTCACTCATACATTCAAGTTTAATCATCTATGTACTTTACTACGTTAATATTTAAAATACTATTTTCTTGAAGTTAAAAAAAAGTAACGATAATATGATTATGGACATTCACACACACATACTCACACAAAGTTATGCTCAAACATATATTGCAAGAACAATATGTATTCAAGTAACACTTAAATACTTTATTTAAGTCCTTTAAAAAAGTAACACAAGCCTAAAAATTAGTTTACTTCTGTTTTTTTTTAATTTTGTTTAAAATTTTACATGCATTCACTAACACACATTCAATAGTACACGTATGCATGTATAATAAAATTTTATAATTAATTATGGCTTTTTTATAATATTTTCATGCATAAAAGTCACCAACAAATGTTTTTTACCAAAATTTGACATTTAAACTGTTAAATACTTTAAAGTCAATTTTCTTGAAAAAAATTTTTTTTTTTTCTGACTTCAGCTACCTAAAAAAATTTTTTACGATTTTTGTTTTTAAAAACCGGTATTGCATCGTTTCAAGCATACGAATATCTTATAATTCCATGTTTTAGTTTTATTTTTCATTAAAATTTGTGTTGAAGCCGATTTTTGTTCCCTTTTGAGCTTTTATTTCCCTCTGTGCGTTGGACGCGCACCTTTTTATCGACTTGGAAAGCTGGATGAACCGTGATCATGGGGAGGTAGACTTCTACCTCACACAGTTCCTAAATGGTCACGGTTATTTCTACGATATGCTTTTCAAGTAGTACAAGGTGGAATCTCCGGAATGCTTGCATTGCCCGGGCGAGCCGGATACTGCTGAGCACACCTTTTTTAGGTGTCCTCACTTCGCTGAGGGGCGACCGCCCTTTGATGAATTAAGGCCAGAAGGAGTCGTCCCGGAAATGCTGCGCAGTACCGTAAACTGGTACAGTGTGGAAGATTACGTACGGGCGACACTGATTAGAAAAAAGGAGGAAGGTTTCCTCTCGTAGGAAACTCTCCTCCCTTATTGACAGGTTATGGCGAAGAAATGCCTTGGCTGCATTTTTTTCGGAACGAAGTAATACCTAAACAGGGAGTCCCGGTCCGGATTCTATGATGTTGTCATAAGTGCAGGAGGGTGGGGAGTTTAGTGGGTATTGTAATTTCTCTTCAGTTATACTGAGTATCTAGTTAACCATAAATTTGAAGTCGATTTTTCTTCCCTTTTGAGCTTTTATTTCCCTCTGTGCAACGTCCCCTCGGGTCACCATTCCACCTATACTGCTAACATTCCATTGTGCGGGAGCGAGCGCGAAAGAAAGCAACTCAATTCAAAGTGCCCCCTGCCTCTGTACTGCCTTTAGTTTCTTGCAGTACTTTTTTATGCGGACATTGTCCGCCCACACCTCTGCACCGTAGAGCAAGATGGAGTTGACTGTCGTCATCAACAGCCTCCTCTTCCCTGATCTGGGACCGCCGATGTTCGTCATCAGCCACGAGAGGGACTTTGTCACCTGGCCAGCCTTTTCACAGGCCTGCTCGAATTGTCTCATGTAGGTCATATTGTTGTCCAAGAAGACTCCCAAATATTTGTGCGCTGGTTTGGTCTCGATCATAAGGGGATTACCACCGTCATCAAAGCTGACGCCGAATATGGTATCAACCCTTCTCCGGGTCAGAAGGACAATCTCCGTTTTCGGAACTGCCAGTCTGAGTCCGCGATCCGACATCCAGCTATTGATAAGGCGCGTGGCCTCATCCAAGGTATTCTGCTAGTCCTCTGTCTTTCGAGCTGTTATGGTTGGAGCAACTTCATCCGCGTATCCTATCCGATCATGAAGCATCCATCCGGAAGCTCAATCTTTAGCAAGTCATCGTAAAAGGCATTCCACAGATCAGGGCCCAGAACTGAACCCTGCATTATGCCTGCCCTTAATACTTTACCTCTTGTGCCATCGAGCGTGACCCAGCGCAGGTATCGGACGGACTTAAGTTTGCCCATGACAACCTTATATCCCAGGCCCCACGGATCGCTGTTTATATCATCTCTTAGCGACCGAAGACAGCGCGCCTTGCTGAGGTGGATGGCTTTCGCCAGCCTATGCTTGGCTTCCTTGTACTCTTCAGAGCGTGTAGCAAGCTCTTGGCGGCCATGCGGTCTTTGCCGTCTTCTGCGTGCCCCGTGAAAGACCCGCCTAAGCTCCGCAATTGCTTCCTTCTACCAGTACACGCTTCTTTTACCCTTTAAGGGCCGTTTACGCGGCATAGAGGCATCGCAAGCTTCCCTCAGAAGAGCAGTTACCCTCTTGACGAGAGTCTCTGCCTCTCCCGGGGTGGTCGGTCCTCCATACCAGGCTAGGATAGACGAGGACTCTACACGAAGATATTCCACGAATCTGTCCTCGTCCATCTTTGACAAATTCCAGCCTAGTGGGCGGTTTTTGTACAGGGGCCGATTAACGACCCTATCACGCCCTTTAAAGGTGATCTAATTATTGTCACTGCCATTGGCTCCATCCATCACCCTCCAAATGCCCACTCTTCCTGCCAATCCGGCCGAGGCAAAAGTGACGTCAGGAATCGATTCACCAAAGCCTGACCTTACGTAGGTTGGATTGTTCGCAGAGTTCATGACCACCAGATCAGTTCTAGCGGCCATCTCTAAGATCAACGTTCCCCTACGGTTCGTGGTTGGCATTCCCCATTCCACGGCCCTGGCATTTAAGTCTCCGGCAAAAATGATATTGCCAGAGACTTTCCTTATCGTTTCCTCCAATGAGGCCAGCTTTGCGGTGAACACCCCAATAGTGTCATACGGTGACAAATAACAACTAATGAAAGTTGTATCGCCGCACTTTGCCCAGACGTGGCAAAAGCAGAAAAAGAACCTTGAACCTTTTTGGGCGCTACATTTTGCGCTTATATCACCTTCCAGTGAGGATTTGCTGGAGGAATCCTTGACCTCTAGCCTAGTTAAGTCTACCCTTGCCGTCTTTTCTTCAGCAGTTAGAGCTAGATGTTGTTGCTCTGTGGGCGTGATGTTCTGCCCTTGCTACTGGGAAATGCTAAATTGGAGACCTCCAGAATCCGTGTCTCCGGCTCTTGTCACCAAGGCTTTCTCTTGATCGGAATTAGAGGTTGAATTACCCTCTATAAGAGGGGTATCAACCTGGGTAATTGGTGAAGTACCCCAGGTTGATTAGTGAATTACCCCAGGCTGATTCCGTTCAAGCATTTATCTAGCATTGTTCATAAAATAAGCCTGTATCCCTGGATAAAGGGCCCTTAGTTGGGTAAGAGTACCCTTCAGAGAATTATTAAAGTATTTACGTTAGTCGCTGACAGAGAGTATCTATCAGCTTCCAGCGTCCTTCCAGTAATAATAGTCCTACAGATCGGGGGGTTTCACCACCATGTCTGATAGCATCACATACAATTATTAATCCGGCATGTAACAGACTTGAGAGGCGGTGACGCGAGGGAACACCAATCCTCAATCTTACAGTTGAAGTGTTTCCACCTCCATGTTTGCTACCATTCCACAATGTTTTATACCCGTCATGGAATAGGTCAGGTATCTAACAGTGGAATTATGAGGACTGATGTCAGATTTTACTCTGGAACCAGACGACATTGATTCCATAGGTAGACCACCTACAGATTGGAGAATTGCTTCTCCTTGTCTGATGACAGTGGCACTTACCAATAACCCATCACCTTCACACATTACTAAACCAGAGAAAATAACAACCTGCAGTCATGATTTAGCGGGACTCGGTACTAACTTTAATTGGCTACGTTGTTGTGCTCGAGGTAGAATTCTACCATGCTAAGAGCCAATACGTCAGGTCTAAGGCAACCCTGTATGTGGCTTAAATCGCACTTAGGTTGGAAAAAACATTAGATTCCCTTTAATGTGCCTCTTCCTCAAGGATAGTTTTAGGATAGCAGTCGGCGGCTGCATGCTTCTCAAGAACGCTCGAGGGAAAGACAAGGCATAAAAGCCGGTTTATAGGGCAGCCTCAGTTATTCCAGAACTGCTTATAGGATAACTATGAGCAGTCTGCGGCATTCCTAACCAAGAACACATGGGGTACAGCATAGAGCATGTCCCTGAAGAAATGCAAGGCATGAGACCCGATTTATAGGGCAGCCTCAGTTGTTCCAGAGAGCTATATCCTATATCCTTGATTCTAGTTCAACCTTGAAAAAAGGCGGCCTGAACCACCCTCCTCCTTCCTCAGCCTTATGAGGCTCCGGGCTTGGGACCGGTACAGCGGAGTTAATATTATTTTCTATTAATGTATTAAAAATTGTATCTAAATGTTCAACATGTTCTTCAAACGTCCCTGATAATAAAGAAAGATCATCAATAAAATTTAATGTAAATTCACGAACGTCTTTTAATACTTTTCAAGCTTCCGCAGTAATGCACTCGTTGCACATGATAAACCGAAAGCTACTACACAAAAGACTTATACTCGGCATTGAACTATAAATCCCGTGTACTTTTGACTTTCTTCGGCCAATTTAATTTGCCAAAAAGATGAAGTTAAATCTAAACAACTAATAAATTTTTTTACTTTACATCTTTAAAAAATTTTATCTATACCCTGGGGTATACTCTTAATTTCTTATTTAAGTTTCTCCCGTCCAGACAAATTCGCACAGAATCGTCCTTTTTTCGCGCAGTTACTATAGGGTTTATATATTCTATATTATATCTTTTAATTATATTATATTATAACATTACTCAATACAATCTAAACTTTGTTTATTTTTTTTAATGAAATCGGATAAGGTTTTGTAGCGAATGGTGTTTCGTCCTTAACTAGTAATTCATATTCAAAATCTTTAATTAATCCCGGTCTTTTATTAAAAAATTGTTTATTTTTTAATATAAAGTTTTTTTAAATTTCTTTTTGAGAATTACTTATTTCGCATTCATTAATTTTTTGATTAATTTCTAAATCTGTTATATCGTCATCAGTATAATAATCAATATCATTTATTTGTATTTCATTTATAACGTAAAGACCAATACTATTAATTTCTTTTTTGCGAGAATTTTTTATAAACTTGGCTTTTAATTTAAATTTTTCTGAATACAATATATCTTTACTTGTATCAATTATTACAGAATAATATTTTAAAAAATCATAACCTAAAATAAAATTTCTATTTAAATGAGGTACAATAATGACGACTACATCGTCTTGAAATTCATTAATTTTTATATTGCAAAATATTTGCATTTTTAGCGTAATTGATTTTTCATTAATCGCGCTTCTAACAAATTGACCACTTAAAGGTAAATAAGGGCATTTTTTAAATCTTTGCTTATTCTGATTAAAAAATTTTTCAGATATAGCTGTTATCATACTACCCGTATCTACAAGCGCGTTTTCATAAATATTTTCTATTTACAATATAATTTCCGGGCATGCATTGTTTTTACGTATAGTTTTATTATAACAATTTTCATCGCCCGTACTGTCTATAAAATTATCCCTTATATCAGAAAAAATTGTATTTACATTTAAATCATTGGTTGTTCTAAAATTTACATCTTTATTTTTTACTTGTGTTACAACCTTTAATCGTTTTTTGTTTTATTTTTTATAGGGCTTTCATAAGCTTATATAATATAGCTTCCGTAGATATTTCATTCATATTAGTCTGTTGTGGAGGTTTCTGATATGTTCTTCTTGTAGATGATTGATTTTGAGATTGTTGATTTTGTGAGCCAGATCGTAGATTATATGATGATCTAACTTGATTAGAATTTTGGTAATTATTATTATTTTTTGGATTTTCATTTTCTTCTCTACTATAATTTGCTTTATTTGCTAGATATTGTTGATTATTATTCTGTTTTGGACTATATTGCTGATTTCTATTAGCCATTATTTCAACTATTTCTATAATTGTTCTGATTATAATTTTTTTTTTTTTTTTTTTTTTGGGCCATTTCAAGAAGGGGCCTTCTTCGTTGGTCGAGAAGAATGCATTTACGCATACCATACACCGCGTACTGTATGGTTATGTGGGACTCAACCTCAAATTTGTATCTGAGGTTGCCCAGATATACACAATTGAGGAATTACAATACCCACTAAACTCCCCACTCTCCTGCATTTATGACAATATCAAAGAATCCGGACCGGGATTCCCTGTTTAGGTATTACTTCGGTCCGGAAACAATGGAGCCAAGGCATTTCTTCGCCATACCCTGTCGATAAAGGGTATCTTTTATCTCTGCCACACTGTACTGTAAGATGATGGAGATCCTGGTTCACTCTTTCCCTTGCTTATCAGAGCCAGACGGGCCACTTTCCAGTCCCTTGGAAAGGCACCTGCCACGAGGCACGCGTTAAACATGCCAAGCAGGAGACCAGAGATTACCTTTGCAGCCGCCTTAAGGGCTTCCGCGGGTATTTTGTCTTGTCCTGGCGCTTTCCCATTTTTCATTGACCTAATTGCCTGAAGCATCTCCGCCTCGATAAATAGCGGAACTTGCTCCCTCGGGACATACAAAGCAGAGTGTTGTTGGTTTGGATGATCCGGGAAGAGAGCGTCCACTATTCTTTTGGTCGCTGCTTCATCCATCGTGTTGTCACATCCGGACTTAAGTTTGCCCAGGACAACCTTATATGCCAGGCCCCACGGGTCGCTGTTGACATCATCTCTTAGGGACCGAAGACAGCGTGCCTTGCTGAGGCGGGTAGCTTTCGCCAGCCTATGCTTGGCATCCTTGTACTCTTCAGAGCGCGTAGCCAGCTCTGAGTGGCCATGCGCTCTTTTCCGTCTTCTGTGTGCACCGTGACAGACCCGTCTAAGCTCCGCAATTTCTTTATTCCACAAGTACACGCTTTTTTTACCCTTCCAGGGCCGTTTACGCGGCATAGAGGCATCGCAAGCTATATAAAAATATATAAAAAATTTTGAGTAAGCCTTTATTAATTTTTACGTATATTTTATACTTATGTTTTAATTTTAACGTTATTTTATAATGATAATTTTTATAAAAATAAATTTATCACACATTAACTTTATAAGGTTTTTTATTTAAAAAGAGAATTATTTTATCACATATGTTTTATCACATATATACCTTTGTAAAATTATTTTATCACATATATACCTTTGTAAGATCTTTATAATTTATTGCATTCAAAAAATTAATATATGCATATATGTGCAACACGCAAAAATAAATAAAAAAAATATTTTGCAATGCAAAATGGCTTAAATGAGTAAAATAATTTTATTTATATTTTCAAAATTTTTGAGAATCGCCCATATGCACATATATTTGTTGGTTACCGTCCTTTGACAGTGTATGTGTTAAAAATATTTTTTGACCTAGGGATTCTATCGGGCGCAGGAGATCCGGTGGCCTGCGCATACATAATAATAGTAGAATTTTATAAGAGAAAGAGAAGAGCATACGAGAAGAAAAAAAAAAAGATTTTTGTATTATACGCTTAAGGCGCGCTTTTATTATATAATGTTATTTTGAAAATTTGACGATGATGTCAATAATAATATTAAAAATTCTTATTTTTTCTTTAAGAGAAGTTTTCTTTATATTCTTTAATTATAAAATGGAACATATTTTTTAGCTTAAAATTATTCTAATGCTAAATTTTTTTTACATTTTCTTTTTTCTTTTGTTAGATAAAAAAAAATATTTTATACACAACTTGAAAGAGCAAAATTGTGTTGTGTATTTTTATTTAAATGCCTGGCGCATGGCCTTGACACGTTCATTAAACTTGAAATTCGATTTATCGATTTTATTTTAAAACTGGCTCTTTGAAAAAAAAATTTTTATGTATATACTATTAGAAAATTATTAGAAATAATAATTTTATTAATTTAATAACTTAATTAATTTAATAACTTAATAATTTAATTTTTTGATTTATATATGTAAGCTTATTTAAGCTTTTAAAAATTATTTTTAAAGGAAATTAACATATTTTTAACCGTTATTTCAGTTCTTTAGCCAGTATTCTTGCCCAAAGTGGCATTCTATTTGCCCTTTAATTTGAAAAAAAATAAAAATGAAAATGAATTTAATTTTTAGGGCATTTTAAAAATAAAAAATAAAATTAATCGGTTACATACTTCATTCTTTCCATTTCCGTTTGTATATCAGTAATCTTTTTACCGGTAATTTCGGCAATATGATGTTGCAAAACACCTATAGCTTGTGTTTGGAATTGCATTTTTTTTCTTAAATGATTAGTTTGACATTTTAAAAATGCATTTTCTTGTTCTAATTTTTTAATATCAATTTAATACGTTTTTTTATTAACGGAATTCTTCTCTAGTTTTTTATAACCATTTGTTATATGGTTGATAGTATACCAACTTTCTTGGTCTAATTTATTTAGCCAACTATTCCTATCCGTTATCTCTTTTTTTGATAGATCGTATGCAATTACTTCATCAATGAATTTAGAATTTTTTTCTTTTTTCCTAAGGCTCATATTATTTTTTATTTACTGACTCGAAATAGAAAGAATGAAATATAAAAAATTCTAAATTTTTTCCAGGTGTTTTTCGGCAGGATCGTCAAAATGTAACCCCTCAGAGAGAGGGGTGACAATTATTATGTTTTTTGCTACGTTCGAGCACTAATTCCTACCCGCCTATTATCCTTATTGGAGCCAGGGTATTAGCCCTTGAACCGCAAAGGTTTTAACTTAGATATCGAGGCTGTGCCTCCATTTGTTTTTGACGCACATCTGCGTCCCGAAGAATGAAGAGTATTTTACATGAAAATTTGTTCTAGAAGCTTCTGGAAGGATTTTTGCATTTGGCGCGAAATCCATCTTTTTAGCTTTTTAATTGTTTTAATTATTTTTAATTATTTTTAATTATTTTTATATATTATATTTTATACATGTATCATTTTTTTATTTATAATTAATTCCTATTTACAGTTTAAATGAATAAATATCCCTCTTTTATCAATAAAATGCAATTTGACCGTTACGTCTACTTTTAATTATCACTCATATTTTATTGAATACATTTAATTTATAGTTAATAATAATTATGCATTTTATACATAAGAAAGGGGTATTTAATTATAATGCTTATTATTTAATTTTCTTATTCTAAAATATTAAAAAATTACTATTTCACAAACTATATACATATATACATAATAATTGAATCCAAAATGGGCATTCAATTATTTATATCATTTTTTATTATTTTATATCATTTTATTAAACCAAGTCTATTTAACATCTTTTCGATGTACGCTTCTTTTGTTAAATTAATAATTTTATTTGCTCTAACAAAATCTATATTTATACCTAGGAAGCTTTTTGGCTCACCTAAATCTATCATTTCAAATTCTTCCTTCAAGCTCGATTTTACTGACTCTAATTTAATTTTATGATTGCTTGCAATTAACATGTCATCCACGTAAAGTAATAATATCAAGAATTTTTCTTCATTACGCCAAGTAAACAGAAAAGGTTCATCGATGTGTGTAGTAACTCCAATTTTTAAAGCCACTTCAGCTAAACCTTTATTCCATCTTTTAGGATTTATTTTTAAACCATATAATGCTTTCTCAATTTTACATACATTATCTCTTCTAAATTGTTCAGATAATTGAGCGCCTTCCGGTATTTCCATATAAATCTCGTCATCTATTTTACCATTCAAGAATGCTGTTTTTACATCCATCTGGCACACATTTAAATCATATTTGTTTATAATCGCGAGAACTGCTCTTATCAATGCAAGTCTTGAAACGGGTGCATATGTTTCTTTCAAATCAAAATTATTTTTGTCCTTGAATCCTCTTATTACTAATCTTGCTTTATGTTTAATTTTGCCATCTGGCTCTATCTTTTTCTTTAAAACCCATCTTGAATCAATTATGTTTGGTTTATAACCGTTTTTATCACAAGTTGGCCTTTTGACAAACTTCCAAACTTTATTTTTATTTATTGGACTCATCTTCTGTTACTTTGACCCATTCTTTGTACTAGTTTTTATCACAAGTTGGCCTTTTGACAAACTTCCAAACTTTATTTTTATTTATTTAACTCATCTTCTGTTACTTTGTTCCATTCTTTGTACTCGCTTGATCGCGTGGCTTCACGATAAGAAACTGGATCTTTATTCACTAAAGTTAACAATGCGTGATATGATTCATCTTCGATAATGAATTCATCATTCTTTTCATCCAATACTAAATTTATTTTTCTTTCTCTGCACCTTTTTCTCTTCACTACTCCCTCCGTTTCTTGAATTTCATTAGAATTGTCTTTTGAGTTCTCATGAAATTCAATAAACCACTTTTCTTTATTTATCTCATCAAAAACGGTTTCCCAATATTTAATATTGTTTTTCTTGTATTTGTCTCCAAATACTAATTTTTCATTGAACCTTACATCACGAATTTCATAAAATTTCCCTTCTTCAGATTTAAGAAAAATATATCCATCGGATTTATACCCTACTAGTACAGCTCTCATGGCTGATACGCTTACGTCAAAATTTGGGACCTACTTTTCTTTGTATTTTTATGTACGAAATACAACCAAAACGTTTTAATTGATTTAAATTTGGTTAGAATCTAGGGTTCAATTTACATAATGGTGTTTCCATTTCTATTGATTTATGTGGAGTTCGATTATAAACAGAGACAGACGCACTTAATGCTAAATATTTTCAGGCAACTGCCAGGCAGTTTCGCATCGTACATTAGAGATCTAACCTTCTTTTGTATTGTTTGATTAAATCTTTCTGACACACCATTATGCTAGGGAGTATCTGGACAGGCAAGCTAGAGTTCAGCACCTAGTTTGTCCAATACTTCTATTGTTTTTCTACCAGTAAATTCAGTTCCTTGATCGGTCCTGAGATAACAAACTTTCGCATCTCTGGCTAACATATTTCTAGCACCTTTGATAAATATTTTTAGGCACTTTGCTGCCTCATCTTTAGTTTTCAAAGGGAACGCCATTACTGCTCTAGAATAATCATCAATAAAAACGCAAATATAAGTTTCTGAAGTCTCTTCAAATATGCTAAAGATGCATGGCCCATTCTCACATCTCAAAACATCGCTTTATTACCTTTAATAAATTGATTATAGTTCTTATCAAAATTTAATTTTAATTCTTTTTCAAGATCATTTTCTTCAAAATTTGAGTCTTCTGGATCGTGTAAAATTCTATCATTTATACTTGTACCAAAAATTGAGTTATTTATTTCGGGCTCATTATCGAAATGGTTTTCAGTTGCCTCATCTATATTCTCTTCATGATTATTAGTAAATTTATTTACTAGGTCATATTGACGTTTGCTTCTGGTTGTTAAATAAGCTATGATTTTATTATAAAGAAGTTTATTGTAAGGCTTTATATTCTCGTCTAATTTATTTATTTCAAATTCTATTTTCCAATAAGGTTTTTCATATATACCAGAAATAAAGGACTCTTTTGAGTTAGGGTCAAAAATATCTTTTAATTGTTTAAGTAAATAGCTAAACTTTTGTCAGCAAATCTTCTCAAAGATAATAAGTTTTTTTTTTATTTATGTTGAAACATAGCAAATTTTTGTCGATATCAATCAAAACTAAACCTAGCCTGTGTTTTGACCGGCAATTTTTCCATCTTTTGCCGTAAGCCCCGCGTCTCTAACTTTTATCGCTCTCTAGTTTATCCATTTCGGATAAACAAACAAACAAACATACAAAATTAAAGATTTATATACATATAGGATTTATTTTTTATATATCCGTCTAGTGACTTCGTTGAATTACGTCAATACCAACGCGTTTCGGAATTAAATAATTCCATCATCAGGATTTAAAAAACACTAATTTTATTTATATGCATTAATAATTAACATTTAAAACACTTAAAAAACTGTCACACTTATAAGCGAACATAACGTTTGCAAATATAACGAGCGCGCGCAAAGATAACTGGCGTAGCACTGATGAGATATAATATTTCTATTTGAATTTTGAATTTTATTATAATAAACTTAATTTTAAAATTTAAAGAATATTATGCCATATGTTTACGTTTAGATGTAAATATGTACAATTATTATTTTTGTGTGATAAACATTTTTTATTGAACTTGATATGTAAATTGGTTCTCAAAAGTTTTGGTTTTTTGAAAATTTAACACTAATTTTGCTTGACTAGCATTTATCTTTAAATTAAATTTTTAAAGATTTAAAAAACATATTTAATGTTGTATTAAGGTGTCCAAGTCACTAATTAAACCATATATTATTATTACCTTTTACATATTCGTCTTTTTAAGAACGCATAGCGTGAAAATTTAAAAATTTATATACGTATTCATCTTATTTAACCTCAAATAAATACCCTTGACTTAATGATAAAACCAGTAACGCATAACATGCGTTATCTGGTCAATTAAAGAAAAATTAATTAATTTATTTTATAATTAATAATTGATTTTTCACGAGATTCGTGATATGTAACGACTGTAACGAATATACCACTAACCTACGTGATAACCAAGTGGTAGGTGGTATTTTATATGTATTATCCAAATGATTCTGATCAAGTTAATTAAAAGTATTATTATTTATTGTAATTGTTATGGACAATTTGGCCTAATTAAATATTAATTATTAGTCATTATAACGAATTTCTCACGAGTCATTTACAGTCGTAAATCGATTACGACTTTTATTTTCTATTTTTTTTTTTTTTGATAACGAATAATTTTTATATTTTTTCTATTTATTAAAATCTGTTGAGTCATTCATTTTCTGGTAATTACTAGTTTTTTATTACCTTATTTTTTGTTCCTCAATGAGGAACCATTGTGAAAGGTAAAATTTTGATTTTTGATTTTTTGGCATATAAGCACGTTTTAGGACCTCAGGAAGCTAAAAAACCGGTTTTAAAAAAAGTATTTATGTATGTGTGTGTGTGTGTGTGTGTGTGTGTGTGTGTGTGTATGTGTGTGCGTGTGTGTATGTAACCGATGAAATTTCACAACCATTATGGAATCAAGACCTAATTTTTTTTTCAAAAATTTTTTTATCAAAAATCTCAAACTACTTTTTTTTTTTTTATTTGGATGTAATATCTCATTTATTTCCATGAAAGTACTTATATTTGAAAGTACGATTTTTACTCGATATGTCGAATCTTGTTAAACATTACATTATAATAATACACATATTATTAATAGTCAAATAATATATTATATATATACGTTTATAAGTATGCGTGCGTGTGTGCACAGAGTGTAAGCGCGTGCCTTGAGTAATGGCGCACAGTGCCCAGTCTTAGGACAATAGTCCAAGTAGCAGTACACATTTTTATCTAATAAACTTTTATAGTTATTTTATAATCAAGAAAACTGGTTTTTGTGATTTTAAGAAAATATAATAACTTTTTAAAATCAGTGAAAGAAAAAAAGAAATAATTGCAAACTTATTCGCAATCTCAAGTGCATTATAGGATTTAGTGCACTCCAAAAATTTCCAAGAGAACGCTTGATCAGGAGAACATATCACCAAGAAGGTTTTTCTGCTGCCAGCTGCTGTCGGGTTGCGATCCATCAGCAGCCTTCAATAGTTTTTTTCCAAGTAATACTTTTACACTAGTATATCAGTTTGCCTTCTTTTCAAAAGGTAAAAATTTTATGCTTAACTCAACACTTCGTCTTAATTACCCTCCAATAAATATGACAACCTTTGATGACGTAGTGCAAAATCAAATCAGTTTGTATAAAAAATTAACAGATTATTTTACCAACTTCAAAAATAATTATAAGAACGCTATGACTGCTGATATGGTAGAAGCCAGAATTCGCAATGTAGAAAGTTTCTGGACTAAATATCAAAGCCGAGATAAAGAATTAAGTAGTCTCAAAAACTCTGCAACCTCATCTCATCCTTATTTTACTCAAGAAGCATACTCCCTCGACTTGGTTGAGGAATTATTTACCAAATCTCTAGGAGATTTTTTAATTCAAGCACAACGTTGCTAAAGGTGCCGCTACCAACTTTTGATGGCGACCAGCTTCAATGGGAGTCATTTAAAGAAATATTCCAGGCTAGGGTTGCCGATGACCAACAAATGAATGATATCATCAAGTTACAGCATCTCTTGTCATGCCTCAAGTGCGAAGCTAGCAAGAGGATAGGAAGCCTGCAGATCACTGCAGCTAATTATACAGTCGTCTGGGACACCCTTCCTTGTCCGACGATACGATAATAAAAGGTTAAGATTAACCACTCATCTTTCCCGTTTGATTTCAGTTGCTCCAGTCAACCCCAAGTCTTGCAGGGAGCTTACAAGAATGTTATACGCTTCCGAGGAGAGTATCAGAGCTCTCCGTGCACTTGAACGACCAGTGAACCATTGGAATGACTGGTTTGTCCAATTAATGATCTTCAAGTTAGATTACACAACACGTAATGACTGGGAGAAATCTCGTGAAGATACCAATGAATTTCCTACCTACCAACAGCTCACGACCTTCCAAGGCTCGATGTAAATGTCGATGATGGTGGAAACCCTCACACGATCCAAGCCAAGACATCGGTTAAGTACCTGGGAGTTCTGCTTGATAACAAGCTGAACTTCTGGGAACAATTTCAGAGGTCGAGTGAGAAGGCCGCGTCGATCGCATCCTCCTTGTCAAGGCTCATGGCCAACATAGGAGGGCCCAAACCCGGGAAGCGAAGATTGTTGATGTCCGTTATCAACTCTGTCCTGCTTTATGGATCTGAGATCTGGGCGGATATCACCAAATTTGCCAAGTACAGACATAAAATATCGTCTGTGCAGCGGCAAGCGGCCCTGAGGATCGCCTGCGCGTACCATACGGTATCGCTCGAAGCGATCCAGGTAGTATCATCGGTCATACCCATCGACCTGCTAGCGTTGGAGCGGAAATACATTTACGATAGTGTAGAGGACCGCGAAGTGGCATCCACTCGCGCCCGCTCCAGCTCTATGGGAAAATGGCAGGAACGGTGGTAAAAGGAGGAAGAGAAGAATGCCCGATGGACGCGCAGACTGATTTCAAATCTGCAGGCATGGACTGAAGGACAACATGGGGAGGTGGATTTTTACCTCACCCAATTCTTAACAGGACACGGGTATTTCCGTGCAATGTTGAAACATTGGCATAAGGTGGCAACAGAGGAGTGCTTGCACTGCCTAGGCGAGAAGGATACAGTGGAGCACACTTTCTTTGAATGTGTGCGCTACTCGGAAGCGCGCCCGCCCTTCCCGATTTGGAGGCCAGAGAAGGTGGTTCCGGAAATGCTACGGAGTTCTGAAAATTGGAACAAAGTAGCAGAGTACGTAAGGGTCACCTTGTTGCAGAAAAAGGAGGAGGGCTTTCTATCGTAGATTGCTCTCCTGTCACTAGGCTAGGGGAAGGCAGCGGCCAGTTGCCTAGGCTGCGCGTCCCAAACTGAAGTTATACCTGAAAAGGGAGTTCCGGTTTGGGACAAACAAGCGCGGGGGGTTTAAAGAGTGTTTATCAAGTAAGAATCTGGGGCGTAGCCGGCGACCGCGTTCGTCGGTGGTCTCCCAGTTGTGCACTTTGTGCAACTGGGCGGTCATGGAAATTTGCGGGTCTTTAAGGCCCGCAAACACTCCATGGCTGATGTAAGATTCACATATTTCCCATTAAAAAAAAAAAAAAAAAAAAAAAAAAAAAATAATAATAATAATAATAATAATAATAATAATAATATTCGTCCAGGTGGGATGACATGATCCGGTCTCTCGAGTACGATTCCCGGATACCCAGGTATCTGGGTAACGTAATAAAGGAATACCTACGGGACCGGAGACTGCTCTACGACACGCTCGATGGCAGGCGACAGAGGGTTTTGAGTGCGGGCATTGCCCAAGGTTCGGTTCTCGGACCGGACCTGTGGAATGCCTTTTACGATGGCCTATTGCGCGTTCACCTCCCGGAAGGAGCTTCTCTGATCGGGTATGCGGACGACGTGGCTCTGACCATCACCGGCAGGGACATGCAGGTAACCCAGGAGAGGTTGAATCTAGTCATGAGACAGATCAACCTCTGGATGGGCGAGCACGGGCTCCAGCTCGCGATCCCAAAAACGGAGATCGTACTGCTGACCCGTCACACAACAATTTCCATGGACATCGATGTAAATGTCGATGATGGTGGAAACCCTCACACGATCCAAGCCAAGACATCGGTTAAGTACCTGGGAGTTCTGCTTGATAACAAGCTGAACTTCAAGGAACAATTTCAGAGGTTGAGTGAGAAGGCCGCGTCGATCGCATCCTCCTTGTCAAGGCTCATGGCCAACATAGGAGGGCCCAAACCCGGGAAGCGAAGATTGTTGATGTCCGTTGTCAACTCTGTCCTGCTTTATGGATCAGAGATCTGGGCGGATATCACCAAATTTGCCAAGTACAGACATAAAATATCGTCTGTGCAGCGGCAAGCGGCCCTAAGGATCGCCTGCGCGTACCATACGGTATCGCTCGAGGCGATCCAGGTAGTAGCATCGGTCATACCCATCGACCTGCTAGCGTTGGAGCGGAAATACAATAGTGTAGAGGACCGCGAAGTGGCATCCACTCGCGCCCGCTCCAGCTCTATGGAAAAATGGCAGAAACGGTGGAAGAAGAACGAAGAGGAAAATGCCCGATGGACGCGCAGACTGATTTCAGATCTGCAGGTATGGACTGGACGACAACATGGGGAGGTGGATTTCTGGATTTTTGGAGGTAAACCTCACCCAATTTTCAACTGGATACGGGTACTTCCGTGCAATGTTAAAACATTGGCATAAGGTGACAACAGAGGAGTGCTTGCACTGCCCAGGCGAGAAGGATATAGTGGAGCACACTTTCTTCGAATGTGTGCGCTACGTGGAAGGGCGCCCGCCTTTCCCGATTTGGAGGCCAGAGACGGTGGTCCCGGAAATGCTACGGAGTTCTGAAAATTGGAACAAAGTAGCAGTGTACGTAAGGGCCACCTTGTTGAGGAAAAAGGAGGAGGACATTCTATCGTTGATAGCTCTCCTGTCACTAGGCTGGGGGAAGGCAGCGGCCATTTGCCTAGGCTGCGCGTCTCAAACTGAAGTTACACCTTAAAAGGGAGTTCCGTTTTGGGGCAAACAAGCGCAGGGGGGTTTATAGTGTGTTTATCCAGTAAGAATGTGGGGCGTAGCCGGCGACCGCGTTCGCCGGTGGTCTCCCAGTTGTACACTTTGTGCAACTGCGCGGTCATGGAAATTTGCGGGTCTTTAAGGCCCGCAAACACTCCATGGCTGATGCAAGATTCACAAGATTCCCTTGACAAAAAAAAAAAAAATAATAATAATAATAATAATAATAATAATAATATTTTATTTTATTTTTATTTTTAACTTTAAGCAATTCAATACAGCCATCAACATGCAATGAACCTCTAACTCTAATGACATTTATTAGCTTATTTCTGCGCTATTTATTGTTAAGCTATCTCTTCCAAAAAGCTGGTATGCCCTACGTATCTTATTAATATACACTTTTTTTTTCTGTTTTCCATATTGAGTTTGGACCTTCTGGTTGTCCGGGAATACCTTTAAATGTTCATAGAATCCCGTGTAAGATGTTTTACCGTGTTTATTCTTCCTCTCGTGCTTCACATAATAGATCATTTCTCCTTCAAAGGAGACACATTCCGTCACCTGTCATAGTCAAACTTACTCATATATTTAAACTCGGAATTTAAAACTGCTAAGGTCTGGGCCTCTACTAGATTCTCTGTTAAATCAGCTAAATAATCTCCATAGGTTAATAACTTTTTTCTAGTTTATTCTTTTGTTTATGTAATAATCTATGAACTTGCTTGGGTAATCATTGTTCAACAATAATTGTTTAACAATTGCAAGGTTTTCTGTATAATATTTTTTATCTGATAATAGTATAGCTTTGTCTACTAGTGTGTATATCATACCTATTTTTTGGTTTTTTGTGTGTGCAGAATTAAAGTTCAAGTATCTACCTAATCAGATTGGTTTTCTGTACCAGTTGTGTACTACTTTATTATCTACTCTAGTCAGATTTATGTCCAAAAAAATTATGTTATTGTCAATTACTGTTTCATGGATAAATTGTAGTGTACTGTGGTATGAATTAAAAATTTTATGAATCTGTTGTGTTTTGTCAGGTATACATGTTAGTATGTCGTCAACGTATCTAACAAAAAATACAGGTTTGAAATCCAATAGGCTCGAACAATGTTGCTCAAGATCTTCCAACACTAGGTCGGCAAATATTGAGGAAACTGCAGAGCCAATAGGCGAACCATATGTTTGTTGGTAGTATTGGTTATTGAATTGGAAAAATGTGTTGTTATGGAAAAAATCTATTGCCTAATGAAGATCAATCAGTGGAATATGCGTGTGTTTCATAATTGAAGCATATCTTTTGCATATCTTTTATCTAAACTATTTTTTACTAATTCTATGGGATTATTTTTAATTTCTCTTAGTTCTTTATCTATAAGTTTGCCTAAAGTTTTTAAACATTTATATGTGCTTTTAAATTGTTTTATGTAAATACGGTTTGATATTTAATCTATTTTCTATTACTGTAACTTAGCCTGTTTTTGGAGTTTGATTCCTTAAACTTATTATGTCAATACATTGTCTTTCAGCTAGCGTAGCCAATACTTCAGTCATATGACTATCAGCGGTAATACAGAAAACTAAATTTTTAAAACTTTAATTTGGATGGTTATTTGAATTTTTCATAGATCATAATGTTTTTTTATCGTTATTATGCCATGGTGGCTTCCTACGGGGTCGATTTTCTTTATTAACCTTATAGTCACTAGGAACTTCCAATATTTTAGAGACTTCATAAGTTTTATTACCTCTAATCTCCTTAAATATATTTTGTATTTCTGGATCAATATTGTAATTTTCTATTTCACCTATTTTTAGTAACGGTTTGTCATAACTTACCTTTAGGTGTAAGTGAATATAATCATTTGCAGCGTTTGCCTTATAATGAGCAAATGTAATCGTTGTCTTACCCTCACTGTCTACCTTATTATCATAAATCTGAACACAAATGTTTTTATTTAAATCTTCAGAAAAAAGATGAGGTCTTTATTTCCCCATGCTGTTTCTGAATTCAAAATCGCATAAGCCTTATCTGGTTTTTCACATCATTGTATTCTATCGCTTTGCTTTAATATGTTTCTTAATTCTTTACTGTTCATATTTAAAAACACTAAAATTATCAGACTATCGAATAAACAATTTTCTGTATTATCAACTTTAGTATATCTTACTAGATCAATATCTTCAGCAGATTCGTATGCTTGTACGTATCATGGAAAGTAAAAATCATTATTATTATTATCCGTTTGAATTTCCTCAATTTCTAAAATTAATTTAGGAACCTTCAAGATCAGTTGAGGTTCTGATAAATTTTTCACTTTTTCTAGGTTGATATTTTGTTGCTTTGGGGAGTCTGGTACAATTTCTTTTGATTTTCGTTTTAAAATTTTTTTAGGATTTTCTCTTAATTGTACCTCCTTGTTAATTATAATACGCTTCTGCCTAAAATTTTTTTGGAACATTATATACATATTTCACTCTAGATGAACCTAAGTGTTGTGAAATATCTTAAGTTTAAGGCACCTTTTGGCCTATTTTAAAGTCCGGAAAAATAATCAATTTTTCAAAAAACGTTCAGATTTTTTAAAAATTATTTAATTTTTTTTTTTAGGTTCATCTAGGAAAATACACGTGTTTCAACATTTTTTTTTTTTTTTTTTAGAATAATATTGGATGCTCCAGATGTCATGCGAATTTCAAAACACGCCGACTTTCAGCAGCTGTAATTATTGGAAAAATTTTTTCCCAAAATTTAGAATTTTTAAATTTAATAATTATTGTTGTTTTTGTTTATATCGCCCATTACTTTAAAATATAAATCTTGAAAATCTGTTATTTTATCCATCCCTTCTACCGTTATTTTATCCTGAGGAAAAAGTTTTGTTAAACTTATACTTGGGGTGGAATTCTCCTGTTGTAAAAATAGAGGGGACGCACAGTTATCTAGGACAAAAAAAGAAGAAAAAAATTTAATTTGATCGAGGTTAAATGCTATTTTGACGCGGCTTACGGCATTATAAAGCTAAACTCCAAATTTCAAAAAATTACCCCTAACGTATGAAATTTAATAGAATAAATAAAATAATATAATAAATAATAAATAATAAATCAAATAAAAAAATAAAAAATAAAATAATAAAGAATAAACACGGTAAAACATCTTACACGGGATTCTATGAACATTTAAAGGTATTCCCGGACAACCAGAAGGTCCAAATTCAATATGGAAAACAGAAAAAAAAAGTGTATATTAATAAGATACGTAGGGCATACCAGCTTTTTGGAAGAGATAGCTTAACAATAAATAGCGCAGAAATAAGCTAATAAATGTCATTAGAGTTAGAGGTTCATTGCATGTTGATGGCTGTATTGAATTGCTTAAAGTTAAAAATAAAAATAAAATAAAATATTATTATTATTATTATTATTATTATTTTTTTTTTTTTTTTTTTGTCAAGGGAATCTTGTGAATCTTGCATCAGCCATGGAGTGTTTGCGGGCCTTAAAGATCCGCAAATTTCCATGACCGCGCAGTTGCACAAAGTGTACAACTGGGAGACCACCGGCGAACGCGGTCGCCGGCTACGCCCCACATTCTTACTGGATAAACACACTATAAACCCCCCTGCGCTTGTTTGCCCCAAAACGGAACTCCCTTTTAAGGTGTAACTTCAGTTTGGGACGCGCAGCCTAGGCAACTGGCCGCTGCCTTCCCCCAGCCTAGTGACAGGAGAGCTATCTACGATAGAAAGCCCTCCTCCTTTTTCCTCAACAAGGTGGCCCTTACGTACACTGCTACTTTGTTCCAATTTTCAGAACTCCGTAGCATTTCCGGGACCACCGTCTCTGGCCTCCAAATCGGGAAAGGCGGGCGCCCTTCCACGTAGCGCACACATTCAAAGAAAGTGTGCTCCACTATATCCTTCTCGCCTGGGCAGTGCAAGCACTCCTCTGTTGTCACCTTATGCCAATGTTTTAACATTGCACGGAAGTACCCGTATCCAGTTGAAAATTGGGTGAGGTTTACCTCCAAAAATCCAGAAATCCACCTCCCCATGTTGTCGTCCAGTCCATACCTGCAGTCCGCGTACCCGATCAGAGAAGCTCCTTTCGGGAGGTGAACGCGCAACAGGCCATAGTAAAAGGCATTCCACAGGTCCGGTCCGAGAACCGAACCTTGGGCAATGCCCGCACTCAGAACCCTCTGTCGCCTGCCATCGAGCGTGTCGTAGAGCAGTCTCCGGTCCCGTAGGTAGTCCTTTATTACGTTACCCAGATATCTGGGTATCCGGAAATCGTACTCGAGAGACCGGATCATGTCATCCCACCTGGCCGAATTGAAAGCGTTTTTGACGTCCAGCGTTACAAGAAGGACGTCTTTGCGAATTGCAGGCCGCTTTTCCCTCTCAGCCTCTACGGTATCCACGACACGCCGGATGGCGTCTATCGTGGAATGTCCCTCACGAAATCCATACTGCTCCTCGGAAAGGCCACCGCCCTCCTCGATAGCTCTTCTCAATCTTGCCCGGAGCATGCTCTCCATCACCTTTCCGATGGTGTTTAACATGCACAAGGGTCTGTAAGATGATGGAGAGTCCGGGGCTCCACCTTTACCCTTGTTCAAGAGCACGAGACGTGCCACCTTCCACTGCTTTGGAAACACTCCCGCCACCAAGCATGCATTGAACATGCTTAACAGGATACCAGGGATTATTTTGACCGCTCGTTTGAGCACTTCCGCAGGTATACCGTCCGGCCCCGGCGCCTTGCCATTTTTCATGGCCTTGATGGCCTTCACCATCTCGTATTCACTGAATAACGGCACTTCCTCTCTGGGTATCGCCTCTACCGGGTTTTCACGGATGGGCTGCTGAGGGAAGAGAGCGCCGATGATTCGTTCGGTCGATACTGCGTCCATCATGTTGTCAGACCCCCGGTTCAACTTGCACATTACGACTTTGTGACCAAGACCCCAGGGGTCTTTGTTTACATCCTCGCGTAATGAACGCAGGCATCGAGCCTTGCTTTGACGGATAGCTTTGGCCAGCCGGTGTTTAGCATCCTTATGTTCCTGGGAAAGTGCTTCGGGCCTGTCCCGTGCTCTATGCGCCCTTCGTCGCGTCCTGTGGCACTCCTTGCGGAGCTCCGCTATTTCGGAAGTCCATCAGTAAACTGGCTTTCTCCCTTTCCAGGGCCTTCGATGAGGCATAGAGGCGTCACACGCCCCTCGCAGTAGAGACGTTACTTTCTTGACTAAGATTTCAGCCTCGCGGGGACCTGTAGCCTCTCCATGCCAAGCGGGGACGGACGACGACTCCATTCGAAGATACTCTTCGAACTTGTCCTCGTCCATCTTTGGTACATTCCAACCCAAGGGACGCCTCTTGTACGGAGGCCGTTGGGAGGTTCCCTCAAGCACCCGGAAGGTGATGTAATGATGGTCGCTACCATTGTAACCATCCATCACCGTCCATTCGCCGATTCTCATTATTATTATTATTATTATTATTATTATTATTAACTAGCTGTACATAGCTACTAGCTGTACATACAGTCCTATCTCTTCAGGATGGGCAAAGTTGGAAGTCCCGAACGTGTGTTCTGTCCCAGCGAACGCGATGATGCGTATCACACGTTCTTTCGTTCCGATCGGTGGGTGATCAAAAGAAGGGAATTACAGGCGGAAATAGGCGACATTGCGCCTGACAATGTCGTTGAAAGAATGCTTCAAAATGAAGAAGGATGGAGAGCTGTCACAAGGTTCGTGGAAGATATTCTGCGAAATAAAAAGCTATTGACAACACCCTAACTAGGAGCCGTATGAAGGAGCGACCGAGATGGACGGTTCTTGCACGCGGCACTAAAAAGGAGACGATGTATGACGTACAAGGATATCTATTTATTTATTTATTTATATACTTATTTATTTATTTATTTATTTATATATTTATTTATTTATATATTTATTTATTTATAAATTTACGTATTTATCTTGTTGACGACGCGGTGAAATAACAAGAAGGAGAAAAAAATGATCTCCAGGATAAAAGGATTAATGGATGGAAGGATCCTCAACCGAAGAAGATACATGGCCTTAAGTCAACCCGATGTAATGTGATAAACGGTTCCGGGCTGACTTGTATAAGGTATGATGAGGGGTGAGTTTAGTCGGTAAACATAGGGCAATGCATTCTTTGCAGGGTGCCTTGCCATCATGGAGTCCGACACTGTTCAGAACACCGGGTTCTGTTCGTGCGTAACGTATTCTCACCTCTCTGCCAGTGTGCAAAAACAAAAAAAAAAAAAAAAAAAAACTAGCTGTACATAAGCTTACACATATTGGTTACATTTACATATAAAATACTAGCAAAAGTTGGAGGGGGGGGGGCTACGCCCCCCCTGTGTAACATTTCCTTCTGTTTGTGTTGCTTCAAAAAATCATTTTTCATTGCAAATTTATAATTATGCAAACACATTCAGATTTTTCGAATGATACTCAGTCCCTTCTGTTCACATTTACTTCAATACTTTTCTGTTGCTTAAAAAAATCATGTTTCTCTAAAAATTTATAATTATGCAAATACATTGAAACTATTCAGAGCAGCGTAGGTGAAACATTAATGAAAAATTATAGGTTCTGATTGATTCTCTAGAGTTAAAATAGAGAAAATAAAAAAATTTAACTTACTACGTATAAATTAGTGCCAAATTAAGTAATACCAATTGTGGCAGTAAAATTTAATAATATTTTTTAGGTATTTCACTTTTTAAGCAAATTTACAAAAAATTTTATATATCCTAAAAATAGTAAAAATTGAATATCTCCAAAAGTAAGAAAGCTGAGTCAGAAAACTATAGCCTATGTTATCCGAATACTTTTATTCTTTATTATGACACTGATTTCATATTAAGTGGTTCGGCGGTTCTTGAGTCATTAGGGTACAGACAGACAAATAAATTTTCAAATATATATAGTATAGCATAGGTGAGAGGGGGGGCTCGGCCCCCCCTGATCTATTCCCGGTGTTGTTGTTATTGATTTTTTATTATTATCATGTTGTTATTTTCCAAAATATATATCAATGCCAAAAAAAATTAACGCCTTGAAATAAGCTAAAATTTTTTTCTTAATGTAGACCTTTTACCAGTTCAAATGTGACCAATAAGATAAAATTTGTAGTAAATTCAAAGAAATGGCGTAATTTTGAAAATGGGCCAAATCAGGCTATTTTTGGACCTTTAAACAGACATATTTCGGGCCCATGAGGTGCTAGAAAACTAAAACTTTAGCTGAGGGACTTTTTTATCACCCCAAACTATAACCTAAAATTTGAGTTGAATATATATAATATATAGTAAAAAATTTAAAAAAAATTTTATACAATTTTGAAGATACCTCCGTTTTGAATAAAAATTTCAGAGAATACGTAAAAATTAGGGCCGAATCGAATACTATGAAGTGCAATAAGAAAATTTTTCGATAGTCTCGAGATATTTCAATTTTTGTTAAAAATTTTAAAAAATGTTATCAAGTTCAAAAATACTAAAAATTAAACTCTCTAAAACTACGATAGCTGAGCAGAAAATCTATGGCCTATGTCACCCGCAGACTTTTTTTCTTTATTTTGACACCGGTGTCATGCCAATCGGTTCGGCGGTTCTTGCGTCATTAGGGTACAAACAGACAAACAAACAAACAAATAAATTTTCAAATATATATAGTATTAAGATATACTACATTATACAATATCTTCACAGCGACTCCTAGTCTGAGCGTGGAACTAGCTGCTTTAGCTGCAAGAATTAACAAATATTACATCTTAATATAATATAAAAATATTTTGTTCTGTAAAGTTTTTATTATTGGTAACTATTTAATAGCCTCTTCAAGTTAACATATTTAACCTCTTTATATTACTTATTCTACTTGATTTTATATAATTCTAATTGTTTTTGGTTAACCATAGTATAATTTTTTGGATATTACTATTATTTTTTTACTATTATTTATTTGTATTTTTTCTTTTATATCAATAGGCAGCCTATTGAATATTGTTATTGCATTATAGCACTCAATGATATTTTTTTTCGATGCTTAAAACTCGACGCGAAACTTTTTCTGGTCTATTATTAAAGTCCTTCGCGGTATCAAAATTTGCTGTTCGCGGAATCAACGAGCTAGATTTGATATAAAAAAGCTCGCTCGCGGGATTAAAAGCTCAGTCTTTTTCTCAAGTTCATTCAGTGTTATTCTAAAGCTCATCTTGTTCAAATTTTTATTCTTTCAATTTTTATAAGTTTTTCTCTCTGTTAAAATTGTTTATAAATTCATTTTCAACTCAGTTATCTTCAATAAATTAAAGGTAAACAAATTAAATATTTTATTCGTTTTATTATTATTTAAATTTTCTTTCCTAAACTAATTTTCATACTTCATTTCTGCTTATTAACTTGAGGGTTCGAATAAAATTTAAACCCAAAAAGAGATATTTCGCTATTTATTTGTTTATAACAAATTAATAGGCGATCCCGTCTCTTCACTGGCGCCCAAAACAAATAATTAAATTGAAATTATTATAAACAAAGGAAAAAAATAAGAGAGAACAATTTTTGTAAATTCTTTCTTTCTTTAAAACTTCTTTTTTTTTATAATATAGTTTCAATAAAATTTTCATTCAAATTCAGTTATCTAATTAAGCAACTATAAAATTGTTTAAAACAATTTAATAATTTTATTCTAGAGTAATTTCTCTATCAAGCCCTGTATACATAACGATATTTTTCTTATATACTATACCGTGTATACAGAAGCGTCAGAGAGAGTTAGTTTTTTGAAACAATTCCTTCATTGAAGATTTTACAATCTTGTCCCATAATTTTTTTCTTATAGAAGTAAATTAATTATTTAAAAATCATAAAAATTTTGTCTCCCAAAATCTTTCTTCTTACTTCAAACCTTAAAGTAAAAATTCAAGATCAAAAGAAAAAAAAGCTTTACTTGAACTTATAAATCTTTTATTTAAAAACTTTATTTAAAAATCTGCCGTTAAAAATTTATAATTTACAAGTTAAAAACTTCTCAGATCTTTCTTTAAAAATCTGTAAAAGAAAAAAGCTTTACTTGAACTTATAAATCTTTTATTTAATTTAAAAACTTTATTTAAAAATCTGTCGTTAAAAATTTGTAATTTACAAGTTAAAAACTTCTCAGATCTTTCTTTAAAGGTCTGTAAAAGAAAAAGCTTTACTTGAACTTATAAATCTTTTATTTAAAAACTTTTTAAAATCTGTTCTTAAAAATTTATAATTTACAAGTTAAAAACTTCTCAGATCTTTCTTTAAAACTCTGTAAAAGAAAAAAGCTTTACTTGAACTTATAAATCTTTTATTTAATTTAAAAACTTTATTTAAAAATCTGTTGTTAAAAATTTATAATTTACAAAAAAAAAAAAACTTCTCAGATCTTTCTTTAAAGATCTGTAAAAGAAAAAAGCTTTACTTGAACTTATAAATCTTTTATTTAAAAACTTTATTTAAAAATCTGCCGTTAAAAATTTATAATTTACAAGTTAAAAAACTTCTCAGATCATTCTTTAAATATCTGTAAAAGAAAAAAAAGCTTTACTTGAACTTATAAATCTTTTATTTAAAAACTTTATTTAAAAATCCGTCGTTGAAAATTTATAATTTACAAATTAAAAAAAATCTTTCTTTAAAAATCTGTGAAAGTTAATCAATAATCTGTAACACTTAAACTTGTAAGTCTTTTAAGTGAAAATTAGTCGTTAAAATTTTCCGTAAAATCTTTCGTCAAATTTATAAAATTTTTTTTTAAACGAACCATTCTAAAATCAAATCTTTGTTTAGAAATATTCGTAATCTAAAATTATATAAAATAATAATCAAAAATAAGCTTTTATCAGGAAAAAAATAAAGACTTCCGTTCCAATAAGTAATTTTTTTAAAAATTATTGGTAAAGGTCAACCAACTTTTAATTACTTACAAAGTCTACAAAAATAAAAATAAAAGAAAGAAAATATATAACTATCTATAAAATTAAACCCTTTTCTATTTCTTGTTTCATAAATTCTATTTAAAATGATTCTATCTCTCTCTTCTTGAATATTTTGGAGAAATTTTTTTTAATAAACGTACAAAAACACCTAGATGAATTACGAATCACTTGCAAAAGAACAAGAGGCTAAACTCAAGTACCTAATATACAAAATACAAGTAGACAGCCTGGAGAAATACTGTATTGAAAATAACATTTTAAATCAAGAATCCCAAGTCGGACAACGCGTGCCAAAAACACAAACAACCAATCTGAAGAATATACAGTTAGTCAAAACTACCAAGAAAGTGAGTCAAACGACCAATTATTGAACCCATATAGTCAACAGCTTCCATCAATAAGTGTTAGCATAAACCAGGCTTTGGAAAGCATTCAACAAATAGACTACACGTATAATAGCGAACAATTACAAATCCAAACAACGCCGAATTATACAGAAACTTCCATTCCACAACTGAGTGATCCAACGAACTTGCAGCAACAGTTATATTGGGAACTGGAACACAATATAGAGTCATCAGAGTCAGATATAATCATGCTATAAAAATTAGTCCAAAAAAAAATTTTTTTTAAAACCAATTGTGATATATATATACTTTCTTTTCTTGAATCGTTATAAAAAAAAAAAATAATAAAAATATAAAACCTCACACACCCAGCTTGAACGAGCGAAAAGTCGAAAAAAAGTGACGACAAAATCTGATACAGCAAAGTTTTCGGAAATAGTTTGTTATTTTCATATTTCCATAGCAGTAAGTTGGAGCTGATCGTCTAAAAAATTTTTAGTCAATTTTGTGGGTGGCTGAGAGATCAAAATCCGAAAATTTGATTTTTAACAATAAATCTTTATTAAATTTAAAGAAATAGATGAAAAATTTGGATTGCCAGGGAAAAACCACTCCAGAAGAAAAAAAAACTTTTCTTTTTACGATGAAATTTAGCCAAGTTATCGTCAATTTAAGATTTTGCTTAAATTCGCCTCAAAAAAGATTGAAAATTTATTGAAAAAGCCTGTTTCTGAACTTTGAACATGCATTACTCGCTTGATTTTCATCGTAAAATAATAATTTTTTTTTTTTTAATCCATTAATTTTTCCCTACAAATTCATTTTTTAAAGAAAAAAATCATTTTTATTGACCAAATTTCAATTTTTAGGTCAAAAATTGTGTTAAGTAAATCTCGCTACTTACAGTTTTCAAAGGCTTTTGACATGAAAATTGAATTCGGTACATAAAAATGATTTTTTTCTTAAAGAAATGAATTGCTAGGGAAAAATTAATCGATTTAAAAAAAAAAAATTATTATTTTACGATGAAAATCAAGCGAGTAATGCATGTTCAAAGTTCAGAAACAGGCTTTTTCAATAAAATTTCAATCTTTTTTAAGGCGAATTTAAGCAAAATCTTAAATTGACGATAACTTGGCTAAATTTCATCGTAAAAAGAAAAGTTTTTTTTTCTTCTGGAGTGTTTTTTCCCTGGCAATCCAAATTTTTTATCTATTTCTTTAAATTTAATAAAGATTTATTGTTAAAAATCAAATTTTCGGATTTTGATCTCTCAGCCACCCACAAAATTGACTAAAAATTTTTTAGACGATCAGCTCCAACTTACTGCTATGGAAATATGAAAATAACAAACTATTTCCGAAAACTTTGCTGTATCAGATTTTGTCGTCATTTTTTTTCGAGTTTTCGCTCGTTCAAGCTGGGTGTGCTCAGGAAACTAGGAAAAAGTGTAAAAAATTTGTTTTTTTTAAATAAATACATTTAGTTAAATTAAAACAGTATTTAAAATTTTCTTCTCCCGTCGGTCATCCAAACTCCAAGATTGGACTTCCTTATATTTTAAACTTACAAAAATAAACAATCTAAAACATTAAAATTAATAATTCATACATATTTCATATTTTACTATAAGATAGACAAAGAAAGGAATATTCAAAATTTTTACGATCATAAAATTCTACCTACCAAAGATATCTTTTTATTTGATTTCAATAATCGAAATTCCAAAATTGAACTTCTTGACTTAAAAGATATCTTGAACCTATAAAATTAAATAATATAAAATATTAAATTCAATAGTTTAAACATATTTCATATTTAACTACAAATTAGAGAGAAAAAAAGATATTCAACACTTATCTCTCGAGAAATTTTTTTTACTTAAGCTATCTTCTCACTTTATTTCAAGAATTGCAATAGTCCAAACTCCAAAATAAGATTCCTGGATATAAAGGATATCTTAAATCTGCAAAAATAATTAATTTAAAACATAAAATCCAGTATCTTATTCATATTTTACATCTTAACACCAAATAGAGAGAGAAAAAAATTTTTACGATCATAAAAATTTACTTACCCAAGATATCTCTTTACTCAATTTCAGGTATTTAAATATCGAAAGCTCCAAAATTGGACTTGTTAATGTAAAAGATATCTAAAACCTGTAAAAATAGTTAATTTAAAATATAAAATCTAAGTTTCTTATACTTATTTTACATTTGAACACCAAAAAGAGAGAGAAAAAAATTTTTACGATCATAAAAATTTACTTACCCAAGATATCTCTTTACTCAATTGCAGGTATTTAAATATCCAAAGCTCCAAAATTGGACTTGTTAATGTAAAAGATATCTAAAACCTGTAAAAATAGTTAATTTAAAATATGAAATCTAAGTTTCTTATACTTATTTTACATTTGAACACCAAAAGAGAGAGAAAGAAATTTTTACGATCATAAAAATTTTCTTACCCAAGATATCTTTTTGCTTGATCTCAAGTATTTTTATATCCACAGCTCCAAAATTAGATTTGTTCATACAAAAGATATCTTAAATCTGCCAAAATAATTAATTTAAAACATAAAATCCAGTATCTTATTCATATTTTACATCTTAACACCAAATAGAGAGAGAAAGAAATTTTTACGATCATAAAAATTTACTTACCCAAGATATCTCTTTACTCAATTTCAGGTATTTAAATATCCAAAGCTCCAAAATTGGACTTGTTAATGTAAAAGATATCTAAAACCTGTAAAAATAGTTAATTTAAAATATAAAATCTAAGTTTCTTATACTTATTTTACATTTGAACACCAAAAAGAGAGAGAAAGAAATTTTTACGATCATAAAAATTTTCTTACCCATGATATCTTCTTGCTCAATTTCAGGTATTTAAATATCCAAGGCTCCAAAATTGGACTTGTTAATGTAAAAGATATCTAAAACCTGTAAAAATAGTTAATTTAAAATATAAAATCTAAGTTTCTTATACTTATTTTACATTTGAACACCAAAAAGAGAGAGAAACAAATTTTTACGATCATAAAAATTTTCTTACCCAAGATATCTTCTTGCTCAATTTCAGGTATTTAAATATCCAAAGCTCCAAAATTGGACTTCTTTATATAAAAGATATTTTAAACCTGCAAAAATAAATAACTCTAAATATTAAAACCAATACCTTATACACATTTTATATTTAGTAAACATAAAAGAAATAGTGAGACAAAACTTTTACAATCTTAAATCGACAAAATCTTATTTACAAAAAACTCTTCCTTTTTGATACTGTCAAATTATGCGTTTTCACGTATAATTCTTATTAATTAAACTAAGTTTTATTTTTAGGAGGGTTGTCCAAGTCCTCCAGGGCCTCTGGATATATTATTCGCTAAACTGTTCAGGATTTTGAAAACTTTTAAACTACTAGAATTATAAATATGTAAATCGTTGAATTACTTACTTTCAGAATTTTTAAGTTGATCAATATTTGAAGTCTAAAATACTCAATTGAGGGTTTAGAAGTTGATAAAATCGTAACTTACTCTTGAATTTTCCAATTGATTAAAAATAATAAAACGAAAGAAATTTTATTATTAAAAAATGAACTAAGTTCAATTTATTTTAAAAATTCAAAAAAGAAAACTTATAATTGAGGAAATTACACTTGAAAATTCTATAAGGTAAAATTTAAAATTATAATATTTTAAGAAAAAGTTTATATTTAAATTTACGTTGATTTGAAAAACTAAGTTCAAACATTATCCTAAAACCGTGCACTGTCTTGAGGTAATTTAGAAGAGGCCGCCTTTTGGGCGAGCATGAGTATTTAAGCACTTGAACTTTGATAAGAATAATCTCCTACTCTAATTTCCCACCCGCGACTCATCGACTTGAGATGTCAATATCTCATTGGCTGCTAGAGATAGCGCCCGGAAAGGTACTCAAGAAGGGGACTACTCTTATCAATTTTCAAGTTTAGGCCCTCGCGCAAAATGCATAGAGGGGTACCTGCGTCATGAAATAGATCACCTCATGATGCAGGTGTATATTTTGACTATTTAATCTATAATTTATGGATTTTTAGAACAAAGGTTTTCTATGAATATTTAAGTTCTACACTGAGAATAACTCGTGGTTGAATCAATGTTTTTATACTTTGAACTCAGTTTTTCTTTAAGTTTTCCCATAAATATTTTATGTTTTGAAAATTTTAAGTGCTTTTAAACTAAGCTACTATTTTTTTAGAATCAAAATTTTAAAATATTTAAAGGAAAATTCTTAATTTCCATAATTTTTTTTTTAGTAAAATTTTGTGAGGGAATAATTTTCATTCTAAAATTATTTCCTTTGGAAAATTATACTCTGAACTATTAAATTAATTTTAATAGCAATTACTTATTCTAGCAATAAAATTTAAAAATATAAAACTTAAAAATTATTTGAATAAAAAAATAACTATTTTAATACTAAAAACGAAAGTAGTTAATTAATTAATTTAGTTTGAACATCAGTTTTCCTTTCCGAGCTTTAACTTTTCCTTAAAAACGTATGTGTTTAAAACTTAAAAATAAAACTCGCAAAAGAAATGTACGATCTCTAAAATTGTTTTCATGATTTCTTTCTTTACATTTCCTTTGGCCAACTTTCAATACCTAAATGAAAAATTGTTTTTCTTGCGAATGAAATTTTTAGGTACATGAATATTAACCAAAAACCTGTAATTTCCATGTTTTTCTCTAAATATTTCCCAGAGCATAATATTTTTAAAATTTATTCATACACGGGGAAAATTTTAGAGAGTCTAAGCGTAAGCTACACGGAGAAAAATTTAGAGACGGCACCTGACGTTACACCCCCCCACTTAAAGTGTTGGTAATGCTTCCAATGATGCTTTACCAACCCTATACATAAGGTTAACATTTTATTAACAAATCTACTTATATTTTAATTAAACTATGCATAATTATAACGAACTTATAACTATTTCCTCATTTAATTTTTCTTAAGACTATAATTTTATAAAAATCACTTAATTGTCTCTAATAATGTTTTTTTTTCTTTTTTATAGAATTTTTATATTTAACAAAATGCACACAAAAAAAAAATTCAACAATCATGTTTTTTTTTTTATCACCGCACTAGCGATAAGCTATACACAATATTCACTACACCAATCAGTTATTCGAAGAATGTCTAGAAACTGATGCCTCATTATTATTTCCTTACTTTCTTGGCTATTCAGAGCTGACATAACCATAACTCCATTTGAATCTCTTCCCACCATTACTTGCGTTGCCTGCAGTGAATACTGATTTTAACTTTCGTAAAAAAATGTGGAAATTCTATGGTAAGAGCCCTGGCTTTTGTTATTCAATCCTTTTAATGGAATCTGATCGCCTTCTTCATAGTAGGCTTTTGAAGAAAATATATACTATTCGATATTTTTTTTCGGTGTCGATGTCTAAAGTTTATAAATTTCGAGAATAATTTCTAATAGACTCTGACTTTACACTATAGACGATGTAGGGTCTTATTATCTAAGCTTTTGGAACTCCTTTCAAGGTTATTGCTTTCTAACCATTTAGGATGACGTTACGAGTTCGGTTTAATCTACGAAAATAACTTAACTTATTTTAACTAAGTTATTACATCTTATGGTCTAATGTCTTTAAAGATTGAATCAATAATAATTATTTTTACTTTGTACCAAAACCATTATTTGGTTCATGTTTATATCCATAAAAACTTGTAATAACTGGAAGGGCCCTTTCCAATTAGCACAGCTTACATGAAAGTATAAACTGGAAACTCAAACAAAATTTTTGCAAACTTGGCTTATTTCTGGTAGCTTTTAATTTGATTGGAAACAATTTTGATAATTATTATTAGAATTTTCAATATTTAAAGTAATCTATTACTTAGGTAGAAAGGATTTTAATTTTGCTCATGTATTAAATGATAAAACATTTAATACGTCTTAATATTAAAATTAACAATATTCAATATTCATTTATAGATTAAAATTTAAAAACATGAAGTAGACAAAAAAATTATGACTTTTTTTAAAAAATAAACTTTCATAAAATTTTTCTTTTGTTTACTTTGCTTAAGATTACTGACTTTTTAAGAAGATGAATTACAAAATTTCTGAACACTTATCTATGATGGGGAATTATTAACTACTGAATAAAAATGTAAATTTGATTAGAAACAGTAGTAATTTGTTAAAGAAGAATTTATAAAGAGAAAAGGAAAACCCCATATACCATAATAATCCTGTTAAAACAGAAAAACTATTTCCCCTTCTAAAACTCTTGAGCCCATTATTAATTATTGTCTTGATTTATTAGTTTTAAATTTGACTTGTGAAAACTATTAATGCATAATGAATAGATGTGAAAGGTTTAGATAGGAGGATTGGGAATCGGAAAGTTTGATTATCAGTGTACATCTTATCCTTTGACATTTTTAATAAGTCGCTATCGTTATTGAATTCAAAAATGCGAGTGGTTGAAATTGTGAATAGTTGGATTTTCTGTAATGCTGAGTATATTTATATTGTTTTCTTCAATTTCAATTTTTTTTTCATATATAATTATATTTTTTTTTTTTTTTTGTAAAAAAAAATATTGTTTTGTCAGTATTTACATAGCTGTTTATTCAATACCATTAGTTTATCATAAAGATATAATTTTCTTCACATTCATTTCTTAAAATACCATTCTATTATTTTTTCTTTACTTATTATATTTTATAAACTAATTATGAATAACTGAAATAAAAAATTGATTCCATATCTTGCAATTTCCTAGAGTCTCATCTTGAAGAACTTAGAACATTATTTAGATGCCTAAGTATGGTTGTTCCTTTTTAATTTCATATAGCTTCATTCTTAAAAATTTGATTTTCCATATTCTCACTCGTACTAGTGATTTTATCAAAAAATTTTTTTCTTGTTTTTTTTTTTTTTTTTCTTTTTTATAAAAGAAAAGGAATACACAAGAAAAATAATTTTCACAAGACACAAACATAAAATATTTTATTATCGTTATTATTCAAAAAAAAAAATTTTTTTTTAAATTTAATTTTACTTTTTTTTTTAAATATGAAATTTTTTTGAAGTCAAGAATCCCAGAAAAAGGAAAAAGTTTAAGCTTTCTTATTTTATATATGGGCCTTTTCATAAGTAGTCTTATTAGGCGTTTTTTTTGTACATGTATTTCATCAACTCAACATGAGCTAAACTCTTTTTGTTCTTAATGCTATTTAGATACTATGTATAAGCTTAATTTAATTTATTTTATATAAACAGTTTATGAATCTTATATCCTAAATGGATTTTAGTTCTGATGCAAAATTAAAATCATGAGTTTTCGTTTTATTTCTGTTATCTTTTATGTTTTTAGATTATAGCAAATTTACACAGAAATTTTGATTTGTTGCAATATAAAAACTATTAAAACCATAAAAATGCAAAATAGATATGATACATATTCAATCATCAATAAATACCGATACATAATGAGAATTATATGGCTTATAAGTTAGAATGAATGGATTATTAAAGATCGGAAAATAAAACATATAATTATTTGATCAATTGTAATATTTTCCAGTTTTGACCTGTAACATAAACAGCATTAGTAATTTTTGTGTAATTAATAGATTTTTTTTTTAATTTTTACTGTACATGCAATCTTATGATGAATGCATAAACTTGCGTTATTCTTTGATTGTTAGTACCTTTTTCACAAAATTAGTTTTGACCCACCAAGTATAATAATTACTAGCATGCTTAGAGGATCAAATCATGCAAGATGTATCTTATATGGCTAAACGCAGCTTAATAATGCTTAAAATTTACTCAAACAAACCCTTTAGATTTATGTAAAACAATGTTTAAAAAAAAAATAGTTCAAGAAATCTCCACCGAGGGGGTGCAAGAGTTTTTATGGGTCCCTAAGGTAATCCATTATAATTTCTAAGTTAAGTTTGGTGGCGCCACGGCGCTCTCCCGGCGTCAGAACTAGGTCGACCCGATTTTTTTTTTACGGCCGTATCTCGAAAAAGTGTGCAACCTTTGTCGATTCCTAATTTTTGTTGTTCCTAAAATTTCTTGACTTTATTTTGCTTTCTGCTATACCTAAATAATCAATTTGTTGATTATTTACTGATTACAGTTAATAAATATTTAATACATATTTATAATTTAATTTAATAATTTTTTTAAAATTCCAAATAACAAAAATAGTTAATAACTATGGATCCAGTTTTATAACTAATTACTAAAACTATTTTATTTTTTTAAAAAATTCTAACATTTAATTTTGTTAATCAGGTAAGAAAAATCTTTTTATATGTTTAACTAATTATTTTTTAATTATAATTCTATACTATATCTATATTTTACTTTTTATTTTACTTAAAACCCGGGATATGGATATCATTTGCTGAGAACGAGACGGATACCAGGATTTCCAAAATTCTAGAATAAAGTTTAATTTAGGTAAGGTTTAAACTTAAAGTAATATTTTATTTATTTGTTTAATTTCTAATTTCAATAATGATTATTTACTCTGGTTCAACAATCTCTCTACTAATTGAAAAATGGGAAACTTTAGTCTGATGATACAAAAGTTGTCAAAAATTCAAATTTACAGATGCAATTTATAAAACCAGGTGAATTTTTAGCTTTATTTTATTCTCTAAATCTTTTAATTATATATTAAAACTATATTAATTACTTTTTATATCAATTTTTAGGTAATTTTGGGGTAATACGAGCTTTTTGTACATACAGATACAAGGGAATGGATACGCATCTTTTTCGAAATAAGGTAAAACTGAGAAATTTTTTTTACAATAATGCATAAAAGAAGTAATTTCAATGTGATTTTATTTTCAGGGGCTGTATACGAAGTTATTGGATGGGTCTTTTCATTTCAATTCTAAAGATTTAGAAAAATGACTTTCATAAATGCAGTTTCTTATGGAATCACTAGAGCAGCTCCGCTAATTTTGGGATTACGATCTGAAGAAAATTGATATTTGGTTTTTAAAATGTGTATTATATTAGTGAGAATGAATTAAGTTTTAAAGTGTTTTATTTAAAGTGTTTAAAATTGAGATTGAAGTAGTGGTTATTGCTTGTGAAGTGGAATATTTTTATTTTAAATTATTTTTAATGTAAAATAGAGTTTTTTTGATAATTGACAATGTGTAGCATTTGAATCATTTGTATGTTATTTGTGTACTTTATTAAAGTTTAAGTGTAATGAATTTATGGGATTGAATTTTAGTTTTGATTCAGTTAAAGCTATTGTACACTGAAATAAAAATAAAAAAAAATGGAATGAAATTCAGTATAAAAAAAATTTATTTTCCGTTATCCGCTCCTATAAAAAATGTAACTTATAAAAAACCTAAAGGTTATGAAAAAATTTTTTTTTTTATTTTTAATTTTTAAAATATAATATATTATTTTTTTTTTTGTGAAAGTAAAAATAGACTCTACTCATAAATTAAAATCTTATTTAGAATAACTAATATAAATCTTATTTAGAATAACTCATATAAATATATGTGTCAAGTGGTTGTTCGTTATAAAATTTTGATCCGGACTTCAAAATTTTACTTGACCAAAGTACTAATTCTAAGTTATTAGTTATTTGCCTAGGATATTTGAATATTCTTTCTGCTTTGACCAATATGATCTTATTTTTTTGGTAATGATATCACTCTATGTTTAACTTATCTTGTGCGCATTAAAATTTTAGATATTTTATTGTGTATTTTAGGAGAGATTTTTTTTTTTTTTTTTTTTTAAAGATGGTTTGTCGACAAAATTCTCTCAGGATATTTAAGAATAAGAATTCTTACCAGGGCAAGCACCACTTTTCCTGGAGCGATATCGCATTAATAAAATGAAAATAAAAAAAATCCTACTTTTGTAGGTAATATTTATAAAGCGTAACAAAAAAAATTTCTTTTCAGGAAAGCACCACTTTACCTGAAGTATCATCTAAGGTAAGCACCACTTCCTTAGGCAGTAAAAAAATGTAATAATAAAACAAAAATTTCATTCCAGGCTAGCACCACTAAACCTGAAGTAATTCATCCAAGGTAAGCACCACTTCCTTGGGTAGTAAAAAAAAACATGTAATAAAAAAAAAAAAAAACAAAAATTTCATTCCAGGATAGCACCACTATACCTGAAGTAACTTAAAACTACTTCTAAGCAAGCTCCACAATACTTAGAAGGCTCTCCTTTTGAACTTAGTTTCTTTACGTTTTAAAAATTGTACTTTTTTTTTAAATTTTCTACATTAAAAATAGTTTTGGAATTTGAAGTTCAGTTTGAAAAAAGATTTTTATAAGCACATGCTAATGACTTTAAGTGAGAATTTTAAAGGCCAAGGGTTAGTTCACTGCACCACCAGTGCGCGGGTGAAAAACCAAACTTGTCGTTTTAAAATTTAAAAAAAAAATGAATGAGATGAATAAAAGCAAGTGAAAGATTTTTTTTTTTTTTTTTTTTTTTAAATATTGAACAGTTTATTGAAAATATAGCCAGATTCCCCACAAGGGATGCCAATGTCAAATTATGCGTTTTCACGTATAATTCTTATTAATTAAACTAAGTTTTATTTTTAGGAGGGTTGTCCAAGTCCTCCAGGGCCTCTGGATATATTATTTGCTAAACTGTTCAGGATTTTGAAAACTTTTAAACTACTAGAATTATAAATATGTAAATCGTTGAATTACTTACTTTCAGAATTTTTAAGTTGATCAATATTTGAAGTCTAAAATACTCAATTGAGGGTTTAGAAGTTGATAAAATCGTAACTTACTCTTGAATTTTCCAATTGATTAAAAATAATAAAACGAAAGAAATTTTATTATTAAAAAATGAACTAAGTTCAATTTATTTTAAAAATTCAAAAAAGAAAACTTATAATTGAGGAAATTACACTTGAAAATTCTATAAGGTAAAATTTAAAATTATAATATTTTAAGAAAAAGTTTATATTTAAATTTACGTTGATTTGAAAAACTAAGTTCAAACATTATCCTAAAACCGTGCACTGTCTTGAGGTAATTTAGAAGAGGCCGCCTTTTGGGCGAGCATGAGTATTTAAGCACTTGAACTTTGATAAGAATAATCTCCTACTCTAATTTCCCACCCGCGACTCATCGACTTGAGATGTCAATATCTCATTGGCTGCTAGAGATAGCGCCCGGAAAGGTACTCAAGAAGGGGACTACTCTTATCAATTTTCAAGTTTAGGCCCTCGCGCAAAATGCATAGAGGGGTACCTGCGTCATGAAATAGATCACCTCATGATGCAGGTGTATATTTTGACTATTTAATCTATAATTTATGGATTTTTAGAACAAAGGTTTTCTATGAATATTTAAGTTCTACACTGAGAATAACTCGTGGTTGAATCAATGTTTTTATACTTTGAACTCAGTTTTTCTTTAAGTTTTCCCATAAATATTTTATGTTTTGAAAATTTTAAGTGCTTTTAAACTAAGCTACTATTTTTTTAGAATCAAAATTTTAAAATATTTAAAGGAAAATTCTTAATTTCCATAATTTTTTTTTTAGTAAAATTTTGTGAGGGAATAATTTTCATTCTAAAATTATTTCCTTTGGAAAATTATACTCTGAACTATTAAATTAATTTTAATAGCAATTACTTATTCTAGCAATAAAATTTAAAAATATAAAACTTAAAAATTATTTGAATAAAAAAATAACTATTTTAATACTAAAAACGAAAGTAGTTAATTAATTAATTTAGTTTGAACATCAGTTTTCCTTTCCGAGCTTTAACTTTTCCTTAAAAACGTATGTGTTTAAAACTTAAAAATAAAACTCGCAAAAGAAATGTACGATCTCTAAAATTGTTTTCATGATTTCTTTCTTTACATTTCCTTTGGCCAACTTTCAATACCTAAATGAAAAATTGTTTTTCTTGCGAATGAAATTTTTAGGTACATGAATATTAACCAAAAACCTGTAATTTCCATGTTTTTCTCTAAATATTTCCCAGAGCATAATATTTTTAAAATTTATTCATACACGGGGAAATTTTAGAGAGTCTAAGCGTAAGCTACACGGAGAAAAATTTAGAGACGGCACCTGACGTTACAATACTAAATATTTTTATCCAAGTAAAATCCAATTTCCTTGTATAGTACAGACCTGTAAAACAAAGATCTAAAATTAAATTCAATAATACTGACCATTGTTGTACTAAAAGAAAAATTTAGTACACCAAAAAAGAAACAAAGAAATTCAAGATTCTTTACTATCATAAATTCTCAACAAAATCTTACCTGTTAAATACAACCTTAGATTTCAGATAACATACTTCTACAAATCAATAACATTAAAATAACACATTCTATGCTAATCTGTAATATTTTTGTTGTTGAAAGAATCAAACTATAAAAAAAAAAAAGTATCTGAAACAAATATAACAATAACCCCTAATATAAAATAAAACTTTAACTAATACCTCTCTACAAAATTATAGAAATTAAAATTTTTCTGTCACTTCATCCAGTAATTAATTAAATAACTAATAATTAAATAGTTAGGTAAGTTAATAAACAATTTAATTACAAAAATTCATCAATAAAGTAACAATATTGATAATAAAAACGTGATAACCACGAGGGCTTATTATTTGAAGGATAATATACACCCGCAATACAAAAACTTAAATCACGTGAACAAGAAAAAATACACTTATAACTACAAAAAAACATTCAAATCTTAATTATTGGCCTGAAATTTGACTTGATTTCATCAGCGTTCATACAAAGCGCTCTTTTTAAGCCAAATTTTTGCCAAAAATATTTAAAAATCTCGCGTCGCTGCAGTAGATTGACCAAAATATTCTGTTTTTTTTTTTTTGGCCAAAATTGCCTTTAATTAGCGAGTGCCCATAAAGCACCCTCCTGAGGCGATTCTTGCCAAAAATTAGTCATAAAAATAGCGCTAAAAACGCTACACAAATTAAAATTTCTAAAGTTAAATTTTTGGCCAGAATTGCCCTAAATTAGCTAGTGCCCATAAAACGCACCCTTTTAGCCAATTTTTGTCAAAAATAATTCATAAAAATAGCGCTAAAAACGCTATACAACCTAAATTTTTTTTAAACCAAATTTTTGGCCCAAAATTGCCGTAAATTAGCTGGTGTCCATAAAAAACACCCATTTTAGCCAATTTTTGCCAAAAATTATTCAAAACTATAGCGCCGAAGACGCTAAGGAACTTAAAATTTTAAAATCAGATTTCTGGCCCAAAAATTGTCTAAAATTAGTTGGTGTCCATAAAAAACACCCATTTTAGCCAATTTTTGCCAAAAATTATCCAAAACTATAGCGCCGAAGACGCTAAAGAACTTAAAATTTTAAAATCAGATTACTGGCCCAAAAATTGTCTAAAATTAGATAGTGTCCATAAAAAACACCCATTTTAGCCAATTTTTGCCAAAAATTATTCAAGCCTATAGCGCCAAAGTCGCTATACAACCTAAATTTTTAAAACCAAAATTTTGGCCCAAAATTGCCCTAAATTAACTGGTGTCCATAAAAAACACCCATTTTAGCCAATTTTTGCCAAAAATTATCCAAAACTATAGCGCCGAAGACGCTAAAGAACTTAAAATTTTAAAATCAAATTTCTGGCCCAAAAATTGTCTAAAATTAGATATTGTCCATAAAAAACACCCTTTTTAGCCAATTTTTGCCTAAAATAACTCATAAAAATAGCACTAAAAACGCTATATAACCTAAATTCTTTTAAACCAAATTTTTGGCCCAAAATTGCCGTAAATTAGCTGGTGTTCATAAAAAACACCCATTTTAGCCAATTTTTGCCAAAAATTATTCAAGACTATAGCGCCAAAGTCGCTATACAACCTACATTTTTAAAACCAAAATTTTGGCCCAAAATTGCCCTAAATTAACTGGTGTCCATAAAAAACACCCATTTTAGCCAATTTTTGCCGAAAATTATTCAAAACTACAGCGCCGAAGTCGCTTTACAACTGACAATTTTAAAAAACCAAATTTTTGGCCCAAAATTACCCTTAATTAGTTGGTGTCCATAAAAAACACCCATTTTAGCCAATTTTTGCCAAAAATTATCCAAAACTATAGCGCCGAAGACGCTAAAGAACTTAAAATTTTAAAATCAAATTTCTGGCCCAAAAATTGTCTAAAATTAGATATTGTCCATAAAAAAACACCCTTTTTAGCCAATTTTTGCCAAAAATAACTCATAAAAATAGCACTAAAAACGCTATACAACCTAAATTCTTTTAAACCAAATTTTTGGCCCAAAATTGCACTAAATTAGCTAGTGCCCATAAAAAGCACCCTTTTTAGCCAATTTTTGCCAAAAATAATTCATAAAAATAGCGCTAAAAACGCTATATAACCTAAATTCTTTTAAACCAAATTTTTGGCCCAAAATTGCCGTAAATTAGCTGGTGTTCATAAAAAACACCCATTTTAGCCAATTTTTGCCAAAAATTATTCAAAACTATAGCGCCGAAGACGCTAAAGAACTTAAAATTTTAAAATCAGATTACTGGCCCAAAAATTGTCTAAAATTAGATAGTGTCCATAAAAAACACCCATTTTAGCCAATTTTTGCCAAAAATTATTCAAGACTATAGCGCCAAAGTCGCTATACAACCTAAATTTTTAAAACCAAAATTTTGGCCCAAAATTGCCCTAAATTAACTGGTGTCCATAAAAAACACCCATTTTAGCCAATTTTTGCCAAAAATTATCCAAAACTATAGCGCCGAAGACGCTAAAGAACTTAAAATTTTAAAATCAAATTTCTGGCCCAAAAATTGTCTAAAATTAGATATTGTCCATAAAAAACACCCTTTTTAGCCAATTTTTGCCAAAAATAACTCATAAAAATAGCACTAAAAACGCTATACAACCTAAATTCTTTTAAACCAAATTTTTGGCCCAAAATTGCACTAAATTAGCTAGTGCCCATAAAAAACACCCATTTTAGCCAATTTTTGCCAAAAATTATTCAAAACTATAGCGCCGAAGACGCTAAAGAACTTAAAATTTTAAAATCAGATTACTGGCCCAAAAATTGTCTAAAATTAGATAGTGTCCATAAAAAACACCCATTTTAGCCAATTTTTGCCAAAAATTATTCAAGACTATAGCGCCAAAGTCGCTATACAACCTAAATTTTTAAAAACCAAAATTTTGGCCCAAAATTGCCCTAAATTAACTGGTGTCCATAAAAAACACCCATTTTAGCCAATTTTTGCCAAAAATTATTCAAAACTATAGCGCCGAAGACGCTAAGGAACTTAAAATTTTAAAATCAGATTTCTGGCCCAAAAATTGTCTAAAATTAGTTGGTGTCCATAAAAAACACCCATTTTAGCCAATTTTTGCCAAAAATTATCCAAAACTATAGCGCCGAAGACGCTAAAGAACTTAAAATTTTTAAATCAAATTTCTGGCCCAAAAATTGTCTAAAATTAGATATTGTCCATAAAAAACACCCTTTTTAGCCAATTTTTGCCAAAAATAACTCATAAAAATAGCACTAAAAACGCTATACAACCTAAATTCTTTTAAACCAAATTTTTGGCCCAAAATTGCACTAAATTAGCTAGTGCCCATAAAAAGCACCCTTTTTAGCCAATTTATGCCAAAAATAATTCATAAAAATAGCGCTAAAAAACGCTATATAACCTAAATTCTTTTAAACCAAATTTTTGGCCCAAAATTGCCGTAAATTAGCTGGTGTTCATAAAAAACACCCATTTTAGCCAATTTTTGCCAAAAATTATTCAAAACTATAGCGCCGAAGACGCTAAAGAACTTAAAATTTTAAAATCAGATTACTGGCCCAAAAATTGTCTAAAATTAGATAGTGTCCATAAAAAAACACCCATTTTAGCCAATTTTTGCCAAAAATTATTCAAGACTATAGCGCCAAAGTCGCTATACAACCTAAATTTTTAAAACCAAAATTTTGGCCCAAAATTGCCCTAAATTAACTGGTGTCCATAAAAAACACCCATTTTAGCCAATTTTTGCCAAAAATTATCCAAAACTATAGCGCCGAAGACGCTAAAGAACTTAAAATTTTAAAATCAAATTTCTGGCCCAAAAATTGTCTAAAATTAGATATTGTCCATAAAAAACACCCTTTTTAGCCAATTTTTGCCAAAAATAACTCATAAAAATAGCACTAAAAACGCTATACAACCTAAATTCTTTTAAACCAAATTTTTGGCCCAAAATTGCACTAAATTAGCTAGTGCCCATAAAAAGCACCCTTTTTAGCCAATTTTTGCCAAAAATAACTCATAAAAATAAGCACTAAAAACGCTATACAACCTAAATTCTTTTAAACCAAATTTTTGGCCCAAAATTGCACTAAATTAGCTAGTGCCCATAAAAAGCACCCTTTTTAGCCAATTTTTGCCAAAAATAATTCATAAAAATAGCGCTAAAAACGCTATATAACCTAAATTCTTTTAAACCAAATTTTTGGCCCAAAATTGCCGTAAATTAGCTGGTGTTCATAAAAAACACCCATTTTAGCCAATTTTTGCCAAAAATTATTCAAAACTATAGCGCCGAAGACGCTAAAGAACTTAAAATTTTAAAATCAGATTACTGGCCCAAAAATTGTCTAAAATTAGATAGTGTCCATAAAAAACACCCATTTTAGCCAATTTTTGCCAAAAATTATTCAAGACTATAGCGCCAAAGTCGCTATACAACCTAAATTTTTAAAACCAAAATTTTGGCCCAAAATTGCCCTAAATTAACTGGTGTCCATAAAAAACACCCATTTTAGCCAATTTTTGCCAAAAATTATTCAAAACTACAGCGCCGAAGTCGCTTTACAACTGAAAATTTTAAAAACCAAATTTTTGGCCCAAAATTACCCTTAATTAGTTGTGGTCCATAAAAAACACCCATTTTAGCCAATTTTTGCCAAAAATTATCCAAAACTATAGCGCCGAAGACGCTAAAGAACTTAAAATTTTAAAATCAAATTTCTGGCCCAAAAATTGTCTAAAATTAGATATTGTCCATAAAAAACACCCTTTTTAGCCAATTTTTGCCAAAAATAACTCATAAAAATAGCACTAAAACGCTATACAACCTAAATTCTTTTAAACCAAATTTTTGGCCCAAAATTGCACTAAATTAGCTAGTGCCCATAAAAAGCACCCTTTTTAGCCAATTTTTGCCAAAAATAATTCATAAAAATAGCGCTAAAAACGCTATATAACCTAAATTCTTTTAAACCAAATTTTAGGCCCAAAATTGCCGTAAATTAGCTGGTGTTCATAAAAAACACCCATTTTAGCCAATTTTTGTCAAAAATAATTCATAAAAATAGCGCTAAAAACGCTATACAACCTAAATTTTTTTTAAACCAAATTTTTGGCCCAAAATTGCCGTAAATTAGCTGGTGTCCATAAAAAACACCCATTTTAGCCAATTTTTGCCAAAAATTATTCAAAACTATAGCGCCGAAGTCGCTATACAACTAAAAATTTAAAAAACCAAATTTTTGGCCCAAAATTGCCCTAAATTAGTTGGTGTCCATAAAAAACACCCAATTTAGCAAATTTTTGCCAAAAATTAGTCAAAACTATAGCGCCGAAGACGCTAAGGAACTTAAAATTTTAAAATCAGATTTCTGGCCCAAAAATTGTCTAAAATTAGTTGGTGTCCATAAAAAACACCCATTTTAGCCAATTTTTGCCAAAAATTATCCAAAACTATAGCGCCGAAGACGCTAAAGAACTTAAAATTTTAAAATCAGATTACTGGCCCAAAAATTGTCTAAAATTAGATAGTGTCCATAAAAAACACCCATTTTAGCCAATTTTTGCCAAAAATTATTCAAGACTATAGCGCCAAAGTCGCTATACAACCTAAATTTTTAAAACCAAAATTTTGGCCCAAAATTGCCCTAAATTAACTGGTGTCCATAAAAAACACCCATTTTAGCCAATTTTTGCCAAAAATTATTCAAAACTATAGCGCCGAAGACGCTAAGGAACTTAAAATTTTAAAATCAGATTTCTGGCCCAAAAATTGTCTAAAATTAGTTGGTGTCCATAAAAAACACCCATTTTAGCCAATTTTTGCCAAAAATTATCCAAAACTATAGCGCCGAAGACGCTAAAGAACTTAAAATTTTTAAATCAAATTTCTGGCCCAAAAATTGTCTAAAATTAGATATTGTCCATAAAAAACACCCTTTTTAGCCAATTTTTGCCAAAAATAACTCATAAAAATAGCACTAAAAACGCTATACAACCTAAATTCTTTTAAACCAAATTTTTGGCCCAAAATTGCCGTAAATTAGCTGGTGTTCATAAAAAACACCCATTTTAGCCAATTTTTGTCAAAAATAATTCATAAAAATAGCGCTAAAAACGCTATACAACCTAAATTTTTTTTAAACCAAATTTTTGGCCCAAAATTGCCGTAAATTAGCTGGTGTCCATAAAAAACACCCATTTTAGCCAATTTTTGCCAAAAATTATTCAAAACTATAGCGCCGAAGTCGCTATACAACTAAAAATTTAAAAAACCAAATTTTTGGCCCAAAATTGCCCTAAATTAGTTGGTGTCCATAAAAAACACCCAATTTAGCAAATTTTTGCCAAAAATTAGTCAAAACTATAGCGCCGAAGACGCTAAGGAACTTAAAATTTTAAAATCAGATTTCTGGCCCAAAAATTGTCTAAAATTAGTTGGTGTCCATAAAAAACACCCATTTTAGCCAATTTTTGCCAAAAATTATCCAAAACTATAGCGCCGAAGACGCTAAAGAACTTAAAATTTTAAAATCAGATTACTGGCCCAAAAATTGTCTAAAATTAGATATTGTCCATAAAAAACACCCTTTTTAGCCAATTTTTGCCAAAAATAACTCATAAAAATAGCACTAAAAACGCTATACAACCTAAATTCTTTTAAACCAAATTTTTGGCCCAAAATTGCACTAAATTAGCTAGTGCCCATAAAAAGCACCCTTTTTAGCCAATTTTTGCCAAAAATAATTCATAAAAATAGCGCTAAAAACGCTATATAACCTAAATTCTTTTAAACCAAATTTTTGGCCCAAAATTGCCGTAAATTAGCTGGTGTTCATAAAAAACACCCATTTTAGCCAATTTTTGCCAAAAATTATTCAAAACTATAGCGCCAAAGTCGCTATACAAACTAAATTTTTAAAACCAAAATTTTGGCCCAAAATTGCCCTAAATTAACTGGTGTCCATAAAAAACACCCATTTTAGCCAATTTTTGCCAAAAATTATTCAAAACTACAGCGCCGAAGTCGCTTTACAACTGAAAATTTTAAAAACCAAATTTTTGGCCCAAAATTACCCTTAATTAGTTGTTGTCCATAAAAAACACCCATTTTAGCCAATTTTTGCCAAAAATTATCCAAAACTATAGCGCCGAAGACGCTAAAGAACTTAAAATTTTAAAATCAAATTTCTGGCCCAAAAATTGTCTAAAATTAGATATTGTCCATAAAAAACACCATTTTTAGCCAATTTTTGCCAAAAATAACTCATAAAAATAGCACTAAAACGCTATACAACCTAAATTCTTTTAAACCAAATTTTTGGCCCAAAATTGCACTAAATTAGCTAGTGCCCATAAAAAGCACCCTTTTTAGCCAATTTTTGCCAAAAATAATTCATAAAAATAGCGCTAAAAACGCTATATAACCTAAATTCTTTTAAACCAAATTTTTGGCAAAAATAACTCATAAAAATAGCACTAAAAACGCTATACAACCTAAATTCTTGTAAAACAAATTTTTGGCCCAAAATTGCACTAAATTAGCTAGTGCCCATAAAAAGCACCCTTTTTAGCCAATTTTTGCCAAAAATAATTCATAAAAATAGCGCTAAAAACGCTATATAACCTAAATTCTTTTAAACCAAATTTTTGGCCCAAAATTGTTTTAAATTAGCTGGTACCCATATAAGGTGCCCCTATAGCCAATTTTCGCCAAAAATTAGTCAAAAATAGCGCGGAAGACGCTAAGAGCAATTAAAATTTCTAAAACCAAATTTTTGGCCCTAAATTAACTTTAATTAGCGAGTGCCCATAAAAAGCACCCTTCTGATGCAATTCTTGCCAAAAATTAGTCATAAAAATAGCGCTAAAAACGCTACACAAATTAAAATTTCTAAAGTTAAATTTTTGGCCAGAATTGCCCTAAATTAGCTAGTGCCCATAAAACGCACCCTTTTAGCCAATTTTTGTCAAAAATAATTCATAAAAATAGCGCTAAAAACGCTATACAACCTAAATTTTTTTTAAACCAAATTTTTGGCCCAAAATTGCCGTAAATTAGCTAGTGTCCATAAAAAACACCCATTTTAGCCAATTTTTGCCAAAAATTATTCAAGACTATAGCGCCAAAGTCGCTATACAACCTAAATTTTTAAAACCAAAATTTTGGCCCAAAATTGCCCTAAATTAACTGGTGTCCATAAAAAACACCCATTTTAGCCAATTTTTGCCAAAAATTATTCAAAACTACAGCGCCGAAGTCGCTTTACAACTGAAAATTTTAAAAAACCAAATTTTTGGCCCAAAATTACCCTTAATTAGTTGGTGTCCATAAAAAACAACCATTTTAGCCAATTTTTGCCAAAAATTATCCAAAACTATAGCGCCGAAGACGCTAAAGAACTTAAAATTTTAAAATCAAATTTCTGGCCCAAAAATTGTCTAAAATTAGATATTGTCCATAAAAAACACCCTTTTCAGCCAATTTTTGCCAAAAATAACTCATAAAAATAGCACTAAAAACGCTATACAATCTAAATTCTTTTAAACCAAATTTTTGGCCCAAAATTGCACTAAATTAGCTAGTGCCCATAAAAAGCACCCTTTTTAGCCAATTTTTGCCAAAAATAATTCATAAAAATAGCGCTAAAAACGCTATATAACCTAAATTCTTTTAAACCAAATTTTTGGCCCAAAATTGCACTAAATTAGCTAGTGCCCATAAAAAGCACCCTTTTTAGCCAATTTTTGCCAAAAATTATTCAAAACTATAGCGCCGAAGACGCTAAAGAACTTAAAATTTTAAAATCAGATTACTGGCCCAAAAATTGTCTAAAATTAGATAGTGTCCATAAAAAACACCCATTTTTAGCCAATTGTTGCCAAAAATTATTCAAAACTATAGCGCCGAAGTCGCTTTACAACTGAAAATTTTAAAAACCAAATTTTTGGCCCAAAATTACCCTTAATTAGTTGTTGTCCATAAAAAACACCCATTTTAGCCAATTTTTGCCAAAAATTATTCAAGACTATAGCGCCAAAGTCGCTATACAACCTAAATTTTTAAAACCAAAATTTTGGCCCAAAATTGCCCTAAATTAACTGGTGTCCATAAAAAACACCCATTTTAGCCAATTTTTGCCAAAAATTATCCAAAACTATAGCGCCGAAGACGCTAAAGAACTTAAAATTTTAAAATCAAATTTCTGGCCCAAAAATTGTCTAAAATTAGATATTGTCCATAAAAAACACCCTTTTTAGCCAATTTTTGCCAAAAATAACTCATAAAAATAGCACTAAAAACGCTATACAACCTAAATTCTTTTAAACCAAATTTTTGGCCCAAAATTGCACTAAATTAGCTAGTGCCCATAAAAAACACCCATTTTAGCCAATTTTTGCCAAAAATTATTCAAAACTATAGCGCCGAAGACGCTAAAGAACTTAAAATTTTAAAATCAGATTACTGGCCCAAAAATTGTCTAAAATTAGATAGTGTCCATAAAAAACACCCATTTTAGCCAATTTTTGCCAAAAATTATTCAAGACTATAGCGCCAAAGTCGCTATACAACCTAAATTTTTAAAACCAAAATTTTGGCCCAAAATTGCCCTAAATTAACTGGTGTCCATAAAAAACACCCATTTTAGCCAATTTTTGCCGAAAATTATTCAAAACTACAGCGCCGAAGTCGCTTTACAACCGACAATTTTAAAAAACCAAATTTTTGGCCCAAAATTACCCTTAATTAGTTGGTGTCCATAAAAAACACCCATTTTAGCCAATTTTTGCCAAAAATTATCCAAAACTATAGCGCCGAAGACGCTAAAGAACTTAAAATTTTAAAATCAAATTTCTGGCCCAAAAATTGTCTAAAATTAGATATTGTCCATAAAAAACACCCTTTTTAGCCAATTTTTGCCAAAAATAACTCATAAAAATAGCACTAAAAACGCTATACAACCTAAATTCTTTTAAACCAAATTTTTGGCCCAAAATTGCACTAAATTAGCTAGTGCCCATAAAAAGCACCCTTTTTAGCCAATTTTTGCCAAAAATAATTCATAAAAATAGCGCTAAAAACGCTATATAACCTAAATTCTTTTAAACCAAATTTTTGGCCCAAAATTGCCGTAAATTAGCTGGTGTTCATAAAAAACACCCATTTTAGCCAATTTTTGCCAAAAATTATTCAAAACTATAGCGCCGAAGACGCTAAAGAACTTAAAATTTTAAAATCAGATTACTGGCCCAAAAATTGTCTAAAATTAGATAGTGTCCATAAAAAACACCCATTTTAGCCAATTTTTGCCAAAAATTATTCAAGACTATAGCGCCAAAGTCGCTATACAACCTAAATTTTTAAAACCAAAATTTTGGCCCAAAATTGCCCTAAATTAACTGGTGTCCATAAAAAACACCCATTTTAGCCAATTTTTGCCAAAAATTATCCAAAACTATAGCGCCGAAGACGCTAAAGAACTTAAAATTTTAAAATCAAATTTCTGGCCCAAAAATTGTCTAAAATTAGATATTGTCCATAAAAAACACCCTTTTTAGCCAATTTTTGCCAAAAATAACTCATAAAAATAGCACTAAAAACGCTATACAACCTAAATTCTTTTAAACCAAATTTTTGGCCCAAAATTGCACTAAATTAGCTAGTGCCCATAAAAAGCACCCTTTTTAGCCAATTTTTGCCAAAAATAACTCATAAAAATAAGCACTAAAAACGCTATACAACCTAAATTCTTTTAAACCAAATTTTTGGCCCAAAATTGCACTAAATTAGCTAGTGCCCATAAAAAGCACCCTTTTTAGCCAATTTTTGCCAAAAATAATTCATAAAAATAGCGCTAAAAACGCTATATAACCTAAATTCTTTTAAACCAAATTTTTGGCCCAAAATTGCCGTAAATTAGCTGGTGTTCATAAAAAACACCCATTTTAGCCAATTTTTGCCAAAAATTATTCAAAACTATAGCGCCGAAGACGCTAAAGAACTTAAAATTTTAAAATCAGATTACTGGCCCAAAAATTGTCTAAAATTAGATAGTGTCCATAAAAAACACCCATTTTAGCCAATTTTTGCCAAAAATTATTCAAGACTATAGCGCCAAAGTCGCTATACAACCTAAATTTTTAAAACCAAAATTTTGGCCCAAAATTGCCCTAAATTAACTGGTGTCCATAAAAAACACCCATTTTAGCCAATTTTTGCCAAAAATTATTCAAAACTACAGCGCCGAAGACGCGAAAGAACTTAAAATTTTAAAATCAAATTTCTGGCCCAAAAATTGTCTAAAATTAGATATTGTCCATAAAAAACACCCTTTTTAGCCAATTTTTGCCAAAAATAACTCATAAAAATAGCACTAAAAACGCTATATAACCTAAATTCTTTTAAACCAAATTTTTGGCCCAAAATTGCCGTAAATTAGCTGGTGTTCATAAAAAACACCCATTTTAGCCAATTTTTGCCAAAAATTATTCAAAACTATAGCGCCGAAGACGCTAAAGAACTTAAAATTTTAAAATCAGATTACTGGCCCAAAAATTGTCTAAAATTAGATAGTGTCCATAAAAAACACCCATTTTAGCCAATTTTTGCCAAAAATTATTCAAGACTATAGCGCCAAAGTCGCTATACAACCTAAATTTTTAAAACCAAAATTTTGGCCCAAAATTGCCCTAAATTAACTGGTGTCCATAAAAAACACCCATTTTAGCCAATTTTTGCCAAAAATTATTCAAAACTACAGCGCCGAAGTCGCT